>CM068373.1:24576119-26071119 GCA_034769895.1 Magicicada septendecula | reverse complement strand
CCTTAGGAGGCGGGTGCAGGTATTCCAGAAGGTAAGTGGGGACGCTTCAAAGGAAAAATACACCATATTGATCAAAGTGTTTATAAAGTGTTTACAACAATTAGTGACTTTCAGTAGAACTGAAAACAATCTAACAGAAGACGGCAGCATGGCATGACGTAACAGCTTGCGCTCTATGAGAAAAATAAAATTTCATGAAATTAAATAAAAATTGTTTTGAATGTAACACTCAAAAACCGTCATATTTTTATTGCGTTTGGCGTAACAGTGACATGGCGTAGATGTGTTTGAAAATACAATACTGTTTAAAGACGAACATAGTAGCTGTGTGGGAACATCCAGCTGGATGTTTTCATAAACGTAGAAAAATATTGCTAGTAGAAATAGCGCTAGAGCAAAAGAAAACTTCGTCGATGCTTACATTGTATTTTATTTCGCAGTCTGCGCGTTTTCGATCAGGTTTTCATTTTGTTTTTTTGAAGTGAAAACTTCTATAGGCACGTTGGGCGATTTTTTGATGGGTAAAATCTTATGAGTTCGCGTCACCGACATGCAAATGCTAACAGTACATCTGTAGCTATAGGTATGACGTGTTGCGCGTGGCCAGCAGTGAAAGTATAGATTATACTTGTGTGTAATACTATTATACTACAATTATATTATACAATTGTAATACTATTTATACTATTTAACACATTTTTATCGTTTACGTACTTTATTTTGGAGTTTCTTACGCTGCCGAATTTGCTATCGCGTGTTCGATCCCTAGCGCGATTTCGGCTTTCGGTATTAACAATTATCGCAATACTTATGACCTATTTTACATTATTTTTATTCTTATTAATTACTTATACTATATTATATGATATTTACATAATTGTTATTTGTCCGTCTGGCTGTTAACTTAGGGTTTTTCGTCATGTCTAATGTCGAAGTATATATTTTTAATAATTTTTTTATTATTGTAAGATTGTAACATTAGTGCTGTGTATATGTATATAAGTAAAGCTAAATTGACTACGGGGAAAGTTTAATGTGTGTATACTGTGCATTGTTTAAATTGTGTTTTAGTTTGATCATTATTTTAAATGTTCAAATGTAGGATCACTCTGCAGTACAAAAGTGAGTACTAAATATGTTAATATTTTTATATAGAAAAATGAATAACATAAACAAAGCATGTATTTTCAAATATTTCCAATATTCGTATCAATATTTCCGTTTAAAAATTTGATATTATTTATTTTTTATTTTTGATATTTGACCTCTGCCATACATCATGCAATGAGTATTTCATAGCGGCTTAGGAGTTATCTTACTAGCGTGGTAAAACAAATTTCTAGTTGTTCGATAGTATTTTTGCCGCGGATTTTAAAATTAAAAATTCTATAAAATTTTATAATAATTTTAGATTTGTGTGTTGAATTTTGAAAATATGGTTACTAATTCAAAATTATTTTTTATTAGCTTATATTATCGAAATTTTGGATTATGTCAATTAAGTTGTATTTATATTTTGTACTGGGCTTGCGCAGCCCATCATATGTTTTGATTAATAAGTAAACCATATAAAAATGTACATAATTGTTGTTTGGAGTGCCGATAGATGTGAAAACCAGACTGATGTTAAAGATTTTAATTTACAAAAAATTTTAATTTTTGATACTACAATTAATTTGAATATCCAAAAAAACCACTGTTATTTCATAGTTTTAAGTTTTCACTTCTGTCGGCAGTCCTCAATGACTGCCTATTTTTAAATTTTTTGTTAGTTTATTCTCCTTAAGAGGCAAGTTTATACACTACAATTTTTAAAAACCTTCCTTGCAGTTTGTCATCATCCAGACTTTTAGTGAAAACAATAATTTTGTCTTACTAATCCGAGCATTGATTCATGTTTAACTTTAATCAAATATTGTCTTTCCAAGAATGCAACGTTTCTTTATCACGTCAATAGGATTGACCCAACGTAGCCTTAATTCCGTTATAAAATTCTTAAAATATCAACAATAAATGTAGTTTAGTTTGTAAACTAATAACTCTTATTTTGTTCCAATATCCTTAAAACAGAGTGAAAGTGAAATTGAACTATTGTAAAATGAATTCTGAAAAGTTTTAAGAAGAAAAAACGGCAAACCCAGAAAAAGTCTCGTGTCAGAATTAGGAGACGCGACACATACAACAAGATGTAACTTCAGGTTTTTGTCAACCAGAATTGCTTTACTTTTATGTTACAGAGGTGACATAAAACAGGTCAAAACAATATGCACTATTAAATTTAAAATTCCTTAACATAAAGAGACACCTTTTTTTATGAGAAGATATGGTTTTCTTAACTTAAAGTAACTGCGTAATTTACATAATTATATTAAGTATGTGCATATAATTTTAGATATCCATATTGAATATTTCAAGCAAGTAACCAAATTCTGAAGCATCCGAAATGATTGTCATGGTAAAATAAATCCACGAATTATTTGCATTGATTTTATTAAATAGAATTTCATTATACAGAAATAAAATTGTTTCTGGAAAGAGATTAGTGTTGTTGCCGTTTTATACGTAAGTTTTATTTAAAATTTCATTACAAATTAAAAAAAAAATATGATAAAAATAATGACATACAACTTTATTGTTTTTAATTTTTCTATTTAATTTATGCTAATTTACATTTCATCTCTTAAAAATTTGTGCAGGTTAATTATATTTTGATTTTCCTGTTTTGCACCTTCTTGTTTTAAAGTTACCATATTTCTTTGGACCACAATCTTTATAATGGTAAAAGAAATTTATTGGCATTTTGTGTGTGTGTGTGTTTATGCCTGCTGAATCCTAGTCTGGTCTCACCTGTTACTGTTATTGCTAGTTAGACTGCTGTTGTCGGTCGGCAGAGGCTTAATAGTTTTAAGCCGTATACCAGGAGAATCTAAGGTTTACGATGGGTTTTCAGTGCGCATCTCCACTCCATGAATAGATGTCTACGCAGCATAATGTATGATCGGCTGAAAAAGAAATCTAATAAAGAAAATTGATCTGACTCCGGAAGACTCTTATAAAACAGGCAGACGACATGATGCGTCTAACTCACGAGACTCTCGCAGCAGCAGAGATCAACTGAATATTATAAGGAAAACAGCAATCCTTATAATAGGGCAATATTTACGTTCAATAGCATCATACAAGACTATGGGCTACAGATCTCTGCTACAAAATCTGAAACGATGGCAATTCAGGGCAGGTATCCCATAAGATCTAAGATAGTCGTCAATAATCAGATTTTGGATCAGGTTAGTCATTTTAATTACCTGGGTTGTAATATCTATATGGAACTGACATTGATTAAGATAGTAAGCTAACAAAATTTAGACGCATCTGTGGAATGATCTGTAGGTACCTAAAAAATAAAACACTGAACGATACCCGAAAATTTTTATAAAACTGTGACTGTACCCACATTCCTGTATGCTATTGAGACATGGACTCTTGTTAAAAGGGACGTGCAGAGGATTCAGGCAGCCGAAATGAAATTTCTAAGAGGGGCGCGAGGTTGTTCTCTCATGGATCGGAGAAAGGACGAGGATATTAGACGCAATTTAAACATACTGTCATAGCACCAGAAGATTGAAGACTACAGAAAAAAACGGTGTGAACACTTGAATCGCCTGCCTGATGCCCGCCTTGGGTTATTACCCTACACTTAATAGAGATGTCGGTAGACCAAGGAGGAGATAGTTTCCGGAACAGGTCTAAGATGATGATGATGATGAAATACCAATCCTGGAGGAGGCAAAGGGGCATAGAATATCTTGGGGATATAAACAAACCGGACACGATGTAGAGACGATGTATTGACTCTCCATGTTCTGCGATGGAATGATGTTCAGACCCGTCTATTCGAATGTGATATGGTACTAAATACCTATAGGCCTGCTTAATTAATCAAAATCGTCTAACTATTACTGCAGCCAAGCTTCAGATGATGTAATTTTATTAGTTTCCCCACCCCTCTAAAAGCAACTTGGCAATCGGTAGGTGGCCACAAGCTATTAGTCGGTGTATACTTTTAAGTTGTGTATACTTTTAAAAAACTCTTTGTTCATTTAGATACATTTTTGTAGCCACTTGATGATCAGATAACAATTTTCTAGGCCTTCCCTTCCACTGACCTTGCTTACTGAATAAAGTAGCTTAGGAATGAGGTACGAGCAGCTACAGTATATTTGAGTAGACGTGTCTGTAGTAGTGTTCGCAATTTATTAATTATATGATTTTATGATAAAGGTTAGTGAACTAAGAAACTAAAACAACTTGCCGCAAGTAGTATAACGTTAAAAAAGTCTTCATTTTTATTCGTTTTACTCTGAACATTGAACTGTTTGACTGGGCGGGAAATCAAACATTCATGCTTGTCTGCAGTACACACAAAAAAAACGCAGACGAAAATTATGTGAAATACCTTAAAATTTCTCATTACTTAAATGCAATCCAATAACTCCGATATTTATTAAAAATAGTGGAAGTCTTCTTTACCTAAACTTCCCTGAAGTGATTGATTGTCAAAGCAGGTGTAGTCGTCTTGCAACGCGTAGAACTTCGCAAAGGAATACGCATTTCTGGTTTTTAGAATTTGTCTACCTGCTCTACCTTGTCTGGGAAGTCATCTGCCCCGATTTATACGTCTATGGAAATAACTTAGCGGCGCTCACAGTGGCTTGTCAGACAAATAAAATAGTGACATAAAAGTTGTTTCTTGTTATTTATAAGTCTCTTCTCACGTATTCTCTTAATCATCTCACCATTTCCTAGATACGCTCTGCACAAAGTCTCACAATTCTTATGATTTCTGTCCATATTCTCTATTCTCCACAGAGATACACTTTTACGATTGGCATAGAAATCATTCATGTCTGAACCGTAGTTTACTAACATACCTAAAATGCATGCGTACACTGAGAGGTAGGAATTCCTGCTTGGATAAATCATAGTACAACGGGCAGAATACACACGGGTGTCGAACACATACGCGCTCACAAACACACGCTCTCTCTCTCTCTCTCTCTCTCTCTCTCTCTCTCTCTCTCTCTCTCTCTCTCTCTCTCTCTCTCTCCCCTCTCTCTCTCTCTCTCTCTCCCTCTCTCCTTATCTGTCTATCTATCTATCTACCTATCTATCTTTTTATCTTTTTCTCTCAAACAACTTAAAACCGGCTGCGGTAAAAGCGACAAGTACAGAATTGCCATCGCCTGTCTGCTCACGCTTAGAGCCTAGTACTTAATTTTTTTTAGCAAAGTCTCTATTAGTTACATTTATATTCTATATGCCAATATATATCGTTCACACACACACACACACACACACAAATTGATTAGATATGATATTAAGGTTCAATGCAAATATTTATTTTATTTCAACTTATAATAGACTTAAAAAATTTGTTGTACCTCTGTGTTCAGCAGGATTAGAGTTAGTATTTGTTTTATAATTATAGATTTACGATTCCGTTTTTTGTGTCCTATAGATTGGTGCGTACGTTTTTACTGTCAGTAGTGTTTCTATTTTGTCTTGTCCCGAAATTACTCTTCTCTTTCCTTCTAAGCATTTTTGTGTGTATAAAACTTACAATTCAATTTGATGTGATGCATACAACTATACACAAACTGTAAAGCGTAAACACCTTCAAATTTTACTTTTTGGTTCTTTTTCTATTTCGTCACTTTACTTCTCATTCTGTGCCACAATGCAAAATAAATTTAATACAATATAAAATTAGTATTAGAAGTAACGATTGTAACGGTTTCTTTTATAGTATATCAGAAAGTGTATAATATAATATATTTATCACAGTTTGAATTTACAATCGTATTTTACGCTGCTGCTTAAAAATTCATACGTTAATAAATTTACCTATAAATAAAACTGCCGTAGAATATAATTTTTGAGAATATAATGATAAAAAGATTATACTTATCAATGATTACATTAAACCTAAGAAATGGTAATAAACAAAAACATCTAATTACAAATATTAATATTTATAAATATTACTTATTTTGTGTATGATTTGTATATGAACAAAAATTATCAGTTTCATAAAGTGTTTGTTATTATGTACATGTTTGCTTGTGGTATGCCCTATAATAATAGGTAATGTGGTATGCCCTATATTTCTACTCAATAAAGTAAGTAGAGAAAATAGCGTTGTCTTTCAACTTATTGAATAGTTACAAATTAGTGTTTCTATTATTAACATGTTTTTGTGCAACAAGAGCAACTCTTTTCCAGCTGGCACGTTTACCATTAAATCATTTAATAAATTGCTTGGCTGAGTAAAATGAGGGAGGTTTTGTGTTTCGTTTTGTTCTACTGTACGTGATCAGCAGAAACATGTTTTAATTTGATAAAGTTACCGTTTTGGATTTATTCCAGGAGCAAACACAGTATACGTAAATTACAGTGAATGATCGTCGATGATTTATTACTTTGCTGAAACTAGCTGATGTAATTGTTTCTCTGTTCTATCCTTTTCTATCTGATGTTCATAATTCTTCCCGTTGAAACTTGGTAAGTACTTTGATTACCATCGAGAGCAGGGACTACAGAAATGTCATCGCCCATGATAGCACTGTATTCCGAACTTCACAAGTGATCTCGTCGTGGGAGCTAGGATGAAATCGTGCAACGTTTTAGTTGTGGCCTACTATAGGCTGAGGGGTGCAAGTAGACTATATCAAATTATTCCTATATTTTATATATGGATCATCGTATGCCCAGACGGGGGCCAGCGCAACCCCCAGTCCATAAGAGACAGGAAATTTTGCTTGTGAGAATTTTCCAAATTACCTCAGATCAGGTTAGCTTAACCTAGGCTGTAGGGCATGGCGTTGCTGAATACTAGGGGTCGAAGCAGTATACAGGATGGTCCCGGTTTGCGGACCACTTGCTCGGAATGCGTCTGCTAGGTAGGCGTCTGTCATAGTGAAACTCGATATAAGTCACGCCGGGACACCAGCGAAGGTGGATATCGACTGTATACAATCTGTGAGGATGTTTGTTTCGGGATTGGAAAAGACTAGTTTGGATTGGACGCCACACACTACCGAAAGCTTTCTCGACATCCGAACAGTCTGTTCCCGTGAATAATCGGCATTGCAAAATGCGTACCAGCTGATGATTCAAGGGTGCCTCGCGCAAAAGCAGACTTTCTTCAACATACTGTTCCAACGGTCTCTTTCATCATCTTATGGTACAGTGGAAACGGAATACAAGACACCAATCAAGTAACTAATAACCTAGTTTAATTAACCACAAATAACAATTTCTAAACAACTAGTACAATGATTCCAGTTAGATATGTCCACATGCAATCATGCAATAATAATGTAAAGTAATAGAGTTCCGCACTAATTATTACACAATAACACTTCACGCAATTTTAAAGCCATTGTATTGCTACCCGCGTCACGGTTATTATTACATATAATTTACCTTGACCGTCTTTGTGACTGCTTATCTTCTTTCTCCTTGTACTAACCCGTTTCGGATTATTTCAATCCATCATGAGAGTATAATAAAATCAGTCGATTATGACTTCGTTGCAAATATTAAAAGTACACAGAAATATTCATACACATGTCCCATAAGTATGACTACATCCGCGTACGTTAGTCATACTTGTGTGACTTGTGTATGAATATTTCTGTGTACTTTTAATATTTGCAACGAAGTCATAATCGACTGATTTTATTATACTCTGATGATGGATTGAAATAACCCGAAACGCGTTATTACAAGGAGAAAGAAGATAAGCAGTCACAAAGACGGTCAAGGTAAATTATATTTAACTTCACGCAATACTTCGACAAACACTCGATCCGCGCTGACTAAATCTATGACTGTCAACTGGCTGACATGGGGGCTGCTATGGCTTTTTATAGGTATCGCACGTCTTCTAGAAACTTTCCATCCTCAAGTGAACGCCACTTATGCGTAATTCAAGTGTTATCCAGACGACTCTAGAACGTACTTGATCGCGGCCTTGACTGAGACTAAACCTGCACGACTTTGTGCGGGGAGACGGGTGGAGAACGTTCTAGGCTATTCAATAGTGTTCTCGTTACAATATGATTGTAAGAATTATACACGTAGAGTCAACGAAAATATAGAATTTTATTTATCATATTGTTACAACAATGTGTATAAAATATCAGCATGTGCTACTGAAAACTCGTGGTATATAAGAGATCGTCAGGCATAAATATTCGCCCGTGAGAGTAATTCAGATTAAACGAGTGATCAATTCTGGTGGCTTCTCACCTCTTGAGCTGTTGCTTCATTGCCAGCATCTTGTATAACATTGAGCATTTACAGTTCAATATTATTCAGTTAGTGGGTAATTACAGATCAGTAGATTGCACATATGAAGTTCACCAAAGTATTGTTATGACATTACACAATAGTCTACGTGTTTGTCGAATGTGCCAGAAGAATCTAACTCTAATGTGTGTGGCATACGTGACTGTCAACGTATCCGCGAGAGTTTTCTCGAAGGCGCCAGCCGCGCGGACTGTGTCAAGGCCGCAGTTAATTACGCATTTCACACGGGAGCTAAGACGCAATTAGGAACGTTGTGGTCTGTGAGCGGAGGTATAAATACGTGGCGGCAGCGGCCTTAGTTTTCAGTATTAGTGGCGATATACTTGCAGTGCGGTTCCAGTTATTATCGGGCGATATTACTGTGTACGTTCAAGTAGTTATTAGTGAAGTTTTGCGATTTATAATCGGGCGGTATAATTGTAATACAATTGTGTTTAATTTTATTGGACATTTTATTGCGTGTAAACAATTCTTATTTGATTTGTTGTAGGAGACTGTGTTGTTAATTACGAGCTGTTTAACTGTAAAAATTAAAGCTGGTGATTAGTGACTTAATTGATGCCTTGTACTTATTTTGTTTTCCACTGTACCTACGACAATCAAGTAGACCGTCGTAACAATATATGTCACATTCTGACATACGTTCATTATCTGCTGCTCAAGTTACGCTCTAAGTATTCATAGGCCTATTAAAAAGGAAGTGAAATTTTAATGTAAGTATTTAACAGTTTCATTTAGGCGTTATTAAAAATTACAAATATGGACTTATGTTCTATTCAATAAGTATTCCAGTCTATCTTGGATAAAATTAATGTCAATCTTAAAAGCTTTCATTTCCTGTGCAAACTACTGGAATAGTCAAGTACTATAAATGGTTTATCCCCAATCGTTTAACGAAGTAGTCGATAATATTAATCCTATGTAATTATAACTACAATCGCGTTACTTAACGGTGACCGCTTCATAGCTGCGAGAAAAGTGAGGGTAGTGGGGGGACTAAGTGTACTCATCTGTAACACTTCATTTCAAAAACGTCCGTCTTTTTACTGAAGCTACAGCCGGCTTTATGGGTGCCCTAAACTATTTAATTATTTCAACTCGCGTTTTACACATTGTTGACATTTCCGGATTCCATTCAACTAACTACTATTTGTAATTTTATCAAATATATATCTGTAATACCAGAACATTGTTATTTGTTACATAATGTAAATCATAAATAATTACTATTAGCCGCCGCTAGCCGCCGCTTTTCTGTCCTCAATTGTTTTATTTTTCTGAGATGTTAAATTCTTTTTGCCCTTTTCTCGTGACGTTCATTTAATACACTTCTATTATTTCTAATACTTCTATTTAAATCCAAAGTTTATAATAACTTTTATTAAACATGTTACCTTGGAAGTTTACACTAGATTTAAGATGTTGAAGTTTTCGTAGCGTAGGATATGTTTTTTCTGTTGAAAATAATAATTAAATGAAACACAGGCCTATACGGTAAATGCTTCACGGTAAATGTTTTTGAAAACGCATCAACACTTACGCACTCAGTGAGATGTGCCTTTACACTGAAACAAAAACAGGGTTATGCGCACAGTGCTTTCACCAAGGTTGCCGGCCACCATAAAATACACACGTAGTAAAATAATAAACGCTCGATAACACGCATTTAATCCAGTTTATAGTTTCCAGTTAAAAGAAAAATTCTCAAGATATTCTGGCATGTCTCTAGACTTAACATGTACAAGCAATATTCCGCTTACGTTTATACTGCTGTGATTCTCTGCCCCAGTGTAACTAAGCAACACACAATTGCTTAGTACTCAGCCCTGTGTCCAGTACGGTTACTGATTACTCTTACTGAACGTATAAGTGTTTATTAAGAAGAAACGAATTTAACCAATTGCCCCTGTACATGCATCAAAAATAGAAGTCGTCAACATAAAAAACTGAAAGAATAATTGTAGAATTATTAAAATTACTATTCTGGACATACTTACCTGATTACGTTACTATTTACTGACGATAAAATAATAATACAAGAGAGTGAAGATAAAATTGCAACTGGCAGTGCACCGACTGAATCAAATATGTCCAGAATATAATCTTAAAATTTCCTTGCATAAGACGAAAGTTATGGCTTTCCGAGGCAAGTATCCCGTTAGGTCGAAAATATTTGTCAACAGTAAGCCAATCGAACAAATATCAAATTTTACATTCTTGGACTGCGACAAAAGCTACAATTATGACAATGACATGGAAAATAAAATAAATAAGTTCCCGGCAATTATGTGACACAATAAATAGAACATTAAACAACAAAACACGAAAAGACACTAGGATAACATTTTATAAAACGATGGCTGTACCTGTACTTATGTATGGGAGTGAAAGTTGGATAAATACCGAAAAAGGAGACAGCAAAGTACAGGCAGCAGAAATGAGATTTTTGAGACGGGTCAAAGGCTGCACAAGAAGAGATTTAGTAAGAAATGAAGACGTGCGAAATGAACTAAATATTTATGCAATAAATGAAAAAATAACTAAATATAAAGAAAGATGGGGAAAACACATAAATAGAATGGGAAATGGGAGAATACCCAAAAAAATACTTAACTACAACCCAAGAGGGAAAAGGGATATAGGAAGACCACGAAAACGGTGGTCGTAAGTTTGTGAGAACGGAACAGGCAAACGCCTATTCCTTGTAGTGCAGAAGAAGAAGAAGAAGACTATCCGGGCTCCAAGGTCGTGGTCTTTCAAATTCTTCATGTCAAAAGATGTTAATTACTCGACCGAACGTTTCGGCCTTAACTCTGGAGGCCACCTTCAGTGTAAGGACTTACAAGGTGTACGTCAGCACAACCACAGGACTGTGACAAAGGCTGCCACACCACTGTCTATGACTTCGTCGCAGTACACCTACTTAGTTCGTTAAGTCCTAACACTGAAGGTGGCCTCCAGAGTTAAGGCCGAAACGTTTGGTCGAGTAATTAACATCTTTTGACATGAAGAATTTGAAAGACCATGACCTTGCAGACCGGATAGTAATATGACCCTTGTCGTAAAATCCGAAGAAACAAATCGAATAATTGTACAATTTGCAACGATACAAATTAAAACTGCATAGATAGGCAATATAGAAATTTTTACAACAATTTCTATATCTGGAGGTAGGAAAATGTTATTCATTAAAACATTAAAATTTACTATTGTCTAATTACTTTATAATATAAATTTGTTTATTAAAAATAAATCCTCTTTCAGTAACTGAGTCTATTTGTTTGTTTTACAAACATGTTACTTGGTCGTTTAATTCTACTGTTTGCGTAGACACCATGCGCTCCCCGCTGTTCCACTAGACCGCTGCGTCTCTGCACGTCGACCGATACTACTGCGCTGACAATTCACGTCTTTGCACACACGCACACTGCGACATGAACTGTTATTGTTTACAATTTAAATTTATCTAATCTCAGAGATTTTAACTGGGTAAAATAGATCGTGTATTGTGTTTACACAAACTCCGGCTTCTTGAAGTGTTCTCGCGTTACTATCAAAATATCTCGGCAGATATTTTAGCCCTAATCCGGAAAATCTTCCACTGTACGCAAAAAGCACTAGAATGGTCTATTTATTATTTCAGTTCTGTAAGTGGTAATGGTTACGAAGAACTCGAACCGTGAACCAACTTCTAAGTCTAAAGGAAAACGACATGTCTTGTCAGGAAAAACTCGTGACAGCGAGTACGTCTTTGTATGACGAGTCTTTGGAAGAAAACTGGGCTATGTGCTCTCTGCAAAGCACCGACTCAAATAATTTTTAGACCTTCTGATTGGTTGAAACTCTAGCAACGTCACAGATGATAACACAGATAGACTGAAATCAGGCTTAAACTCTGTCCGCTTCTGCAAAGGACTGTCTAGATTTAATCTACAAATTATATTACTTTCTAGGAGATAACGAGAATAAAAGAAGACGGATTTCATTTAAAAAAACATAAAAATTATAGTTGTGTAGAATTGAGTACATGGAAAATGTAATTTATAGCCATGAGAACACTTTGTCCAAATTTCAGAACGAAATGTTACTTTTCCTCAATGTTATTAAATAAAATGTAAATCACATGCGCACCCGTGCACTGACACACAAATATTTCACATGACACAATAAAACAAAATTGTGAACATTTTGACATAATATACTTTTTTAAACATAGCTGGGTTCAAAACTTATGACTACTTTACAACGGAAGAACGAAATCAATTTAAAACATGTCTGTGGCCATCAGAAAATGTTATATAGCATTAGTATTCCACTTAAATGAACTTCATATCCTGTGTACTGTTGCAAATTATAAACTTAAAAACTTATCTAACAGAAACACATTTAGATAGAGATACAAACATTTACTATACACTTGTCTATTTAACATTAATTTGAATTTATATATATATATTAACACTTTCAATGTGAACTTACTTTTAGGTTTTGATTTCCCAGACGTTTCGACGTAGTGTTCGTCTTCCTCAATGGGATTTAAAATACTGAAAGTCTATACATAGTAACGGTTATCATTAAAAAAAAAAAGTAAGCTAAGTTCACAGTGAAAGTGTTAATATATATATATATATATATATATATATATATACATTAATAAGTGAATGAAGAGGATGTACCAACAAGATAATTATTAATTTGAAGATATATAATACGAGTAGTCTTACAAATGTTTTGTAAAATTATACGGTGTATGTAATTTCTACAAATCCACTGTTGCTATTATGTTACATATCGTTCACATCGTAGTTTGGAGTAATTTATAGATCTAATTTAGTGAAGACATATAATGAATGTTTTGTTTATAACTACTGATCACCTGTTTAAACTGACGTTTAAATTTGATTACACATTTTACAAATTGCTTATTAAATGGAAGATTTGACAAGCAATATTTACATATACACAGTAAATATATTGTTACAACAGTCTACTTGATCGTTGTAGGTACAGTGGAAAACAAAATAAGTACAAGACACCAATTAAGTCAATAATTACCAGCTTCAATTTTCACAGATAAACAGTTCGTAATTAGCAACACATCCCCTACAACAAATGAAATAAAAATTGTTCACAAACAATAAAATGTCAACTAATATTAAACAGAATTATATGACAATATACCGTCCGATTATTAAACACAACACTTAACTAAAAACCATTTGAACGCACAGAATAATCACTTGTAATCGCCCGAAAATAAACTCAAACCGCACTGTAGTATATTGCGACTATAAGTGAAACTGAACGTCGTTGAGTACTGGTATTTATATCCCTCCAAATTACTAGATTATTCCGTAATGCGCGATAGCGCCAGTGTGTACGATGTAATTAATTGCGGCCTTGACACAGTCCGCGCGGCTGGCGGCTTCGAGAAAACTCTCGCGAATGCGTCTAGAGTCACGTATGCCACACACATTAGAGCGAGATTCTTCTGGCACATTCGACAAACACGTAGACCGTTCTGTAATGTCAATATACAGGCCTACTGACATTTTAGCGGTCCTTTTGACAAAAGTACTGCAAACATCTTTCTGTCTAAAAATTTCATTTTACCACTAGTGATTTCTGATGACTGCATTCATGTAATATTAGCAAACCGTGAAAAAATGTAGGCAAACAGATTACATGTCTTATAACATTTTGTGGAAAAATTACAACGGATTGAAGTGAAGAAGATTAGATTGGGTTTTGAAATGTAATTGTGTCACCTGTGCGAGGAACTAAAAAAAAAAACCTATCCGTAATAAAAGGGACATGGACAAATATTAATTTTAGCTACATTTTTATAACGTAAAGAAATTATTCAGTTTCATTTATATACAATTTGTAAATAACCTTGAACTAGATAAATACTTATTTGATAAAATATGTTTTACCAAGGTTTATTTAATAATAATGTTGTCAAAGAAAAACAGCTACTGTAGATAGAAAAATCAAGATTTTCCTAATTGTAAAAAAAATGTAATTAAACAAACTAGAAAGTATTACACAGGCAGCTCCGTAAAAATTTTAAATAAATAAAATAAGCAAAAATGTGGAAATAATTAAAATAAAACATAATATATGTTTTGTCTGCTACTGGAATATAAATTATTTATGAATTTACTAGGTTAAATGATTTATGTGATGTTGGAACGGAACAAAATATCCGGAGATTAGTAAATGAAAATGTGTTTTTTTTATATTCACAGGAAAAGCAGTGACAGTTACTGTACTGAATCATCTGACCAACGTAACTAAACAATTTTACACGAAAAGGTATCCAATATGAAAATTGTGTATTAAAATCTTATTTTGTGGTTAATAACAATTTAAGTGTTATTAAATTTTTGGCTTGGATGCTGATTGGACAGCTTGTGGAGGTATCTGTTGATTTCCTGTATTACAGGTTAAAAATGGGCAGTTTTGAAGACCTTGGTGGACCGAGCGAATAGGATCTGTGAACCCCGGTATCTCAACCAGAAACTGCGGCATCTCGAGCAAGCGCTGCAGACCAACGGAAATTCCGTCGGGGAGGTGAGACGTACAGTCCGGCCGAGAAGACCGGCCAGGCCGTTGGAGTCGGTGTCTCAGGAGAATGTTGGATTCGCTGTGTTGCCCTATGTCCATGGTGTGATTGATCGTATTGACCGGTTGCTGAGCTGGAATGGCGTGACACCAGTCTTCAAGCCGACCAAGATAATCCAGCAGTTTCTGAGACCAGTGAAGAAGGTCAGAGACCCGCTCTCGTTGTGCGGAGTGTATGGAGTTCCTTGATCATGCGGCCAGTTGTACATCGGAACTACGAAACGCAGTGTCCATGCCCGCGTTGATGAACACAGCCGCTACTGTCGTTTGAGGCAGCCGGAAAAGTCTGCTATAACGGAGCACGCACTCGCCAATGCTGACCATCGCATACCCTTTAAAAAGAGCTTCTGTCCTCGGTGAGTTCGTATTTCCCTCGCCTGTACATGACAGACAGACAGAGGATGCACGGGCGTCTTGCGCCCTAATTTGTGTGCCTAGGCCTGATGAACGCCAGGTGCCAACAGTGCAACGCGGTCGTTTGCTCGGCACAACGTTTTAGGGTGCGGTCTGCGGGTACATGATTATGCATGGACATCACGTGAGCAAGCTAAAGCTTTCTTGCTTTTGCCAGTTGTCACACCGGAGCGCGGCACCATTGTCCCCTAAGGCAAAATCGGTCGAACGTACCTGCCCTGGTCGAGAGAAGTTAAATAATTCGCTGTCCACCTTGATCCTCGGCTCACCTGGTGTGCCCACGCCCAGACGATGAGAACTAGAGCATCCGCTTGTCTGGCGTCTCTGTTTCCGATACTTGTCAACAAGGCTATAACCCGCAATCTAGGTAAGTTGATTGTCAACGCGTACCTGTTGCCGATCATTACCTACGCCATTCCCGTCTGGTGTTAACTCGCAACCGTTCATAAAAGAAAGTTGCAAAGCGTTCTCGATCGGAGTTTTCAGCTAGCGGCTAAAGCCCCTTATCGGTTCCCTTCTCGACTTTTGAGAAGTGGACTCGGCGTCCGCTCCTTGGATGACTTGCACGTAAATTTTACGTCCGAGCTGCGAGGACCCAGGCAAACCCTCTCATAGCTGTCCTTGGCAAGTACCGACCATGTCCAGGTGATTCTTGGAAACGGCCTCGGCGAATACTGTACTAGAACGGCCTAGTACGAGCATGCAGTTGCAGCGGCCACTAATTAATTTATAAAATTCCGTCTGGACAGGACCATTAGGCAGGAGCCCCTTCCGGAGGCTCGGAACTAGGAAAACATTGGGACGTCTCACGACGCGCGTCCCAACAGCTCTGGCAGTCGACTGCCACTAGCCTTAACCGCAGTTAAGTGGTCACTGACTGTGAACCTTGGTCAGTGTGCTGCAGCCTTCTGTCCGTCGAGGGCATGACCAAAACGTATGCACAGAACAACCACGGACCAGCCGAAGTACTCATATCGTTTACTATTTCATTTTCATCAATTTATTGTTTCTGCTACTAATTTGCTTTTTGTAAAATGTGACTTATTTTTATAAGCGGACCAAATGTTAAAATGTATCTAATTTTTATCAGTTTTCAACTGTAGCTAATACGATGGCGGGTTCTAGCGACACAAATATTGAAAGGCATAGGCTACTGCACGCTACGTATTTTGTGAATTACCAAAATAATAGAATATACAATATTAGAAAAATTAATTTATTTACTTTAGTGGCAGCAATTAAATGTGTTATTGTGTAGCTGCCAACACGTCTTTTATTAAGTCAGTGCCGGCTGGTGTTGTAGCGTTGCACAGCCACCAATATAGAATAACTAAACTGTAAAATCATATACGAGAACATTAAGCAGCTAAAAGTATCATACATTTTAACGGAGCGCGTATTAGATCCTACACGGTAATGTTCGCGAATAATTCAAAAGTGGCGCGCAGGCTGGTGGTTGTAGGCCGCTTGCAACTTCTACAGTATATGGCAGAGGTTGCTACACAAACATATGGGAGGACGTGCGCTACTGTTCACAACTGCCATATATTTTCAATGTTAGCTAGGCGGTTGCAAAGTTTCTGCAACGCTCCACTAGTAGCGCTGTAGCGCAACTTTGTGTCAGCACAGCCTTCTTGATTTATAAGTTATGTCAGGTTTAGTGTTTACGTTGGTTCAAGGTAAACGTTATCCTTTGTTTGAGGTTATAAAATTATAGTAATAATTTTGTATAACTGTGATTATGACAATTTATTGTCTTTTAACTGATCTCCCATCCACTTAAACAACTACTGCAACCACCAAAATTTGGAACTACCAGCCGTCACCACTGGATTAACTTATTACTGTTTTCCATTAGTCATCATTGCCTTCCGTAGACGAATTTTGTATTTCCGAATTAATCTTGATATTACGAATAGTGTTGAAACAAAATTATTTTACGTTTGACGGCAAGTTTTTTAAACAAGGAGAAGGGTTGGCCATGGGGTCTCCTTTAAGTGGATTACTGGCAGATATATACCTTAACTTTTATGAAAATTATTATCTACTATCTAACTGTAACAGTTACCACGATAAAATTATCTCATACACGCGATATGTTGACGACACGTTCATGGTTTTTAATGGCACTTGTAGACAAATGGACATGTTACTCAAATTCATGAACAACATAAATAACAACAAAAAATTCACCATGGAAGTAGAAAATGAAAATTGCCTAAACTTTTTAGACCTTTCTGTTCGAAGAAACGCTGATTGTATCGCATATAAAATATACAGGAAACCCACTACCACGGATATAACTGTCCATGCTGATTCATTCCACCCATATACACAGAAAATGGCCTCTTTTAATGCTTTCGTAAATAGACTTTTAACTATACCTATGAACCAGGAAGATTTTCAAGATGAAGTAAATACTGTATTATTAAACATATAGCTGTCAATAATGGATATAAAAGTGATATAATAGATAACTTAATACGCAAACATAGGAATAAAATGGAAAGAAAATCAAAATTAGATGGTAAAAAGAACCGTTATATTTCAGTTGAATATACTAATGTGATTCCTAATATAATAAAAAATGAATTAAGAAAATTAGACATCATCGTGTCCTTCAAAACTACCAATAACATAATGAACATATTAAAACCTCGAACACAAAAAACAACCGAAAACAGTTCTGGTATATATAGAATCCAGTGTAGTGAATGTGATAAATTCTACATAGGACAACCTGGCAGAAAATTTAAAAATAGATACAAAGAACATTTGCCAAAAAAGAACATCAAGTCAATCAAATCCAACTTTGCTTTACATCTGGTAAACAGCAATCAAAGTTATAGTGGTTTCACAGATAACTTTACGCCCATACATATATGCAGTAAGAGCCGATACATGGATGCCATGGAAGAATATGAAATATATAAAGCATTTTTATTTCAACCAAACCTACTGCTTAATGATCAATTAACATTTAAATCTCACTGTTTATATGATACTGTATTGAAGAGTGATAACGCTTGTGTACACCAGCCGAATATATAGTTTGACTACGCGGTCAGTTATAGTACGGCAGTGCGCACTGTTACGTGGACTGAGTTCTATCGTACTCATTGTGTTATGTGTTTGTGTATTGATGTGTTTTAATTATTATATTCTTGACACGTTCGTTATGAACTAGAAGAAAAAACAATTTTACCTGATGATGGGAATGTGTTCCCGAAACATGTCGTAAGACATCAAAGACGTAGTCGCAGCACGGATAAAGAAAAAGGTATTTATTAATTTCATAGACATTATTTAGTTAGTAACTTCATATCAGTTTTAATAAGAGTATATATATATAAAATATATTATTTTTAAAACTTAGGTTTGTCTGATAGTGTATTTTTATATTATCCATTTTTTCGTGCTCTATTTTTAACTTGTAAAATCCATGACGCCCAGAGTTGTTTTAAACGATTTATGCTTTCGCTGTTACAAAAACCGATTAACACGAAATCGTTTTTACTACACAAAAGGCAATGAATTAAAATGCAAATACAGCAATTCTGAAAACGGGAACGGCAACTCTTGGAACACAACATCATTACTGGTAATGAATCCAATTTAGCGAGAATTAAAAATTACATAAACGACTTTCAGTAAAAAAATACAATCGGGTAAACGTTCTACACATTATTTTATAAATACTTTCAAGCAAAGTAAATGACCTTATGTGACTCAAACTTGAAACAAATTGTTGACTGCACATGTAAACAAAGAAGTAACTTCACTGAAATGATTATTAAGAACAATTATTAAATTTTTTGATATCGCAGATTAATGTCCTACTAAAGATCATGAGAAAATTAAAATAGAGAACGGATTATTTAGTACACAGTATTAAAAAATGAATAAAAGTAGAACAAGCAAAGAATTATACGTTAAATATAAACCATGGAGAACTCAAAGTAATACAGGAGGCAATATGCACCATTTTATTTTGCATTATTGCTGGTATTTAAACAAATATCTAATCTAGTTTTTAAATCGTACCTGTTCCTGTGTATTTTGTTGCAATATTTGTTTTCACTAAGCACCTTCTAGTTTGATATATTGTTACGACGGTCTACTGATCGTCGTATGGTACAGTGGAAACAAAATACAAGACACCAGTTAAGTCAATAATCACCAATTTTAATTATCACAATTAAACAATTTGTTATCACCAAGATAGTCTCTTACAACAAGTTAAATAAAAACTGTTTACACGCAATAATAATGTCAACTGATATAGTATCTCACAATTATAAAACGCATAACAATACACAGCTGAAATTCCAGAATCATCCATACTACGAGTAAGCGCTACTAGAAAACACTAGTGCGTAATTGATTCCAGCCTTGCACACAGCGCGCGCGGACCGGTGGGTCTGCTACAATCTTGCTAACGCATGTTAAGACAATCAAATAAACTACGTTACTCGCCGTCAGAGGCTTAATTCTTATACTTGTGATGTTATACTAACTCAACATGTTTCGGGACAGCTTGTCCCAACTTCAGGAGTAAAACACACTCTTCAACCTCAATTGAGGATGAATCGTCAAACATTAAAAATATTAAAACCCAAAACACACATAGAATAAATTAATAAAACTACAACATTAAGCGCACGTGTAGGTGCACACCTCACGCCGGCTGAACGCGCACTAAGTAAAATCCAGCATTTTATTGGTGGAAGGAAGTCACATGGTTACATACACCATGACATGCAACTTTTCATGCTGTAAAGTGCATTAACTTTGTAAGAGCATGCATAGCGGTAATCAGAATACCCTTATCTCATGCATAACTGCATACTTTAATAATATCATATATGAACGTAAATAATAGTCAGAAATATACAGGGATTGTAGCGAATACATATGTCTATGTTCAGTTCAATGTCAAACACAACGATAATTTATTCACGCACAGCCAGGGAAACGTTTACCACTCGCGCACGCGCGCACATTTCCACAAACACAGTACATGAATAAACAATAAATAAATAATACACAGTTTTACTAAACTTAAATCCTTATCCTTACTAAAATACAACTGATGTCCTAACCAAATCTAACAATCTACCAATTTAAACATGAATGTTCCTAGTTTGTGTATTATATGAGCTTGTCCCGCTTATCAGAATCCTGTAATTCATTGCAGTATATATGTTTATGTGTATTTATGTGCAATCATGTGTTCTTATGTCAAGTGTTCAAAGAGGGTAAATTATATAATTTGTATGTTGGATTTACACAATTCACATGATTATTGCGTTGGGTAAATGATATATATATATATATATATATATATATTTATATTTATAATGTCGGGAATACTATGGTGGGAATTATGACAGTAAAAGAATGTTTCCTGAATTGTGATATCTGATGATAACAAAGTATGGTAAATTTTAGATTGCAACTCATGTATGCCTATATATATACACGAAATATATAATTTAAGAAAGATTAATGGATTATGACAATTATGAAAACTTTGAAATTTAATAAAGGGCTGTTATATTGTTTGTTAATAGCGAGTTTTTTTGCAAGTCCCGTCTCACTGGACCCAGCGCATTTTATGCTTCTCCTAGACCTTCTGCCTATTAAATGTCCAGTGGCCCCTCTTAAAAAAAAAAGGAAAAAAAATTATAATGTATAAAAAATAAGGAGGGGTTACAATTCGTCTGTTCGAAATAAGTAATCTCTACTTATTAACTTTGTTGCGATTTTCTATTAACGATTTACGATCCTTCTTGAAACATAGCATTTTTTGAAATTTGAAACCAAATTATCTAAGTCAGTGTAATTATACTGTTACCTGATCCCGCGTTTTATCCTGGTTTCTGTAAACTACTACCTTGAATTTGTGTTTATTGGCTTTACAGCACATAATTCAGATTATCACTTGATAGGCTTTATATCACTAAAGTGTATGTTTACAAGAAAATTGCAGTTTTGTTTACAAAACTCACATATAAATACAGGCAAATTGACATGAATCAATCTTAAGAAATAAGTCTATTTAATATAATAAGTTGATTTTTTGCTTTAAAAGTAACGTGTGGCGAAGAAGAGGGCAAACATATTTTTTAATATGAAATTTCAGACACACAACACAAATACAACGCTTACAAACAATGAGAGGAGAGAGACATTTAAGTAGCGTGTATTGTACGTATAACATTAAACGAAAATACAGTACTGTGACTCTTAGCGAATACAAACGAAGAAGCTGGATGAACAAGTTAATCTTCATTCTACAAACGTCCCGGTTGCCACCGTAAGATGAGCGAGTGGTGAATTGCGGACTGCAGTCAAATTACACGAGTAGAAGTTAAATACGTGAGGGAATGTACCGTTGGGGGGGGGGGGGGTGACTTGACGTAATAGACTAGCAGAGAGAGACAGCCGCAGTGGGATTGGTTGCCAGCAATACAGTCTACTCAATACTAGTATTAAGAGGGGAACAGTACAAGCCGCAATATCATTATCGGGACCATGCGTTGGGGAACGGAAGAAGTATTTGTAACGTGCTTTTTTCAATTTGCACATTTGTAATAACAACAAAAGTGTCTAGTGAACTATACGCTCTACTCTAAGGAGTTTCATTGTAAAATATAAATTACAAACTGAACACGAAACGGCATGTTCATTGGTTTGGTTATAATTTATTAGTTTAAACTCAGCGAATGTCTTAAAAAAAACACAAATTACTTTTCATTTGTAATTCCAGATTCAAAAACAATCATAAAAACATTTGAGTTTAATTATGTTATACCATCAATTGTTTGCATTTCAGGCGCATTGATAACTTGCTAACACAAATTAGAAATGTAAATTCCAGATCACAGAAATTAATTATCTATTAAATAAATAATTAATCTAAAAAGAATTTAAATTCTACAGTATATAGTATATATATTGTACTGTTGTTTTTTACTGATATAATATATTTAGTATTTGCACCACGTTGGATGCGTCATTATTTGTGCTGTTATTTTTATAAGTCTTGTAATTATTTAATAGTATAATATAATTAAGAAATGTACCTACTGTTATTATGTTTTTTGTTTATCAGTACATGAAAAGAAACTCTCTCTCTCAGGGTTAATGATTATTAAGCTATTTGATCGTATTTACGATTGTATATAATATTTTCTTTTCTTTAAACCAAACCAAATACATTTAGTATGTAGTATTTTAAGAAATAACCATGTAAAAAATAAATACCAAAATAATGTAACTTGACTGATTCTGAATTCTTCCAGCTGCCACGGGTTCACTTCTGGTTGATGTTTATCTTTTTTTCAAAAGCAATATCAGGCTTGGCGATCCGTTCCTTCACACAAATTTCTTATTGGTTTCACCGCTGAATGTTGTTTTCTAGGACGACTGCAACACAGATGTCTCCTCGGAATAATTAATTATATTTTATGGCCACTTAAACTATTCTTCAGTCCAGGATTTTTCTCTTCTATCGGTGTTCTATTAAGGATGTGTTTAGGTTTCTTGTACTATTATTTATTTATTACATTTATAATCAAAACTCTGGTATAACAAACTAAATTCCTTTACTGTTTTTTCTTTTACATATGACATTAAACTTGATGATATTACTCTTATTAAATATATTTTTAGACTCTTGATGTTACTTTTCTTAGATATACTTGAAGACTAATAACATTTCT
This sequence comes from Magicicada septendecula, assembly GCA_034769895.1. Taxonomy (NCBI): domain Eukaryota; kingdom Metazoa; phylum Arthropoda; class Insecta; order Hemiptera; family Cicadidae; genus Magicicada; species Magicicada septendecula. The sequence continues at coordinate 26,047,978 of CM068373.1, read as the reverse complement.
CTTATTAAATATAATTTTTAACAATTTACAAATTTGCCACTTTGTTAATTCCCTACTTCCTTTACATCTGTTTATCATATATCTATTAAAAACATATATCATTTTTCTATTTCTTATTAAACATCTTTATTTTATCTCTGATATTCGTAATTCTGGTTGGTATTTATTAAATTATAATTTTATTACTATTTACTCTTATTATAACTTTCATTCCAATTTCATATATTCTTTTCAGAACATGTAACTGAATATTGTTTTATATCATATAGGAATCGACCTCTATGTTGACTGGGTGAGTCGATAGTCCCAATGTTTTTTGTTTACATTTTAAATCATATGTTCCATTTAATATTAAATTTGTATCTTGTCTCTTTTAAAAGTTATTATTTCCCTATTATGTACTGCGTGCATTTTAACAGCAGTACATAATACCTTCCCTTATTTCATAAATTCAGATACAATTTTAGATGAAATTTTGAAATAACCAACATAGTCTAATCTTAATATTTAAACATCTGATTAATTAGGTATTTGTACCTCACAAAATTCTTTTAACAAATTTTTTTTTTCTTTTATTAGTATTACAAATATGTTTCATCATCATCATGAATCACGCTATCTTAAACACTTATTTATGACTTAAAACAACAGTAATTAAACCAACTGGTTTTACATCAAAATCATAAATAACAAATAACAATTGTGCCTAATTTTATGGCTAAAAAACTTAAAAACACGACTAAAACATTATCTTTCTTTTAAACCTTACCTTCCCGATCCTGGTCATTAATTTCATTTGTTCTTCATTTCAGAATTATCTTTCTTTTTTTTTAAATTATTTTTATTATAATTATATATAATTATAATTATTATATTATATGCTTTGTAAACCTAATAACTGTCCCTGATAATCAGTATATCTTTAATATGTTTCCTACCACTAGTTGAGAATGGTCCACAAGTGTCAACAAAACTTGCTCTAACGCTCTCACTAATTGATGATTTATCCACCTTCCCACATATCCGACATGAGCTAACTTGATTTTTTTACAAATATTATATAGTAACTTAGCACCTAAAACTTGATATTGATTATTCATACTTTTCACACCTCGATTCATATTGTCATATTTATTTTATTTTTTTTAATTCTTTACCTCGTCGTTTGTATCATCCCTAAAATATCATAATTCCCTAACATTAAATACTACACATGGGTTCGGATTCGGAGGGGCACTATTGGCTTCCATTACTCCGCCGTTTTCCCTAAGTATATCATCTGAAATCAGAGGAACTTCATCTCTGTCCAGGAAAAAATAAAAGTTGCACTATCACAACACAATACCTATAATCATTACCTGCAAGGTAGCTCCTTCGCTACTAACTTATATTCAAGGGATTGTTACATTATTTCTTTGAGGTCTATTCACATTTTTATTCTATGACTATTTCACATCTAGTGTTTTATCACTTCAATTAATGTTCTTTCACGTGCAACTGGTTAACCTTACTCAACTTACATGTTGTATTATTTCCATCTTGCTGCTGTCAATCAATAATATTTTAGATTCTATCTTCATCTAACTAATTCTAACCCTTCTTAAATAGTAACTAGTATTAATTGTTTTTTTCATTGTTATTATACTGATTAATGTGGTTATTCAAATAATTATAATGGTTATTAACCGTCTTTCTCTTCTTTTATGATTATTGGTTAAAAATAATTTCTTTTGAAATATTTATAGTAAGATGATCTTACTTATATTAGAATTTTGGGGTTTTCTTCTTAATACATTCAAAATAATTTCTTCTTAATAAATTCAAAATAATTTCTTCCGAAACACATGGTAAGCTGTTCTTACTTAATTTAGAATTTTGAGGTTTATATTGATTCCAAATAATTTTCTATCTATCCTGTATTGGCCACTGTTCGGGCTGCTCCACCAATATGGTTTTCCGGTGGATTCCGTAGATTATATGCGGTTGTAAATCTTTCTATGGGATCATCACAGTATGGATCATACACATACGGTTCTATATCATCTTCGTTCCGTCTATTCCTTCCCTCAGCATTCCCGGAATCGGGATTAGTTTTACGGTTTCCACGATAGTCCTCCTGGTTATCCCTCTCATCAGTCCTGAGATAGTTTATTCGAGCTATATGGGTTCCCTGATTTTCCTTTGCAGTTGCTCTCTCCTCTCTCCTTCCTTCATGTTGACTATTTTCTGATTGTGAAAGGGAACCATGTTGATCTCTATGTCTTATCTGTTCATAGTTGTTGTTTGCTTCACTTTGTCTATACTCACTGCGAGAATGTTCATTTCGATCAATCTCCCTCGGGTAATGACTATTATAAACTCGGGAAACATAGTTTCGGCGTATAAAATTTGCTTGATAGTTATTTGAATCGTGGTTGCCCCTATAATTATTATTGTTGTTATTATTATTATTATTATTATATTATTATTATTATTATTATTATTATTATTATTATTATTATTATTATTATTATCATATCTACGGTCATTCCGGTTATAGTTTCTGTAGTAATTTCTTCCACCTTCCCTATCATGGTATCTTGGAACATTTCTCTGGTCGCTCCTTTCTACTACTTGGTTCCTACTACGGTTTTGTTCTTCCGGATATCGGTTAGGGTAGCTGTCTCCTCTCATATTTCCTTGTCCAGCACGACTGTCATAATTCATCTTCCTCTCATAATCAGTGAGTAATAATGTCATCGCTTCTATAGTATGGGCTTGACTGGCAAATTGTGCTAAGCTTACCGTTTCAGGAAAACGATGACTCACCACATATCTGTCATCCATGGGTGGGTCTAAATATCTTGCCCTGCAAACATGCGATAAGAAATACGAGGTCGGTGTTTGTCCTACGCTTGGGTTGTACCTACCATATACTATGGTCTCCCGCACCCTTGTCTGTATGGATCGTGTCCAATATTTATTTTTATAGCTTTCCATGAATTCCTGGTAGCTATTCAAGGTGTTTCTAACAGCATCCCACCAATAATCATTCATTTCATGGAACCCTTGATCTAATATTAGATTAATTCTCTCCCATCTATTTTCCTTGGTACTATGCAAATATTCCTTCATTCTATTTAAATACTCCATAGGATTTTTTATATATCCTTTCATATGTGGCACCTCATGACTAATATTCTTGTCTTCTCGGATAACACATGTTTGATTATCATTTTGTTCTATTTCATTGACCCTTAATACTAATTGTCCCATGGTATCCTCTATTTTGGTATTTTTGTGGTTCAACTAGTGTTCCATGGATTGAATATTACTAGTTACCTCCTGTTTTGATTTACCAATTCTCTCGTCATCTGTTCCATGTCTTCTTGTTTATTTTCTCCTAATTTCTCTTCCACTTCTTCCTTCACTGATTGTTGTCTTGTTTCTACATTGTCTAACCTATTTTCCATTGTTTCCATATTCAATTTCACCTCTGAAAATTGTCTAACATTCCTTTCCTCATAATTTTTCAATATTAACTCAACTTCAGCCTTCTGCTGGTCTAATTTATTATTCACCCCATTTATTTGTTGTTGAATGGTCTCCTTTAATTCCTCATTATTTTGTTTTAATAAATTTTCATTATCTAATTTCATTTGTTTAAACTCTTCTTGTTTACTGTCCATTTTCTTCTCCATTTTTTCAATATCCTTTTTCATTTCCTGTTTGTTTTAGTCCAATTTCTCATTGATCTGTTTCATTGTTTCGCTGTTACTTTATTCTTTTCGTTTGTTTGTTTATTATTTTCTTCTATTCTTCCGAATTGCTCCATCATAATCCTCATCATTTCCTGTAAATTTACATCCATTGGTTGGGTTGGTTTCTTTGGTTGGTCCCCTTGGGCATCCCTTACTATTACGTCCAGTTCAGTTTCTTCCTCTTCAGCACTATTACTCCTTAATTCATGTCGTTGCTCAGGTTTGTTAGCCATGTTACAATCTTTAACTTAATTTAATTACAAGGAAAAATTTTTTATGCTAATTAAATTTAACAAAATTGTGTTATTTGGTGCTGGTTTAAAGAAAATCTTTGCTTTCACGTATGGGCGCCATTATGTGTACTGTTGTTTTTTACTGATATAATATATTTAGTATTTGCACCACGTTGGATGCGTCATTATTATTTGTGCGGTTATTTTTTATAAGTCTTGTAATTATTTAATACTATAATATAATTAAGAAATGTACCTACTGTTATTAAGTTTTTTGTTTATCAGTACATGAAAAGAAACTCTCTCTCTCAGGGTTAATGATTATTAAGCTATTTGATCGTATTTACGATTGTATATAATATTTTCTTTTCTTTAAACCAAACCAAATACAGTTAGTATGTAGTATTTTGAGAAATAACCATGTAAAAAATAAATACCAAAATAATGTAACTTGACTGATTCTGAATTCTTCCAGCTGCCACGGGTTCACTTCTGGTTGATGTTTATTTTTTTTCAAAAGCAGTATCAGGCTTGGCGATCCGTTCCTTCACACAAATGTCTTATTTGTTTCACCGCTGAATGTTGTTTTCTAGGACGACTGCAACACAGATGTCTCCTCGGAATAATTAATTATATTTTATGGCCACTTAAACTATTCTTCAGTCCAGGATTCCCCTCTTCTATCGGTGTTCTATTAAGGATGTGTTTAGGTTTCTTGTACTATTATTTTTTTATTAAATTTAGAATCAAAACTCTGGTATAACAAATTAAATTCCTTTACTGTTTTTTACTTCCATATTCCTTAAGGAAGTATGGTGATGGCAAAAAAAATCGTGTTCGAGATTTTTACAGATTCTGATTCTACTACACTCAAAACATGAAAAAAAGTCGTTTTCCGAAAAGTGTCTGTGTGTCTGTCTGTCTGTCTGTCTGTGTGTCTGTGTCTGTAGATTTTTTTTTTTGGCAAACGATAACTGCCGCAAATTCAAACAGAATCAAATAATTTTTTGCATACAGCCCTGATTTGCAGAGTACTCGCGACCTGTTGTTTTTGGTGAAGATCGGTTGAGGGAAAGGGGTAGTTTACCTGCAACGGTTTTTTTTTTAGCAAGGGTAATTTTGTTTGTTTGGCAAACGATAACAGCCGCAAATTCAAACAGAATCAAATAATTGTTTGCATACAGCCCTGATTTGTAGAGTAATCAAGACCTATCGTTTTTGGTGAAGATCGGTTAAGGGAAAGGGGTAGTTTACCAGTAACGTTTTATGTTTTAACAAGGGTATTTTCTATGGCAAACGATAACAGCCGAAAATTCAAACAGAATGAAAAGATTATTTGCATACAGCCCTGATTTGTAGAGTACTCAAGACCTATTGTTTTTGGTGAAGATCGGTTAAGGGAAAGGGGTAGTTTACCTGCAACGTTTTTTTATCAAGCGTATTTTCTATGGCAAACGATAACAGCCGCAAATTCAAACAGAATCAAATAATGTTTTGCATACGTCCCTGAATTGTAGAGGTCTCAATGACTTTCGATTTTGGTGAAGATCGGTTAAGGGGAAGGGGTAGTTTACCTGCAACCTTTTACGTTTTAACAAGAGTAAAGTACTTGAAAATTTATTTAAACTTTTTGAAACAATGGTAATTGTTAAAAATAAAATAATTTTGTTGCCAGGCAATAAAATTATAATTTTTTCATTTTAATGTAATATAATATTTTTCATTTAATACAGCAATAAAAAGGGAGGTAAGACACAGCCTGGCTGTTTGGCTGAAAATGATTTTAAATATAAATCTTAGAATATGGAAGTCATGTATGGTTCTCCATACCGATATTTCTTTTACATATGACATTAAACTTGATGATATTACTCTTCTTAAATATATTTTTAGACTCTTGATGTTACTTTTCTTAGATACAATTAAGACTAATAACGTTACTTTTATTAAATATAATTGAAGACTAATAACATTTCTCTTATTAAATATAAATTTTAACAATTTACAAATTTGCCACTTTGATAATTCTTTACTTCCTTTACATCTGTTTATCATATACCTATTAAAAACATATATTATTTTTCTATTTCTTTAAATACATCTTTATTTTATCTGTAATATTCGTAATTCTAGTTGGTATTTATTAAATTATTATTTTATTACTATTTAAGTTACTCTTATTATAACGTTCATTCCAATTTCATATATCCTTTTCAGAACATGTAACTGAATATTGTTTTATATCATATAGGAATCGATCTCTATGTTGACTGGGTGAGTCGATAGTCCCAATGTTTTTTGTTTACATTTTAAATCATATGTTCCATTTAATATTAAATTTGTATCTTTTCTCTTTTAAAAGTTATTATTTCCCTATTGTGTACTGTGTGCATTTTAACAGCAGCACATAATATATATGTATATATTGCAACGTTACAAGTATTACAAAAAATTACACAAATACATTACCATGTACTGAACGCAACTATGAAGTGTATTACACCGGCCAGGTCACAGGATTTTTTTTATCTCGTTGCGTCAAGTATATGTAGTTGCACAATAAAAAAATAATTTTCAAAGAGGAGTGAGATACTGATGACATGAAATAATTAGTTAAAACCGTTTCAAAATAATCATTCTATGAATTATTAATATTAATAGAAAATATGGAAATATGAAAATTACGAATTATAAATATAAAAAAATATTCTCTTCTATAAGTTTACAAAAAAATACAATATAACCTTCTATGCTGTTCATGGCATATAAAAATTAACAACCATATAATCTTACTAGCTAAACAGGCACGTTAAACAAATTATCTAAACACTTTTTATTTTAGGGTGTCTGACTTTGACTCAAATTTTAAAATAATAATAGCAACTCATTTACAAACAAAAATAATATTAAATCTCAAGAATAAAACTAATTGTTGCTATAAACAATAAAAAATATATAACATTTACTTCCAACCTATTATTTATTTCTACTGACACACCCAAATTTTAACATACAACACAAGATTAGTATTTTTAATTTTTTTTGTTAAATTAAATTATTTTCTTTCACTACCTTTTAAATTTATGTACAGTGATTATATTTAAAACTACAAGTCTTTTCTTTTCATATATAAGTTTCTTTGAAAGAGTTCTTTTCAGAAACAAAATATATAATTGTTTATTAATCACCTGCGTACTGCCGACGTTACAGTTGCGTGTATGTGTATGTGTGTCCTGAATCCTGAGAATTTGATGATGATGATTATGCTGATGCTGTGTTCTCTGTCTCTATGGTTTGTTGTTTGTGATGGTCCAGAGTTCCTCCATACGTCTTGGTGTGTGTGGTAAAGGTGTTCGATCGAACGGCAGACCAGCAGCGTGACGTTGTGTGAAGATATCTTGAGTCTCTGAGATCGCCCCAAAATTGCCAGTGGTATTTACCTACTTTCGTAAATCATAAACTGAAACTTACGTTGATCGTTAGGAAATGACAATAAACAATGATGAACTTATATTTTTAGCTGGGTCCTTAGACACTGTTAATAAAAACCTTCTTCTGTGTAAAATTAAGTAAGAACAGATTAGACTTGTGTTTTGCAATTACGCGGCAGTACGTTATTAACGCAATATCACACAAGGAACATTAAAAGAACAGAAGAGTTAGAAGGTGATCGAGTAAGAGTGAGACAGATGACTCACGTGTGTTTGCTTAATTAGCAGCGTCAATCTATCCGTTGCAGACAGCATTTAACTATGCATAACACGAGAGACACGCACACCAGTTTCATTGGCAACGCACACACGCCACATGTTTGCATGTAATTTGCATGTGTTCCGCAGTTAGACTAGGCACTGATCACATACATCCGACACATCGGCAATATGTAAATAATGCCGCTTCATTCTCTTTAGTTACCGGTTTAGTCCGTCTATGCAAGTCGTAAATTGATTTATACATCTTTACAGTCGGAACACTTAATAGTACACTTCCTTTCATATAAAGTAATGCTATGAGATATTAAAACTACTCATTCCACCTTTTTATTAGGCTTTGTTAGTTGTAAATTCATCATTGTTGCCAACTGATTGCTCCATTGTTATCCATTGTTACAATTTTCTTTACAGAATTACAGACTCCGTTTCAGTTTCCAAGTTAAAGTTAAACATGAAATATAATTTAATTATACTCATTTTATTGACGTTTGAAAGCGAGTGTGAAGCGAACATATGATTTCATTGAAGAATAATGCACCAGCCTCTCCTCCTCAACTCTACTCTCGCCTACACATTGGTGAGCCTTGTTACGCCGAGCAATCCACTCCAAGGCTGTGGTAGAAAATCTCTTCGGCGGAGTGGATCGGTAAGCATCCTGGGTCCTGGCCTGGCAGGGTGGTGCACATCGGCAGCAGGGTGTAGACCTAGTGTGGCGGCGGAGGGGTCTACAGTAGGCCAACGGCTGCACACATGGGTTAAGTTAGTTAGACTACTTCTATCGGACAGAAAGAGCTCGTCAGCTGAGATAAAAGCAACTTTCTAGGGGAAGAGCAGCCCAAAATCAAAGTTTATGATCTTCCAGGTTGAGGGTTTTACGGCAGGCCAGTAACCTGCTTAAGTAAATATATATGTACTTACAGAACTCATACGACCCTCGGAAGTCGGATGTTGGTAGACCGAGGAGGAGATGGGTTCCGGAACAGGTCTAAGGCTTAGCCTTTGGGGGTGATCATAATCATCATTTTAGTAATTAATCGCCAATGAATCTTAGTTATTATCGTAGTTACATGATAAGGAAATTACAAGAAGAATACCAGCTCGCAGGTCTCGTGATATACATGAATAAGTCTGAGTACATAATAGTCGGTAATGATGCTCAAGATAATCTCGACTCAGGTAATATTACCATAAAAGGAGTTAGCATGTGTAAATATTTGGGTGTTACACTTAATAAACAAGGAAATAGCAGCGGTGAAATAACAGAACAATTAAACAAAGGGAAAAAGGTAATAGGATCTTTGAACTCTGATTTATGGGATAAATCAATCACAAGAGACACATAGAAGACACTGTATAACAGCATCTTCCTAAATATAGTCGCATATGGAGCCGAAATATGGGATGTGACAAGGAAAAACCGAAAAAACTCTTACCTACCGAAATGGATTATTTAAGACGTACTTGTAGAAAATCGAAACTGGAAAGAGTCAGAAATGAAACAATTAGGCAGAGTATGAACATGACGAAGAACATAGTGGAAGAGATTGAGAAAAAACAACTAGTATGGTTTGGACACACAAAAAGAATTGACGAAACCAGGTGGCCCAAGAGAATTTTAGAGTAGATACCATATGAGAGAAAGAAAAGAGGAAGGCCACGAAGAAGTTGGCGAGAGGGTGTAGATGAAGCTATGAAACTTAGAGGGCTGGAAGAAGACATGTGCTATAATAGAAGAGAATGGAAACTAGGGACGGAGAAGCGGCCTAGGCCGTAGAAATCCGTTATATGTATATCGCCATTGAATCATTAATGTCAGTCTAAGTAATATTCTTCACTTTATATATTTACTTACGCATATTGCAGATTACTTGAGAATGCATCACACCAAAAACTTTTTACCGACTCACATTTCTACAGATTAGAAGAACAGAACACTTACTATTAAATTACACAAAAGTATTATGCAAAATAAGAGGTACGCAACATAAACAGTAAAATATCAGTGAATATAATTTTCCGTTAAAATGGACCTTTCTTACATTACTTGATCGTATGACGCAAACTATTTCTTTCATGGAATGTAATATCTTCAAATAATAAATACTTCGGCAAGTAACATTTATTTTATCTCCGCCTGACGGAAATTATTCCGTTCTTCAAAGGTTTTTATGAATGAACATGTATTTGAATTGTTTCGACTATAATAAAATTATTAAATGATCGATTTTATTTCGATTTAAATGTTCGATGGTTGTAAGGTTTGTTTATTTTGTCAGCTGTTTAGTAAATATTTATCGTTTTATTTTTATTATTTTAATCATCATCATCAACATATTTACGGATTAAACCAAAGTTGGTTTGTTCCTGTCTCAAATAGGCAAAGATTACAGCTGGTCACTCCACCGCTTCCTCGGACGTCGCACACCTCTCCCTCCCATCGGCTAATAGTTTCAGAGTTGTTTGGGGATGCGTCAGTCATCCGTTCGCCAAAAAAGTCACCACTAATTCAGCGGATAATGGGCGATCCTGTCGAGTATACTCATAATATTCAGTTCCTGCCGTATATCTGTGTTTCTTCTATGATGGACAGTATACCCTGCCACGTGCCTGAGAAATATCATTTAAGCCGCTTGGATGCGACTGGCCTGGCCTTTCGTTAAAGTCCAGTTCTCAGACCCTTACAGAAGTGTGGAAAGGCCCATCACCTTATAGAATTTTAGGCGTGTTCCTTTGCTTGCTGACTGAAGGGTTCGTCTAATGGTCCCGCACATAAGGTTGAGCTTATGCAACTTATTCACAACGTCGTTGCATGCATGATAAAACACACTGTAGCCCAGGTATTCAAGATTTTAATAACATTATTTTACAATCATTATTAAAACATAAGTTTAATATTATTTTATGATACGTATAATTTTAAATAAATTATCTTTTATTGTTTTTTTTTGAAATTGTTCTTTAATTTTTAGATTATTAATATTATGTTTGTAAATATTAAGATTTTCCCAGTTGTTCATTTTGTTATTTTTTTATTCCATTCTCATAAAATTGCATTCTGTAAACAATTCTTTAAATTCTACGTTTCCATAAGAATAAAAATTTTTTAAAGAAGAGTGGGATAATATTTTGTAAAATTGTTTCAAAATGTAAGCTAAAATAAGCTCATGGTTCAAAACGGTGCGAGAGAACATTGATTAATTGCTCTGTTGGTGTTGTTTATTGGCTGCCAATTGGCCAGTGTGTCGTTAATTACTTTTCCCGCGCTGTCTATAACGACTGAAATAAATCTTCGGCTGCGTCGGCTGTTCCAGGCTCCCTACTGTGTATGAGAGACCATTTATTTAAAATTCTGATGAAAAAAGGAACAGATGGATGCCACTAAAGTAACACTCGTGTTTTGCAACATTCATTCTGTTAATTTAAAGTAAAATATTTTATTTAAATCCAAGAAGGCGCACGTGAAGAAGTTACAAACGCTGAAGTTGGTAACATGCTGCTATAAACATATTGTAAAAAGTCACTCTCTAAACAACAATTTTAACACTTGTAAAAACTCCCTCCATTTTTAACACTTTTGCCCGAAAAACTTCACCTTCAATTGCTTCTTCTGCATGTATATTATTTTTTTCTAAATCCTTTTGGACTTCTTTAATCGAACTTGATGTTGACTTCTTCCCCCACAGATATTTGAAGATCTGCTTTGTCAACCTATTGTCGTCCATTCTATATAAATGTCCAAAAAATAATAGTCTTCTTTTTCTCATTGTTTATGTTATATTTTCTACACTTTGATATATTTCAACATTACTTCTTAATTTTCAACCTTCTGAAGTTTTTCGTGGGTCTAGTATTTTCCTAATAGTCTAATTTGTCTTTCCAATATTCCTAGTTTGTCTAAATTATAATTCAATGCTAGACTTTCACTTGCATATATGCATTCTGGCTTCACTACTGTACTGTAATGACTTATTTTCGCATTTTTAGATATGCACGTTTATTGTAAATGTCTTTAGTTATACCATATGCCCTTTCCATCTTATGAATCCTTTCTTCTATAGCAGATTTTTCCAAGCCATTCTCTTGAATTATCTCTCCCAGATACTTAAATTTTCGAAACCTTTCTATTCAACCAATATCTTTACCAGGAATTTTTGAGCGTTCTTAATGTTTGTTTTGTTAAATATTTTGTTTAAAGTTTATTATTTTGTTTGTTTCTAAACTTTAAAAATTTTGTTAACATTTGTAAGCATTCTTTTCTGTACAAAATAATATACACGGATATCCAATAGATATTTTTACAAAAAAAGTACAGTTTTTATTTTTATATACAGCACTCTTCACATCATAAAAGTAGCCAAATATGGTCCGATTTCAACAGGCGTACATCTACAATACAAAGTGAGCTCGGGGTGGTTCTACCAGAGCATTTATTACAAAGAGAAAAAAAACACTAAGATAATTGTCTTAAAATAGAATTCATTTAGGTGTCACTCCATTTTTATTACACGCTGAATTTTTATTAACCCCTCTGATTGGTTTGTCCCCACACTGCATAAACATGGAGAACGACTCACGCAACATACCATTACTGTGGAAATACATTTTCTTCATCTATACACTGACGACAGCCATTAGGACAAATAGTCGAGTGCCAAGGGCGAACAAAATGTAAGGAGATCTCACCTCCTAAATTAACAACACTTGATACACAAAATACTCCACACTCTTTAACAAGACTTTAAAAAGAAAATAATAATTTGGAACGTACAAAGCAATATAAGAAACGAAAGATGTCAAAAACTTAAGCTCCAGAATCTTCTTATAATTCTTTGGACACATGACACGGAAACCTGAATGAACACGCATACAGATAAATTGCTAATTTAAAATATTTTTATTTCGTTATAATTAGAAGTAACAATGATAGTGATGACGATGAGGGTTATTATCAAAACAACATTAATATTAACAATGAAAAGTAATATTATTGTTAGTAATACCACACAGCTTCTTTCTAAACATACTTCACGAAAGTGCTGGTCCTCGTAATGAAAGCAAGCTGAATATAGATAGTTAAACGATTCAGATACACAGCCGGCCTGCAGCTTAAGAAACGCAGTATTGTTTTTTAAAGAATGAATAATAAATGTCTGAGTGAGTAGTCTCAGCTGTCTGAACAAGAAATCATTTTCTATAATTACGTCTATCTTTTAATCTCAACAAAGAACTCCATCGACTATATGATAATAATAATGAAACTTTTATTCATAAAGAATATCTTTTTCTCTTATATTTATAATGGTTGTCTAAAAAATTTTATTTAAGTAACTAAATATTTCACTTATATTTTACTATTTAAAAAATTATGTAAAAAATATTTTTGAATAGTCTCATAGTAACGGTGTATTACAAAATACCTATATTTCTAAGATCGTGTTGGATTTTCTAAAACTTTAGTTACGTAAATTCAGTAGAACTAAAGCAAAGTGATAGTTTTTCTCATCATTCAATCAAAATTTGAAAGGTAGTTCCTAAAACGATTCGAATTAAGTCACATAAATATTTGAGAAGTTATCAACTGGACTTCGAAAATCATTAGCAGAACTCCCCCCCCCCCCCGTAGCCGACGGGGCTCCGTCTAGTTGAGGTGTGGATTTCCACCCGGGGATTATTTTTATTTTTCATCCTACTTTTGTCTTTCAACCTCCTTCAATTTTTACGTGTGTTTGGTTGTGTATGCCTAAACGCGACAACCCTCATTTTGGAGGACGTTTTTGTTCGGCCGCCCACTGTGGATCAGTCGCCGTTCGCAGCCGCTCAATCTGAGTCTGAATCTACGCAATAGGACTTAAGGAAGGACAATGGGAACATGAAAATTAGAAAGCCTTGAAGGAAGGGAGACGGAACTTGCTGTAGCAACCCTATTATATATATATATATATATATATATATATATATATATAAATATTTGAGACTTTAAATAAATGTCGAAAGGTTTCCTTATTTTAATTCCGTAAAACACTTGACTGTGGTTGCGTAAATATTTAATCTGATATAACTTATTACAAAGAAAAGACTATGTTAGTTTAATGCTGAATATAGTTATAACATTAAAGAAGTTACATTTTAATAACAGTAAGGTGTGTAAGATTAATTTTTAGAGTTAGTCTGAAGATACTCTTCACTACGTAAAGGTTAGTAATTTAGATAAATGTAAGAGATACATAGTGACGACTACAATATTAAGTGTGCTGTTTAATGAACCAGCATTAATTGGGGCGGTTAGGTAACCTGATCAGTCAACGTAGACTCTAGACGCACTTTGCAAAATTATTCAGAATGTATTCAGTTTGAGACGTAAAAATTTATAGGTCATTATACACATTACATAATAAATATTAATTTAATAAATTCATAAGGGTATAATAATAAAATAGTAATTCAATAAAAATTTGGTAATTGTGATTTGAAACTTTTATTTTAATATTAAAGCGCTTCCTGATGTAGCAATTCAGCAAATGTACACACTAATTGTACTTTATGGTTCACACTAACCATTGTCCTTACTTATAAATTTTGTTTATTTTCAATAATATTTTGAACAAATAAATATCACCGACACTTTTAAATATCTACATGGACGACATATTCTGGCAATGGACAGCTAAATTTGACTGGGGAAGTATTCATTTGAATGCATTGCTTTATGCAGATAAGAAGATAATGATACAGAAAACAGAAGACTAGGTACAGCGGGCGATATTTACGTTCAATAGCATCATACGAGACTATGGGTTACAGATTTCTGCTACAATATCTAAAACGATGGAATATCAGGGGAGGTATCCTATAAGAACTAAGCTAGTCGTGAATGATAGGATTGTAGATCAGTTTAGTCATTTTAATTACGTGGGTTGTAATATCTTAACTTATATGAAACTGATATTGATGGACATAGTAAATAAATTAATTACCTTAAATTATCCGCCGTGTGATTTCTTATGCTTCGTCTATGACGCGTTTCAGAGCGTATGCTCCATCATCAGATATTAAAAAGTTAAAACTGTCACTCTTGCGAGATCGTTAAGAAGTTAAAATGTCAAGATTTGCATATGAACCGTACGCGGATTTGGGTGCGCACCCGTTCAAGTTCATTCTGCCACACTTGAGTTTAATTTACCAACACATGCAATAACCATTCGACATTAATCCAATAATCCCAGAAAAAACCAACATGACACTAATGAAACACATACCACACAAAGGCACCATAATGAACATTTGGGAAAATTTACAAATATGGAAACACAAAACAAACCAATACCTGCACAAATACAAATCAATACAAAACATGACACAATTTTCAAAGCATTCAACATCGAAAATACACAAAACACTAATATATACACTTCAGTCACACACAATAATACTAATTTAAAATACCGAAGACATCAAAAAACCATAACAACAACCTACAAACACACAAGTACTCCACAAGTTTCAAAATTAGAGAAGCTGAGGATGGGAACATTAAGTGTCCCGAAGCATGTTCCAAATAAGAAAAATCATCTTGAGGTAAAGTTATTATAAATATTAAATATAATATTGTAATATTATATATATGTATATATATATATATTGTAACGTTGCAAGTATTATAAAATGAGTACAATTCTGTCCATATACACAACGCAACCGTATAGTGTTAAACACCGGATAGATCGTAGAATTTTTGTGTGTTCGTTGCGTTAGTATAGGTGGTTCCAAAATAAACTTATGTTTAAAAGGAGGAGTGAGACTTATAATGTCATAAAATAATTAATTAAAACATAGTAAAAGAGTCAATCGACGGTTTATTAAATATTGCAAAAATAATTAATTTTTTATTAAAATTTGAAAATAAAAATTCAAAATACTCTCTTTTATAAGGTTGGGCCCTGTAAAACATAACATATCTTTCCTATTCATCACACATTAATAACATATAGTTATAAATATATAAACATATTTGATGAACAAATTATAAAATTCTTTTATATTTTTTGGGTGTCTGACTTTGAATCATTATTAAAATTTGATATCATAGCAACTCATTTATAAACATATTATTAACTTCACCAAATAAAAATTGAACGGTTGCTGTTCATATTTTAATAAAACTCTTATTTACTTTAAGAATAATTATTTTTTTATTATGACACACTCAAGTTTTAAAATTAAAAGGATAAATTTATTTTCAACACCAACTTAATTTACATTTAAGTCATTATAATTACTTTACCTTATATTCTTTTCTTTATGGGACCTTTGCTTAACACAGAAATATAATTTTTCATTTGTCACCTGCGTATTACTGTAGTTACCGTTGCATGTGTGTGTGTGTGTGTGTGTGCGCGCGCGCGCGCGCGTCCCCTGAACGATGGCAATGACGATGATGATGACGCTTCCTCAGTATTCCTTGGCCTGTTGTTGATGGTGCGCTTGTTCTCCTCCATCAATCGTGGTGTATTGAAGAAGATGGTGATGATGATGATGATGACGAGTTCAAGTCGATTAGCAGACGGACATAGTCTGCTAACTTCCTTGAGTCTGATTCTCGTCCAAAATTGCCGGGGATGTTTAGAGTAAACGGCAAACTGACATGTCATATATTGTTCAATTTTGTTAATTCGTGTATAGCGTTCCTTTTTAACTGATCACTTTTTAGCCCGTTTTCGCAATCACGTAAACTTTATCTTTAGGCAAATGGTTGCACTGTCCTCGTAATTTTTCACTCGTCATTTACATATTACATTTGTCGTACTCGTCGTACGTATACACCTGTTAATTACTAGTTAATTATGGTAGTAATTAACTTTATAATTTGTATGACGTTTTTATTATTGTTTTTTCTGCAATAATTTTGCATCACCATACGCGTCCAAATGTCCTTATTGTAAACGTGTTTTCAGAATTACGATATATTTTTGGTAACAGGTAAAAAACATATTTATTAAATTATTTTAATCATATCAATACATGATTTAATAATACAAACCAACAATTGATACATCTCACCCATCGTAGTAGAATGCAGGTTCGTGCTGGTTCAAACAAACACAGACACACATACAATGACTTACACTGTCGGGTACACTTTCGACAGGCTCTATCATGTACACGCCTCTACTTTCAAGCATATAACCTTTTTAAAACTATTTATCGTCCTCTCTTTACGCTAATTAGTTACAAAACACTGCCCTGCGAAAATATGTAAATGTATGTATTATATTGTATGTGTATATATTGCAACAAAACAGGATGATAAGCTCTATTAATCGTATCTGAACATGGATGACGAACATTGACATGTTTAAAATGGTTTTATTCAATTTTTTGTCTTTTAGCTGTACGTTTTGTATTTAGCAATGGATAAGGACGTAGGTTATATCAAATTCTTTATGAAAATGTGTTCTTTTATGGCATGTACTTTGTGTGTGAAATTGTGCGCGGCTGCGCGTGTGATAAACCTTATTCGCTATATCTTCCGCGGTAATCAACCCATCGACGTGAAATTTTGACAGTTGATTGTTTATGTAAATAGCTACAGTTTTATGTACTCTGAGGTTTCCAACTATTTTATAAATATGGGTTTTTTGTATAGGAAAAAACTCAGCTTTTAACTCTTATCAACGATAGAGTAATAAAATTCATAGGTAAAATCAATACAAGCTCTTGCGGAGTTATACAAAGTTCTGAATGTACTGTAACTCTTATACCTTTTGCTAATATCAACCATGTGACATCGGATGGACCAATCAGAAGACACTAATTTCATTAATATTCGTACTCTGTCAGGTACGGATCGACACAGTTGGTCGATAGCATTTGCCGAGAGAAGTTGTGTCCGTCAACCAGAGTTTTCCTCTTACGGAATTATAGAAATACAAAAATTATCATAAACTTGGAACTCTTTTCGAGCTTTGCGTAAAAACCAAGCAGGTTAACAACCTCTATAAAAATTATTATCATATTTAAGTGCTTTTCACGGTAGTCAAGATAGTCCGCATAGGGAATTATTGAACACACAAGCTTTCACGGAAGGTGTAAGCTAAATACACCGCTTTTATAATAAATACCCATATTCACCCTGAGATCTAATAAAAATTTACGTGTAAATTAATAATAACTTTTGCGAGCGAGAACGCTAATTACTGTGAGAGTGACAATTGTGTGAAAAGTCTATTTGGTGTTAGCAGTTCGACGGAATCGTCAGCGTGACGTACTGGAGCAACCCGCCGACAAAGAGGACACCAGGACGGGAGCGACGCTAAGAAGAGGAGGAACGCACATTCGCAGGACAAATTAGCAAGTGAACGGATATCATCTAACAAGTAAAATCTATCTAAAATCGAACTATATAAACTTTATTCAAATATAAAACGCATGACAAGTATTTAAATTAATATACATCGTAAAAACTATTATTTCCTGTTTGTAATAAATAATTTTTCATTACCTCCATTATAGACTCGTTTGTAATTTCTTCACACACTATATCCTATGCGAAAATAATAATCTTTATCGTTGCAATATATATATATATATATGTGCGCGCGTGTGTGCGCGCGTGTGTAATTTTGCTCTTAACTTAGCAAGCCTAGCAGTTTCTTTTAGGATAATCATTGGAATCGTTAACATCTCAAACAAAGTAGTCTAATAACACTTCATTTTTACAATTCCCTTGGAAAAATAAATAAAATCTCAGTCTGATATACATGGAATACAATACGTACCGTCACTAGTGTTATATTAGAATATGAGTGTTATTTTCTTATCAAGTAATCCATTTTTAAGCGGCCATAGATCCATCAGACTTTATTATTTTTACTTTTAAACTTACGCGTACGCATAGCATTGATTTACATAATTTAATCAATCCTAAAAAAATATTTTTTCTACTTTCAAAATTTTATATTCTCAGATTTCTCTTCTTCCTTTTTATGTACGGTTCACGTTGAACAAGCATACAGAAATGAGAGGAAAGCTTATGTTTTTTAAGAATTTGTGTGAGTTTGTTTTCTTATTTTATTTCGTGAGCTTCATTTAGTATGACCAGAGACAAAGGAACAGGAATGATTCATGACAACGCGGTAAAATGAACATAAATATGTGTAAAAATCTGAATTAGTAATAGTAGTATGACAGTATTCATACGTTATAGGTCCCAAAAAGCTGTTTTGTATATTAGGTGAATATTTCTCTTTACATTGTGTATTACATTAAGAAAATTTGTTCTAGATGAAGAAAGTAATTAGACAAACGTGTACAAAAATTTTATTTTTTAGGTTATGTACCTACTGTATATTTTTAATTTTAATTTAAAATTATATATAACACTTTTAAACTATTAGGTTAATAATCCATAGTTAATGGAAGTCTGCTTACCTTGGTGAAAATATGAATGTTATGTATTGTATCAAAATTACATAATACCTGAGGAATAATGAATCGTTTAATTCGTTACTGTGTTAATTATAAATACTCATAATTGTAGATATATTAGTTTAAGTAACAATTGAGGCTAGTTTTAATTAAAAATAATCCTGTAATTAATTCGAAATTGATTGTATTTAACTTGTAATTACAAAGATTATAAGTGATAAATCATTGTGTTTTATATTCTGTGCGGTTTTATGTTTACGACATGCGTTTACATATATGTAGGTTTATGTAATCGTTCTGTGTATTTCACCCATGTTTGTAACCAGTTTGGCATGATTGATGATTTTTTTGTGCTTTCTGTCAAAAATATAATATTTGTTTTAGTCATGTTATGATATAATATATTTATTTTTTCATAACAACGATGCGCGCAGTCCTCGCAATAGTAGACGTTCTTCCTGGTAAGAAGCTCGCATCTTGTTTGCCATCTTCTCCACGTTTCTAGGAAGACTTACATTTTACATCACATGTATGGTTTGTGATAAAACTGAACTCAACACTGTAATTCAGTTCCCGTCGAGAAAACAGAACAACGCATAATAATTCACACAGAAAAACTACTGTCAAGAACATGAGGTAATTTTTACTTCAAATTTTCTAACGATTATGAAATAATACTATTGTTGCGTAATGTGGAAAAAGCGATACGTAATACGGAACGTTCTACAAGTTTCTCGATTATTCCAGCTGTAATGTGTGTGTGCGTACATAATGCTGCTACTCTGCGGTGAAAGACAATTACGCGTCAACTGTCGGGTCTTTACCAGACCATACCGGTCAGCGCATTGTCTTCAAGACCGCAATGAATTACGTTCTAGTGTTTTCTAGCAGACGCCTATTAGCAAATATTCTGGAACCTCAGCGGGGTATATATACAAATAATCAGCGACGGCCAGTTCAGTTCAATTTAGTCGGGAGATTACTCTGTGTGTTCAAGTGGTTATTAGTGAAAAGTAATTATTGTGGCGAAGTGTTATGTGTTTTATAATCGTGCGGGACAATTGTAATAAAATTGTGTTTTATATTAGTTGACATTTTATTGCGTGTAAACAATTTTTATTTGATTTGTGTAAAAGACTGTCCTGTTAAATACAAACTGTTTAACTGTGATAATTAAAGCAGGTGATTAGTGATTTAACTGGTATCGTGTATTTTTTTTCCACTGTACCATACGATGATCAGTGGACCGTCGTAACATATAGGGCCTACACAATAGAAAAACAACATGCAATAACATTATTATTTAGGAAACAAAATCCGTACTTTATAAATTATTTTTTTATTCTGCAGATGTTTTACTCTATAATGTAATAAGTTAATGTTAAGCGTAAATGGTAATGTCTAAGTCACACAGTGAAAAGGGGAATATTAACTTTCAGACACTCGCTAACTACTGAAGACATACTTGTCTGAGTGTAGTAGTTAGAAACAGCAGTTAGACGCTTGCTATTGGATCAAACAACAAAGTAAGTACTTAATAGTACAACGTACGTATTGTATTCTGCGCGCCGAATTAACGGTAACACTTGTAAGTGTGGGTAAAGTCTAACACAGAGTCTGGCACTTGCTAACTATACGAGATGTAAATTGGTTTAGTGTAATTACCAACAACACGGACAGATATGTTCGCATATTGACTCTAACAGTGGCTTAGGTACAACTCCTCGCTTTGTCCTACCTTGTCTTATCTGCCTACCAGCATTACACTAGCCACTGAAACAACATAACAAACTTAGCAAACGATACTATAATCCTGAAAACGGAAAGCTGCAAAATCGCAAAATGCAGACCAGAAACATAACTACAGAAACTTATGAGTACCACAGGTTATTCAAATTAGAAAAGGAAACTATTAATGTAAATTATTTTAACTTAGTATTTGTGTGGGTCTGTACGTGTGTGTGTGTGTGTGTGCGCGATAGCACGTGAGTTACCTACACTAATATACACTATTGTAAGTGTATATACCTACTCTAAAGTTTGTTTGTTTTTTACTTCCATGTTCCATAAGGAAATCGAAGTATGGTGATGACGAAAAAAAAATTGTGTTTGAGATAAGGGCTGATTCTGATTGTACTACCCTCAAAATATTAAAAATAGTCACTTTCCGGAAAGTGTCTGTGTAATAGAATTTTGTTCTATCGCGAACAATAACTGCCGTAAATTCAAACAGAATCAAACAATGTTTTGCATATGTGCCTGAGTTGTAGAGGACATAAGGCTTTTTGATTTTTGTGAAGATCGGTCAAGGTGAAGGGGTACTTTACCTGCAACGTTTTATGTTATAACAAGAGTAATACCATTTTGATAAATAAAGTTTCCTGAAAATAAGGTCATAATAATCCTCCGTGGAAAGGTAGATGAAATATCTATAAATTAAAAGGGTAGTTGAAGGGGGGGGTATTTTTCTATCAATGAAAATGATAGTTGAAAAGGATGGGAATCATTTTTTATATGTGTACTACGTTATCAGCAGTTTGTTGTTAAAATTCTTTCTCGAGCTGCTTGGAAGTGGTCCAATGTTTTCTGCAAAACCAGACGTTTCGTGAGTGCCATCGACTGTCATCATCAGTGAACACCGAGTGCGCTAACGTGAGATGGTACACGTTAGTGACCACAGTACTGTGGTTAAGGCTAACGCAAGAAGTAGTTTCTATGGAAATATTTCATTTCGAAAATGATTGTTAATATAAATCTTTGAACATGGATGTCATATATGGTTCCACATACCGATATTTCTTACTTGGCACATGTTCCGTTGATCAAGCAGTTTACGTATCTTCGTAAGTCATGTTGGTTATGTGCTGGTTGGTTTCCACTGTTGTCCATTGGGTTGCGTTTTGTTTATTTAGACTTATTGGTGTTACTGTAATCAGATATAGTGTGCAGGGTCCGGCAGAGGTACCTGACGGTTCGCTTAAATGAAATTATGACCATAATAAATGGTTTGTAAATAATATTTTATTTCAGAATTAAAGTACATTTCAAAGCATTTTACTTACATCAATTACTTTTTGAAAATCACATTCTTTAGATGGTGTCCCTCATTTTCAACACATTCTTGGAGTCGTAACGGCAAACCGTGCATTACGAGCAGCAGAACGTCCGGAGAGTTTTTTTAATGCCGATCGCCGAGGACTGCTAAGAACAGGGTGATACACGCGTCCAACATTCCCCGGTGTTCCAACAGTACGCTGTTGCCCTGGCACTTTCTTCTTTATGGTACTAGCCGTTTCCCGAAAATTCACCGCCCACAACTGTATGGTACTGCGGATTAGAACACTGCCATTTTGATGAATGTTGAAATGACGGCGAAAAGCGCTGCATAACAATCACTTATTCATTGTTTTTAAAAAACTTTTCCACTAGGAACGCGCGAAGTTTTGCCACCATGTAATTGCATGGTGTTTTTATTGTATATATTATTATTTCATAATTGTTAGAAAATTTGAAGTAAATGTTAACTAATATTCTTGACAGTAGTTCTGCTTTCTTGACGGGAAATGAGTGATGTCTTTAGAGACATCAACGATGAGTTCAGTTTGAACACAAACCATACGTGTTATGCAAAAAGTGAGGCTTCCTAGAAACGTAGAGAAGATGCTAAACAAGCTTCTTCTTACCAGGAAGAACGTCTACTGTTGCGAGGAATGCACTCATCGTTGTTATAAAATAATAAAACATATTACTGACCGCACCGGGGTGACAATCTAATATTTGAAGTAGTACACTTGGCTTTAAGGCAGATAAAAAACATGAAAGCAATAGGATTCGATGGAGTAAATACAGAACTCTTGAAATATGGTGGCACCATTTTTTAGATGCGACTGTTGCACTTATTAAACGAGTGCTGAAGGAAAGCGCAAATATCAGCAGAGTGGAAAATTGCTAAAGTGGTCTCACTGTTTAATAAAGGAAATCGGAGCTTATGTAAAAACTATCGGGGAATAAGTCTCCTGAACAAACAATCAAAAAAGAGTTATCTTCATAATTGTAAGAGCGTGTATAGTACGCTGCTTACCTGCTTACTGAAATTTCAGGCGTACATCTTTTACAGGTTCTGAGATAATGGGTCTCAAATTTAATGAATTTTATATGGTAAACATAACCGGTTACGAGTGCTCTTAAGAAAACAATCCCTTGCTTGCATCATACGTTGTCTACACGTTCATATAAAAGGGTAAGTGACCGCCAATATTCGAACACATTCAGAGTTGCAAACAACATTTCCATACAGCCGCTGATAGCGTTATAAATATACTGCCACCCGACACGACACATGCGACACTATAGTCAACAGTAATTATTGACAATTACGTGTATTCAATAATGTAATATTGGCATTGAATGTAGCTACTGGTCGCTCAAACCAAATACAGAGTAATACAGTTTATATTATACATTCTCAACTATGTTCCATTATTAAAATATTTTATTTTCCGTACTCGAGTTTTACATTTGTCGTTTTCTAATACAAAGTCCCTGTAATTGAATTTGTATTGTTTCTTACAGCAATGGAAATTAAATTCATAAAGGGAATAAGAAATGCTTATGAACAAACTTCTATAACAGGCTGATACAGAACGACAAATTTTCCAGCGGCAAATTACAACGCGAGCAGTAAAGATAAGGCCGTATCACAACCAGCAGTTACGACTACTACGCATTGCCTGAACAATAAATTAGAACAATGAAATCGAATCTGAATACAGTCGCGCCACACGGTTTCGTGTTCAGTAGTTCTTTTGAAAAAATACAATACTTGTTTAATTTGTTATCTATAATAAATTAGTTTCTGTTTATATTTGATATAAACTAATACAGTTTATTTATTTAAAATACTGCTAACTTAAAAAAATGATATTTGCGAATATATGCAAACATAGCCGGTCCACTTCAACTATATATGAACGTGTAAACAATATCCGATCCAGCTATGTCATCCGTTTATTGAATTCGTGTGACTTTTTTAAACATAAATGTGGCAAACGTGATAAGTAATATAAAAGGGAGTGTGTATATAAGTGAACAGTCAGTTTAACGAAGTGACGATAAACGTGGAACACTTTTTATGCATCATGCGCAATTGTAAATTATTGTTCGTACATGTAAACCGTACTTTGAACTGTAAAACTGCAGAGCGGTACTTTAATTGTAGAGATTTTAAAATTTTAGCACACCAAAGCTCAGAAACGTGATCAAGAATTTGAAAGAATCGTAAAATTCATGTCAGCTGTAAGATTAAAGGAAATAGTAAATCGAATCAGGGTATAATGTAGGTCTATATTTAAAAAAGAATTAATTTGGGACATGAATTCTATTCGAACTTGGAAACATCGAGCATGGAAACACCAATAACTTATTAAAATTAAAATTTATTTGTCAACACCTGTTGCTAACTTTGGGTCCCCTTGGAGCTTATACGTTATTTTAACAATCTCAGAAACTGCAACAAACATTTTTATAATTTTCAGTTATTTATCTGTTTTGGTTTACTTTTACACGTATATTAATATCTTATTTGTAACCCATTTACATGCATATTTAGGGCACACAAAAATTTGTAAAAATTAATAAATTTAAAAAATTAAAATTAAAACATTTAAAACGACTATACGGTTACCTCTTTGTGGTAATGGTAAGAAGCATACATAGAAAAAACTTTACTCAAAACTTGGAGAAAATGAAAATTTGGTAAGTCGATTGTACTTAAGGGCACTCGTACTCGACGAAAAGGTCGATTTTTGGTTTTCTTGTCTTAAATAACATCAAAATTGTTTGGGTAATTTGATAACAAAATTACTCGACGTGCCAGCGACTCGTCATTCGTAAAAAAAAAAGTGCTAAAAGTTTCGACAAATTGCCTCGGAATAAAGACGGAATTATTTTAATAGGCCTAATAATAAATTTTTATGGTTAAAAAAATTGACATTTTCAAAAACGTCTGCCAAAGTGTTAATAATGTTAGTAATTTTCACAAATCTGTATCTGTAGCTTTTTCATCAGTTCATCTACTGCTGTGTCTACCTCAGGGATTCGTTGCAAGTCAATCTTGCTCAATACCTTAACCATATTTCATCGTAGTTTAATCTCTAATTTGTGTAAGACTACACACTTAAGTTATGTTACGTTCTACAGAGCATCGTGTACACCAAAAGCCAAAGTTAGTTATCCACTCCAACAAATATATTTTGTAGCAATCCACTCAAAATCAAGAGGTTCAGCTTGCATTATTGTGTACGAAGACATTTTTACACGTATTAGGATGACTCAGATCAGCAAATATTAGCCTTCTGACAGACATTACAGACACTGGTAGTGAATGTTTACTGAAATTCCCTTTTCAGTGGTAAAAACCGCACATATCTCTACATTTATTAAACGTGTCCCAAGCGTACATTACTTCCCAAGAAATGTGAAACCGACGCAAGGTAATATTGGTCCCAATAAAGTCCATTTCTTAGTATGAATTTCACAATTATGAATAATATTATGATGATATTAGTATACTCTTGAATTTCCCTATATCTCTCACAAGAAAAAGCAGGAATTATTCACAGTGTACATTATAGCAAATTATAAAACAAATTTAATTTATGTATACTGTTAATTTAAAAACTTGATTTGCTGTTAAATTATTATATTTATTTTTTACTTTTTCGTCTAAGGTTGGACGGGAGCCCCTCCAGTAACGTCTATTAAGGTCCTCTACAGTCCGTACTACTATTACTATATTTAACCTTTTTAACAGGTCTTATGTATTCCAAACAGACGTTGTCATGAATTTCTTATTTTACTTAGGCTCTAAATTGGCTTATTCGTTATTATATCCGTCCATGGAGAAAGACATTCTTTGTATCCTGATTATACAATGTAATCAGAGAGCAGTATTTAACCGTAAATTACTAAATTTACGTAAATTATAATAACATCTTTGGAGACTGAGATACAACAACGAACTGTATCAAATATATAAAGAGATACCAGTCTCAAAATTTATAAGAATACAAAGATTGCGTTGGGCCGGACATGTTATGAGAATGGAGGATGGCAGGAACCCCAAGAGGGCTTTGCTGGGTACATGGGAGGGAACGAGACCTAGAGGTAGCCTGAGGAAGATGGCGTTGCAGAGGCCGCGAGAGACATGGGGATAAAAAACTGGAGGAGGGTTGCAGTGGATAGAGTGTATTGGAGGCGAAGATTGGTGGAGGCCAGGGCCCGACTTGGGCTGTAGCGCCATAGGAGGAGGAGGACAATAACATCTTATATAAATAATGAAACTGAGCAGAAAACATCGTATTTATATTGTTATGCTATTACAAAACGATCTCATGTTTCGGCTATCAAAGGAGAGCGAGCTGTAATGTTTGTGTGCGTACGTGACACTTAACATGCGAGACAGTGATACGTAATACGGAACGTTCTCGAGCGTTCGATGGTGTCGTTCTACAAGCTTCTCGACTAGCCCTGCCCGTGTGTGTTTCTGCCAAGGCCGCGCTGAAGTATCCTCTAGAATGTTCAAATGTGTTTTAACAGGGACGCGTATTAGAAAACCATGCAGGCCATACCTGCCCCTTAGTTTTTAGTTTGTGTCGGGTGATTTATCTAGTGCGTCTCAAGTGCTGTATTAGTGAAAAGTGATTATGTGCGTAATTCTTCATAGGTGACATTATTATTTGTGTGGCCAGATTAACTTAAATTATTATACGAGAATGATCTTGTTGAATAACTTGTTGATTACAAACTATTTAATTGTAATAATTAAAGCTAGTTTTTAGTGACTTCAATGGTGTATTGAATTTTGTTTTTCACTGTAGCAGACGACAATCGGTGAGACCGTCGTAACAATGTATTCAATAAAATATTTTTCTGTAATAATATACACCGAAATTAGAACCAAAATTTCGTCATAAAATAACAGTGGTTTGTTTTGTGTAATACGATTGCAACAAAACTGGAAATTCTAACTTTAAAAATTTTTTTACAGAAATAGTTACTTGAGTAAAACTTTTCAAACAACCCTGTGGCCCGAATTTATCAGAGAAACGCGTTCTTTACGCCTGGCTGGTTGGGTTTTCGGTCTGTTTGCACAATGTTCAATCCAGCCAACGTACGGGGCAGTGGTTTGCTATTTACACAACAGCTGAGAACCACTTTCTTTTCCAAATAAGCCACAATCGAGAACACTATACTTGCAGATTTTACGTTTCCTATAATATTTATTCACACATCCCACACATAATTATTTTGCTCACGTTAATTATGTTGTATTTTTACTAACTGTCTATAGAAGGTGCCCATTTGCATAAAACAGTACTAAAAATTGGAGTATGAAGTATATGTACAAATTTTAAAATGTATAGATAACGTAATTTTCTAGATAAACATTTCAACAGTAGTACATAAGTTTTAATAAAAAAGTTTTGTTAGTGGTTATAATCACAACAAAATCATCTCTGTTGCACACTACTAAAGAAAATTATTCCGATTAGCGCTTTCAAGCTTCACAGCTCATCGTCAGATCGGAAATAACAATAATAGGACAAACAACTTCTTCAAACTACCACTTGTCCTAACGCTCTACACATTTTCGTAAACAAGCTATAAGGTAAGTGTTCTTTCTGGCTATTATTAGTTAATTAATAATGGTTTGTTAATAATGTCCTTTCTGACTAAACTCGTTAGTTAGTAATAGCCCCGAAAAGACATTTAACTTATAGCTTGTTTACGAAAATGTCTATAGGCGGTAGGACAAGTGGGGGTGTGAAGAAGTGGTTTGTCCTATTATTGTTATTTCCGATCTGACAATGAGCTGTAAAGCTTTTAAGCGCAGTGGGAATACTTTTTCTAAAGCGGTGTGCAACATTGGTTATTCTGTTCGTAGTATATAACTTACGAGTAACAACTAAATTTATTCCATTAACTGTATCACCTGAAGCTTAATGACATTACGTTTATGTTGTAGATTATTTACCTGGTCCTCTTGTAGGACTATTTTATTTTTAATTCTATATTTAGGTAAGTATGTCAAGTTTTCATATCCATAACAGAGAATATATCATTCATTAATGATAGAACATATTTTTTCGCTTATGCTTGCAAACATTTTAGGTTTTCTAAAGTCATCATCATCACTAACCTCAAGGTTTAAACCAAGAATGGTTTGCTCCGGTCTCAAAAGGGAAATATTACAGCTGGTCACTCCAGCGCTTCCTCGGACGTCCCACGCCTCTCCGTCTCTTCGGCTTATAGTTCTATAGTTGTTTGGGGATGCACCAGTCATCCATTCGGCAAAGGTGTTACCATAAGTTCAGCCGATACTGGGCGATCCTGTCGAGTATACTCATAATATTCAGTTTCTGCAGTATATTTGTGTTTCTTCTATGATCATGGAGAGTATGCTCTGCCACGTGACTGAGAAATCGTATTTCAGCCGATTGGATGCGACTGGCCTGACTTTTTGTTAAAGTCAGTTCCACAAAAAGCCATCACCTTTGTTTTAATTGTGGATATCTGCAATTCAGAGTCTTTGCAGATTCCATTTAACAAATGTATACCCAACATATTTTATTTTTACTGACTATAATTAGACGTTGTACATTTGCATAACAGTACTAAAAATCGGAGCATGCGGTGAATGTACAAATTTTATAAGTTTATAAATAACGTAATTTTATACATAGAAATTCCTACCGTAGTATTAAACGTACGAGTTACAACGAAATTTATTTAATTTAGTTACCACCTGCAGTTTCATCACTTTACTTTTATTTTCGTATATTATTAACATGGTCTTCTTGTAGTTCTAAGTAAAAAAAAAAAGAACAACTTTGTATGATGTTTTGGTATAAATAACAGAACATGTGTCATTAATTAATTATAAAACATGTTGCTTGTGCTTGGAAACATTCTGTTTCTTTAAATAAACAAATATTATTTATGCTCATGAGGTTCTATGTTTTAAATGTGTAGGAGTGAGTGATATTAAATTAAAAGAATGAGTTTAAGCACTGTCACGCTTGAGCGGCCACTCACGATGCGTACATAATAATTAAATCCTGCGACATATTCATGAACACTATTCCCACTTACGTCATTCTATTTGACATGGCATATCATGCTGTATCCAAATAGGATTGTAATAGTACATTACGCAACCTATTTTTAGCTGTTGACGAGTGAGTCACAATTATTACGCACACTAAATGGAATGTGTTTACAATTGTTGTTTGGTGCGTAGCAGAATTGCGTCATTATGTATTTAACTGTAAGCAAGTGTTACGTCAGCCAACGGCAGCAATGTGTGGCTGTAACCAGAAAAATCTGTTTTGATGCCGCAGTAAAAACGGACAGTGTTGTATAAAACAAAGACAGTGGAAGTCAGTCTCAACATCGCCAGCAGCTATTGTAACCGTACTTTTAGTGCCCGCGGGTAGCCAAGGTAGGCCTACCGCTCTCAAAAGTTATAAAATCATATAAAATTATACAAATCAGTAAACGGGAGTGTACCGGATTTCCGGAATATTTTATTTTTATTGTAATTATCATAAAAAAGGATAATTACTGAGAAAGTGCACGGTTACGCCCGAGTGGTGCAACGACCAGGTGAGTGTGAAAGTGGGACTCACCAGATAAGTATTAAAAAATACAAGAGCAAGGCTTTAAAAAATTTGGCTATTGCATTTAAACAAACAAAAAACAAAACTATGAACTATGAAATAAAATAGAGGGAAACTGATAGAGTGAGAGAAAGGAGGTTATTAGTAAAAAGAAAATAAAGTACAGATTTACTAACATTTATCTTTTTGTTTTTTCTCTTTTATGTTTGTAGTACCAAACATATTTCATTATTAAAAAAAAAAGAATTTTTATTACAATGTGTTAAGTTAATTTATTACGGCACTCTACCTATAAACTATTCTCTGTGTCCAAAAGTTTGTTTCACGGCCTTGGAATTTTAGTTAGGTTAGTAACGCGGTTTAATTCCTTCTTTCCTTTATCGATTATTTATTAATCGAAACATTACAGGATGTACCTATTTGTATGCAGACACGCAATTACACATTTCTCTAGAAACATATATAATAAATTCACTTACTAATAAAAGTGGATTTTACTTTAAATATTTTAATATATACAGGCAAACTTGTAATCATCAAAGACAACAAAAATTACCTTCAAAGGTCGTTGATTTATCTTATTAACATTTTAAAATATTACAGTCATACCATTTCTTTATTTAAAAGAAACGTTATTTGGGACAAATCATATTAGAACAAAGATTGTCATATAGGACTCGCCAATAGAACAAGTGCCAGACTTCAAGTATCTATGGTGCAGCATTACATACGAAGATGAAAGCAAAGTTAGTCTCTTCAAGTCGCCTTGTGGATGTGCCGTTGAACACTAAAAGAAGAAAACAAGGAAAGAGACGCAATTAAAATATTTTAATGTAATGACTATACGTGAACTACTGTATGGTATTGAGACTTGGATTAGAAAGGCCAAAGATATATCTAGAATACAAGGAGAGGAAATGAGATTTTTGTGAGCTGTAAAGGGTTTTACCAGGAAAGATTTTATCAGAAATTATCATATTAGAATAGAGCTAGCCATAGCTGAAAGCTTAAATGAGAAAATCTACCGGTAAAAAACGGAGTTGAGGTTACACGTAGAGAGAATGGATCGAACTAGATTTTCAAGAGAAGCCATTGACAATCATCTAAGGGGAAAGAGAAGTGAGGGAAGAGCCCGTAAACGATGGTCGGATGACATCAAGTGAGACTGAAACAGGCTACTAGCCTAAACCGTAAAGGATGACGACGACTTTTGAAAGTCAGCCTTTAAAAGGCAACAACTGTTACTCTGTAGCTGTCTAACAGGACACTGGTAAGTGAGTTTAACAAGGTTGTGTGTACCCCTCGAAAACACACCGTAACCCACGGTGGAATCTATTGTGCCAATGAGTGGATGGCTCTACGTTATTGAGTCGCGAACAATTGCCTCAGGGCATCAGACGGACTCTGTTGTATTTAGTACTAGCCACGGTACTCGAGAGCTCTCCCGCGGTGGTCTGTAACTTTCTCGGTTCAAAAGTTTAGGTTCTCAAATTAATTTAAGGGTTGAGGGATCCTTTATAAACCCTCCCTCATAAAAAAACTCACCTCGGAGGGTAAAGAGAAGGGACATTTCTCCTCGGTTGATGCCGGAAGTATCGCGACACCGTCTTCTAATATGCCGGCAGTGCCAAAGTATCTGTTGTTGAAACAAAATGAATGCGACTTCGTAAAAGTCAATCACTTCCTTACTGAGAAAGCTGTCATCATTTTCGTTGGATCGACCGTACAGGAAATCAGAAAAACACCATGTGGGTTCCTTGTTGAGACCCTAAACGATCAACAGCTTCCGAGGCTTCTTAACCTGCAGAAAATAGGAGTGATAGAGGTTGAAGTCGTTTCTCATAACACCCTGAATGCCACAAAGGGGATGGTAGTGCGGATGGACATGCGGAAGTGCACATAGAGAGCTATTACCTAGGTAATCCAGTTTATAGAGCCTTACTTTTTCAAAATGTATAAAGAAAACAGAAACCCATAAAGATAGTAGAGCTGAAACAAGAATGCAAACGGTGCAATAGGATAGTGTTGACGTAGGGCCTATTTACCATCAGACCTATATTTCGTCAGCCACGAAGGGCGGGTATAAGTATTGTGGCTTCGCATGCAGCCACCTACAGTAGTAGCGTGACGGTGAGCGGATACACCCGCCCATCGCCCCGTTCTACCAAGTATACCAGGCAGGACCTGTAAGACAAAAATCGGTGACAAGACTTGTCCCCGATGACCAGGAGATAAGCTCCGGATCACAGTACTGCCCGATTGCCGGCGTCAGAGATTTAATCAACCTCGGTTACTGGCAAAACTCGGCAATTTCCAAAAGAAGAAGAAGAAGAAGATAGCCTGGTCTAAAGGTAGCTAAAAAAGTAAGCACGGTTCGTAGCGACTGACATCATTCAAGCGACTGACGGTTCTTCAACATCCTTAGCGACATGGAGAGCATCCTTCGGTGGATTATCAACGGTTGGACTTCGCACTATTGCAAACTGAAAATGATACTGACCATCAACAAAATGATACATCGACGTGTTTGCCTACAAGAGACGAGAAGAACTTTTTAATATAATGGGATATGATTTCTTCCCCTGTGATGTGACTCCGAACATCAGAACTAGGAGACGCGTTGCTATATTTTTTAGCAACACTTATTCCGCTAGACGTATTCCGCTCGCATCTCTTTTAGACCTAGTATGAATCCACTTATCACAACCACGGAAGATAATCTGCTGCTTATACTTACCAGATTCTGAATAGCGAGGAGAAGATCTACAGGATCTTACCAAGCAGCTACCATCTCCATTATCGTTCTCGGGACATCAACGTCCATAGTCACACTTCGGGTTGTCTTAGGACGGATTAAGAACTAGAATCTCTTGCTAAACAACGCGCTCGTCTTTCTAAACCCAGGAAAGAGGAACGTTATATTTCAACGTTTGAAATGGTACTTTTTCAGCAGTTGATCTTTTGATCTGTATCCTAAGACTTGCTCCGCGTCTTCCGTAGAGACTTCTCCGAGACCTTCACGAGAGCGATTTCCTTGTGCTGATAGCATCGCAAAAGCCAAAAAGCATTCTACACAAGCCGAAAAATGGCGCGTAGACCGTCCTGATTGTACAGGTCAGCTGGTATTCCCTACACTAATTAACGTGGAATTCGTTTTAATTAATAAAGTTATGTTAGTATGTATAATCACAAACAGAAATAACACTGTTTCACACCACTATAAAATTTTTTCTATAGTGGTGTCCAACAGTGTCATTTCTGTTTGTAACATGAAAAGTTTTTTCATTAATACTACAAAAACTACTTTAAATTACATTGTTTGTATTTAAATATCAGAAGTATTTAATATAATATATAATATTTATATTAAATTCCATATCAGAAGTAAGCTGCAAGCGCGCTGACATTTTAGTGAACAAGCAAAACACTAATTTTAAAATTTTAACAACAATTCCTGTTTGTTTTATAAGAAAGCCTATGAAATCGCAATTAAAGTTACAGACACAAACTAAAGAAATATAATTAAAAAACAGTTAATAATATGCATTGTGTCAGTGAGTAATACCTTGAGTAAATAGCGTGATGATTCGTTAGGCGAGAGTTCCTACACTGAGTAGTTTACATCTAGGTAGGGAATAGGAGTCTCATTATATATATCACAGCAGACTCAGATATACACTCTCATCTGTAAATTAAACATGAAGAACAAAAGCATTTCTTGTAAAGTTGCAAGGCTTACTTTTACAAATGTAATAAGTTATGCTCTGTCACATACGTAGAATAGGTAGGACAGTTTAAAGTTACAAATTTAAAAGCAGTAAAGAGGAAACTCAATACAACTTTGCTGGACTGATGTAGACCAGGTCTTCGAAATTTTGCAAACATAGATACGACATACTTAGTGAAGAAGACACGAGTGTAACGTCCTGTCACTTTCCTTTCTGTTTCCAGCTCAAACGTAGACAGTAGTATTAAGCAATCCGTCGTGGTTATATTTCTTAGACTTGTTACATACCGTTTTACTGTAAAGTGTAAGGCATTAACACAATGGTATGAAATGTTTTAATTTAATAATCGTGTAAATCGTTAATTTTACTTCCATGTTCCGTAAGGTGATGGCGAAAAAAATCGTGTTGTTGATAAGGGCTGATTCTGATTGAGGGACTACCCTCTAAACATGAATAAAAGTCCTTTTTTGAAGTGTGTGTGTGTGTGTGTGTGTGTGTGTGTGTGTGTGTGTGTGTGTGTGTGTGTGTGTGTGTGTGTGTGTGTAGAATTTTCTCTATGGCAAACTTAACTGCTGCAAATTCAAACAGAATCAAATAGTTTTTTTGCATACGTGCCCGAGTTATAGAGGTTCAAGCCCTAATGATTTTGGTGAAGATCGGTTAAGGGGTAGAGGTAGTTTGCCTGAAACGTTTTACTTTTTAACAAGAGTAAAGTAGATTAATGAAGAAAGTTGTGCTAGTGGTTAAAATCACAAGCAGAATTATCACTGTTGCACACCACTATATAAAAATATTCCGATTAGCGCTTCAAGCTTCACAGCTCATCGTCAGATCGGAAGTCCGCGCTTTCCGATCTGACGATGTGCTGTGAAGGTTGAAAGCTCTAATCGGAATATTTTTATATAGGGGTGTGCAACAATGATAAGAGTAAAGTACTTAAAATTTCATTTAAACTTTTTCAAACAATGGTAATTGTTAAAAATAAAATAATTTTGTTGCCAGGCAACCAGGTTGATTGGTTAGGAGGGAGGGGTAATTTACCTGCATTGTTTTGTGTTTCAACAAGAGTAAAGTACTTAATTGTAATAAATAAGTGCGCCGAAAATAAAATCATATTAATCCACCCTAAAATGGTAAATGAGATAATTATAAATGAAGTGGGTAGTTGAAGGGGACGGGGTGATTTTTTGAAAATTGCTGTGCTCAAATCAAGTAAATTACGAATATTTAATTTTGAAGGGTAAGCTAGCTTAGAAATTACATATAGTAAAACTATCACTCTATGAAAGCGTAAATATCATTAATGGAGGCGATCGGTTGAGGAGGAGGGATGATTATCTGCGTAGTTCAGTTTCTTTATAAGAAGAAAATAGGCCTACCAAATTTGTATGGATAAAGTGACTCGAAAATAACATTATATTAAATGACTACTCCATAATAACAAAAATATTTGTAAATAGTGAAAATATTTTGATGGTGGGCGATATTTTTTTAGAAATTATCCAACCGAATTCAAGTAAATGATTTTAAATATAAATCTTAGAACATGGAAGTCATGAATAGCTCTCCATATGGATATTTTTAAAATATTTTTAAAAATTTCATGAATTTTTAAGGGCGTCTTTGGAGAAAAATCTGCCTTTATAAATAAAATTTGAACACACATGGCGCGCGTAACCTCTTCCCACCACACACTAACACACACACACACAATACACACACACTTCGGAAAATTAAGTAAACTGTAGTTAGTAAACTTTTTTCTCACGTATTCAGGGACTACTACTCTTGTCTCATGACGCAAATGCAAACAAACTTGCCCTTCAGATTAAAAGTACGCTAGCGTGCTTAGAAACTTGAATCTGAGTCACTCTGGTACATACTGCAATATCAATCATAGTTGATACATAAACTATCACATCGATATTGCTTTTTAAAAAATATTACCACAGCAACTAATAATACAAAATAAAATCAATAGGAAGATAGCCTAAAAAAAAGGAAAACGCATATTCTGTGTTGAAATACAAATTTGGCACCCATTTGCAATATATAGCTGAGGCAATAGTTTTGGAATGGAAACTTCTAAATGGAATATTGATAATATCAATAACATTCATATTGATGATATTTTTTGTCACAGGACAAATGGCGCCAATCGTACACACTATCGTTTTTGTGGTCCTTAAAAGGACCGTTTGTCGAGGACGCTAAATCATTTGCGCACGCCGCCCGAGCCGGCAGTACCGCCACCAGCAGTGCCCGGCCTGTCGTTTCGATAGCACACATAGTTGGCCAGTCGTAACCGATTCGCAGGGGTCAAGTGGGTCTCATTGAGAAGTACTACATCGGGTTTGAGTCGGAGCAGTAATTCTTGGAGTTCCTGGATCTTGTTAGCCAACCCGTTGGCGTTCCAGGAAAGAATGGAGAGGTCACGTTTGAGGACCCGACTCATAGAAGTCCTACACAAGTGGCGGCTTCCACCAAGAGCATGAACCTCTCGGTTATATCAGCAGTCTCCAAGCGGGAGCGGATGGACCTGAAGGTCTGGGCAACTTTGCGGAGGTCGAATTCCGCAAGGAAGTCTTTGACGACCTGGTAGTCGTCAGGTACGGCTTTTGAGGCAGAGTGCCCGGAGACTGTTTGCGCGTAAGAGCGCCGAGACTTATCAATTGGGGGATTGGTGGAAGCCAAGGGTGTTTAGGACCTGGTGTAGCGCCTCTAGCGGAGGTGCTAGGAAGAGGGACAGATGCGATTTCGTCGGTCTTAACGCGATGCGCAAGCTGTCTGGACTGTGCGGCTGGGTTGGCAGGAGCCCGGGAGCGAGCGCCACGGGGCTTACGATGCCGCTTCTTTTTGCCTGCATTAGAAAAACGCGGGGCGGGAGGTCTGGCGAGGCTGCTTCTGAAGCAGGGTCAGGATTCTCCGGTGTTGGGGAGGGTTGAGTCATTGTCTCAGGCTCCACAACCGAGATGTTTTCTATAGGTTGGTTTGTGTCACTTTTGGATGTCGCGAGGTTACGGCGCTTTTTCGCCTGAGGTGGGACAGGGGCCTGGGAAGGAGCCTGAGTTGGGGTTGCCTGTATCACAGGTGATTGCTTCGGGCCTTTGTTACGTTTTTGTTGCTTCTTTGCAACTGTGGCGAAAGACACGGCAGCCGTAGGATTAGGCGAAGGGCCTGGCTGCTCGGTTGCAGGTCTAGAACCAGCTTCCGGATGCCTCGGTGGTGGCAGGCCCCCTTTCGGCTTTCGCCGCTCGAGCTCCCGCTGAAACACCGGGCAGGCCCGGTAGTTGGCGGGGTGACTTCCGCCACAGTTGATGCAGCTTTTAAAAGCAGGTGCATCGCAATGTTTACTTGCGTGAGGTAAAGAGCACCTCACGCACGCAGGAGCGTTTGAACAAGTCTCTGAATGATGCCCGAAACGTTGGCACCTGTAGCATTGAGGCAGAGCCCCGGGAGCGCGGCTTCTTTTCACTTTAACACGGAATCCAAAAAGCCGCGTTAGAGAGAGTAGGCTTGCGCCTGCCTCGCTGTTCTCCGCCATGATACGGACCAGGGGAATTGGACGCTTTGGTCCGGCGGGAGCAAATACTCGATGCACCGAGCGAACCGGATAACCCAGCGCGCGCAGCTTATCAAAGATTTCCTCGAGAGGAGAGTCCACGTCCAAGCCTCTGAGCACAAAGGACAGAGGCTTCACGTGCTTGGGGGAGAAGGTGTGAAACTGCATGTTGGCGGATTCGACGAATGCCATAACACTGCAGTATACGTCCAGACCTCGGACAACGATCTTGACTGTATCGCCTCCAAGGAGCTTCAAGTCAACGTTGGGAAAGTCCGGGAGCCGCTATCAGTCGCCGGTAAAAAAAAAGATGCGTTGGATGCGTTCTTCACGCCGTGAACGAACGCGGGCGGGATGCGACCAGTGGCCGGCGGTGCTTGGCGGTGCATCGACGGGCACAGTCGGCCCCTTGTCGGATTGGCCATCGGCGGGGACAACTTCCATGGCAGACGCCGAGGAAGAGGTAGAGGAGGAACGGTTTCGCCTTGGTTTCTTAACCGGGCGCCATCCCGTGTCGGTCTCGTCACCGGGCAGCGGGACCGTCCAGGGATCAACTCGGTCCGCAGCAGGCATGAGCGGAGAACTCGACGAGTCGCTCGAGTGGGGCAAGGCAGTGGCGAACGACTGCGCGCTCGTTGACTCGCCCATACCGGTCATGTCCTTCAACGAGCGCGAGGTTCACCGACCAGAGGCAGCCAGGCTGTCTCCGGCGGTAACCAGGGACCTAGGGTCCGGCCCGAGCCGGACCTCGAGTAGGGGAACTGGAACGCTCAGGTTGTCTACTAAAGCTGGGCTAATGACCGGCTTCGTTGAAGACATCTCCTTACAAAGAGAGGTGTCCACCGGCCTCTTTACCCCGGCGATATCCAAGCTCGCTTAC
The DNA here is from genome assembly GCA_034769895.1 of Magicicada septendecula. Taxonomy (NCBI): domain Eukaryota; kingdom Metazoa; phylum Arthropoda; class Insecta; order Hemiptera; family Cicadidae; genus Magicicada; species Magicicada septendecula. The sequence continues at coordinate 26,010,019 of CM068373.1, read as the reverse complement.
CACTGGTGAGGGCTCGCAAGGATCGTCCAGGGCAGCGCTACCTAAGAGCCAGTACGTCAGAGAGTAAGATGCGCTGCGCAAATAGAGCTCTGGCAGGCTATGCTTCCTCCTCTTCAAACAGGAGAGATGTTGATCCTGAGAAGGGTCGGCTTGGCTGGTGGCCCTTAGAAGGTCCGACGACTCAGCTGTTCTTGTGCTGGTTAATCAGTTCACCAGCTAGCTGAGTTGTTGTCTTCTGTCTTCTTTGGGCCTGATGAATTCACAGGAAGCAGGGCAGCAGATGTAGTGTTGCTGTCCTCTTCAAACGAAAGCAGCAGGGCAGCAGCTGTACCACAGCGAAATCATTTCCGAATGCGTCCAGTGAAGAGCCATAGAGACCGTAGAGGAGGTCCTTCCTGCTCCAGAAGCAGAAGCGAAACGTTTGGATTGTTTTGAGTGTGACCTGCGCCAAAAATTCCGCTCTGGGCTGTGCGGTTGTACGTCGCAGAGAGGAACCGCTCGGTATCTGAGTCCCGAGCTACCTTCTGGAGCTCCTACCTCGTGGCCCTGCCCAAGTAGGCGTGTGCTCTATAGCAGGCCGATTCTCGGCTGTTGTGCTACCCTACACTAGCGCAGTATACACCGAGGGCGTTTCCACGAATCACCTGGACGTATACGGTACCTTCCCAGCTCAGCCACTAGAGGATTGTCTGGGAACCTCGCCGCACGTGCAAAAATCTGCGTGCAAGCCGCCTGAAAGTTTCGTCTAAGGAGCGGACGCCAAGTCCTCTCCTTAGAAGGCGTGATGAGAAGCGACGGGGGACTTTGGCCGCTAGCCGAAGGCCCCTGTCGAGGACGCTCTGCAACTTCTTTTTATGCATTGCGGCGAGGTAACCCCAGACCGGGCAGGCGTAGGTAATGACCGGCAGCAGATACGCGCCGACGATCATCCTGCGCAATTTCCTGGTCATGGCTGAGCTGATCAGGAGTGGAAACAGTAAGCTCAGACGAGCGGATGCTCGCTTATGAACTGTCTGAGCGTGGGTACGCCAGGTGAGCCGACGGTCGAGGTGTAATCCGAGGTACTTGACCTCTTTGGACCAACGCAAGTACGTTCTGCTGACACGTAACTGCCTAACAGGCTTCTTCCGTCGCTTCGAGAATTCGACGGCTACACTCTTGGTAGCGCCAAAAATTTCTAGCGGCGCTCTTTTTATGCCCTGACAGGTCGTGTGCCATGAACCTATCAGAGTGCCGCTGGTCCCTGGTTCGCTCGCCTTGAGCACGTTATATGGTCACGTATCGGCTGCTGACCCCTGATTGGCTCGCCTCGTCTTCTCGTGTCACGTCTCGGCCGGCGCCGAGAGCAGATCTTCCTTTCGCTACGTCACAACTCCCCCGGGTCTGGAATGCTCTCCGGTGGCCAGCCCACTGTTCTCCTCCGGCGGGTTTGAGCCATTGGCGGTGAACCTTGTATGGGCGTCCGTCCTTCTCCACTGTGTGAATCTGCCCGCCGAGGTTTGCGGCAACGCTAAAGGGACCTTCCCAGGCTGGCTCCCATCCAGGGTACCTACGTCCTTTTGTCTAGTCCGGCGTGGCTCTTGACGTATGTCAAGTGTACACCAGCTGCCCTACGGCCAGTGTAGGGTCCTGTGTCCTCCGTTCCGGATACCGCCGCTGCTGATACCTGTTTGGTGTGACCAGGCCTCCTCTTCTCGTTCCTCAATTGGCCGGACGTCCTGTTCTGCGTGTGGCCTACTCCAGTCGCTGGGTCGGCGTAAGTCTCTGCCCTGCAGAAGCTCGCTCGGTGTCACTCCAGTGGCGGCGTTTGCACGATTCCGCAGCGAGAACAGAACCGTTGGCAAACGCTTGTCCCAGTCGCCATGGTCCTTGCAGTCATGGAGCTGGAACCGCAGCACCTTCTTGATCTCGCCGTTGTGCCGCACGGCCGGGTTCGCCCTGGGATGGTAGTTGGCTGTAGTCCACGGTCGTATGTGCAGCTTGTCGCACATCTGCTTCCACTTGTGACCCGTGAGCGGCTTCCCATTGTCGTTGAGCAACGCCTCTGGGTATCCCCAACGAGGGAACACTTCTTCCTCCAGGTAGCGGATACTGGTGTCGGCGTCCGCCTTGCGCACGGCCTTTGCTTCCACCCATCTCGACCACATATCCGTGACCACTACGATGTACCGGTTGCCAGCTCGAGTCAGCGTATATGGTCCCATGACGTCCAGGACGACAGTATTCCAACATCTCCTGGGTCGGTGAGGTCGCTGTTGGTCCTGCTCGGGATTTGCGCCGCGCTTGTGGAGGGTGCATATTCTGTGACGGCAGCGGTATGCGAAAATCTGCTCTCCGTTACCACCGGCGGACACAGCGAGCCAATCAGGGATCAGCAGCCGAAACGTGACCAACTACGTGCTCGGAGCGAGCCAATCAGCGATCCCGGTTAGTGCATAAAACCCGGGCTGGCAGAAAATTTTGACGCACCACGGCTCTGCCTTGCCCCACTCGGGCGACTCGCCTGAATCGCCTCGGGCGATGGAGACGGACGATCCTCCCCCCAACCCACCACCCCCTCTCCCGGTGGACGAGTCGGACGAATTCGCGACCGTTGGTCGGCGTAGACGCTCAACTAAGAAACCGAAGAGGACCCACTCAGCCGGATCCACCTCCTCTCGGACCTCGGCCATGGACATTGGACCTTCTCAGGGCCAACAGGCTGCGGTTCCGACTGCTTCGGTAACAGCTCCGGCTGCTACCGCTGTTGGTCGCGCGCCGCCCCTGTTCGTCCACGGGGTGTCCAATGTCGCCGCCTTATACAGGCGGCTGATCGCGGCCCACGGCCTATCGGCCGACAAACTTGATCTCAAGCTGCTTGGCGGTGACACGGTCAAGGATGTCGTCCGTCGGCTCGAAGACCATCGCTTGGTCGAAGCCTTCTGCAGGCTCACAGCCTGCAATACCACACATTTTCTCCTAACGAGACTGGTTAGTTTCGACGTTATTGCTCTAGGAAACTTCATTCATTGTCAGTAAGTTTTAGCAAGTCAAAACTGTAAAGGAATAATAATTTTGTTGGGGAATTCGGCGTATACAGTAAAGTCAGCCAGCCAGGTCTTAACGAGTTTGCATGTAATAATGACGTACTGAATTTTGCACAACTGCGAGTATTCTGATTGGCACTTATTTGTTTGGTTTAGGAATTAATTTATGATTATTATGAGCCGTCGGCGTCGACGTCCTAAAGTCTGGTTAATAAATTTGTCTAATATCTAGTTTGTTTATTGAAGCAGATACTTTGAAGTAGTAAAACTGCAACACACTTACAAGGACCTGTCATTTCTTATGTTATACACATTGTTATCTATTTATTGCAACTCTTGTTTGTTCATAAACTTTATCGACTTTTAAAATAATAATGTATTTTTTTCATTAAACTATATAGAACACTGTCGCTGTATACCATATTATCTTTTAAGCCAATCAGATTTGGTGTTATGTCCAGAAAGGCACCCATTCTTGTGAAGTACAGTAGTCTTAAAAGCAGTGTTTTCTTTATGATGAAAAGAATGTTTCTTGAGTAACCTTGTTTTATTCAGACTGTCTTCAGATACCCTCCTTCCAAGAAAACAGTCTTTATTTTATGTAAAAGGAAAATATACTTTTCACGCATTACTATCCCTCTACATCGAGAATACTCAAGACTCTCTTCTCACACATAATGTAACACAGTTTGCCCTTATACGCTTTATAAGTTTATGCTCCAATTCTGAGAAACAAAATTATTCATCTTCTGTACGTTACATTATTAAAATTGACAAAAGTATAGAAAAAGAATGTGACCAAGTACATCTGAAATGAACTTCATACACAGCGATAATATAATGGTGTTTCTAAATATGAGACGTCCGGTTCAATATAATCCACTCTTAATGTGAAGAACTGAATGCATAATACCATTTATTTAAAATAAACTTATAAATTTAAACCGTCCAATAACGAGTTTGGTAAAGAAGATATATCTATAGTAGTTTATATTCGTTTTTCCATATCATTTACAATTAGTTACAACTATTATATTAAGTTAGCTACAACTTATTATTACTGATGTAGTTGCAAAAAACTATGCTAAACACTTAATTGTAATTCAGATCAGTTATAAGAGTATTAGACCTAATGAGGTTAAATTATTCCTACACAAAATGTTGCATATGACCGTGTAAATTAATATTGTCACGGGCGAATCAGCTTTTCACAATAAATGAACGTTTATTAACACATGAAAAACTAGTGGGTTAGTTATCAAACATGTGGTTTATTTAGTTATGAAAAACAATTTGCTTTGTGGTTTTTAGTAGGTGAGTAACAATTCCATTTTTCCCCGTATGTCTGTGTTTTAGAATTCAGAATTTTTGTGAATCATCTTCTGTTGGCTTTTCTGATGGTGTACAATTTTTAGTAATAATATATATATACGTACGCGCTTAAGGGTTAAGCAAAAATATTTAATGATTTTTTTATTGATGTTAATTATTCTGTACACAATTTTCTCATAATTTTGTATCAAGACATACTGCGGAAATAATGATAATTCCGCACTTGTAACATATTCAATGAATCTTTATTTGTTATTCGTCATAAAGTAATTCTTGTGAACAATTGATATGCAAAAATGCTCGTATTTTCCTTGAAACAATAGATTATTAAGTGCAGTAGACGCTTCTGGTGGGGGATAATACTACCTGGAAGTGTGAACTCTTCTTTATTTTATTCATTTACATATACTTTAATTCCCATTATTTTTACAATTATTTATAAGCATTATTTTAACTCACATAACTGGCTTAGAAACAGGATACGTTAAATGATTATGGAATTTTTTCTGAAAGTTTTAATAGCTCTGGGGTGGATTGGACACTCTGATCACGCTCTGTAGATTCACCGTTGCTTCTATGTGTGTGTGTGTGTGTGTGTGTGTGTGTGTGTGTGTGTGTGTGTGTGTGTGTGTGTGTGTGTGTGTGTGTGTGTGTGTGTGTGTGTGTGTGTGTGTGTGTGTGTGTGTGTAACGTACAAAGATTGATTCAAATTACGTAATAAGTTTGCTCTTAACATGTCCAGAAGTTGTTGCAGAAAAATAGTAAATTGGATACTCTATAGCAGCGGTTCCCAAACTGTGCTCCGCGGAGTACTTTGTGCTCCGCGAAACATCTCCTAGTCCTCCTTGAAGAAATTGGAAAAATAAAGAAATGACCAAGTCTTAAAATTGTGAAATTTGTGTGCCATGAGTCGTGTGTCGGTAAAAATCGAGTGGAAATAATTGAGGTGCATACTTGACCTTCCGCAGGTAACAATGGAAGTCGGACGTTGCCGCAAGACGATAAGCCGTTCGACGTCTCCTTTTGTTGCCAACAACTTCTCAGAACCACGTGGCGGCGGCCGGAAGCACAAAGCATACAGACAGCATGCGGCGAAACCAGATACAAAGACACAAATGGCACGCGTGAAGTTTCTCTGACAACGTAGCAATATGAATGCTTGATTGATTTGACATCATATTCTATGATAAAAGTTAATTTTTCAAATAAGAAGTCACTATCTGAATGCTGGTGTCAGTTAAAAGACGAATTTAAAGTTGTGTCTGATAAAGCTGAAACCATCCTTTCGCCCTTTGCAACCACTTATTTATGTGAATCAGGATTCTCTACTTATGCAGGTACTAAAACAAAACACAGATCTCGTCTCGATGCGGAGCCAGATATTCGGCACCAGCTGACCAAAATTCAACCAGATATAGCTAACTTATGTAAATCAGTTCAGTCTATCCCTCTCATTAGAATAGTTCTTTTACGGTCCCAAGTAGTATTTTTGGTTTTCCAACATTAAAAATGGTTTTATGTACCAGATTTATGAGGATATATTATGGATTTACAATACTTGCTTTTAGTTCGTTTTAAAATGTGTTGCCTTAATATGGTTTTTTTATTTGTTTTGTAATGTATGTAGTGAAATTAGAATTGAAAATATTTTTTTTTAATGAAATAAACTAATAAAGCATGTTTCATATGTCTAAAGTTCTAAATTCTGAATGTTTACCTTCCATCCTCAAATAGCATGGTCATATAAGTGCTAGGTGAAAATTGGTGCTCCGTAATGAACTTTTCTACTGAAAAGTGCTCCATGACCTAAAAAGTTTGGGAACCACTGCTGTAGAATTGAACACCCTGATCAACCTCTGTAGATTCACCGCTGCTTCTATGGTTGTGTGTGTGTGTGTGTGTGTGTGTGTGTGTGTGTGTGTGTGTGTGTGTGTGTGTGTGTGTGTGTGTGTGTGTGTGTGTGTGTAACGTACGAAGATTGATTCAAATGACCTAATACGTTTGCTCTTAAATGTCCAGAAGTTGTTGCAGAAAAATAGTAAATTGGATACTGTATAGGTGATTTTGTTAATACGCTATAAAAGAACCAATGAGAATTAATCGAGGCATCTAACTCCATATGCAACTTATATTAAATTTCTGCTTTTTTCGTAATTGCACGCGCGCGCACACACACACACACACACACACACACACACACACACACACACACACACACATTGCATTGATTATGATACTAATATTTAACATTACAATATTCAACATTAAATACTGCTCACAAATACTTAGTTTGAGAAGGTGAGCACTCGAAAATGCACTTAAGAATTAAAAAATATGCGCAAGTATCTTTTTGGATGTAGCACAAACATTTGATAAGGTCTGGTACGACATGACGGTCTGGAGTGGAAATTACAAAGACAACTACCGAAACAATATTACAAAATACTCAACTCACATACAACTGACAGACATTTTTGAGTGAAATATGAAGGAGAATATTCTGAACTGAGGAAAATAACAGCTGGAGTGCAGCAGGGTAGTGTTTTGGGACCGGTCTCGTATTTGTTATATACAAGGGATCTTCCTACTGTAGAAGATGCAACCATTGCCAGCTTTGCAGATGATACTGCAATTCTAGCGACTGGAAATAAAATTGAAGAAGCTGTAGTGAAACCTCAAATAGCCTCTGATGCTGTGAGCAAATGGACCAAAAAATGGAGCATTAGATTAAATGAGATGAAGTCAGTCAATGTAAATTTTACAAATCTAAAGATTGGTCATCGGATACCAGTTATGGTTAATTCATTACCAATTCCTTATGCTAATACAGATAAATATTTAGGAATGACATTAGACCAAAAACTTAAATGAAGAAGCACGTCAAAAAGAAAAGTTTATCTAAAGTTCAGGAAAATGTTTTGACTCTTGGGAAGACAATCCCAACTGTCAATCCATAATAAATTTATGTTGTACAAGCAAGTGCAAAAGCCTAACTAGACCTATGTGATACAGCTCTGGGGCTATGAAAAGAAATCAAACATAAATATAATTCAAACATTTCAAAACAAGGTGCTTCGGTGCACTGTTGATGCACCATGGTATGTAAGAAACGACAACTTACACAGGGACTTAAAAATTTGACTTGTCAATGAGGAAATAAAAAGCAGTCAGTGAAGCATGGGCAACGCGTCTTGCAGCATGTACACCCTGGGATACGGTGACTGCTGATACAACTAATGCAGCCAGAATGCTGAAATGAACTAAACCACTTGATCTGATGGATATTAGTTAAATCGGGAGATTATAGCCAATGGGTTACATCTCTTGATTAGTGTCTTTAATTATGAAATGTAAATTACTATATGGGTAGTACTCAGTTGTAATAAAAATAAATAAATTAAAAAAACAAATACTTAGTTGCTCTAAATGCAGTCGCTTTGATAAGAGTAAACATTTTCAACAATCTGAAAAATAAACTCGGTTATTAAAGAAAAACATAAGTGTCAAAACAATTAGATTATAGGAAAATAAATTTTGGAATATAGCAAACGCGACAAAACTTATTGTATTCATTAGAGTTTCTTTTCAGCATGACTCATTTCCGTTGGACGTCTCACAAACAGAACGAACAAAGGCGCAATATGGGTTTGTAGCTTTTTTTTCCGCTTACTTTTGAGAATTAGTTTGTTACTCCAGTTTCATTTTACATCCGCTTAACACATTCGAAGTTTGCATAAACTGATAACTAAAACAACATGAGCAGCACGATTGTCCAGAATCTCTAAACACCGTCAATCATTGATTCTTCAAACGATTAATCATTTATTTCTTATTATTTTAACCAGACAGGACTCGCCTCAGGAAACAATATTTGGAAAACTAGAAATGTGACGGAACATTATTTGCGAGAATGGATTCAATTAGTGACTTCTTCACAGTACCCCTTTCAAATTAGTGGGTCAGAATATGATGTTACGGCATTGCAATAAACTTTATTAATGCTTTAGTAAGAGAAAATTTACGAGTATTAACAAACATAACATATTGTAAAAATTAAATATATTTCCTGTTTAAGATAGCGTGTGATGCATGGTTTCCTTAATTTCTACTCTACGACAACTCTTTTTTTGCATGCATACTAAATTGAAAAGACAAAAATTGGGCTGTCACCAAGGAGAATAGAAACTCAAAGAGGTCTCAGGCAGTGATGCAATCGCTCCATTGTTGCTGACTTTTTCCTTGATCTAGCAACTTAAAAAACAGACAGCAAATTAAGTGGTGCAATTATTAATCGAATCATATAGGTCATTTGGCAATATTCTCATAGCACATAGATTACAAGGAGAAACAGACGGCAGTGAGGGATACTTTCCTAGATTTAAACAAAAAAGCAGTATCTGTGGATTTTAGATCAGTAAGCAGAAGACAAAACTGATAGCGGTTGAAAAAAGTCACCGTGTATTTGGAAAACACAAATTTAAAAGAGAGTTTAATTTTTAATTTATTTACGTTTCTCTGTAAACGAAACGGCGGAAGAGGTACATGAAGTTTAGAACAGACATTTGTCTCAAATTATATAATATTTCTTACTAAGGAAGATTTTTTTGAGGCACTTAGTGAGAAGAAAATAAAACTACAAGTAAAGTAAAAATTCTTCGGATTCAGATTTATGGGGTTTGGCTACTGTTTAGCCACCAAATATATACTTTTAAGATATAACTTTGGAATTAATTGATGTGCTTGAAGTGTAAGTGTTCCTGAGAAGGATAATCTATCTATATGAGTCCGGCAGGAAAAGGCAAGGTCAAAGAAATAAACAGAAGTTACAAAGAGTATACCATGATCTCCCTTTGCCTGCATACACAAAAATTTAGAGGATAAAATGTTTGCCTCTGTAAGGGCTGCTTTACAATATTGCAATCCAAGAACACTTTCTTCACAAGTACTGCTTACCTGAGTCGCCCTGTTTGAAATATGACGTCATTTGTTTGAACACCTGACACGAGTTGTTAATTTTATACCCTATCAAGTGGCTTCTAGGCTGCTGCTATTCTATCTGTTGCAGGTGAAGTTAAATCATAGGTTCGAATTGTTCCTGATTGAAGACAGTTTATTGATGGGGAGGTTTTTCTTACAAAATAATGCAAGTTTTGTTACAGTTTTCTATGACTTTCTACAGTTTCCTTGAAATTCCATTACTGTAATTCATTAAATTACTTTACATATAAGTCTTCAATTTCTGGTACTTAACGTTAATGAAAATACAGTAATTACTAATTACCTCTAATTACTGTTTAAATAAACCTACAAAAACAGAAACTATGACTGACTATCACCGGCTAGAGAGGCTCTGTTAGGGTACCTTCTAACTCTGATCATGGAATAAGTCAAAGTGGGACAGACATAAGCTCCTTAAGAACACTTACAATCTTGTATGCATTCGGCGCCAAATTATAATCATTTATACTTTAATGTGGGTTGCACTTTTATCTTTCTGTAGAGGGACTATTCCCGTTTTCTTAGTTCTACAACCTGAAGTCTCTGACACTAAAAATAGTGGACTGATTTTAATTTCTTATATTTTTAGTAAGACTACTTATTATTTGTTAGCTTCTTTACAATATAAACATATGTCACTGATTCAAGTAGAGTTTTATAATATTTAAAACAATAATTCCCACAGCACACGTTATGTGTTTTACATGAATCACACTCGTGGCTATTTAATTATTTTACTCCAAAACAATGTCTACAGCTGACGTTTATGTATGCCTATACGTTTTTGTCGCAATCACCTCTGATATACTCTGACCGGCCTCAGGATCGCTTTTGGACGTGTAGATATTACTCAAGTACATGGTTATAAACTCTTTCACTACAAACCGATATTGTTACAGCTAAATGCTGTGTCAGATATGCACCTTTTTTTAGTCAGCTTAAAATATCTATATATCTCATCGGAATATCTTGAACTTATGCGGATGAGCACAGTTTTAATAATTCTTACAGTAAATCAAGGAATTGTCTAACTGGTGTTTGTTCCGATTGGCAAACCAAACTTCATGATTCACGCCGTTTAGATGTTATCGATTCGTAAGAGAGATTGATCTAACCAGTTAAATTAAATATCAACGACTGAATTCTTGTAATTTGATTGGTTCTTCGGTAATCCCTTCTATGATATTCCTACAGATAATAAATTTTCTTGCCCAAAAACCTTACCGAACAGAAACATTCTTGTTCAACAAACAAAAATTACGTACTTTTACGACTGAATTTATGGCCATAAAATATTTTTTTAAATGCATACACATATAAATCAATTCCTCAGGCTTTCACGGTCGGCAATTAACTCTTATTTTATGTGTCTGATGATGGTCCCTAAGGTTCCTTTAGATACATTTCTTTCGCCGTTTTTGTACACGTCCTTCCTTCTCATGAGTTTCTCCTCTTAATACTTTCAACATTTTTGTCAAAAAGAGGCTGGCAACATGTCTCCTTTCCTGGAATTTAGTGTTATAAATTTTCAGATTTCAAAAACTTAAAATTGAAAACTGTATTCAGATCCTGATTAAAATTATCTATAATATCCGGCATGAATTTATACAATGTTTAGAACTACTGTTTTACTTTTTGTCCCTGGTTTCTGCAACGTTTTGAAATTTGTGAATCTCAATACTGAATCAACGATTTTACTAACTTCTGTTAAATGTGACACCTATATAGATTATTGCGATTTAAAAAAAAAATTATCGGTCCTCACAATTGTATGGGAAATAAATTTAAAGAAAACAATATAAGTCTGTATGCTATTTATTAATAGACGTCTCCCAAAAATATAAACAAACAAACAACAGTCAAACGATCGAGTTTAAACTGAAGACTTGTTTCACTTGTTCAATCTAACTGTATGAAAATATTTAAAAAACGTTTATCCAAAAAAGTATCCAATGAAGTATCCCATTGCACACTCATCGTATGAAGAGTTCATGATTTGGTTTAAATGTATAGATGAGGAGTAAATATTTAAGGCAACGGATAAATACGACAGGATAAATTTTCTGTACGGACACTTAACAATGCCATTCAATTGTAGCACTGCATATCATATTGACTGTAAGAGGATATTATAGGGCGTCAGAAGAGAGTGTGATGTTACCGATTTACAGTTTAATCACAACTGTTGGAAAGTTTTTAATCGAGTCGGTAAAAACTAATGACGGGCGTTCGTTTTATCAGCTGTACAGGTCGCTTGTCGTATCAATACTGTGGATGCAGATATATCAATGTTGAGCACAGATGTTTTATATTCACACTTTCTCCAACAAATAACACAGAGTAATTTTTGTACCTCGTACCAAGTAAAACACTGCATTTGTAATTTGTTGTAATCAAGATTCAAAATTCTATAATACTTCAGTTTGATCGTAGATATTTCGATGCTTGCAAAGAAAAAATGTGAAAAATTCAATTGTTGATTTTATCCAAACAAAAAATTACAATCTTATGGACACCCGAAAAGAATGGCGTAGGTAAGATTTCCAAGGAAAGTTATGGATGGATCCCACCAGGAAGTAGGAAAAGAAATAGACCACTTGTTACCAGGATAGTAGAAATTCAGACTATATTGAGGGAACTATATTGAAGAAAATCTTTGGATGGACAAACAGCAGTAGAAGATAAGAATTCAATCATTTCTGCAATCTTTGGTTCCGGAAAATGTGTAAACATTGTACAACCGGAAATAATAATAATTCTAATACTAATAATAATAATAGTAGTAGTAGTAGTAGTAGTAGTAGTAGTAGTAGTAGTAGTAGTAGTAGTAGTAGTAGTAGTAGTAGTAGTAGTAGTAGTAGTAGTAGTAATAATATTTGAAATCTAATGGGTTCATTAGTCAATATTTATACAGAATAAAAAAAGACTGGTCTCTTCAAAAATTTTCAAACAATTTGATGTAATTTGTGTAGTTAACATATAGAGACAGATAACAAATACAAGAACATATTGAACTTCAGTTACCCAAGTGTATATAATACAATACACTATGTGAATTGTGATAGAGAAAGAATTAGGAGATGTGTAGTGTGCCAGGTAAAGTGGAATTACTTGACTGTGGCCGACTGCATTCTGCGCGGAAAGCTACAGTATGGTAGCTACTGTATAGTAGTGACTCTCAAGCTTACACAGTGTACTTTTGTGAATTAACAACACCTGTGGTGTGGTGTTCAATTGATTTACAAAGGTTTTTGAAAATATATAACACTTGGTACCTTTCACACGTTTTATTTAACTCTGACAGCTGTTTCAGCGTATTAGACTATTCTGAAAGACAATCAAGGAACAACTAAACTAACTAAGAATATAAGGGTGGTGAACATGCGTTTAGGGTGTAGTTCGGACCTGTGTGGGGTACAAGGGGGGGGTGGAGTAGCTAGTGGGAAGGAAAAAGTGTCTGTAAAAACTAACCGGAAGGAAAAATACAGAAATTAACTAAACTAAATAACAACTTTTAATAATTGGGATCGATGTATTTCCGGATTGAGTTACAAGAAGACAGATCTGAAGGTAGGAAATACTGCAGAAAAGTAAAGAAGTACAAGATGGAAAAGCAGTTGGACAGTTCGGCTGGAAAACGCGTGTCATACAGATTTATATTCTAATTTGGTCGTGTTTACTTGGTAAACTGCTACCTGTCATGCTCTGAACTATGACAAGTTGTATATGAGAGGTACCAATTTACCAAGAAACACGACCAAGTTGGAATTACGAAGACTCATAATTCAATTAAGACAATTTTTGAGCCAGTAAATTCTGATTTCCTTGTACGCCTACAGTTTGAATAACAGGTGGAAGCATTTACTAATTTCCATTGTAGGTTTTGGAGGTGATATGAACAGAAAAATGGTCCTCATAAAAGCAATAGTTATCAAATATCATTTGTTTTTGATAAGCAATAGTCCTCAGAGATTCCATTGAAACAACATCTGTAGAGAATGAATTTACCAGCCGTCTGGGGTAGTGATTCATCACTACGTCATGCTAATTGCTTGCGTGAACATATAGGCCTACAACTGTAAGAACTGGGAAACAGCAAAGATTAACCTAGCCTTTAGAAAGCGGAAAGCCTTGGGGTTGGACGAAAACAAGCGGTACAGAAAATCAAGGGAGAGCCAAGCCAACCCAAGAAGCCAAGTGAGAACGTTAGTACAGAAATCAGGTGACTGGCATAATTTAATAGAAGTAATAGCAGAGGCAACAAAGAAAGGTACTAAATTTCTTTTACCTAGCTAAAGATCGTACTATTCTGACCATTCTCTGGTACTACTCTGGAGCCGGAGTGATATTGTGTTATCCACCACATGCAGAGTAAAGTTCACTCAGAGCCAAACAGATAACCGGCTACTCAATCTATTAAAAGTTTTTCATATTTTTAAGTTAATAAATTTGTGTTAGTATTGATAATCACAAACAGAATTAATACTGTTGCACACCAATATAGAGAAATTATAGTGGTGTGAAATAATTCTTCTACAGGGGGTGTGCAACAGTGTTAATTTTTTTATTTTATTATTTTATTTAAAGCTATCTTAATTGTATTTGACGTCAGATCTTGATAAGAAAAACTGTATATTCGATTGCTGTAAGTCATCAAATTCACATTGCATATAGAGTATATTCAAAATTATTTATTTCCCTTGAAAAATTAAAACTTTTTTAAGGCACCGTTTGCCGCCTAATGAATGAAAGTTCTGATAAAGTCGGAAAACATTGAATACGATACAAAATTTAGTAGTAAATTGAGTTGTGAACGTTTTTACAGATTATTAATAGCTATGCTGTGTGAGTATTCGTCCTTTCATTACGTAGTAAACTAATTTGTTTTAGTTACAAATCAATACATAACAAACTATACAGGCGAATATTTGTTTTAGTAGGAGCACTACTAGCAGAAAGTATATCTGCTAACTTTTTATCTTTTTCAATAAGCTAGTTTTGCTTCTACCATCCCCCTTCTAATCTCCAATTAATTTTTCATCACTGTAAAAACAGCGAAACGTAATCCGATTACAAGTTGATCGTTAATAAATGAATCACCAGATGGGTAAAAGTGATATTTAATTTTGTACATTTACTAGCAAGTTAACAAAACGTCTAGAAAAAATCGTGATACTACGAAACAGTATTTGAAATATTAGACTGTACGCCCAAACGTCAAAACGTCTCTGCTTAGTCAATGAATCTTAATAAACGTACTTTATAAGGTTTCGTATGCATTATTTAGGTATTTAAAAGTCATTATCATCATCATCATCGTCAAGGATTAAACCAAGGATGGTTTGTTCCAGTCTGAAATAGGCAAAGATTACAGCTGGTCACTCCAGCGCTTCTTCGGACGACCCACACTTCTCCGTGCCCTCGGCTTATAGTTCCGTAGTTGTTTGGGGATGGGGCAGTCATCCATTCGGCAAAGATGTTACCACCAATTCAGCCGACACTGGGAGATCCTCTCGCGTTTACTCATAATATTCAGTTCCTACCGTATATCTGTGTTTCTTGGATGATCATGAAGAGTATACCTTTCCACGAGATCCTCTCGAGTATACTCATAATATTCAGTTCCTGCCGCATACCTGTGTTTCTTGGATGATCATTAAGAGTATACCCTGCCACGTTCCTGAGAAATCTCATTTCAGCCTCTTGGATGCGACTGGTCTGGCCGTTCGTTAACGTCTAATTCTCAGACCCGTAAATAAGTGTGAGAATAGAGCCATCACCTTGTAGAATTTTTGGCGTGTTTCTTTACTTGCTGACTTAAGGGTTCGCTTAATGGTCTCGTACATAAGGTTGAACTTATTCAACTTACTCACAATGTCGTTGCTTGCATCATAAGACACACGGCATTTAAAATTCTTACCTTTAATTTAAAAATAGGTGTTTTGTTATGGTTATTACATGTATAATTACCCAGGTACTTAGTCTTTACTCTGATGTATATTATTGTACTTGTGGACGCGTATAACAAAATTAATTTACCTTTACAACCATTACTACAATAAAATAATCATTAATACGTGGAACAGGGTTGCAAATATTTTGCACAACTATCTTTGTTGTAAATGACGTCCCAAAATATTTCAAATCTTAAGAACTAATTAATTGTGACTGTAGTTAATTAAAGTAATAGTATAATACTCTACCAATTTACCTATTAAATACTACGGAAAGATGCTTCCTTTAACCCAGAAAATTAAAGAAATATATGATACAATAATGGAGAATAAGACATTCCTAAATTTAAAATTGGTAGTTTAATTGGTATTGTATTGTTGCGACCGTCTCACTGATCGTCGTATGGTACAGTGGAAAAAGAAATACAAGACACCAGTTAAGTCACTAATCACCAGTTTAAATTAATCACAAATAACAGTTTGTAATCAACAATTTTATATCCGTACAATAAGTCAAATAAAATTTATCCACACGCAATAATAATATCAACTAACAGAGTCCCGCACAATTGTGACACAATAACACTTCGCCACAATACTTGAAGAAATCGCCACTTAACCTGACTGGCCATCGCTGGATGCTTATATTTGTACCCCTGTAATGTACACTATTGCTGTTAATGTAATGTAATGTATGAGATGACAGAATAATCTGTCACTTTTTGGATAACGTGTTAATTACAGGCAACGTGGATTGCCTATTACAGGTGCTCTAGAATTAGAATCCACTGGAAACCGTGGAAACTGTCAGGCCTTGAACACAGTGCGGTGACCGCTACGGTCTGGAATAGCCTCGATTTTTGACGCATGATAAGTGTCACGTAATTGTCTTCTATCACAAAGTAGCAGCAAAATGTACGCACACAGAAACATGTAGAATGACGCACTCAATTGTTCGAGAATGTTCCGTTGGGGTAACAGTACTTTTATCTACATACATTTTCAGCTTAAACTCTAAACTAGAAACGCTTAAATGTATTACAAAAAGGCTTCGTTAATTCAATTGGAAACAAAACTGCCATTGAACTAATTTCGTATTAGCAACCTTTAATAATGTTAAATAAACTTCAACTGCTCTATTAACGTTCATTGTTAACAGTAGAACAAAGTTAATTGTTGTTTGTAATTAAGTAACAAAGGGTTGTCGGGAAACAAATGCAAGATACACATTGAAAACACGTCTCCTTCAAAGTGATGGAATATTTATTGTCTTTAGATACAATAAACCGTGAGCAATTCTCCTTCTGCCTCACTAAGCTTAAATGTGTTGATTTATTATAGAGTAAAGCGATTGTTTCTCGCAAAATACCATTTGTGTTTAATAATAGCTTTAGCCGTAAAACATAATACGGGTATTATTAATGTAACATAAGTAATACAACCAAATGGGTATTTATAATATTAGCACAGACAATGTTATGTTGTTGTATTCACTGCTACATTGGTAATGTAGAGCGTATTACACAGATGAAGCCGTCCAAGCGTTCCATTTTGATTAATCGTCTTGCAGGTTTGCAGAGAAAATTGGACATTAGGAAAGTGATTAAAAAGCATAAACATTTACGCGATGTAATTGGTCGTATTAGTAGAAATGGGATCATTACTGGTAAAATAAAACAAACGTGTTAAGAAATTACATATATTCGCAACACCATAGAACACAAACACTTGGATGGTTCACTGCTCTATACGAGTTTTTCCACATATCTCATAAATTACATCAAATATATAAACGCTTCTAGATGCCTTGTAACAACGGCTTTTGCGCATGAGCCACTGTAGACTACGTTTGGTTCAACCGGTACCTCCATTCTTTTCCTCTATCTTCCTCCTCTCCCATATCTCCTTCATTCTTGATCGATGCCTCTCCTTCATTTCGTTATTCCAGATAGCACTTGTCCCCTTCTTCGGGTTTTCCTGAAAACCTTGGTGAATTTTTATTTTCTTTTAGGTTTGTGGTTATGGCTATTGTAAGGATGGAGTAAATTCTCTTAAGCCATTTCATCTTGGATTCACCTCTTTGGCGATACCAATTCCACATATTCAATCAAATCGTGCAAAATTTTTATTCGTGGTTAGTCACTGTCTACGAAATTTATGGTTGACTAATATTCAAAATATTGTATCATTTTTGTATCACAAGATCCTCTCTAATCCCAACACGGAAAAGACTCAAAACTTTATTGGTTTATCATTTCGAAGGTACCATACAACAGTCACTGACGAAAAACCCTAAGTTAACAGCCAGACGGACAAATAACAATTATGTAAATATCATATAATATAGTATAAGTAATTAATAAGAATAAAAATAATGTAAAATAGGTCATAAGTATTGCGATAATTGTTAATACCGAAAGCCGAAATCGCGCTAGGGATCGAACACGCGATAGCAAATTCGGCAGCGTAAGAAACTCCAAAATAAAGTACGTAAACGATAAAAATGTGTTAAATAGTATAAATAGTATTACAATTGTATAATATAATTGTAGTATAATAGTATTACACACAAGTATAATCTATACTTTCACTGCTGGCCACGCGCAACACGCCATACCTATAGCTACAGATATACTGTTAGCATTTGCATGTCGGTGACGCGAACTCATAAGATTTTACCCATCCAAAAATCGCCAAACGTGCCTATAGAAGTTTTCACTTCAAAAAAACAAAATGAAAACCTGATCGAAAACGCGCAGACTGCGAAATAAAATACAATGTAAGCATCGACGAAGTTTTCTTTTGCTCTAGCGCTATTTCTACTAGCAATATTTTTCTACGTTTATGAAAACATCCAGCTGGATGTTCCCACACAGCTACTATGTTCGTCTTTAAACAGTATTTTATTTTCAAACACATCTACGCCATGTCACTGTTACGCCAAACGCAATAAAAATATGACGGTTTTTGAGCGTTACATTCAAAACAATTTTTATTTAATTTCATGAAATTTTATTTTTCTCATAGAGCGCAAGCTGTTACTTCATGCCATGCTGCCGTCTTCTGTTAGATTGTTTTCAGTTCTACTGAAAGTCACTAATTGTTGTAAACACTTTATAAACACTTTGATCAATATGGTGTATTTTTCCTTTGAAGCGTCCCCACTTACCTTCTGGAATACCTGCACCCGCCTCCTAAGGGCAATATTTACCTGCGGCTTGCCAACCCTGACGTTACGCAGTGAATGGCACACACAACAGAATTTCCCCCACAGTCAGCACCTGCTTTGGCGATTCGGCAGGGCTACAACCCAGGACAAGGGTCCCCGCGAGGTTGTGCAACGCCTGCTGCCCTGGTGTACCTCCCGGTCGTTCCGGCCGACGCCTTCGGGCGGTCGAGCCTCTTTTCCCCGCCAGTGCGTCTCTACGTTCCTGCGGGCGATCCAGTAAGGGACCTTGGAGTCGTGCCTCCGTTTGGCTGGAACATGGAAATCAGCGATGCCCGCACGAAATACATGTTATTATGTATTCGTGGACCACACCTTAACACTTTGTGCCGCGCTGAACTGTTACCAACTGGCGTTCATCAGGCTCAGGCCTGGACAACGCGCACAAATCAGGGCTCAAGACTCCCCGTGCATCTTCTGCCTGTGTAGTGTATTTGCACCTAAGTGTTCAGTAATCCATCAAATATAAATCTTAGCCATTTACAGTGTTTTGTTTTCGTTAAATGCAAGCGCTTCTCATACGATAAGGGTATTTTCAATGATTCCTCTGCCTTTGTGCGAGAAACTATACATTGTACTGCCGAGTACGCTATACACTACAAAGTCGAATTCTTTAATTGTTACTGAATCCGTTTGTACCAATTACTCTAACCTTCCTCACTGTCCGCTGATAAAACAAATTTTGTATGTGTTTAATATCGAACAATCGTACATAGTAGACAATAACTGGGAAGCCAGTGTTGTACTGTTTTGTAGAGTTGGCCACTTTCTTCCTTTTTTGCAT
This sequence comes from Magicicada septendecula, assembly GCA_034769895.1. Lineage (NCBI taxonomy): Eukaryota > Metazoa > Arthropoda > Insecta > Hemiptera > Cicadidae > Magicicada > Magicicada septendecula. Next base: position 25,990,699 of record CM068373.1, on the reverse strand, counting down.
TCTAGAAAGGACTTTTCTTGCAGCATAACACAACACATTTGCACTCTTGTGAAGTTTTATCTCTTATAGCATTTACACCGAACAAACCCCCAAACAAAGGAGTGCACTGCCCCTTTTGAATTGAATATAAATACGATTAGAAAGTACGAGTTTGAAGGACTGAGTATCAGAGAAGACCCAGAGACCGCATTTACGTTGAAATACAACGGAGAGTCTTCTAGTTTTAGAGAACGTTTCAGCATGCTAGGCAGCTACGACGTAGGAAATATTCCATGAGACTTCTTTTTTTCCAACTGCGGACTATTTTTAGATTTTCTATTTGCTCCCCCATGTACTATAGCTGTGCTTCTTCTTCCTTGTCCGAGTTTGATTTCGATCAACACGACTTATTCTATCAATGGAGCAGTTAGTCTTCTCAACGTTTCCCTGTTGCTGGCTGTTCTTTTCATCTACTTTTACTTTATGAACTAGGCTTAAATCTCTTTCCGCCTTAATGCATGATAAAAAACTTCATAATTTACGATTTTACAGTTGGTAGTTGCCTTTCTTTAACGTTTATTTTCAGAATGAGACCAGTCCATTGTGTTTTTAACATTTTTATGTAGCTGGTTATTCCAGAAGCTTCAATTCTACGTTAGCAAGCAGCTTTGAGGGTTACATACGCCAATTGGAAATAAAAATACCTTGAGCAATATCCTTTTAGATTGTTTTCGGAAGTGACCGTATCTGTAAACTTTTGTTAATTGGTAGTATTTAAGCGACGTGAAAGCAAAAGTAATATTGAAATTAAAGTTATAGACTCGAAATTATTGCAATTTATAGAAGACAATGGTGGGATCATCTGTAAAGGATGACAGAGGATCGAGTGCCGAAAGCGCCACTGAACTATAAAGCCATTGGTAAAAGAGACGTGGGTTGTCCGAGGACGAGATGGATGCCGGAACAGGTTCACATAACATAATCCTTGAGGAGGAGGAGGAGGAGGAGGAGGAGGAGGAGGAGGAGGAGGAGAAGAAGAAGAAGAAGAAGAAGAAGAAGAAGAAGAAGAAGAAGAAGAAGGAGGAGGAGGAGGAGAAGGAGGAGGAGGAGGAGGAGGAGGAGAAGGAGAAGGAGAAGGAGAAGGAGAAGGAGAAGGAGAAGGAGAAGGAGAAGGAGAAGGAGAAGGAGAAGTAAGAGGAGAAGAAGAAGAAGAAGAAGAAGAAGAAGAAGAAGAAGAAGAAGAAGAAGAAGAAGAAGAAGAAGAAGAAGAAGAAGAAGAAGAAGAAGAAGAAGAAGAAGAAGAATTTATAGAGAAACGCTTTCAATTCCGTGAATGTTCAAAGTGTGTAAGGCAATTTACACTGTAAGAATTGGAAGACTAATATAAAGCACGCATTAAATAAGAAAGGTAAAGTGAGAAGTCTTATGACTTCCAGAGAGTAAAGTGACTCACTAAGCATTAGAACATGAGTAGCCTTTCGTATGAATCCTAAATACTTCAACACTGACGTAAATTTTTACATCTTTGACATTATATTTAGGTTTTTGAGAAAGCTGGGGATAATTTACGTTCGGATTACTATGCGCTGACATGTATAGTAGAAAAATAATTTATGATAAGCGAGAAACGGTTATCAAGCTATACTATGGCTGTATAAACATTTATATTAGATTCCAATCTACAAAATGTGAGCGAGAATTGAAATTTCTCGAAGAAAACATGTCGCGTAGTAAACGGATTTTATCAAATAACTGACTAGGGTAATATTTTGGTCTGAAAATACTAATTTGTAGGAACTGAACTGAAAATCAATTCAAATATATTTAACATAAGCTGTGTTCAATATGGGATTGCCATGCTCAGATGTGACAACGCGTCTCAAAAAACTACATTTTGGACGTTAAAGGAAACGAATTTGTTTCCACTCGCGTTACGTACAGGGGCACTCCAGAGCAAAATATAATATTTTTATGGGCACTAATAGCTCGCAGGTTTGCACAGAAACATTTTAAACGTCACCTTTGGGGGAACTACGGTACATACGTGTGCGTTTATGTGTACCTTAGGATGGTATTACAACCCTCGTATATTGGAACAAAATATACGTATCTTGGAACATAAGACATCTTATGTCTTACTTAGAGTTTCTCTTATTATTCTACTTCAAAACAATTCTTAAAATAATGAAACTTTCTAAGTCGTCAGCAGACATTGTCGAAATGTATATCTGTGCCTGTATAAATGTAGATAAAGTAATTTAATATTGACAGTAGTTGAAGTGTCGTGGAACGGTAAAAATTGGTTGGAACAATAACATTTTTACTGTTAGAAGTCACTAATTGTGAAATAAAATGCAACTCGTAATACACTGCGAGAAGCACCTTCTAAAACATTATCCAAGCTTTTCCATGAATCAAAAGCAGTCTCGGTACGTCGCGACTCGTTCGTCACAAGCGTCGTTGGTCGTGACTTAACCTCTCCTCTACCAATTTAGTTCATTCAGTAAGTTATTTTAACAAAAACTGCACCACTCAGTTGTTTTTCACTGATATAATTTAACATACGCTGATTTTTAAGCTTAGAAGCAACAAATAATATATTGCTTAGTGTTCATTATCTAAATTATCGGTTAAAATAAATAAATAATCACGGTACTTTTAGGGGGGAGATCGTTTTCCATGACGTGTCCCTTAATTAACAAAATATAATTAAATCACTACCGACTAGGAACAGAAAGTTTTTTATTCGTAAAAAATAAACGTTTTACGTTATAGCCTGAACCAGTTTTCGCTTTTAAAAAGCTTCTTCAGAGGCTGTCGCTGTGAGCACTGTCCGTCTTGTTCTTGGCGACGGTATCGATTTTTGAAGGATCGATGTTGTGTGTGTGTGGGGTGATATGTTTGAATAATGCGTGTGATTTGAATTTTGTCTGTTCATTTTGGATATCTTTTTTATGTGTTTTCGTGTGTTTGTATATTTTCAGTTGTTCAAGACTGTCTAGTTTTCGGCCTTTTGTGTGTACGTGTAGAATATCCATGTTAATGTTGATATTTTTGTATGTGTGGTTCGCTTCAATGAGGTGGTTTGCAAAGGTGGATTTGGTAGTAGAGTGTAATGCCTTTGTGTGTTCAATGTATCTTTGTTTGAAGCTACGTCCTGTCTGGCCTATGTAGAATTTGTTGAAATCTGAGCAGTGTAGTTTCTAAACACCAGGCAGATCGAATTTGTTTTGTGCTTTGTGTGTGTGTTCTGTTTTGTTTGTAGTTTTGTATGCGATTCTGTATCCTACTTTTTTGAATTTGTGGGCTATTTGTTCGGTGTGGTTATTGATGTAAGTTAGTGTTATGAAATTGTTGTTTACTGTCCTTTGTCTGTTGTTTGTTTTGTGTTTTGTGAAGGAGTTTTAATGAAGGCTTGTTAGAAAGTCCCAAACTAGCTAGAATCACTTAACAAACTAATTAATTATATTCAGGTAATATACAGGGACACAGAGACATTGCAGTTGATCCTGGCTTTAGTGTGATGAAGTAATTAATGTTTCTGGGATAGTAAGTAACGAGTGCCGTTTCACGGGGAACAGTGTAGGATGCGATCTTAGCTTTGCTCAACGAACCCTAATTAACTTAAGGGGGCATTAGATCAAATACACCGTTGGAACTCACCGTCTGCGGCTTTTTGAAACAACGTCTTCACTATAATGTTCGTTTAACCGTGGCGCTCGTTTTTAAACATTTATATTGGATTTTAATATTTTAATTACTTGACAACTGTATCAACGTTAAATTATACACGAATATTTTAAGTTTTGAGGATGAGACAAGTGTCCTGAAACATGTCAACTTTATAGTGAAGACGTTGTTTCAAAAAGCCGCAGACGGTGAGTTGCAATATATTTGATTGAACAACACGTGGCTTGGTACTAAAATTGGGATTTATTCCTTTTAAACATGGGCATTAGATGTATTAAATGTCAATTACTGGGTACACTATGTGTGTTTAATGCAGATATATACTCGAAAAGTGCTATTAAGGGGAACTAATGGCTCAAACACACCCACCTACACACACAATATACATAAAGTATATTCATCTCAAAAGTAAAACTTCAAATTATAAAATTGTTTGACAAATATATGTTTGATTAGTTACAGCAACAATCACTTTTGAAGTAATGTATGTTTTTAACAATTTTGTAAGGTTAGAGAGTTTAGAAATAAATGAATTACGTTAGATCCCCCCTGTGATTTCGTTTTCTATTTAAAATGACGCGTTTCGGAACGTATGTTCCATCTTCATACAAGTTACACAGTTGAGGTCGTTAAATGTTAAAATCACATCACTTTGTACTTACACACGTCCGTACGGGTGCGTACCCTTTGAAGGCAGACCGAATACTGAAGTTATCTGTAAATGTTTGTGAAAGTTCAAGGCTGCATCGTACAGCGGGTTTGATTTAAAATTCAAATGATTAATCAATATGATATAACGACTGTGTATGTTATTGTAAGCTTTGAAAATTTTAAACTAATCTAAAGTGTTCATGTATTGGCCTTTGCAAGTACGTACGGCTTTTAAATTTGATGTGAAGTCTGTATAAGTAATGATTGCTTTAAATCAAAGATCGTGCATAGTTTGATTTTATGCTATTTAGTGAAGTCCGATTTTTAAAATTATGTTTCGGTTTGTGTTTGTTGAATTCATTTATGAAACCACTCTCAGGATGACAGATATAAACACAATTGCAATCATCACACGACAATTTGTATACACTTGTTTTCTTCTCTAACGGTGTGATATTATTATTATGGTAGAGTATATTGAGTATACTGTAATTTGTCTTGAAAATTGTAGTAATGTTAATTTTATTTAACATGGAGGTTAAAAGTTTTGGCATTTTACCAGTATAAGCAGTTGTAACAAATGTTGGTTTTACGTCTTTTCCTAATTGCGGTTTTAACCTCTTAATTTTAAGTTTTTTGAGAAGGTTATCATCTAATGTGCTGTTGTAACTATTAACCAAAGCTATATATTTTATAGTGTTTAATTCATCAAGGAAATCATTACAGTGTACGTATGAAACAATTGAATGCCTCCATCTTCAGTGAAAACGGATGATGGGATTTCTAGTGTATAACCGCATCGGTGGTGGCTGGTTTCCTATAAATTCTGAAATTTAATTGATCTGTACGTTTGGCAACTGTGAGATCTTAATCCTCTCATTTCGTATGCTTCAGAGCTTCAAAATAAATGTCTCTTCGTTGTTTTCAATGATTGATTTAGCTTCCCTTTCTACAATAAAGTAATCAACATTGGAAATAGGCCTGAAAATTTCTTTATTTTTATGAATAGCTTGTTATTTGCGTTTATCGACTACATTTATTCAATTACAATTTGACATAATCCCACTAAGGTGTTAGCTTGTGATAATTAACAAAATGATAGAACAAGTAATGGATTTAGGCTACGTAGGAACAAGGCTTACAAGAAACAAAAGGGCAGATGATGAAATAGAACATCAATTGATGAAAGCAAGGAGAATTGCTGGATGCACGAATAACTTTATATGGACTAATAACTTTATAACTGCATCTGTAAACCTACCTTTACAGATACCGTTATACATAAACAATCACTAACGTCATGGCACATAAAATTAAGCAGTTTTCATGCAATGGTTAATCGTCTTCTTATAGTTCATTTATCCAAAGACAACGTCAATAAAGAAGTGCGTTTACAAATCAAACACACTGGAGAAAATTGGAGTTTATGAAATACAGTGTGCAGAATGCGATGCTATTTATATCGGACAATGTGGACGTGCTCGGAAACATTGCATTTCTGAACATAAGAAGGCGATTTTAACCAATACAGCCAATACAAGTTTTGCAGATCATTGCTTACAACACAATCACTTCATAGGTACAAAAACATAACACTACTTCACAACATACAAAAAAAAGAAAATGGATTTGTTAGAAATTCTATAAATTAAAATAGCAGTGAAAAATAACAAAAATTTAACAAATGAACAAACTGAATTCATTTATATTCATATTGATACTGAATTCATTTATATTTATGAACAAAATGAATGTATCTCATTTAGTAGAAGCCGTTATTTAGTTTAGTTAATTATATATTTTGCATTCAGATTATATTTAGTTAATTAATTTTATATTTTGCATTCAGGTTATAGTTTGTTTATACAGACACTTGACTTTCTCTTAGCTCCTGCAACCCCCTCCCCATCTTCACCCCTCGCACTGTTCCAACAATACATGCCCTAAACAGATGTTCACCTTACATTCAGTGTGTAGTTTTCATTCATCTCTTTGACAATGAATTTAAGAGGTCGAAACAGCTGTCAGAGTTAAATAAAATCTGTGAAACCTACCAAGTGTTTTTATAGATTTTACAAAACCTTTGTATTCCTTTAGTTGCCCGCAGTACGTTTGTCTGTTGTTTACTATCGACACGTCAGTGCCACCGACATTTCTCATTACTTGTCTTACCCATTTGTTTGCTGCTGTTTTCAATTCAGTGACAAAGTACAGCTCACTTTTTCACCAACATCTGTCCCTGAAGAAACTAATTGCTTACACTTCGCCAGCACACGTACCTCTTACGTTGCAAAAAATAGATACTTTTCTAGTACGTTCTTTCTGGACTCTCTGCTTTATCTGACTGGCTGTTCGTCTCTCTCTTTTTATGTCTCTCTCTCTCTCTCTCTCTCTCTCTCTCTCTCTCTCTCTCTCTCTCTCTCTCTCTCTCTCTCTCTCTCTCTCTCTCTCTCTCTCTCTCTCTCTCTCAATCGCCCCGTCTCTCTTTTTCTGTCTCTAGTTATCTGTTTATCTATCTATCTGTCTATCTAGCTACCTTTCTCGCTGTTTCTTTTCTTTTTATCAGTGTCCTACCTACATATATTTCTTGCCTTTTACACAACTATCAATAATGTATTAAGTGTTTTTTCAAATTGTCTCTATTTTTTATTGCCTCAATGAAGTAAAATAACTTAAATGACTGAAGATTAAAACTGAATTCAGGTGAATAATCATTGTTGGAACCTAATTCAAATAACATATGAGATGAGTAAAAATTAAGTTTTTTAATTTAGGTGCAAACATTTTAGACACCTCGTCGATATTTTGTGACATAGGCTATTAGTGTATATCATTAACGTTAGTGAAGATTAATTTTTGTATCTTATTTAACGATACAGAAAACTGAATATGCATGTGGCCTGAATATAGTTGGTAGATAGTTGACTAATTGGTAAATAAAAGTTAATAATTAGTAAACACTTTAATAGAAGAAAGCATCAAAAAGATGAATGACACTTCAACAGAGACAGGGCTTGGATTTAATGAACAAAAATCCACATTGATTACCAGGGCAGAGGAAATCAAAGTATTGTTTGGAACAACTTATATAAGTTGTTCACGGATTCTGCTGTTTGGCTTTTACTTGTCTAAGAAATAATGATGAGGTGGACATCCAGCAAGACTGACTTGCAGAAAACAAAACAGCTCCTTGTTTTTATATAGAACCTTTATGAAATTGCGTAATTTTTATTGATAAACTAACCTTTAGGGTACTGTTACACAAGTATTTTTTCCGGCCGTGCACGGGCGTGGAGTTTGGAAAAATGCACAGTGGACACACGTGCCTTTTTTCATCGTACGTGCACGGACGGAAATGCAGTCACACAGTCCGTTTATAATCGGACGGCAGCGCTGGGACGTCTCGGACGCGCATCCCTACAGCTAAACGGGGTAAAAACGCAGCAGGCTGCGTTTCGATGTGGAAGACCTTGAAAACGCAGCAAAGTTGACGACCCGTGAGTTTTTTCCACGTCCGTGTGACCAATTTCATTGCCGCCTGTCTGTTAAATTCAATGCTTTTCCCAACCACAAGCAAACAGCTGGGAAAGTGCCACCGGGACAGTGTCATCATTGGCGGACTTGTTGGAACTTAACACAGTAAACTGGTCATGTTTCAGAGGACAGTTACGCGTAGATAAGGTGAAGGTGGATGGGGCAGATTAAGGTGGATAAGGTGACTGAAGGCAGAACTTGAAGGATACGGTACAAGCATGAGCTTTGCGGAATACACAAAATCAGATCTCTCCGACCATATAAAAATAAAGTTTCTCCAACAGCCGATGCACGTACTACGATAATACCAAAACAGAGTTCTGCTAAAGGTGTACGAAGGTTTTCCAAAGGGACACGACTAGCGACAAAGCTAACAGTACGGTGGGCAAACAAAATACGTATTCCAGGAGGATGTTATGTGTTAGAGATTGGAAGAGACGGTAATTATAAATGGAGGCTGGCAGAATTCAATTGAAGAAGACTTGATATGGACTGTAGTACCACTGGAATGGATTAATATTAACAATACCACTACTGCTGCTGCTGCTACTACTACTACTACTACTACTACTACTACTACTACTGCTACTACTACTACTACTACTATTACTCGCACCCACCAAAACCACAAACCCTTTTTTCTATGACATGAATCCCCTTTCGCAATACCTTAAGGTGGTGCCCTTTGTTCTTCGCCCATGTGAACGTTCTTCTGCTTTAAACCTTCAGCGCATCCACGTTACCTGTCTCTGCTACTCTGTAAGCGGCCTTAGAAAGACCATTTTCTGCTTCTTTCTTCTACCTTGGAATTTTGTGCGTTTACCTAATTACACTACAGTTCTCATTAGTCTAACGATATTTTAGGGCGAAATCTGTCACACTACATGTTTCAGGGTTTTTCTCTCCTAACTACAACAGCAACAACAACACCAACACCAACAGCGACAACAACAATAATAATAGGCTAATATACATACACGGGAATAAATATCCGAGTAAATAAATAACACAATTTTTTTCATTGTTATAAGGTGTGTTTGATTTACAACTGCAAATTAAAAACATTTTTTCCTTTAAACAAATTAATCTTTTATGGTTTCAACGTTATATTGTCAAATAACAATACTTTTACTAAATTGAAAATTATACAACTTATAAATAAATATGTAGGTTTCGGATAAATATTTTGAAATTTTCGGATTTTTTGTACTATGGCAGTTTTAAAGCACACTGTGTTACGCCACTAACAAAATTATATATTGTGAAATATATAATATGAAATATGTAATGAAATATCATTCAGAAGAACATACTATAAAGATTTAATAGCCGCCTAAATCTATTCACCATTTGGCATAGGTGTCTTTGTGTACAGCACAAAAGGCAGTTACCAACTTAAATCACCATTTGTAATTTTAGAATTTCATGATAAACACACATTTTATTGAATGACATAGGCCTAATTAGTGGACCAAATGTCATTACATGTGAAACATTAGTCATTATGGAATTAGATATTATTTTCTTTACACTTTCGACTCCGTACCTTAAATTTATATTCAGTATTCATGCTATTGTTATTAATTCAAACATTTTTTGCTACAGTCTATTTCTTGTTGCATATAATATATTTAATCTTTGTAATAACTTGACCTCAAGATGTTTTTTCCTTTATTTAGAACATGTTTCGGGAAATTTTATTGTTCCCATCCTCAGCTTTCTTAATTTTGAATCTTGTGGAGTACTTGTGTGTTGGTTGGTTGTTTTTATGATATCTTGTTGGTTTTTGGTGTTTTAAACTAGAATTATTGTGTGTAATTGTGGTGCACATATTAGTATTTTTTGTATTTTTGATGTTGAGTGCTTTGAAAATATTGTTATTAAAAATCTTTACAGTTGTTTTTAAAATTCGTCTTTTAATTAAATAAATCCATTCATAGCATTTCAGTTTGAACATTATATAAATTTTATTAGATCTGAGAGTATTCTGTTAGTCATCTTATAATGACTAAATGATACTTCGAAAATATAACCTAAGTTCTTTTACATTATTATAAAAATTTTTAAAAAACAATTAATCAAATTGTTAGAGGAAAACGATAAGAAAAGAAAAACGCAAGATTGTATAGAAAAAAGTTCAAATAATAATAATTCGCAACAGCTGTAAACTACGATAAGGAGTTGTGTGGTGAAAAATGAGAAAATTCTACAGATATGACGGACCGGTTAACAGCATTGCAGAGCTGCACGCTTGTAAAGCCATTAATATCAGAGCCGGCAACATCTGTCATAAATACGTGACGTACTGCATCCTTCCCGGTCGGAATCGATGTATTTCCTCTTTTTCTGCAACCATGAATCTCTCCCTGCATTTGTAGGTTCATTCAGTTTTTATTTCAAACACTTTCTGTCACACAGTTTACTGTAACTACTGTAAGCGTTTGACATTTTATTTCTCATTACTGACAAAATATGTACCTATTTACTTGCATTTTAAATTCTTCAAATTATAATTCAGTTCAACAAAAGTAGAATCATAATTTTAAACGTTCTTTCTTGAGTAATTCAACTGTTATGTGCATATAATTTAGCGATTAATACTTAGAATACCCCAGTGGCAGCCCGGGTTTAGGTTGCACGGTTGCACAATCCCCATTAAATCCCGAATTGTATTTTAAATTTTAGAATTATGAATAAAACAATAACTAATAATAGTGTTTATATGTTAGATAATCGTAATTAATCATTTGTCTATTGAAAAGCGTAGAGCAATACTAAAAACAGTGCATGCGCCAACTGTGACGCGCTTTGTGTGTGGGGAAATACACTGGAGTAGTGCTGTGGCTGGCTAGACTCCTGGTGTTCCTATTACAACGGTATAGACTCGCTTGGTGTGATTAGGGACTGCAAATCCCGCTTGGACGTTACGGCGCCACCAGTCTGTTTGTTGGTAAATAACACGTGGTAAGCCAGGTTGGAATTTGTGAAGTTATGTTTTCATGTTAGTTTGGTTAGTTAGTGTCGGTCGAATCTTTTGTGAAGTTCATTGTTAGTGTCAGTTCAATTCATAGTTAAATGTAATTAATAGTAGGCCTACATATAAAAGATAAAGTGTCATAGTGTAAGATATTTATTATATTTAACTAGGGCGCAATGAATTCTGTCGTAAACGTTAACGAAAACGCTGTTCAGATTACATCCTATTAAGGAAAAAAATTGAAATTAAGAGGGTAGGTAGGCCTGCACCAGACCTTTCAAATTTTAATCAAAGTGTAAAATCAGGTAAGAGAATATTTAATTGTAAATTTAAAAAAGATTTCTACAATATTCGTGGATATGTGGGTGTGACACTAAATTTGCATTATTTGCTTTCCTTGTGTACTGTTTGGAGGGAGGAGGCTTGGACATTTTCTATTCAGAGAATAAAATAATTTAATACCATCCAACTCAACTGCAACCCCTAAATTTTTCAACCACCACCCGCCACTAGAACATCCAAGAGTCAGACAATTTTCATAACATTGATCATTTAGTATTTATTAAAGAAAGCCTTTTGTTACAACGGCGAAAGCATTAGCTTGTCAGTGGCGTTTATGAGGCAGACCAGAGAGCAAACCGCTAATAACTGAATACTTATCACCCAATGGGAATCGGTGATTATGAGAAATGTTTGGTTCCGCCCTTCTTGGCGGGTGGAATACTGGTCTCCTAATAAAAAAATTCCGATGTCCTGGATTTCCGTTACCTCTTACTGCTGTTCTTGGTTATGCTGTCGGCTGCATTTCGGCTAAATAACGCTCGACAAAGCGCATCACTACCCTAGCGGATTAGTTCTTCTGCCATAGTTGTTCTCGTCATTGCCCGTGTAGACATGACAGCCCGTGCATGGCTTGCTCTGCCCTGGTTTGTCAGACGGACAACTTTTTTAGTTTCCAGGTAGCTGGTTTCCACTTCTTGAATGGCTACCTCTTGCTTACACACGGGGAAGTTGCGTGAACTTGAAGAATGTTGGCCACCGCAGCTAACGCACTTCACCGACTCGGCACAAGGTTCATCGCCATGGGCTAGCGTCCCAGAAAAACAAGTCTTGACTTTGACACATCTGGATGCCGTCTCCGCAAAACGTAGACACTCGAAACACTGTATGGTCTGAGGAATAAAAGGTCCTCACGTTCAGCCGATGGATACCTGTTCTAATTTTCTCTTGTTCGTGGAAGTGTTGTTTGCTAAAAGTCAAGACGCAAGAGACGGAAGAAAGTACTCGTGCCTCCGTTCTCACAGTCAGTCTCTGACATATTATGATTCCTGAGGTACTACCTCAGTTGTAATCTCCTTCTCAGTGCAGTTGAACTAGTCACAGCAAACTACCACTGTGGTATTCAGAGTAGTGTAGGGACTCACCTCAACCCCTATCTCGCTGACCTTCTTAAACATGAGCAGTCTTGTCCCTTGCTGGTCGGTCTGGGTCTCGATCAGTAGACCTCCAGCCGTTTACTTGATGTCGATAACAGACGATCCAGCAAAAGCAGGTATGGATTTTTCAGTCAAAAAGAGACTTACTTTCATGAAGTTTCCTTTCTTTCTTGTCGCGATGAAATACTTGGGACCCGTAGGCAGGCTGAGCGACGGAGCTATAAACCTCCTCCTCACTTCTACAGCCGCGGAGATAATTAATGAAAGGCATAAACAGTTGACCAAAAATGTCTAAGAGAATAGCAATCAAAGAAATAGATCTTACTATACTAACAGTGACTAAGAAGTAAGCACATTAGTCACAATAAAAAATCAAAATATAAAAAAACTTTCTAGACCTTTTACTGCTTATTGAGTTGACACGTAAATATTAGCTAAAAATGAAAAAGAAACGTTTAGAATGTTTGTAAGAAAGATTGCACGACGTGTATACATGGTCCGATTGAAGAAGATCATGAAAAAGAATAAGAAATACATAGGAGACTGATATCCTATTGAAACATAAGAACATCATAAGATTTGTAAAGACTCAATAAACATAATGGAATCTTAAGATGAAGGGTTTGCGAGCATCGGTCAAAAAAGTAATTTAAGATTTGTGCTATAGTTTTTTGACTGATCCTCGTAAACCCTTCATCGTTATATATTATAGATTGAGGGTCACTACGAAATTAAGGATTTAATAAATACAATGCTTAGGGTACCTAGGAGGGATGCATAATCAGCGTATGCCAAAGAAAATCCTCATGGCACTGGTGAATAAAAGCGCGAAGAGGGGTCGACCTAGGATAATATCGCTGGATAATGTGCTGGAAGATCACTGAAGATTGCATGTGAGGATTAAGCTTAGGCGGGAACGGACAAGAGACGATAGGAAAGATTTGTGTTAGAAACCAGGGCTCATGTACTGCTGAAGAAGAGTATTAAAGGGGAGAAGCAGGCATGTCATAAAAAGACATGTCAGTATAAAGTAAGCGATTTCCAAAATAGCATAGAGTACCATGCGGTAGAATTATAAGTAAAAAGAGCGTTCGGAGTCAGTTTTTCTAAACAATATTTTCTAATCCTTTTTTTCTAACAAACGCAATTTCTGCTAAAGATGCTTTCTAAAATTAATTTTATAATGCCTAATTCATAATCGGTTATAACGAACGATGGCAAATGAAGTTCACAACGTAGGCCTATTCGAAAACATATCCATAGAAATAGTTTTTAGAAATCACATATTGTTAGAAAATGATTTTTTAGAAATCACTTATTTATAGAAGGTAATATTTTATAAATCACTTATTATTAGAAAACAACATTTTTTTAAATATATTTTTAGAAAATTTATTTTAATAAAATTTGTACCCCAATCACTAAGAGATTTTATAAACTATTCAGCTTCAAAAACTGACTTACATCCATAAGTGTAGACAAGCCATAAGGATTACTGAAATACGCTATTAGAAAGTGTGGAGTGTTTAGATTATTTGTAGGTTTTTAAGACTTTGATTGCTCGATCTTTTATACCCGATGTATTAGTTGACTTTTCCTGTGATTTATCACAATGTAGTAAGTGTGTCTATTTGGGAAATAGGTTATGTTGTATTATGTACACATAAAGCAAGTGGAAAACTCTGCCGTCTGTATTTCGTGTTCTGTTTATTTATAAGCCGCTCTGCAGATTTAATAACAACTGTTTGCTGCAGGAAATGAATTTCCCCCTTCTTTCAAACATACGGTGGCGCAGACATTCGTGGAGTTTATTGTACAACACTGAACTTCGTAATAAAAACAAAGTAGCGAGAAGGAACAAGAATCTTTCTTTAATGTTAATATTATATCTTGGATTTATAAAATTAATTTTTACTTTTTACAGAAACGTCATTCATAATAAAATGTTTGTCAATTAGAGAATAGTTTATTTGATGTAATATTTTTGTAAATTCGAGAACTCGGAAAAAAACACAAGTAAACCATAAATTTTGAAATAAAGAATTGTAAAATAGAGAAGTTTAAGCACATTTTTGGAACGATAAAAAGAACACTAAATGGGAAAGTCAGAAGAAATAAACTTTTGAAATTTCATAAAGTTATGGCAGTGCCGTGCGGCCTTTATGGCACTGAGACTTGGAAACTGAACGCAAAGACCTAAATCCTAATACAAGCTACTGAAATGAGATTTTTACGATCAGTACTAGGTGCTTCACGGGGGGACATGATAAGAAATGATGATATATGGAACATAATTGGAAAAAAACAACCTCAACGAAAAGATGAAGCGATACAGACAGAATTGGACAGACCATGTTCAAAGGAAGCATAAGAACAGCATAAAACGAATTTTGGTTTAAAATCCAAAAGGACGGCGGAATAATAGAAGACCAAGGAATAAAAATGGTCGGATCAAGAATTGCGGAATCTGAGGAAGGTTAAGGTTTCCATCCTGAAGAAGAAGCAGAAGATTTCTGTGTGGAATAATATTGGTTCGTAGTCATCAGGTTGAAGTCACATATTTATTATAAGCTTACCGAGGAAACTAATGTTTTCAAAAGTTGTTTTTTTGAAAGTTTAAAAAATACTTATATCAAACAAGAAAGAGGAATTTAGTATTGACTTTTATAATAATCAATATTCATATTTACTGTAGATTTAATATTTATATTATATAAAAATTAAATTTGTTCGAAAAGAAATTTTCACTTAATTTCAGGTCATTAACATAGACGATTTTAGTTAGGTGGGAAATTATTCAAACCACTGTTCACAGAAAATTATATTATAAGAGGGGGCAAGGGGAATAGAAAGAAAGAAATAGAGAGTAACGGACAGAGAGAGAGAGAGAGAAAGAGAGAGAGAGAGAGAGAGAGAGAGAGAGAGAGAGAGAGAGAGAGAGAGAGAGAGAGAGAGAGAGAGAGAGAGTGAGAGAAAGTTGGGGGTGGTGGGGTGATACGGAACAAAGACTGTGCGATGTGGAAGGAAAAAGATTGTAAGTAATGAAACAGACAAGCATTAAACTAACGTGTGCCTTAAAGAAGAGAAGGGACAAAGTTTTATCTAAGGCTTTAGCACACAGCACTCATAAAGTTCTTCTACAAGCAGAATGTTTTCCTGGCTAAATTAACATGCATGCGGCCACACAGGCACAGAATATTTCGTAGCTACACACGCCTCTCTCAGGCGATAATTTACTATAATGTGTCTTTCATTTCACCCAAACTTGAGCTTTAGCATAGTGATGTCTCTTTTACACTAAACGTTTTAATCTGTAAATTACTTTTCGTATAGTACAATATAAGAGGTTTCTAGTTTTTTAACCCTCTATTTAACTATTCTTTCCTCTCACAATTCTTGTATTTGCACTAACTTCACTATACCTGATTGTTGATATATTTCTGCCACTTCTTTATAACCTATATTTTATCAATATTTTGGTAAAATCTTTTACAGTTTTTACAATTACGTATTTGACTAGAGTTTGTAGGTTAAATTCGTGGGGTAAAAAATATTCCAGTTTTTGATTCAACTATCTGTTAGAACGAAATTAAAAAAATATCTGTATGGAGGACAATACATGACTTCAGTGTTCTAAGATTTATATTTAAATTTATTTACTTGAATTCGGTCCGATAATTTCTAACAAGTTAGACGTGTTCCTTGCAAATCGAGTTTTATGTTCGAGTTCCTTGTTGAATCGAGTAAATCCAAATAACATATTTCCATAGAAACTACTTTCTTGTTGCCGATAACGTAGTACACATATAACAAATTTACAGGCATTGCACAAATGCAATGTACAGAGAAGGGCATTGAAAATGCTTCAATAAATCTAAAAAATATATATATTTATTTTTCTTCATTTACCAATGTACAGATTATAAGTTAAATTGTAGTACTACGTTATTGACAACAAAGAAGTAGTATCTATGGGAACTCACCGGTTCCCATTTTCGATCACGCACCAGCGATCGGCCGCAAATGTGCGACACGTCCTTATAAATATTTTCAATGTTAAAATTACTCCCTTCGCCTCACCAACCCTTTTTTCATTTGTATATATTTCATCTACCTTTATACAGTGGATTATTATGACCTTCTTTTCAGAGTACTTTATTTATCAAAATTAAGTACTTTACTCTTCTTGTTATAACGTAAAACGTTGCAGGTAAACTACCCCTTCCCACTAACCGATCTTCGTTAAAATCGTTCACCTTAGAAAACTTCTACACACAGAGGCAGAGAATTTTCGAAAAATGAGTTTTGTTCATGTTTTGAGGGTAGTACAATCAGAATCAGTCTCTATCTCGGACACGATTTTTTTGCCATCACCATACTTCCATTTACTTACGGAACGTGGAAGTAAAAGAGAGTAGCTTAATAAACTCTGTGTATTTATAGGTAAACCAACAGCAACGTTATCTGATTTTTAATATACTTGTAAAATCTGATGCAGTTTTAAAACTGACGGGAATATTAATTTCATGCATGCGTTATATACAGATGAAAGGAAGGTATTAGACGTATATAATTTCATATTTATTAAAAATAGTATAAAGTAAGAAATACATTCGAAAAGAGTATATTGATATTCTAGTCGTACCTAATTATTTAAAGTACATGCTTTATTGAAGAATAGGTTTCAAGCCAAAGAGAGGCAGTGTAGGAATTCGGAGACTTCTGCGAATTACATCAAACCGTGGAGATCCCGACAAGGATCGTAGGGGTTTCGATTGGAGTCTTTCTAATCTACATCTGTCCGTGTAGGAGCGACCGCCAAACGAGGCGGACCTGAGAAACAACAAATAAACGGTAACTTTCTTGCGCAGAGACAGGCGGTTGCTACACCGGACAAATGGTAATAATTTGGCTCGGACGCCGCAAGCCGTGTCAAGGGTTCCGGTCACATGGGCGTTGAAGTATAAGATTTTGTCAGGCCGAACGCCAAAATACTTCACCGACTCTTTCCAGGCGATGGGCCTCCTTTCTAAGGAAATGAGGACTGATTTTAACTGCAGTATATAGGACTGATATTTTTTAAATTTTCTAATAGACCAGCAATTCTTCTTACTCACTGTCAATAAATCATAAACATTCTTAATGATTCCTAGATTTATAGATTTTTCAAAAGCTTTTGAGAATGTGAAACGCTCGCTAGTCTGGAGTATAATGGAACGAAGGGGTTTCTTTCACAATTAACGTTCTTAGGAGCTTATATTACAAGACAACGTTTATCGTGGATTTGAATGGTAAATTATTAGATGTTCCTATAAATAAAGGTGTGGGACAAGGGTGCCCTATTTCACCGACACTTTTAATTATCTACATGGACGACATATTTCGGCGATGAACAGCTAAAGCTGACTAGGCGAAATATTCATGTGAATGTATTGATTTATGCAGATAACAAGATAATGACTCAGAAAACAGAAGACCAGTTACAGCGGGCGATATTTACGTTCAATAGCATCATACAAGACTATGGGCTACATATCTCTGCTACAAAATCTAAAACGATGGCATTTCAATACAGGTATCCTACATGAAATAAGATAGTCGTGAATAATCAGTTTTTGGATCAGGTTAGTTATTTTAATTTCCTGGGTTGTAATGTCTGTGGAATGATTTATAGGTACCTGAAAAAAAAACACGGAATGATATCCGAGTAAAATTGTATAAAACTGTGATTGTGACCACACTCCTGTGTGCTAATGAGTCATGGACTCTTGGTAAAAGAGACGTGCAGAATATTCAGGCAGCCAAAATAAAATTTATAAGAGGGACGCAAGGTTGTTCTCTCTTGGAACGGAGAAGGAATGAGGATATTAGACGGGATATAAAGACTGTATCATTGGACCAGAAAATTGAAGACCACAGAAGGAGATGGTGTGAACACTTTAATCGCATGCTGATATCCGTCTACCCGTGGCTGCCTTGTGTTATCACCCTACTGGGAAGAGAGATGTCGGTAGACCGAGGAGGAGATAGGTTCCCGAACAGGCCTAAGGCCTTGGAGTGGTGATGATGATGCCCTTCTTAATCATAAAGCAAATAAAGCTAAGTAAAGCGAATAGGCTTCCTTTGCTGACAGGGTCATCGTAAGTAATGAAAATGTTAGTCTTTATCGCATTAGCCTATACGAGCGGAAAAGCAGCTAAGAATCGATGGCATCTTGCAGTTCGTTGTTTCGACGACTATTTTCAGAGCAGCAGACTAGAGGGCATTTGAATCCAGTACCAGTAGCGCATCGGTGCGTCTCATGTCTCCCGTTGGTCACACTCTTTTAAATAAACCAGTGTTACTTACATTTACAGACAATATTACGTACGATATTGGACGTATGCTTTGACGCTGCACGTGAAAGGCTAAGTGAAAGTGTTATTACTAAGGAGGACAGCCTAGCTGATTTCTAGTCATCTAATGAGGGGACGATAGCAGTTGAACAATCATATTGTGTTTATAGCCGCTAACGGAAAATGAGTAGGCTAAATTATTTGCCTATTATATAACCTGTTAAAAAGTATACTTCACTGAAAAGTTTCAAAAACCATATCTTCGATAAATTTACACGATTTTAAGTAAATTTTAAATACGTTATAATATAAGTTACTATATAAAACGATTTTCGCAGAGATACAAAATACTGCGTTCTTACATAATCTGCTAAACAGTCAGTAAAACTCCTGATACAGAGCTGTATATAAATCAGACCCAGTTCTATAACGGTTACAAAAATTGGTGGCCTACCGCAATAAATCAACCGAATCGTGTTCTGGGACAACGCATCTCAACCCACTTTAATTCACATTTCTCCAAGCAAATATCAGCAACCATATTATGGCTAGAAAAACAATTATCTAAATTTATTTGCTAAAATGTGATTTTATATCGAATTCAAATGCTGATTTTTCGGTTTGAAATCACAAATGTCGGTCATACAGGTATAACAAAATATATTTCTAATGCAAAATAAATGAGGAGAATAAATTTGCATATAAATTAGAAAATGAGTGTGAAATAAAACGCGCTGTAGTAAAATAAAATAAAATTTTACAAGAGCATAAGTAAAATTTGCTGTGTCGCTATTTTATTTTTTCCAAACTTTTCGAATTGTTATTATAGTTCTTTAGAGGACAAACTTAAATAATACTCAAAGCTTTACTTACTTTAAGTAACAAAGGTTTTCTGCTTTTAATGCATAATAGAATGCAGTTATTAAGAATATTTTATTTCAAATTTCTTCCTTGAATTTTGCATACTGCATAACACTTCAGTGATCATAGAAATATAGTTTATTTTTTCAGATGAGCTATTTGGTTAAGTAACACCACGCACCAGTTAGTCTTACAACCCAAGATCTGGTTTGGTAACAGCCAATATTCGAACATACTATTACGACGGTCTCATTGATCGACGTATGGTACAGTGGAAACGAAATACAGACAAAATGAAGTCACTAATTACCAGCTCTAATTGTTAATCAACAACAATTTGTAATCAACTAGATAGTCTCATACAATAATTCAAGTTATATTTGTCCTCACGCAATAATAATGTCAATTAATAGAGTTTCGCACTAAATATAACACATTAATATCTTTCCACAATACTTCAGCAACCACTAGATCCGCACTAAAGAAATCACTCAAAGTAACTGACTGTGAAAGCCAGTTCCTGTAGGTTATATATGTAGTGCAAGTGTTACAGAATAACTTTCCATCCTTACTGCGGCGTGCCAAAATAATGCGTATTTACAACTGCTCTCCAGAACACTCTGGACGGTACTTACGTGAGGCCTTGACTGAATTACTATACCCTCGATCCCTTGACTTCTCGGCGAGCGGAAAAACTTATTGAGTCTTAGATAGAGTTCCGTAGTTACAATACACTGACAATTTCAATTTTAAAAACTGTTTTTCACTGAACATGGCCTTCATATGTAAGGCCGAAACTTCTGATAACAACATCTGTCGGAATCATAACTATAGCAGACCACGGCCCAATATCCAGGATCTTAACTTGAACAATTATGACGCCGGCAGGAAAACTTTAGAAACAGGTCACGTAATTATGTGTGTAATTATTACTGCAGACACAGTATCGTGACATCTCACTTATTATGAAAGTACTGTAAAAATTGTGTAACAATTTATTTGAAATAGCAAGTTCCGTATTAGCCATTAACTGAGAAATATCGTGCAGTTACTGTGGTTGGGGTGTGCAGTCGACTGAATTGAAATTCTAACCAAAAATAGCTTTTCCGTACTCGCGTCTAATTAGTCTGGAAAATGTTGCTCTTCTCTGTTGCCATCGTAGAATAAAATTAATAAATAAAAGTACACTATACTAGTACTTCCAACTCTGTACTATATAAACCAGTGGTTCCCAAAGTGGGGTCCACGGACCCCTGGGCGTCCGCGACAATGTTTCAGGTGGTCCGAGAACACTTTTAAGACAAAATAGAATATAGACTACCGTAATTTTCTCAAATTTTTTTATGTTCTAAAATTTAAATTTTAGAATCTTGAAACAATTAATAGAAGATTCCAGTACTTTGTTTTTGTTCAAAGTAATTGTAATTGTAAAAGTAATTTTAAACTAAAGGCGTTAATATTGTTTTTAAATAGTGTCGTGTAGCAGATCTGTTTGTCAGCCTAGACTAGAGCGCCGCATCAACCCAGAACTGATCGCGCTGTTTTAATCCACGGATAAGCATTATATCTCGCGTATAAGCACTGTATCTAAGCAAAACATTTTTCCGTGTAGCCGGTTATACGCCTAAGTAGCTTGATTTCGACATGTGTGGCTGGAAAGTTAAGAAATAAACTTGCTGTCAATAGTGACTTATGTTTAAATATCAGACATATTTAAATTCTCAGACATTAAACGTAATATTGCAGAGCTAATTGTTCAAAAGCAGCTTAATTGTTCACATTAAACTATGTTTGATATAGTTAATATTATAATTGTGTAAGTTAAGAGAATTTTTATTTTAATACATTTTAATTAAAATATAAAAGTATCATATTTAGTGTTTTTTTTATTTTATAACTCAGACGGGGTCCGTGAAATTTATAATTTTTGTTGGGGGTCCGCGGACTGAAAAGTTTGAGAACCATCTCTCTCTCTCTCTCTCTCCCTCTCCACCATCTCACTCCTCTCAGTCCTATCTATTTTTCTCTCCCAAACTGTCACACTTTCTCTCACACTTTCGCCCTGTTTCATTCTAACTTCTCTCAATACATTGTTGCCGCTTATCTTATCCAACACATAAATCGTGGGTTACTGGTAGACATTTTTCATGTTATCTCCTTTCTCTTGATGGCAAAGTCTGTCTACTGGTTTGGCATACCTTTTGTCAAGTCGTTAAGAGAGAAGCTAGTTGCATTACATTGTGTAAGTGCATTGCAACGAGTAGACACTATTATCCACTATTTCGTTCCCTTTTGCACTGTGATGACGTAACAACAAAGGCTCTACGGTGTTGTTATTCCTTAATATTATAGAAAATCACATAATTTATATTCAGTATTACTGTTTAGTTGAAAAGCCATCTTTGGTGTGTTTAAATCTCATATTGGTTATGGATGTTACCAATTGTACATTAACTATCTTTATACTTTTTAATTCGCCCGTTTAACACAAATACTTTCCATATGACCATTGAGAAGAGGAATCATATTGTTACGTAATGCGGAAGACGTATTACAACATTACAGAACATTCTAAGTGTTTCTCGTAAGTTCCAGTGGAGTCTGCTGTAATGTTGTGTGCGTACGTGATTCTCAACATGCGTTAGCAGCGAGATTGTTCCAGACTTCGCCGGCCGCGTGGACTGTGTCAAGGTCGCAAGCAATTACGCTCTAGTGTAGAGTTGACGCGTATTATGTGTTATTCTGGAATATCAGCGCGTTATACATATAGGCATTCAGCGACGGTCAGGTCAGTTGAAGTGGCGATTTATTCCAGTGCGTTTCGAAGTGTTATGTTTTTTATAATTATGCGAGACTCGTTGACATTATTATTGAGTGTGAACAATTTTTATTTGATTTGTTATAAGAGACTATCTTGTTGATTACAAAATGAATAATTACGATAATTAAAGCTGGTGATTAGTGACTTAATTGGTGTCTTGTAGCTTGTTTTCGACTGTACCATATGACGATCACTAGACCGTCGTAACAATATGATTAAATAATTATTACATGTATTATTGTCGAATAGTTTAAAATTACAAATAGTAAAACTTCTCATATGAAAGATAATACCGCAATTGATTTTGCATGAACAAAACGTGAATAATCACTATAAATTAAGTAATGTTGTGAACTGTTAAATTTATTCCAAAGAAGGAGAAAAAGTTAAAAAACCGTAATTATTCTGAAAGTTTTTATACCCGTGTACATTAATTGTTAATAGCCTATTATAAAATCACCTATTAGTCTATAATTTTGCCTGTGCATCAAAATAAGGCATCAAAAGACAAATAAGACTTTGTAATGTGTCAACATTTCTGTAAAATTAGCAAATAATAATTAATGATTTAGAAATAGCAATTATTATTAGTCGGCAATTAAAAACGATCTGTACAAAACTGTAATACGCAGGGATTATATTTTTACTAAACTTGTATTGCAACCGCTAACACCCCACTATACTTTCCATAAGCGCTTTCAAACCTTTCGGCTTATCTTCAGATGGAACACAACCCATCTGAACGTTACGTTCCATCTGAAGATGAGCCGAGAGGCTTGAAAGTGCTTATGAAAGTATAATGCGTGTTAGCGGTTGCAATACAAGTTTAGTAAAACTCAGAATTAACCGCTACATTGTGTTTACCTTTTGACTATTTTTGTTGTTGTTAAAGCGGTGCCACGAAACTAAAAACTAATGATAATATGATGTATTCATAATACACACATACTTATTGTTTTCTAATGATACTTATAACCTCAATTTCATATTGTAGTTTATCCATTGTTCATAGCCTAAAGGTACCATACATATGATTTTCAGTAAAGTGTGTGAGTAATTTGAAACTCAGAATGTGAGTAATTAAAACTTTATTGCAAATTATATGTATGGTACCTTTAGGGTATGAACAATGAGTAGACTACAATACAAAATTGAAACTAAAAACCTTACAAGAATTTACAAAATAATTTAGATTTTGATAAACATTTTTACGTACGGTAATAAGATGTCCTCTAACTACAGTAGTAGTGGGCGATCAATTATGAATTAAAACTTTTATAATTAGATTCGATCAGGAAATACTAAAGGTTACAAATAGACAAGTACTAGCATTGACTTAGAGTAGACTGAAAGCCAAGCAGACTGTTAAGTAACCAAGTGGTGTAGACATAAACACCACTGGGAAAATAAAATTTACAATTCCATGGGTCGAGGAATTGTTTATCGTTAAAGCGGAAGCAAAACATCTACCCTCAATGAGAACGATTTTATTTTTCCAAATCGCAAGGGTAGAATAAAAGGAGATATAGACCTATAGATTTTGATATAAAACACATTAATGTTGCAGATTTAAACTAGAACAAACCGGACCTGGTCTGTTTTTACCTTGAACACGAAACACAACGTTATTCGTAAAACAAATATTTTACTTGTCTTTTTTAGTACATTCAACTAAAAATAAACAGTATAAAGCTTCGGCCTATTTGTTAGTGTTAGCTAAGAAAATGTTAAAGGGTGGAACAATATTACACAGACATGAGGATGATAAAACAAAAGGAAAAGAATTCAATCAGACAAAAACTGTTCTTGAAGGAACGGTTTTGGAACTCGTTTTTAGCTTTATAATGTAGCTCATTGCGAATGAAAACACAGGGTGAGATGTCGCTATGAAAATATCAGATTTTCAGATGACGTGTAAGTTCAAACATAGAACACTGAATGTAAAACAACAAAAAGAAACTAGGTTTAAAATTAACTCAACAACAGCAGTGCCTATCTTACCCTATACCTTTGTATGTGGATGTGCAAGAAGGTTTATAAACCAAATTCAGGAATAAGTTTTCTGAGAAAAATAACGGTTGTACAGGGCAAGACCGTTTCCGCAATGAAGTCATTGATATTGAGCAAACGTTATTCACCAAAAGTTATAGAAATTTAGTATTATTCAATGGAATGGTCACAATAGGCTGTCTGGAATAAATGGAGCATAGACAGCTACCTAATGCAGCACACAGGTGAAGACCCTTTAGAACAAGGGATATAGGATGACCGACAGAAAGGTGGAAACGTATTCTGTGAAGACGTAACAGGCAATGTGCCCACTCTGTGAAAATGAAGAAGAAGAAGAAGAAGGAAGAGGAAGAGGGGGAGGAGGAAAATACACTCGTTTTTATATATAAACTAAGAGACGTAATATGCAATTGGAAGTGTTTATTAATATTAAAAAATGATAATATTGTATATCCTTTTATGTGTTAAATGTTTTTTAACAATGTATTAGTATTTACCATGGTATCATTTTTTCAGTATAGAACACAAACAAACTTCTTCGATCCAAGTTAAATTTGCAATAATTGATTAAATGTTACAAAAGGAAAATCTTAAATTTGATAAAACAAATTGGTTTTATAAAGTGAAACTCTTATTGTGATGTCAGAATAAATATGATATCAGATAAGGTGCCACCACATATCAGTGGTGTGTAAAGTACTATTTCTGATATCTCTCTATCGGATGATTCTGACACAGATTTGGGCAAATCCCAAGGCACGAAATTTTCCTTTATTCGTACAAATCCTTTTTTTAAATCAGTAAATCTAAAAGTACTCTCCTTATTACAAAACTCAGTTGACAGCATTGATTCAACCGTGTTTATATGCTGTGCATGTTTATATTTCTAGCGGTTTGTTATTAAAACCCACAATAATAAATGCAATTATAGTCTTATAACGAGAAATAGCCAAATAACGTTAATTCTATAGAATATTTACAGACGGATTGAAACTAGACTCTGGGATGTTATGTTAAATATTTCGATGCTTAGTAAAGTTATATAATAATATTCGGTTCTCCTTTCGTCTTGATATTATCTGCTGAAATTAAGGAAACAAATTAGCAAATGTAAGGAGAGTCGATGGATATCTTAATAACAAATTTCTCGTATGCACTAACTCACTGTTTATACTAATTTCTCTTCAGAAGATCGGAGAAAATTAAAAAAAAAACTTATTTCGACTAAATTTCTGCATATACTATTCACTTTTAAATTGATATTCATTTTACATTTGTGCCCGGTCATTCGTGGTAATACTACATTATTCGACAGGGTTTCAGAAATGCCGCATTACTTTTCCCTATTCCTAATATCCATTTATCATCGTTAGATAAGAAGATAATCATTAAAGAGAGTAAGAACGAAGGGAAAATGTGCTTAAGAAATTCAACTAAGTATCAAGAAACTGCAAATTATCAAACATATTACAAATTTTTGCCTGGAAACAGTTAGCAATTTTAAATACCTGTAGAAACACAGATATACGGCAGGGACTGAATATTATGAGTATACTTAACAGGATTGCCCAGTATCGGCTGAATTCGTGGGAACATCTTTGCCGACTGGATGACTGCCGCATCCCCAAACAACTATGGAACTATAAGCCGAGGGGACGGAGTGGTGTGGGACGTCCGAGGAAGCGCTGGAGTGACCAGCTGTAATCTTTGCCTATATGAGTCCGGAACAAACCTTCCTTGGTTTAACCTTGAAGTTGATGATGATGATTAATAATTACAGGAAATATTGAAAACTAGAAATATTTGTGGAACTTTAACCAAATTCCTATTTAATTATAAAATGTTCTAGGCGATAAGTCCGAAAACATTGAATGTACACACTCTTCACACACAAAATTCTTCTTGAAAGTAATTTTTCGCAGGGTACAACTGCTTTAGAGCCACTGACTCTAGCTTAAACAAAGTAGTAAAAAATTAAGTGAAAATCGTTTTAAACCTTTTCTGTTTCAAAGTTTATGTAATTATCTGTTATTTTATTATCACTATTTAAATTAAACATAATATAGCAATATGTAAAACAAACAGAATTATAATTTCACAATTTCAAGTTTTATTCTCATGTGTAACAACCAAGAATTAAAATTGTTTAATATTATGATCGAAAAGACGTTACATACAGCAAGACACCCCTACACGAGCCACGAGCAATAAATAAAGAACAGTTTTACGATGTGTCAACTGAACGTTTGCTTCGGACAATACGAATACGCTTCACATAACTTCACAATGGGAATAAGGTTGGCCGTGACAGACTCGACTCAACCGAGATTTACAGCCGGCAACATGCAAGATAAAAGAAACTATGTCAAGTAACAATTTACATAGAAACTGTGACGGACACACTGCCAGGTTAATTTGAAGTGTACCAGTAGTAAGAAAAGGGCGTAAGTACACAATGGTATTTACCCTGTATGAGAACTGACATCGATATCTAAAGAATGGAATCGAACTTGTGCACAGCGGGGGAACGTCTTACTGGCGACAACTGATATTTACGACAGGGAGAAGGAGTGCCGTTTTGGAAACGACGACACGCTGCGTCAGGATAGCTATCGGAAAAGGGTCAAGGATAGTGAAACAATAACGAAATACGACACATTGTTTGCGTGAGAACAAGCAGCAGGGTCCGGAGTACGCTTAGACAAAGACCTGATCGACAGCCGAGAAATTGCTCCTGTTCCAGGAAAAGAGTTCCAGGAAATTTGTGGGGAGACAGGATACCCAATCACAACCCAGCATCTACCCAGAGAACAGGTGGAGAGGACCGTCGTCATCATGGCAACGGGAACGTCGAATGAGAAGTGAAGAACGATAGTCTTGCATAAGGGTAGGAGTTCTTCTGTCCTATCATGTTCGACCTGAGGCGTGTCTTCCAGAAGATTGCATTGTGGTAAGCGATGCTTGATAAAAACTGTTTCCAGAGCACGCAGGAGGACAGTCTACTTATAATTTTCGACAGTCTTTTTATCACTTCCGACAGTCATCATATATTTCAATCACGTACTTTTAAACAGTCTTCATACATTTTCAACAGTCTTAATACAAAGTTCGAGAGTCTTCTTATAAATTTCTCAATCGTATACTTTAACAGTCTTCACGGAACTAAATCTTAATACAGTTCGATTAACATACGGACAGCAGTGGGACTTTGAAACTCTGCTACGCGGTATTTAATTAAGTGACTTAAACATTTCGATATTGGCGAGTATCCGGTAATAGTGTACCTACAGCGACTAAATCATGCGACATACGCCAGTGCTTAATAAATCTAGAGTTCTTTATTATACTCAAATTCAGAACTGAACTAACCAATCGCAGTTCCATCAATAACCGACGCGCAGAACTATTGTTAATGTTTTACCGGACAACGAAATCGTAACGTTGTACAGTGCGGCGAAGCGATACAATATAATTTGGAACAATTGCACCACGGTATCGAAGACACTATACATTAATGTACACACAAGAAGTTCAACAATAGACAGTCAGATATATACACCATAGTTAATGATGAACTTACCCACACGACACATGATTTCATAGACTCTAACAGTAGCAGCCGTATCAACAGAAAATACACAGCGCGAGTGAATCTGATCCGCGTGTGTTGAGTGTTAGTGACGTCACAGCTACGCAACTTCACACAGATGGACCACCAACGAGAAGGAGTTACACCGATGGAAATATCGGATAAATCGCTTTACAAGTAATCTTTATGCTATTCTTATCATAAGATCTCTACTGTCCTGTCTCTTTTCAAGAAACACCCCTTGAGTATTTAAAGTAAATATGATAAATATAATTAACGCTATTCATCTGAGGCAAGCAATGAACGCATTAGTATAAGATTTATTGTTTGACTATTTGTGTTTTTTCTATATATCGATTGTATTATATATGTATGTGTATGTTTTCCAGCAAACAACGTATTGGATTCGCATTGTAAATTGATATATATACATGTGTTCTTTTTATGAATGTATTTACAGGGAATCATCCATATTTATATATTGAAGTCTCTTTATTTAATGATGTTAATAAATAAGTGTTTATTTTATCCAGAATATATGCGTTCATTATTGTCAAAGTTACCTCAGAACAAGAAAGTAATGGCACTTGAATGAGTTATAGTAGTTTTTATTAATTTATACAATAATTAGAGTCTCCATGCAGTAATTATGCTAACATAAAAGAACTAATGTATCACTTAGCTTCAATCAGTTGATATGAGTAACCTAATTGAGTGATTACACGATATCATTATACAAATTAGTATAATTACATAATTAATTAATTATTGTTGACATAATTAATCCCCAGTTAGTCTTTGTATTTGGCTGCCCAACGCGTGGCATAATATATTTGTACATGTAATTAAAAAATATGTTTAAAAATTTTGCATTTATATTTTATTGTTAATTGTGATATGTTGTATTTATATTATTTATTTAGGGTGTAATGAACACTTATTGTAGATGTTCGTGCCAACCATGTTACAGAATTATTATTATTATTATACCTACAACATGATGCTTTGAGAAGACATGGAGTGTGGCGTTTCTATAGGGAATACTCCACTGTTTCTGTATATAAAATACACTTGATTGACTATGTGTGGAAAACTTAATTACTATAAGTAAAACTAAACAATGGATGAGGTTTTCCGCGCGAGAAGAATTCTTTCCCGGCTTGGGTATCCACTATAACTGTAGCCGTTTTCCATTTCGCCGGAAAGTAGGCCAGCCTGAGACAGACATTGAACAGTTCAAAGAGGAACTCACCAGTCGTCCTGTTCGTTTTATAACAACACGCTTGGCTATTACCATAATTCCGTGTTTGAATGAATCGGCCGTGGCCACAGTCACTTACGCACACATACACACATACATACATACATACACAGATACGTAAACACGTGTATACGTGCGTATATTTAAATGTGTTAAATTTCAATAATTCATTAAAACGATTACAATCAATATTAGATTAAAAACGAGTCCCAACGTGGAGATAAATCAAATACACTTCAATTTTGTTTCTAATACTGAAGTCAAAATGAATTTTCACAAAAATAACAGAAAATTTATTGCGATAGGTATCTCCAGTTTTTGGTACTGCATGAGACTGAATTCCGTGTCCCTGACGCAGGGGATAAAGTATGAGTTAGTGTGTTTGTGTAGTGTTGTTAGTTTGTCAAGGCAATAATTTATGACCCTGCTCCGAGACTGGCATCCACTTACAAAAGCGATCATATGTTACAGACTTTGTAATTTTATTGCAGTCTGGTTTTCACAGTTGTGGAACTAAGTGCGTTCAAAGACGTATTATTGGTTTTGTGATTACAGCTTAGTACTTTTCAAGTAGTTGTGTTGTAGTCACATTAAAAAATGTTTAACTGTCGTTTAGATTAGTGTAGTTTTACTTACTTTCTGTTAATAAGTGAAATATCTTGTAACTTGAATTTATTTGTAACTGTTTATTCTCAATGTGTCTTCAAGGGTTATCGAAAGAAAGAATATGTTTCGTTGTTCACAGTGAAAGTCTCGAAATAATTTGTAATTAGTAATTCAGGTGGAAGAAATGTAGAAATAAAAGTGTTCATTGAAAAAAACAGAAAAGTAATGATGCCTTACAAGTGGCTTGTAAAAATTAAAAGTTTTTGGGATCTGGGAGAAACATATTTTTTTTTTAGATGCAAGAAAAGTGAGCGTTGAATGAGTTTTGATAATGTAGCCTAATGTGTATCGATATTCCTCGGTAGCAGTCGTTTGTTTGTAACCACTATATATGCGCGTGTCTACACTCTCTGTTTCAGTCAAGGTCCTCTCAGGGACATAGAGTTAATTGTAAAGCAGTAATTAGTGCATGCAGTAAGTTTCTTCCGAATTTCTGTGTGACAATTAGATGTTTCTGGAAAGCAATCGACGTTATCTGAAAATAAATAGATGAAATTATGTCTAGCCTAAAGAGAGAAACTCGTAAGGAGGAAACATGGTGAAAAAGTGGGACAGAAGAAAGGAAACTTATATTGAAATTATAATATACTGCTATGTATTGAAAACACTGAATGAAAATTATCGCGCACGCTCGCAGAGAAAAAGTTTTAATTTTATTGGTTTTGCTTGCTTGTGTGCAGTGCAGCAGAACTTTAAGAATTTAGTTTCACATACAGTATAAACGTAATTTGTGGCTGCTATATAATATATTATTAATACTGGTGATTAATACTAGTGTTCTATCTCGCACCATCGTTCTGATGATTGTGGAGTAAGCACGATTCTCTGACGATGGTAATCAAATTCCTTTATAGTAATCGTACATATTGTTGCAGTGACTGCATGCTCCCCATATATGTTGGTAAAAATAATAATAATAATAGTAATAATAATAATAATACTGACGAAAATATTTACATTTGGATTTATTTCATAAGCTTACTTGGCCCTCCCTACTGTCTCGTTTCCAACTGTGGCATAGATGCAACCAGCTAAGCAGTTTCTATAAGTATACCACTGCGTGTGTTTGGGTACACAGGATCTGAGGCAGTATATCAGAAAGGTAAGATAATCGATAAAATCTCTATAAAGAGTGCCGCGAACATAGGTCTTGTTTTTAACGATATTCTCAAATTGCACAATACTGCGTTATTTTTGCTTAATCCAGTAGATTATAAAAATTAAATACACTGACCTAAGTTTTACAATCATTTCTTACATTGTCATTTACAAAACGACCACTACAATCTTCTACGCGTATTTACTTTTACGTATCTAATGAATATAAATAATAGGTACTAAATTTTACTGTTTAGAGATCTTGTTAAAGACAACGTCCTTTGTTCATTGACACAAAAACTATATTTCCCATTCTGACAATCTATATTAATTAACGTTGTTAAATACTTACTAAAATCACGAAGATATGATTCAATGTAAATTGGATTAGGCTATATGCTGTGTTAAAATGTGGAAATGTTTTGTAATATATAAAGCAGTGTCTTCTTGCTAAGTAGCAAGAATATATAAATATGCACACAAATTACGCTGTCTGAAACAGCTCCTGTAATGTAACACGCAGTACACAAAATGTAAACCAGTCACTTGCTTTTAGGCATTTCCCCTCAGCCTCTCCAAATTATTTTACATCTCTTCTGACGAATTATAAGAAGTCTTCATGGCGGATTACAAGATTATTTTTAAAGTTAAAATTATTCCTATAACTTTCATATTAGAATGATAAGTTATTAGTATTGATGACGGTAAGAAAATCATACCATTTTAATACTCCTTACCGCCAAAAGACAAAAAAAAGTAGGAAGGTTTGATTTGAAAGTCTATTTACTTTTAATATAGTGTGTATTTACTTTTTAATTCTGCAAATGACAACAGTAAAAACGGTATTGGCATACTTTTGATCTTAATTAAATAATGACTAAAATCAGACGTTAAGAATCCTAGGCTACTATACTTTTTAAAACTTGGTTAAATCATTACAGAGTACCAACAGACTGCCATTATATTGTATTTTTTGATTCGGTGTTATCTTTTCCTATAGAAAGGGAGGTGAGTGAGAAAGGGAAGTGAGCTATTGCTAGTAAAGACATCTGCATTGCATCCGAAAATATGTAAAATTCAGAAAGGCAATGCTATACAATTAATAAATATCACAATAAACGTTTTTCAAAACTTTATAAAGTTCGCATTGGCAACGGATATATTTAAAATGATAATTTTATTTTGTCAGTTGTAGTACCAATTGAATCCTTTTTTCTATGGAATCATTGGATTTTTTCTGCCTGAAAATATTCGTCTTTTGTTGATAATATCTGTCTGAATCCAATATTAAAATGCTAAGTACAGATCATTGTTGTATTGCCTTTTATTGTATATACAAAAGTTTGTTTTCCGATCGTTTGTGCTAATGGAACGTTTAAGGAAGTAACGGTGATTAGAATTTTATTTCTTATATACTTTGGGAGAGATAAACGTCGTTCTGGATTTGAGCCAAACGATAAGTCGGAACGATAATATGTAGCAGAAGGAAGTAAAAAGTGAGAGAATGAAGAAGCCCTATAGAATTGGCGATCACTCAATAGAGGACACGAAAACGTAAATTTTTACAATTTTATTACATATTATTATCTCGAATCCAATGTGTCTTTTGTAACCATTAAGTGTTAATAAGTGCTGAATATGTTATAGATTTGAACTGTTAACTCAGTAGGAATGTGCAGTAGTAACTAGATGTAGGCCTACAACACTCTTTAATATTCGATCTACCTAAAAAATTATAACTTTATTACACAAATATAGGTATCACAAGTTGGCCGGTAAAATATTTTAATTTAATTTATAGTTCATTCCTATTTGACCTAATTAGCAAAATATTTTCATTTATTAATTTATTTAAAATTTTGAAATTTATTTTACAAGCAAAAGGGAAACCTATGTTCGCATTGAGGGTAGCCACTCATTTTCTGAGTGTCTCATGTAGCTCACAACCGCGTAAAAACAACGGAAGAACTCAGAGATTAATTAACAAATTATTTATGTACATAAATAATTACCTAACAAGACCGGCCATTTAGTTAATCACAGGGAGTGAAATTAGTAAATAAAACGATGGACATCGATCACCAAATACATTGAAAAATGGTGGCGGATGATTATGAAGGCTAAGGTTCGACTTCGAACTGTGACGCCATAGAAAAAGAAGAAGAAATTAGTAACTAGCCTTGAATGTAGTAATAATTCAAGTTGGAAAAAACTTATAGGAAACTGACAAAACGGTAATAAAGTTTTTGGAGAGGAAACGTATGTATGCAATTAGTCTTATATTCATGGCTGTATGCATTTTTATTGCAATTCTGAATATTTTTATTAGCTCTTTTGACGCTTTGAACCGGATTTAACACTGGGCGGCATGTTTGTGTCAACAGATCATAATAGATTAAGTTATTCCGTTAAAATCATGACTCGTTGCCGAGCTTTTTAGGCCGTGAACTAATTCTGTCGATTTGAACGGACGTTTCGGCCTACGAGTGTAACGATTCGTGGGCCATCGTCAGTGTACCGATTAAAAGGCTCAGTCTAAAGGTCGCACGGCCGGTGTCAATAAGTTCAAAATTAGACTAAAAACCGGGCTGCCAGACAGTGGTCGGTTCCCATTAAACGTCATTACGTGGGCAACGTTTCGATTCCCCGTTGGTAACCTTCTTCAGGCCTCTAAGAAGCAACAGAGAGTAATAACACAATAGCGGCATGTGTTCGCCGAACGCTACCCGATATCAAGTAGAAGCAACCCACCCGAGTACAGGTATCGGATAGTGTTCGGCGTACGTCTACCGCTATTGTGTTTTTACGCTCTGTCGCTTCTTAGAGGCCTGAAGAAGGTTACCAACGGGGAAACGAAACGTTGCCCACGTAATGAGGTTTAATATCACCTGACCACGGCCTAACAGCTCGGGTGTTTAGTAGTAATATTGAACTTAAAAGGCACAGTGTCCACCAGTTTCCTGAGTACTCGCGTTTCAAATCGACAGCATTAGACCACGGTCTGACAGCCAGGCAATGAGTCATAATTTTAACAGAGTTGATGCCGGCCGTGTGAGTTTAAAACTTCAGATTAACGTACTGTTTAACCATTTAGTACACTATATAGCTTAAGACAGTGAGCGCATAATACAAAACATCCCAATGGGAATTTTGCATTTTTTTAAACTTTTGTTAAAGGAAGATCATACATCTAAGGTATACGACCTGAGGATAATTTCTGAACAGTGAGCTTCAGACATGCAGTAAACACAAACAACTCACTACGAGGCAAACAAATTTTTTATTAATTTCGCATAAGGCAGAACACTCATGTGTAGTCTTCCGGAGTGTGTTTGTTGGCTGCAACAAGGCTGGCCAGAACATTAGAAGTATGCAAGTGTTATTACGAAAACAGAGAGAGGGAGAGAGATAGAGCGAGATAGAAAGAGAGGGAGACAGGCTGACAGAGAGGGAGAGAGAAAGAGAGAGAGATCGTGATTGAGAGAGGTAGTGAGAGAGTGAGACAGAAAACTGTTATCGCGTAGGCCTACTCCGCATTTGAAGTACAGGAATGTATACCATTTATTCGCAGACAAGCTAGTTAGCATAAACAGCGTTCCGTTAAGTTGAATAATTATATAATATACTAGAGAAACGTAAGTCATTGTATGACTGAAAAATAATAAACAGTTATTTGACATCAACTGATAGGACCAAACGTAGTGTGAAAGTCATATCTGCTTTAACAGTAGAACTATATGACCTTGGAAAAATGTATTGTATGAAAACAGGAAATACGCAGCGGGACAAAGATGCTTCTGTTTCCTGCCGGAAAATGTTCACGTTTCTACGTTTCCGCCTGAGACATTATTAGGGAAAAATATCGGCACCATTGCTGCCCACCTCTTTCTCGGGATTATTTCATTAGTTTTTCTGTTATTTTTACTTAAAAAGTAACTATTATTGTAATAGTAACTCTGTTTATGATCACATCAGTACAGCCTACTTATTAAAGGAATGTCACTAGTATCGATGTTTAGCATTTAGAAGCCTGTAAATTACACAAAATGTTTAGCCCGGGCAAATATTCTTCCTTCTTAGCATGCCACCACTCATATGCTATAAACAGTTTTGATAAGCAGGTTGTTGTTATAACCATTAATCTTTTTCCTAAACAATTCACGGAAAAAAATCTGATAAGGACATGCAATTTAAACCTAGCATTTTCTAGAACTTTGTTTCAAATCTCCTGTTAATGAATTATTCGAACAACCCAACGGAATGAATGACATCAAAGAGAGAATCTTTCGATATCGCAGTTCTATTAGTCACTAATGCGGCGTTTCATGAAGCTTTCAGTCAGTAACGGATCCAGAGAAGGCGCCGGAGTGCACGTGTTCTTGCAGATAATTAATGCATTCCTGATACCTAAAATACTTTCCTTAAGTTGCTTTACTTGACTTAGCATTTTTGTTCATTTACTCTAACCACACTAAATGTAATTCAATTGCTATGTAGTCGTGTAATTTCACATTTCTATACATGTGTTAATTTATTGATTTGGTTTCACAGTATGTATAAAAAATCGTTATTAGGTTCATTAGTTAAAAGAACAAAACACTTCTTTCAATAATATATTACAACAACACACAGGTTGCAAATTTATTTGTATTTGAGGAGCCCCACGCTTTTGGAGCGCCAATTATTTATAGCACTACAATCTACAAATTTAAATGTAATTTAATACGTGGAGTGCAAAATTTATATAGCATTATTGGTAAGGTGTACCAATTAATGGAGTGTGGGTGTAATGGTAATAAGAGTAGTCATTGATCGAATTGTAACGAGTTTTCATAATTTTATTTATAAACCACAAGCGTGTTTAAAAATCTCACTTACTTCGCCATAAATATTCATTATTGTTAAAATGAAACGTTCAAATGTTGCAGTACATTTATCATTAAATAAATCTTATATTCTACAGTAACAAAGTTATATTCTAAATACTTATTTGTTAATATTAAAATTCAAGTGCTCAGTCTGACAGTGTGCATTACTGCAGTGTCATTTTTTTATTATTGTTTTTTTTTATAACTTTCAACTACGTTAATTTATGTATTGCACACTTAGTAATCATTGATTGCTTTGCAAACTTTAAAATAAAATTGAAATTGACTAAATTAATCATTAAACATCAAAGAAA
Source organism: Magicicada septendecula (assembly GCA_034769895.1). Lineage (NCBI taxonomy): Eukaryota > Metazoa > Arthropoda > Insecta > Hemiptera > Cicadidae > Magicicada > Magicicada septendecula. The sequence goes on along the minus strand of CM068373.1, from coordinate 25,954,609 downwards.
ATATTTTAATAAATTTAAATCAAATTCTCTGAACCTCTTTAGCTACATTTTACATAAACTCTTATTCATGCTTAAATTTCAAAATGTCTTTTAAATGTCTTCAGTCTCTCATTTAAAATTTATAAATGGATTATCTGTCACCTCGATTTTGCAGCTCATACTCATGTCCTCCGTTGATCCGTAGGTCCTCTTCTGATGGAGTTCCCTGCACGTCCCCAGGTTCTACTTGTCGTCCTCCAGTTACTCGTCCATCATGGTCTCATCTGGTTGATGTAGTGTAGTGTAAGAGGTTGCTCTGCACCTGCTGCTGCAGTTCTAGCAGACGCCTCTATTGTTCAGCATAGCGTTCCTCTGCATGATGTAACATAGTAGCTTGTCTTGACTGACGGACGTTTGTGTGTGCCGACATCGTAAAGTATGTTCTATATTCGTATTCGGAAACAGATTAATAGTTACTGTTTTGCACTTATGACGAACATAGCGTCCGTCCGAATCTACTGTCAAATTCACAAAATTTAAAACTCGCGTCGCCAACGGACAGAGCGTTCCGCCGCGACCGAAGAGTTATTGAGAAGAAGGGCTGGCTTCTCTCGTGCCCTATTTATAATCGAGCATCGTACAGCACCTGTTGGGTCAGAATTCTGCAAGTTTGAAATTGTTCAGTGGCGTCAGTTCTCCCACTCTCGTCCAATTTCATATTTTCGCACATTTCTGCCAATGGCAAAGTTTAATGCGACCTACAGGGTGCTCTAACGATGGATGATTTAATTACACATGTCCAACGTAATTACCATCGTAATAGAATAATCCGTGTAATTACTACGCACTTAAAATTGCACTGAATTCGCACTGCGCGTCCTTTTCACGCCGTTTTCTTACTACACGTGCGTATTAATGTTATACATATTTTGGAGATTTGAATTTTTCCTACCATCTATGGTTTCCTTATAATTAAATAAAAACTGTAATTTGACAATTATTCAGGGAGAGATTGCAAACTTTCATACTCGAACTGGCCTCTCTCACACACATCACTTACTAGTGTACACACTCTCAGCGACAGTTGTGTGAGCGTTCAGGTCAGTTCTTGTCTCTCTATATTCCGTATTATTAACATAAATCCAGCTTTCAATCTCATACCTGCTTATTTATTAAATATACATAAATTTATTTTAAATATTTATTTTATCTATTAAATGGACAGTACAGCATATGATTGTATTGTCGCAATATATTTAAAAATATGTAAAGTATTTACTTATTTATATTTAAGTATTTATTTACATACAATTTCTATACACATAACTCAAAGTTTCTTGCAGCAATTATATAATATTGTGATATTGTTCAGTATGGTTTCGTCTCCAAGTAAAAGTTACAAGTTCTGCAAAATATACAAGTTATAAGATTATAATTATCCAGTATAAACGACAAAACAGCTGCTTCAATAAATAAACATTAAAAAAATCGTTGACTACAACTTTCTAGTTTAGTGTATTTAGTGTATTTGTTGTTCATACCCTAAAGGTACCATACATATGATTTGCATACATTTGATTTGGATTTCATAGACCGTCGTCAGGTCATATACACTGTGTACTCGCGGTAGCAATATCGTAAAACAGCCACTATTTACAAAACGATTCCATAAACAATAATTAACGAACGCGAGTAATTAAAATTTTATTGCAAATCATATGTATGGTACCTTTGGGCTATGAACAATAAATACACTACAATAGAAAATTCAGATTATACGTACTACTAGTAAACAATAAGTGTGTGTATATTATAAATACATCACATTATTATTAATCGTTAACTAATTTTTCTTTTATACAATTGCTAAACTGCTATAATTGTTTTTATTATTTAGACAAAGCTTTTCGTCATTACTGACATCTTCAGGTCTTAAACAACGGTTGTTTAAGACCTGAAGATGTCAGTAATGACGAAAAGCTTTGTCTAAATAATAAAAACAATTATAGCAGTTTAGCAATTTTATAAAAGAAAAGTAAGGATGGCTGCTAATTTAAACAATACGAAGAACGTTAACTAATTGACTTAACAACTTTGTCAAATTTTGTTGCTTCCCTGCTATATACACTTTTTCCTCGAACGAGGCCTTTCGGTTTCGCAACCATTATCAAGTTCTTCCTACAACAACCTTGTAGGATTGCAAGGCATTTGGTTGTTGTAGGAAGAACTTGATAATGGTTGCGAAACCGTAAGGCCTCGTTCGGGGAAAAAGTGTATATAGCAGGGAAGCAACAAAATTTGACAAAGTTGTTATGAAGACTGCTAACATAGAGAAAATAACTGATAATTGACTTAAATTGATTATCCGTTATATTACATTAAAATCGAAACAAACTCGATTATTGGTTAGTTTCTGTATTAACATAGAATTATTTTTATTATTATTGATTTACTTAGAATACACTACTTGCAGAAGAAATTATATTGAATAATATCACAATACCATATTTTTCACATAATGCCATAATAATATCACATTAGGCCTATTTTTCTGTAATATGTATAATACATATTTATGTAAATGCCTTGAAATAAATTATTTAATTGAAATAATTACAATTTTATATGAGCATTAAAATTACTTGGAAGACAGTAAAAAAATGCATTATTATTCTTTTTTCTGTTGCAATTTCTTGTGTGGAATTAAACTTTAGTTTGTAAAACTAAGAGATTAAGATACACAGCATAAATAGAATCGTAATACATACCCCCCCAAATCCACTATGGGACATACATTGACTTACAATCACTTAGCGAATTTATTTCCAACTAAATAACATAATGAAGAATCGCAAGGCATTATTGTCATTCATTTTTAAGTGTAGAATGTTCTAAAAATAAGGTTCCACGGGTTGGATGTTCATCTTTGCACTATCATTATGGGTTACATTACATTTTTGTAGAGATTTCGAAACTGAACATTTCGTCACTGTCTTATGCGGTTTTAAAATGGCGGCTAAAACTTTGGAATATGCATATTGTAATGCGTGGGTTATTTTGTGTTTACCAAAATAATTTATGTGAATATATGAAAAATAAAAATAATAAAATATGCAGGGTGGTGGTTTATCCCCAATTCATTTCAACTGTCTTCTGGAGAAAGTAGTGAGAATTTGAAATGAAAAAATTAGGGAATGCAAAATATCACCAATCAGGTTGGGAAGAAGAAAGAAACGTATTGAAATAAACTGTTTGTCATTTGCAGATGCCTTTTGTATACTTCCTGAACGTCTGACATCTGCAGTAACACAAGTTAATTTTTTAGGGACATAGCCAGTAGAAGAGGCTTAATTTCTGCAGAAAAATAATTAATTTTTCACGGACATTAGAAATGCGCTAAAATTCCTGCCAACAGAGCATTTAACAATTGATATACCTGCTAATTGGTCAAATAGAGAGTTTTATAAAATTTAAGTATCTAGGAAAAATAATTCAAGAGAATGGTTTAGAAAATTCTGCTATAGAAGAAAGAACTGATAAAATGGGAAGAGGATACGGTATAACAAAAATATTTACAATAAAAGTGCATATCTAAAAATGCAAAAATGAGGCATTACAGTACAGTAGTGAAGCCAAAATGCGTATATGCAAGTGAATGACAAATTATTAAGAAAATATTAAGCCCATGAAAAACTTTGGAATGTTGGAAGTTAAGAAATAATGATGAAATATATCAAAGTACAGAAAATTAAAAAAAAAAAACTATGAGAAAAAGAAGACTAGTGCTTTTCGGACATTTATATAGAATTGACGACAATACGTTAACAGCACAGATCTTCAAATATCTGTGGGGGAAAAAGTCAACATCATGTTGGATTAAAGAAGTCAAAAAGGATTTAGAAAAAAATAATATTAACGCAGAAGAAGCAATTGAAAGAGAAGCTTTTCGAGCAAAAGTGTTGAAGGGGTCCAGGGTAGGAGAGAGAAAAATGCAGGTTCAAAGTGGACTGAAGACAGAAGCAAGAGACATAGTGAAAAATGAAAGAATATTGGAGAAAAAGAAAAGAACAGGGAATAAAGAATTGAAATTGGCATGTGGTCCTTAGATGGCCGATACAAATAAAAATAAAAAAGTAATACAGTTCTACCGCTATGGCCCTTGAACACCTTAGGCCTACCTGAATCGTCCTGTTCAGGCTTTTATTTATGGAAACTAATATGGAATACAGAGTTTAAAGAGTCATGCCGCTCACAGTTTACAGAGGCGTATAGACTTTCGTGATCAAAGGGTCCATTAGTTGTCAATTTGCAGTAAGTAAATTCTCTCTCTCTCTCTCTCTCTCTCTCTCTCTCTCTCTCTCTCTCTCTCTCTCTCTCTCTCTCTCTCTCTCTCTCTCTCTCTCCCTCTCTCCCTCTCTCTCTCTCTCTCTCTCTCTCTCTCTATCTCAATAGGGGCTACAGTTCTTAGAGAGCCATGGCTTCCTGGACAATCCGCCTCCAGTCATCTCGATCCTTTGCTCTCATTCGCTATCTTCTTATATACCGAGCCTGCGCAGGTAATCCTCAAGATCATCCCAACCATCGTTTTCTGGGTCGACCCCTCTTTCTTCTTCCATCAGGTCTCTCCAAGAAATTTTATTTAATATGGATATCTCTGACAATCTCTGGACATGCCCTGCCCATCGGATTCTACTTTTTTTATTTCAGTTACGGCATCTGGTTCCCCATAGATTTGCTGGATTTTCCATACGCCTTTATCCTCCATGTTCCATGAACGTTCAACAAGTATAGTGACAAAACTTTAACTTTTGGCAGTTTAAGTAGCATTTGTTTTTTAATTAGTAATTTAATTAAACAATATTATCAAATTGAACGAACAAATTGACTTTTGAGTTTTATCTTGACTGTTTCGGATTTGTCTGTCTGTCATTTTGTGGGATGTCTCATGAGAATGTTTTTTTTAATATACCAAGTGAGTGACCATAAGCACATTACATATTACATCTTCACATATATACATTATTCCAAATGAAATGGGAAAACCTTCTTATAATTATTGTAAATAAACTTTTTACAATTTGTACGCTACAATTTTATTTAATAAGCAAATGGGAAACTGAATTTTGGCATCTGGCGTAACATGAAAAATTCTCACAAGTCAACACGCAAGTTGTATAGTTAATATAAGTTACTGAGTACTCTGGTATAGCTATTAGGGACTTTAAACACTGAGAATCATTGTGAACTGTAGCTGGGGTGTATAGTCGACTGAATTACATTTCTACGCGCCCAACGCATAGATCCGCGGTTAATTACTTTGCGGTGTTTTGTTCCTGGATAATTTTCACCGTCCGAGTCTCTGTGAATCTACTTGTCGTACAAATGTTTTGCTTCTAACTGACACAAACTCATTTAGACGCCAGAAGCGCGCACTAAACATTTCAGGGTTATTGCAAAACATAGGTGATGGACTTATGTCTATTGCAGGAAAAATTGTGCAAACAAATCTTTGCTTTATACAGAGATTCGTGTTCTTAAAGTTTACACTGATCTGTAACATATTTTCCTACTCTTATCTGAGTTCTCTTAGCCGAATGTCCTGCATATGATTAAGTTAATATTTACCAGGTAATTTCTGAAGGTCGTTCGTCTCGTGATCAAATCCATTACAGGCTGTTATCTAACGTGTAGGTAAGCTCTAACTCGTCATTGGACCATAGCTGGGATATTAATAGTAGGTTATAATTAGTATTAGACATTAATATTAGTATACTCCTGCATTGATTAGTATCGTAACACAATTTTGATTACCCCCCAAAATAGTGGATAATTCACCCCATTCGCCATATAGTCCGAACCTTGCCCCATCTGACTTTCATTTGTTTCGACTCTTAAAAGAGTTCTAGGAGGAAAAAATTGTATTCCAATGGAGGACGCCATCAAAGCTGCTGGAGAGTAGGTACATCCTTTGCCAGAAAACTTTTTTCTTTAGAAATACGTTTATTTTATTATTATTCCGGCTGTACAATGTTTACACAATTTCCGGAAACAAAGATAGCAGAAGTGATTGAATTCTCATCTTCCACTGCTGCTTGTCCATCCAAAGATCTTCTTCAATTTTTTGTTCCCTCAATATAGTCAGAACCTCTTCTATCCAGGTGATAGAGGTCCATTCCATAACTCTCCTTGGCGATCTTTCCTGTGCCTTTCTTTTCGTGTGTCCATACAATTGTAATTTTTTTGTTTGGATAAAATCAATAATTAAAAATTTTCACATTCATTCTGTGCTTAATGACTTCATTTCTAATTTTTTCACGTCTGGATACTCTTGCCAAACATCTTTAAAAATCCATCTCTGCTGTCATTAATTTTGTTCATCTGTTGTAATTAATTTTGTTTCTTAATTGTTAAAATCCAAATACAAAATACGTAAGCTTCCAAAAAACGCCGCAAGTTCTTTAAAAAAGAGAGAGACGGCATTGAGATATAACTATATTTAGAATACAATACAATACGTTTTAAATAAATAATAAGTTACAATTTAAATTTGAATGCTCCTCGTAATTTAAAACATTTTAATGTCACTCCATTTTTACAGCTGCTGTAAATCACAGCGTGGGAATATCAAACCAAAGTTTGGTTTTTCTTAACAATAAGTTTCGGATGGCAGCAGTGGAAGCGGCAAATAGTGCGGGGACAAACAATCTTTTCTCTCAGTATCGTCGCCATATTTCACGTTCTGTTTATTTATAGGCTCTGGTGACAGGGATGTAGCCTAACACCTCCACGTTGAATAGATAAAATACAGTATATGCCTAAACTTGAGCAATACATTTCATAGATTCCACGCTTTACGTTTTACTTTTTTTGTAACGTTTAAAATTTTGTAGACGGCAGTACACAAATAAATATCGGTATGGAGAACCATACATGACTTCCATATTCTAAGATTTATATTTAAAATCATTTTCACCCAAACAGCCAGGCTGTGTCTTACCTGCCTTTTTATTGCTGTATTAAATGAAAAATATTATATTACATTAAAATGAAAAAATTATAATTTTATTGCCTGGCAACAAAATTATTTTATTTTTAACAATTACCATTGTTTCAAAAAGTTTAAATAAATTTTCAAGTACTTTACTCTTGTTAAAACGTAAAAGGTTGCTGGTAAACTACCCCTTCCCCTTAACCGATCTTCACCAAAAGTCATTGAGACCTCTACAATTCAGGGACGTATGCAAAAAATTATTTGATTCTGTTTCAATTTGCGGCTGTTACCGTTTGCCATAGAAAATACGCTTGATAAAAAAACGTTGCTGGTAAACTACCCCTTCCCCTTAACCGATCTTCACCAAAAACAACAAGTCTTGAGTACTCTACAAATCAGGGTTGTATGCAAAACATTATTTGATTCTGTTTGAATTTGCGGCTGTTATCGTTTGCCATAGAAAATACCCTTGTTAAAAAAACGTTGCAGGTAAACTACCCTTTTCCCTCAACCGATCTTCACCAAAAACAATAGGTCTTGAGAACTCTACATTTTAGGGCTGTATGCAAATAATCTTTTGATTCTGTTTGAATTTGCGGCTGTTATCGTTTGCCATAGGAAATACCCTTGTTAAAACATAAAACGTTACAGGTAAACTACCCCTTTCCCTTAACCGATCTTCACCAAAAACAATAGGTCTTGAATACTCTACAAATCAGGGCTGTATGCAAAACATTATTTGATTCTGTTTGAATTTGCGGCTGTTATCGTTTGCCATATAAAATACCCTTGTTAAAAAAACGTTGCTGGTAAACTACCCCTTTCCCTCAACCGATCTTCACCAAAAACAATAGGTCTTGAGAACTCTACAATTTAGGGCTGTATGCAAATAATCTTTTGATTCTGTTTGAATTTGCGGCTGTTATCGTTTGCCATAAGAAATATCCTTGTTAAAACATAAAACGTTACAGGTAAACTACCCCTTTCCCTTAACCGATCTTCACCAAAATCAGAAGATCTTGAGAACTCTACAATTGAGGGCTGTATGCGAAACATTATTTGATTCTGTTTGAATTTGCGGCTGTTATCGTTTGCCAAACAAACAAAATTACCCTTGCTAAAAAAAAACCGTTGCAGGTAAACTACCCCTTTCCCTCAACCGATCTTCACCAAAAACAATAGGTCGCGAGTACTCTGCAAATCAGGGCTGCATGCAAACAATTATTTGATTCTGTTTGAATTTGCGGCAGTTATCGTTTGCCATAGAAAAAAATCTACAGACAGACAGACACACAGACAGACAGGCAGACAGACAGACAGACACACAGACACTTTTCGGAAAACGACTTTTTTTCATGTTTTGAGTGTAGTAGAATCAGAATCTGCAATAATCTCGAACACGATTTTTTTTTGCCATCACCATACTTCCATTCCTTAAGGAATATGGAAGTAAAATTAAGTAAAGCAATATTAATATTGTTTTACATAAAATATAACAAGTGGGCAAGGCGGAACAGTGGTAGCGTCTCTGACTCGTAATCAGGGCGTTGCTGTGCTGCAGATGTGGTGAGATCCAGTCAAGGTCACGGCTCAATTTGCTCGTCCACACGCACCTACGCCGACAAATAATACGTACGTCTTCTCTGGCATACCCGGGCCAGATAAGTAACAAGGGCACACCATATATACTACACACATAAACAACACTCTTCCCCCAAACCGCACGGCTTGCCCCCGGGCGTGGGTTAAAAGGTTGGCTAATATCTCTCTGGTTTGGGTGGGGCGTGAGTTCTATCACGGGCCGGAGGGCGCAACAGGTCTATGACCTAATGCCTGAAGTGGAAAACAAGAAGAAGAAGATTAAATATAACAGAACTAAGTAGCATAGCCAGTATTTTTCCGTGGAGTTCTATAGGCAATAATAACTTACAGACGTGGAGACGATACAGGGTTTTCCACAACGTCAGATTTTTTATACAGTATAAGCGGAAGAGAGAGGCGTCAGTAAGCGGTAGTAGAACATTCGCTGGTTACAGGCTATTTATGCACACGCGCAGCAAAAATCATGTCACGCGTTCTAAAAAACATGGTGCCCTTCCGTCGAGAACGCGTGGCAGAAATTCATCCTGCGCATGTTGTGAGTACGTACGTGTAAATCTGTGCTTCATGCAATACGTGGTGCACGCTCTCTTGACCTGAGTACAGCCAACTTCTCCTACACACATTTTTGTTTCTAAAAGATTCCTCAGTAGTTACAATAGTGATGTTTAATGACGCAAAATTAATTATTTTCCTAAAGAATGAAATACGTCATGATGAAAATATAGAATATTATTTTTGTTAAATTTGTTAAAATTATTTAATTCTTACTATTAACTAAACTGTTGCCAAACAATTTTTAATTAATTATATGACTTAACAAATGTTCATAACAAGTTTCTTTTCTTCTTTAAATGTGACGTCGAACAAAAAATACTTACATTTTTAAAAACACTACTTGAATTTTTGTAGCCTTGTATATGTTAGGTACTTTCCTGTTAGTTGGCTCTCACTGTGTTTAACTATAACTAGTAATGTAATGTTTTGTCAATGTTGTTTTCACTTGAAAACAGTTTTTAATATTTCGATTTTAAAATGTAATATGGCGTTTCAGTTTTCATTCTGTTTACTAGAGTTAAAATTATTAAATTGACTGAAAAGTCAGTAGTAAAAACAATTCCAGATAATACTGAGAAATTAACCGACAAATTCATGTAAATGTACTTATTTTCGTACTATACAACACTTCGCCGGATAATTAAGAGTCAACTACACTTGTATTCTTAGATTAAATTTTATTTATTATTTTTTTTTTTTAGATCAAATGTAATTTTATGTACGTGATTCATTTGATAATTATTGCCAGTATTTCCTGTGGAGTAAATGCCAACCCCTGCACTAAATGTTGTTTCGTTTGAATCATTTCTAGCATTTACTGACCAACTCTTCGAATGATGCCACAAACATTCGAAAAATATTGAAAAACGTATCTCCATCTTCTCGTAATTTTCCATAGAGGTTATGGAATGCCTCGTCAAGAAAACGACTAAGATCAATGGAATGGACAGCCCATCGTCTTTTCGGTCGTTGTCGATTTGCGTAATACAGCAAGTCCGGATCCATTTTCCAAGAGCAGTGCCAAATGAATGTGAGAGAACCTACACAGAGGTTGACAGTACTGCTTGCTGCGCGGCAAAAAACCTTGTCGCGCGAGTACATAAAAGGGGCCTTAGAGTCCACTAAGCATGTTATATCATTATCGCTAACTTACATCTGGCTGCCTGGAGACTATACGCATAAAACCTTTTTGGGAACCAGCACTATAGGACTGTTATAATCTTCAATAATCTCCCTTGGATACTCCATTGATTTATTAAAAACCTGTTCAATAACTATGGAAGGCCTTTGTATCCACATTGAACAAGAACTTCAGGAGACTACACCACGTTGAAATGGTAACTAAGTAGGTCTTGAAATTGTTAAAAAAGTCAGAGGTATTTTTTTGTGCTATGCAAGTAAGGTTTCGTCAATTATTGACGACACTTCAGAAATGATAACAGTCAGTAAACAACGTACATCTAACTAAGCAAGGAACACATTTTTCCTAATAACTTATAGCATTTGTTATTTCCTGCAGCCCGGTTTTGCTTTGTCTTGGATATCTTGTCATGTCATTTCTGCTCGTAATGCATCGTTAACTCTCACGTTCTGTAGAACCCACCGTTGTCTTTTTTTTTCTTTTTCTTCTGCGAGGTTACTGTAATACTTTTAATAGCCGCCCTGAATTGTCACTTTATATTATGAGCCCGCACCAATTCAGCCTCATTTCTGCTTCATCCTATACACTGTAGTTAGGATTTGTTATTTTCATTATTAGTATTTTTTGTTTCGTGTTTCTTGTTGTTATTTCCCTTCTTCAGTACAGCATTCAAGATTTGTTGGCTTTTGGTATTCTACAGCATCTAGGTACATTACTATTCAGTGTTTATTTTCATTTGTTTTGTTCCACGAAATTCTATTTATTTTATATGTATAGCTCTTCATCCTTAAGTGCAGTTTTTATGTCATTCTCGCCAGTTTTTTCCACTAAGTATTAAGCCTAAATACTTAAGTTTCTCCATAGTAATGTATCTGTTTTCTATATCAGTTTCCTTCAATTACCAGACAGTCCGATTCGTTCAGACGTATTTTAACCCGTTCTTCATTTTCGTATGATATGTCATAATATTGTTATGTTACTTGCTTCGGCTATACTTGACCATTAATTATTGCACGGTACTCAGTAAATGGTAGTAATAATCATGCGATATATAGAGTCTTTCATTTTGAACTTACTGATTCCCACGGAATACTTTACTCATCGACGACAGATATTTATCGCACGCTTCACCCTAAAATATACAGTTCATCGGCGTTCCCAATAATCTTTGACTTTACAGTGAATGACGTTTTGTGGGTGTACTCCAAATCAAATACATAATTTTCGCTTTCCTAAAATTTTATATTTTTTTGCCAATCTCTTACCTTGTATTACAACGTGAGCTTCTAGCGTTTATTATTGGAAATTTTTAAGAGAGTTATTAAATACTTTATCTAAATTTTGCTTAATGAAATGAAACTTTGCAATGTCACAATAATACATTACAGACATTTCACAATGAAACACTATTGTTTGTAAGTTTACTAAATCCCAATTTAAAACAAAGGATTAATACATTAAATGTGTAAACATTGTGTGAGCGCGAAAAACAATATTAATAATAATTTACAAACAACTGAAGTCTAAAAAATTTACCATACAATTCATGATACTTAAATATATAGTTTCACTATTGCCTCCTCCCAAAACAAAACAAAAAAAATTAAAAGAATCAGAGATTTAAGGTTTACTACATTTAAAGAACAAAGACTTTAATTTAATTTTTTTTTTTTTTTTTTAAGCGTACAAAAATAATATTGTTTTCATTTTTGTATTTCCCACTGTTGGCCCTGTGATAGTTCTTTCAATAAGTATAAAACTAGGAAAATAATTTATTCTACTGCGATCAAACCGGTGGAATCAAATAAATGCAAAACGTTTCTTCTCGTTTTACTCATTTAATAAATTCTGTGAGGTAACCCGGCTTAGGGTAAATTGGTTATCTGTTTTCTGTATGTGCAATAATCAGCATTTCATGTGTGAAAACACGTTTGTCTCAAACGGATTGGTACAATGAACGTTGAACTGAATTCAATTATTTATCGTAGTCTTCCAGCTAAGACAAACACGTTCGTAGAAAAAAATTATATCATTACCAAGTAAATGCGAAGCAAAACTGTATCGACGCAGTTTAACTCTTATAATAAGATTCTTATCTTCCTTGCTTCGGCTGTACTTGACCATTAATTATTGCACGGTACTCAGTAAATGATAACAATAATAATGTGATATAGGCCTATAGAGTCTTTTAATTTGTACTTAATGATCCCCACTGAATACTTTACTCATCGACGATAGATCTTTATCGCACGCTTCACCCTTAAATATACAGTTCATCGGCGGTGCCAATAATCTTTGACTTTACAGTGAGTGCACTCCAAATCAAACGCATCATTATCGCATTCCTAAAATTTTATATTTTTTTGCCAATCTCTTACCTTATATGTACAACGTGAGCTTCTAGCGTTTATTATTAGAAACTTTTAAGAGAGTTATTAAATACTTTATCTAAATTTTGCTTAATGAAATGAAACTTTGCAATGTCACAATCACACAAACACGTTCGTAGAAAAAAATTATATCATTACGAAGTATGTATTAAAAGTAAATGCGTAGCAAAACTGTATCGACGTAATTCAGCTCTTTACCAAACTAATTATGACACCGTTTTTGATTTATGTAACAACCGCGGTTTTTAATGAAGTAGGCTAACACAAAGCCACGAAGCACCTCTCGATATGTAAGAGGCTCAGGAAGTTTCTGGCTAAAGCTTGCGTTACATCACAAGGGGATTACTTACTTATGTTATTTACTTATGTAATCAACAATACATTAGACGTTTTACTTACTTTTCTACAAAGCCGTTATACTGTGATTCGGCGAAGTGTAGGCATACATAAACGTTATCATCATCATCATCATCATTTTCTTCTTACCGGTTCTAGACTTTAGCGGCCAGTTACTATTCCACAGTCCACCTTTTTTTAGGTATATTAACTTTTTATTCTGCCTCTAGGGTTGCAAACTTTCGCCATATGACATTATATCATAACACTACTCCACAACATACAAAAAGGTAAAAAAATGGATTTGTTAGAAATTTTAGAAATTAAAAAAGCGATAAAAAATAACAAAAATTTAACCAATGAACAGACTGAATTTTGTGTATCCCCTTTATTAAAATCTGTTATTTAGTTTAGTTTATTTTATATTATTTTGAATGTTCATCATTATTTTAAATTTTGAAATCTGTTAATTAGTTTAGTTTATTTTATATTATTTTGAATGTTTATCATTATTTTAAATTTTGCATTCAGTTTATATTTAGTTCAGTTAATTTTATATTTTGCATTCATGATTGTATTTAGTTTTTAAAGACACCTGACCTTCCCTTGTCTCTTGTACACCCCCCTCGCCATCACAACACAGATGTTCCAGATACGCCCTAAACAGACGTTCACCACCTACACTCCACTAACTTCCTGTGTTCAGTAATTTCATTCACTCGCCTCTTTGACAATGGCCTAGCTAGTCGAAACAGCTGTCAGAGTTAATTAAAAAAAAATCTGTGAAACTTATCAAGTCTTTTTATATATTTTACAAAACATTTGTTTAAATAACTTCTTATTTCTTCATTTCTTATATGATCTCGTCTATTACTATTTTTAACTGATCTCAGAAATATTATTTCTGCTGTTTGTGTTTTCTGTTCATCTTTTTACTTCATGACCAAGTTTCAAAGCCATAAAGTGGTATAGGTATTGCCATTGTTTTATAAGCTTTTATTTGGCTTTTTTTCTACATTTATTTCTCAACGTTCTGCAATTTGTTCCATATATTCTTGTGAAATTCGTCATTTTATTTTCTATATATCTATTTTTATTATAAGTCGAAGATAGTTGAAGTGTCTTACTTGTTCTATGCATGTGTTGTCTATACATATTTTGGTCCAAACCGGTTCATCTCATATATAGGCCATTACTTTTGTCTTTTATTGAGATATGTTACAGTTATATTCTGCATACATAAACACACTTCAGAAAACTCAAAGAAAACTTTACTATTCTAGTTAATTATATGCAAGTGCATTTCGGATTCTTTTATTTCTTTATCAGAATTTTTATAGAGCTAAAGGAATCTTATTTTCCTCTACTTGCAGAAGACGAGGAAGGTTTAGGATAACGTGTAGAATGGTATTGGAAAATTATTATAAAACTTTGTTTAGAAATAAAAAAAAAGTGAAACCCCTATCAACAAAAGTAGGGGTACTTTAAATATAAAATTTAAGAACAACAACGTAGAGAAAAGGATGAATGCTACCAACTTTTAAGCAATGTCACGAGATTTATGGACGCAGGCAGAAAAGACGTTAAATGTAAGATAGTGTTACCCGAAAGGGCATCTTTCAGGAAGAAAATTTGTTACTGAGGAACAATTTTCGATTAAAAATTAACAAAAGTTCTAGAAGTTTTAATATGTTTGGAGAGTAAAACTGTATGGGTTTGAAACCTGAACTATAGGGACATCTAATTTACTAACATCACAAACATTTAAAATGTAGTACTAAAACAGCTAGAAACCCAGTCGATGCGTAAACTAACGAATAAATGGGTTCTGGAAATAGTAGAAGAAAAGAGATGTGTGTGGTTTACTATGACTTACAGACGGGAAAGTTTAGTGGAGAACTGGTTGCGACCACCCAAGAGTAATAATTTGGTGGTGCAGGTGCTAGGAAAGGTCTGGGGGGTGAGGGAGACTAAAATTGGACTACCTGAGGATATGTGATGTCATAGATGTCCGGAGATTAAGAGATTCGCCCAGGAGATAGGTGTTCGTTTGAACCAGTGTGGCGACTAATGGCACACAGAGAAATTGAATTGTAGAGTGAATCATGGGTGGCAAATAAATGGAAGGTAATGTTTAAGAGTCCTAGAAGGTTATACACGACGAACATTCTTGTGTTCTTGAGGAAGAGGTTTATCGCAGTCCGTTAAAGATCAAAAGCATTTCAACTAAAGACTAAGAAGCATTTACCGGCGAAAACTTGGATGTGGTACATGCTGGCAACAAGTTACACCTACATCTGAATGAAAACAACAGTAAGATAGTTTTTTTGTGGTTTCTAAATTGCTTGCTCCCCGTTTACCTGGACACCTTCCGACTGTCTGCTCTTATTGGTGTCTGTATTTCCATGATTGCAAGATATTTTCTACAGCCATCTTGAACTGACCATCCATAAATTATATCCATACTAAGCCTCATTTTTTCTACTTAAAGTAACCATCAAACTAACAGTCAAAAGAGATAAATAGATAACCTAAGACTAGAAAATGAAATCATTAGGACTGCTACAAGCCTTCTAACCGTCTCGCGTCGTTTGGAAGTATCGGACGTCCAAAAGGACCAACTGTAGTAGATATTATAGGCATAAATGCCTCAGGAATTGATTGAAGGTGATAACTTAATTTTAAATTAAATGTAAATTAATATATATTCCTTACTTGGTAATGATATAATTTTTTTCTACGAACGTGTTTGTCTCAGCTGGAAGACTACGATAAATAATTGAATTCAGTTCAGCGTTCGTTTACCAATCCGTTTGAGACAAACGTGTTTTCACATATGAAATGCTGATTATTGGACGTCGAGAAAACCGATAACCAATTTACCCTAAGCCGGGTTACCTCACAGAATTTATTAAGTGAGTAAAGCGAGAAGAAACGTTTTGCATTCATTTTATTCTACCGGTTTGACCGCAGTAGAATAAACTATTTTCCTAGTTTTATACTTATTGAAAGAACTGTCACAGAGCCAACAGTGGCAAATACAAAAGTGAAAACAATATTATTTTTTGTACACTTAAAAAAGAAAAATTAAATTATAGTCGTTCTTCTTTAAATGTAGTAAACCTTAAATCTCTTCTTCTTTTATTTTATTTTGTTTTGTTTTGGGAGGAGGCAAAAGTGAAACTATATATTTAAGTATCATGAATTGTATGGTAAATTTTTTAGACTTCAGTTGTTTGTAAATTATTATTATTATTATTATTCCAGCTGCACAATGTTTACACATTTTCCGGAACCAAAGGTTACAGAAGTGATTGAATTCTCGTCTTCCAATGCTGCTTCTGCATCCAAAGATTTTCTTCAATTTCTCATTCACTCATTATAGTCTGAATTTATTCTATCCAGGTGATATTCAGTCTTTCCCTTTCCTTTCTCCCTGGTGGGGTTCATTCCATCACTCTCCCTGGCAATCCCTGCCCCTGTCCCTGTCTCCTTTTCGTGTGTCCATACGATTGTAATTTTTTGTTTTTGGATAAAATCAATAATTGAATTTTCACATACATTCTGTCCTTAATGATTTTATTTCTTATTTTCTCACGTCTGGATACTCTTACCGAACGTCTTCAAAAGTCCATCTCTGCTGTCATAAATTTTCTTCAAGTGTTAATTTCCAGTCCAGACTTCTGAGCCGTAAGTCATAATAATTCTAACAATGGTTTTAAATATTTTGGTTTTAGTCTCTGTTGTAATTTGCTTATCCCACAGGATTCCATTTAATGTAGATAGAGCCATATTTTCTAAGTTAATTCTGGATTGTATTTCTTTGTCTTGTTTTTTATTGGCCGTAATTTTCACTCCTAAATACTTGTGTCCCTCTGTCTAAATCTTCCCCATGTCTTCCTCCGACATCAAGTTTTGATGAATATTGCCTATTGTCAAGTATTTTGTTTCATTCATATTTACCTTTAGTCCCCATTTCTGATATCCTTCCATCAACTTCCTAGTCGTGTATTGTATGTTTCCAAAATCTTGAGCCAAAAGTAATTGGTCATCAGCAAACTGTAATGAATAAACTGTATCACCATCAAGTGGAATTCCCATATTCCTGCACATTTTTTTTCAAGTCTCTATTGCTTTTTCCATATAAATTTTGAAAAGCGTGGGTTAGTAAATTATTGTTGTTGTTATGAAACCATGCCTAGAAATCAGTTAATCATGACACATTTTGGGTTCAAGAATTCAATAGTAATGATACAGTGTAAATAACGAAGTACCAAAGTTGAGTTTTAAGGGCTGACATTGAATCACGTTTTCACTACAAAAGTTATCAACTTTTAGAATGCTTCAAAGCTTAAGGGAGACTGTGTGGTCTTGCAAGTCGCAAGTGTGGTGGCTTCCCTGAATTTTGTACTTTCTGGACGAATTAAATCAATTTTTGATGACATACACCTTTCGCCATTTACGAATTCCACATTGTCATCAAAATCAAAGCCTGAGAGAACACGCTATTGATTCAACATGCTACAATTATTCTTGTTTACAAAATTTATCAAAGTCAGTAATTATTCAATATACCAAAGTTCAACAAATATTTCTAGTTTCTAATGTTTCCTATTATTGTTAATATAAAAGTATATATACTCTTTCCGTTCTTAGTTCAATCCTGATGTAAACAAACCGACGTGGCTCATCTGAAACGCCATTGGTCAGGGGCGTTTACACGGTTTGCGCCGGAACGTGTTACGCGCATGAGCAGAATGTCCGTACAGTCATGTACTCTGATTACTGTACTCTGAATCCCATTGAATTAATATGGAACCAGTTGAAAGGATACGTTGCCCGTCGCAACACAACATGTAAGCTGCATGATGTAAAACAACTGATAGAGATGCCGGTAAATGAGATAACGGCAAACAAGTGGAGTCATTGTGTGGAATATGTATTCAAAGAAAAAGACAAGCTTTGGGAACTGGACCAAATTACTGACGCTGTCGTGGACAATCTTATCATCAACACTGCTAACTCAAGTGACAGAATCTAGAAGACAGATATAGAAGACATTGAATTACTCTCTGACAATAACTGATAATACACAGTACACTTGTTAGTAATTATCACAGCTTCTATTTTCGCTTTAAATATAAGCCTACTTTATTTGTTTCTTGCGATATTCAAACAGTGAGTAAAAACCATTAACTCTCCGTGTTTAAAATATTTCACTGTCGGTCTTACACTCACTCAAATTTTTTATTTTGGTCAGGACAAATTATTACAATTTACACGTGTTTATACAGTATCAATATTATATGTAACCTGTCTGTACTCCTTCTGTCAGAATGACTCGCATTTAATTGAAGCAGCAAATGGCGTTTCAGATGCACCGCGCCTGTTTCTTTATATCAGGATTAAGTTTCAGATGCACCACGCCTGTTTCTTTATATCAGGATTAAGATAAGAACGGAAACAGTTGCGTGTGCGTGCGCGCCGGTACAAAGATGCTTATTTAATTTCATTTTATTCGTTACACAGTAACAAAGTAAAGAAAATCTGCAAAGTAGACATCTCGTTTGTACACAGTAGAAAGTACGCTTCTCATTATATCCGTAAAGATTTGTACATGGACTTTATTTGACGTGTAAAACCTGTGTTTCGCAAACCTGGTTCACGTAGACCTACATCATTCAGTACCATTTTTTATTTTTTGTCAATGAAGATGAAAACACCGGATGCATTCCTCTTGCCAAAATTCAGTGAACAAGTCTTCTATGAGAAGACTGATAGAATTACTAATTAATAAAAAGTTATGTCTGAAATAACTCAAAATAATTTAAAGGTAAAACATGTGCTGGAAAGTTTGAGAAACGGACTGTATTCAGTTGCGACCCAATCGTATAAAACCCGATCGGTTGAGGCAGAGGTGAAAATTGAAACCGGTCAAAACCTAACCTAACCTAACTTAATCTAACCTAACCTAACCTAAGCTAACGTAAACAAAAAATATTGAAAGGAAGATGTTACCCGCACAAATGAAAAACTTACAGAACTCAAACCTCACGGAATTTGGAATAGCAACGTCACTGAAACGGTGTACCCACTGAAGCAGGTAAATGAGGTCAAGTGATAAACAGACGAATCGTTCTCTTATTCAGGCAACACACAGACACACACACACACACATATTTATTTAGTTATTTATGTTCCTGTCTGCACTACATACGGTATGCTGTAAAATGGCAGGGACTATCATGTTCATTGTTCATTGCTTGTAATGATATCATTGTAATGCACCGTTACACGTAATGTCAGACTCTTCACGCATCAGTACACGTAAGCTCCACGCTACAACAGAGATAAAATGTGCTCTGCTATATATAGCAGTTAATGTAATTCACACGCGAACTGTAACAGAAGGTGGTTGTAAAAATTAATGATTTAGAACTGCAATTGACACAGTTTAGCGGGATCCATCAATCAACAGTATATTACACTGTGCATATAGTAAATGTTGTCAGTCAACACACCCAGTGGGAAGTACTTGGGTGGACAACAGAGAGTGTTTTTCATTAGCAGAACAGTATTTTACAACTTTAGCAGGCACTGAAGCACTGATTCGGCAATGGTGTGTGTTTGGCTATCAGATGTACACTTCCACATAAACTGAAATAAAACATCCTAATATTTGTTAGTATCGGTGGGTCCTGTTACGTTGAGCAGTCCACTCCAAGGTTGTAGTAACCAATCCCTTCGGCGGAGTGGGTCGGTAAGCAAACGAGAGATGCGGGTTCTGTCAAGGCAGGATGGTGCACATCGGCAGCAGGATGTGCATCTAGTGTAGAGGCGGAAGAGACTATAGTAGCCCAATGGCTACACACATTGGCTGAGTCGGTTAGCTTACTGCGACCGGGCAGAGAGACCTTGTCAGCTGAGGTGAAAGCAACTCTCTAGGGGAAGAGAACACCGAAATCAAAGTTTCTGGTCCTTCAGGTTGGGGATTGGATCGGAGAAATCACTTATCCCATCTGTCAAACTGTTTTATGTGCACAAACCTAAAAAGGAGGGGTTGACACACTAATGGGTTGTCGCCCCACTGAAGAAAAATAATATTTATTAGTAATGGTGATGCAACATTCAAAACCTTATGTGGTGATGTACACAACATTTTTATAAGATCGGTAGTAACATACGGATGTAAAGCCTGGACATTAACCAGCACTGACGAGCAACATTTAAGAATATATAAAACGAAAAGTCTTGTGAAAAATCTTTGGACCTCTACAAACTGAATATGGCTATTGAAGGATGAACTGGACCAACGATTCAGGGTGCCAACATAGCCCGGTTTATTAAAACTAAAAGGTTTGAGTGGCTGGGCCACGTAAGGCGAATGTATGACAGATGAATAACTAAGAGAATTACAGATTGGAGACCAGTAGCAAGAAGAATCAGAGGTAGACCCAGACATAGGATGGTTAAATGACCTGGAGGATGATTTGAGATGTATGAACGTGAGGCGGTAGAGACAGCTGTGTAATGAGAGGGCGGAATAGAAGACACTCTTTATGCAGGCTGAAACCCACGCTGAGTTGTAACACCAGGAAAAGAAAGGAGAAGAAAGAATGGTGATGCAGCATGATTTAGTGAATGAAAACCTCACCAGAATGATAAAATGAAAAGGAAATTTAAAAAAAATGAGCTAGCAAATATGTAGTCACACAAGTCAAACTAATTGTTAGGTAACTAAATACGGGAACAAGAAAATCGGCAATTAAAAATTAAATATTTTTACCGTAGTGTATTTAATGTTTTACGCTCTCTTGCAAGTAAAGGTATTACTATTTTCCTTGTGAGGGATAGTTAAAATTATATCCTTATGTTAATGTTGTTCTTTTATCAAGTATGAAAGTGATAGCCTATGAATATTTATTCAATCCCCTCAGAGTATGAAGGAATGTATTCATTGTATCCCACACGGATTTAAAATATTGTTACTACGGTCTAACTGATCGTCGTATGGTGCAGTGGAAAACAAAATACAAAACACCAATGAAGTCACTAAAAACCAGTTTTAATTATCACAATTAACAGTTTGTAAGCAACCAGTTATTCAACAAGATTATACTCCTACAACAATTCAAATTAAATTTTGTCTACACTCAATAATAATGTGAACTAATAGAGTCACACTTTTCCAGAATAACAGAATAACACTTTTCCTTAATACTTTGAACCTCACTTGAATAAATCGCTACCTAAACGCACTGAGTTATCGCCGAGTAAACTAAACTAAGCGTCGATGAATGCTTATATTTATACCCCGCTGAGATTCCAGAATGATGTGTCACTTTGGATGATGTGTTGCACAAACAAGCGGTCTCGACTCCACTAGAAACGGAAATCTTGAACTCAGTACGCTGTCCGCGCGGTCTGGATTAGACTCGATTGTTGACGCACGACAAGTGTCACGTAATTGTCTTTCATTTCAAAGCAGCAACAATATGTACGCACACAAACACATCACAGCTGGGCTCTGCTGGGATAGCCGAGATACTTGTAGAACGTTCCGTATTACGTAACAATATTTAGAGAGCAGTAATTTACTGTACAGAAACGTAAAGTATTATTTATACTCTATATTAAACATATTATGCTTGATTTATGACAGTGTAATGTTTGTGTGCAGTTTCGCTCTTTACTTTTACGACTATAGGCAAGTTTATAAAATACTTTTCTTTCTTTGTCCGTGGCCTCAAAAATTCTACCCATCCACGGCCTCATAGTGTATTTTAGTGTCAATAATAAACATTAAAAGCTAATTCTTAATTTCGTGGTGACCGCCAATCAATGAATTTTAACCATGAAGGGTTTGCGAGAATCAGTCAAAAAAGGAAAAAAAAAATTTTAATTTTGTGTGTCGACGTTTCGACAATATTTATTGTCATCATCAGGACCTGCGTACGGACACAAGAGTAGATTTCAAACACAACATAAATTAGTTAAGTGAATGCGTTTGTGTATGTGAGTGTGCGCGTAATTGTAAAGGAGTTGAAACAGTTTGTTTTACATAATCAAAATAATTGCATTTTTACATATTGTTTCCTTAAATACATCGAGAAAATTATAATACCCAGAACAAAATTTATACACTATTAAAATTAAAATTACTAATAACATAAAAGTTACTTAATGGTATTTGTAATTAATTACAAAAGCAGTAATCAACAATTATATATTAGAATTGGTACAGAAAACATTTCTTTATATACATGACTACATATAACAAAGTAAAACATATAAAAATGTTTATATTAAAATTTGTTTTATCCTTTTTTGACCGATCTTCGCAAACCTTTCATCGTAAAAATTAAAAACTATAAGCATTTAATTTTTAAAACTCAGCATTTAGGTAGGTATTTATGTAAGTACATGTTTCTGTAAATTTATTTCTTTAATAGTATTACTCAAGAGACCCACAGAAAAGTTACATTAATGGCTAATATATAAAAATTATTTTATTTGTGGACAGCATCTTATACTGTATTTACGTTCAACACTATTTTGTGATATGTTATAAATTAATGTTGTCTGTACTTTCCTATTTATTCATTTTACTATAGTTACTCTTATGTTTTGCTTGTATGTTGTGTTTTCATAGTATTTTATCCTTTATCGGTTTTTTAAGTGCGTATTTGTCAGGTAACGTTTTTATTTTGTTTTTATAACAGCGTCTGCCTCCACGACTGATTATTCAGTATCAACATTTAATCTTTCTTCGCATGTTTTTTATAATTTCCCATCGTTCTTAGTTAAAATATAATTAAATAACATTTTTATCACTACAAACATTTTTTTTATTTCAAGTTTTATGTGCAATAAAAATATCTTAGTACGGTAGAGACTAACCGCTCCCTTCAGTAAAATACAATTCATCCTTACAGCTTTCGGTGCAACGCTTTTTTTCACTGGTTGTGAATAACTGCTTATATTTTTCTTTCCTTGCTTTCATTATTTTATGATATTCCAACTAACCGATAAAATTTACACGCCCTCCCGTCCGTAAATTAGAAGCCACAGTTTGTGAACCATTCTCCTATTAGTGCCAAGTAAAAACGTGGAATTGAGCTGGAATTATTTTCTTAGTTGCTTATAGATATCTAGTTATCCAGAGATAGAAATTTAAATTTAAAATTTATCAGATATATCAATTAAATTTTACACACAGCTCCGTGTACGCGACCTCACCCGGCCAACCAAGTTTTATAGATTTTAGTTCTATTGATAGCGTCATAATTTTTATATCTCGTAAAAGATAACGTAAAATCACTCTTATATATTGGGGCATCCACGTCCTTAAAGAATCGAAATCCTAAGTGTGCCAAATTACCGCATAAGAAGAATCCCCCCCCCCCACAAAAGCCATAAAGCCGGAATTTACCAGTCGCTTTCAGGTTACCAGACGCTTTTTGCCACGCTTTCAGATTTTTAATGAGAAATGATCCTTTAATTGTGATATTATACCTGGATATCCGAACTCAGCTAGAATTTTTTATATTCTCTAGCTTCAAATCTATGTAACAAGCAAAACCACAAAGTTATGTATCAATTTTACATTACTACCAGGTCAATAATTATTTCCATCAGATTCCGTTAAAATTCCCGATATATAATACTGAAATTTAGAAGTACAAATTGCGTATCCAAATTTAATATTAAATTTTTTCTTATCATCCGTATTGTTAAAAACAAAGTAACTCACAGGATAGAAATTCTTGCATTTCGCTCTCACAATATTGTTTAGATACTGTGCGTATTTAGCCATTCAGTTAGAGTAAAATATAAGTGAAATTGAGCTTTCAGTTATCTAATGAACAGATTTTTCTTAGAATAACAAATACAACTTAGTTTCTTATAATCTTTGCATGGTCTTCAACACGTATTCATTTTTAAAAGGCGTCTTCCGCTCACATTCGACAAAGTAAATTAATATTTCTTTTATGAATTTGCTCACTGCTATAATTTTTATTGTTCGACTAAGCTTTTCGTCATCACTGACATCTTCAGGTCTTAAACAACCTGTTGTAAACATTGGTTGTTTAAGACCTGAAGATGTCAGTGATGACGAAAAGCTTAGTCGAACAATAAAAATTATAGCAGTGAGCAAATTCATAAAAGAAATAGTAAGGATGGCTGCTAATTAAAAAAAAAAAAAAAAAAAAAAAATTAACTCCATTTAAAGCTATTATTAAACAAATTTTAAGAACGCTCTATGTCCCAGTATCTAAATTCATCAACATCTTAAATCAACTGCCCCCTTTGGATGAAGGAAGGCTATGACTTAAGCTCAGCTAATTGACTATGATTAAGGCTATGACTAATTCCAAACTTGAACTAATTTCCTCTAAATTAGTCGTCGTCATCATCCTTTACGCCTTAGGCTAGTAGTCGTTCGAGTGTCAAGGGAAGTCATCCAAACATCGCTTACGGGGTCCTCCCACATTTCTTTCCCCCCTTGGATAATATTCAAGGTTCAAGGACTCTTCTTGAAAATCTATTTGGAACCATTCTCTTAACGTGTAACCGCCACTCCTTTTTGTACCGGGAGATTTTCTCATTTAAGCTTTCAGCTATGCCTACCTCCATTCTAATATGGATATGTGTGAAAAGTTCTCTCCTGATACAACCCTTTACAGCCCCCAAGAACCTCAATTCCGCTCCTTGTTCTCTAGATATATCTTTGGCCTTTCTAATCCAAGTCTCACTATCATACAGTAGTTAATTTATGGCCATTACATTATAATATTTCATATGCGTCTCTTTCCTTGTTTTCTTATTGAAATATTAATGAATAATGAAGTGTTAAAAGAGAGAGAGGGAGAAGTTAATACTTTTGTATATGTCTAAATTAATATTAAATTAACAGATCATTACAATATTAAATATTGTATGTCAGATTGTACACAATGCTCTACAATGATTATATGTCGACTGCTGTTATTGCTAATAATGGGCCAAACTTACGACACAGTAGTAGGAATCATTTTTCTGTGTTCTGTTTGTTATGATGTTAATTCTTGTTTGTTATTCTTCTCAATTTTAGTTGTGTTGTCCAACTTAACGACATCTTCGGGTTTCCTGTGCGTTTCCTCTAAAGTCTATTCCGGTGATTGAGACGTCTATGGTGTCGATGAACTGCGTTCGAGACCTTCATCATGACTCCTAGATGTGAGGAGGAGTATGTTTTCTAGTAAGGAGGAAACTTTCTAGTTAGTTGTAAAATTACACCATTCTAAGTAATTTAGTAAATGGTAAAAATGTGTCTTCTGTTACTTATACATTTCTACGCACATGTTTTCTTCTTCGATTTCACGTAAAACATTCTCAACGGAACACGAGTTCGAACTGGGGACTGTATTACTTAAAAAAGTTTCACATAAAGCGACTTGACTATACTCATATGAATTTAAGCAGAGAGGCTTCCTAGCCTTCATCGCTTGCACGTCGTTGATTACCTGAAAGTTCGTCCACTTTCAAGGACAGGTATCTATCAAAAAAGGCAGAATTGTTGTTTGCCCTCTACTGGGTTATCTCTCCTTGTGGGAAAGAACGTTACATTGTTTAGACAAGGCACCTTATCCTGGTGGTCACTGGGCCATCAAAGTATCGTTTGTGAAAACAGGACACAGTGGTTCCACTGGACTAAAGTTGGCGCTGAAGTTTGAACAGGAGAGATTGGTACAACCCAATTAATACGACGCAGTAGAGACAAGAAACGAAATACAAGGATCATAATGCAGAGGATTAAATGATATGAATATCCATATAGTATACCTATAAATTTTATATCAAAAATAAGTGTTCTACAATAGAGCCTAATCCTTTAGATTGATAGTGATGATGATAATAAAGTACCCCGTCTACGATTTCTATAATAAACATTACCCCTGTTTCAATAGTAATGTTTTCTTATTATTTTTATTCTTGGATTTCGTTGTCCATGACGTGTCCGTTACTTAACTAAATATCACTATTGTATTAACGACTCGGAACACTAACTTTTTTATAAGTAAAATCATAAAGTTTTACCTTATAGCCTAAACCGGTTTTCTCCTTTAAAAGTCTTCTTCAGAGGCTGCCGTAGGTAGCGCTGTCCGTCTTGTTGTTGGCGACAACATAAAAACATAACCTTTAATGCCGAATACGAACACAACAATACCATAAACTTCTTAGACCTCTCCATCACAAAACTAGAACACAGGCACAAATTCAGTATATACAGAAAACCAACTACAACTGACACACTAATACACAACACCCCCAATCACCCAATACAACACAAACTAGCTGCTTTCAGAACCATGATACATAGACTTAACAACATCCCCTTAGATGAAAAAGACTACAAAGACGAACTAAACACGATAAAATATCTAGCAGAATCTAACGGATATGACAGAACAATAGTCAGTAAACTCCTACCCAAAACACAAAACAAACAACAGACAAAGACAGAAAACAACAAATTCATAACACTAACATACATCAACAAACAAACTGAAAAAATAGCCCACAAATTCAAAAAAGCAGGATACAGAATCGCCTACAAAACTACTAACAAAACAGAACACACACTATCAAAACACACGCGCAAAGCATAAAACAAATTCGATCTACCCGGTGTTTACAAGCTAAATTGCTCAAATTGCAATAAATTCTACATAGGCCAGACAGGACGTAGCTTCAAACAGAGATACATTGAACACACAAAGGCACTCCACTCCACTACAGAATCTACCTTTGCAAACCACCTCATTGAAGCAAACCACACATATAAAAACATCGACAATAACATGAACATTCTACACGTACACACAAAAGGCCGAAAACTAGACACTCTAGAACAATTAGAAATCTACAAACACACAAAAACAAATAAAAACGACATCCTAAACGAACAGACACAATTCAAATCGCACGCATTATTCGAACACATCTCACTCAACACACACAGTATCGATCTTTCGAAAATCTATCCCGTCGCCAACAACAAGACGGACAGCGCTACCTATGGCAGCCTCTGATGAAGCCTTCTAAAGGTGAAAGCCGGTTTAGGTTGTAAGGTAAATCTGTATGATTTTACTTATAAAAAAGTTAGTGTTCCGAGTCGTTAATACAATAGTGATATTTAATTATTTTTAGTAAAATACAAATAATTGTACATTTTAATTGTTAATCATTATAGTCCTCTTTGCGATCTCGAATTGTTTTGGAAATTTTTACTAAATATAAACTGCAGTAACACTTCATTTGTAAAGTTAAAAACCAGAAACGTGGCACAAAACTGTGTTGATGGTTGCGCCGCCGCTCGGTGGCTGGGGACATCTGCACGTGTAAATGTATTTAAGGCAGTTTAGCAGTGTAGTTAAATTTCTTTATAGAGAGTTACAAAAAAAAAGACGGGTACAAACTTTGAAACAACAAATAAACAATCGAGGTTATCGTTTCCCATATATGAATGACACGGTGATCATTTCTGTTATCGAGCAGTGTGAAATTTGTACGAGTCGGCGCTTGTATATTTACATGGCTTTTGTTCTAGCAACTGTAATGTTAGGGCAGTTAAATTTAATGTTTGTTTTTATTAGATTTTTGATGTCCGATCGTAGGTTGTTGAGGAAGTCATTCGTGTACCCGTAGTATTACTCTTTGGTCGTCATTTTTTATTA
Organism: Magicicada septendecula; assembly: GCA_034769895.1. Lineage (NCBI taxonomy): Eukaryota > Metazoa > Arthropoda > Insecta > Hemiptera > Cicadidae > Magicicada > Magicicada septendecula. Next base: position 25,926,895 of record CM068373.1, on the reverse strand, counting down.
CGTTTAATGTTTCCGCACCAATGTTTTGAACAAATTTTATTCAATGCTATACTGGGAATGGAAACCGTGGGCTGAATTGTTGGTACGATGACTTTAATGGCGAAGAATGCCATTAAAGTAACATGCCTTTTGGTAGTAACATGCCAACACTACGGTTCAGTTACTACTGAAATTAATTAATTGAAATCAGACGTAATGAGTAATCGGACGTTATTATTAATTGATGAAGAATGAAAAACTGTTGCCATGAAGTTGTAGTAGAATACAAGTGTCTCAAAACAGATCACAAACGCAAAAAATGGAAAGGAGGAAACATAAATCTATCAAAATGCTATGCTTAAACCAGTGGCGAAGTTACTTGGAGGCAATTGAGGCAATGCTTACCCTAAAAAATTCTGTAGAATAAAAATTATAAATACGTATGAACTACGTAACGTAAAGATTATACATTGTTACTGTCACTGTCGAATTTATTAAGCAGAAACGTGTCTTACTGAGCGACCGCTAGATGGTGACAGGCGAGATTCGGCATAGCTCGTTTAAAGCGAATGAGGCAACGTGAACTTGCCTCAGCGTTTTTTGTATACATCATATGTAAGAAATGTGCTGGAGCGTCAGGGAAGTGCGGGGGAGGGGAATTGTCCCGCGCTGTACACATAGAGTGTTGAGGCATGTCTCACTTCTGTGGCCCAAACAGTACGTTAAACCGCGCTGTGTTGTTTATAAGTGTGTTTATTTTATGCGGTTATTAAAAGTGCGCCTGTTATTCCGCTGAAGTAACAGTTGATGAAGATTGCTATTTGAATTATTTGTAACATTAAACATATATATAGAAGCTAATCAAGTTTAAAAATTTGAAGCTCAATCAGAGTTGTATTATTGTGTATGACTTATAGAAGGATTGTGCAATAAAAACACGTTTAGAGCTGTAAAGCATTTTTTATTCAACGATTTTAAAAAAAGTCTCCATTAACATTAAGACATGAGTCCCACTGTTGCACTAATCTGTAGATTCCCTGCTAGTAAAATTCTTACGGCTGTTTGCGGAACCATTCACTAACAGCAAACACTACCTCATCGTCCGATTTGAACCACCGTCCTTTTAGTGATTCCTTAAAAAAAATTTAAGATAAGATTTTTGCCTACCCATTCATTAACTACTAGCTTCGCCACTGGCTTAAACATTGTATAACGTAACTTGTATACTAGGAATAGGCTTAACTTGTACAACATATCCTACTGACCAAACATTGATGGTATTAAACAATGTCGTGGTTACTGATGGCACCGATAAATCTATTTGTGGTTGATTATCAGAAACGTTTTAGAATGTTGATATCACCCTGCAAATACAAATTACTTCTAGAGTAAAAATTTATTCATTCGTGTCTCAGTTCTTATATAAAATATAATAGGGTTGCTACAGCTAGTGCCGTCTCCCTACCTTCAACCTGCCTTTCCAATTCTCCCGATGTTCCCATTGTCCTTCCTCAAGTCCTATACGTTGCATAGATTCATCGAGTTCATCATCGAGTTCCAAGGTCTTCTCAGTCTTCCCCTTTTTCTCCTTCCTAATGGACTCCATTCCGTCACTTTGTTGATCAAACTATTTTGGGCTCTCCGGACATGACCATACCGCACTAATCTTCTTTCTTAGATGTAGTCAATTACAATTCTTTCCGTTTCCATTCTTCTCCTGATCTCCTCGTTTGTTATTCGGTCTGCTCTCGTTATTCCACAGCACCTCCTCCAGTATTCCATCTCTGTTGCAATAATCTTTCTTTTATTCTTTTTGTTAATAACCCATACTTCTTCTGCATACGTCATAATGTTTTGGACTATGGTCTGATATATAATTTTTTGTGTGTGCTTTTTCTAATATTTTGTCCCATATTACAATGTTTAATTGTCTAATCCCTGTTCTAGTCTGCCCTAATCTACATTTTATTTTTTCTTCCGTTGTACCTTGTTTACTCAGTGTGAATCCTAGGTACTTGAATTTGTGTGTTCCTCGAATTTTACCATTTTCGTCTACTTCTAAGTCTGTTGCCTCCTCATCTCTAATTGCCAAGTATTCAGTCTTTTTTATGTTTATTTCCAACCCCATATTTGTGTAGACTTCATTCAGCTTTCTGATCATGTAGAATAGATCTTCTTCATACTGGGCTATAACTACCTGCTCATCGGCGAAGCATAGTGTGTACAGGTGTTCGTTTCGTATCGGTATTCCCATTCCATGGCATTTTTGTTTCCACATGGTTAATGCATATTCTAAAAATATCTTAAACAGCGTAGGTGATGTTGGGCAGCCTTGCAATAACCCTTTGGATGTTTTAAACCTACAGACAATTTTGTTATTTATATATAACGGATCTTTACAGCTGTCGCCGTTTCTCCGTCCCTAACTTCCATTGTAACCTATCGTAGCATGTAAGTTCTTCTAAATTTCTCGCAACCATTGGTTCCGCTACGTCATCTCGCCAACTCCTCCGTGGACGTCCTCTTTTCCTCCTCAGCGGTGGTATCCATTCCACTATTTTGCGGGGCCATCTGTCACCTTCCATTCTCTTCACATTTAGGTAACCATTTTGTTACTTACTTCAATTTGTACATTGTTGTTTTTATATAGATTTATTACTGCTTGCGTCAGGGCTTTCGGTATTTCCAATTGTGATAGATCTTTAAACAGTTCTTGTCTGGGTACTGTATCATATGTTTTTCTAAGGTTTTTCTAATGTTTCTAGATGTACTTCCCTGTTCTTCACTTTTTCGTTTCTATGATCTGTTGGAGTGTATATATCTGGTCCACGCATGATCTCCCGGCTCTAAAACCTGCTTGTTCTTCTCCAGTCTTTCCTTCTATATTCTCTCGATTTTATTTCTTAGCACCCTACCATACAGCCTTTCCATTGTTGCTATGACACTTATGCCTCTATAGTTTTCGCAGTCTTTCCTATCGCCCTTTTTAAATATTGATGTAAATAATTCGTACCTCTTTCCATTTCGCCGGTAAATCTCCATTTATAACCTCCTCGAACATTCTTCCAGTCATTCCCAAAAGTTTTTCGGTTCCGTACTTTATTAGTTCCGCTACTAACTCTCCTGGGCCTGATGCTTTGTTGTTTTTCATTGAGTTTACTGCTTTCCTTATTTCTGCTGCCGTTATAGTAATTCTATTTTCTGTTTCTGTCTCTATTTCTTCTTCATCGTTATTCAGAAATTCTTGTCTACGTTCCGTAGGTAGGTTTTTATAGTGTGTCTCCCATTCGTTGTCTTGTATGTATTGAATATAGGTTTAATCCTTCTTATTCGTTGGTAATGATTTAATTACATTCCATGCTTCTGAACTCCTAGCTCCTCCTTTGTATTGGTCTGCATTTCTATACCTGTTTTCCCATGCTTCATTTTTCTCTTTGCTGACCATTTCCTTCACTTCCTTGTTTTTCGGTAGTTTCTGTAATCTTCTCCTTTTTCGTGGACATATATTTGTCATATAGTTTTTCCTTTGCTTTTATCTCTTCTATTGTATCTTCCTTCATGTCCCATTTTTATGTGCTATTTCCCTGTTCAATCTCTCCTAGGGCTTCTAGTGCTGCTTGCAGCATAGCTTCTTTTATGTGTTCATATCTGATGTTTACTTCTTCATCATACATAAAATCTATTAACTTTTGATCTAGACGTTGCTGGTATAGGTTCCTTATCGATTCGTCCTGTAATAATTGATTTTTGAATTTTTTTCCTTACTTATTTGTGTTGTCGTAATTGTCTCTTCTGTCCTTGTACGTATTTTGGCTCCTTTCCATGGGAATTTCATTTTGGCTATCAGTAGTTTATGGTCCGTTCCACACTCCGATTCTCACTGAACTCTGACATCTTTTATTGTAATTGTCGTTCTGTTCCTTATTATTACATAGTCTATTATCGACCTTAGCTTTCTTGTTTCCTGTGTCCAAGTATATTTATGTATGTTTTTGTGTTCAAAGAATCCGTTTGTAATTTTTAAGTCATTTTGTTCACATAGGTCTCTTAGTCTTTCTCCATATCATTTGATATCTGTTCTCCAAATCTTGCTAATGTTTTGTCATTTTCCCTCTTCCCGACTCTTCACTAATATCACCAGCTATTATTATTTCGTAGTTTTGTTTTATTTTTGTAATTTTATCTTGTAGCGTTTTCAAGTAATTAATTTTTCTGCATCACAGCTGTCATACGTTGGACCATAAACAGCTAGTATTACTATTTCTCTACCATACAAAATCAGGTTTAGTTTTATTATTCTTTCGTTCACTGGTTCCCATGATTTTTATTTTTTCTGCACTTTTCGTGATAGGAGTTCCTACTCCGGATTTTGCCCTCCGATCTTTATTGCACTTCATACATGTATTGCACCTTGTATTTCTTCTGTTCCGTTTCCTTTTTCCTTGGTTTTGGTGATGACTAATATGACCAATTTCATTTTGCTAAATTCATTTAAGATTTCTTTATCCTTTGTATTCTAGCCTTGGATGTTCCGTGGTCCGAACATTAATCTCCTTTCTTTCCTCTTGTTCGTATTGTTTGTGTTTTTGCCTTGGTTGAAGTTATCAACTGGACTTCGAATCATCAGCAGAACGGCCCCCCCCCCTATATCCGACTCTTGGTCAGTTCTTAATTATTAAAATATATATTAATATTTGTTCTAACAATGAGTGTCAAGGTCACCGCTGAATTTAAAAAATTAATACCGACAGTTTTAAATTGCTTACATGGAGAATCTGCATTCAAATTTAGAGTACCTTCAAGCACAAAAGTTCCCATTCTGTCTAGTACAGTAGAATCCCGCTAACTCGCCTTCCTATTTCTCGACATTCCGTATAACTCGACGATCACTTTTTGAAAGCCGAGAAGAGACAGAACATTGTAAAATAGTGGACTTATTGAAGAAAATTCCAGGCTGTGAAGACGTTACTGATGGTGATGTTGCCGAATGGATGGGGGAGGATGAAAATAGTAAACTTTTAGGAGATGGTGAAATAGTTGCACTAGTGAATGAGAACGAGGATAAAAATGAAGACGAATCAGAAGACGAAGAGATGGAAGACAACGGAAAATTTAAAAAGACGACTCAAAATGAAGGAATAAAGGCCGCTGAAGGAATGCTCCGTTACTTGGAGGAGCAGGGTGCATCTGCTATGGACATTTTGTTTCTCCGTCGCCTACGTGATGATGAAGCTGCACGAAGACGAAATGAGTGTGAGAGACAGTCTAGCATCACGAGATTTTTTTCTACAAAGAACTAGTCGTTCCTTCAATTTTGTATGTAAGTTTTTTTTTTTTGAAATTTTAACAATTATTTTAGTTTCTTATTTTCTTACCTTTGTTAGGTCCGTCTTGTGACTTTTATCTTTAGAATAATATTAGCGTGACGCGTTTCAGGTCATCTGACCCATCCTCAGACACTTGCTCGAAAAGAGGTCGTCATATATTAAAATCCAATTAAAATAAAAACACACATATGTAAACTCATTGTCAATAATTAATGTTCAAAAACATGAATAACACTGTTGTCGTGGTGCACCACGCGATTACCGATCGATAATTATTTTAGGGTATGTTGTACTTTTCTTTGTCCTTTATTGTGCCAGAACTTTCACTAGAGTAGTATGCAGTAAAATATTATGAGTTGTGAATAACCCACCTCTTATTCTGTAAAACTCAACATTTTCTGTAACTCGTCACCCTCTCAGTCCACATTAGGTCGAGCTCGCGGGACACTACTGTAACTAGAAAATTATGTTTTTACATATTGAAATGAATGGAACCTCATGGAACAGCCGTTTACCCGTCTCCCCTGCTAGTCTGGCAATTGTTGCCTCATTCATGGCTGGTCATAAGTACGTTCCGGAGTACAGTGGAGAACTCTTGAAATACGCATTACACTGTAAGGATGAACATTACTAGAAGACGTGCGCTACGTATATTGGAAGCAGAGGCTGGCTCTTGTGAGATCAGTTAGAAGTGGAGATTTATTCAATTGTGGTTCGAAGTATTGAGGCCAAGTGTTATTGTGTTGTTATTAATGCAGAATTCTAATAATTGACATTGTTATTGCGTGTGGACAAAATTTAACTTGAATAACTTGTTAATTAAATACTGTTATTTGTGGTTAATTAAAAGTGGTGATTAGTGACTTCATTGGTGCTAGTTACTTGTTTCCATTTTACCATACGACCATCGGTAAGATCGTCGTAACAGTGGATCAGAAGTGCGACAGAAACGTTAACAGCGGAAGCGGTGGTCACCTTGTAACCTACAAGACTAGTGTAAAATGTGATTAATCGATAAACAATAGATGCCAGTCAGGTGCTGGAAAATTTCCAAACGCTAATGTTGGAGACAGGGAAAAGACAAAATGAGAAACGCAGACAGGAGGCGAAAGAAGCAGAAAAACGACATGATGGAAAACGCAGACAGGAAAGAGAAGTGACTGGAGAACGGCAGAAAACACTAATGCTAACAACAGAAGAAACCAATGTTGCTCGAGTCGGAAGTTCGACAGAAATAAGAACGTAAGCAGAAAGCAAATAAAACGGAAGCTCTTTTTGAAGGTATACAAAAACTAAACACAGCAGAACAATTTGAAATATACAGATATCACGCACTACAACCAAACAACATATTAAATGAACAATTACATTACAGATCACGCATACTTTTCGATACACTGATTCAAACACACAATTCGAACCCCAGCGCCAATTCCCTCCCACCATCAACCCCCACCACACACACACCTACAGTCCATAACCGTTACTCTGTAAAGACAATCAGTATTTACTCCCACTGAAGAAGGCGTATACCACGTTGAAACGTTTGGGAAATAAAACCATAAAGTAAGTTCATAGTGAAAGTTTATATATATATATATTATAACGGAACCAAATATTAACTATTTGGGGTTATATGTTTACCGCATGCTGAAACCATATTTAAATAAAAATTAACAGTTAAAACTCCATTTGAATGTAGAGCATTGAAAATAATGCTGTGTAAAACAACGCACACGTGGTCGTTATGTAAGCAGTTCGCTGTACAAGGAAGCGACCACACCCAAACTGTTAATTATTAATATCTCGGAAACTAATAAATAAAGGCGAAATCCAACATAGCCAAAATGTTTGCCGAGATATTAATAATGACGTGTGCAAATTTGATGCAATATAATTAACAAATGTAAGAGTTAATTAAAATAATTAAATAACTTCTGTTAAAATAGAGTTACAGTAAAGAGATTTTAGTATATTGTAAAGATAATAATTTGTGACAGATTGTATATTTTATATTTCACACAACTTGATTTGCAACCAAGTTATTGCAAAATTAAATAAGTACAGGATATCCTTAGTGACAAACTGGTTCCGCCGGATAATTAATTATTAGATAATAATTCTATTCTCCGTCTGTGGGAACCAGACTTCATTCTCACGGACTAAGGGAATTCTAAATTTTATGTGGTAGGGAGAGTGTTTCGACCAATGAAATCATTTCATGCAGCCCCGGCCAGTGCGATGTTTTCTGGTGGAAAAATTCACTCTTCTGTCAGTACTCACGAAGTTAAGACGTAGTCCTTCGATCGTCTAGTAGCCAAAGTGGTGAAGATCAACAAGAAGACTCTACGTGGTCAACACACACGCAATTACGAACACACTAATTACAGATCATCTGTATAGCTCGTAATTGTTGTGTAAAGGCGAGATACTCTTCAAGACATCAACCAAGCTTATTGTGTACTACCAGATAGTCATAAGCACGCAAGAGATCCACCCGACTTCAAGACCAGACTTCAAGAATACAGCAGAGAGGCCGTCTAAATCATTGGTTAACAGCTGACGAGCAGAGCGACCGCCCGAACGAAGCACACACACACACTCACTGACGTGCAACGTGCAAATCGACGGAGAACAGGAAGCAGTTCCAGCAGACAACAGCAGACGTTAAAATATTCACAAACAGCAGGGAAGCAGAGTGTTGCCGAATTTTGAACTCCACGACCGAATCCAGCAGTTCTAAGCAGATTACTTTCTCTAACCAAGGACTCGAATCGACGAGGGACAAATCGGGACGACATCCTCTTCAGTAACAGGAAAGCAAAATCTATTTATTTATTTTTCAGATCAAATTTTCTATTTTTCAATTAAAACATTGTAATTCAAATAATTCAGGTGCCAAACAAAAAGCAAAGACTCTAGTAATTAAAAAGTAAATTCGTTGTGATAATCTGTATAGCAGTTTAAGGCTTTAGTAAGTTATAGTTAAGAAATAGAAGTAGTATAAAAAAAAGCGCTATACAAATCTTAACTGACAATCTAATCTTAGATCATACTGCAGTAGATCAGAAGTAGAATCACTAGAAATGAAATAACGTGAACTAGACTGTCACGTCTAATTTATTTTAACTAATTATGCAAATTAATTTTAGAGTTTTATATTTTGTTTCATGAACACGTAGATTCAAATTAATTAAATAAATTTAATTAAATTCAAATCAATTAATAAAGTCAAATTTAAATTGCAATTAACTCGCAAAGAACGAGTTCAGTTTCGTTCCACTATTAAACAATCGAAAAACATCGATTCATTGTATAGACTATAAGAAAATTCATAAGATTATAACCATTCTATTCTTGTGTGTTGTTGGTGTAATAAACAACGTTTTATTACCCCATATAACAGTGTTTTATTGTTGTACGATAAAGCCTACCAGTCTCACAAAACTCTCCCCCTTTAAAGTAACCCATTATGTGTGTTGTTGTAATAATTTGAGATTACTAGCTTGCGAACTTCAAATCCAAAATCCACACGCCCTAGTCGGAAGAATCTGCAAGATCAGACAGCAGGTGGGTACTCACACACAACATTACATTACAATAACGCATAGTAGTGTAGTTATAAATGTCGGCCAACGTGGGGCCCGGCAAACGTACATCAAATTGAATTCACGTTCCGAACAAGAGTTATAAATAGCTTGCCCGGAACGTGGGGCACGATCAAATTAAATTAAATTAATTAAATTCAATTTAAATTTAATTTTCACTTTAAAACAAACTTTGCTGTTTTAACTCGTAAAACAGCTGGCGTCCAACTAAACAATCCCCAAAGAGTTTTGTGACTGGTGTTTGTACAACAGTAAAGTTATTGTGTGTATTTGAAACTGTTCTGTGTATTTTAAATTGTGTATATTTGACATTGTTGTCTATTTAAAATGGATATGGATAAAATACTTAAACAAATACAGCAAATGAACGCGGAAATGAAACAAGCTAACGCGGATTTGACCGCTAAAATAGACGCGAAATTTGAACAAATAACAGCCAATGCTGACATAAATATCGCGGAATTAAAATCTAATATCGAAACACAAAGAGTTAGTCTAACCGAAGCATTAGAACGCAGTAACGCATTAAAGTCGTTGAAATCGGTGAGAGTAATAAAGAGCTAACTGTGAAAGTCGCAGAGATCGGCGAAAGAGTAAATACGGTCGATACTAAAATCAATGAACGGTTTAAGGTTTTTGAGACCACAATGCAAAAATCGTTTATTGAACAAGTAACACGTATGGAGGGCCGGTTCAAAGACCACATAACCCGCTGTGAGAAACAGACACTAGAGGTTTCCAGGAAGGTGGAATCCCTAGAGGTAAAAATTCACGCGGACGTGACCGAAACACAACGACGAGTAGATAAATTAGACGCTTCAATTGTAGAGACGCGATCTAACATTGACTCTAATAAAGAGAGTGTTTTACAAACGTTAAGCGACGAGATTTTGAAAGTACGACAGGAGGTACGAAGGAGGTCTGCTCCAAATATTTTGGTACAAGGCCCTGTCGACGAGAAAAATCGTGTGTATTTTACGGGGGAAAATAACGAAAACCCCATTGAATTTTTATTAGCATGTGAGAGTGAAATGGCTAGAGTAGGTTCCCGACTAGAAGATCAAGACAAAATACAGTGGGTGGTTAACGCGATGCGTGATTCGGCGCGTAACTGGTATAACATTGTACGCGATAGAGTGTCCACATACGCGGAGTTCAAACAAAAATTTGAAAGCCGATACTGGAACTCGCATACCCAACGACTTCTGCGCAATGAACTGGAATATGGCCGTTTTGACAAGAAAATGAATATTACCGCCGAAAATTATATAATCCAGCAGGTCGAGCGCGCGAAGCATTTAACCCCAGCATTTGCGGAGATTGACATAGTCACCAAGCTTGCCTACCATTTTAATCATAACATTAGAGTAGCTGTATTTACCCAGGGTATTCGCACGGTAGACGAACTCCTCATTCTAGTGTCCCAAAGTGAGACGGTTTTTGATTTTGGTGGGTGGCGTTATAATCCCGATTTTCGCCGAAATAATGAAGGGCAGAATACGCGACTACAGTACCATCAGCAAACGGATCAAAAACCGAGTACCAGTTCTACTCCACCCCAAACACCGTCAAAACAGCCAAATAAAACCTTTGAGTACAAGGGAAAACAAAATTTTGGTAGACCAAAGGGGCAGGGTAAGGGTAACGATGGAGCACAAATTAGAGCGATTCAAACGGTCGAATTAACCAAAGCTGATACAACTGAAAAAGACAGCGACTCCCACGGCAATAAAAATTCGAACAATAAATCGAAAAGTTACCAAGCTACAAAAAACGTGCCAAAATGCGCATCCAGCAAGGACGCGCTATAAATTCGGCAAAATTGTGTAAATATAAGCATGTTAATTATAAGGATTATATATTGTGTGAAATGTGTACTTTTAATTATGTAACTTGTGTGCCCGTTAATAATGTGTTCCCACCGGATGTCAGGGTTCCGTTGCTAGAACCCGGTCCCACGCGACAAAGGCCCGTGAGCGCGGCGTGTCCGGTGTTACACGCCTTTGTCAATAGCGTTCCCACGAGAATTCTGCTGGATACCGGTAGTGTTGTATCCGGCGTCAGTGAAAGGTTCCTGCGTACCAATAAAAAATATTTTCGTACGGCCCCATCACTCCCAATCAATCAATTTTATATACGAACCGCTACCGATACAAAAGAAAAAATTGACACTCAATACTATCTAACTATCATGCTAGACGAAGTGCAATTTGAAGTGTGTGTAGTGGCTATAAACAATTTAATATGTGATATGTTATTGGGGGTAGATGTATTGGAACAAATACGTGCGGAAATTAACACCAGTGAACACTTATTAAAATGTACCATAGACAATGTTAGTTACACTTTTAAATTGAACACACATACACACACACAAAACCATGGTGACCCAATTAAAATCACACGGCCACCAAAACAAGTAATTCACTATAAAGAATGTGAAGAGGGGGAGACCACCTTAGATTCCCGAACTGAACGGAGATTGTCGTCGCTGCAAGAAGAATTCAGCGATATCTTCAGTGAAGAACATTCAATCTCGTCAGTGTATGAACACAGAATCCACCTCTCAGAGCCGGAGAAGTTCATAAGGAGAATCTACCAGGTCCCTATAAAATACCAGGCCGAGGTCCAGCAGGAGATACAGCGGATGTTGGAAGAAGATATTATTGAAAGATCTAATAGCAGCTTCCTCAACCCACTGCTGGTCGTCCGCAAGAAGACTGGAGAGATCCGACTCTGCCTGGATATGAGGAACTTAAACAGTCTCGTAGAGAAAGAGTTTGACTGCGCACCGACAGCGGAGGACCTCTTCATTAAATGTGAAGGAGCCAGGTACCTCACGAAGCTAGATCTAACAGCAAGCTTCTGGCAGGTCCCGCTGTGTGAGCAAGATCGTAAGTATACAGCATTTATATTTAATAACAAATGCTATCAACACAAGGTGGTACCTTTTGGCCTTAGCACGAGTCTCGCTGCGATTGTAAGATGCCTTGAGAGAGCTCTAGGACCTGAGGTAGACCCTTACACGGTAATATTCGTGGATGACATCCTCGTGATATCCCGCACGTTGGAGGAACACTTCGAGCATCTGCGGAGCGTCTTCCAGAAGCTGAGGTTAGCAAACATCAAGCTCAAACTACACAAGTGCGAGTTTGTAAAGTCCCAAATGAAGTTCCTGGGACATATAATCTCAGCTACAGGTATCAGTACGGACCCAGAGAAGCTCAGGAGTATTATGGAATTCCCGGTGCCCAAGAACCTCAAAGCACTGCGAGCATTCCTTGGACTCACGGGATATTACAGGAAATTTACCAGCAAATACGCAGAATATACAGTCCCGTTGCTACAGCTGGTACGCAAAAATATAAAGTGGAAATGGGGTTCTGAACAGAACGATGCGTTTGAGAGGGTTAAAGGCCTGTTCCAATCTAATTTACAATTGTTCCATCCACAGCAGGGTAGGAAGTACGTAATGTACACTGACGCTAGCGAGTACGCTATCGGCGCCGTGTTGCATCAAGAAGACGAACAAGGTAGTCTTCATGTTGTAGCATACGCCAATAGAACGCTCAAAGGCGCTGAGTTGCACTATTGTACTTCCGAGAAAGAAATACTCGCCATAATAAACGCACTCAGAAAATTCAGACACTACCTATACGGTACCCATTTCGAGATTCACACTGATAATCAGGCGTTATCGTTTATATTAAAATGTCGATTAGCAAATTCCCGACTAACACGATGGGTGTTAGCTATTCAGGAGTACTCATTCACGATTAAATATTGCAAAGGATCAGAGATTACCACCGCAGACACTCTAAGTAGATATCCGCCCGTAGAAAAGGAGGAAGTATATGAAGCAGCTGACGACGAGTCGAGAGTGTTAAACATGCAATACACTGTCGCGCCTGAAGCTACTAATATGCTACAGAACTTAGGACGCGAGCAGGACGATAACCTCGCACTCCTTGCTAAAAAGCTAATGTTAGCAGCTCACCCAAATCCTCACTATCTTATACAAGACAATATATTGTATAAATTGTTACAGGGCGAATGGAAAGTGGTATTGTCTCCAGCGATGCTTGCGTGTATAACACAATCTTTACATATAAAAATGGCGCACGCATCTCCTGTAAAATGTGTCAAAATATTGCAGGAGGATTTTACAATTACCAACATGTACCGTAGGGTAAAGAAATTGCTAAAAACATGTTATCCATGCCAGACAGCGAAAGTACCAAACGTACACACGTACGTGCCCATGGCCAATGTGATAACGGAAGGTAAGGGACAGATGATCGCCATCGACTTTCTGGGACCATTACCCAAGGCTACCAGAAATCTAAAACACATGGTAGTTTGCGTCGATGTGTTTACCAAAAAAGTTAGCCTTTATGCGATCCCTAGGCCCACCACAAAGTCCGTTTTAAATATTATACTTAATAAGTATATCCCACAACATGGACCAATAAGGAACGTACTTAGTGACCAGGGAAAGCAGTTCCAAAACAAACACTGGGCAGCCACCCTGGAACGTAACGGTATCAAAGCAGCCCTAACCTCGATACGACGACCACAGGGAAACCTTGCCGAAAGGGTGAATCGGGAAATCGGTAAAATGTTCCGTATCTATTGCTATAAGGAACAAAGTAAATGGCCCGAGTTCTTACCGTTCTTCGAAAAGGCAATGAATGAGAGTTATCATGATACCACGGAATACACACCAGCAGAATTAGACTCTGGAACCACGCCAGAGAGGTTTTGGGATAATTATTTAAGTAAGCCAAAGACTTATAATGTACCTCTGCCGGTGCAATGTAAAAATCAACTTGTGAGGGAAAGAATAGTTGAAAAAGGGCAGACAAATTTAATACGACGCATAAACTAACGAACTTTATAGTAGGTGAAAAAGTACTGCTCATGGCGAATCCTGTAGGCCGACGAGACATAAATGTGGCTGCAAAGTTCTTTCGTTTATATAATGGACCCTATCTGTTGGCTCAACAACTCGCACCTCACACGTTCATCGTTACGACTCTGGACCGAACGAAAACGATCGGTAAATTCCATGCGAGCTCTTTGAGAAAATACTTTGAGTAGCATGGCGTTCCAAAGCGCGTCGCGACGAAATAAAAAGACTTTAAAAAGATAAATAGTATATAGAGTTAATAATAATTGTATTATAATAATTAAAATTAAAATAAGTAATTTGTGTTTTATAATATTATTAATAATAATTATAGATAACTTGTGTACTAATAATAATGTTTTCCTAGCGCGATAAATAATAAGCGTATAGAGTGAGCGAGAACAGCGGCAGGAAACAGTTACGTCACGCGATAACGACTACCTGACCCACATATGAAACTAGGTCAAGCAATTAGCCGCGCGCCCGGCGATAACGTTTTAAATACTGTCAGCAAAATTCTTTGTACGCGTGGCATTGTATACAAATAAAGGCTACTACTCGTTTGAAAAACATTATACGCAATAAGTTGCAAATATAACATTTTAATACATGTATTTAGAGTTAAATTGTATATAATGCAATAACATTAACACTTGTGTACGTGTCTTCAGAATAAGTAATACAATGTATAGCTAGTAAGAATAATGATTACAGAATATGTGTGTAATGATTAAGAAAAAAAAAATAACTGTAATTATTGCATTCATTATTTTTTTAAAGCGGGTGTGGGAATATATAACGGAACCAAATATTAACTATTTGGGGATATATGTTTACCGCATGCTGAAACCATATTTAAATAAAAATTAACAGTTAAAACTCCATTTGAATGTAGAGCATTGAAAATAATGCTGTGTAAAACAACGCACACGTGGTCGTTATGTAAGCAGTTCGCTGTACAAGGAAGCGACCACACCCAAACTGTTAATTATTAATATCTCGGAAACTAATAAATAAAGGCGAAATCCAACATAGCCAAAATGTTTGCCGAGATATTAATAATGACGTGTGCAAATTTGATGCAATATAATTAACAAATGTAAGAGTTAATTAAAATAATTAAATAACTTCTGTTAAAATAGAGTTACAGTAAAGAGATTTTAGTATATTGTAAAGATAATAATTTGTGACAGATTGTATATTTTATATTTCACACAACTTGATTTGCAACCAAGTTATTGCAAAATTAAATAAGTACAGGATATCCTTAGTGACAAACTGGTTCCGCCGGATAATTAATTATTAGATAATAATTCTATTCTCCGTCTGTGGGAACCAGACTTCATTCTCACGGACTAAGGGAATTCTAAATTTTATGTGGTAGGGAGAGTGTTTCGACCAATGAAATCATTTCATGCAGCCCCGGCCAGTGCGATGTTTTCTGGTGGAAAAATTCACTCTTCTGTCAGTACTCACGAAGTTAAGACGTAGTCCTTCGATCGTCTAGTAGCCAAAGTGGTGAAGATCAACAAGAAGACTCTACGTGGTCAACACACACGCAATTACGAACACACTAATTACAGATCATCTGTATAGCTCGTAATTGTTGTGTAAAGGCGAGATACTCTTCAAGACATCAACCAAGCTTATTGTGTACTACCAGATAGTCATAAACACGCAAGAGATCCACCCGACTTCAAGACCAGACTTCAAGAATACAGCAGAGAGGCCGTCTAAATCATTGGTTAACAGCTGACGAGCAGAGCGACCGCCCGAACGAAGCACACACACACACTCACTGACGTGCAACGTGCAAATCGACGGAGAACAGGAAGCAGTTCCAGCAGACAACAGCAGACGTTAAAATATTCACAAACAGCAGGGAAGCAGAGTGTTGCCGAATTTTGAACTCCACGACCGAATCCAGCAGTTCTAAGCAGATTACTTTCTCTAACCAAGGACTCGAATCGACGAGGGACAAATCGGGACGACATCCTCTTCAGTAACAGGAAAGCAAAATCTATTTATTTATTTTTCAGATCAAATTTTCTATTTTTCAATTAAAACATTGTAATTCAAATAATTCAGGTGCCAAACAAAAAGCAAAGACTCTAGTAATTAAAAAGTAAATTCGTTGTGATAATCTGTATAGCAGTTTAAGGCTTTAGTAAGTTATAGTTAAGAAATAGAAGTAGTATAAAAAAAGCGCTATACAAATCTTAACTGACAATCTAATCTTAGATCATACTGCAGTAGATCAGAAGTAGAATCACTAGAAATGAAATAACGTGAACTAGACTGTCACGTCTAATTTATTTTAACTAATTATGCAAATTAATTTTAGAGTTTTATATTTTGTTTCATGAACACGTAGATTCAAATTAATTAAATAAATTTAATTAAATTCAAATCAATTAATAAAGTCAAATTTAAATTGCAATTAACTCGCAAAGAACGAGTTCAGTTTCGTTCCACTATTAAACAATCGAAAAACATCGATTCATTGTATAGACTATAAGAAAATTCATAAGATTATAACCATTCTATTCTTGTGTGTTGTTGGTGTAATAAACAACGTTTTATTACCCCATATAACAGTGTTTTATTGTTGTACGATAAAGCCTACCAGTCTCACAAAACTCTCCCCCTTTAAAGTAACCCATTATGTGTGTTGTTGTAATAATTTGAGATTACTAGCTTGCGAACTTCAAATCCAAAATCCACACGCCCTAGTCGGAAGAATCTGCAAGATCAGACAGCAGGTGGGTACTCACACACAACATTACATTACAATAACGCATAGTAGTGTAGTTATAATATATATATATATATATATATATATATAAAATATGTATAAAAGTGAACGAAGAGGATGTACCAACAAGATAATTATACAAAAACAGTTGCAAGAACATACTACAGCAGAATTGTGTCTCCTACCTGGTAACTTAGGTGAATTACTCAGTGATCTCAATGTTTAAGAGGTAAGATTGTCTGCAGTCGAAAAATTTGTATCAAAAATAGAACAAACAATGACGACAAAAATATCCGTGGTAGAAAGAATTCATGTCAAATAAAATATCTGTAATAGAAGACTCATCTGCAAACATAAAAGAACAAATAAAAAATTAAGTTGAACAATTAATGAAAATAATCGTAACCATATATGGTGAGGATGATCGCTTTCATTAATATAACGTAGATGCAGGAGAGTAATATTCAGAATATATAAGTTTTAAGAATTATGATGACATTATTAATGAACAGGGCGAAGCTGAACAAGCTGCACTGAAAAGAATCATTGTTGTCATTTTTTAACGACTTTCAGTCTATCACGCTTCTATTACGGCATTCCCTAAATGTAAACGTTATTATTCAATATCCCAACAGTGTTTCTCCTTCGGTATTGTTTACACCCCATTGTCGCTTTTACATATTTATATTAATGACTCCTCTTTTTAAAAATGCACTAATTGCAGAGTGACTGAAGAAGATGGAAAATAAAAATATGTCGTCCCTGGAAACTAAAATGTACGACGGTTCCTCAATACGACCCCAAAATATTATTTACTGCAAACAATTGTGGCTAAAAACTATTGTAGAACTAGGTAAAAACTATTGTACAACGTAATTTTTTTTTAAACTTCAGATTGTGTGCAGTAATTTTACTTTTTAATCAGCTGATAATAGGCGCAAACAATGATGACATTTAGCATTTAAAGATGCAGTCGTCCCCGGTCCGGTTTTGTGTTCGATGAAGATCAGGTTACATAGTTTTAGGAGAGCGGTAGATTAGTAGGCTAATGTGGGTATCACTACGCCTCATCACCATCCGATTTTCCAGTCATAAAGTAAACTTACTGCCTAGATGGACTCTCGCCGTAAGGCGATCCACTCTGAAATTGATTCAAATCTGCGGCGCTTCGTTTCGAGAGAGAGAGAGAGAGAGAGAGAGAGAGAGAGAGAGAGAGAGAGAGAGAGAGAGAGAGAGAGAGAGAGAGAGAGAGAGAGAGAGAGAGAGAGAGAGAGAGAGAGAGAGACAGCGCCCCCAAATCTAAATTTATGTTGGTCTTATATTTGGTAAGCCAATTAGTATGTCAACATCGTAAAATAATTCCTACCTTGTCGTGTTTACTTGGTAAACTGCTACGTGTCATGTCCTGGACGAGGCCTTTCAGTGTTTCCACCATTTTCAAGTCCTAAACGATGACAAGTATATCCCGCTGAAACCCATATATATACCCGTGAATTCGCCTTCACGGCTGGTCAATTCGTAAACAAGTCTACTTGTCACTCACTACCCATTGGCTCAGCTCCGTTACGCCACGCCCCTGCTACTTGCTACGAAGCTGCGTCTCTCCCTCTATTACCTTATTAAGCCACACCCAACTTTGTCTACTTACGTAACACTGACGGAATACACATATCGCACCATAGAAAAATTTAATAAAATATTTCTTCATTACTAAATTCAGTTTGTATATATTTGGTATATTAGGCCAACTGTTGTTTTTACCTTTAAAATTTGTAACTCTTCGTATATCCTCCTTCATTTTTGTGTCTGAGCTATTTGGTCTACAAAGATTAATTCAAATAACAAGATAGTAAAAATAAATTCAATAGAGTCACGTACTGCAAAACCTATGAATGTTTGAGGGAATGAGGTACGCAGAGCTATCGCTGGCTGCGAATGATGAACCAGGAAAAAATGTAAAAATAATTGCGGATGTAAAAGTAATTCCTCGGCATGTAGATTCTGTATTCCTATTACTCAGTCAGCAGACAGAGGTAGTTGGGCAGCGGATTCCGTGTGGATGACACGGCTGTACTTGCTTGTAGTTGCTTGGGAGTTCGAGAGACCATTCCGACAAGTAAACGTTAATTCTTGGAGACGCGAAAGACACCCGAAACGAGTCTTAGGCCTCTATTAGAATAGGCCACTGGTAGCAAATTGGTGAGTCCACCGTATTATGCTACAAAAATGAATCAACCACCAGGTGCGCTACCGTTAAAGAAAGCCTGTTATTCGTAGCATAGAAATGTACTTGAGAAAATGGCATCAAACGGAAGTTTGCTTCTCTATGCAGTGCTATTAAAAACAGGAGGCAGAGTACTAGGAAAATGCACAGAAGCCAATGCTATCTTCAAGAGAAGATAGAGGACTACATTATGCTTTGTTTGATGACGTTTATACAGATGATAAGAAATTTTTTATTTACTATCACAAATAAAAAGCGCTACTTTTAGTAGAGGCAAAATAGCATTTAAAAAGGATGTTTCTCCTCCGTCCAATTTTTTTGCTGGAATAGGTTAAGTAAGCAGAAGTAAGTGTACAGTTAAAATTTTTACAAAATCCTGCTTGTTCGTCACGAGATAAGTGCATTTTAGTGCATTTTTGGTGCATCGCATAAGTGTATTGGCCATAACTTCGGTTCTATTGGACGTATCGAGATAAAAAAAAATTCAACATACTCGTTATGAATTAACAAATCAAGCTGGGTTAGTAGTGTTAATTTTTAAAACGTCAACATAACCTCAAAAAAAATTAAAATTCATTATAATGCAATTTTCTTTTAAAACTCGATTTCTCTTGAATTAAAAAAGATAAAATCAATTTCTTTGGACCAAAATATTTGTTTTTTATTGTAGAAACTTAAAAAACATTTTGAAAAAAAATTTAATTTTTCTGGCTAAAATCTTAAAATTTAAAAAAAAATTATGATTTGCTCGCCATTTTATGAGAGATGATCCTAGTAAGGTTTTTTGTTTTTCAAATCGTAGATTTTTTTATGTATTTAATTGCTATGATCATTAAAAAAAATTTTAATTTTTATTTTACCTATTTTATGGCAATTTATATATATATATATATATATATATATACGTACCGGTTTCCAAGGTTATTTCTGTATGTTACAATGTAACCGGGTTATATTACTTTATATTCATGTATTTATGACACCTTTTGTAATGTATATCAATTGTATACATATATTAATACATACATAACTTAAACATTTTTTTAAGCATTTAATTCTTAAAAAATGACATATACTTATTTTTTACTCAATTTACAAGTTATTTTATGTTTCCATTGTTATAAAATGGTAAATAATAATTATATTCAATGAAATATAGTCTATTTGTATGGCTTAAAAAATTTCTTTAATTTAAATAATCCTTTTTTATACATAACAGTAAATATAGTAAAACAAATTATTATTTTTTACATTTAATCAATTTCTCCTTACTCTTTTGTTATCTGGAGGCCCCTCTTCATCATCAACTGAGGCATCGGTCGTGCCATCGTAAAAAAAATTGCATCTTCTTCTTCTTCTTGATCGTATTGATCCCTATAAAAATGTTCAGTAAATTGAAGGCTGCTTTCGCTTTCGCTTTCCAGAATGCTTATGTCGCCTTGCTCACTGTCTTCCTTATTTTCCTCATTTTCTTCTACAGTTTCAAGGTCACCTGGTTGTTTATTATTAGTACAATTAGTACCCCGACAGAAACGACACATTGAACTGCAAAATTTGCCTTTGGCTCTACAAGAACCGTGTCCTGTCTTGCACCCTTTCTTGCAGTAACGTTACGAACGATTAAGTTTGTTAACTTATAGACGCGTCCGTTATCTAAATGTGTTTTTTTATGCTATTTTAGCTTATGTATTTATATAATTCATTTTTTAAATCATATTTCTAAGGAGCGTTTTGTTTTTATTGTTACAGGTGTGCATCGGTGCCGCTGGGTATGTCTGCGCCCAGCGGTACTTCAAGAGAAGGCAGGAGCAGACGGTACAGGAGGTGAAGGTAATTTCCCCACGCGTCAGTAGGCTAAATTTAGAAACCTAAATTTACTTTTTAAAGTCATTCTCTCTTAAAGTGATACACAAAATACGGGCTTGAGTTTCCCAATGTTTATATTAAATATTACTTACCTTAAAGCCTACATTTGTTTTTGTTAAATTAAATGTGTACTTTTAAACATCGTGTAACTTTACTTCATGAATGTGAAGTAAGGAGTAATTACTTCATAAGGAGACAAGGAGTATTTAGAACTTTAATCGATATATTAAATAAATCTTTAAAGCGTTTGAAGAAAATATAGTTTTGAAACTTTTTCTCTGACAAAGATTTCTAAAGCCGGACACAAATAATGTAATGTAACTAACGCAGTGACACAAGTGTAATTACGTAAACATAACTAACGTAATGATGTTTATCGTTTTTTGAACGCACAAAATTTCGCATTTATATCGTTTGGGAAGGTATGCGAAGTTTATCACCAGATTCTGTGTTACCATTTGTTTCATAGGCTTATGCATATTTATATTTTAAGCTATCGGTTTAACAGAATATATTGTAACCAACTTTCCACAGGTCCAAGAGACTTCTAAACATGCGCCGCACTATAACTCACTCATCTCATTCCACATAACCTGCCTTGACATCATCAATATCGTCGGTGCTTTGTCCTCTATTTTCTCTTGTATCATATTCACAGTAAAGCGATTCCTTCCTAACATACAGCCTAACGATTTGGGTTTCCTTTTCTGAATTCATTATTATAAGTTTCTATGATACCCTTATCTCTCTCATCGCTCCTTCGTTTCTTATCGTATCCGTCCGTTTCACATCCCGCGTTGTCCTCCACAGCCATATCTCTAAACTTTACAGGAAAACTTGCTGTGCTACAACCGATGCCCCCTTGTCTCTACCCCATCAAGTGGTGACTTTATAACGCATAAATTTCAATAATCTTTTCTTTGATAATATTTTTAATTTTCCTGTAAAAAAATCTGTCATCTTGTTAAAACTATTTTTGTATTGAATCGTAAGGTTTATTTTTACTGTACATGTACCGCCTTTGTTATTATGCTACCCAAGTATAAATATTCTGATTCTTCATCTTTTGTTGGTTTATTTCAGTTTTGCGTGTTTAAATATTTATGTTCCTCTCTAAATAAACTATTCGGACTTGAATACTTGAAACTTAATAATTTTAGCACCTAATTAAGAGCAAACTGCCTTCTAGATATTCTGAGCGACAGTATGATACATAAGCAGACATATAGATTTGTCTACTAAGGGCCGTCAAGTCCTAACCAGGCAATACAATATTAGTCTATCGTACAGTGGGTAAGTTAACCTTGAAGCCTTAATGTTACGTCTCCGTGAATAGAGCCAAAAATCTATAGATTGTTAACCTTATCATACGTACAGGAGTACGAAGCCATGTTTTTGAAATATTCACTACTCTGTTGAAATTATTTATTATTAGCGGGGGTCCTATAGTCTATGCCGCATCCCGCATTTCGATCCCCCTTTCTCTCTATCTTTCCAGTCATCGTCTTCAATAGCTCGATCTCGCATGATTTTCCTAATTCCTGTTCTCCACTGTGTTGTCAGGCTTTCTTTTCTTCTCCTGTTTTGTGGTGTGTAAGTCAATTATTTCTTTGGCCATCCCTTCTCCTCCATCCTCATTACGTGACCATAGCAACTGTCTGGATTCTATTCTTTCTGCTGTTGTAAATATGCGCACTGTTTTCTTTCTTATATCTTCGTTTCTAACATGTTAGATTCAAGAAATATTACACGCACTTCTTAAGAAGTGCTAAAAGATCTAAAAGTTTCGACAAATCGCCTCTGTTGAAATACAAGCATAAAAACGTTTAAGAAGATCGAGTCTGTTTTTCTCAAATGTCACAACAAAAGCTTACACAATTAAATATAATTTATTTTTATTCTTAAGACTTAGTGTGTGCTTAATAACCTGTTTTTGTTCTTGCTTACAGGATTCAGTGGAAAGTTGCGACAAAATTTCCCTTGAAAACGGAAAATTACGGCGTGGTATTGAAATGGTAAAATTGGGAACAGAAAACATCAAACACCATAATTATTTCTTGATGAAAAAGTACAATAAATTGAAGACAGTAAGCGAAGCAGTATTGTGAACGTTACTAAATTTTTGTGTGTGCTGTTTATCCTGTAAAGAAAATAATAGTCCAAGAAATTAAGGAGTGAAAGAACACAACAAAACAGAAAATTTACTTCATGTTCTTCTTTTGCATACGCTTCTGGCATCAAGTGTCGGGGTTCTTGGAACCCCCTCCCCGCCCAGGACACTCTCTTCTATCCTGGGCTAGGCACTTAACCTTCAACATGGTCTTTCCGTCCTGTCAGCCACTATCTCTGTACAGTGGATACATTCCCAATCTTGACCTGCCACGCCGTATTCGTCTTCTATTATGATCTTCAAATTTGCACGTACTCATCATCGGACCAAAATCCTGCAGAGCTCTTCTCTCTACTATTCTGTTTTCGTATATAAAAATGATTGCAATTTCTAACAAATATTGTTGTAATATTATTGTTGTTGCCTCCTCACACTGCCTCCTCAGAAACAAATAAATTTCTGTACAACATAATACGGTGTATCCTTTGTTTATTGTTTACTAATTTATGATAATTTGGTATGTTATGTTTACACTTCATATCGATTATTGACTCACTATTATTAGTTTGTTTTGCAGACGTAACTGCTTTAATATATTAAATTGTAGGCCTATATATATCCATAATTTTCTATATAAGAACTCGATGTTTCTTGCAACAACAAAAATATATATATGTATATATTACATTTAATATTAATAATGAATTTACCTCAAGATATTTTTTTTTCTTTATTAGGGACATGTTTCGGGTACCATCTTGTACCCATCCTCAGCCTTCCGGTTTTTGTGTATGGTGAAATACATATGTGTTGATTGGCTATTATTATTGTGGCTTCCTGTTGGCTTCTGGTACTTCAAATTGGTTTTATTGTGTGTGATTGTGGTGTATGTGTTAGTTTTTTGTGTATTTTCAATGTTGAGTGCTTTGAATATTGTGTCATGTTTTGTACTGATTTGTATTTGTTCAGGTATTAGTTTGTTTTGTGTTTTATGTTTGTATATTTGTAAATTTTCCCAAATGTTCATTATGGTGCCTTTGTGTGGTATATGTTGTATTAGTGTCATTTTGTTTGCCTGGGAATTCATGACCAGTGTTTATTGCATGTGTGGCCAAATTAGGTTTATATATTTCTGGTTTTTTGTATGCACCTAGGTGTTTAAAATAACTTTTTTTCAGCTGTTTTTTTTTGTATGCATTAACATAAGTGATAAGTTAGCAAGTAGATGTAGTGTATTAAGAGTAAGAATAAATAATTGTATAGGTAATGTGCTAATAGACAGTGGCGCACAAATATCATTAATTAGTGAGAATTTTGTAAACAAAAACATAGTGGAATTTAAAAAGGTACCAATCTTACCTATAAACAATACCACCATTAAAACCGCCACTGATGAGTTACAAAAAGTAAATAAACAAGCGTATATAAACATTTCATCTCAAGGTATGGAATTTGAAACACCTGTATTAGTTGTTAAAAATTTAATTTATGATGTTATTATAGGAACGGACACTTAAAAAAATAAATGCAATTATCGATTTTAAAAATAATAAATTAATATGTACTGTTAGTAATAAGGAGCATAGTGAAGAGTTAGGTAATGTTGACATTGATAATGATTCGGAGGCGAAGTACATCCACATAACCAAACCTACGGCCAAGCTAGTGGTAAACAAAAACAATAATAATACAGATAAATTAACCTCAATACAGCGTGACAAACTGAACCAGCTGACAAACAAACATACGGCAACATTTGAAAACAACCACACTACAACGCACGTATACACACATGAAATAGAACTTACTGACGAAAATAAATTCGTGCGTAACACATATCCGATTCCACTTCACTACCAAAACTTGTGGATGAGGAAATTAAAAAAATGTTGGATGATAACATCATTGAACGTTCCAACAGTAATTTACTTAATCATATGGTAATTGTAAAGAAGAAAAATAATCAAATAAAGATATGTTTAGATATGCGAATTTTAAATAGCATAACAAAAAATGTTTTAACTGTGCGCCTAATGCCGAGAACTTGTTTACAAAATGCCAAGGTGTTAAGTATATGTCTCGTTTAGATCTTGAGAGTGGATTCTGGGAGATACCGTTAGCTGAAGATAGCAGAAAATTTACTGCGTTCTTATATAAGAATAAATGCTACCAATTTAAGGTAGTTCCATTTGGATCAGTAACGAGCCTCGCGGCGATGGTAAAGTGTTTGGAGTTAGCATTTGGTCCAGTGGTTGAGGATTTCGTGAGTGTATTTGTTGACGACATCTTAATAATATCCAAATCGTTTGACGAGAACTTAAAACATCTCGACATAGTGTTCAGCAAACTCCGTCAGGCCAACTTGGTGCTCAACTACGAAAAGTGCGAGTTTGGGAAGTCCGAAATAAAGTTTTTAGGTCACATCATATCTGCGCAGGGTGTTAGTACGGGTCCATCACGGGATTTCCAACACCTAAAAAAGTGAAGGATATCAGAGCTTTTCTAGGACTTACCCGATATTACCGTCGGTTCGCACCTGCATATGCTAAAACAATTGAACCACTGCTGGAACTACTTAGGAAAAATACCAAATGGCGATGGAAGATAAGACAAGAAGAGGCATTTAACGTAGTAAAGGAGTTGTTTAAGGAAAATCTACACGTGTTTCACCCCGAGAATGAGGGGATATATGTATTGAACTGCGATGCATCTGATTATGCCATTGGTGGATTTCTGTATCAGCGGAATGATAACAGGGAACTTAAAGTTATCGCGTATGTCAATCGTTCATTAAAAGGTGCTGAAAGAAATTATTTTACGTCAGAAAAAGTAGTTTTAGCGATTGTGTGTTGTGATAGTAAATTTAGATATTATTTAGTAGGTAAACGTTTTGAAATTCTATCTGATAACCAAGCTTTGCTGTTTCTATTAAAATGTAAACTTGCTTAAACTTGCTAATGTCCGTATGTCACCCTGGATAATGGCTATGCAAGAGTATGATTTCAGTATTAATTATTGTAAAGCCAGTGACAACAAGATGGCGGATACTCTAAGTCGTTATCCACCTGTGCAGCAGGAAACTTATACTCTGATAAAAATGAAATTCAAATATTAGCTGTTAAATCTGCGTTACCAAACGAGCTCAAATCTTTACTTAAAAACATTAACAATGAACAACAACGAGACGAAAAAATTAAAAAAAATCATAAATGAAATCCAAATTAAAGAAAATCCCAAATTTCAAATTGTTAACAATGTCTTGTAGAAACTTATAGACGGACGATGAAAGATAATGGTTCCGGACCATCTTGTGGAGGACCTAACTTGACATGCCATGAAAGTCTTCCTCATGCGGAAGCATACAAGTGCTACTTGACGCTGCGGGAGGACTTTATATGGATGAACATGGCCAGGAAAGTCAAGTCAGTTCTTCGTACCTGCCACACCTGCCAGACAGCCAAATACCGAAACCATCAGACGTATGTAGAAATGCGAAACGTAGTGATGGAGGGTAAGAATGAATTATTATGTATCGATTTCCTTGGTCCATTACCACGTGCGTCTCGGGGTATGAGAAATCTGGTTGTGTGTACTGATGCCTTCACAAAGAATGTAAGTCATTATGCAATAGGTAGACCCACGACGGATGATGTACTTAAAATAATTCTGGAAAAGTACATCACTAAGTATGGCCATGTCAACAAGATCCTATCCGACCAAGGCAAACAATTCCAAAATAAGAAATGGAAAGCTGTGTTGGAGAAGAGGAACATAAAAATGGTATTGACATCCATTAGGAGACCTCAAGGAGATCTTGCCGAGAGAGTCAATAGGGAGCTCGGTCGATTATTCAGAACATATTGTAACACCAACCAATGTAAATGGCCAGAGTATCTTGAGTTTCGAGAACGCCATAAATGGTAGTTACAATACCACTACTGGATATACACCGTTAGAGCTGAATTCGTATGTTCAACCGAAGCGTGTTTGGAGTGAATGTGTAAAACGGATAGCCACTCAGAATTTGCCGGTTCCGAACTAGATTAAGCGTTTGGATGCGAAGGAGCGGATAAAGAAGTTTGCAGAACAGCGTACAGAAAAACTAAATTCCGAGCATAAGCTGCAGTCATTTAGAGTAGGCGAATTAATATTACTCAGAGCTTTGAACATTGATCTTAGTAGTGATAACAAAACAGCTAAGATCAACAGACTATAATATAATGGTCCATTCATGTTATCTGAACAGGTGGGAAAACATACTTATATTGTTATAAATCATGTTACAAACAAACTATTGGGAAATTCGATGCGTCCTCATTACGAAAATATTATGTCAAAAGTTAATGAGTTCACGTATATCTCGGTATATAAAGAATGAATGTCATAAATTAATTGTTAAATTAAATGAAAATGTGTAAATTCATGTATGATTGAAAAAAATATCAGTAAAGGTGATGAGCGTTGATTGTGTGGCGTAGGTGTTATGATGTCATGAACTTTTTATATTAGCTAATCTATCTGGGTCAAAGAATAAAAGAGATATCAACCACGTGTTGGATTTGTTTACATTCAAAGTGACAGATGTCAAATTTATTGTGGAAGAACGATTTTTTTAGATTGAAAAGTATTATTTATTTATTTTGAGTTTTGTTATATTGTTATAAAATGGAGGTAATATTATTTAATATTTTATAAAAAAAAAAAATTGTGGACATGTAAACATATTTTTTTTTATACATGGAGGGATATTCCTGCAATGGAACATCGCAGAAAGGGTATTTGTAACTTGGACTGCATGCTTTTATACCAATTTATGACGTTATCGATATGTTGAAAATTTATTTTGTTTAAAATTTGTAAAATAGCTATAAGCTGTGAATTAAGAAATGGGTAAATAGTTGTTGTATGTCAAAATGCCCATAAATTTATTGTTTGTCATGTTAAGTGCGAATTGAGTGCTCGAGTGGGCGTGTGCGCGTGTTATTCGTATTTACATCAATAACTCTGGTTATTGTATTGAATGTATTGAATGGAGACTTGGATAGCTCTTGCTTCTAAATTAGCGCTACATTCTTCTCATGTCAAAGACTCAAAACATATATTATTTTAATATGTATTTTTTAACATAATTCATCCTTCTAAAGAATCCTTATCTTCTAAAAGTCATAAAAATTTTTGATATAATCTATACGGTACCTGCTTTTGCAGATTTCAGCCAAATTGTGCAGGATTTCTGTCATCTGTGTCTAGGGGTTTTGGCCAATCAAAGGCCCCTATTTTCATTTACGAGATTGGGTCTCAGCGAAGGAAGTTTCGGTCAGTTCCACCTACCAGCTCGACCTTAACAGACGCTCTCTCTGTGCGGGTTTTTCTTATAAGTATTCGTTTCTACATAAGGGTTACGAGTACGGAATCTTAGCAACGAGTTGCCCGTTTTCTAAAATCCTATTGGGTATTAGAACTCAAATAATAAAATTAAATTATTAATTTAAATAGTGCTACTTTTACTCCAGATAAAAGACTCTATTATTATTGTGTTTTTAACACTATGCCTTATATTTGTT
The DNA here is from genome assembly GCA_034769895.1 of Magicicada septendecula. NCBI lineage: Eukaryota > Metazoa > Arthropoda > Insecta > Hemiptera > Cicadidae > Magicicada > Magicicada septendecula. The sequence continues at coordinate 25,898,553 of CM068373.1, read as the reverse complement.
TTGTCGCAATACACACAAACACACACACACACACACACATAGGCCTATGTATGTATAATATGACTATCAACACGATATAAGAATTATCGAATAAAGAGACGAGTATAATTATTATTACACATCGTGAGAGACAAACGATAAAGACATATAAGAAATATCACGGAAATGTATCGGGTGTAGGAATAACGTGTTACGGAACCCTAGAAAACAAGGTGAAAATACAAAATCTGTAGAACAAATATGAAAAGTCGGATGAATTTTGACGGTCACAGTTTTGAGAAGAGAAAGGTTGAGGAATGATGAAATAAAATGAAGAACGCGTGTGGACGGAAACACTGATATTGAAAGCCGGCAAGCTCCTGGTACGGGCGTGTCTACATGTAGACATCCCATGGCGTGGAAACCCGCTCTGGTTTCCAGATTAGAATGTCAATGAGTGAGTGAATGGGACCTCCGTGAAGGGCAATGTGAGGACAGAGATGAATGATCTCTAGAGGGAGAGAGAGAGAGGGAGGAGACCTTTGCAAGTAGAAATTTTATTTATTTTACGCAACGTTCACAGATTTAACCTTAACCTTTGACAGAGGCTATCACGTTTATCAGCTGGACACAAAGGAGTACAGGGAACAAGGTCTGTATAAATTTTTTGTAGTAGACTTACATTCTGTTGCCTAGCAACGGATTTCTTTTTACATAACAATTGATATTTTAAATGTAGAAATTTTAAAACAGGTTTCACTTTTACCATCCTATTATAAAGGTACTAACGCTGGTTTGATATATTAATTTTCACAGTCACAGTATATTATATAAATGGTTTGGTCGTTGTTTAAACACCCACCATGGGTTGGTACAGCCAAAACACTATGGCAGGCTGGAAAACAAAACCTAGTACACAATAATAATGAGACGTGTATACGGCTAGACAGTTCATTGACTCTGCAGTAACTGTATTACAGTGTAATGTTTTCTCCAGCAGAACGTTGTATTAGAGGAGACGTGTCGAGTGTAGAGATAACATTAAGTTTGCTTGCTGCACAGAGTTCCGTATGCCAGTTGATAGAGAGTATGTTGTTTGTAACTACTCCCGCCCAATTTGCATCTCATCAAGTCAACTTGTGTCTGAGACTACGTAATGTCTCGCACTTGCATTGTGTAAACAGTGCTCGAGACTCGAAACAGTGTAAAGTTTACTTACTTGAAACTTAACTTAAATGAGCAGATTTTAATTAGATGTACTAACTGTAAACATTAATATCAAAAACTTCTTGAAGGATAAAATTAGAATGGAGACTTTAAGCAGTGGGATAAATTATTTTACGCCAAGTAAATCGACACTCATTATTTATTTATTAGCAAAATTAAGAAATATTTCTTTCTAGAACACTGTTGTTATCGCAAAACGTTTTGCTGAACTCCTAATATTCAACTGACTACGGTTGATAGGTGGTATATATGTGTGTGTGTGTGTGTGGGTGTGCGCGCGCGCTAATGTGTGTTATCGTTTACTGACAGGCTTCCGATACATGGAGAATAATCGGCGACCGAGTTTCTAAAGTAGCGGAAGATATTATAATTTTTCAAAGTATTCTAATTGCGGCATCCACTGATTATTGAATCATCAGTTGCATGGCTTACCGTAAGATTACGAACGAAACCATTTACATAGGCCTAATGTAAGTTTACGTGTGTAATATCGTAAGACCAAAACCTTTGAAGGTGCATAGCGCTTAGGAAACAGGGGATTAGAGTATGGCGAATGGAGGGAGCGGAGGTGTTGGAAACCAAGATGGCGGCATCCGTTACGAAAACTTGCATTTGATGCTGCTATAATAATTCGTTACTTAAATTGCGTATATACGTTGAATTGTCGCAACGTAATTACGTCACGAGTTACGACAACGTCAGTCGACTCGACTGGTTTGCTTTTTACAAATTATAAGGTTTCAAACATTGGTCATCGTAAATTAACATTAAGAAACACGACGTTTTGACCTCTAAAGAATCACAGGTCGTCTTAGGCAAATAAAAAATTAATACAAAAATAAATCTATCACAAACAAACAGATATCTTCAAACAGTTAAATAAATATTTGTTAGTGATAGATTTATCTTTGTATTAATTTTTTGTTTGCCTGAAGACGACCTCTGATTTTAAGAAATGTCGTGTTTCCTAATTTTAACTTACGTGGCTAATGTCCAAAACCTTAAAATCTGTAATGAGTATATTGCACCATTGATTAATAATAATTTTAAGAATCGCATTAATAAATGTTTTGCTTTTGTTTGGGCGTTTTTAAGAAAAAGGTTAAAATAATGTCTTAACGACTCGTGATGACTGCCATGGTTCGTACAATCAGTAGACGCACAACAAATCATTCTTACACATTCAAGCTTATGAAACTAGAGCAGATAAACGTACTCTGTAGCAGAGGTTTACCTGATAAGGTGCTGTACTTGTTGACTGCTTAACGTCACGAGGAAGGAATTATCAATGCGCACAAGGCTGACGACGACCCACATCGTTTAGTCTACTATTCGTTTAGTCTCTTCCACAATTATCCCACCCGCCAATTCGATCATCATCATCATCATCACCATTCCAAGGACTAGACCTTAGATCTGTTCCGGAACCCATCTCCTCCTCTGTCTACCGACATTTCTCTTCGCAGTAGGCTGATAAACCAAGGCAGCCACAGGTAGACGGATAGCAGGCATGCGATTCAAGTGTTCACACCCACCTCCTTCTGTGGTGTTCATCTACTTGTTCAATGATACAATGTTTAAATCTCGTCCAATATCCACGTTCCTTCTCCGATCCAAGAGAGGACAACCTTGCGTCCCTCTTAGAAATTTTATTTCGGCTGTCTGAATAGAATAAAATTTAAATTGAAGCGGCGAATCCGAGAACAGGTCCTAGAGTTGGCCTGACCAATTGTAGGGTACGATAAGGGTGTCCATTATCACCTTCTCTTTTTAATTTATATATTAAAGATGTAATACAAAACTGGCAGATGTGTCTTCCAGAGCATTTTATGATTGGTCACTCTACAATTGACAGGTTGTTGTTTGCGAACGATCAGGCTATTTTGTCGGACTCGGAAAATAGCTTGCAGATGAGTATACCTACATTTATTAATCTAATCTGAAAAGACTAGGGATTACAAATAACTATACTTAAAACCAACGTGATGGCCTTTCATGGAACTCTTCCCGTACGGTCAAAAATTATTATAGATGATCCTGTCCTGGAACAAGTCCGAAATTTTTAATACCTTGGCTACAGTGTGTATTATAATACAAGCAACAACGTCGCGAATAAGATGCTTATATAAGTTCAAGTTTATGTGCGGGACCCTTAGGCGTATTCTTAAGTCGGCAAGTAAAGAAACACACCTAAAATTGTACAAGGTGATGGCCCTTCCGACTCTTCTCTGTGGGTCTGAGAACTGGACTTTAACGAAAGGCCAGGCCAGTCGCACCCAAAACTGCTATAATGATACTTCTCAGGCACGTGGCAGGGTATACTCTCCATGATCATAGAATAAACACAGATATACGGTAGGAACTGAATATTATGCGTATACTCGACACGGTCGCCCAGTATCGGGAGAATTGGTTATGAAAATCTTTGCCGAATGGATGACTGCCGCATCTCCAAACAACTATGGAACTATAAGCCAAAGGGACGGAGTGGTGTGGGACGTCCCAGGAAGCTCTCCAGTGACCAGTTCTAATCTTTGCCTGTTTGAGACCGGAACAAACCATCCTTGGTTTAATCCTTGATGATGATAATGATGATAAAAAAAAAAATATTTCACTTGATTACAAGGCGTAACGTAATTATTACATTAAGATATGTTTCGAATCCATATCTTTATACATTCTTTTATTCTGTAATATTTATCTTTTAAATCCAAATGTTACACAAACATTTGCAGGCGCAATTTGCATGTAACTCCATAATTACATAGACGTGTTAAATTACTTTTTCTTCACAGACAAATCTTTTAAGTGTTTGCTTTGACAACACGATTGTTTGCTAACGAGTCCCAAACACTAAAGGTGTTCAGCGTATAGTAACGTAGATCCTTTTAGCAATTTTGTTTAAGAATTTCGCTAAAAGCAAGAACCTGTTATTATGGCTAGTGAAATTATCAAGTCACCTGTTATCAAGTCAGTAATATAGGCCTACACAGTTCTAGAGCCATAATGTGATGGCGTCTCATTTTAATAGCTAAGAAAAGTAATAAACAAAACAAAAAACTTAATATAGCAAGGCATCGTAGTAGTAGGAGTAACAGTAATAGTCGAATACAATAAAAATTTAGCTGTTACACGTAATAAGAAACAGTGCATACAATAGGTGATGGTGAGGCAGAACAGGAACTTAATTTTTAAACAGTTTTCAGTGTATAAATATATTTGAAAAATTCAGATTTTGACATGAAATAATTTATTACAATGGTACATCAATAAATCATACTGTTACAACATTATGGAACAATCTACGTGTTTCTCGAATGTTCCAGTGGAATCCGGCTGTAATGTGTATGCGTACGTGATTCTCAACGCATTAACTAGATTGTGCCAGAATTCGCTCGGCCGCCCGCGCTGTGTGCAAGGCAGCAGTCAATTAAGTTATGGTGTTTTCTAGTAGCGTTCTGACGCGCAAATTGGTATTTTAGCGGGGTATAAATATAAGTACTCAGTGACGCTCAGTTCAGTTTGAGTTGAAATATATACGAGTGCGTTTCGCAGTATTGTGGCGAAGTGCTATGTGTTTTATATTTGTGCGGGACAATTGTAATACAATTGTATTTTATATTAGTAGACATTATTATTGCGTGTGAACAATTTGTTTAATTAAATATCACACTCAACAAGATAGTCTCTTACAACAAATCGAATAAAAATTGTTCACACGCAATAAAAATGTCAACTAATAGGGTCTCGCACATTTATAAAACACATAACACTTAGCCACAATACTTCGAAACGCACTGGAATAATTCGCCACTCAAACTGAACTAAGCGTCGTTGAGTGCTTGTATTTATACCCCGCTGAAATTCCAGAATAATCCATACTACGCTTCAGCGTGACTAGAAAACACCAGAACGTAATTGATTGCGGTTTTGCAAACAGCGCGCGAGGACTGGTGAAATATGGATCATTCTCGTCTACAGACGCGTCATAATTGTCACGAAATTGTCCTCCATCTCAAAGTAGCAGCAACATGTACGCACACAAACATTATAGCCTGGTTCCGCTGGAATAGCCGAGAAAGCATGTTCTGAAATGTCGTAATAATATCTTTTTCTCAACAAGTAAATTTTCAATCTAAAGTAATTATATCTAATAAGTACAAATCATCTAATGGTTTGTATAAATTCTATTTTTTTTAATAAAAATTATTATAATTACAAGAAAACATTTCAGCAAACATAGGCCTATACGAAAAAAACTTTAGTAAAATTTGAATAATTACTAATTTTTATAAATGTGTTTTTTATTAACTTTGTAAAAATTAGATATTGGCTTTTACTAAATAATGTTACATTTATTTTGACAATTATTATTCATATAGTTTAGTTTAAAAAATATTACATTTTTTTGATTGGCGCTCATGGTATTCATTTACTCGACAAATTACAAAAAATTTTGTATTCTGCAATAACAACTAGCCTATATGGGTTCTCACACATACGTACGCACACCAAAATTTTGTATTTATGAGAATGTAATATTATATTCATCTTTCATTTTAATGCAAAATCTTAAAATAACTAGTTTTGATTTTATTTATTCTGTATAAAAGTAAATATTACTAGATTTGTTCTGAAAGAAAGGGCGTCTATATGCAGTGAATCTCATGTTTTTCGTGATCTACTAAGTAAGTTATATTCAAATTGTCTGAAAACGCTTATAAACACACTTACCTAGGCGGACAAATCAAGTCCTAACACATCATTAAACGCTTGTTTGCAAAATTAATTGACAACGTACAAGAAAACTAAAGTATAAAGACTGAAATATTCAGCTAATTTAGCATTTGTATGCAACAAGCACAAGCACAAGAAACTAAAAACACAACTCTATGATTTAGTCTGCAAAATGTATGAGACAGGAGAATTGCCAGAAGACTTTTCTAAGTGTATCATAGTGCCAATACCTAAAAGATTGAATGCCCGATCATGCAAGGCCTAAAGAACGTTACGCCTGGAGTCTCATGCATAAAAAATAATTACCCAAATCATCCTTCGAAGAATAGGAAGTAACATAGAGAGCCGTTTGACAGAAAATCAGTTTGGTGTTAGGAAAATATGGGAACAAGGGAGGCAATTTTGGCATTGAGACAGATAATAGGAACACGATTGAGGAAAGACAAAGCGACATTTGTAGCTTTTGTTGACTTAGCAAAGGCCTTTGACAAAGTTAAGTGGAACAATCTGTTCAGTATTCTACACAAAACAGGAGTGCCCTACAAAGAACGAAGATTGATCCAGAATTTTACAATCACGAGGCAGGCATAGTTTGATGTGGAAACCATCAAGAGAACATTGAGAAAGGATTAAGACAGGGATGTTCTCTGTCTCCATGTTTGTTTAACTTGTATGTCCAAGAAGCAATCGATAGAGGAAAACAAGACACCCATCTCGGAGGAAACATACATGGAAAAAAAGTGGACATGCTTAGGTTTGCAGATGACATAGCAGTCACTCCGTAGAGCAACGAAGATCTACAAAAAAAGATTTTTGACACAATAGATCAAGTAGTAAAGAATGAATTCAATATGACAAAAAGTAAATTAAAGACCAAAGTCCTAGTCTGTAGTCGAAAGGAAGAAGATCCAATCAGAATAACTCTTGGAAAAATTTTCTCCAGGCAGTTAAAGAATACAACTAACTAGGAAATAAAATCACAAGTTATGGACGTAGCAGTAAGAAAACTATAAGCAGAATCAACCAGGCTAAAATTGCTTTCAACTAACAAAAAAAAGTCTTCACTTCAAACACTATCATCCTAAAAATAAGAAAGAATCTAGTAAAGACATACCTGTGTAGTGTTGCCCTATACGGGAGTGAATCTTGGACAATTGGAGAACGTGACGAAAAAAGACTCCAAGCATTTGATACCTGGTGCTACAGAATATAAGAACCTTATAATTTTAATCTCATACAAATAAATTTTCTATTTTATGGTGACTATATTAGCTAACAATTTTGTTCCGTTTGTTTATAAAATCGTAGTGTTTGGTCTGACGTATATAGACTCAACAAAGTTAGTTACCTGTTTTGTTTACTTTATGTGCATTCGTATGTAAATTTAGCTGGATATTGTTTCAACAGAAATCACTGTTGTGGTATAAAGGTGTATTGTTCAACGGGTAAGTAAGTAAACATTATTATAGATACATCTCTGCAGTATTCAAGGTATCACGTTTCGTTTATTCAGTCTTCGTTGAAACAACACAAAATATTGTTACTCTCGTAGAAACACAAAATGCAGACAACGTAAAGTGTAGAGTATAAAGTTATTCATCAAGTATCAGTTACCCCTGTATTACAGCGTTGAGCGCATTGTAATCTTCATGAACACGGAATGGCAGAAACGTGTAATTATTCTCGACTGAGTATGCACACACACGTATCGCTATAATTTTCTTTAATGCCAATCATGGTAATTACTTCTAATTAAGTCACGTTTTTATCCTAAGGTACAAGAGAAGCATCCATTATAAAGCTGTTCATTTCTTGGAAATAATATTCTCCAAGCAGTTAAAGAATATAACTATCTAGGAAGTAAAATCACAAGTGGTGGACGTAGCAGTAAGGAAATTATAAAGTGAATTAACCAGGCTAAAAATTGCTTTCAACAAACAGAAAAACCTCTTCACGTCAAACTCTATCAAACCTAAAAATAAAGAAGAATCTAGTAAAGACATACGTGTGGAGTGTTGCCCTCTACGGGAGTGAATCTTGGACGATTGGAGAAAGGGACAAGAAAATACTTAAAGCATTTGAGACCCCGTGCTACAGAAGAATAATCAAGATAAGCTGGAGGAAGGAGATAACGAACGAGGAAGTCTTTAGAAGAGCTCAGGAGGAGAAGAGCTTTCTACGAAATTTAAAAGGCAGAAGAGCTAATTTTATAGGGCATATACTACGACACAATCGGTTGGTTAAGAGAATAATAGAAGGAACAATTGAAGGGAAGAATCACAGAGGTCGACCCCGTTTAGACTACATGAAGTATTTTAACCCCGCTATGGTCAATATGAACTGCACATCATATTATGAGTTGAAAAGAAAAGCAGAGACGCATGAAGAATGGCGAGCTGCTGCCAACCAGCCTATGAGCTGCTAACTTAAAAGAGAGAGATAAACAAGCACGAACAAATATTTGAGAGCATAGAACTGTTAACAGAATAAAATATAACAACGAGAATTATTGAGAGCAAATCAATAAAGAAAAGAAAACACATTAAGTATATTATACTTAAGCTAGATGAAATTAACTTCTACTGGAGAACTTCCAATGATCAGAATTGTGTCAAGTGCTACGTAAGTTGTCAGTATCGATTATTGAACGCATCGAATTGCCAGCTTCACTGCATATCGCACTAAAACAAGTTTACCGTCAGCAAATAGATGTAATAACTTTCCTCCAGGGGAAAATAATAGTTAATTATTACGATATGACTAATACGCCCTGTTACACAAGTCAACAAATTCTCTGGGACAAACTATCTTTGTATTGTTGTATCGACAGTTTAAAAATTGTTCCAAACAGGTACTTTACAAAAAGTTAATATTCAGAAACAAAAATTTACGTCTGTTTAACCATCTCATTGCCGCCATTAAACGAGGGAGGTTGTGGGAGCCGTCTGAGAGTCGCAGCGTTCTTTGACCAATCAAAAACATTGTTACGGAATTACAAATAGTTCTACACGTTTCTCGGCTATCCCACCTGAACGGACTGTAATGTTGTGTGCCTACGTGTCTCATGCGGCAACCTGACCGAGGCTGTTCCAGACTTAACCAGTCCGCTCGCACCATGTTCAAGGCCGCAAGCAATTACGCTCTAGTATTTTCTTGTAGTGTTACGCGTATTTTGGATTATACTGGAATCTCAGTGGTGTATAAATATAAGCATTCAGCTACGCTTAGTTCAGATTTGTGGCGGTGTATTCAAGTGAGGTTCCAGTTATTGTCGGGCGATTTACACAGTGCGTCTCAAGTGGTATATTAGTGATTATTGTGGTGAATTCTTTACAGTTGACATTATTATTTCGGTGGATAGATTAACTTGAATTATTGTACGAATATAATCTTCTTGAATTACTTGAGATTAATTAAAGCTGGTGATTAGCAACTTAATTAGAGTCGTGTATTTTGTTTTCTCCTGTACCATACGACGATCAGTGACCGCCGTACTAATATGTTAAAGGATTGTGTGCGTGTGCGCGCGAATTCTATGACGTTCTACTGCGTAAGAGTCATTACGACGCAGAACACGAAATACAATACTGAGTTGTTCATGGAATGAATAATGTCATGAGATAACACGTTTAAAAGTAATGAGTTCAGTGGTGAGTTAGAAATTCTACATTATTTCAAGACTGTACCTAATTAACACATTTCGGAAACCATCTAGTAGCAGGGTCAACTAATAGCTAAGGGAAACATTCAGGCTTTTCAAACATTTTATGTACGGAAATATTACGGATGTATTTTATGATGTAAAAAACTTAAAAATGTTTCTCTATAACATCAAAATAATAAAATAATTATAGCTTCTTGGTATCAATATTAACTTCTCCTTCTGATAGTTCCTATTCGTTTCGGTTGTTGGATATCATACAGACTATTTTAACTTTCTGCACTGGTGTACGGAATAAATCAGTTGTATTCATGCCAAATCAGGCCATTAAATTTCTCAGTCATGATATTCTCGGTCCCCCAACGCCTCCTCTCTTTCCAAGTAATTTTACCTGTAGTATGGACTGCAATAAATAAATAAAATCTGTGTTCTTTTCTCATAAGATGTCCCAGATACTGAAGCTTTCTTATCTTTACTGTGTTAATAACTTCCGAATCTTTCTTCATCTTTCTTAGAACTTCAACATTAGTTACGTGCGCTGTCCATGAAATGCTCAGTATTTTACGGTAGAGCCACACTTCGAAAAATTCCAATTTCTTAGTTGTGGCTTCAGTTAAAGTCCAAGATTCTACATCGTAGAAGAGGACCGAGAATACGTAGAAAAGTAGAAGTCTCATCTTTGTGTTTACTGTTAAATAGTGACTTTTAAATGAAAGGCTCACCCTAGTGTACACTGTTCTTGTCTTTTCAATTCTTCTCTTTATTATTTCTTGAGAATGGTCCCATAGTTCATTGACTATAGTACCAAGATATGTAAATTAGCTTACACGTTCAACTGGCCTTTGGTTTATATTAAGGGTGCAGTTTGACAGCTTGTTCTTAGATACAATTGTTAGCTTCGTTTTATTAACATTGATATGTAGACTATATCGACGGCTGTTTTCTGTCACTCTATTCCATTAGTTGTTGCAACACCTCTAAGGTATCTGCGAATATGACGGTATCATCCGCATAATGTATGTTATTTATTAATACTATCTTCTACGAAAATAAAATATTGCGAGTATAATATAAATATAATTTTTGAAAGTAGCTAAAATATGTTTGAGTACCGCCAGATGTAACATTTTCAACCCTCCAGAATCACATTTAAAGTTTGAGACACTCCATTCTTTTCATCCTTCCTGTTGAATAGTATTTTTAAGTTCTTAAAAGTACATATATTAGTTACATACAAAAATAAATTTTACAATATTTAAGAAAACTAGATATTTGCGATGTTACCATTACTTAAGGTAACGCGCATTAAAATCTTTAGTAATTCTTTAGGATTGACAACTATGATAAAAATATTCAATACCACTGTTGTTGTACTGTCTGTGTTTGATTTTATTCGCACAATAACAAAGTTTTCTAGGCATGCAAATGTCTTAAAAATTTAAGTTTTGCAAGGTTCCGTTTTCAGGTGATGTTGGCCTTTGTTTATATAAACAATAATACTGAGACATGTATATGCGCAGGCTCTATACGCCTAGACAGTTCACCGACCCTACAGTCACTGTATTACAGTGTACTTGTTTCTCTAGGAGCAGCAGAACGTTTTATTAGAGAAGACGTGTCGAGTGTAGAGCTAAAATTAAATTTGTTCAGTGCACAGACTTCCGTTCCCTCTAATTATGTTTTCCGTTTGTCAGTTGATACAGAGTATGTTGTTTGTATCTATTCCCACCCAATTTGCATCTCATCAAGTCAACTTGTGTCTCAGACCACGTAACCTCTCTCACTTGCATTGTGTGCAAAGTACTCGAAACATGTATACTGAATTATAAATTGCTATTGTAATTGTGTAACGCTAAGTTGGATTACGTGTAGAAGAATAATAACAAACTTGTAACAGTTTATGCCAAATTTTGTTTTACTTGGCAGTCCTGTTACAAACTGTTGCTGCATTACTGTCTGGCTACTAACAGGCATGGAGGAGAAAGACTCCATTTTGAGATCACGTTATCTTTTGTTTACATAAACACTTATATTAAAACATGTATATGCACAGTGAGGAGTATAAAAAATGGGGTCCAAACATGAACACTACTAAAACAGAATATCTGAAAATAGGAGACATGCAAGAAGAAAACCCAGATCTGAAAATCCATAGATTCGGAAAGTGTAGCGAATTCATATATTTTGGAAGCATTGTTTCAGAAGATGGAACAACATAAAATGCCATCAAAAATAGAATACAACAGGGAAAAAAGGCTATTCGTTTGCTAAACTCGTTACTTTGTTTGAACAAAATGAAACTTCAAACTAAACTGACAATCCACACAAACATTGTAGAGCCCATTTTAACTAATGGCTGCAAATGCTATAACTTTCAGATAAAAAAAACAGATGACAGAAACTGTGGAAATGGATTTCTTAAGAACAGCGTTTAATATTTATGGAATACAATATGTTAGAGACGAAGATATAAGATGGAAAACAGGGCGCGTATTTACAGCAGCAGAAAGAATAGAATCCAGACAGTCGCTATGGTATGGTCACGTAATGAGAATGGAGAAGAAGCGATGGCCAAAGAAAGCATTGACTTGCACACCACAAAACAGGAGGAGAATGGAAAGGCTGACAACACAATGGAGAACAGGAATTAGGAAAAGCATGAGAGATTGAGCTATTGAAGATTATGACCGAAAGGATAAGGAGAAATTGCGATCGAAATGCGGGATGCGACATAGACTGTAGGACCCCCGCTAATAAAAAGAAAATATATGCACAGCACATACAGACAGAGAGTTCATTAACCCCGCAGTAAATGTATTACAGTGTAATTGTTTCTGCAACAGCAGAGGTAGTATTAGGAAAGACGTGTCGAGTGTAGACCTAACTATAGTTTGCACACTGCGCAACGTTCCGTTCCCCCTGAACATGTGTTTCGTTTGTCAGCTGATACAGAGTTTGTTGTATGTAACTACTGGCGCCCAATTTGCAGCTGATCAAGTCAACATATGTCTGAGACTCTCAGTCCTCACTAGCGTTGTGTACACAGCGTACAAGATTCTATACTGAATTATAAATTACTACTGAAATTTAGTAACTTTTAATTGGATGATGTGTGAAAGAATAATACCCACGTCTCTAAATTTATCATGCAAAAGTTTTGTTTTAATCAACAGTCGTGTCACAAACTGACACTTTATACTCCCTGGACAGTAACAGACGAGGTGGAGGATGTGGGATTTCCAAAATAAAACACTAATGAAACAACATTTTCGATTAATTATTATAGTTACAATAAATTACTTAATTTATTAAAGTGCCTGACTTGCCTACTTGAAATATACCGTGAAAATGAGATACGTTTCAATAAGGTCTACAATTAACCTGTCAGTTAAGATTAAATAAATGATAGGATTATTTAAAAAATACAAATATTTATTAATGTAAATAACAAATTAAAACTAAATTTATTGTAACTAAAATAAAATAGTATGATTTTTAGGGACTGATATTAAGCCTACATTAACTTTATATACAATTTATATATATTAAATACTTAACAATTTTAAATATCATTAAATATTATTAGTTACATAACTATAATTTTTTCTTATAATATTGTTATTATAGGCATATACGTATTTTGTTGTTTATTATGACAAAATATTTTTATATGTATAAGTATTTATTTAATACTAGCGAGTACCCGGCATGCGTTGCAATGCCACTCAAAGAAAGAAAGTGTTTGTATATATATAATGTATAAAGACTTGGTTCGCGTGGTCTTCAATTTAATGCGATAATATATTTAGAACAGAATCTATTCCATTGGGTTGCCATAGTAACCTGATCTAATAAGTTAGTTCTTTAAGACTCCAAAGGACCCCCCAGAGGATCGTATCGAAAAAAACACCTGTCCTATGTTGGTTCTCCCGTTGCGTAAAATATTTGTGTCAAGTTTGGTTGAAATCGGTCCAGTGGTTTAGGAGGAGATGTGGAAGACCCCAAAGAACCCCCAAAAGAACCCCATCGAAAAAACACCTATCCTATGTTGGTTCTCCCTTTGCGTAAAATATTTGTGCCAAGTTTGGTTGAAATCGGTCCAGTGGTTTAGGAGGAGATGTGGAAGACCCCAAAGGACCCACCGAAGTATTATATCGAAAAAACACATATCCTATGTTGGTTCTCCCGTTGCGTAAAATATTTGTGCCAAGTTTGGTTGAAATCGGTCCAGTGGTTTAGGAGGAGATGTGGAAGACCCCAAAGAACCCCCAAAAGAACCCCATTGAAAAAACACCTATCCTATGTTGGTTCTCCCTTTGCGTAAAATATTTGTGCCAAGTTTTGTTGAAATAGGTCCAGTGGTTTAGGAGGAGATGTGAAAGAACCCAAAGGACCCCCGAAGGATCATATCGAAAAAACACATATCTTATGTTGGTTCTCCCGTTGCGTACAATATTTGTGCCAAGTTTGGTTGAAATCGGTCCAGTGGTTTAGGAGGAGATGTGGAAGACCCCTAAGGACCCCCCAAAGGACCCCGTCGAAAAAAACACCTATCCTATGTTGGTTCTCCCGTTGCGTAAAATATTTGTGCCAAGTTTGGTTGAAATCGGTCCAGTGTTTAGGAGGAGATGTGAAAGACCCCTAAGGACCCCCCAAAGGACCCCGTCGAAAAAAACACCTATCCTATGTTGGTTCTCCCGTTGCGTAAAATATTTGTGCCAAGTTTGGTTGAAATCGGTCCAGTGGTTTAGGAGGAGATGTGAAAGACCCCAAAGGACCCCCGAAGGATGATATCGAAAAAACACATATCCTATGTTGGTTCTCCCGTTGCGTAAAATATTTGTGCCAGGTTTGGTTGAAATCGGTCCAGTGGTTTAGGAGGAGATGTGGAAGACCCCTAAGGACCCCCCAAAGGACCCCGTCGAAAAAAACACCTATCCTATGTTGGTTCTCCCGTTGCGTAAAATATTTGTGCCAAGTTTGGTTGAAATCGGTCCAGTGGTTTAGGAGGAGATGTGAAAGACCCCAAAGGACCCCCGAAGGATCATATCGAAAAAACACATATCCTATGTTGGTTCTCCCGTTGCGTAAAATATTTGTGCCAAGTTTGGTTGAAATCGGTCCAGTGGTTTAGGAGGAGATGTGGAAGACCCCTAAGGACCCCCCAAAGGACCCCGTCGAAAAAAACACCTATCCTATGTTGGTTCTCCCGTTGCGTAAAATATTTGTGGCAAGTTTGGTTGAAATCGGTCCAGTGGTTTAGGAGGAGATGTGAAAGACCCCTAAGGACCCCCCAAAGGACCCCGTCGAAAAAAACACCTATCCTATGTTGGTTCTCCCGTTGCGTAAAATATTTGTGCCAAGTTTGGTTGAAATCGGTTCAGTGGTTTAGGAGGAGATGTGAAAGACCCCAAAGGACCCCCGAAGGATCATATCGAAAAAACACATATCTTATGTTGGTTCTCCCGTTGCGTAAAATATTTGTGCCAAGTTTGGTTGAAATCGGTCCAGTGGTTTAGGAGAAGATGTGGAAGACCCCAAGAACCCCCCAAAGGGCCCCATTGAAAAAAATTCATAAACCTTCGCGGGCGTGCGCACAACAGCTCACCGAAGTTTCATCGCAATCGGATGAATGGTATAGGAACGCATACGGGACAAAAAAGAAACAAACATTCATTTTTTTGATATAGATATAATTTAGTTATAATGTCAAGAATCAAGTGTCTTGATTTCATTAATCAACACTGTTATTATTAATAAAGCACACTTTAAATTTATTACCCTAAAAAATTAACAAATTTGCAATTTTGTTGCACAAAAATTGGCATAAAATTTACAACGTGTTGCAAAGTCTTCAAATTATACAAAATTAAATCAATTAAAACAATAAAATTAAGGATTAACAACACATTAAGCTGGCACGGATTTAGAGTAGGGCGAGCCCTCCATATTGTCCTCCTTCCTATGCTAAGACTTAGAAGATGTATGTACAACCTCCTCTGTAACCCACTTTATCAAATATTGTTTAATACAATAATTTCAAGAAAATTGTAAACACTTGCTCCTTATGTTATGGGAACTTCGGCTTGCCTGACTGAAGGCCGTGGTCCAAGTTTGTTCGGTGCAACCGTTCCAGCCGTGCCTTTGACGGCATGCTTTAGTGCAGTCAGTGCAGAAGGCTGCAACACATTGACCCAGGTGTCGCAGTCAGTGACCACTGAACTGTGGTTAAGGCTGTGAATAGGACACACGTTTTTATAAACTGTGTGTGTGGCAGCCTTCTGCACTGAAGATGGCCGTTGAAGGCACGTCAGAAATGTTTGCACCGAACGAACTTGGACCACGGCCTTACAGCCCGGCGAGCCGAAGTTCTTACAACATATAAGTGAAAGCCTTATACAGAACTTGCACCTTGTATTCAGCAAACATTAAATCCGGACGTGAAAGCCTTATACAGAACTTGCACCTTGTATTTAGCAAACATTGAAGCCGGACGTGAAAGCCTTATACAGAACTTGCACCTTGTATTCAGCAAACATTAGATCCGGACGTGAAAGCCTTATACAGAACTTGCACCTTGTATTTAGCAAACATTGAAGCCGGACGTGAAAGACTTATAAAGAACTTGCACCTTGTATTCAGCAAACATTGAAGCCGGACGTGAAAGCCTTATACAGAACTTGCACCTTGTATTCAGCAAACATTGAAGCCGGACGTGAAAGCCTTATACAGAACTTGCACCTTGTATTCAGCAAACATTGAAGCCGGACGTGAAAGCCTTATACAGAACTTGCACCTTGTATTCAGCAAACATTGAAGCCGGACGTGAAAGCCTTATACAGAACTTGCACCTTGTATTTTAGCAAACATTGAAGCCGGACGTGAAAGCCTTATACAGAACTTGCACCTTGTATTCAGCAAACATTGAAGCCGGACGTGAAAGCCTTATACAGAACTTGCACCTTGTATTCAGCAAAGCATATTGAGTTCAGTGTACAGAACTCATTAAAAAATTCAATGACAAAAATCCAACCATAATGTTTCAGTAATTTAGAGACCAAAACATACTACCTCTGAACATATTTACGAAGATAATTGTTATCAACAGATAGTAATAGATACAGACCACAATTTACTGTTAGCCACAATCATATCGTTATCAAGATGGAGAAAATCAAAACCGAAAAGAACATCTGAATATCAAGATGCATTTAAAATATATCTACTTGGAGAAGAAAACGTGAAACACATTTACCGAAACTGATTAGCTGAGCATCTAATACAAGTGCCAACTAGTAATAATGACATTGATAAAGATTGGGATATTATAAGAACCTGTATTGAGAAAGCAGCAATAGAAGCAATAGGAAAGAAGAAAAGGATAAGAAATAAGAAAGGCCTATGAGTATGGAACGAGGAATTACAGACAGCTATTAATGAAAAACAGAAAGCATATATAGAGTTCCTACAGAAAAACACTCAACAAGCGAGATATCAGGTATATATTCAAGAGAAATTATGCCAAACAATTGTCCAGTAAAATTCACCGAGATTTCTGGGATAAATTTATCTATGATATCGATCACAATGTACACGGAAGACAGTCATTCGCATATAAAGTTATGAGGCATTTAAACGGAACAGAAAAAGTTGTGGCAAAACTCAATATCATTAAAGAAGATCAGTGGATTGGACATTACAAAGAGCTGTGGTGTAAACAAGAAGAAGAACAAGATAATAACCCAAGCCTTAATGACGAGGGAGAAATCATGGACGTTGATGAGATATAAATGAGTGAATTACAAGATGCATTGAAAGGCCTGAAAAATAGAAAAGCTGCAGAATTATACTGGATAAATTTGGAACTAATCAAATACACCGGAACTTTCTGTCACCTCAGGTTCTTACATCTCATTAATATGTTCTGGCAAAGGTGTAAAATTTCAAATGCATGGGAAACAGCAGAGGTGATCTCTCTTTTCAAGAAAGGGAACAGCAGCGATTGCGGGAACTATAGAGGCATAAGCCTGCTGAATGCTGCTTCCAAATTTTTTCCAGAATACTTAATAACCGGTTAAAGGTATTGGCAGACGTACTCTCACAAGACGGACAAAATGGATTTCGGCAAGGACGCTCATACAGCGATAATATCTTCACAGTCAAACGTCTTATAGAAAAACGTAGAGAATTTAATCTCGAAACCAATCTCGCTTTCATAGATTTCGAGAAAGCCTTTGACCGAGTTGACAGAAATAAGCTCTGGATAATAATGTTAAACAAAGGGTATCCTCCACACCTTGTAAATGCAATCAAAAGGTTGTACTATGTGACAAGAATAGTAATAAACACAGGTAATAAGAGAACGGATGAGATAAAAATTAACCAAGGAGTGAGGCAGGGATGTAGCTTCTCTCCCACTCTTTTAATATATATATTGACGATGTTCTTAAAAAATGGCAATCAAGGGAATATCCTGGAGTCTAGCTAGACCGACGTACTTACATGAGTACGTTACAAATTGCTGACGATAAAATAATAATACAAGAGAATGAAGATAAATTACAACTGGCAGTGCACCGACTGAATCAAGTATGTCCAGAATATATTCTTAAAATTTCCTTGCATAAGACGAAAGTTATGGCTTTCCAAGGCAAGTATCCCGTTAGGTCGAAAATAATTGTCAACAATAAGCCAATCGAACAAGTATCAAATTTTACATACTTGGGCTGCGACACAAGCTACAATTGTGACAATGACATGGAAAATAAAATAAATAAGTTCCAGGCAATATGTGGCACAATAAATAAAACATTAAATAACAAAACACGAAAAGGCACATGGATAAAATTTTATAAAACAATGGCTGTACCTGTAGTTATGTATGGGAGTGAAAGTTGGATAAATACCAAAAAAGGAGACAGCAAAATACCGGCAGCAGAAATGAGATTTTTGAGACGGGTCAAAGGCTGCACAAGAAGAGATTTAGTAAGACGTGCGAAATGAACTAATGAAGACATGCAATAAATGAAAAAAATAACTGAATATGAAGAAAGATGGGAACATCACGCAAATAGAATGGGAAATGTGAGAATACCCCAAAAAATACTTAACTACAACCCAAGAGGGAAAAGAGATATAGGAAGACCACGAAAACGGTAGTCGTAAGTTTGTGAGGACGGAACTGGCAAAGGCCTAACCCTTGTAGTGTAGAAGAAGATAGTAGTAATAAATGCACAAAGGAAAATAAGTACGTAACAGTATATTAATCTGCGAATTTAACTTCCTTTTTTAGAAGCAAAGTGCTACTCTTTTATAGAATTCACCTTAAGAACACATTAAAATGTCAAAAAAGAAGTGTTTCCGATGATAAAATTTGTGACCTGTTTGTCAGCAGAAAAAAAATATTTTTAAAGTTTTCTCACTTGATAAATATATTCGTTCGTTCTTGGTATAAAAGTGAGCCATTTTAGATTGACAAGTTCAGCATATTATGTCCTGCGCGACGTAAAATTAATAGGAAACATGAAAAGAAATCTCGAGTTTAACTGTAACTTACTCAAACAATATATTTTAATTATGTATAATTGTTATTAAACTAATTACTATAAAAGTATTGTTAAGCGGAGAACATTCTCATTGTACTCCACAAAGGGAAGAAGTAATAAATAATGTTAAAATACTATTTAAACTTTATTTCTAATATACCGCATAAATTTTCATATGGATATAACGTGTTTAACTTTGTAAAGTACGTGAACTTGTTCATTGAGCTTAGTGCTACCTCTAGGGGATGGAAGTGCTTACGATCCTAACACAAACAGCAGTAGCGTTAAACACAATACTAGACGCTCTTGGGACACACATTTGTGGTTTTTGCTTTACAATTACTTTAACACTACATAGTCACTACTGAATGTAACACGTTTCTAAAAAGGAAACACTTGTCACATAATTACAAATAATGTCTCCCTAGTGATAATACATTTTAAACATAATGCGCAGTACATTAGTAACATTAATATTAAAAACTTCTAAAAGTGTCAAAATATATTGGTAAACTGAAACAATGAAATAAATTATTGCACAGCAGAGAAGTCGATACTCATAGTTTATTAAACATTTTTCGGTTTATTCTCTTATAAACGTATTGTCTATTTCTAACATATCTTTACATTTTATTTGGAAACCTTTTATTTGAAACTTGTAAGTAATATCACATTCTAGTTACGTGAAACCATTTTATTATCTCAAGCAATCCATGTACAAATAAATCTTGGATCAAATGGTGTTTTCCTACAAAACGCCTTTATCTTAGTTCTTGACTTGCAAGTTGCACATCTGTAATCTTTTGATAATAGATGGATCTACTGTATTGCCCTCTGTAGCTCATTTTCAAAATTCATTATCCTTTTCTGTCCCATTGTCGATTACCATTGAGACCGTCCTTGTTTCCGAGGATTAGGCTTTTTTGCATTTTAAATGTTTTTCCGTGAAATGAGGAGGAATCCCATTGTCACAACCCCCAGCCTGGAGCACCAGGAAGATTACTGTCGGGGCCTTCTACCTTTAGCTGACATGTTCCAGTTTTGGAGCGCCGAAAACTCGTTCTTCACTCTCTGTAGTCTGCAGCATAACGCACAGCCACTGTACGCCATAACGCCGGTAGTCACGCGACCCAAAACTGGATCTTCGGGGACGTGAGAGCAGGATTTGTTGGCAGAGCTGAGTATGATTTCTCAACCCCTGACTCATTTGCCAGGAATCAGTGAGCATTTCTCAGATTTTTACTGCAGTATAGACGGCAGCAGTCTATACAACTCTGAGACTTCTTACCAACCTTTGACTAACCGGTAGTTCGCGCAAACTGAAGGAAGAATACGGAAAATGGGGACTGCAGATTAAAGGGGAAAAAAATATTTGTGTATAGGAGAGGACACGACCGGCATAGTATTGAAAAGCGGTGAAATTGTAGCAAAATATCAGAATTAAAAATATCTGGGAATAAATTTTAACAAGGAAGGGACAGACGATACAGAAATAAAGTGTAGAGTAAACAAAGCAAGAACAATAATTAAGTTTCTAAATGGAATACTGTGGAACACCGAAATCGAAAAACAAAGGAAAATGAGAATATATAACACAGTGATTAAGAACACATTAGTATATGGGTCTGAGACACGGAGAATGAAAGAACATCTGAAAAGAAAGATAGAACCCTCAGAAATGGACGCCTTAAGAAGAATATGTAGAACATCAAAATTAGTCCGGGTCAGAAACGAAACAATTAAGCAACAAGTGACTATAAAAGAAACTGTTTTAAAACATTTCGAGAAAAAACAATTAATTTGGTATGGGCACGTGCAGTGAATGGGGGAGGAGGGGTCGCCAAAGAGAGTGATGAAATGGATACCACAGGAAAACAGAAAAAGAGAAAGACCAAAAGTAACATGGATAGAGGGTGTAAGGAAATAAATTGGTGTACGATGTCTAACCGAAGAAAACTGTAACGACAGGAGGTGTTGGCAATTAGGCATCGGACAACGCAGCAGGAAGTTTTAACCTGAATATATATATATATATATATATATATATATATATATATATATATGCTCATTTTCACTAGATGTTTGTGAAATAATGATACTACACTAGTATAGAAAATTACTCTTATTTATACAACTGTTGATAACCTACTACATACAAGCAATAATAAAACTCTTAACCTTAAGTACATTTAAATAATCCACAATACAAGTAAATTGGTGACACATAACACTATCGGTAATAGGACGTATATTATGTCTCTGGTTAACAGTAAAATCAACGTACAACTAATTTTTAGAAGTCTATTGACTGTGGCTGGCTGGTATTATCAGACAAGTTACTTGTTGCATTTATGTTAACGAGTAAAACCAGATGACCTAAAAATAAGCTGTTATTGGTAAAAAATTAACAAGCGTTAGGTAGTTTTTACTGGACAACTCTAGAACGCTCTCCAACATTGCGCCTACCCGCTGACTCATTAAGTGAAAAATATGGTTTGTTTCGACTATGCTCTTCCAAACTACTAGTGATACGGCTCCGCAACCTACTTTTTTATATTTTAGGTAGAACAGGATATGGGACTACTAATTTTTTGCTATAATTTATGTTCACGGAATTTCGTTTTCTGTTATTTATTTTTCGAACAGAAACATTGGTCAAATTTTCAACAGTTCGTAACTCAAGAACAAATCGTTTTCATATCGACACAAGAGATCTTGCAGTAACAACGTATATCCTAGAGTAAACGTGTGTTCTTATTTCACTGTTACAACATTTTTTACGCCAATTTGTTTATAATTTTTTTTTTTTAAAACGTACAGAAAGAATTATTTTTTTTGTTATTTTGGACCACTGGAACATATTTTTTTAATGTGATAAATTTATTTGAAATATAACTTAAGCAAACTTAAACACTAAAAGCAACCACCGTTTTGTAATAATACAAACAAAGGGTTGAAGAAAACGGGTAACTGTTTTTAATATAGTGCAATATAGATTTATAACTTTTATTTCAAGATTAAAAAACGCAGTTGATTTACGAATTTGCCTTACTATACGACTCAAACAGAGAAAAGGATTTATTCACTATGATTATGTGTGTGTAAATTCCATTACAGACCTTTTTTGGAATTGGACTCTTTTTTATAGACTCTTCTGTCTTTAACTCTATCCTGCCGCTATTTTCCTCTACTTTTCCTCCTTTTTTCGGCTATATCTATTCCTCTTTCATCACCTAATCGTATGTCCTAGACTAAGCTGGTCCATTGTATCTGTCTTCTTTTATTTACGTCAACACCTTTACCTTATTAAGAAATTGCGTTTTCTTGCTTTTTGCTTCATACTTTAAATTGTATAGAAGCTCTTTGACATTTTTTTAAGATCAGTTCCGTCAAAATGTCAAATCGTAAGTTTAGAAAATTTGTAAAGTTAGCTGTGAGTTAGTCAGTAGCTGGTTTGACGATGAACATGGCAAAATGTGAGTACCTGATAGTGGGCAACGAAGAAGTTAAGGACTTAAAATTGGATGTGGACAGGATAAGAGGTGTTGAAAAAAGTAAATACTTAGGCGTTATTTTCAACAAACAGAGAAGCAGTAAAGATGAAATTCAAGAACGTGTTAACAAGGGGCGAACCGTTATAAGAACGCTGAATCGCTTCTATGGGAAAGAAGTATATAACCAGAAATACAAAGAAACGTATATATAATAGCATGGTGCGAAGTGTAATCCTTTATGGA
This sequence comes from Magicicada septendecula, assembly GCA_034769895.1. Classification (NCBI taxonomy): domain Eukaryota; kingdom Metazoa; phylum Arthropoda; class Insecta; order Hemiptera; family Cicadidae; genus Magicicada; species Magicicada septendecula. Next base: position 25,875,667 of record CM068373.1, on the reverse strand, counting down.
GCAGAAGAGTGGAACGTTTCAAACGTAAATAAAAAAAAAAACTGATGGCAGCGGAAATGGACTTCTTCAGGAGGAGTTGTATAAGATCAAAATTAGACAGGGTTATAAATGAGACTATTAGAGCCGAGATGAATATTGACAGGACAATAATAGACGAAATAGAAATGAGACAATTGACTTGGTTTGGGCATATGAAGAGATTGGAAGATGACAGATGGCCCCGCAAAATATTGGAATGGATACCACCGGTGAGGAGGAAAAGAGGACGTCCACGGAGGAGTTGGCGAGATGACGTAGCTGAAGCAATGGTTGCAAGAAATTTAGAAAAACTTACGTTCTACGATAGGTTACAATGGAAGACGACAGATGGCCCCGCAAAATATTGGAATGGATACCACCGGTGAGGAGGAAAAGAGGACGTCCACGGAGGAGTTGGCGAGATGACGTACCGGAAGCAATGGTTGCAAGAAATTTAGAAGAACTTACAAGCTACGATAGGTTACAATGGAAGCTGGGGACGGAGAAACGGCGACAGCTGTAAAGATCCGTTTTATATATTATATATATAGTCAGTAGCTGAGGAAGCTAAGTCGCCACTTGTACTGTCCTCCTGTAAGTCATAATATGTCCTAAGCATCCATCCTATTCTTTTCTCTCCTAGGTCGGTTTCCTCGTCTTTAAAATTAGTTGTTAGTGTTTGACATTCTTGAATCCAGTCAGTATAATGATTTATCATTATATTATGAGTATATAATTTACTTTTTTTTAGTGGATGGTTAGTGACGATCGGTCAAAAATAACACAAATTTTAACTATTTTGCGTCGACGTTTCGACAATATTTATTGTCATCTTCAGGACCTGTGTATGAAATACAATGGAAATGTCAAACACAACGGAACAATTAAATATTTGGGTGAACGTGTTTGACATTTCTATGGTATTTCATACACAGGTCCTGAAGATGACAATAAATATTGTCGAAACGTCGACGCCGAATAGTTAAAATTTGTGTTAGTTTTGACCGATCCTCACTAACCAGCCACTATAAAATTCATTGATTGACGGTCACTAAAAATTTAAGGATTTATATAATTTACATTTAGCTGTTTTATTTACTAGCATAACTTGCCAGCTGCTACTATTTGGTTTATCATTTATTTATAATAAGCCGTATAAATTTAAATTATCTAGTAAATAGAAATGTTTAAACAGTTACATCATGAGTATAGATAAAGGGAAAGAATTTTCTTTGATTCTTGTTGAAAGAAAAGTATTTTGTGGAAATACGCAAAAGTGTTATGGAGACAAAAGTTTGATACAAAATTATGAAGACAAAATTTTGCATACTTCTTAAACAATATAAAGTGCAAATTATAGTGAGGCTTTAGTAACGAATAGGTTCTGGCATATAAATCTCTGAGTTAATTTGAATCTACGAAAAATATTTATTCGCTGGTGCTTGAGCAAATTTATTGTTAGTGAAAATGTATCATTGAACTAAGTTTGTATAGAGTAGTACTGAAGATTGACATTTAGTACAGTGTACTTCTTAGAATAAAATGTTAATATATCATTCCAAGAAGTTAATATACAAATTCAGCTTGTTGCAAGCCTTTTAAATTTACCTCTAAGTACCTTTGAAATGAATACATATATCTTAGATACAATTTGTACATTTAATAAGACAGGTTTACTGTGACTACTCAAGCATTACTCAAACGAAAAAAGAATTACTCAGTCGTACGCCTATCTTGCATTTGAAACTAAAGTTTTACAAAACAAATGAAAATATTCAAGACTTTAAAGTTAAAAACAAACGATTGCATTCAGTTCATCTCCAGTTCAGTGAACGTGTACTTTCCCAATACTTTTTTTCAACTCCAATATATTGACGTTTTCTGAATTTTGAATAAACTACAGTGGTATATAAATACCTCTGCAGCAAGTTATTTTCCAAGTCAATGGACCAAACAATATTCATTAAAACTTTTATTGGTTTCTTCCTTGTACAAGTGCGTTTACTATTCAAATAATAAAGACTAGTAGAGTCTCACCTATTTGATTAAATTTATGTTTCTACAGTTTTAGACCATACTTGCAAAACTAAAGAACATATTTTGTTTTAAATAATTAGAATTGTGATATTGTAAAAGTATTTATAATTTTTTTTCTTTTCAAATAATAAATAATGAGGTATTTTTTCGGAGGGTGCTAATGGATTCTAATTTCAATTTGATTAATACTGATTTTAGACAATTATAAGATCATTAGATATTTCAAACTTCTAAAGATACAAAATAATTTCTGTAAAACGTGCGTCAGGTGAAAATAAACCTACTTGCAGTGTATTCAATTGAAGATATTACATGGGACTCCTGCAGTAAACTCAATGAGTTACTTAGAAAGGAATTGTTAATTTATGTATTCAAAAAGCATAGGAGTGTATGTAAAGTTATTTATAAAAAATATAAATTATAATATTTTTATATTGCGATGTGACAACCATTTAATCAAATGTATAATAAGAGATATCTGGTAATTATGTAAACAACACAGTTACCTTGGAATAAATGCTAATGATTACGAATGCTTACACGGCCGGTGCCATTTAGATTAAAACTAACTCCCGGGCTGCTTGGCCGTGGTTCCAAGGCTTCCGCTGAAACCAGACGCGGTCCTAACGAACTACATCCACGTTAGCTTTGACTCGTTTCTTCCACTGACGATGGCAACCAGTGGTGCTGCCAAAACGTCTGGTTTTGGCGGAAACTTTGGTCCACGACCAAACAGCCCGTGAGTTACTTTTTACCGCCCAGTAAATTGAGGGTTTAGAATTAATATAATATTGAAATGTTAATGACATAAAAATAATGTTGTGTTTTTGAATAGTGTGTATTAGTATAATATATTGTGTATATTAGTAAAATCGTGCGTGTATGTGAGTACAGCATATATCGGTAAAGTCATGTGTTTGAGAGCAATAACATTCTATCCATTCATAGACTGGCTACTAAGATGGTGTAGAAAAATGTAGACGAATAATTTAAACTTTAGGAAAATAAAATATTAACCTTACTTGTGGATTTAAGTGCATAAAATCTTATTATTATTTTCCTCTTCAAGTATTAGGTTATACAAACCTGTTCCGGCATCCATCTTATCCTCGGACGACCCACGTCTCTTCTACGAATGGCTTTATAGTTCAGTGCCGCTTTCGGCAATCGGTCCTCTGTCGTCCTTTGCAGATGACCCCAACTTTGTCTTCTGTAAATTGAAGTAATTTTTTTATGTCCTTTACTTCAAGTTCTGCTCTGATATATTATTCCTTATTATATCTTGCAATCTATAAGTTAAAGTAGTTTGAATAAACTGCATTTGAGCACTGTGAATCTTGCAGTTTTCCTTTTTTGTCCAAACCGTGGGTCACATACATCAATGTGGGTGTAAGTGCATAAAATGTATTTTGTATTTATAGCCAGGTGGTTTGGAATCCTCTATATTACCGGAAGAAAAATATTTTACCGCGTAATCTGAATGGTAGAAGATTTTTGAAAAATATTGGTGATAGTAGAAATTTATATAATGTGAACACTTGAATCGCATGCCTGATATCCGTCTACCTGTGGCTGCCTTGGGTTATTACTCTACTTTTGTAAGAGGGATGTCGGTAGACCTAGAAGGAGATGGATTCTGGAACAGGTCTAAGGCCTAGTTCTTGGAGTGATGATGATGATGTAGACGTTTATTAGCCACTAAGATACCTGTATACACTTATCTCCAAAACGAGAAAATGTCACTAGATCGTGCTGCCTTAATCATGTAAATAGTGAATCACTGAGACGGCGATCAAGAAGGTCACAAACGTTTGTGTGCCATTATTGTAACGTCCACAACTGCGAGTAATTATCCGAAATAGTTGGCTCCCTAACCAATCTATTTTCAGAGCCGTTGATTAAAATAATCTACAAATACTGTAAAACGTCATTGACAGCTGCAACTCATTTCATTCTATTTTGATGATCTCATTGTATTTAAAAATTAAAAATGTCGTAAAAAAGTACAGTTGTTGGGAAACATATATGTAGAAATTTTTTATTTAATTCAGTAGTTTCTTCAAACTAACTTTTATTTAAGTTTTATACTTAAATATTATATTTTATACAAACATTCCCCAGTTGTTCAAGAGTAGGCCTACCAAATTTTCAGTCATTCTTTCTGCGAATTACAAATACCATGGAAAAAATAATCGAATTCAAAAGGCGGAGTCAGATTAATATAATTACATTTATAAAAATTGCCTTATTTTGCAATGTTCTCAAAGCAGTAAAAGTTAAGAGTACATTATATAGTATGGAAAAAATATATAGAAATTATGAAGACATTATGGAATACATGTAGCATTCAAAACGTGTATGTTAAGTGTCTATATACATATATAAACTGAAAGCACTTTGGACGAAATGCTAATAAGCTATCGCGATATGAAAAGCTAATCTTTTATAGTCATCATCACCACTCCAAGGACTTAGTCCTGTTCCGAAACCCATCTTCCCCTTGGTATTCCGACATCTGTCTTCCCAGTAGGGTGATAACCCAAGGCAGCCACAGGTAGACGGATATCAGGCATGCGATTTAAGTGTTCATACCAACTCCTTCTATGGTCTTCAATCTTCTGGTACAATGATGCAGCAAAGTGTGCACCTAGTGTGGAGGCGGAGGAGCCTACATTGGGCCAATGGCTGCACACATGGGCTAAGTTAGTTAGTCTACTACGATCGGGGAGAGAGAGCTCGTCAGCTGAGGCGAAAGCAGCTGTCTAGGGGAAGAGCGGCCCGAAATCAAAGTTTCTGGTCCTCCAGGGTGAGGGTTTTACAGCAGGCCAGTAACCTGCTTAAGTAAAAATATATGTACTTACAAAACTCATACGAGCCTCGAAAATTGAAAACCACAGAAAGAGATGGTGTGACCACTTGAATCGCGTGCATGATATCCGTCTACCTGTGGCTACCTTGGGTTATCACCCTACTGGAAAGAGAGACGCCGGTAGACCGAGGAGGAGATGAGTTCCGGAACAGGTCTAAGGCTTAGTCCTTAGACTGGTGAAGATGATGGAATTATCTGCTTACTGCTTACTTTGGAATTTTTGAAAGCAGTAAGGTTAAGAATGAGTTTCATAGTATGTCAAAATATAGAAATTTTGAAGAGAGTATAGAATGCGTGTAGGTTTCAAATGTTGTACGTTAACTGTCTATAAATACTAAAAACACTTTAGACGAAATGCTAATAAGTTATGGCGGTATGAAAATATTCTATTGCAACCAATTAAGAAGTATCTATGAATATAATATGGTCAAACAGGTGGACGTAATCCACCTCATGTGTCGTTAATGAGACGGATGTAAAATATTTTTATATTTATAATTAAACTCAGATTCTTTTTTATAAAATGTGTAAATTTTTAATAACAGAATATTACGTTCCATGTGTTTTCATATAAAAAAATTTGGTCCAAGTATATTTACAAGCGTTTATTGTTCAAATAATTTATTTGTACTAGTAAACACTAAAACAGGAATCTTCAGTTCCCTGAAGACTGAAGGAAATAGTTCGTTTCAGTTCACACGTAGAGAAGTTCAACGGAACAAAGTAGACATTGGTGTAAACAAAGTAGGTATTATAATTAAACTCAGATATTTTTTTATAAAATATATAAATTTGTTATAACAGTATATTACATTCCATGTGTTTTCATATAAAAACATTTTGCTCCAAGTATTTTACAAGCGTTTATTGTTCAAATAATTTATTTGTACTAGTAAACACTAAAACAGGAATCTTCAGTTCCCTCAAGACCGAAGGAAATAGTTCGTTTCAGATGACACGTAGAGAAGTTCAACGGAACAAAGTAGGCATTGGTGTAAACTGACAACTTTAGGCGTACAGCAGAGAGAGAGAGGCTAAACGAATTCAGCCCACAAACATTTTATAGACGTAACAATAACTGTTAATGGGACGTTGAGATGGAGTCTGACGCGACCTTTCAAGACTGAAATCCCTGTGGGAAATGTTCAGCCACTCGGAAAACTACGCCTCGGTGTTAGTTTTGAAACCGTAGTCAGTAGACGCTTGCCTGAGGTGAATTGAAAGTAATAGACTTCGTTCCCCCAAGCAAACGTCAAAGGAAACGAAACGTCGGAGGCAACACATGGGAACGTTCTGTGTGTGAGAGTGTGGGTGTCCTTAACTTAGTCTGTATCACTTTCTTCGAGCGTGCACCAGCACACATCGCTTTCAACGAGAGAATTGTTCAGTAAAACATTTACTATTGATTTACTCTACAGGAGCATAGACATATAATTTCTTTGTCAAGGCCTTTATAGATAATTATTTACAAAATGCCGAGAGAGAACATTAAAAAAATTTGAATTCAGGTTCGTAGAGTGAAATTGTTTGTCGCCTAAGTTTTTCTGTGAGTATGTCACTGTAGTAGTCGAATGTTCTTCATTGGGGCGCCCTTCTTGTACTGCTGCATCAACCCTTTTTCACCACGAATATCTTGGTCTTCCGCATCCATTTGTTGGTTCTTATCCATTTTTAATTCCATGTTCCATAAGGAAATGAAAGTTTGATGATGGAGAAAAAATCGTGTTGGAGATGCGGGCTGATTCTGATTGTACTACACACAAAACATGAAGAAAAGTCATTTTCAGAAAAGTGTCTGTGTGCAGAATTTCTTTATTACAAACAATAACTAAATGAAAACAGAATAAAATGATTTTTTTCATACATCCTTCAATTGAAGAGGAGTCAAGGCTTATTGATTTTGGTGAAGATCGTTTAAGGGAAAGGAATAGTTTACCAGCAACGTTTTATGTTTTAACAAGAGTAAAGTACTTAATTTTTATAAATAAAGTATGCTGAAAAGAAGGTCATAATAATCTACTATAGAAAGGTAGATGAAATATCTATAAATGAAAAGGGTAGTTGAAGGGGAAGGAGTAATTTTCTACAAATGAAAATGATAGTTCGAGGGGGAGGGGATAATTTTTTACATGTGTACTAGGTGATCGGCAACAAAGAAGTATTCGTATTGTTTAAATTAGCAGCCATCCTTACTTTTCTTTTATAAAATTGCTAAACTGCTATAATTGTTTTTATTATTTAGACAAAGCTTTTCGTCATTACTGACATCTTCAGGTCTTAAACAACCTACTTAAACAACGTTGTTTAAGACCTGAAGATGTCAGTAATGACGAAAAGCTTTGTCTAAATAATAAAAACAATTATAGCAGTTTAGCAATTTTATAAAAGAAAAACAAAGAAGTAGTTTGTTGTTAAAATTCCTTCCCCGGCTGTTTGGCCGTGGTCCAATGTTTTCTGCAAAACCAGACGTTTCGGTAGTGCCATCGACTGCCATCGTCAGTGAAAATCGAGTGCGCTAACGTGAGGTGGTATACGTTAGTGATCACAGTACTGTTATTAAGGCTGAAGCAAGAAGTAGAAAGAAGTATCTCTATGAAAATATTTAATTTTGAAAATGATTTTAAATATAAATCTTATAACGTGGAGGTAATGTATGTTACCTACCTTTTTCCAGGGGATTGAGTGTTCGGACTAGTGCACTATTAACTTAATATATGACCTTACGCGGGAGTGTTTTATATGGTATCTTAGTGCCAATTCGATCCTTAATGGTTCAGCATGTATTTAGTTATTGTCAGGCAGCTGTAACGGAAACTTGCTTCTATAGTCTAGATTGTACGTAGTATATTTAATTTTAATAGCTACCTTTTAACAACATACTAAGTAACAATAAGAGGAATATCCATTATTTAATAAAATTGGACCAATTTCCCTATTGAGAATGAAATCTTAATAGAAGCAGGGAAACCGAGAACAGCTCCTAGATTTAGCCTCATCGATTGTGGAGTACGACAAGGGTGTCCATTATCACCTTCTCTTTTTAATTTATATATTGATGATGTCATACTAAACTGGCAGATGTGTCTTCCGGAGCATTTTATAACTGGCGACTCTGCAATTGACGCTTTTCTTTTTGCGGACGGCGAGGCTTTTCTGTCGTTCTTGGAAACCTAATGTCCAACTCGTATACATTTGTTAAATCCAATCTGCAAAGACTCTGGATTACAAACATCCCCGCTTAAGACCAAGGTGATAGCTTTTCTGGGAACTGATTCGGTACGGGCAAAAATTGTTATTAATTATACTGCCCTGGAACAAGTCAGCAATTTTGAATACCTGGGCTTTCAATACAAGCAACCACGTGGTGAACAAGTTGCATAAGTTCAACATCATGTGCGGGACCATCAGGCGAATCCTTTAGTCAGCAAATAAAGAAACACGCCAAAAATTCTAGAAGGTGATGATCCTTCCCATACATATTTGTGGGTCTGAGAATTGGACTTTAACGAAATGCCAGGCCAGTCGTATCCAAGCGGCTTAAATGAGATTTTTCAGGCACGTGCCAGTACATCATCATAGGAGAAACACAGATATACGGCAGGAACTGAATATTATGAGTATACAGGATAGTGGCAGATCTTGGAGAGGAGAATTGAAGTGAATAGGAAAACCTATTTGGTATTTGTGGATCTCGAGAAGGCGTTCGACAATGTTGATTGGAAGCTGTTGTTTCAAACTATGAGGAAGTCAGGACTTGACTGGAAAGTTAGAAGGGTAATCTTCAATATTTATAGGTTGCAAAGTACTGAAATAGACATGAATGGATGTAAAAAGGAAGCAATAATAAGAAGAGGGGTAAGACAAGGTTGCCCACTGTCACCGTACTTGTTTAATTTGTTTATAGAAGATGTTGTAACTCAGATGAAAAGGAGTTCTAGGGGAATTAAAATAAATGGGGAACGGATACACAGTATTCGCTTCGCAGATGATATTGTACTGATGGCTGACTCAGAAAAGGATATGACCCGAATGTTAGGTACGTTTAACAAAATTCTTCACGCTTGGAGATTGAGGATAAATGTTAGGAAAACTAAAATAATGGTTGTAAGTAAAAAAAGAGAAGACATTAAATCAACCATTATGTTGAACTACACAATATTAGAGCACGTTACTGAATTTTGTTACCTGGGTAGCATAGTTACAAGTGGGAATAAGTGTCTGGCAGAGATTAAGAGGAGAGTAGCTCTGGCAAAACAAGCATTCCAGAGCAAAAGGAATTTATTAACAAACAACCATATTAGTATTGAAACAAGGAAAAAGTTTGTTAAGGTACTTGTATGGAGTGTTTTAACTTACGGGTGTGAATCGTGGACCTTAGGGAAGGTGGAGAGTGACAGACTTCAGGCAATGGAGATGTGGATTTGGCGGAGAATGACAAAAACTAGTTGGACAGATAGGAAGACGAATGAACAGATCTTAGAGGAAATAAATGAGAATAGAACACTGCTTAGGAGTATAGAGGTGAGGAAGATTAAGTTGATAGGGCATGTGATCAGACATAGTGCTTTTTTAACTAACATCTTTGAGGGCAAAGTAGTGGGGAAGAAGCCCAAAGGAAGACCAAGAACTGCATACTTCCGCAGCACAATGGGTGTCGTGAATAGTGGGTCCTATGGAGAAATGAAGAATATCGCAAGGGATAGAGTGACGTGGCTACAGCGACAAGGCATTGCCTTTAGGAGTTAAAAAACAGGATAGTATTTCACGGTATCGGCTGAATTGATGTAACATATTTGCCGAATGGATGAATGCTGCATCCACAAACAACTGAGGAACTACTATAGGCCGAAGGGACGGAGAGGTGTGGGACTTCCGAGGAGGAGACGGAGAGGTGTGGGACTTCCGAGGAAGCGTTGGAGTCGCCAGCTCTAATCTTTGGCTGTTTGAGACCGGAACAAACAGTCCTAGGTTTTAATCCCTACAGATCATGAGGATGAGGATGAATTATTTAAAACGTTATAAATTTAAAACAACTAAGCTGTTATGAAACAGAGAACTCCAAATTACTTTCGCTGCCTATATAAATTATGTATCAGAGCGCAAAAGTTTTTTATGTGTATTCTGTCTAAAAATGTTCAAAATTATTTTTTTTTTTGTCTCAGGGAAAATTGAAATTAAAAGATTAACAGCGGTGTACATCAGTAGTCTTGTTATTATACGAGGTAATAACTTCTTACAAGCGAGGTCTAAAAACGTCCACTAACAACGAACAGACAAGGTGTGATTATTGAACATAGTGGGCGCTATTATTACACGACGCTGCTGTCAGGCTCACCCTTTTCTTGTTAGCAACCCTTCTGAAAGAGACATTATTTTAGACTTTCTACATAAATGCCACTTTCGTCGTTGGTTCACGAAATTACTTGACACATTATTAAAAAACAGGTATTGTTTGGTTGTTAAATATATTTATATTAGGAGTATACAAATTTTTTTAAATAAAGTTTTTATTTGGCTCTTTTCTTGCTATATTTGGCAATAAATGTTGTACTGTGTTTTAAATATCTACATTAATATTCCACGTTGAAGTAAATAATTAGAATTTAGGAGCTGTCGAAAAATATTTTCTTGTTTTAGGTCTATTATTTAATAAAGATGAGTGGTTTTTAATTATTTTAGAGTAGTGTAAAAAGAAAATAAAAATGTCTGATAATGTCGAACGCAACGTTAGAGGGATTAATTTCTTTTTCTGCATTACACATAAGTAGAAGAAGGAGAAGTGATTAAAGAGTTTCAAATGTCTGGGATCTGTAACACTTCAATGCGGTACAAGTTCTAGAGACATTTAAATAAGGATAGAACGTGGTAAACAAGTTACAGATCACTTTATAGGGTAGTACGATACAAATTAGGTGAAACAAAATATTTAAATAAGGGGTAGGTACTGTCGTGGTCACTACCGCTGAGGTTTTTGGCGGAAAACGTCTTATCCTGGCGGTGTTGCTGGGTCGGGGTGTTTGTAGATTTGGTAAAAAAGAAATAAACTAACTTGGATGTCTTTTATTTTATTTGTTTCTCACTGACTAATTGCTGACTAATTTGTAAAATTTTGTTAAACACAGGACTTTGGTACGGGCAGTACGATATGTAAGACTTACATGATACACTTATTATGTTTCTCGAAAACGTTTAGTCTATCGCGGTATTTTTTAAAGTTGTAAAATTAGTTCGATCCGTGGCCAACATCAAGTTGGTAGTCGCTGAGTGAATCTAACGGCGGCAAACACGTTGGCTTCAGTGGATACGAGAAGCCGTTACTCTTACTCAATGTTGGCACTTTTCTTTGTTTTACAAATGTCCACCAGTTTGAGCACAACATAAACTGTGTAACGTCTTCATCTGTAAGTTCTTGTTTTATACGAATTACAACACAGCTGCATCGGGTCGGTTTAAATCATTTTGGAACCATATACGATCACAAAGTTGCCGTAAAAGGACTTTGCAAAGTGCTCCGTTGCCAGACGCCAACTGGGTTATAAACGCTAAATCTCGATTCTCAAGCGTCTTGTCTGCTTGCATTTTGTAGCATTCTGTGTGTTCTATCTCACTGTCAACATTCGTTGTTTGTGAACTGGCGTTAGGCGGTGCTGCGTCTGCGCAGCTCGTGTTCTCCTCGAAATTTCGATGTTGTGTCATCCTCCCCACATTCGTTTTGCTGGTGTCATAGAAATCTTTCCGGATTCCTTATTTATTCTTCCATTACTTTGTAAGAATTTACAATAGGTACTTATTTTCTTGTAGCGAAGATGTTTTGACAATTTAGAATTTTAAAGGAAAATTTGTGCAAGTTCAATAGTTTGTCATTGTGTTATTTACTAAGTTCTTTCACTATGATAACTGCTACTATTTTATTTAATAGTACTTGTGAACATTTTTAAAACGGCCTTTATAAAACGTCTTACACAAACGCGTTCTTGAGCTGTACTAATATTTCCCCGCGGCGAACCGGTGATTTTCAACTCCAACTTGTGGGCCATCTTGTGATTTCGTGTGACACACTCACGCGCCGTTCTTTTGAATTGTGTATTGCTTATTTAAATATGGTTTTAAAAATATCAAAGTTTGTCTGGTATACACAAAATTGTGACATCAACTTTCCCATAGTTTCCCACCACACCGGACGGCGGTATACAATGTTTTCCGGTAAAACTTTTAACGTATTGTACAAACTTCGGTTCGTATAAAAATCGACTACGGCCAAAGTGAAGGAAATAAATGATACAATAAGAGTCACGGGATTAGATTAAATCCGAAGATGACTACAACTGACACAAGAAAGTACGTTGCGAACCGAAGAATTTCGGAGATTAATCTACGATGCTTTAAAAGTCGGTCTACGATGGTACAACCATAACAGAAGCGCGGAAAATAAATTTACAATATAACTAAAGTGAGTATTAGAGGGAAATCCTTAGAGGGAAAGACGTGTTTGATGACGAGACTATCACACGACAGAAACATTATGGATGAGGAGGAGTTTTTAAACCACGACTAGACTACTCAAAGTTTGTGAGAAGTCAGTGCAACTTAAGAGGGATGAAGGATAAAAAAAAGATCAGTAGGAAAATTAACACTATTTGTTGTTTTAAAAATCTTCATTTATTTGTTATGGTTTTAGATCACCACATTACAATTTAGACTGTACAGAGAAAAGTCTCAAAACTAGTGCCGTTCAGAACTAGAGCCAGCTATTTTCAATGGAAAATAGAAAGGTGCGGAGTTCAGTAGCTGGACGTTACAAACTTTAACTGTCGCTTTATAATATCTTTGCGCTTATATTTAGCGACGTGGAACCCCGAATCAAGAAAAGCTTAGCAGTATTTTTCAGGTGTGGGATAGGAGTAGGTCATCAACAATTTTTGAGCATGCACACGCACGTTAAAACTATCAAGACTTTAAAAATTGTCAAACAGGATAACATTTTAGTAAAAATAAATTAAAGAGCTTACAACATTACACTATTTATTTTCATAAAGTGCACAGGAATGTAAAACTTAAAAAAAATCAGAGAAAAGAGTTTACAGGCTCTGGGCGACAAGCTTGAAAATCGTATTTGTTGGAAGACGTAGCGTGGTTTTGTAAATGGCTTGTGGTATTATATAATACAGTACTTCGAAGCAGGTACAATGCGGGGTTCCTTCGTTCAAAAGAAAATAAAGTTACAAATTGGTTCGCCGGCGCGTCAAACCTTATCGACGGACGTAGGGTTGCCGACTGCTGCTACAGACTAAAAGTCTCTTACTTACGCGCTTCCACAGAAAATGCATAACGGTTCTTCAATACCTCAACTAGGTTTGTCTTAAGAACGCTGTAGATGTTTGTATTCATAGCGTTTCAGGAGACATTCACTGTAATCCTTGTAAACGAAAATTTCAAAATTGCGCATAATACAGAATAGTCTATAAGTCATTTAACACTAGTTAGTTAGTTAAAAACAAATTGATTTAGTCAAGCGACTAATAGCCCACTCTGTAATGGCACTCTAGATCAGGTGAATTAATAAATTGAGATAAATTTTGGAGTGCACTGCTTCATACGTTACAAGTCTACAGAACGATCCACAATCATAATAAAATTAATTGATGACTCGTGGGCACTTGGTGAAACATATTAGTACAAAGGTTTATAACAATATATGAACACTTGGTACGTTTCACAGATTTTATTTAACTCTGACAAGTTATATTTTGCATTAAATATATTTTGCATTCAGACCATATTTAGTTTAGTTAATTTTATATTTTGCATTCAGGTTATATTTAGTTTTTTACAGACAATTGAGCTTCCCTTAGCTCCTGCAACCCCGCTCTCCATATTCACATCTCACACATGGTCCAACACACGCCCTAAACAGATGTCCACCACCACACTTATATCTTCTGTTTAGGTTTTCATTCATCTCTTTGACAATGGCTTAAAAAGTCGAAACAGCTGTCAGAGTTAAATAAAATCTGTGAAATGTACCAAGTGTTTATATACTTTTAAAAACCATTGTATCATAATAAAATTTAAGACATGAGACGGATATAATATTGTTACTACGGTATCACGGATCGTCGTATGGTACAATGGATACAAAATACAGACACAAATGAAATCACTAATTACTAGCTTTAGTGAATCACAAATAACAATTTGAAATCAGCTAGATACTCTCATATAGTAATTTAAATTAAACTGGTCCACAAGCAATAATAATGTCGACTGTAAAGAGTTCGACACTAATTATAATAAAATAATCACTTTCCACAACAACCAGTTGATCCGCGCTTTGCAATCTCGCCAGGTGTAACTGTCTAACTAAGCCAGCCGCTGTTTCTTATATATTGTATAGCCTGCAGATGTTCCAGAATAACTTTCCAAGCTAGCATAATTTCAGTAGTGAGTAAGCGCTCGAATAATTTAGAGTGTACTTTTCCTGCACACCTTTGACACGGAAACTCGACTAGTCAATAAACGGGTAGAAGGACGCTCTCGACATCACACAACCAATTCGATACTCTAAGAGAACAAAGTGGTGTGATTTTAACAATTAACTACCTCAACTGAGTGAATTAATCTGAAGGGAGGAAACGTATGTTCCGAAACGCGTCATTTTGAATAAAAAAAATTCACACGACGGATCTAAGATAATTTAATAATTTATAAGTAAAAGAAATCTGTAAAAACAAACTTAATTTTTAAAACGCACAGCGGTTTAGAAGTCTTTACTACCTTAGGACCTTCTTCTAAGGTACCAGCTCATAGGCTGGTTGGCAGCAGCTTGCCATTCTTCACGCTTCGCTGCTGTTCTTTTCAACTCACAATAAGATGTACAGTATACGTCGACAATAAGCTGCTTCATGTTGTCTAAACGGAGTCGTTCTCTGTGATTTTTCCCTTCAATTGTTTCTTATATTATTCTCTTAACCAACCCATTCTGTCGTAGTATTTGCCCTATAAATTTAGCTCAACTGCTCTTCTAAAGACTTCCTCATTCGTTATCTTCTCCCTCCAGCTTATCTTGAATATTCTTCTGTAGCACCGGGTCTCAAATGCTTTAAGTATTTTCTTGTCACTTTCTCCAATGGTCCAAGATTCACTTCCGCATAGGGCAACACTCCACACGTATGTCTTTACTAGATTTATCCTTATTTTTAGGCTGATAGTGTTTGACGTGAAGAGGTTTCTCACTTTGTTGAAAGAAATTTTTAGCCTGGTTAATTCAGTTTATAATTTCCTTACTGCTACGTCCATCACTTGTGATTTTACTTCCTAGATAGTTATATTCTTTAACTGCTTAGAGAATATTATTTCCAAGAAATCAACAGGTTTATAATGGATGCTTCTTTTGTACCTTAGGATAAAAAACGTGACTTAATTAGAAGTAATTACCAGGATTGGCTTTAAAGAAAATTATAGCCACACGTGTAGTGTGCATACTCTGTTCCAGAATAATTACACGTTTCTGCCACTCCGTGTTCATAAAGATCACAATGCGCTCAACGCTGTAATACAGAAGTAACTGATACTTGATAAATAACTTTATACTCTATACTTTACGTTGTGTACATTTTGTGTTCTACGAGAGCAACAATATTTTGTGTTGTTTCAAAGAAGACTGAATAAACGAGACGTGATACCTTGAGTACTGCAGAGATGAATCTATAATAATGTTTACTTACGTACCCGTTGAACGATAAACTTTTATACCACAACAGTGATTTCTGTTGAAACAATATCCAGCTAAATTTACATATGAACGAATATAGAGTAAACAAAACAGGTAACTAACTTCGTGCAGTTTCTGTACATCAGAATATGATTCTATAAACAAACGGAACAAAATTGTTAGCTAATATAGTTACCATAAAACAGAAAATTATATATTGTTACCATAAAATAGAAAATTAATTTGTATGAGATTAAAATTATAATTTTATTATATTTTGAACACGTAATATATATTGTAACGACGGACGGAAGGATGTCGACCATTTGGGAGTGTAGTTTTACATGCTTTCCGACTAGCCGACCTGGTGCGTGTTTTTGTCAAGGCCACGCTATAGTACGCTCTAGACGATTCCACTGCTTATTAACACAAATTATGGAACGTCTGCTGGCTATAAATAGGCAACAGTTGCTACTTAGTTGGTCAGTTATAAGTAGGGATTTATTCAATTGTGGTTCGAAGTATTGTGGCAAAGTGATTACTGTGTTATAATTAGTGTGAAACTCTAATAGTTGACATTATAATTTGGTGTGGACAAATTTAACTAGAATTATCGTACGGAAGTATGATGTTTACTTCAAATTATTATTTGTGACACATTAATACTGGTTTTAAGTAATTGCATTAGTGCTTATATGTTGGTTCTACTGTTAGACCATTGAATAAACAGTTTTACTGGACAAAAATCCTCCAGACACGAAATTTGGTAGAAAGTTAGGTTTTGGGGTCACTTCAATGGGGTAAAAAACCGGACACTTCAGCTCACCGCTGGGCCCCCCTGGGGAGGTTAAAAGGTGGGGCAAAACGGTTTGTTGTAAATATCTCAAAAACTAAGCAAGATATCAAAAAAAGTTAAATACAAAAGTTGTAGACGAGCAAAGTTTCCATTAAAATGGTCCTTAGTAAGTTTTTTGTGAGACGCACTGGGACAGAGATATGAGCGCTCAAAGTTGAGACCTTTTTCTGCAATTTTTCGTATAAGGCATTTTTACGAAAAAAAAACTTGCATTATTTTTTTTAGTTTAGGCCGATTTTGTAGAGTAAAAAGCGCTAAATATGGGTATGTAAGTGTTTGTACATGTAATACCAAGTATTTGGATGTTAATTTTTGCATGTATATATTTATGCACACATATACACACACTAACAACTACAAAAAAGGTGCATTTTTGAACGTAAGCGTTACATGCATATACTGACTAATCCATGCGTATAGGTGTGCATTTTTGGATTTAGACAAGTATAATATATATGCATGAAAATATTTCTACACATATTTGGACATATATGTGTGTGTATATACATGTATACAACTAAAAACGGTTACGTTCAAAAATGCAGGTTTTTGTAGTTGTAGTGTGTGTGTATATGTGTGCATAAATATATACATGCAAAAATTTACATCCAAATACTTGGTATGACATGTACAAACACTTACATACCCATATTTAGCGCTTTTTACTATACAAAAATCGGCCTAAACTCAAAAAATGCAAGTTTTTTTTCGTAAAAATGCCCTATACGAAAAATTGCAAAAAAAACGTCTCAACTTTGAGCGCTCATATCTCTGTCCCAGTGCGTCTGACGAAAAAATTACTAAGGACCATTTGATGGGAAATTTGGTCAGCTACAACTTTTGTATTTAACGTTTCTGATATCTTCCTCAGTTTTTGAGATATTTACAACAAACCGTTTTGCCCCACATTTAACCCCCCCCCCACCAGGGGCCCAGCGGTGAGCTGGAGTGTCTGATTTTTTTCCCCCATTGAAGTGACCCCAAACCTAACTGCCTACCAAATTTCGTGTCTGCAGGATTTTTGGCCAGATTTTCACAAAGTCTGCCTATATTCAATGGTCTATATATAAATACGATGATCTGTGAGACCGTAGTAAAAATATTTTCCCTTTTAGAGTGAACAGTCTAATTACACATTTTTTTTTATTAACAAAAAAACTTACACGAAATAAAATTTACTGTGTGTGAGAGAAGAAAGACCGACTGAATATATGAAACTATAACAAAATGAAATAAGGTAATGAATAAAAAGCTACTAATCTTTAGTCGTGACAAATGCGTATTTCACTGACATTGTATACAGAAGCTGTCAATGCGTCTACCAACTTAAAATATCATACAGTCTCCAAAACAATATAACGGATAAGATCAGAAAATAGAAATTAATATTGATAACGTTAATAAATATTCTGTTCCTCTTCTGATAGTTCCTATCCGTTTCGGATGTTGGATATCATACAGACTGTTTTAACTTTCTGTACTGCTGCACGGAATAAGTCAGTTGTATTCATGCCGAACCAGGTCCTTAAGTTTCTCAGTCGTGATATTCTCTGTCGTCCAACTTCTCTCTTTCCAAGTACTTTTCCCTGTAGTATGGACTGCAATAAGTAAAATCTCTGTTCATTTCTCACGAGGTGTCCTAGATGCTGAAGTTTTCTTATCTTCACTGTGTTGATAGCTTTCATTTCTTTCCTCATTTTTCTCAGAACTGCAACATTAATTATACGCGCTGTCCATGAAATGCTCAGTATTCTACGGTAAAGCTACATTCCGAAAGATTCCAATTTTAAATACTCTGTTACTCTGGGGATATAGATATAGCATAAAAGACATGTTTGAATTGGTATCCAAGTCACTTATTGACAAAATCTCTATAATATTTACCGTATTTCTTCCGTCGTGTGACTTCGTGTTGCGTTCGATTGATTTACGCGTTTCGAAACATATGTTTCGTCTTCAGAAATAAAAATCTTCACTCTTAGCGAGGTCGTTAAATATTAAAATTGCAAATATTGGAAAACAATTCCACACATACCGCAAAATTACATGAGTGCGCACTCGAGTCGGACCGATCGGACACTCCTTGTCGGAGTAACTAGGGACACACAGTTGCATGATGCAAATACATTACCGGTGGCTTGTCTGTGGTCGAAGTGATTACAAGTACAACTATTACATTGATGTAGGAATGACACCTTTTCTACTGAATACTGAATTTTTTATTCGTTCTACTGCCAGATTTCTAGTGAGTAGTGAATGTCACATAAAACACATTTTTCTATTATATATATATATATACTACACTTCCACTATGAACACTTACTTTTTGGTTTTGTTACCCAGACGTTTCGACGTGGTATTCGTCTTCTTCAATGGGATTTAAATACTGAATGTCTGTACAGTAACGGTTATGGGATGTAGGTGTGTGTGGTGGGGGTTGCTGGTGGGAAGGAATTGGCGCTGGGATTCGAATTTTGTGATGGAATCAGTGTGTCGAAAAGTATGTGTGATCTATAATGTAATTGTTCGTTTAATATGTTGTTTGGTTGTAGTGTGTGATATCTGTATATTTCAAATTGTTCTGCTGTGTTTAGTTTTTTACTTTTAGGTAAGTAGTGTAGTATTTCCATGTTGTGCTCTATGTTTGTGTTCGATACACTGATTCCAACACAAGATTCGAATCCCAGCGCCAATTCCTTCCCACCAGCAACCCCCACCACACACACCTACAGTAACCTAACCGTTACTGTACAGACATTCAGTTTTTAAATCCCATTGAAGAAGACGAATACCACGTCGAAACGTCTGGGTAACAAAACCAAAAAGTAAGTGTTCATAGTGGAAGTTTTATTTATATATATATATATATATATATATATATATATATTGCGACAGTACAAATAAGTGATGTACTGAGCATTGAATATAAAAATGTAAATATACCTAATAAAGTGTAAATAATTAATAATGTATTAGAAATAAGCATGTCAGGGATTGCAAGCTTGGTTCAGACAAAAATATGAACAGGTGTTTCGACCTGAATCGATGTGCACACACACACAAATGTAACTGAAAGTGTGTACACCAGTATTTTGCTAGTGTGTGTGAACGCAGGGCTATGCAGGAGAGTTTACCACCCCAAGATGAATAATTGCATAATAACGGTTTTCCGTAATTATTCATAAACTTTAATTAAAGAGTAAAATCCAAAAACACAATAAAATGTAATAAAATTTACTAAATACTGTGTACGAAAACCACGTGAAAGTGACACACCGTATGAGTGTAATAGTGAAATAACTGTGTACAAATCGAAAGGGTTAAGTTGCGATGTCCAAACTTACAGTGAACGTGTGTTGTAAAAATAGTTATAAGATAAGTATAAGAGTATACTTACAGGACTCTGCAATTCGCAGAAATATAAGAAATAGCGAAATTGACAAAGAGTGGGGGAACTGAATCCAGAGACAGTTTCTGACATGTCGATTTCGTACCACTGCAGGTGTCGACCAAGACATGGGTATAAATAGGACACACAAGCTACAGTGGTTCTCTTTCGTAAATCATCCACGGTGCAGCGGCAGCTTATGCCCGTCCACACGGCGTATTTATTTTTTTGTAAATAGTTTAAATTTTCCAGTTACATACAACTATGTAACTAAGTTGTAAATACAATCATTTTTAAATAATAACAACATTACATAAGAAGAATTACATCAGAAGATCCATTGACGTCAGAAACAGCACGAGGAGAGTTCCAGAGAGTGATACGACGCTGGACAAGAAAGCGATTCGACGCTGGACAAAAAAGAGCGAGTCGACGCTGGACAAGAGGAGTGATTCGACGCTGGACAAGAGGACGCTGGAGTGCGAGACGAGGACGACTACAGATGGATCAAAATGATCGAGTACGATTGACGACAATAAGGTGATAAACAACTTATTTATATCTTAATCGTACAATGAACTCAAATTAAAGACATTTCTATTTTATTTAAAAGTAAGAGCCAATGTTTATTGTAAAGTAGAATTAAAATCATAGATGTTTTAGAAATACGATTAACGTAACAAGAGCTCAAATTAATATGAAATAAAATGAATACAAAGCATTTAAATGAAAACAATTAGTATTTGAGATAAACCAGTACTGAGAAACAAAAGATAAATTCAATAACTATTAATATTTTGAGTACATTACAATATATAAAAAGAGATTTAAATATTGATATTTTGAAACACATTAATTGACTGAGTAGTCTGGAAATAAGATTTTTCTTTAATACAATAATTAGTAGAATAGAATACTTAGTCAGTAAGGATGTATATAGCATAAGCATTACGGCATAATAACAAATAATAACGAATGTTTTAAATCGAAGTCAGTGCCATGTGCACAAATTATAATAATATCAAATAAATTTGAAATACCGTTACAAGTTACATAGAGTTCTTATTGCAGATACACCTGAAACCCAATTTAAATGTTATATTGTTACATAATTTGTCAATCTTGAACGTGAGACCGGTCACGCTAAATTTATGTATATATATATGTACTTATGTATATGTATTATTGCATATTTGGCTCCCAAAGAACGTGGGGCTATACAAACTAAATTACATGCAAATTTGTACACACATAAATACGTTGCATATATTTGTCGCCCTGGACGTGGGGTACGACATGCCTAAATTTATGTACAAAAATTTGTTACATAAATTGTAGCCCATGAACGTATGGCCCGATCCCCATCATTTAACTATTAAAATTTTTTATGTAGCTAAATGGTTGCTCTAAAATATAAAGAGTGTGTTAAATAAAAAATGTATAATATGTAATAATTATTTATATTAAACAGTAACTGAATGTAATGTTAATTGTTGTGTAATCACACAGCTGGCGCCCACAAATAATATTATTTGTCTATGTAACAGGTGTAACTGTAATGAGTATTAATAATAACTATTAATAAAAATACAGAAATAAATACATAAGTAGGGAACGGTTATCAATAATAATTTTTAAAGAATTACTACTAAATAAATATTTTAATAATACTTCAACATGACGACGCCAGGAAATTTAGACGTCGAGGCATTCCAGATGATAATGCGTGCCTGGGTCGATGAAATAAGTACAAAACAAACGGAAAATATAAATGCTAAAATAGACGAATTAAAAGAATCTAATAAGAAACAATTAGAAGAACAAACTGAAAATTTTAGACAAGACACCGTAAAAATAGCAGAGAGTGTAGAAGAGTTAAAAATTGATAATCTCCAGTTGAAACAAGACCACATAGAAATAAAACAAAGTATAATCGACAGTAATGCACAATTAACCGAAAAAATTGGTGACACCAACAGACGTATTGACACGATCGCAGAAAATGTCTGTGGAATAATTAATAAACAAACGGAGCTAATATGTGAAAAGATAGTATGTGAATAATTCATACTAATTAAAAATACGTGTGTAATTACTAACGATAATTATAAAAAAGTAGTTAACATTAAGGAGGAGAAGCAAATAAAGGTTAATAAAACATACCTTACTAATGGCGATATCCCTATTGTGAGACACCACACACTAGTAAGTCACATAAGATGAAACACTTAAGACACTACACTTACGGAGATAAATATCACTGTAGGCCTAACAATAAACGTAGTAAATTATCTATACGAAACACTACCCAAAATTGTGGTAAGTATGATGTTAGATATACGCACGATAATTATAGTAACAATTATTATAACTGTAAGTATGAAAACTACAGAGGTTATCATAAACGACGAATGAAAAAACCGTCGACAGCTGTTCAGGTAGATTCACTCAACCAAACTAGTGACGAGAGAATTGAGAAAGAGGGAAGCATTTGTAACGATAGAAAGAGGGTAGATTTTGTATGGCCGAGAGGCAAAACGAAAATGTTACCCTATGAACAGGTGACTTCTACGATAAAAATAAATGTCGCAGTAATACAATGGAATGCGGACGTTGTTTACACAAGGGTGAGAACAATAGTAAGCATGACGACTATGCTACAAAGGAACAATATACGTCCGGTAGGACAAGAGGAGTGATTCGACGCTGGACAAGATGACGCTGGAGTGCGAGACGAGGACGACTACAGATGGATCAAAATGATCGAGTACGATTGACGACAATAAGGTGATAAACAACTTATTTATATCTTAATCGTACAATGAACTCAAAGACAATTAAAGACATTTCTATTTTATTTAAAAGTAAGAGCCAATGTTTATTGTAAAGTAGAATTAAAATCATAGATGTTTTAGAAATACGATTAACGTAACAAGAGCTCAAATTAATATGAAATAAAATGAATACAAAGCATTTAAATGAAAACAATTAGTATTTGAGATAAACCAGTACTGAGAAACAAAAGATAAATTCAATAACTATTAATATTTTGAGTACATTACAATATATAAAAAGAGATTTAAATATTGATATTTTGAAACACATTAATTGACTGAGTAGTCTGAAAATGAGATTTTTCTTTAATACAATAATTAGTAGAATAGAATATTTAGTCAGTAAGGATGTATATAGCATAAGCCTTACGGCATAATAACAAATAATAACGAATGTTTTAAATCGAAGTCAGTGCCATGTGCACAAATTATAATAATATCAAATAAATTTGAAATACCGTTACAAGTTACATAGAGTTCTTACTGCAGATACACCTGAAACCCAATTTAAATGTTATATTGTTACATAATTTGTCAATCTTGAACGTGAGACCGGTCACGCTAAATTTATGTATATGTATATGTATTTATGTATATGTATTGTTGCATATTTGGCTCCCAAAGAACGTGGGGCTATACAAATTAAATTACATGTAAATTTGTACACACATAAATACGTTGCAATATATATATATATATATATATATATAATATTAAAAAAGTGAACGAAGAGGATGTATCAACAAGATAATTATAACACATTTTTCTTCTAGAGTTGTTCAGGGCTTTATAGAAAGACGTTTGTTTTAACTCACTTGCATTTGTAATATCCAACTGTTAGTGAATGTGTTGACTATTAGGTTTCTCAAAATTATATATACCGTACCGAGAAGCTTAGAACATTATCCCCTCTTCCCCCGTCCAGTGTGGCAGATGTTGCCCCAGTCAAGGAAGCTCACAAATAGGTCTCAGTGTATTCAAGAACTCTTGAGATACGCATTAAGTGGCGTGAAGTGAGGCTGGAAACTTTCTAGAAGGCGTGCGCTACCTACAAATAGTCACAGCTGCCGGCTTGTCAGTTAAGTGGCGTTGAGCGACTTCTGTTTGAGCGGATGGATCGAGTGTTTGTAGAGATATTGTACTGAAGTGTTGGTATTAGCGCGGAATTCTTTATAGTTGACATTATGATTTGGTGTGGACAATTTTTACTTGAATTGTTGTAAGAGACTATCTTGTTGATTATTAATTGTGATAATTAAAGCTGGATATTAGTGATTGTATTGGTGTCTTGTATTTTGTTTTTCACTGTAGCACACGACAATCAGGAAGACCGTTGTAAACATACATTCACCGGCGCAACAAAACGTTAAATCTTGCGGTAACGCAGTAAAGTGAATCCGGACTGTAAACTTCTTGGTACGCAATTAAAGGTCACATCGTTTGCAACGAAAGTGAATATAGAAAGAAAAAACAACTTCTCAAAGTATCAGTAACTCATAAAAAGTATTATTCAGTACTATTACAGTATTATAAAAACTATTTTCCCATGTTAAAAGACTATAGGCCTATAATCAATATTTTAACATACGAGCTTCATCTTCGCTTAGTTATACTACTACAATTGTTTCTATAAGTCTTCCATTACAAAACATTTTGTTTGCTCTGCGATGTAGTGTATTTCTTAAAGACGATTATGATAATCTCTACAAAAAGTAACTGTATATTAAAATGGAAAATATATTGATAATAAAATGAGGAAGCATTCGTACATTACACTTTCTTAATTAACTCTATTAGAGCTTATATAATTAGATCTTCATCCTTTGAAGGGAGAACAGCCAGAGAGAAGAATATCATTAGTGTAAATGATGTTTCTTCCCCCCCCCCACGTTCTTCTTTCTTTCTCTCTCTTTTTTTCCTCGCTTCCTCTTTCTATTTGTCTACCTGTCTGTCTCTTATATTCAGTTCTTGCTAACCAATTCTAGTGCACAATTCCAATATAACTTTCTTAGCTACCGTTTTAAATTACATATACAGTGGTAGTAGTAGTAGTAGTAGTAGTAGTAGTAGTGGTGATGGTGGTGGTAGTAGTAGTAGTAGTAGTAGTAGTAGTAGTAGTAGTAGTAGTAGTAGTGGTGGTGGTGATGGTGGTGGTAGTAGTAGTAGTAGTAGTAGTAGTAGTAGTAGTAGTAGTAGTAGTAGTAGTAGTAGTAGTAGTAGTAGTAGTAGTAGTAGTAGTAGTAGTAGAAGACCATAATTCATCGGCTTCCTGGAGTCCACTTTTAATGTACTCAGAAAACAGTAACTAAGGTGTTATATAGAGTAGCATGTAAGCCGGGATATATCAAACAGAAACTCAGTCTATCACAGCAAAGCAGCTTCTTGTTGAAATAAAGATAAAAAACTAGTACACACTATAAAGGGTCAAATAATAAATTCCCACTACAATTGAATCCAAGTGTAAGAACACATTTGCCGTCTGAGAATCTAAATTAAACTTTGATTGTGTCGGCAAATACACTTGCGTTGCTTTCCTCTGAACGGAAAGCGTTTTTACTTTGTAAGACTCTTTGCTGTTTACTGGAGCAAGTATGAAATGAAAACTATTTGATTTTGACGTAGAATACGTCTTACCTTTCAGGCCAACAATAGGCACCCCCAACCAGAAAATCGAGACTTACGTTTTCACGTCACGTTTTAAATTGAAATATTATCTAAACGACAAAAGATTCACGCTTATATAACATACCATTCGACAGGTAAAGGAACAAAGATAATAAATAGCACAATATAAGCGGGCTATTGCATCATCCAACGCGGGGTGAGCGGGGGGAGAAATAGAAATGTTTTGCGCCGCTGGGCGCGCACTAAAATTAGTATTTCTCCGGTTTCCGATGCGATAGAACGTTGACTGATGTGTCGTCAAAATTGTCTCATCGAGTACTATCTACATAGTGTACCGCAATAGCGATGATATTATTAAGAGGTTTGAATAATCGTAATTCATGTTGTAAAACTCGTGTGTTCGGACAAAATGTCGCGGTATATGGATGCTAAACGTGCTCAAAAGTATCGTAAACGCATACAGGAGGGTAGAGAAAATCGTGGGGAATTCAAAAAACTTAAAATGACCAATGCCGCATGTCAGAGGATTTACCGACAACGCTTAAAAACAAGGAAATAAATACTGAAGTCGAGTTGGATGAGGAAGAGCGCCCGACTTCGCAAGTGTATCAGCCGATTGAATTCAGCAAAACGTGGCTGTTAGCTACAAAGCACATCCACAAAACATTCTTTAATAATGAAATTGAACACGCGTGTGACGTTTGTGACAGACTGTGGTTCTAGATGGATGTAAAGATAGTGGCTGTTAAAGTGATGCCTTTGGAACACCTTGGAGACCAGAATTAATTACCATAGTAACAAGTAAATAAACAAATGATATTTAGCGGCATCGGAACTATACCTTTATCCGTTCCTGCAGTTTTTAATGTTTTTACAATGCGACTGTATTGATATATTTTGTAATTTTTATTCATAACACATTAGCAACCCTAAAGCACACAGACGTATTCTACGCTCTGAAGATTTGCGGCCGTGGCTCTGACACAGCCCCCGCCGACGATTAATTAATTATTAATCCAGAAATAGAAGGTTAGTGTAAAAATATTCTTCTACACAATGTTATTGCATATAGAATCCTTTATAAAAAGTCTGTTTCCTAGGGTTTTTGTATTCCTGCCCTATTTTCTATGACACATTGCCCATAGGTTTTGTGGAGTTGTTTAAAGTGGCCAGTGCTGTTATCTCGTCGCTCATGACGGCTTCCTTTTGCGGTGCTTACCAACGCACGGCCTTGAAAGCGTCACCGTCTACTATCATTGTAAGTTTTAAACCAAGGATACAGTCAATCCCAAAATACCAGCTAGACAACTACGTTAACATAAAATTCAGACGAAGGTATAATGTACAGAAATTAAAATTCACACCATTTTTCTTCAGTTGATTGAGAAATATTGTCTAAGCATCATTACGTTTATTAATGTAGTTTCGCCTTTTTTTAAATATTGTTTTTTTTATTTTTATTATTTAATATTACGGCTGTACAACGTTTACACATTTTCCAGGAACAAAGATTACAGAAGTGACTGAATTCTCATCTTCCACTGCTGTTTGTCCATCCAAAGATCTTCTTCAATTTCTCGTTCCCTCAGTATAATCTGAATCTCTTCTATCCAAGTGATAGGTATCCAAGTCTTCGTCTTTTCCTTCTTCCTGGTGGGGACCATTCCACAACTCTCCTCGACATTCTTTCCTGTGCCATTCTTTTCGTGTGTACATATATCATTGTAATTTTTTTTGGATACTTTTCCATTTTTCAGTCTGTCAATTTGAGCTCCCTAACCGAGACTTGTAAAGATGTTTACCATAACAGAGATGATCCCAAAATAATTTACTATGCAGGTGTCAGTAAAGTAGCTTATTTGGTTCTGGCTAAATTTAGCCTGTGATTAACACAGTAACTAAATGTTCACAAACATTGTTGTATACTAGTGGTGTTTTGTATTTCAACTGTCATTAAAAATTTTAGCAATAAATTCTGTAATGTTAAGTTACTTGAGATGAAAGATGTCGACCCGTGTGGCCATTGTAATTATATAATTTACACAATATTTATCCTATTAACAACAAAGTGCAAATTGCCTTCTGCATAAAGTAGACGATTTCACTATTTCCTCAACATTATTAACTTATGGTGTCCTTTGAAAAACGTAATACCATGTTCTCAAGGAAAATAACTTCCTCAGTTGTCCAGTATTGTCAGCAACCAACATGCTGTCCTTGGGCTACTGTTAATCACATAATAAAACGTCCCTTGAGATGCAAATAAACGCGTACACATATTTAGCATTCAGGCTTTTCAAAAATTACAAATAATACTGGTGATAACAAAAACGTATATGATTGCAAAATAGTAATTCATTATTCATTTTTCTCTATGGCGTCACCGTTGGGGTCGAAGTTTAGCCTCCATAATCATCCGCCTCAAATTTTTCCTGTCCTTGGTGATCGATGTCTATTGTTTTATTTTAAGTAAAGTATCAGGATACCTCGCCACTGCGTCAATGCTGTGATGCTTGGTCTTCCGACAGGCCTTCTACCCTCGATTTGACTCAAGAGTACCTTCCTAGGTATTCGGTTGCCTTCCATCCTAATGATGCGTCCTACCCATTGCAATATATGCAGTCGGATTATTCATTTTAGCTTGTAAAAATTAATATCACTATGAAATGCTAAGTTCCTTGTTTCGACATGTAATCTATTTGTATGTAGTTCATGAATCTATGAGTATGTTCATGAAAAATAAAGTAATCTGACTTTTAATGTTTTACGATCATAATTCTTAGAAATAGACGGGTTAAAAACTGTGCTGGAATACTGATCAACTTTCTAGAAATATAGCATGATATAGGCTGCAACTTTTTTCATCAATTTATTGGAGATTTGTAATCTGTTCGACTAAGAATATTGAACAAATTGGCTGACAACATACATACAGGATTATGAAGAGCTGACCATTGACAGCTCTTCTTGTTTTTGTTAATAGATTAAAGAGATACACAAATTACAAAACTAAATGACAAAAACATGTAAACAAATGATCAAAAATTACTTCCACTTGCTGATGGCATGATACAATAAGTTCAAATGTTAAACACTGGGCCCATAAGGCCCCATTAACTGGCTGACATTAACACTTAATGTAGACACAAATACAAAACATACAGAACAGAACAGATATCACAGACATTACAATACAGCTAATAAAGAGAATACATTATTAATTAAACCTGAATGGTAAGTCTAAGAGTTTGTGGCTTTTTAGTCTATAAATATCTTTACTGTTATCTAACAAATTAATTGCCAGATGGTTTGGATGCTTTTCTAATTTGGAGATGTGAGTCCTGAAGAGGCGCATGAGTTCTTCTCTCACTGTTGGAACTTTGAAGTCGCGGTGTATAGAGTCGTTGGAGACAAACCATGGAGCGTCGACTATTGATCTTAAAGTTTTGGACTGAAAGCGCTGGATAATCTCAATATTACTTGTACTAGCAGTACTCCAATGTTGAATACCATAAGTCCATACCGGTTTAAGAACTGCTTTATAAATTAACAGTTTGTTGACTAGATTTAACTGTGACTTTCTGCCTATCAGCCAGTAGATATTTCTGACATTGTGATTAAGTTCAATCTTCTTAGAAGTTATATGTTTTTTCTACGTTCAACGTTAGTCTCCTGTCAAGATGCATCCCAAGGTACTTAGCACTTGCAGCTTGCGGTACTGGTTGACCGTTAATTGTTAACGGAGAGCAGTTCGCCTTACGTGTGGTGACGGTAACGTGTACTGACTTGAACGAATTGTTTTTTATAAAATATTAAACAAGCCATAACTGAATGCTGTTTAATGATTCTTGTAGTATAAGAGATGCTACTGAGGGGTCGGAGTGTGTCGATAGGATTCCTGTGTCATCGGCGTAGGTAGCAACAACAGTGGTTTAACTTGCTGACGGTAAGTCCCAGGTGAACAGAAGGTAGAGCAGAGGACACAGGACACTACCCTGTGGAACATCTGACCTTACTGGTAATAGAGGAGAAGTAGCATCCGAGTACTTGACTTAAAACACTCTGCCCACTAAGTAGGAATGTAGAATACGGTAACAATTATGTGGCAGGCTTTTCTTTATTTTGTATAGGAGTCCAAGATGCCAGACGTTGTCAAATGCCTGGGAAACGTCGAGAAACACACCTCAGTAGAACATCTTCGATTCCAAAGATTTATTGATAACTTTTGTTAGTCTGTGTACTTGATTTACCGTAGAGTGCTTTTCTCAAAAGCCAAATTGATGATACGGAATTAGGTTGGTTTCTACAATTGTTGGCATAAGTCGTTTTTCAAACAGCTTCTCAAAGATCTCACCAAGTATCGGTAGAAGGCTTATGGGTCGATAAGAAGAGGGTTCTTGAGGGTTTTTACCAGGTTTTGAGACCATGGTTACTTGAGCTGATTTCCAGAGAAGAGGAAACTATTCAAGTCTGAGTATGGCGTTGAAAATGTATGTTATTAATTCAACGTTTTTGTACGGCAGCTCCTTTAGAATTTTACCCGATAACAAATCAATGCAGGGAGCCTTTTTACTTTTAAAATTATACAGGATTATCTCCTCGATTTCGTTAACTTTAAAAGGCTTAATTGGTAGAGTCAGTTGGAGCGTGGAGTGTAAATATCTTAGTATTTCTTCATCGAAAGAGACGTTTCTTGCTGGCTTCAGGTTGATAAATGTTGACCAAATGTTCGGCAAAAGTCTAGCATTTCTCTGTATTGCTTCGCGACCAGCTACCACCTGGTTTACGTATTGGTGGTATTTCTAATAGTGACCTTTTTAATCGTTTTGTAGCCTTCCAAAAGGAATAATCAGTACTCTAAATAGGTGACAGATTTTCTAGATAATCCTGAATGCCTTCATTCTATAAATTTTCTAACAATCGTTTTAGTTTTCTGGCCGCGAAGTTCCCCTTTCTTTTATCATCCGGATGATGAGTATGCTGCCAAATTGGTCGCAATCTACGCTTCTCGGTTAATTTCTTTCGGACAACCAGAAGAAGGTTTAAGTCCTTTACTCTTCGCTGTATTGCAAGGTGTAGCTTCCCAGGCTGATTTTTGAAAAGTTCTGGCTTGATAGTTTACAGCCGTATCCAAGGCTGCAACTTGCATTTAAATATCACTCTCCCATTTGCCTCTAGACATTTTCCTTCACAGCTGTGGTGCAGAGAGCGTCGGATATGGTCAGTGACCTCACCAACATACAACTAATATGTAACTATTCCAACAATGCAATGATGACAAAACGTAAGTGGGAAGCCCCTATGGTTGAACTGCTGGACAGTAGTTTAAACCAACTACTGCTGGAGCTTTAAAAACAAATCCACATAAATTCGTACTTGACCTTGATTTGCAGGTGATGGTTGCAAAGGATTAATTATCATTTTTTATTAGACCTGTGTCTTACGACTTAGCAAATGTTTTAGTGACAAACCTAAAAATTTGTTATTCCATCATCTAATTCAAACTTACTTTGCCCAGAGCGAAAAAGACATTAACTAAAGTCCTAGTGAACTCAAAATGGGATTGTCTGCTTAAAGAGTGTTGTTGTTGCAAATCCCAGTAAAAGGGAGAAAACTCATCATAAGTATTCACGCTCAGATACCTTTGTATTATCTTGTGCAAAGAATATGATTTCTTGTTTTTATCTTTTCTGAACGCACTCATATTCCGTCGGAAGCAAATACTGTATATTGAATTGCTTTTCCTATGTGTTTATATGTTTTGAATTTTTCCCCTTGGAGTCTCTACTAAGCATAAGTGTTTTTCTTTTAAATATTTATAAAATATTCATATCACAGATAAAATATTCATTTATAAATATTCATTTTTATCATATTCTTATCATAATCGAGAATTTGATATTTTCTGTTTAGTTTGTAAACTCAATATCTTGCATTTATGGCATAATTACATTACTTGTAGTTAAATATATCATCTATTCACTATGTTTCCTTTTCCATTTCTCTTTCAATTAGCCTACGCTGCCTATTTTTTACGTCCGCTTTATTCTCCTGCCCTTGCGCTTTTCTTTTATTTTTATTTTACCCTATCCTTCATAATGTATACATTCTATTTTGGAAGAGTCAATATAACTAGTCTTACTACAGTGTCCGTAAATTGGCAGTTTCGTAATAAAACTCATTTTGAAAATTAAAAGATTAATTTATCATATTAATTGTAGGCAGTAGTTTTACCCCGCAACAACCATCCGACTGATAAAAAGTTGTACAGCGCAGGTTGATGAGCGGCAAAGCTCATCACGGACGTAACGATGCCCATTAGCCGGCAGACGGGATTACTGCCAAGCCGAAAGCTAATTTCTTTTTATTGGTATCAGCGAGATTTTTTGTAACAGTGGAATTTTGTGACGAACACTCATAACCATTACGTTTTATGCACACACGTGTACACAGAAAGTAAAGAGACCTTGTAGTTTTCTACTTGAGCCTCGCGTTAGAGGTACGACGATTTTTTGGTGACTAAATCGTTATACCTTTCCCGGATGAATAATATTTGCCAGCATTAATAGGCGGGTTACATGAGTAAATTTACATGAAATAATAAAACATTTATTGTCGTTTGAATAACAATATACTTCATTTACATTCTGTCAAATTTGTGCCCCTATTAAATTTTCATTGTATCTTTGGAATAAGTAAGCTATATAATAGTTAAGTTAGTCAATTAAATTTTTAATAAAATTAAAAATTTGGACCCGGTAATTGCAAATTGACGGAAGTTATGCTTCAAATGTTTTATTTTTGTAATGGGATATAGTATTTTACCATTTGTCTTTTTCAAAACGTAAGTAATTATATTGATTTATGGGTGGAGAATATAGAAGTTTTATAAGAAGAAATCATATTATTTATCCGGTAAAGGGTTTGTGAGGATCGGTCAAAAAGTATAACACAGTTGAGTGTCTGGCGTCGTAACAGCTCAGCAACAATTTTCCTGATGATGACAGTAAATATTGTCGAAAAATTGACACAAATAGATTAAAATTTGTGTTATATTTTTTGATGGATCCTCACAAACCCTTCACCGGAAAAATTCATTGATTGACGGTCACTAAAAATTTAAGGACATATTATTTATGTTTATAATAATCAAGCAATAAAAATGTTAATATCACAAGGTAAGTCTAATGGGGACATACAGCTTTAGTCTATGCTGATTTCATATTTCCAGTATTTTATTTAACTAATTCCTCTATCAGTTCCATGTCAAGACAAATAGCACCTTCTCCAACTACTATACTATTATTACTTTTATGACATTATGAAAAAATATATTTTGGAGCAAGGGGACAGTCTTTGTAACTTGAAACACTGGCAGTGATCAGAGTTAAATTATGAAATCAGTTACATGAGTTTGTAATATATTAATAATAATAATATATTATTAATTATTATATTAATTAATAATACATTATAATATAATACTTTATTTGTATCGGTTAACTTAGATTTCTGACAAATTATAACAAACAAATATTATATATTTGAGGTTGCAGTATTGAATATTGCAGTTTTAGTAAATGTAAAAGGATAGTTAACAAATCTAATTAAGTCCAATCCGCCTGGTTTTAGTTAAACGCTATAACTATGTTTATAAATGTATTTTAACTTTGGTTGCATTACTGTTCATACACGATGACATAGTATGAACAGTAGATGAAGTATTTTGAACATTACGTGTACGAGGTTGATGGAATGGCCTTGAAGAACCGAGTGAAGAACCTAAACCTTTATGATGCGTACAAACAATTTATTAGTAACTCTTAGTGAAACCTACAAAAAATTATCAGTTTCATAATAAAAAAACAGTATCTATGTATTACAGTAAGGCAACAACGTATTTCGTAAACAAAAACTAAACCAGTTCGTTTTTAAATGTACATTGAATAAGATATAAAACATAATACAGTTGCAGGTGGCTTTGTATAGCTGTTGTGCGACCAACTACACGGGCGGTCTGAAACGTTCGCGCCCTAACAATTAAAAAAACAAGTTTATGATTCCAAAATTATTTTTATGTTTCAACATAACACACATAAATTATTTTTATGTTTCTTTTGGCATCATAATACATTTAGTCCAGCTATGTTCCAATGCTGCTATTCCGTCCCTGAAGTGGTTTTCTGTGAGGTCTGCAATGTGCCCCTATACAGCTAAAATCATCACTTAGTCTGATGAAAAACGTTGACCAATAAGAAAGAGTTAAAATTTTGGGGAAAGATGAAAGCCAATCTGGGGAATAGTTAGGATGTTCTAGCAATTTATAGCGGAGATCTCTTAATTTTCCCATTTCCAAAACACTTTTGTGGGCACGTGCATTGTGTTGGTGAAAAATTATTTTTGTCTTATGCAAACAGGGTATTTTTTCATGAATTTTGTTGTCTAGTTTCTATTGGAATAATATTTTCCGTCTATCGTTGCACCCTTTTTAAGATAATCATTGTACAAAACACTTTTACTATCCCAAAACACCAACGCCATATCTCTTCCGAATGATGGAATTGACATTGACTTCTTTAGTGCAGAACAAACCAGCTTCTGTCTACTGGTTTGACTGTTGATTGGACTCTGGTGTATAGTGGTAGATTCAAGTTTTATACATCATAATAAATCGGCACAAAAATTCTACTTTGTTTTTATTAAAACGCTCCAAGCACTGCTCAGATATTTGTATGCCCACGCATTTTTGATCTGCTGTGAGCAACACTTCTGTCTAAAACGGTTGTATAATACAAATTATTTGGTAGAATGACATGAAGTTGTAGTACCAACATAAAAAAATATGCGAATGTGCTGCCGCCTATGGTCGAGGCCGAGACTTCTTAGTTTACCCTCGTATACACCGTAAATGCATGCCCTGTGTAAATAACCGGAACCTTCTCGTTGTGTTATGATTCATACATATGAAGGAACAGTGAAAGGTAAAACAGTTTCAGTCGTTCTAATCTACAAAGGAATCGCCTCAGAGGAATTGCAGAATGTGCTACCTACAGACAGAAAAGACCTCCGCTGAATTAATAAGATCCGGATTTGTCAAACAGTGACCCGCATATCCATGTTGTGTTCTGTTATTAACGAGAAGACAGCGTTCTAAGGAGTCTCTAGACATTCCTAGCAAGCACAGTTTTCATAATTACATAAGCTTATTCTGAGGAGTAGTTTGACTGTTGTTTTAAGTGACATGTTGTTTTGGTCCACAACTTTAACTATGGGCCAAAGCTAGTAGACTACAATAAAGCCGAGCTCATAGAGGAATGAATTATGCGTTTGAATCCCTTTAGTATGCGTGTCAGAACCGGAAGTCCTTAGACCATAAACGGATCATTCAGTGTCTAATTTTAATTCTAATAAGCAAACAATCTTAAAACTCTTGAACTAAAGCAAAGCAATAGGTTTAATGTTTACTTGTAAAATTTAAAATATTAAGACAGAAAGTGGTCGCAACACGTATTAAAATTAAATGACAGGAAACTCTTTTACTTCTTGGATTTATACAGAAAAGATGTATACTCCACGGGGTAATATTGCGCAATATAGTGCTGCGGCAACAAGACTAATATCGTAAAAAGTTACTTTGATTTGAAATTTTTGAATTATTAGTAAAGTTCAGATACTTTAAAAAATCCAACTCTAAAAAATAAAACAAATCGCGTTTTTCCAAGACTGCATACCAAATTCAAGACAGCATATTGTTTCTTCAAATATAAAAACTATTATCATCAGAGTTGAGAAATTAATTATATGAGTGACACTCTAGGTAATATATAGACGACACTGAACTTTTGCAATTGCCACGAATGTTGATGTCTATGAGTATTTCGATAGGCCTTCTGCGTACCTAGAGCCTCGGTATACAATAATATAGCAGTGATAATCACGAGTATAAATGAAGTGGTAGGATCACAAAATAAAATTAATTTGGAAGTGTAAACATGGAGGTTTAAGCGTATTGATTAAAACAATCTTACGTAGGTCTTGGGGTTTTGTAAAATTGATTATACAATTTTAAGCAAATAGGAAATTCTTAGCACCGACAGTTCTCAGTTGCTGAAGGAAACGTCACGTAGATATCACGTTTTGTTTATTATTATTATTATTATTATTATTATTATTATTATTATTATTATTATTATTATTATTATTATTATTATTATTGGGTCCTTCAGTCTTTCGACTGGTTTGTACCCTCCCCGTATATACCCGTGGTGCGTGTGTTACGGAGTCCCTCACAGGTATATGGGAGCTACAGTTTAACGCCGGATCCAAACGGCATAGTTGGGGAGCGTTTATACTAGGCAGGATACCTATTCGCTGGTTTGCCATCGCCTTGCGAGAGGGAACGATCGTATCTATCTATTGTTTATAAGAACGGGTTATTCTACTTAATAGAAATTCTATCAGATTTTACGTCATTCACTGTAAACCTTTATATTCTTCGAAATGGTAATGTCTGTTTATCTCAATCACAGAATGCTGTTGTTCCTATACATGCTTTATCTATTCTTTTATATGGTAGCACTTTTTCAACATATTTCTTATAACAAACTAACGATTCTCGAAGTGGAATTGGAGAGTGCATCCTCTCGAGCTACCTTCACCAACAGTCTTGCCCATTGTTACGATTGAAATGAGACTTTTCCTTAGAATAGGTGTTGCTTTACGTGTACAACGCTGAAGGCAACAAGAGGTAACAGGCTGGACTGTTTTACGCGAGTAACTAAAGTCTCATCAGAGCCAGGCGTAAACGATACGAGTGAGACTGCACTGTAATAGCACCTCAGTTTCAAACCACAAATCAGCGTCAAGGTAGACTATATATTTCGATCTGGTGATCAGGCTGGTTATCAGTTTAGCACTGTGGTTTTCATTCAGTTACAAAACAGAAACTTCTACAGTATCTTAAGCTAATTATTTATTTCTTGCATTTGAGTATCTAATTTTTAAGAATGAGTACGATGAAGACAGCTAATGATAGGACGAAACGGAAATCATGTAACGCTTTAATTACTAATTTTGATATTTTGTATTACTGAGAGAATTAGTTACGTGTTTTCTTAAAAATAAACGTGTGAGTTAAACAATATTGGTTGATGACTCGTTAGCAATTGGTGAAACATATTACTAGAAAGGTTTTTAAAAACTTACAAACACTTGGTTTCACAGTTTATTATTTTCCTCTGACAATTGTTTCAGTCTATTAAGCTATTATCAAAGAGATCACAGAGACAACTAAACAAAGAAAGTGAGAGTGGTGAACATCAATGTGTTAATGATGTGTATAAGGACATAAGTGTGGAGTGTGTATGTGGAAGGGAGTGGAGAACATAGTATTGGGAAGGTCAAGTGACTGGTAAAATTAGGTATAAGAGGAAAGGAAATTACAAAAATTAATTCTAAGTAACTAAGTATTCTATTCTAAGTAAAAATTCCAAGTAACAACTTTTAATAAAGGAGATACACAAAATTCAGTTTGTTTGTTTGTTAAATTTTTGTTACTTAGAAATTAGTTTTGTCGAAATTAGAAAAGGTCTTTTAAAAACGTTTGTGTGACTTAAATACCTTGTCTGCATATTGTTACAACATCACAAAACAATCTACGTCTTTGTCGAATGTGCCAGAAGAATCTCGTTCTAATGTGTGCGGCATACGTGACTGTAGACGCATTTGCGAGAGTCTTCTCGATGCCGCCAGCCGTGCGGATTGTGTCAAGGCCGCAATTAATTACGTAGTTCACACGGACGCTAAGACGCAATTAGGAAGGTTCTCGTCTGTGAGCGTGGGTATAAATACTTGGCGGCAGCGGCCTTAAGTTTCAGTATTAGTGCGACATATTGACAGCGCGGTTAGGGAGTTAATGTCGGGCGAAATTACTGTGCGCGTTCAAGTGGTCATTAGTTAAGTGTTGTGTTTTATATTCGGACGTTAATTGTAATACAATTGTGTTTAATTTTAGTGGACATTTTATTGCGTGTGAACAATTTTTATTTGATTTGTGTGGAGACTGTGTTGTTAATTACGAACTGTTAACTTTGGAAATTAAAGCTGGTAATTAGTGACTTAATTGGTGTCTTGTACTTATTTTGTTTCCACTGTACCTACGACGATCAAGTAGACCGTCGTAACAACATTTTATTTGTCACTGCAACAAGAAGTGAAGTCACAAGTAGAAGCAGACGAACGTACAAAATGGTAATTTTGCAATACACTTTAAAACGGCAAATTATACGGGAAAGGGAAACGAGGGCAGCAAAAGATAACAGAGAGTTACAAACCGCGCGGACAATAAAGTAAACAAACAATGCAAATAAAGCGAACAACCCAATGGATTATGAGCACGCTGTTTCCAGCTCAGTACCCTGGCTAACCGGATACCATTGTTTCTGTTTATTCGATATAACTCGTGGAGTGGTACGTTGGAATTCATTTGGAACGTGCAACAAAGTATTTCAAATTATTTAATTTTAAATTATTATTACGACGGCTTTACTGATTGTCGTAAAAACAAAATACAAGACACCAATTAAGTCACTAATCACCAGCTTTAATTGTCACAGCAGTTTGTAATCAAGAAGACAGTCTCTTACAACAAATAAAATAAAATATTGTTCACACGCAATAATAATGTCAAGTAATATAAAACACAATTTGTCCCGCACAATTTTAAAAACGTAACACTTCGCCGCAATACTTCGAACCGCACTATGTAAATCGGCCGACAATAACTGAACTAATCCGCCACTGACTGCCTATATTTATACCCCGCTGAAATACTAGAATATTCCATACTACGCGTCAAGGACGCACTTAGAAAACTCCAGAACGTAATTCATTGCGGCCTTGCACACAGCGCGCACGCGGACCGGTGAGATCTGGATCAGTATCGGACGCGTGACAAGCGTCACGTAATTGTCCTTCATCTCAGTAGCAGCAATACGTACGCTCACGCACACACACATTACAGCTGGAAGAGCCGAGAAACGTGTACAATGTTCTGTAATGGTGTAACATTTTTCCGCATTATGTAACATTATAATATGTGGAACATTGGTTCTTCTAATTTTCTTGATCCTAACATTATAATATGTGGAACATTGGTTCTTCTAATTTTCTTGATCCTAACATTATAATTATTACAGTTAGAAACAACGCTGGCTTAGACATTGTACGGTTCATTAAACGTTTTAATTTCTTTTATTATCATCAAATTATCCGCATTCTTTGACGTCGGAACCGAACAGTTCTCATAAAAAAAGATAGCTCTTCTTCTTCTTCACTTCAAGGATTAGGCTTGCAGCCTGTTCTGCCTTTACAGGCACCTTTTCCTTGGTCTCCTCAATTTTGCCATAAAATGCGCCCGACTTGTTCCTTTAAAAATTATAAATACTTGTAGTATCCCTATCAGAGGTAAGCAGCCTCCAGCTAGGTAGTTAGGTGATGGAGCTTCCACCTTAACCTGCCTGATTTTCTGTTGGGTTTTTCTCCTTTAGCCGTTGAGTATCCCTTCACGTTACAAGGCAATCGTTTTGTAATTTTTAATCAAGGTTTTTCTCTCTGCCCTTTGGCAAACCAACGCCGGACCGCAAGGTAGCAGCTAAGAAATTAGAATGAAAAAGAAAAACACCCTAGCCTTCGAATACTCTAATAGCGTAGGGGTCAGAAAAGAACAAGATTCAGTCAAGGGAGACTGGACAGAAAAGACTGAAGGAAGTGAACTCACCCGACACAAGTTCAAGCAAAGGGAGAATCCACGTAGGGCACATCGGCATTGCTGAACCCGTATCCACAAGTTGTGAACCCTTGGTGGCAAAAGGACAAATTAAACGCTTACTTTTAACAACCCCTACCTGTGATAATTTAAATGAGAAGCGTATATGTCATAAAAAAATTACGAATGAGGGCGCACTGGACGTGCTCAATAATTTCATATACTCAGACAGTAAAATATTATTTAAAATTAGTCGGATAGATAAAACGCTTTCCATTAAAATGAAAACAATGTGGTTGCTTATGTAAAATATTATGGTAAATAATAATATAACCACCAGTGCCAAAAATTAAGGTCTAATGTGAATTATACCATATATATACCATATAATACCATTCAAAAATATAAAGATAATACCATAGAACAAGAACACATATTAAACAATAACAAATACACCAACAAAATCTTATATTGGCACAGATATGTTGATGACATTTTACTCCTATACAACGGCAACAAAAGACAAGTTGAAAGTTTCCACAAATACATTAACACTATACACCAAAAATTAAAATTCACACTAGATTTAGAACAAAACAATAGCATAAACTTCCTGGACCTTACAATTGCCAAAACAAACAACACACACACATACAAAATATACAGAAACCCACCACATCAGACATGGTCATACATAACTCATCCAACCACCCAACTCAACACAATCATGCAGCTTCCAACTACATGCTCCATAGGCTCACTTCAATACCCCAAAACACACATGACTACCAAGAAGAACTCAACACAATCAAATATATAGCAGTCAGAAATGGATACAATCCCGACTTAATAAACAAACTACACAAACGTATCCTAAACACAAAAAGTAAAACACATAAAACCAACAGCACACAACCCAATAAATACATCACACTCACATACTACAATTCCAACACACACAACATTGCTAAAATATTCAGGAAACACAATTATAAAGTAGCATACAAGACTAACAATACCATCAGGAAACACATAAATAATACTAACAAAGACACAGACACATACAGCAAAACAGGGGTTTACAAATTAAACTGCAGTGATTGTAAGCAGTTCTACATCGGCCAGACGGGAAGATCTTTTTTCCTCTAGATATTCTGAACATTTAAAAGCCCTCACCACAAACTACATACATTTCACATTTGCCACACATTTACAAAATGAAAACCACAGTTACACAAACATAGAGCACAACATGGAAATACTACACTACTTACCTAAAAGTAGAAAACTAAACACAGCAGAACAATTTGAAATATACAGATATCACACACTACAACCAAACAACATATTAAATGAGCAATTACATTATAGATCACACATACTTTTCGATACACTGATTCATACACACACTTTGAATCCCAGCGCCAATTCCATCCCACCAGCAACCCCCACCATACACACCTACAACCCATAACCGTTACCTTGTACAGACATTCAGTATTTCAAATCCCACTGAGAAAGACGAACACCACGTTGAAACGTTTGGGAAACAAAACCAAAAAGAAGTAAGTGTTCACAGTTAAAGTTTTATATATATATATATATATATATATATATATATATATATATAATAAATAATAATATAACCACCAGTACTGAAAATTAAGGTCTAATGTGAAGTCACAGCACACAAAACTATTACTGTTGCTGTTACTACTTCTGATTTGTGAAGTGTCATCTGGTGTACATTGCGAGAGATGTTCTGCCAAGTAGTGACAATTCTGACTGTTTTAACTTAACAAATAGTAAGTTATTTGTTTTAACTTATAACTGAGTGCCAATAGTATCATAGCGTGCTGTTACTCACCCGCTGCCTGCCATAAACTCTTGCTTTATTGGTTTCTACGTAGTGATTGGTGAAGTACCCAATATGGGGAAGGAAAGAAACTGTTAGTAGAATTAAATATTTACAAACTTTCTTAATTCTCCTTTTAACTAAATTTTGCAGAGTAGACGCCATCTTGTCTTATTACGAGCTAATTCTTTAGCCCGAGTCCACACTGTTCCTTTCCTTTCTACACTTTCTTTAATATTTTTTACAGCCTCAACCTTGAATACAGTACCTTCGCCAGATCTGGGTCTTCCTCTTCCCCTTCTAAATTTCATCTTTGGTTTTCTTTCTCTGCACGTGGCAAAACCATCTCGACTATGAGATTTCTTTAATGTCAGTTAGAAGAATTACCCCGACGTTCATCCAGATAGTGAAGCTTCTTATTCTATCTTCTCTTCTCCCGTTTTCCAGACTTTTAAGAAATCTTATATCTATTCTTTAGACATATTAATGTTTTCCATTTTTGACTCATAGCCAAAAATCATTGTTTAGATATTTGCAGATTTGTAAGCTATCTGATTTCCCATTTGGAATTTCCCTCCCAAAAAACTTTTGTTTTATGGCTACATGCAATCTGATAATTACCAAAATAAAGGGGCCTATTATTCTTCCCATCCTGTCGCCCCCACTGAAGACTGTACTTAAATGTAAAAGGTATTTACTTGCTCATTTTGAACTGTTGCAAAAAATTATATCTTGGGGTTATTAATAAATCTACCAGTCTACTGAATGGAGTTTTCTTATTTGTATTATAGCACTTAAACAAGAAAAAGAAAAAGAGAAATTCGTAAAAATATCGTTTCTGAAACATCTTGAAATATCAGTAAAACTGGGACTTGGGTAGTTTAAGCACTAGTCTCTCTATATTAATTATGTTCTTTTGACTGTTTCTCTATAACCATGTTTATTTATTTTTGTGGAGCTATAAGCTATGATCTTTTCTTACGCACAGCTTCTTCCCATATTCATATTGCTGCATATTACGTTCTGAGCAAGAAATACAAAAACTAGCGTTTTTAACAGACAAGTTTAAAAAATGCGATGTATCGTTTCAATTATTATATTTTAATTTTCCCGGTGGAGGATTTGTGAGGATTGGTCAAAAAATATAACACAAATTTTAAATTATTTATGTCTACGTTTCGACAATATTTATTGTCATCATCAAGACAATAAACTTTGTCGAAACGTCGACACAAATAATTTAAAATTTGTGTTTTTATTTTCTGACGGATCCTCACAAACCCTTCACCGGAAAAATTCATTGATTGACGGTCACTACGAATTTAATGATTATAATTTAAGATATTTTCCCGCCTAATATCGGGAAAAACTAGTTAATACTTTCCATTTTCAGACTTAGACCCATGAATTGCATATAGTGTATGTATTGTAGCGTGACAGATAATCCACACAAATACATTACTCAATGATCATTAATAAAGCTCTAATATATGGAATATCCAGATGAGAATCAATTAAAATGCACTATTTAATAATATATTCACAAGAAAGGTTGAATAAAGAAAATTTCTGCAAATAATATAATATAATACAAATTTAAAAACCCAGAAGACTAAAAATGATAACAACAAAATTACCCAGGTAAGATAGAAGCAGGAAATTAATATACCCCGACAAGGAAACCAGACTAGAAGAAACAAAGGCATGCACAGCGAAAAACTACAGAAGAAGGAAGAATAGTCAAAACTACCACTACTGAAGAAGGAAGAAAGAAGAAGAACCAAACTCAAAGAAGAAAGAAGAATATTCCAAAACCAAATCTGCTGAAGAAGGAAGAAAGAAGAATAATTAAGACGACCCATATAAAACAAAAACCCCATAGGGAAAGAACCCCCAAAAAAACCCCAAAATCAATGAATGTCCAAAGAGAAAGTATAACACCCTAAAAAACCATGTCACTGTAAAACTGACAAAAAACTAAAAGTGTTAGTAGTATTACATATAAGTGCATTCAAAAAGTTATTGTTTAGTTTGTATAAACAAATCTTCACAGTTCCCCCATGGTTGAATATTTCATGTTAAAAACTAGAAAAAGACTAGTAAATATATTGATAATTCACCATAAACAAGTGCAAGTGATCAAATTATAACTAATAAACTTTAAAAAGGTGCATGAGTTACAGTACAAAGTAATAAACTTTAAGTTTTATGAACAGTGTCTACTTTGATAATGAAATAGTAATGTTACTAATAAAAAGCTACTAAAGCTGTATGAACATTCCATAGAATGGAATATAACTTAGATAGCCAGGGTTATACTTAAAGAGG
This sequence comes from Magicicada septendecula, assembly GCA_034769895.1. Lineage (NCBI taxonomy): Eukaryota > Metazoa > Arthropoda > Insecta > Hemiptera > Cicadidae > Magicicada > Magicicada septendecula. The sequence continues at coordinate 25,832,381 of CM068373.1, read as the reverse complement.
GGGTATAAATCCTGTAAAATGGGGAATTACAAAACAAATTGTTAATGTTGAGTAGTAAAAGATGATAACCATTATATGTAACCAGGATGTCAGATTCCTATTACATATAGTAATTAGATAAGTAAGGATTATCCATAAGAAATGTTAGTGCTATAATTTGTTATTTTATTGTTCATTTTAATTTAGGAATGACATATCTAAAAATAGATACCATTCCAATGTTATAGAATATTTTTTATTTATGTTATTAGGTGATATACAAAACAATGTTATTCAGAACACCAGTTTTGACATAGAGAGATGTTATATGTTAATTATATAGTCAATAATTACTGTTATACCAGTCAGAGATGGATATAAAATAACTACATTAATAAAACATTTGGAAATTAGCCACACATCAAATCTAGGCCAAATAATGAATTTAAACTGCAGAATAATTAACAAAACTAGTCTTATAAACCAGTTAAAGTGACAATATTTAGGCAAGATAAACTCAACATATTAAATACTATGTAAATAAGGCTTTCTAAAGATATGGTCATTATATGAGTAAAATTATTTAATTGTCTAAAAAAATACCATTAAAACTGAAATAGATTCACTAACATTATCCTAGGGGGAGTCATATACAAATGAATTGTATTAAAAAACCATCATTAATATACTAAATTGCAATAAAATAAGTGAGAATTGATAATTATATCAATTTCAGATTTAATAGAATAATAATTATATTAGGAAAAATGGCTATTATTTACTTAGAAGACAGGAAGTATAATTTTAGGCCTACCTCCCAAAAATTATAAGAAATATAATTTTCAGATAAAACTTTGTAATACTAACTTAATTACTATCAAAATGAGTAGAATAGAATAGTGAAAACGAATATGTATTTAATATTTCAAACAGTTAAATAATAACGAAATTACATTCTAAGCATAGTGCACGAAATTAAAGTGTGTCGGAAGTTATGGCAATTTGAAACAATGTATGAGATATATTATATAGGCTAAGATTTTCATGAGACGAAGGAAATACAGACAGTTCATTATTATACCTCGAAGAGAGCACTTCATGTGAATATTTGATGGAACCAACCTTTAATGGCCGTTACGTTATAACAGAGTTCGGAATCATTTTATGTAAAATTAAATTTTTTAACTATTTTAATTAAAGTGAAGTGGTGAAGTTGACCCATGAACTACATAACACCAATAAACGAAATCACATATAACTAATTAAATGAAATAACACTGAAATCGCACCAAACACCAAGTGAAAATTCGAGGTTAACTGACACGCATAAACACCAGTAGATATACCCATTTAACAACATTTTTACACAAGTGAACTATTCCATTATACACCAGTGACAATAAACTATACCCCAGAAGATCATATACAATTGCGAAGAACTTTTAACCGAAGAAAGGACATATTATTTCAACAAGTACTTTGTCAACATTAGAAGCTATCAACGCGCATGCGTCAGGCGGCCATTTTGATCCAGTATCGTCACCGCAATAAGACACGACTAGACTGCTTTCTGGTTCGAATAAAATTATATATAAACTTTTATTATTAATAACTACCATTATATTGTTTAAATTTAAGACATTTTTTGAATTGTAAGTGTTATACTTTCATGTCCCTGACCTTCTCTGGCTTTTTATATTAATAACCGTTCAAAGAACCTGTTTTTATAATACAACTGTAAAACTTCTAATATCGACCGACCCTGAGCGAGTCGATACGGCATTGTAACCTCGATTACTTAATCGACCAACTTTATTATTGTGTTTAATAAACGTTTTTGTTTGTTTTTTGGTAAATTGAAGTTGATTTCTCTTATAAAAGGACATAATCATTAATTAACCAAGAAAACTAGATAATCTTTAAAGGCAGTATATGCGAAACTACAACATTTCAAGAGTAAGAAGAAGAGAGCCGTTTTCGCCTAACTTGAAGTTAATTGGATTGTCTTTTTAACAAATTTACAGAACAGAAATTTATTACCAAAATAAACACCATACCATTATAATTATAATTACGATCAACAACCTCGATTTATTCCTAAATATTAAGCACATAAATACACCGAAAACATTTTTTCCGAAATTATTTTTTTATAAATATAAATTTTAAATTTATATTTTATTTTAAATTGCTACCACAGCAATATACACCGAGTTTATTTGATAACAACAAAGACCAGGAACTTTACCAAATCGACGATTCCCAGAGCGGAACGTCACTACTACACATACACACCATAAAAATTATTCTGGGTAATATTATACCAGAACACTATACAATTACAATTATAGTATGGTTTTATTACAAAAGTGAAGATCAACAGTGAGAGCATAACGAAGACTAGAAAATATTAGCTACGTTACTACACACATTCATACATTGAACGAGGCAGACGTCTCGTATTATTACAAAATTGGCTTCCATCGCGGGGCTTGAACGAGGCGAACTCACGGTTTTATTACAGTATTTATGTTTTATCGCAACAAAAACAAATACACAAATGGTCAGAACAAACAAACGCCAGCACAAAATCTGAATCTAGCAATAAATTTTAAAACGGCAAATTACAAACACAAGGGGAACGAGGGAGTAAAAGATAACGGCGAGCGGCAGATACGATGTACGGTGTGCTCCTACAACGCCCGCGGACAATAAAGCAAAGTAAACGATGGAAACAAAACTGTAAACGTGGACTACGAACAAACTGTTCCAGTTCAGTAGCCAGTCTAACCTTGTTTACGATTAATTGATTTCATTTGTGTTGTGTATTCTTTCTTCATTGTGTACAGTAATACGTCTGGACGATGCAAAAGAAGTTCTTAATATTTTTATTTGTAAACTATACAATATAAAACTTTGTCTTCTCTTTGATCGTTTGTTCAAATCACGATGAGGTGAATTTTGTTGTTATGAGTAATGTTGGTTTAACATTTATAGGGCGTCTTACACTTTTTACACATTCTAATTTTACAAACATTAAACGTTGCACTCATATTTAGTGGTTCCATTCATTGTGGCTAACTAAATAGAAACCAAGAATTTTCCATCACACAACATGTAAAATACTTGTGGTTTACAAACAGGAAACCTCGTAAAAGTATACCTCTTGTTAATAATAATAAAAGCCACTAGAAAAATTACAACTAGAAAAGTGATTTGAACTTTAAATTAAGTATCCATTATATTATTTTTTAACTAACATAATAACACTTCTAAAAAAATTTTCAAGGTAATGTAAAATTTAATGAAATTAAAAAAAATATGGCCAGTGACGTAAAATATGTTGTTCTAAAAGTATCTCGGCTATGTCAGCAGAGCCCAGCTGTAATGTGTGTGCGTACATATTGTTGCTACTTTGAGATGAAAGACAATTACGTGACACATATCGTGAGTCAAAGAATCGAGTCTATTCCAGAACTCACCGGTCACCACACTGTGTTCAAGGACACGGTTTCTAGTGGATTCGAGAGCGACTGTTTGTTTAACAAGTCATCCAAAGTGACAGATTATTCTGGTTAATCACCAGGGTATAAATATAGGCATTCAGCGACGTTCAGTTCAGTTTACGTCGGACGATCACTCAGTGCGTTTCAAGTGGCTATTGTTGAAAAGTGATAATTCTGCGGGACTCTATTAGTTGACATCATTATTGCGAGAGGATAAATTTAATTTGAGTTATTGTACGAGTATAATCTTGTTGAATAACTTATCGATTACAAACGGTTGATTGTGATAATTAACATTGCTTTTTAGTGACTTCAGTAGTATCTTGTATTCTGTTTCCACTGTACCATACGACGATCAGTGAGATCGTCGTAACAATGTGTTAACACATATTTTTCAATATTCACAGTCAATTGAACTCTATTGTTAGTAACGTGTTTTAAAAACGCAATAATTTATAATAGAACTTATATTCATCAGAGTTTTATTTATTGTTGTTAAGTTTTCGTGAATACGAGTGCTGAGTAACTGCTGATTGTATAATAGGACAGGCTGTAACGACATTTAAAGTACAAAAGATAATTAAAATATAAGAACGTATTTACGTTTGTCATGTAGTGTAATATCAGTATGGTCACTAAAGTCACCATTCACAAACAGCATTATCACCGTAATAGAACCATTACAACGTCATCTAACAGCACAAATAATAAACCGTTAGAGTTGTTACTGTGTGACACATTTCCTACAACAAAATATATTGTAGTTTGCAAGTTAAGAATTCCATTTCCTCTAAATATAATTTGTATCATCTATAATATTTAAATTTGGATCCAGTTTTCAGTTCTTTAAGGCCTTTGAAGAACCAAAATCAATGATAAAAAAAGTATTTAGGTGAAGCAAAACACCAGAAATCAAAACTTTCCGAGCGGTGTTTTACAGTTTTTCTGAGTACCCCGCGACTAACCATTGTTTCGTCCACTTCTGTATACAAAATAAAAGAATATTTTTGTCTGATGTGTTGTATGCAAACTGGTGAAAAGTTATAATCTCATACGAGATAAACTTCATTTGTATCATACGTCTACACATTAAAATGTCAACAGTTTAAACATTTGACGAATGTAGCGACTGTTAATTCAGTTGAACTTGTAACGCTTTATAACATTGAATGTGAACTCACCTTGTTTGAAATACTCCACCAGCTCGTTTAATTATAACTGTTTATTAAAACGTGTAGCACACAAGTTTCTAGAAACACTGTCTCTCGCCACAAATTATGTCGAACAATATTTTCCAACTGTGTAGTTCATCATCACCATCATCAAACCACCAAGAATGGTTTGTTCCCGTCTCAAATAGGCAAATATTACAGCTATTTTACAAATAGGACTCCAGTCCTTCCTCGGACGTCCCACACCTCTCCGTCCCCTCGGCTTATAGTTCCATAGTTGTTTGGAGATGCGGCAGTCATCCCTTCGGAAAAGATGTCACCACCAATTCAGCCGACACTGGGCGATCCTGTCGAGTATACCCATAATATTTAGTTTCTGCTGTATACCTGTGTTTCTTCTATGATCATGGCGAGTGTATACCTTGCCACATGCCTGAAAAATCCCAATTTAGCCGCTTGGATGCGACTGGTTTGGCCTTTCGTTAAAGTCCAATTCTCAGATCCATAAAGAAGTGTGGGATAAGGCATCACCTTGTAGAATTTTAGGCGTGTTCCTTTACTTGCTGACTTAAGGCTTCGCCTGATGGTCCAGCACATAAGGTTGAACTTATGGAACGAATTCACAACGTCGTTGCTTGCATTAAAAGGCACACTGTAGCCCAGGTATTCAAAACTGCTAACTTGTTCCAGGACAGTACCGTCTATAACAATTTTTGCCCGTACGGGATCAGTTCCACGAAAAGCCATCACCTTGATTTTAATTGTGGATATCTGCAATCCAGAGTCTTTGTAGATTCCATTTAACAAATGTATACCCATCTGCAATATGTTTTCAGAGTCCGAGACTGATTAGCCTGATCGTCCGCAAACAGCAAAGTGTCAATTGTAGAGTGCCCAATCATAAAATAGTCTGGAAGACACATCTGCCAGTTTTGTATGGTATCGTCAATATATAATTTAAAATGAGAAGGTGATAATGGACACGCTTGTCGTAATCCACTGTGTACGTCACTTTATAATTATTTCCGTATGTTGGCTTCACAAGTGCCCACAGCATTGTGCAACGGAATGGAATTTTGTGGGGGGGGGGATTTTTCAAGGCAACCAAAACTAGACAAACTCTGTTGTTGAATAGCTGACTATAGAACCAGTGTAAACTAAACCACTGTTCATGTTGTTACGACATTAAAGAACACGTAACGTGTTGTAATTGTCAATTGTACTTACTGTAATTTTATCATAATTGTACTTTGAAGTGAGAGGGAGAAACATTGCTATTTAGCTAGCAGATGTTTTGAACATATAAATAGTTTTAGAGAATTTTCCCAGGGTTAAGATCTCACCCTCCTTCTTAGAAACAGGTGTCAGGAAGCAAAGATCGTAAAGTTTAGTTTATGGGTAACCCCAAGTTACTTAAGACGGATGCAGCTGTGGGAGGTTAAAAGCCACTCTCTTAGATGAAAGGGTGACAGATTTATGAAAATCAGAGGGAATCTTATGAAGGACACAATTTAGAAAGGAAATATTAAATGTCACATAAAGTTGATACCCTTCAGGGGTGAAGTCAAATAAATTCGTCTCAGGTGTGAAGACAGGTGTTGTATTTCCGTGAGAACTTTAATCCTAGCGGGAAGACACCCAGAAAATGACGTAGGGTCACGTGATGCAGTGTCTCTGACGAATAGTGGTAGTTCTTATAAAATTATAAGAGATTTACCCCCATTTCCAATAGATTTAGCCTATCATAGTTAAGGTTTCAGAATTAAGAGGAGGGAACAGTCACACCACTAAAACTAAGGGTTACACCCACGATGATATACTATAAAAACTCTAGCATTCGCTGGAGAAGTCAGATCTGATTGTGTACGAGGTGCGAGAGAACTTACGTATCTTTTCTCATTTTTATTTTGACTTTGATCTGTATTGGAAAGTGTTCTTAGAGAGCCGGAAAACCAGATGTTGTCAATAATTGTCTTTGTAATTTTTGAAGTAACTAAAAGTAGTTACATTAATTTGTGAACTAAGTACTAGTAACTGAAGGTACTTAGAGTTTAAAACAGTAATTGAATTAACTGACTTATAGTTTGTCAAGAAGAGTTGTATAAAGTAACTTGTAAAAGTTCGTTTGTATTTTGCTAATCACAATAAATTGTCTTCAAGAAGAACGGTTCATTCTAATGATTCAACTTCACCTCCGGAACCACGTCAAACAAACAGTTGTAGCTTAGCAGCCACTCGATAGGTTACAACATACGTGATTCTAGGCTACTCCAGCGAAGCCCGGCTGTAATCTGTGTGTGCGTACACATTGCTGCTACTTTGAGATGAAGGACAATTACGTGGCACTTGTCACGCGTCCGCAACGAGACTTTTCCAGATCCGCGCGCTGTGTTCAAGGCCGCAGTCAATTACGTTCTAGTGTTTTCTAGTAGACATGTATTCTGGAATATACTGGAATCTCAGCGGGGTAAAATTACAAGACTTCAGAGGCGCTTAGCTCAGTTTGAGTTGCGATTTATTCGAGTGCGGTTCGTAGTACTGTGGCGAAGTTTTATGGGTTTTATAATTGTGCGAGTCTCGTTGACATTATTATTACGTGTGAACAATTTTTATTTGATTTGTTGTGAAAGACGAACTTGTTGGTTACAAACTTTTAATTGTAATAATTAAAGCTGGTGATTAGTGACTTAATTGGTGTCTTTGTATTTTGTTTTCCACTGTACCATACGACGATCAGTAGACCGTCGTGACAATATACAAAAATAAATTGTGTTTCAAAATTTAGTAGATTTTTTATTTTATTACCAAACCTTTTCTGGCATTGATAATCATTTTTCTCCTTTTGTAAGCCCTTGTTAGAAATAGAAGTTACATGAATTTAAGCCAGTTACTTAACCAGGGGCTCAATTACCCCCTTACAAGCGTCTTGAATCGGACAAATTACTGAAGAAACAGAATAGAATTACAAAATCAGGTTATGTCATCTTGCTGTACTACTAACTATGTTGGGCCAGGTTTGACCAGGCCTTCGCATTTCTCATAATTTAGTTATTCATTAAGCATACTAGGAAAAGTTTTGGTATTAATAAAAACAATAACGTTAAAACGTTAATTTTTTGATTCCAATAATTTACTCAATGGCTTAGGTTTACAAAAGTTTTTTGATAAAGCCCCAAGATCCACCGTTAACTGGGGGGTTATTCCATACCCTCGTATTGTAATCCTCTACCCACGAAATCAAATTTGGGAAGGAACTATGTCCTTTGGGGGAGGGATGAGTACCTCTGCTAGGCCTACCATTTTGAATCTTAAACATTCAGTTTTAGTAGTCTCAATAAAGTTTAAATTGTGTCTCAATAAAAAAATTGAATTCGGTTAAACAATGACGTAAACACAAAACCAATTTTGCAAAGTGGCAAGAATTGCGTACTGCCACTGATGCTAATAATGTTACGAGAAGCGTTCCGAACAATCCAGAACATTCTCCACTCCCCCGTCCGATGTGGCAGCTGCAGGGTCATTCAAGTAGGTGATTCTAGTGAGTTCCAGGAACACTTGAGATAAGCAGTAAGCCGCCGGCGTGCAGTTACGGAGGGAAAACTGTACTGTACCTCAATGCGGCGTATATAAAGCCATAGCAGCCGGTTTGTCAGGGAGTCGAGATCCCGCCGTCAAACGACGGTTTCAGGCCCAGTCTCTTTACGTCCAGCAACTTTTGCGGGACGTAAACTCTGATCAGTGGGACTCATATCTTGAGTCCCTTGAAGTCGACCAAGCCTCCGTCTGGAGAGCGACGAGTCGTCTTACTCGCGAGAAGCGTACTCGCAACCCCTTGGGCACCCCGAACGGCATTGTTTCTTCATCGGAAAGGAAGGCTGAGGTCTTCGCCGACTGCATGGAGACCCAATTCATCGTTAATATTTTTTCGAGTTCCTACCCTCGCTGATTTCGTCCGGTCGCTTGCCGAAACTCTTTTTGCTTCTGCAGCGACCTCGTCCTTTCCTTACCTCCGTACTATCAGCACGTCAGAACCACCTCCCGCTATACGCATCAAACGCCCTCGGGCGATCTTAGACGACCCCCCGTTATTCTGTATGCTGTAACTTAGGTTCCCAAGCGATTCTATTTCCTTGTTACCTTCCTCTTCAATCTGATACCTTCCTCAAGTATGTTGGTTTGCAAACTGCTTGGCGCTGTTACCGTATGCCACAAACACGGAGGTTCCCTGCCTCGCGGGGAACGACCGGCGCTACAAGGCGCCTGCATGCCAGGCCGGGCGCGTGCGGCATCTGCCGTTCGCCCCGCGACCGGCAGCAGTGTTACCATGACCCGGAACCTATATAAATATAACTGATTGTGAAAAATTTCCGCCGCCTTCTCAGTTAACTGGTTGGCGTGTCCCTGCCGAATATTAGGAAACCTTCTTTTGAAAGTCCAGCACTGTTTTCTTCTGACAGCCATCGGGCACGTCCCGGAAGCTGTAATATGGCCATGGGTGCAAAGAAGCCCCACTATGTAATGCAATGCAATGCAATGTCAGGGAGTTACGTCAGCGATGTTCGCTAGCGTGGATTGAGTGTTGTCAATGGGAAGTAGTATTGTGTTAATAATTGTGTGAACTTATTAATAGACATTGTTATTCGTTTGGACAAATCTAACTGGAAATATTGTACGAGTTAATTATAAACTGTTTAATTGTGATCATTAAAGCTGGTGATTAGCGACTTAATTGGTGTCTTGTATTCTGTTTCCACTGTACCATACGACGATCAAGTAGACCGTCGTGACAGTAAGTTATGCTGTGGTGGTCTCGCCTTCCTCTAAGTGATGGCTGCGTGATGACATACGGTTTCCGCAATCGTTGTTGGTCAACACCTCGTTGCATATAACCTTGTTGCATATAGAACTGCAAATACGATTGCTGTTTAAGGCTCGGGCACACAGAGCGCGATCTGTCGCGGCGGTCAGCGATACTGGATCGCGGTGGGAAGGCGGTAAAGTTGTGTTACGTAATATAACATCATTTCCGTCACATACAAGGCGATCTGTCGCGACGGTATAGTCTAGACCGTGACGACAAGCGATACGGCTGTACAATTTTACAAAATTACCGAGCGGGCAGGGCGATATGACTGACGAAAACATGGAAATTTTTATTGAGAAAGTGCGGGAGTATGTTTTTTTTATATGATACTAGTCACAGCGATTAAAAAAACCTGTTAAAAAAAGCAGAGGCATGGGGTGAAAAAGGAGCCGAACTGAGCATGACCAGTAAGTATTGTTGAAAATATTTTTTATTCGCTTTTCATGACAATTTCAATAACAACTGTATTTGTAAAGACTGCAGCAATTCAAGAAGTTAACATATTGACGAAGTTTTTAGTCATATTTTTTCACGCGATGCCACCCAGTTTCCGAGAAATTTTTTTGTCTTCCTTTCTCTTTGTCTACATTCATTTCAGTTTATTTTTTGGTCTGACCCGAATAAAATAACCAAAATTTTGCTCAAGAAAACAAAATTCTGCAAAGCAGCAAAAACGCGGGTTGGTTCGACAAGTTGATGGCATACTGGTTATGTCGGCTCAACAAGTCCTTCCTGTCTGTACTATATTCTGCCATCAGAACTTCGTGTCGGCTGCAAAATCGTTTTCCACTCTCTCCCTGAAACAACCGTATGTGTACCATTGATTGACCCACCTCTAAAATAAGCCCACCTACATTTACGAGAGAGAAAATGTAGTAACTTCTCAGGTTACATTCTATTGAAAATTGTTGTCCTCGAATTGAAGTTAATATGATACCGTAATATCATTTTGAGGTAGAGAAATGAGGAAGTGATATAATTGGAGTTTTTGTCACATTTTAGGCAGCCTAATAGAATAAAAAGGCGTATTAAGTTCTGTCTGTGGCTTTCACGGCCGGCTTCAATGTTACGAGACTTTCGGTTTGCCGGCCTCTAAGGCCGTGGTCTTAGGTTGTTTGGTGCAAAGGTTTCGGCTGTGCCTTTGACGGCCATCTTCAGTGCAGCAGGCTGCAAAACAATCATAACGGTTTCGTAGTCAGTGACCAATCTTCAAGCCGACCAAGAAAATCCTGCAGTTTCTGAAACCAGTGAGGATCGTCAGAGACCCGCTCTCATTGTGCAGAGTGTATGAAGTTCCTTGCTCGTGTGGCTTGTTGTACATCGGAACTACCAAACGCAGTGTCCATGCCCGCGTTGATAAAATATAGCCGCTAATGTCGTTTGAGGCAGCCGGAATAACCTGCTATAGCGGAGCGCGCACTCGCCAATGTCGACCATCGCATACCCTTTGAAAAGAGCTTCTATCCTCGGTGAGTTCGTATTTTCCTCGCCTGTATATGACAGACAGACAGAGGATGCACGGGCGTCTTGCGCCCTAATTTGTGTGCCTAGGCCTGATGAGCGTCAGGTGCCAACCGTGCAGCGCGGTCGTTTGCTCTGCACAACGTGTTACGGTGCGGTCTGCGGGTACATGATTATGCCCATGCACATCACGTGAGCAACCTAAGGCTTCTTGAGAGAGAGAGAGAGAGAGAGAGAGAGAGAGAGAGAGAGAGAGAGAGAGAGAGAGACTGCTCAGACACCAATGTTTTTCAGAGCTGAACCGGCGCGGCGTGAGACCAATCTTCAAGCCGACCAAGACAATCCAGCAGTTTCTGAGACCAGTGAAGCACGTCAGAGACCCGTTCTCGTTATGCGGAGTGTACGGAGTTCCTTGCTCATGCGGCCATTGTACATCGGAACTACGAAACCCAGTGTCCATTCCCCCGTTGATGAACACAGCCGCTACTGTCGTTTGAGGCAGCCGGAATAATCTGCTATAGCGGAGCGCGCACTCGCCAATGCCGACCATCGCATACTCTTTGGAAATACAAAGCTTCTGTCGTCGACAAGTGTGTATTTCCCTCGCCTTCATATGGAGTCTGTCCAGATTCAAAAACCTGCATCTATTTCAATGAATTGGAGAGGTGTGTCTCTCTCATTTAGGGCTCTTTGGACGCGAGTTGTGTTAAACCAATAAGAATTTTTCTTTCTTCTGATTGGCTGGTGGTGTCAGACAAGTTCGTGCGGACTCCAAAAGTTTATAAATATGGGAGTTCTACTCATAGCCACTAGCCTTAATCAAAGTTCAGTGGTCACGGAGTACAAAAGCTTTGTCAGTGTTTTCAGCCTCCTGCACTGAAGATGGGTTCGAAGGCACGGCCGAAACGTTTGCAACAAATAATCTTAGGCCTTAGAGCCCGAAAAGCCGAAGGTCTCATAACAACAAAAAGAAGTATTTTTTTGAAGACCGTAAGAAACATTTCATAGAGCTAAGTAGAATTATAAAAATGATAGAAAAACAGAATTATGCAGGTAGTGAGAGGAGTAAGGCAAAATGCTGTATGATATCATTATGATTATAAAGTACATTGAAAATCAATTGAATACGGCCTTCGTCTTACTGAACCAATAGCGATAAACTGTTTACACTAATGTGGAATCAGAGAAATATACACACGATACTGCAGGCTAAGTAAAATTTCAGAATATTTTTTAAAAATTAGCAGTGCGGAGGTTCATATAAGAACACGCTACCGCGGGCGCCAGTCAAGTTCCAGAGACCGATAATGTAGCCTTTGTGTTCCCTAAAGTAACTTGTAACTTAGTACTTCGTGTTACATCTGTTTGTATGAACTAACTTACTACGTCTTTTATGAAGTGGGAAAACTTTATAATTACTCTATGAGAACTTCCTTCAATTCTCAGCAAACAGCGAGTTTCACACTTTGTTTACTTCATTACGAACTGAAGAAAAACGTAGTTGAAACAGTGACTTTATATTTGTAGGTACTCACTGAATATTGTTGCCTTGTACCTGTCGCATTTGTGTACATGGATTACAAATAAATCTGACATTTATGTGTATTAAAAATAATTGACATGCGTTGAAATGTGTATTAGCAATTGTTTCAATGCTTAAAATTATAACATTAAGAAAACTGAACCCAGCTAAGGTGTTTTGAATTCCTTTAAGATAGTGACAACAAACTTTTCCTTTTTTCTTTTATTAGTTTGATGTGATTTATTTATATTTTTTATGTTCTTTAAAACCAATTTATTGTAATTTAGCCACAAAATAGCGGGTTACTAAGTTAGATAACAAAATACACTTTTATTGTTAATAGTTTTATTTTGTTAAAGTATGTAGTAAAAATTAAATCATTAAATACCAGCTAATGAGTCAATCAGTGTACTGTCAAGAATACACGTTTTTTTACTATACTTATATTGAAACACTAACACGAAATTATATTTTCCATTAGCGAAGTAAAAATTAGACAACCACTAAATTGTGCTTATCTTTTAATTGTATAAGACGGTTTGTGTTTTCTTACAGGAAACTGTAACTTATGGCTATCTTTAAACATCCTAAAAGTAAAAGACTATCCTAATAAAAATCATCTATATAGGCCAATAACGATATTTTACCTTATTCTATCTCTTAGCAGAAGTTGAAAAGTACAACAATTAAAATTGTTTAACAATAGCAGTACGAGCTAAAATATGTTGGTTCACATTTATATGGTATTTGCTTAGAGTAAAAGAAGAATATGATTAATTAGTTATTTCATTCTTACAGAGGATTATAGGTTATGGTAAATTGCGTAGACAGAGAAAAAAAATTAAAATCAAAACAAAGAATAAGTAGGTCTATCATTACTCTACTGTGTAAAGAGAAAAAGTTTAAGTGTTTAATGACTTTGATGTGCAAACAAAATGGAGAATTTTACTGGGCTGTTAATGGAGACATGTCTTCGTGTGTTTTCTGCCCACAGATAGCTCTTCCAGCGCATTCTCTTACCTTTATTGCTTATCGTGAGCTAGTCTCTTCATTTCATGAACCGTATATGATCTTCCATCCGGTTTCCTCCTCTTCCTATTTTTCGTTTTATATTTACTGTATCTTACGCTATTTGTATTTGTATTTTACGCTATAATTATTTTAGTGTGTAAAGAAAGAAATTTAAAATTTTTAATAAATTTTGTGTGCCAAAGATATAAAGAATTTCACTGGGCTGTTAATGGAGACATGTCTTCGTGTGTTTTCTGCACACGGGTAGGTCTTCCAGCGCATTCTCTTACCTTGCTGTTAATGGAGACATGTCTTCGTGTGTTTTCTGCACACGGGTAGGTCTTCCAGCGCATTCTCTTACCTTGATTGCTTATCGTAAGATAATCTCTTCATTTCATGAACCATATGTGGTCCGTCATGTGGTTTTCTCCTCTTCCTATTTTCCGCTTTATATTTACTAAACCCTTTATGATTTCTACTATTACATTCTTTTCGTTTTTCCCCATACAGTGTAGTAACCAATTTGTCTTCCTGTCACTGGTTACATAAAACACTCTCATGTCCTATCCTACAGTTACGAGCACTCAGAGTCCTTAATGTCTACATTTCTGCACCGTTCAGGTCCAAAATCTAAAGAAAATCCCATTCTCTTTTTCAGCTTTATGTCTAGTAGTCTCCTGCATTAGGTCTAGTGGGCTCCGTTATGTCTAAACTTTTATTTCTATTAAGGGGTTCTTTAGCAAAGCAATTCTGAATGTCACGTCTTGCCTACAACTCATCCCTTCTCCAATTAAATATCCTAGGTACTGAAAACCTCTAACTTATTAAATTTCTTCATTCGCTACCTCAACTTGTGCAGTCCTGCTCAGTTTGGTTATGACTATGCTCTTTGGCTTAAAAACGTAAGTTTATACAACATCTGTTCTTCACAAGTTCTGTAAAGTTACCTCAGCATTCCATGTAATGTTCTTTTATCCTTGGAAAGCAACACCATATCGTCTCTGAGACACTCTATTCTCCTTGAAAGACTCTAATTCGTTGACTGCTATTAAGTTAATTTTGTATTTTTTCTTAATTATATATTATAAAGCGCGGAAAATATAAAAGAACCTCTCTCGATTTACACCTTTTTCAGTTTTATATAATTATTTCCAAGCCTCAGTATTTTCAGTATTGTTCCCAGTATTGTCATTTTGCTCCCAAACCTCGATACAATCTTTTCATCTTGAGGGGTCTCTAGTTAGAATATATAATGTGGACCACGTAAATTTGATTAGGATTAAGTTAAATTAGCCCACAAATATTTTACTATAGCCTATATTACGTACACGGGACACATAGCTAGCTAGCACCGCAAAGCCAAGCCATCGTTTAATATTCCTTGGCCATTCTTGGGACATGATGAAAACTGCTCATCCTGAGATAGATTGGAACCCACGATGTCCCACTTTGGAGTTAATTTATTGCAGCCTCTCATATAAACATATAATCTACTGTAAAAAACATATCAATCTGCTGGACGACGCTTTATAGTTTCTACATAAGGCTTACTCGTAAAGGAACCACTGCCATCACAGTGATAAAACAACCAAATGAATAAAACAAACAACACCTTTTTGGGTGGCGTACCTAACCATTTGTGGCCAGTGACCAGGGCTCTCTCTTATTACTTGGACCTAGTTTTATCATTACACTCTGCCCTACCCCGTACACAATATAGTGCGGACTGACCACCGGCGAACTGTCTGGAAATTCATGCTGGAGACAGCAATGGTTCACGAAATGGTCCTACAACAGACATAAAGTATCTTCACTGTTATTCCTGCCGCGTCATCACTGGTTGAAAGCACATTATAGTAGATTCCACACAATTACTGAGCACCTCATTTTCTGAGATCCTTACACAACATGAACAAAAGTACATAAGAAGCATTCCCATCCCCACCAAAAACCTTCTATATCGGAAATCCCTTGAGAGTTTTGAATAGTGCAATCGCAGGAGGAGTTACTTCCGGAGTTTCTATCGCGTATTAGTCTTAAATAACGTCCCCGTACCAGGTCTTCCTAAAATCAACTTCTTCTTCTTCTTCTTTTATGGCATCACAGTTCGGAGTCGAACCTTAGTCTTGATAATTACCCGACTCCATTCTTCCTGTCCTTCGCGATCGATGTCCATCGTGTTATTTTAAGCAAAGTATCAGCATCCCTTTACTCCTTGCGGCAGTCTAGCAATGAGTGGGTTTTCCGACAGGTCTTCTACCCTCGACGTGACTAAACAGTACCTTCCTAGGTATTCGGTTGCCTTCCATCCTAATGCGTGTCCTGCCCATTGCAATTTATACAGTTGGATGATGATGGCCAGATCATTGTCCGTATATAGCTTGTATAGTTCCTCATTGTGAGGCATTCTCCATATCCGATTGAGATGGATTGGTCTATATATTTTCCTCAGAAGGCACTGATTATGTTAACGGTTCGTTTTTTCAGAGTCTAAGTCCAGCTGCCATATGTAATCGACGGTCTCATCATAACTTTATACAATGTGACCTTGGACTGACGGTAGAGAGAATCGGTGCCTTGAGATGGAAAGGGATCTTTAAAGGCTAAGGGAGTGAGCCCCGAGCGAAAATCAGGGTACACGATCCTCTAAGCTGTGGTGAAAGCAGCCGGTCAAGGGGACGGAAACCCTGAATAAATATCGGTATGGAGAACCATACATGACTTCCATATTCTAAGATTTATATTTAAATCTGAATATCGCCTGCCAAGCGCGATATATTTTCTCTTATACATGATGTACATTAAAATGAAAAAATTTTAATTTTATTGCTTGGCAACAAAATTGTTTTATTTTTAACAATTACCATTGTTTGAAAAAGTTTAAATAAATTTTCAAGTACTTTACTCTTGTTAAAACGTAAAGGTTGCAGGTAAACTACCCCTTCCCCTTAACCGATCTTCACCAAAATCGAAAGTCCTTGAGACCTCTACAATTCAGGGACGTATGCAAAAAATTATTTGATTCTGTTATAGAAAATACGCTTGATAAAAAAACGTTGCAGCTAAACTACCCCTTCCCCTTAACCGATCTTCACCAAAAACAAAAAGTCTTGAGTACTCTACAAATCAGGGCTGTATGCAAAAAATTATTTGATTCTGTTTGAATTTGCGGCAGTTATCGTTTGCCATAGAAAATACGCTTGATAAAAAACGTTGCCGGTAAACTACCCCTTCCCCTCAACCGATCTTCACCAAAAACAATAGGTCTTGAGTACTCTACAAATCAGGGCTGTATGCAGAAAATTATTTGATTCTGTTTGAATTTGCGGTTGTTATCGTTTGCCATAGAAAATACCCTTGTTAAAAAAACGTTGTAGGTAAACTACCCCTTTCCCTTAACCGATCTTCACCAAAAAAAAAGGTCTTGAGAACTCTACAATTTAGGGCAGTATGCAAAACATTATTTGATTATGTTTGAATTTGCGGCTGTTATCGTTTGCCATAATAAATACCATTGTTAAAACATAAAACGGTACAGGTAAACTACCCCTTTCCCATAACCGATCTTTACCAAAATCAACAGATCGTGAGAACTCTACAATTTAGGACTGTATGCGAAACATTATTTGATTCTGTCTGAATTTGCGGCTGTTATCGTTTGCCAAACAAACAAAATTACCCTTGATAAAAAAAAACCGTTGCTGGTAAACTACCCCTTTCCCTCAACCGATCTTCACCAAAAACAATAGGTCGCGAGTACTCTACAAGTCAGGGCTGTATGCTAAAAATTATTTGATTCTGTTTGAATTTGCGGCTGTTATCGTTTGCCATAGAAAAAAAATCTACAGACACACAGATAGACAGACAGACAGACACACAGACAGACAGACAGACAGACACACACACAGACACTTTTCGGAAAACGACTTTTTTCATGTTTTGAGTGTAGTAGAATCAGAATCTGCAATAATCTCGAACACGATTTTTTTTGCCATCACCATACTTCCATTCCTTAAGGAATATGGAAGTAAAATGACGCGGCTCTCGAGCTGAGTGAAGGGCCAACAACCCCTCCGCGTAAAACCAGTAAGTTTAGGAACCAAAAATTGTCTTACTTCACCGTTATTCATACACGAGATTTATACCCTTGAGGATATATTGTCACTAACTGATGATTTCAAAGCAAACATAAGGAACTATTTTTGTTTTAAAAGCTAGAATGTATGCGTGTATTATATTTGCTAAATGTCTCTGACACAGAGTAGAAGAGAATATAATATATTTATCTTAAGTGCCTCAACCAATTTATACAATGTTATGATGACATATAACTATTAATCCTCAATGTTATGATGGTAACAGTTTCCATCAGCTGTTATAAACATTAGGAATTTAAACTGACCGTACAGGTAAACGTTCTGCCACCTACGTCTTTCTACTCTCAGTTTTCGTCCACTTTTCTGCTTTTTTCCCTTTCTGTTTATTCAGCTCCTTTCCTTCTTCCTAACCTGTTATTTATAAGCAGAATCATGTTTTTCAATAAATACAGAAATAACATTTAAAAAATATAAGAAATACTCTGAACGTTGTTAATGTAAAAAATATTTTAAAAGGAACTAACACTGTTGGACACCACTACAGAAAAATTATTCCGATTAGCGCTTTCAAGCTTGACAGCTCATCATCAGATCGGAAATAACAATAATGAAACTACAAAATTTCTTTATACTTTCACTTGTCCTACAGCGCGTACACATTTTTGGAAACAAGCATTATGATAAACGCCCTTTCTGGCTATTAGTGACTAGCGATTTCAGTCATCGATGTCGGTACTTTTACATTTCTTTATAGTACTTTCTGTGTGTGTGTGTGTGTGTGTGTGTGTGTGTGTGTGTGTGTGTGTGTGTGTGTGTGTGTGTGTGTGTGTGTGTGTGTGTGTGTGTGTGTGTGTGTGTGTGTGTGTGTGTGTGTGTGTGTGTGTGTGTGTGTGTGTGTGTGTGTGTGTGTGTGTGTGTGTGTGTGTGTGTTCACGTGCGTGCGTGTTTGTGTGTGTTTGTTTTAAGTGTACATTTTTTTAAATACCTAACGTTTTAAAACTTCTGTCATGCATACTTTTAACTGTAAATTCCTTTTTGCCACAGTTTTGGAATGAAATAATTCAAAGCATACAACATTATAGGTGAGCATCCTTTTCGTCCCGTCCTATCACCGCCTATGACCGGGGTCATTAACCCTTATTTCAGAAACTTTCTATGTTTGATATACACTTTCTTCATTAATGTTGTCTATCGTTTACTTAATTATTATATAAACTGTACTTCTTAATAATTATGTTATAAAATATTTCTTCATTATCCTATTGTGATTCAGACTTCAATAGAAGGCCGACTATAAGATTATAATAGTATGAATATTATAAATACTACAAATATTATAAATATGTGCACATTCAATGTTTTATAGATATTATAAATATAATTTGTGATGTTTTCAATTTGTTTCTTCTGCAAGTAGTATAATTTTGTATATTCTTTTCCATTTACTTTCTATTTATATATTATAATTTAAAATTATACTACTTGCAGAAGAAACAAATTGAAAACATCACAAATTATATAATTACTGCAAGAAACATCGAGTTACTTATATAGAAAATGATATTATAAATACTAAACTATTTTTAATGAACGTAAAAATCTAATTACGTCAGAGGATTTATGTTTTAGCTGAAGCGAAGATCTTATCATATTGTTACGTAATACGAAACGTTCTACGCGTATCTCGGCTAGCCCAGCAGAGCCCAGCTGTAATGTGTGTGCGCGAACATATTGCTGATACAGTGTTATGAAAGACAATTACGTGACACATATGCGTCCAACAATCAAGGCCGTTCCAGACTTCACGGGTCCGTGCACACTGTGTTCAAGGCCAGACACGACAATGTTTCTAGTGGATTCAAGAGCGCCCATAAGAGGCAGTTATTTAACACGTCATCCAAAAGTGTCATCTTACTCTGGCATCTCAGCGGGGGGGGGGGGGTTATAAATCTAAGCATCCAGCGACGGGCAGTTCAGTTTATGTCGGTCGATTTACACACTGCGTCTCAACTGGTGTATTAGTGAAAAATGATCATAGTGCGGAATTCTTTATAGTTGACATTATTTTGTGTGTGGACTGATTAACTTAAATTATTGCACGAGTATAATCTTCTTGAATAACTTGTTAATTTTAAACTGTTAATTTAGGTTAATTAAAACTGGTGATTACTGACTTAATTAGTGTCTTGTATTTTGTTTTCGACGCACCATACGACGATCAGTTAGACGGTTGTAACAATAATTTAAAACTATATTTTCTACTCGTCAGAGTGACGTTTTCCATTTGTAATTAATCGTGATAATTAGAAAACGTAACTCATTGGACTTACATTCACTTACGTGAGAGAGTGCGGGAAGTTGAGTTTCCACGCACGTCCGCACGCTCGCAAAGTAAAGACAAAGTCCGTACGTGCTTACGTGACCGGACAACAGTATTAGTCCCCGATGACACTAGAGTGATGTTTACTTATTAGAGTGTACGACCCTTGTCAGAGTTTCTGTTACTTCATTGGAAAAGTTAAACTTTTAACTATTACTGTTTGAACACAGACGAAAAACAACTTTTTCAGGGCCAATAACAGTTATTACTTTTAAGAAATACAGAGTTTTGGATTTTGAAAACATTTAATTTGTACTCTGGTAAATGAAGAATGAATTCATTGATTGGTGAATGAAGAATGAATTCATTGATTGGTGAATGAAGAATGAATTCATTGATTGGTGAATGAACATACATATATATATTTTTTAGATTTATTGAAGCATTTTCAATGCCCTTCTCTCTGCATTGCATTTGTGCAATGCCTGTAAATATTTATTTATGCGTTTCACTGTAAGTGCTCCTTCACAAGTGAAGACGGGTCATTCTTGTCCTTGTAGGAGGTAAGAAGACTAGCTGTTGGTATGCTCAAGTCGCGGTTTCGTGTCGAAAATTTGTTCACAACGACTACGATCACCTGCCACTTGCTCTGCCGTGTTATTCATATCTGCTGCCGCACATTAAGAATGATGATTGTACCAACTACGTTTCCGTCGTCAGTAGAACTCTTTACCAATAGTATCGGCCTCTGAGTTGTCTGCAGCGGGTCTTTTAATGCCTATATGACATAGACACAAATCGAAAGTAGAAGGTGACTTAACATCGTCTAACGCATCCTATAGCACTATTATCTATATTATTAACGGATCCACTTTACCCGGACTGTCCAAGGCAGTTACAAAATTGAGCAAATTCGTACAGAAAAAATTTACAGGCATTGCACAAATACAATGCACAGAGAAGGGCATTGAAAATGCTTCAATAATTCTAAAAAATATATATATATATATATATTTATGTTCATTCAGCAATCAATGAATTCATTCTTCATTTACCAATGTACAGATTATAAGTTAAACGTAGTCGCATTCACAAGCGTAGTTTATATGTGTACTACGTTATTGACAACAAAAAAGTACTCTATGGAGACTCACCGGTTCCCATTTTCGATAACGCACCAGCGATCGGCCGCAAATGTGCGACACGTCCTTATAAACATTTTCAATGTTAAAAATGTTTTCACACGTCGGCCTTCACTAAAATGAAAAGCCTTCCACACCGCATAGAGATAACCAGTGCATACACTCGCCGCTTTAAGCAGTACCCAGGTGTCGGAGGCGCCCTGGATGACAAACCCACTTACACCCCACTAACTGTTTTCGACCAATCACTGTATACAATGGTATTTTCTTCGGCTTATTCTTCCATAACTGATCTAAAATAGGGTTTCAGTTGAGTTGGGAGGCACAATTTCTTGCGTTTACTGGCCACATCCGGCCGGAAATTTGGTTTGCAAAGCAGTTAGGGAGGCCCTCGCATGGAACGTGCGCTTGTAGCATCGAACCCCACTTGAACTTACAACGCCTATCATTTTGGGCTGAACAATATAAGTCGTCAACAACGAAGAAGATTCGCAAAAATATATGATTGTGATTTTTGTGTGCTAATAACACACGTATGTAATAGTAAATCTGTCCTTGCACTAATGTAGTTGATAAACGTGGGCTGAAACCTACTCACCATGGTAAAATCTGTGTTCAGCCCTGGAAGATGTCATTTGTAAACATAAATTAATTTTTCGCTAGTTGCTCAGAAAATGACTTATCGAATTAATAATACCCGATAGCAAGGCCTGTAGTGACTGCGGGGACCGCGGCCCGTTGCGTCCCAATCGTATAAAACCAGGTCGGTTGCGACTGTGGTGTGGAAATTGAAACCGGTCAATTGCGACCAGGCCAATTGAGATCGAAAATTTTGTCCTATAAGGTACGGACATAGATGGCATCTATCAAAGCCGTGTAAAGAGATGCAGACTTGCGATTGGAATGGCAATGCGCTACGACCGTTTCCATTGTCTGTATTCCGTTAACGAACAATCAATTTTCTCTACCGTAGAGTGACTTCACGCTGTCGTAAGGCGATGCCAATCTTACTAATATTTTATGTTAATATTACTACAGTAATACAGAAATTACCAATATAACTCTATTAATTCCTAACCTAACCTAACCTAACCTAACCTGACCTAACAAAACTATTTAAGAAAGAGGTCACCCGCACAAATAAAAAAGTTACAGAACTGAAACCTCACGGTAGTCTGGAATAGGAACGGTACTAGTTGCTACATATTATTTGGTCAGTTGCGATCAGGCGGGGCGCTATTAAACCGGGTAAGAACAGGTATGAATGTCGTTTCGTCGCAAGTGACCGAGCCCAGGCTGTGTGCGGTGGTTCTTCCTGTACTGGAAACTGTAGTATTTTACCGTTGACACAACAAATTCCAGCAATTTCCCGTTGAAGGAAATACCGTCTTTACAGATTCAGCTAACTATCATTAAAGGATACATTTTATAATTTATCTTGCAAACGTAATTAAATGCAGTGCCATAAAACGCAGCCCCGTTAGCTTTTTGCGTTAGGGGTACAATTTGTTGGGACTCACTTTCAACATCACGAATGATTCTGCTTCTATTTAGCATATTTGAAATTGCCGATGAATTGTAAAAAGTTTTAGTGCCTGCGTACTGGCTGGACAAAATCTTTCTGTTAATGTATACCAGTATTAGTAGAGTGTTGATTACTTTAACTTAGACACGAGTAGAGATAATAATCAAATGTCACCAAACAATAAGGCCGATGGACTTGTTAACTTTGTTAATTGTAAAAACGTAGTTGGGAGTATCATTAGAATTCCATCAGTATTCTCCATTAATGGTAAAACCACGGTGGTTTATAAAGAGTATTTCTTAAGCATAATTTCCTTCCTCTACTAACCCAATTGGAAATACTCTAAAAACCGCTTCACAACGCACAATCCATAGCCACCTCCATCAATAGAACTACCCGCAATACCCGCAGACCTTCCTTCCTCATAAACCGTCTCCTTACCGTAGCCGATGGACCTCCTCCCAGAACTCCTCGCCGTCAGCGCCAGGGAAATGGAAACGTACAGAAGCACCTAATTCCTATTACAAACATATTCAACCTGCCATTCTTCCTGATCACACAATAATTTAAGTTCCCCTACCTTCTTGTCAAGTCTTTAAGCCTCTTCTCTGACTCCCCCGTCTAACTAGACGCCTCTCTGTTGCCTCCTTTCAGCTTTGGCAACCTGCGCTACTCGTCGCTGTCTTGCCAGCCCTGAAAAACAAAATAAACAATAATAAATGGCACTTCCATCAGCCACTTCCTTTACCTATATCGACAAACTACATCGACACAAATACACACACATGTACTACCCTACCTTCTATGTGCCTCCAACTTCTTCGCTTCTGGCCTCCCACACATCCTATCATTTGGCTGAAGGGGCTTGCACCAAATCAGCCCGAGGCTTGTCCTTGGACAAGTCTCAAACAATACAAAAAGAAATCACATGATCCTTTTCAAGTACCCAAAAGATAAACAATAACTAATTTTAATGTTCTATCTTAAAGATAATACGCTATAGAATTAATTATAATGGAAATAGATAAAAAAGCCTAAATACTTTCCACTAGTCTTCTTATTTGGTTGTTTTAGTTTATAGCATTCGACGTGAAAGAGAGTTCACTAATCTACTCAAAGATGTGTTTCCTTGAAGCGTCTCCAGATTTTATGTTCAAAGGACTCACCGCACTCTTTCTTTACCTACAGCTAGTGAGTTTCAAAGAAATAGAAATTGTATCAGGTCTCCAATAAAAGGGTTACAGCTTGTCTTTGAGGATAAAGCTTTCAGGCCAAGGGAAAGTACAAAGTAAATTTAAAGAGAACCAAAATAAAAACTCAATCCCCTATTGAGACAAAGAAGGAAGACTTCCAACATAATGTTTTAGGTTGGTGTATGGAGTGTTTATTTTCAATTTCTCTTCACTCTCGGCTGTAATGTTAATAAACTTTGCATATAGAGGCCCTACTATTAACAAAACGAGAAACACACAAACAAAAGTCTCACTCTATCTCTTTGCCTTCCTCTCTATCTTACTTACTCAGTTACTCTCTCTTCCATTCACACACACAAGTTCTGTGTACATTATCTTTATTCCTTTGGAATTGGTCGGTATACTTCTGAGTGTACATGCATGGATACTATTAGAAAAATTAAAATTAAAAACACAGCAATTGCTATTCGTTATTTACTTTTACATTTATTGCAATAAGTATGTATCATGAACAGATAATATATATTTATGTGTGTATTATAATTATTTAATTTATTTATTTATTTAATTTATTAACGAATAATTTATTCGTTATAATGTTGACACTATCCGTAATGCTTTTTCGCATTTCTAACTCCTCTATTTGTGTAATCCAAAGTTTGATATGTAAGTAGAAATTATTGTTTTCCCTATTATTAAACATGCCATACATACCTAAAACTGTATTTATTACAAGACATTTTTAATATATTCTAAGCAGCGTCTTATTTTACTAAGCATAAATCGATTTTTACATCTGCAGTTTCTTTGAAACATTCGGTATATTCTTATTTATCTAGGAAGGATAGTACAAGATGACATGTTGCATTTTATTCCTACAAAAAAAAACGAAGCAAAAGCCGGTTTTTTATCGTAAAATTACAAACTCATACTTACCTAAAACTGTATTTATTACAGGAAATGTTTAATACATTCTGAGCAAAGTTATATTTTACTTAGTATATATAAATTTTTATGACTATTTGGATCTGCAGTTTCTTTGAAACAATCGGACTGTTGTTATATATCGAGAAAGGATAGTACACGTCTACACGATCGTAAGATTCACATTTTTAAAAAACATCTGTTAAATTACAAATCTGTTGCTTACTTATTTACTGTTTATCAGCTGTTAAGAATTTACGTGTTATGCGTGTTTTGAAAAATGGGAATTCAAACATTGTGCTGTGATTGAATTGTTTGTTTAAAAATTTGTAGCACCAATTGAAATTAACAACTAAATGGTCATTGGTTTAGGCAATGCTGCGTAAAAAAAAATAATTTTTAAGTGGGCATTCGTGTTTAAACGTGGTCGTACGATCATTGAAGGCGGTCCCCGCAATTAACGCCAAAAAGTGCAAAAACTCCAGATATCATTATAAAAGTGTCATACCCGAATTAGAAGATCGGCGATTGTGAGGGATGGTGATGTTTCTGAGATCACATGCACCTCAAATGAGCGTTTGTATCTGTATTTTAACTCAGTAACTTGTGAAAATACTTTGAGCAAGCTGGATGCCACATTTGGAGTGTTGCACTTTTAGGGTGTCCACTAAGCCGTCACCTTTAATGCTCGTACGATCACGGTTAAACTCGAGCGCCCGCTTAAATCCATTGTTTTTGAAGGTGCAGCATCTCCTAACGCATTTACTATTTGGTTGTGAATTTCCATTTCCGCTTTAACAAAGAGTTTTTGATTTTGTCCATTTTTGCAAAAAGCGTGCTACGTAAATTTTGTGCACCTGGTAAACATTGAATAAACCGGCAGCCAGCGTTGGAAGTTTACATGGAGTAAATAAATCTTGCAACAAACAACAAATTTTAGTTCTACCACTAAGCTATAGATGCCGCTCCGCGAACTTTCAATTGCCCCTCGTAATAAGAACCAGTTGTGTACTAATGACCAATTACTGAAAGCATCATAAAATATAGAAAAATTCCATTTACGAAGCCACAATATATGGAATGTACATGAACCTGGTGTTTGTAGGGCTTAGGGATTGCAGACAAAACCTCTGTGGTCCTAGTGGTATTATTTATGTATCTGACCTACCAAATCGATAGGAATTTTGGTAACCATATAGGCGGTAACTTCATTGTTCTTCATTGCTAAAACAAACATTTTCCAACAGATGCTGTAAAGCTCTAATTGGTTTCAAGCAGTCTTCTATTGTGATTGACCTTGTGCTTTCCTTTTCATTTCCTAATACGTTTCACAATTTGTTTTATATACTACAGCCTTGGTTTTCCCTTATATCCTTTACCTTCTATTGATCTTCCATCACTAATTTTAGTAGTCCTTTATGCCGCAGTGCATCTCCAATAAGTTCTACCCTTATTCTGATTATACTTTTTAACAAACACCTCTCATTGCCTATTATCTTCAGCATCTCTTACCTGTCGTTCTTACTGTTCAGCCTGTTTTCCCCTCCTACTATCGTTACTAAGTGCTTACTAGTATTCAAATACATCTTAACTATCTTATATCATGTTTCAAAATTTCTTTTATTCAAGCATTCTTCTACTTCTTTTCATATTTCTATCTGATATTTTTCCTTGCCTTCTTTTCCTTGCCTATTAATTGCGTTTCATAAAGCTCTGTATTTCTTGTGATCTTTCTCCTTATTAGATTGTTTAAGTTTCCGTCATAGCTCCTTCACCTTAGAGAGATCTTCTGTAACTCACACTTTTCTATTTTTTGACTTCCTTCTGCAATTGTTATATCATCAGTCTCTATTATACTCTTTTAAATATTTTTCAATCACTTATTGATGTTTGTCTCACCATTATTTATCAGTTTGTCTATTTTATTATCGACCATTTCTCTATAATTCTGCAATACTCCTTCTCTATAATTCTGCAGACTCCCCATGATTTAATTTCACTTCACTGTAGTCTTTTAAATTTTTAACAGCATCACTATCAACATCAGCTCCTCGAAAACTATGACAGTCTTTACACTGATTCATAAATCTATTTTTCATCAACATATTATCTATTAATTATAAATAGGTTGTTCCTAACACAAAATTGGACTAATAAATTTCCTCTGCTATTTCCTTTTCTAAGTCTATATTTTCCTAATATAACTTCACGTTATTGTTCAGTTTTCAAAAAATAATTGCAAAATAAATCCATTCTTTACGATTTACGGCAATAAATAAGAATAACATGTGAATAACAATTATGTAAGAATTGGTGTTACAATTATTCGGCATTGCATGTCAATCATGGCATGTTTTATCAAACAATCAAGTGCTTCAGTCGTAGCTTTTCTACAGGTCTACACGTGGTATGGGTACCGTAAACCGTAAATTGCTCTGTTTACCGGTAATGTACGTACACAGGCTGAGTGCAAGTAATGACAGATATTGCAACTATGGTGTAGCGATCACTCTGTAGAGCAGTAACAACATTCACAGCCTCTGTTTCATATCATTGGCAATTCAAACACTGCATAAAACTGTAGTAAGTCAGTAAAGTGCTGTGTATTTGCATTATTGGATTCCATCTATCCTAAAGCAAGTATAAACGTCATGCAATTATCCTTTCATGCAATTTGTCGTATTTGTCGGTTTAATGGTTATCATTAAATGGTAGGCCTATTTGTCGGAAATCAATTATTTAAATAGGCATCGGTATGCGTTCAAATCGCTGAAAATAATTAAATCACTGAAATTAGTATACCTTCACCATAGATGTTTATCCATTCTTCCAAAATTTCGTCAATATACATATTAATTAATATACTTGGAGAAAGGCTACAGCCTTGTCTAACACCTTGATTTATGGCCACTTCTTAAGATAATTTTTCTTACCTAAATGTACTTTGGGGAAAAGCATTTATTTTTCTTAGACAAAAGGGAAACAAATGAGAACTGATAGAGGTGTTGCCGTTAAATACAAAGACACGTTAATGACATTCATTTGAAACATAATTTAATCTCTGTAGGTAAGTCAAATTGTGTTTATTAATTTAGTCAGAAAAGCTGCATTCTGAGAATGTTATATAGGCCTAACGTTTATCTCACATTTGGTACAAACTTTGAAGTCGTCGTGTTCGTATCCGGCTTATGTCACTGAACCTGTTCCATTTCTCTAACTTTTCAAAGGATGTCTCACACTAAGACATCCTTTGAGAGTAAAATAATGCAACATTTTTAATTTGTGGTTTATATCCGTTTTGATAAAATGTTCTTTTCAATTCATTTTATATTAATGCAATTTCTTTTCCAGTGTTTATAAATTCAACTTGTTCAACTCTTATCCTGCCTTCTTTCTTATATTGGGTAATCTCTATTCGTTTACACTTTAGGAATGCCCACAAGAAAAATCTGATGTCTTTTGTGATGAGTACAACTGAATTCAGACTATGTTTCCTACCCTCACATCTGATACCTGAATTACCATTATCCATCCGTTGTCAAGTGACTATGCGTACAAGCGTATGATGTGTCAAGCCTTGAATTTAGGTTAAATAATAATTATCATTACATAAGTTTAAAGTTAATTTGAATTATTCAATAGTAAATTAATATTATATTAAACTAGTATAATTCCAGAGGAATTAGTTTACTTAATGCTGCGTAAAAAGTATATGGCCTAATAGTGAATAATCGACTACTTAAAGAAGATAGCTGACACTCTATTTCTATAAGAACAGAATGGTTTCAGGAAAGGAAGATCTTGAACGGACAATGTCACAATAATACGACAGATAATAGAAGAGAGGAAGGAATATAATCTGGAAACTTAAATTGGTTTCATTGATTACGAGGAAGCCTTTGATCGGGTTAACAGACACAACTATGAGAAATTGAGGATAGACGGGGGCTCCCAAACGCTTGATATGAGTTATTCAAGAGCTATATACCAACTAACTAGAATTGTTATAAATACTGGGGAAGAGAAAGTTGCACCAACAACATAGAGGCGTTTGACAAGGGTGTAGCTTATTTCTTACTATGTGTGTGTGTGTGTGTGTGTGTGTGTGTGTGTGTGCAACAATAGGGGGAAAAATAAACCCCGGAATTCACTTGACACCATACAGTCAGTGTACCAATACATTGTCATTTTCGGATGATCGGGTTATTCCCCCTCCCCACCCCAAAAAAAAGGTCTCTAGTCAGCAGTTTTCTACTTGAGCCAAATATGCAAAGAATATAATCTGAGAATATCAGCATAGAAAACAAAAGTTATGGCCTTTAGAGGAAAGCATCCGATACGTTCCAATATAATTATAAACAATCAGGCTATAGAACACTTATCTCATTTCAATTCGGTAGGGTGCGCTGTAACTTAAGAGAATAACAGCAACATCGATATAAAAGTAAATAGATTCCAAATAATAAGTGGTAGTACAAACAGAACACTTGGAAATAAGACAAGAAAACACACCAAGATAAAATTCACCTGTTTAACTTATGGAAGTGAAACTTGGACGATGGCGAGAAATTATGAACGAAGAATACAAACAAGTGAATTGAAGTTCTTGAAAACCAGAGGTTGCAAGCTTAGAGATAAAATACGACATGTAGATATAAGGCTATCTAAAAAAGTAATACGATACAGACCTCAGGAAAGACGTGACATAAGTAGACCAAGGAAGAGACGGCTTCATTGAAGTCGGAACAGGCTGTAAGCCTATACCTTGACGTGGAGAAGAAGAAGATTAAACTAACACACAAAATTAAATATTATTATGTAAAGGCATATGTAGGGCGTATATATGAAAGTATAAGACAGTAGTACGTTATATTTACTTTTTTTTTTGCGTAATGCTGTATTTGGAAACTTGTTTATGTAATACAAACTTTCAAAACTTGTCACAAGGTTTTTTCGATAAAACATTTCAAACAGCCTTGCCCCCCAAACTTACCATCAACACGCGTTCCTTATGCCTCAACGGTTATAGTGTATATTTGTTTACATACACGTCAATTCAGTGAAGTGAATTCAGTGTACGTACAGAGCAGGCGTTTACTATTCACACAATGTTTCATTCCAAATAACCTGCAACTCAAAACTTTCAGAATTTTTAAAGTTTATTTGCATCTCTAAACTCAATTAATCTTACACACAATTAACTTAATTCCTACATATTATTTATGCCTCCTGTCTTTAATACTAATATTTGTTAATATTTAGTAAATCATACGGTATTACTAAAGAGATTCTAATTTTCACGTCCATGTTCATTAAGGAAATGGAAGTATGGTGATCGCAAAAATTTGTGTTCGAGATAAGGGCTGATTGTGATTGTACCATCCTCAAAACATGAAGATCAGTCACTATCCGAAAACGTCTGTGTGTCTATGTGTAGAATGCGTTCTTTGGAGAACGATAAATGCCGCAAATACAAACAGAACCAAACAGATTTTTGCATATGTACCCTAGTTGTAGATGACTCAAGGGTTATTGAATTTGGTAAAGATCGGTTAAGGGGAAGGGGTAGTTTACCTGCAACGTTTTATGTTTTAACAAGAATAAATTACTTAATTTTGAAAAATAAAATATCCTGAAAAGAAGGTCATAATAATCCACTATAGAAAGGTAGATGAAATATCTATAAATTTAATGGCTATTTGAAGGGGGAGGGAATAATTATTTATATGCGTACTACGTTATCGGCAACAAAAAATTAGTTTCTATGGAGATATTTCATTTCAGTTTGTCAAACATATAACCCGATTTACAAGGAACACACTTAACTTGTTAGAAATTGTCGAACCGAATTCAAGTAAATGGTTTTATTAAATCAGTTATTTTCTCTATGTTAGCAGTATTCATCACAACTTTGTCAAATTTTGTTCCTTCCCTGCTATATACACTTTTTCCTCGAACGAGGCCTTTCGGTTTCGCAACCATTATCAAGTTCTTCCTACAACCTAAGAAACCTAAAGGTCTTAATAAACCTTAGAACATGGAAGTCATGTATGGTTCTCCACACCGCTATTTAAGTTATAAATTAAGTCATAACACATCTACGCCTGAGTATAAAATATCACTGATATCAGAGAAAATAAATTCTAGAATGTACTATATTCCAAAAAATAAAGTGATATAACATTGAAAGTGCACCCGCGGGACGACGTGGAGTAATGTGGTAGGAACAACATGACCCAGCGAACTAGCACAGCACCAGAGGGAATGCTGCCAACAATAAAGCCGTCTCAGTGCAGATGCCAGGGTGAAACCTACAATCACTCGTATTGTTTGCAGCGTACTGCAAATATTTTAATGCTTGTGACATTCAAATGATTGTAGTTAGCAATTTTTAAAACGCCTCGTATACTAAATTGAAAAGTATCCTTGTAACGTTTACTCTGCAAGTGTGTGTGTGTGTGTGTGTGTGTGTGTGTGTGTGTGTGTGTGTGTGTGTGTGTGTGTGTGTGTGTGTGAAGGCATGATTGAAAGTGAATCAATTTTTCTTTTCGAATTTTAATATTTTTATGATGTTCTTACTGATCGTCGTATGGTACAGTGGAAAACAAAATACAAGACTCCAATGAAGTCACTAAAACCCTGCTTTAATTATTACAATAAATAGTTTATAATAAACAAGTTATCTAACAAGATTATACTGGTACAATATTTCAAGTTTATCTGTCAACACAAATATTAATGTTAACTATAAAGAATGCCCCTCTGTAATCACTCTACTCTAACACACCACTTGAGACGCACTGTGTAATCGCCCGAAGTAAACTGAAAACTAAGCGGCGGGTTGGGGCATCTATAGTCTGCGGGGTTCGATAATATGCGTCCTTAACAAACACTTGAAAATTCTAGAGACTATTTCAGCGCAGCCTTGGCAGAAACACGCACCATTGGGCTAGTTGAGAAGCTTGTCCAACAACACTATCATGTACGAGAATGTTCCGTATTACGTAACACTGCCTTGCATGTTAAGCGTCACGTACGCACACAAACATTACAGCTGGACTCTGCTGGGGAAAACATGTAGAACATTATTTAACGGCGTAAGAATATTGCGTGTCATAAGGTGAACGAGTAAAATATTCAACGACATTACCATATAAGAACCGGAAATGATAATAAATTTACTGACTCCTGATGCGAGTTGTCCTGATACATAATAATACCGGGTAGTTGTTTAATATTTTATTTTACAAAAGTTTTGTATCATCAGAGTTGAAATTTTTCAGAAGGGTTAAAGAATCCAAAAGACAGGATCACATAAAAAATAAATACATACAGAAAGAATTAAGTATATAAAGTCTAAATTAGAAAATTGAAGAACACAGTGGAAAAACTGGGACAGTATTTTAGTCGCACGGATGAAGACAGAATACCAGTAACTGTAAGCAAGAACAAGCCTTCTGGAAGAAAGGTTGTAGGAAGGCCAAAAAGAAATGGATCTGAATATGTGAAGTCGGAACTAGCACATTGCCTAATCCCTGAAGTGTAGAAGAAGAAGAAGACAAATGTTTCATATGTAATTGTAATCAGATTGCGAACAGATAAAATTAAGCGTCTAGGTCAGGCTTAGTTACTCGGTTACACCTGGCGATATTGTAGAGTGCGGGTCAAGTGTTTGTTGCAGAAAGTGATTGTTGTTTTATAATTAATGCAAAACTCTAATAGTTGACAATCATTATTGCGTGTGGACAAATTTAACATGCATTATTATAAGAGAGTATCTTGTTGATTAGAAATTATTATTTCTAACATATTAAAGATTACAATTACTCACTTCATTTCGTTTCCAGTGCAGAACACGACGAGATCGTCGTAACAATATGTATATAATTTTTCCCAACAATGTTTCATGTATTGTTTAAATAATTTCAAAAGCTGAAGTAATTTTACGTAATGCGGAACGTTCTCGTGCGTTCGATAGTGTTGTTCTACAAGCTTCTCGACTAGCCCTGTCGGTGTGTGCTTCTGCCAAGACCGCGCTAAAGTATCCTCTAGAGTTTTCAAGTGCTTGTTAAGAACGCACATTATGGAACCCTGCAGGCTATAAATAGCCTACATCTGCCGCTTAGTTTTCAGTTTACTTCGGGCGATTACTCAGTGCCTTTTCAAGTGGTTATTAGTGAAAAGTGATTATTGTGTTGGACTCTATTAGTTGAAATTTTTAATGCATGTGAAAAGGTTTAACTTGTATTATTGTGCAAGTAGATAATGACCTGTTATTTGTGATAATTAAAGCTGGTTATTAGTGACTTGATTGGTGTTCGTATTTTGTTTTCCGCTGTACCATACGACGATCAGTAACACAGTCGCAACGGTATATAATTATTAATAGTGTTAAAGAGTTTCGGGTTTATAGACAATTTTATACTTTAATGTTTTGTACGTTTATGCCTACTGGTGATAATATCAATACGACTTGATTGGTGTTCGTATTTTGTTTTCCTTCCGCTGTACCACTGTAACACAGTCGTAACGGTATGTAATTATTAATACTGTTAAAGAGTTTCGAGTTTATAGACAATTTTATATTTTAATGTTTTGTACGTTTATGCCTCCTGGTGATAATATGTGTATAAAACGTACTCAATTTTAAGTAATCCCATGTGACTAGTTGTAGTCCTACTATATACAGAGTTGTACGCTATTATCCTACACGTTTGACAAAAGTAACGACCTTTAGCTATTAGTATGTTCTATTTAGGCCTGTTCTTCAAAATAAAAAGCACAAAATAAATAAAACAATTGTTAACATAAAACACGTAACTAGAGCTCTATATTATGGATATGTGTGCGTGCAAACATATGTTTACATCTTTTATTATGTAAATCTAGAAATTATATTAGCTTAAAATTCCTTTAAATTTTATTATAATTATGTTATTTATATATGTCTGTTTTATTTATAATGATTGATTGCTATCGTGTTATGTTAACAGCATGTACAGATCCATGTAGAAGTGCACACAAGTCCACCACGTTCGCACAGTCCTTCCCTAGCAGAGGCAACTGTATCAGAAAATGAAAGTTTGACACTATCAGGTCTCACAACTCCAGATACCCCGACTCCTCGTCTGCATTACACACCTCTTACTGAAGATAGCCTGAGCGATGCAGTCACAACCCCCGAGTACCACAAACTTAGCTGAAGTCCTTTCCCTTTGCCCTCAAATAATTTCCACGTATCAGGATATGAAAATTTACCCAGAGATCGTTTAAGTTATCCAGGTGAAACCTTGGGAACAAGATATGAGAACATACCCAGAGACAGATTAAGTTTTCAGGGGATTTTGAGAAACGGTGATGTCGGCTTATCTGAGAAACAGTATGAAAATAAAATAAGAGAACTAAACATAACAAACGACGTTGTTCAGTACGAGAATTTAAATAATCAGCAATTTGTTAACTTAGGTAGTGATGTGAATTGTGATGATGCAGTGATGCACGACATGAAAGTAGACGATGTTAAGTATGAAGAAATTAAAGAAAGTTCAATTTATGAGTCACTTGATGATGCTAAAAAAACTATAAACTTTTATGAAAATGTTTCACCACTTTTGGACGATGACTCAGAACTTTATGAACCTGTTGTAAGAAAAGATTTGGATTGTTGCTATGAAGAAATTTCGGTATGATATATACTATGAAGATATAATATTATATCCATAATATACATATCCTTTTAAAGATCCTTAACGTAACGTTAAAGTTTCCAATACAAAAAAATATACATAATTTATGCTAACCTTCGTAGAAATAACATCTGGAAATCTTAACAAGACATCAGTAACAAACAATTTTAAAACTTGAAAAATGCACAGGGTCATTTACTAACATAATATGTAAACTGGCTCTGTTTTTCATTCCAATATTTAAAACACGACTTCATATCTTGGACATTAAATAGACAGGTGGGATTTTATAGTAAGTCAACATTGTTTGTGAACAATAACGTAGGACTTACGTGTGCGCAATCTCATCTAGACTCCATTAGAATTATGTCTGATATTATTACTATGGGAGATGTAACTTTGTGCCAAATTATTCTCATATAAATAGCGGATGGTGGCGACTTTTACCTAGATACAATTATTGGGGTTTCTTCTTTCGATATAAGTTCTATTGACTTATTTTGTTTACTGTACTTCTGTGATATTCATTATAAAAGTGAGCATATGATTGTAATCGTGTTACTATCGTGTTGGAATTGAGTTCTATTATTTGATTGGAGTTGAGTTTCTAAACACGTAAGCGTACTTACAAAGTGAAGATAAAGTTTGTTCATTGTTCGTGGTAAGAAGAAAACAGCAGCGCTTGTCAACGTCAGAGTAAACTTTACTTATTCCACATTTTTCAGTTTGGTCATGCATGTGTCACTTTACTAGAAAAGACAAGTTTTCTTAAAAGCGCCATTGAAACAAATCTTTTTAGGAAATCAAGCTGATTGAAAATTAACTAGCTATGTGATTAATTAATTCAGAAGTTTTACTCTTCACGCGATCCTAATACAGCGACCTATTCAAAGACTGTGAATTGTATGGCGATCGTTTCTGAACAGTAAACTTGAGGTGCACAGTGTGCAAAAACCTCGTTGCGTAGATAAGAAAATTGTAATGCATTTTGCACATGCTCAGAACAGTATTGCGTACTTGGGTAAACGTGGTGTTTTTGTCATTCCCGAAGCATGTTGTGGTGATGAAAATGTTCATACTACTCATTGACATCAGTTGTCAATAAAAACTATATGAAAACCCAGAAACGAGTTTTGTTTTCAAAACAAATGAATACGTGTAATAAAAATAATTAAATTATGCTAAATGAAAATTGTTGATAAGAATGTAAGAGGCATTAAGTGTAGTTATGAGGCGACAGTTTGTGCTCGAGAAAGTGAATGAGTCAGAGAACCAAACTGTTATGTTACCGCGTAATGTTAGCGCGTTCTAGTCATAGTCCAGTCGCCAGAGTAAAAATAACGGTAAAATTTCTTAAAAAATTGAGGCAAAGTGATATTTGGTATAGTTATTGAAAAAGGTCTAAATATCGGTTTAAAATCATCTTTGCATGTTTATAAGGTCAGGCTTTTAAAAAAAAAACCCTTATTTAAGGGCAGCGCGCGGTAAAATAGATAAA
Source organism: Magicicada septendecula (assembly GCA_034769895.1). NCBI lineage: Eukaryota > Metazoa > Arthropoda > Insecta > Hemiptera > Cicadidae > Magicicada > Magicicada septendecula. The sequence continues at coordinate 25,796,481 of CM068373.1, read as the reverse complement.
AACGTTTACATTCAGTGAATTTCTTTCCTTACTACTAAATAAACCATTGGATCATGATAAAGTCTTCATTCTTTTTGTTTAGAATAGTTCAAATTTTAATAGTAATAAAATCAAAATAACGATTTTGTTATTATTTCATCGGTAGGAGTATTAAATCGATAGACGGAATGGTCGATTTTAACAAATCTTCCTCTGTTGAATAATATTATTAAATATGTGTATCTTAATATACATAAAAGTCATTGTGTGTATTTATATTCCACACCTCCTACTAAACCACTGGACCGATTTCAACAAAACTTAGCACAAATATTTTATGCAACGGGAGAACCAACATAAGATAGGTGTTTTGGGCCCTGGGGGATGTCAAAAATGGAAAATATGAAAATACCGCATGTAGGGTATCAAATTAAAGGTAATTTCAATGCAAGTAACACTTTTTCATGCATATAAGCACTATTGAAAATTCTTGGGCCCTGGGGCATAATAAATGGGTGGTTTTGGGGGAGGTCAAAAATGGAAAATATGAAAAATCACTGGACCGATTTCCACCAAACTTGGCACAAATTTTTTACGCAACGGGAGAACCAACATAAGATAGGTGTTTTGGGCCCGGGGGGTGTCAAAAATGAAAAATATGAAATATGAAAATACTGTGGAGTATCAAATTAAAGGGAATTTCAATGCAAGTAACAATTTTACATGCATATACGAACTATTGAAAATGTTTGGGCCCTGGGGCTCAATAAATGGGTTGTAATGGAGGGGTGTCAAAAATCGAAAATATGAAATACCGTATGTGACATGCATATACGCACTATTAAAAATTTTGGTCTCCGGGGCTCAATAAATTTGTGGAATTGGAGGAGGGGTGATGTCAAAAATGGAAAATATGAAAATACCGCACGTGGGGTATCAAATTAAAGGGAATTTCAATGTAAGTAACAATTTGACGTGCATATTAATTTGGATTATTATAAATATCCCCCCCCTGCTTGGTGTATGTGAAAAAAACAGCATAAATGGTAACAAATTAAAGTGAATTTCCTAGCAAGTAAGAACATGACACCACTTTCTCCCAAGCAAACCCGGGCAAATCCTCCAGTAATAAATAAAATATTTCAAAGAAAAGCTCTCTTTTTAATAAAAGGTAAAACGAATACAAAGAATATATATATTTTTTAAATTTGGAATTTTAAAAATTATTTATGTTGAGAATTTAGTTAGTGATTTCTTCTTCTTCTTCTTCTTCTTCTTCTTCTTCTTCTTCTTCTTCTTCTTCTTCTTCTTCTTCTTCTTCTTCTTCGAGGATTTTTTCCTCACTATCATCAAAGTCATTATCGTCAAAATCAATCTCGTCAACAATCGGAAAGTTTTTGCAAGTTTCAGTTGAGCATGTACCACAAACCGATGAACATAAAAGACCAGCGCTTCTGCATGTACACGATCCTTTTTTGCAGCCAGTTTTGCAGTTACAAAAGATCATTTTTAATAAAGATTTTGGGGCAGCTGGCTGTCATTTTTATAGGCGTTAAAATTTCTCCAACATTCCAACCCCAGTCTTTTGGTATTAGATCATTGCCGAGCCATTGCTGGACTTGTAAATATACTCTGTAAAAGTGCTGCTTGGCAGCATCAGAAGTAGGTGGCAGACTTTCTAACTTTACAGGTTTTAAGCTTTTTTTATTTTTTGAAATCGCTTTAGTAAAACTTGTATGTCTGTATTTATCAACACATGTAATTTTTTTTGGTGCATTATACATATACAGGAGAATTAATAGACCATTTTTATATATAGATGTTTGATGTTGATTTTCCAGTTTAAATGCTTCGATCGCTTCTTTTAAATCTGAGTTTATTGATTTTTTTTCAATCGAATTAAAAACCGATTTTTTACCTTTACCATAAAAGCATGATGTTGTGTCACAGCCGGTTAGAGCATGCAAAAATAGTATATTCTCTTTGCAAAATTTATGCTTTCTAAAGCTGTTATCAGAAGAAAATAGACTAGCACTCATGGTTCCTCTCGTGGGTTTTAAGAGATAAATTTTGTTATTACTAGGTGTAAGCGCAGTAATGAGCACCAAAATATCTACGTCCTCTGCAACAATAACTGGAGGTTTATCATATAATTCTAAGGCTGTTTTCACAATTAATAAGTCTGCATCATCGTCAGCTTGTTTAACGTTTATGTTTTCTTCTTCCAAATATCTCGTTATAATTTCAATAAATAGAGTTTTATTATTTTTATTCGAAAGAAATTGTTCTTGGGTCACTGTGACACACATATCTTCATGGAATAAAATATCTGGAGAGGAATTTTGATTGGTACGGCGATAACGCTCCATAGCTTTGATGCTGTTAGAATTGTTTGTATAGCCATCAAAAACTACAGTAACTTTTGATCCAAAGTGTCTCTTGACATAATTTACGTATCTTTGAAAAATACATTTGAACTTGTCATTTTTTGACCATACTACTCTATGCAGTAACATACCACCATCAATGACGTAAATGCAATCTTCAAGGTTAATCTCAGTGCGGTCTACTTCAAACATATCATATAGTTTAGACTTATCTGTTTTCCGAAATACACCTTCGTAAAACATAGATGTTGGGTACGGGGCAAGTTCATAACGCATGTAATCTTTTAATTCGTCGTCACTTTTTCTTGCTACACAAATGCGTTGAAATATAAACATTAGATCTATAGGGACAATTTCCTCTTGAATTTTCAGACTACTATTAACACTTTTTAATGACAGTACTCTATTTTTTCGTTTAAACGAAACTTTATGGAAGTTTGTACCAGCAATTTCTTCTAACCCTGCTTTTCCAACCTCAAAAGCATTATGACAGTTAATATTATTACCGCCAGTAACTCCAGTAGATATAGACATTATTGAATCTTGATAAGGAAATGGCTCGTGACAATCAAACCAGGAGTTTATTTTGAGAATATCTTCAGTATCTCGTTTTATTCGAGAATCTCTAGCATCTACATGCTGATCGGAAGTAGAAAATGTTATACCACAAAATTTTTCTACTTCTTCGCAGATATCATGTGTATATGGCATCGCTAAAATCCATTTATTTGCAGTACTGGTAGTTACTCCCCGTCCAATCATACCACCATCAACTTTCATGACTCTCATTAAGTCCTGTTCGATTGTCATATCAGTATGAGTTCCTGACCAGAATTTCTCAGTTCGTCTTACAGTACAAAATCCGTTATTTATAAAATTTTGAAGTTCTTTAATTTTTAAAGCGGTAGTTTCTGGAATTACATCTTGGTTTTGCATTGAGGTGAAAAGTTTTTCAGATTCTTTTATAAATTGATTCATATATTGTACATATAATAAGGCTGATTTCGTATAATTAAAATGTCCAGTTGCATAAAAATATGGCAACATTTGCTGAATAACTTGTAATTGAATTTTTAGTAAACCCATTTTTTCAGAGCGCGCAAATGCTTTTGCAATAGAGATCATTCGTATGTATTGTATCCATAATTTTGCAGTTTTACCGCGTTCCTCAATTTCAATCATTTTTTCTAGAAATTTACCATTTAAGATGTTTAAAAAATTATGATCTTGTACTTCTTTGTAAGTAAGATTGTCATCTAAAAATTCTTGTAGTAAAGATTTCATATTTGAATATTCAACTTCTGAAAGATTCATTTCCTCAATAATCTTTTTACACAAAACTATCCAAATTAATGTGTGGCCTCGTACTGCTCTAGCATAAGTATGGCCATCTAACATCTTATCTACAGTTCCTGGCGCATAGCAACAGCTTAATGCTTCTTTTAAACCGCTTCCTGCCATCACATAACCGATTGAACCAAGAAAAGACATAAGCAGATGAAATCCTCCAAGTCGAACAATTACATTATGTATATCATCATCAGGTGAGGATTGGACCATTTCAAACGCTTTCTGATACAAAGGTTGATCGAAAGTAACAAAACAATTAAATAGATTTTAAGTTTTTCACTAGTTTTACAGCGTATTTTAAAACGGTGTATATTGTATTTTTGTCAGTTGGAGGAGAGTGTACAAAAGGCAAGCAAACAATTCTAGATAATGTATAAGTCATATTTTCCAAAAGCTTGGACATAAAGGCATTCCAGCCAGTAATGCCTGGTTTGGTCACTCCATAAATCCAAAGCAAGTCAGCATTAGAAAAATCTATATTATTAAAACTCGGATTATCTACTTTTTCAAAAACAATGTTTTGGAGTGCATGTGTATTAATATTTTCAAAAATTTGGAATGGTATTTTGTCAATTTTGCTGATTTCTTTTGCAGTAGGCTTAACAGTCAATCGTTTTAAGGGAACTTTGTTATAATAACAATCTCTTGGACTTACAATCATAATACCTCCCATACTATGAAAAGTATTTTTCCCGTCTATAGTATTGATATTAATATCTGAATTGCCAAATGCCAATTGTGCAAAACAGCCAGATCTAAATGGAGAACGTGGACTAAGCAATACACTATTCTCATAAAGTGCTGCTTCTTTGTATGATGAACACACTCCCAGATGCGACAATATATCTATAATTCGTTTTGAAGCAAATTTCCTATGCAACATTACAGACAGACCAACTTGCAATGGTGATAGAAAGGTTCTAGGTCTTATGCAACTCATAATTGAATGAGTAATTGCTGTGCATTTTGTTTCATATGAACTAATATCACCTTTTTTATTTTTTAAAATTATTTCTTCTATCAGAAACTGAAGGGATTCTGGGATATTCTCATTAATATTTTGGAATATATTATCACTTGGAGGATAAAATTCTGTATTACTTTTCTTCAGATTAACATCGTTTCGAATAATTGCTGCTGCAGATTTTAAGATTTTTCTTTTTTCTTCATTTTCATCTTTTTTTGAGGCTATCCATGCTTGACGCATGACATTGTATTCACGATCTACAAGACATATGAGGGTTGAGCCACCTTTTCTGGATATAATTCTTATACAATCGCCATAATTTTCTTTTAATTTAGCAATAATGCTATTTGGATGACAAGCATCATGTCCTGTTTAAGAAAATTAGATATTAAATAAAATAAACATGAAAATATAATTTAAAAAATAGTATAATTATAATTTATAATTAAGCAATATATTTACCTAATAATGCAATTAATTCTGTGAGCGTAAACTGGGTATCATCACTGTCACTTAAATAATCAAAAATCAATTCCATTTGACGTGAGATTTTTACATCTTTGGGTTGACCTTTAGCATCACTTGTGTCACGAGTGTAACTGCTTAAAACTTTTTTGTGACAACTGCGGTGATATCTCGCTTGTACAGCTACCAAATCATCACAAGAAATTCGTCGTAGAATTGCTTTTCCTAATTCGTCATTATGTTCTGCAATCATTTCTGATAATTTTTCTTTAAAAGTAGGACTTTGAATTATGGAAATATTTTTGCGTTGATTAATACTTAATCTCGTATTACTTTTATCTGCATCTAATCCACAAATTATACAAAGTTTTTTGAAATTAAACAATTCTTTACTCTTTCTGACTTTACTCTTGACTGGGCTATATTTACTTTTCTTCGACAAAGTGCCTAAATCCTTATAACACAAAACATCATTCCTTTTTAACGTATATTTTTCTCGACATTTCCTGTGTACTAAAATTGAATCAACTTTTTTTAACATTTCATATTTTCCATCGTTTCTCTCAGAGCTAACTCTTATTAAATTCGGTAGTCCTCGAGTCACTTTTTCTGTATCTTCAATACAAAGATCAGCATTACAAATAAAACATATATTTCAGTATCACACTGGTCCATATTTAATACCTAAAAATCAAAAAACCTTATGTAGCACTAATGTTCAGTAAAAGTATTCTTTAAAACTTCACCACTAGTGAAGTCAAAATATCTCTTTTGAAATTTTTTTTATTTTAAATTTTAAATCCACAGTTTTTACCAAATTTGTTTTTATAAATATGTGCCTTTTATAAACTTTTAATGTATGTAAAAAATGATCAGTACAAATAATTTTTTTTTTTAGAAAAAATGCGTTCTTTACGTTTAATTTTTTTAAATGGTCAAAAAATGGTGTCAGAAAGGCCAAAAAATTTTGTTAATTAACCATCCGAAAGTATTTTTAATAAGCTTTAATTTAAGCCGTCGTACACCTTTGTGCCACAATCTTGCCATACTTTATGAGCACTCAAAATTTTTTTGTGAATTGCGATTTTTTTGAGGTTATATTCAACATTTCAATATGAAATTTGTGGGGTTTATAGTACTCCACAAAGGTTACCTTTCCCTCAAGTTTTATCAACTTTCAATAATTTGTGTTAAAACAACATCAATTTGTTTATAAACGCCATCGCCACTTTATTTATTGATAGCACATTAACAATAATAATAATATCGACTTCCGTATTAAGGCTAAAAATGTTATTCATTTATTATAGAATACTGAAAAAAATTCACATTAAAATCGGCTTGTTAGGTCCAAAGATATTTATAAAAACGCTATTTTGCAACTTACATTGTTAATAAAAAAAATAAACGGGTTGATTTTACACAAAACTTAACTATTAGCTCAACTTGATCCCATTAACCAATTTAGCATACAAAAAATGACTCCCATAACAATTCACATTTGATTTTTATTTTGACTCCACTACACGTGTTCACAAATAAATAAATATTAGCATGTATAAAAAGTGTAAATATAAACTTTAAACTGCAATTTTTGTTACCTGTTTTATATGATAAAAACAAAAATATTTGTAATGTTTTGATTATAACCTTTGAAGAAATATCAACTGCGTTACTGCTCCGTTCTTGTATAGCAGATGTTTGTATGGCATACCACAACAATGGATGTTGCGCGCGCAGCTACATTTACAGTTGCACACTCGAGGGGAATAGAACGCCGCGCCGTTTAAAAATTTTACCTGTTTCCTAGGGTCTTGTTTTTAGAGTATAGGTATAATCAGGTAAGAGAAATAACATGAATAGATAGATTTAGCATTGTAGTAGCTATAACGTTAATTTCAAGTACTCAAATAAACCCACTTAAAAGATACATGTATGTAACGCAAAGGAGGCACCTTTTTTTAGTATATACAATTTTTATTTATTTTTTTAATTTTGAAAATGATTATAATTTTCATGAGTGTAGTTTTTGATGCAGAACACTTGCAGCTTTCAAATACAATTTTTTGTATTTCGATATCTCTATTTTTAAGATTAATAAAGGCAGATAAACTCTGAATTTTAGAGTAAATTTAAAATACGTCGAAATACTCACTTTTGAAAAGGTTTTTTTTTTTAAATAACAACTTCAAAAGTAGTTTTCATTATTATGAAATAAAAAGTTTATCTCTTTTAAAGGTAAATTAGTAAAGAACTACTATTTTTTTTAAATTTTATTGTATAGTACTTGTAATTTTGTGGTTTCACTTCTTTTTGTATCTACAGTAAATATTTATACACTATATTCTTTATGTTCAAATAAAATATTTATGTAAAAATCAACAAATTTTGAAAGCTATACTGTTCCCCTTCAAAACTAGCCTTTATTTAACTGGCTACGCTTAGATTAAAGAAAGTTATGATATTTTTGAATAGACGCGCCTGGCTAATTTAGCGAATTACGCAGGATCGGGGGCAAACGCTCTTTTTAAAACGCAGCGCTCATCATTACCAATTTTCAGGAAAACAGTTCCATTAACGTAAAAATATGTAAGGAGACTTTCTGAAGGAAATTGTTTGCTCTTCAATATACACCTTTTTATTTCTTCCAACTGTACATATTTACGGAGTGCTTTAAGAAAATCTGTCTTTACGATTTTTCCAGACCATTTTCAGAAAACCCTAGAAAGGTAAACATGCAAAGATTTTTTTATATTAATTATTAACGTTTATTTAACACGTGCACCAAATATTGCTTTGCCCCAATTTTTTCTCAAGTCAAAATCTCTGGCGACTGGACTATCAAGTGAACGCCCTCTAGTGTAGATTAAGTGGCGGTAATGCTTTCGTACAATAAAACGTACTTTTATATTATGTTTACGTTTCTTGAGCACATTAACACGAAAGAAAATGATAAGATTTTAAAAGATTATCACCAAGTAGGCCTAAAGGTAGAATCTATTTTTATAATATTTTCCAAAACACAACGTGCTTTCGCATCATTTTAGCAAAGTATATTATTAGAATTTATTAGTATAGCAACATAGAAAAGTGTCTAGTCATAAACACAAACAGATTGTTATGTAATTTGAATGTTTTATACTTCAACAGCCTTCAACCAAGAGTTATACTTCATTAGGGGAAATAGTGTTTTACACCGTGAAATATATGTTTCCATAAATCAAAAGTTATTTTTGGTTTAAAACATTACGTGAATTTAATAGCACACGTAATTAGTTAACGTATAAAAAATTTCGAGCAGGAAAAGTATTATAAAAAATTAAACGTCTTCTTTTCAAATAGAGTAATGGAGTTTCCGCTTTGTGTAAATATCGTCCTTGAAAGAACGTATAGAAACCAGCACTGCATTTAAAGCTACATATTACAAAATTTAGAATAATTTAATCGAGTCCATTTTCACTATAATAAATAAATTCGTAATTAAACAAACTAGGCTGATTTTTTACCGTTCAAGCTATTAGCTGATGTGTATGTTAAAGCATAACCAATTGTAATTTTTTCATATTCATGGGTTAAAAACGGAGGAACGCATTTTCAGTTTTTTGTTATGTCTTCCAACAAAGGTCAACAGGGCTAATAAAATATTTTCATGTTTTGAAATAATTCATTGATGGAAAATAAATTAGTAAGCCAAACATACGGCAGCGCCTTTGTCATTGTTTGTTGTTACGGTGGAGCACAAACCTTTGTCGTCAACATTATGCACAGGCAATATTTGTTAGGCTCAGCAAATTAATTTTGGTTTGTAACACAGTCCAAAAAACAATGAATACGTTAAATTTTTTATGTTATTTAAGGGCATTTCATAGTATCTACAGTAGATCTGCTGCTCGAGCTGATTTACTCATAAACGTGAGTCATTGTTATTGAAAAATATCAAGAAGTAGGAGAAAAGATAGTCCTACAAACCTTTAAGGACAAAGTACTCGGAAGCATAGTGAATACCCCTTGGTATGTAAGAAACGACAACCTACGTAGTGACCTCAACACAGAATATGTCAGCGAGATAATAACAAAAATATGCAGACAACATGATCAGAGGATTCAGATCCACGATAACCCAATAATGCGACACATGGTGGAAGAAGCTCCACACGTCCTGAGGCGACTCAAAGCCACATGATCTGGTATTGCAATAAAAAGCAATTGAAAAGTATATATCCATAAAGCTCTACGTGAGAGAAATACAGAATACTCTTAGGATTGGGTTTCACCCCATCACCCGTGAAGGAAGCATGAAGGAGAAGCTGCTGTATGAGCTTGCTCAGTTGTAGCATTAAGGGAGGTGTTTTTCGTGGGTTAGAGACCCACACTAATAAAAACTACGGAGTTCCTATTGTCTAGAAATTTTAATCCACCCTCGGGGAAAAAAGTAGGTGAAAATTTCTTTATAAAGCTTAAGGTAATATTACGTCTTACAGGTTTGTTATTTAGATCAAATAAACCGGAAAACGTTAAGGCGGAAAATCAAGAAATCAATCCGGTAAATGTGTGTTTCTTTTTTCAAAATTATTAAAATTTTGTCTCTGATATTACAACAAAAGTTTACTCCTTTCGTCAATGTTAAATATAAACAAAGACGAAGTTATTGTACACAACAAGTTAAACACCAACGGTATTTTCTCAAAAGAGCTACTGAACTGGAAACAGCGTGGTGTATAATCGACTGTATTCAGTTCTGTTTTCATTGTATTCTCTAATTTATTGTTCGGGCAGTGCGTAGCGCACCAAAGGCCGTAACTGTTGTTTGTGATACGACTTTATCTTTTACTGCCCCTCGTTTGTGTTGTGCGCGTAATTTGTCGATGGAAATTTTATCGTTATCTGCCAACCTGGTGTACGAGATCGTCCTCAATAAGGGTTTCCTTACTTCGTTTCTGAATTTAATTTTTGCCGTAAGTAAAAATAACATTTCAGGAAAACTACTTTATATTTTCTAACATTAATGAAAATGAGACAGATTGGAAGATAAATACAGCCGATAAACTACATTAATGGTGGAAATTAGTTAAAAATTTTATAATATAAAAAAAAATTTTAATTTACTAATTGTAAATTGCCCTACTTCTTATACGCGTTGTTTTCATTTGTGAGGTTAGGTGACAACGGTTTTTCGTTTTCAGATTACTGCTGAAATAAATAAAAGCCGTGGTTGAGGAAAACATAACGCTTAATGTAATACATTGCTTATGACACGTTAACAGTTAAAATAAAGAACCAAACGTTTCTAAGTAAACGGGTATTTTATATTGTTTTAAATCTCCAAATGCTGTTGCACCAACATAATAATTTAGTACAAGTGTTAAAAACAGCTTTGGAGAGAATGCGACTGAGGAGTAGACAATTGTTATACAAGCTGACAGAACGCTATATAGACAGAAACAATAAATTATAAGTTATAAATTATAAATTATAAATTATAAATTATAAATTATAAATTATAAATTATATTAAAATACTTACTAAAAGTCAAATATTTGGTTTTTCGTTTTCAGATTGCTGCTGAAATAAATAAAAGCCGTGGTTGAGGAAAACATAACGCTTAATGTAATACATTGCTTATGACACGTTAGCAGTTAAAATAAAGAACCAAACGTTTCTAAGTAAACGGGTATTTTATATTGTTTTAAATCTCCAAATGCTGTTGCACCAACATAATAATTTAGTACAAGTGTTAAAAACAGCTTTGGAGAGAATGCGACTGAGGAGTAGACAATTGTTATACAAGCTGACAGAACGCTATATAGACAGAAACAATAAATTATAAATTATAAATTATAAATTATAAATTATAAATTATAAATTATAAATTATAAATTATATTAAAATACTTACTAAAAGTCAAATATTTGGTTTTTCGTTTTCAGATTGCTGCTGAAATAAATAAAAGCCGTGGTTGAGGAAAACATAACGCTTAATGTAATACATTGCTTATGACACGTTAGCAGTTAAAATAAAGAACCAAACGTTTCTAAGTAAACGGGTATTTTATATTGTTTTAAATCTCCAAATGCTGTTGCACCAACATAATAATTTAGTACAAGTGTTAAAAACAGCTTTGGAGAGAATGCGACTGAGGAGTAGACAATTGTTATACAAGCTGACAGAACGCTATATAGACAGAAACAATAAATTATAAATTATAAATTATAAATTATAAATTATAAATTATAAATTATAAATTATAAATTATATTAAAATACTTACTGAAAGTCAAATATTTGGTTTTTCGTTTTCAGATTGCTGCTGAAATAAATAAAAGCCGTGGTTGAGGAAAACATAACGCTTAATGTAATACATTGCTTATGACACGTTAGCAGTTAAAATAAAGAACCAAACGTTTCTAAGTAAACGGGTATTTTATATTGTTTTAAATCTCCAAATGCTGTTGCACCAACATAATAATTTAGTACAAGTGTTAAAAACAGCTTTGGAGAGAATGCGACTGAGGAGTAGACAATTGTTATACAAGCTGACAGAACGCTATATAGACAGAAACAATAAATTATAAATTGTAAATTATATTAATTATAAATTAATTATATTAAAATACTTACTAAAAGTCAAATATTGGCGTCTAAAGTCGCGGGTAACAAATAGTCAATAATAAATAAGAAGCGAATAAATGAAAAATGGTCACCTTAGCTTACGTAGCACTTAAGGAAGTTCTTAGCAACAAATTAGACAAGGAACATTAAAAAGTAAACACTACAAGGTGACAGAGTTTAAGATGACTCGTTTGCATGCGTTTGCTTCATTAGTACAATCAACGTATCCAATGTAGACAGTATTTACCTATGCACAAGACACGCACCTGTTTCGTTGCCAATGCGCGTTCATTTACTTGTTTGTTTGTAATTTACACTGTCCCGCTGTTAGATTAGAAGCTGCTTACACACATCCGACACATCGGTAACATGTAAATAGTGCAACTTCATATATTTTAGTTACTATAATGTCCATGTGTAAATTTCAAAAATCGCGTTATAAATGTTTACACTATCAGCAGTTAACATTGCACTTGGTTTCATTTAAAATAATGCCGCATGATGTAAAAATGTAATCAGGTAATCATGTTTTCTATATTGGCTGGAAATTAGTTATTGTAGTCAAATAAGTATTGCGTCATTTCTTCTTCTTCTTCTTCTTATTATTATTATTATTATTACAACTTCCTTTACAGAATTGTAGATTATCACCAGTTTAACATTCGGTGTACAGAATAATATATTATAATAATGTTATTAATTTATGGTCATTGTAAATCATTGGCATTAACCACTACTTATATATTTACCTTCCCATATCGCAGATAACTCATAACTTAGGAACGAGCTTCTCACACTTAGGTAACTTTAGATAACTTAGAACTCACACTAAAGCTTCTTTTCTCACTCAAATTTCCACAGTTATTTAGAATATGAAATTAACTATTAATTTACTAAACTAAAGGATGGTAAAATAAATCATTAGACCTGGGCAAATTGAAGAAGAGTCCTGAACGATACAAACGAATTGTGAACTGGGTAAGAAAATACACGTTGCTGACATGGTCCGTTTCATCAGGAGTAGAAAATTAGAATTGTTTGGACGGGTACGACGCATGCATGATAGCGAAACAAGTAAAAGAATCTTATACTGGAAACCAGTAGCCAAAGACATAGGAAAAGATTTATAGATCACGGAAGGAATGAATGAAAGTATGAGTGTGAGAGGCTAGAGAATGTTATGTGGTGAGAGCACGGAATAGATGGATATCATTTAGTACGCTAGACCCGCACGAGGTTCGTTTCCAGGAGAAAAAGAAGAAGAAGAAGAAGAAGAAGAAGAAGAAGAAGAAGAAGAAGAAGAAGAAGAAGAAGAAGAAGAAGAAGAAGATTATTTACATAACGTAAATAGTAAAATATTTGAACCTCACTTACAACATTTCATTTTATCAGACAACTATCACTGTCACAGATTTGCAGTGAGTAAACAATTTTCAAAGTTCTACTTGTTTAAAATAATCCGAATTATTATTACTGCTTAATTAGAGATTTGTTTGGAAATAAATTAAATTTTCTTGAAATTAAAGGCAACAATATTTTGTAAAATTGTTTCAAAATATAAGCTAAAATAAGCTCAGGCTTCAACATAGTGGAAAAGAACATTGATTAATTACTCTCTTCGCGTTGTTTATTGGCTAGTGTCGTTAATTACTTTTCCCGCGCTGTCTATAACGACTGAAATAAATCTTTGGGTACGCCAGCTTTCCCAGACTCCCTACTCCTAATGAAAAATCATTTATTTACAAACTTGATAAAAGCGCAAGCAAAAAGGTTCTACTAAACAAACACTGATGTTTTATAACATTGTTTCTATTAATTTAATGATAAAAATCGTTCTAAACTTATATGTAAAACTCATGAAGAATTTTAAAATGCGAAAACACTTAGTAACATGCAGCTGTATACCATTTTGTAATAATGACCCTATGAAAAAATAGTTTTGGACATTTTTAAAATGTTGTTAATATTTGTGAGCATACTTTTCTCAACAAAATAATGTATCATACGTGTGAATGAGGCCAATCGATGTGAGTAGTATTTTTATTTTTATATACACCATTGTACATTTCATAAAAGTCTGCGTCAAATTTGGTGGGTTTTTTATCAGCTGTACATCGTTTTTGTAGGAGCGACAGTTGACTCTCCAGATACGAAGGGTGGGGTTGGAGAGGTGTGTCCAACATGGGCCGACCAGTGATGAGCACCGGGTAAGGTTTGGACCAAATGTCTGACACTACATTTACAGTGATGGGACAGGCCGAGTCTTTGACAACAAGGACCTTATAAAGTCATCTATTATGAACGACGTGGGTCGGAGAGTCAGGAGCAATGACGCTGAACTGAGGATGGCGCTGAAGGTAACTATAGAGGCTCTGGGCACGCGGGTTAGTGACACGGCTGTTCCAAGTCTGATGCTTGGAGTTGAAGTCTCCGGCAGAAACTGCAGAAGAGAATGGTCGAGGAGAGACTCGCACACATCATTGACTGGAAGCCCGCCGTGCCGAGGCGGGCGGTACGCCGAATTTACACGATTCTCCCGATCCCTAGCGTAGGCAGCCAATTTGGCAATACGAGACCGAAAACCACCGGCGTTCCATGCCACCAACCAAAGAGGCTTAGCCGTGGGAAGGAAGGAAAGTCATGAGGGATGAAAGGATGGTGATTTAACAGACTGGATGTCATTGGCAGCCAGAATTTATGGAATGAGGTTTTCGACAGGCGGTAAGCAAAAGTCGGCTCCAAAAAACCTTCCTCCGCCAAAGACGATTGAGACATGGGCGGCGACACCCCGAACATGACACCATTGTTGAGCTGGGGCATAGCTGTCGAAGCCCTTTGGGTTGAGCGGTACAGGCTGCTTGGCTGTAGCGGGCTTTTCTTCATTGCGGCGCAGCTAGACCGGTGAAGGGACACAGTTTAGCAGCGTTAGCTGTTGTGTAGCTGGGCGTTCCGGTAGACGCCGAGCGGGCAGGGGTGTCTATCGCAACTGCAGGGGCAGCCACGGCATTCGGAGACGAGGCTACCGGGTCTGGAGGTTTTCAGGGAATAGGAGCAATTGACATCTTATGGAATTAACTTGATTACATTAAAGCTGCTAAGTGCGAATGACACAGTAGGGAACTAGCTGGATGGCCCTCACCGCAGTTAGCGCCCGTTGAGGTTGTAGTACTCTCACGAAGTCCAGCGTCCTTATGGTGACCTTCACCACAACGCACACACTAGGTACGGTAGCGACAGAAGACGCTACTATGCCCGTGACGCTGGGAGATGTAACACCGCTTGGGACCGGGTTGTGACTCCAATAAACGCTACTATGCCCGCGCCGCTGGGAGATGTAACACCGCTTGGGACCGGCTTGTGACTCCAATAAACGCTACTATGCCCGCGCCGCTGGGAGATGTAACACCGCTTGGGACCGGCTTGTGACTCCAATAAACGCTACTATGCCCGCGCCGCTGGGAGATGTAACACCGCTTGGGACCGGGTTGTGACTCCAATAAACGCTACTATGCCCGCGCCGCTGGGAGATGTAACACCGCTTGGGACCGGCTTGGGACTCCAATAATTGCACTTTACCTGCAGGTAAAAGAGAGAAATTTACCAAGAGCTTACATTGAAAAGCTTCGCCAGAAAAGCGATTATGGCAATACGCCTTCCAAAGGAAAAAACAGGTGTAATGGAACTTACACTGTAGCCCAAAACTTGTTGACATGTAGCTAAAGGAACGTCCGTCGGCGGGAATACTTTTAGTTCCCCTCTCCTCCGGTAGAGCGAAGTTATGAAACGGAAGTGTGGCATCCGTCAAGGGTTTTTAGGCGAGCCGGAAACTCTCGTTGGTGGTAGTATCAGGTAGATAGCCAGATTAACAGTTAACTAAACTACACTCGCAAATCTCCAGCAGCAAAAGACGCATAAACACAACTAACACACAAAATTCAAGCTCTCGCCACTACCCGCACTGTTTCTGAAACACTGTAAACTACTGTGAACTCTTTTGTAAACTTTTCACTTTATAAAACTGTGTATAGTTTAGAAGACACCCGACTGGTCATAACTATATATGTACAAACACAGGCATACATACACACGCAGAAACAAATACATACTATTAATTAAAATATACCTTATCTGATCCGTCAGCGATCTTGTAGTTTAATATCGCTGACGGATCAGATAAGGTATATTTTTAATTAATTGAATCTTATAAGCGATCTGGATACCATTTATATGATGAACAAACACATAAATTTCTTTTATAAATTTGCTAACTGCTATAATTTTTTATTGTTCGACTAAGCTTTTCGTCATTACTGACATCTTCAGGTCTTAAACAACGTCTATCAACTGTACGTTGTAGGCTTTTATACTTTAGGCCCCTCCCCTTATGTCATCGCCCCTCCTATTGGTTCTAGCTGCTACCGCTCTTCACGGGAACTTTGTCTACCTTTTTCCGTTAGGCATTTTTCTAACGTCCGTCAAATTGTTTTAAGAATCTCCCGTTAATTTCTTCATTCTTGACTTATAATTTATTTATTTATTTTATTTTTTTTGTAACCTTTTACATTTCGTCATTTTTTAGTGTGTTATTCTTATTATTTTAATTTATTTTTGTTAAAAAATAATATTCAACAAAAATAAATTAAAATAATAAGAATGACACACTAAAAAATGACGAAATGTAAAAGGTTACAAAAAAAAAAATAAATAAATAAATTATAAGTCAAGAATGAAGAAATTAACGGGAGATTCTTAAAACAATTTGACGGACGTTAGAAAAATGCCTAACGGAAAAAGGTAGACAAAGTTCCCGTGAAGAGCGGTAGCAGCTAGAACCAATAGGAGGGGCGATGACATAAGGGGAGGGGCCTAAAGTATAAAAGCCTACAACGTACAGTTGATAGACGTTGTTTAAGACCTGAAGATGTCAGTAATGACGAAAAGCTTAGTCGAACAATAAAAAATTATAGCAGTTAGCAAATTTATAAAAGAAATAGTAAGGATGGCTGCTAATTTAAACAATACGAAGAATAAAACACATAAATATATAACATGTAGTATATTAATTTTTTAGATCTAATTAAATATTTAATAAGTATATTGTAATTTGAAATTTGCATTTCTAACCCTCTGATAAACACAGTTGTGAATTATTAGTTTGATTCCAGGGCACATCGTTCTTTTCCAGGTTTGTCGATATGGCAAATATTGTAAAATTTTACGTCTTTCAGAAAAAGAAATTACAATTTAAATTCATTCATATTATTAATTTATATATAAATTGATGGCCAACTAACTGAACCCATAAATATGTTAGAGGCTTATCAATAAATATCTCCAATCTGGTAACAAATAAAACTGTACAGATAACCGCATATGCAGATGACATTAACATCATATCAAGACGGATCGCGGCAGCTGAAGAAATATTTCTGGAGCTTAAAAACAAAGCCAAGGAAGTTGGGCAAGCCATAAATATAGATAAGACAAAAATGCTTATCCAAACAAGAATTGACCAGATTCATAACAACATTGAGATAGAGGAGGACACAATTGAAGTGGTGGACAATTTCACGTATCTCGGAGTGAACCTAGCAAAGACTGGATCAGAGGAGCCGGAGATCCAAAGACGGACCACCATGGCTAACAAGGCATACTTCGCATTGCTGCCATCATTTAGGTCTGGGAATGTGCACAGGGAAACAAAAATGAAAATATATAGGACTGTCATCAGACCGGTGCTATGCTACGGGTGTGAGGCATGGGCAATCACACACAAAACAGCCGACATAGTAGACACCTTTGAAAGGAAAATCCTCGGACGCATTATAGGCCCAATACAAGAGAAAATGTATCATGGAGATTGAGATACAACAATGAACTGTATCAAATATATAAAGAGATACCAGTCTCAAAATTTATAAAACTGCAAAGATTGCGTTGGGCCGGACATGTTGTAAGAATGGAGGATGGCAGGAACCCCAAAAGGGCTCTGTTGGGTACATGGGAGCGAACGAGACCTAGAGGCAGACCGAGGAAGAGGTGGGAAGATGGCGTTGCAGAGGACGCAAGGGACATGGGGATAAGAAACTGGAGGAGGGTTACAGTGGATAGAGTGGATTGGAGGCGGAGATTGGTGGAGGTCAGGGCTGTAGCGCCATAGGAGGAGGAGGAGGAGGATATAAGTTAATTTACATAACTTGCAGTTAATATAAAACTATAACAATCGATTTGACTTTCCACATTACTGAAATCGTCCGCAATCTTTACAAAAACAGTCTCCTCCCCAGCAATTATTTCCTGTATTTATTTCTCACAAAAATACTGACTCACTTTCAACATTTAATGTATCAATAAAGGTAACATTTTTACACCAAACTAACACATACAACAAGATTCAAATAAATACAGACAATGTTACGCACTTAATACGACTCAGAGCACATAGTCATTGACAAATATTACAAATTTAAACAACACGTGGTCAGTAATGTCTAGTGAAAACAATAAAAAGGGCTGTGCAGTACGCTAGAGATAGCTCAGGAAATAAAAGGACATTTTAAAACTTCCATCCTAATAGAATACTACGCGCCCGTTCTCAAACGCGCATGCTCCCGGGCGGTGGCCGGCTACCGCACGTTTTCAAAAGTTCACGCTCCACAAACGCCTAATTACTGTTTTTATTTTAGTACAGTCATAAAGTGCGAGTATTTCAACAGTATTGAGCTCAAATGTATTGGTGATTGTTTTCAAACCTAGTATGACAATTAGAAACGATGTTTTTTTGTCAAAAAAGAACAATAAGTGAGTTATGTTAATATAACATAATATTTACTTTGTAAATAATATTAACCTCGTACAATAAAACAGTAGAGTTGGACATACAGTTCAGTAGACTGTTTTGCTATCATCACATAGTGTAAACTGAATAAGTATTTTACTGTTATATCTTCCATCCGCCAATCTATGATCTTGATAATGATTTTGCGGCATGTACTGTTCCCCGCTTAATACTAGTATTGCGTAGACTGTATTGCTGGCAACCAATCCCATTGCGGCTGTCTCTCACACTCACTCATTCTCTCTCTCACTCTCTCTCTCTCTCTCTCTCTCTCAGCACGCAATAACTCTGCTAGTCAATTACATCACGTTACCCCAGGAGTGCATTCCCTCACGTATTTATCTTCCAGTCGTGTAATTTGACTGCCGTCTGCAATTCACCACTCCTCATCTCACAGTGAAAACGGCGGAAACCGGGAGGTTTGTGGAATGAAGATTAACTTGTTCAGCGAGCTTCTTCATTTGTGTCTGCTGAGGGACAGTGTACTGTATTTTCACGTACTCTCATAGTACACTCTACGTTACCTTTCCCTTTAGGTTACTTCCCTTGCATTCAAGATGTAGGTCTATACCTGGAAATGCATATTTTTGTTACTTTTTGCCACTAACTTGTACGCCTTTTCTTTAAAGCAGAAACTCAATTTAATAAAATAAATTGACTTACTTTGTCATACTAGATCATATTACTTTTTATGTATATTTATTTTTTATAAATAAAGTTGAAATTTAATTGTTGTGAATTTATACATTAGGAACAGAATCAATTTTTCTGTCTTATTTTCAACTAATATACAAATGAGTCCGAAATGTTTGCTTTACTATTGTACCAAATACATAGTAATCTACAAATTTTATCCTGTTCTTTTTTATTTCAACATTGCTTTTCAGTATATTTCAGCTTATTTAAAATTATGTACTGCCGTGCAATTTGTATAATTATTAGTTCTAGTGACAACATATGTAACTCTTTTTGCTTTAATTTTGACACGTATAGGCCTACATGACTAAAACACATCCTTCGCACTTACAAGATAATTTAACCTATGCTTACAGATTAGAACATTATAGTTTACCTTCTATAAATAAAACTTCTATAAAAAGATATTTTACGAGTCTCATAGAAAAGAAATTATAATTATTAAGAAATATTAACAAATTTATGTATTAATTTGTACATAAAAATTATTACATGTATATAATTATTGTATTTTGTGTTTCATCCTTTATGTTTTGTGTTTTATATAAATATGTATAGGTTATCCAGGTGTCCTAAACGGTTGTAATGTGTGGTGTGAATTTTGTTACCTTCATATTATTAATATTGAGGAAAGTGAAGAATGACTCATTTGAAGATATCTGCCAAACTTAACTCCATCAGTCGATACCAACTATGCTGTATTACCTTACTCTGGTTTTATTTTACTTTTCTTTCCCATACCGTTTCTTATGTCTTGGATAACCACCACTTTAGCAGGTCTTTTGATCCTGGTACAAGTCGCATCTTAACTTCATATCGTCCGTGCCCTGTAAGTGCGGTAAGGTTTTTCTTTTTGCTCTTACATCTTGTTTGACACCTAAATTGTCTCTCTCTCCACCGGCTTCTCCCACGGGCGCTTCTTTTGACCCAGGAACAAACCACCACAGTTCAACAAAAATAGTTTGTCTTCTCCATATCTGACGACTCCTTCTTCGGCCACCGTTACGTAAAAGTTGTTACGACTGTTGTCTGACAGTGATATGAGCTTCGATGTATACTATATGGATCGCGTGCTCCATTCACTGAATTCGGTCCGACCGCTGCATCAGTGGTTGGCAAGAACACTGCGTATGCTATATACTGTACCTGTACAAAGTCTGACATTTCTGCTTTGTTATAGCTTTTGTTGCTTTAGCGGATTATATTTTGCGTTAAATGGTATAGTTGTATCATTTTAACAATTAATGACTCCAAAGCGGGAGGTTTTTAATAAGTTCATTTACAAAATAAACCCATTTGTTTCACTGTAAGATTTCAGTGTTCTGACACATTATTTAAGTTTACCGCTAAGTTCTGTTGCGTTCATAAACAGTTATGTTGCGTTCTTATTTATAAAAATTTATTATTGAAGCCAGACGAATAAAGATAAGAATAAGGGAAACAAAGAATAAAAGACATGAGCCGTACACTTTAAAATGTTTACTGCGTAAAAGAAGCTGGCGTATACGCTCGCGTGTCAATAAGCAATGCTAATTTACATTAATTTATTTTATTTTATTTTATTAGCTACGTATTAACTGTATAAAAATTGTTTACATTAAACATTACTAAATAGTACAAATTTATTTAACTTTGGGCAGACACCAAGCTTAGAGAAGGTAGCTGCAGCGGTTCTTTCCTTAGCAGTATTATAGCACAAGATTTTATAAAATAAGGTCACTATTAAATTTGGTAAGTTTCACTTCATGGCTGTCTTCAGAAAAATCATTGTTTGAAATATGTTTTCTAAACACTGTGCCGGCAAAGTTTTTGCAAGTTAATATAATCTTTTTTTGGTATTAAGTTTACTGTCAGATATAATCAATAAATTATACATATATTTTACAATCTTTAAAACGTCTAATGACGCTCTAATTAATTTTCCGCTTGATACAAAATCAGTAAAAAGAGTGTAAACGCTTAAGTTAGTGTCATCTGTTATCAGTTAGGCAAAAGTAAAAACAAACTGTTATAATAATAAAATCTTCATAAGCACAAATTTTCAGTAGAACTGTCCCAAATGTAATAATTGTAAACTGTTAAAACAAGTGCATTACTGACTGAATGACTCGTTTAATACACGTGTTAACTTACCGCCAAACGCTTTATTGCCAACCATTGTGTGGGAAGCTATACGTGCTTCGGACTGTTTTCTGCCGTTCACTTTGCCTGGCAGCACGCGATCCATATAGTATACATCGATGGATATGAGTAAGAGATATTAAAAACCGGTGGACTGAAGTTGAGAAGAAAGCTTCAAAATAAAATTCTCACTAGCTTGAACTTTTTTTCATACTTTGATATTAAAACGCGTAATTTATCTAATTAAACTATCAGTACATCAGAATGATTATGGGTGTCAAAAAGTTTTAAATGAAGCGCGTTGTTAAAATGTAACCCTAATTTGCTTACCAACTTCTTGTGTGAGAGACAATCTAAAGTAATTTTAAAGTATTTCCGCACTTAATTACTTAAGAAACTGTTAGGCTTCCTGTTCTCGCAGACCATCAGAGGTTTATGTCAACTGATATAACTCCTGCCTCTCTTGATGTGATGTTTGTGAATTTAGGTTGAAAAGTTTAAAATTTCACGGCTCGATTTGCTCGTCCACCCGCACGTACGCGGACAAATAATACGTACGTCTTCTCTGGCATACCCGGGCCAGATAAGTAACGAGGGCACACAATATATACTACACACATAAACAACACTCTTCCCCCCCGCACATCTTGCCCCCGGGCGTGGGTTAAAAGGTTGGCTAATATCTCTCTGGCTGGGGTGGGGCGTGAGTTCTATCACGGCCGGAGGGTGCAACAGGTCTATGACCTAATGCCTGAAGTGGAGAAGAAGAAGAAGTTTAAAATTATTGAGACATGCTTATATGTCACCGACGACATGGCAGTGTAGGCTGTCGACCGTAATGCTGAATGGATCCAGAGTCAGCTGGACGTATATGTTCAGTGTGTGTACATTCGCCCTATCCTCGCGTGTGCACACCCGATCCTGCTGACAACAGCACCTGAAACCCTACGGACACCTACCCTAATTCCTACTTTCCTGACCCCGACTCGTTCATCAATAAAAATCAACAAAAACTATCCAAAAACTGCGAGCACTCAAGTCTCCATAAAATTCATCATCATCATCATCCACAAGGTTTAAACCAAGGATGGTTTGTTTCGGTCTCAAACAGTCAAAAATAGTCTAAGGTCAAAGACCTACTCCAGGGCTTCCTCCGTTCCTTCGGCTTATAATTCCATAGTTGTTTGGGGATGCGGCAGTCATTCATTCGGCAAAGATGTTCCCACCAATTCAGCCGATACTGGGCAATCCTGTCGAGTATACTCATAATATTCAGTTCCTGCCGTATCTCTGTGTTTCTTCGATGATCGTGGAGAGTATACCAATGCGACTGGCATTCAATTATTATTATTATTTTGAATTATTATAAAATTCATGATAACCGCAATATATCGCCCTACCACAAACACCAAACGTCCTGCCTTCCTTGCAAACCGCCTGCTGGCCCTTCCCAACACACCCAACAGACACCATAGATTAATATAACACAATAAAGTTCTAAACACCCTCACACACAAATACTATCCCGCTCAAGCCTCTCCCGTAACGCCCTCTGCCGTTAACGGCACGTCATTTTGTTACTTGACTTTGTAGTCGTGCTTTGTTACTTTGACTTTGTAGTCGTCCTCCACCTCTTACGACCAGCGCCACGTGTCTGGCCTATCGCAATCTTTCGTTTGACACTACTCCTTCAACCAACACCCTCCCACTACGTCTGTCCTGGTACACTGCATTACACACACTACAACACTAACCATCACTCTCTCTAGACCAGGTGCCTCCATCATTCTCCGCGGTGGTCTGCAATGGCGTCTACTCCCAAAACCCTGTATCAAATTGGCTGAACGGGGCTTGCGCTTAAACAGCCGGCAACTAGTCTAATTGACAATTCTTGAAAAAAACGCAGAAGGTTTCCTCCCTCGATTCCACATATTTATTTTTAGTCTCCCTCCGTAGCGTATCTAGGGGTTCATGTTAACAAACTTCCTACTTAACGGAAGCATTTGGAGGAAATAGCAAGGAGAAAGACTCACTACTATGCAGCAACGCCATGATGTGACGCCTAGGTGCAATCATCGTTACGACGTATATGTGATACCAAATGTTACTTACGCGCTCCTAGACTGTTGTTACTTTAGCTCACAAACGAAAACACCAGCCTGTTATGGGCCGAGCTTTGCGCTAGGCCTCCAAATATTCTCGCTTCTAACCAGACCATCCGCACTCTCTTTAATGTCCGTTTCATGAATACCACAATAAGGATACTCCACATACCTCGGAATGTGGTATGACCGGAGGCAACGGGCTTCCTTGTCAGCTTGCGCAGCCCCTGGTTAAAAATTGCAACCAAAGTACGTTTCAGGGCAAAACATGAAATTTAGATAAAATATGGACACAAAATTATATCAGGTAGTTGCAGTAAATCAATAAATTGTCGATGATCATTCGTGCCAATTTATACTGTGTTGTCTCCTGGAACAAATCCAAATTCATAACTTTGTAAAATGAACCCAGGTTTTTTTTGCTGATTACAAATGATAAAACGGGACACAAACGTGTCCCAGTTTACGAGCAAAGCAACTTATTAAATGATTTAATGGTAAATGTGCTAGCGGCAATGTAATTACTCTCATCCGACTCTATACGACAAAAACGTACTTTTGCGTCTGTTTTATGAATATATTAGTTAATCAATTTTTATCAATTATTGATTGCTTATTTTATTCTGTTATAGCTTAGAGCATACCACAAGCAGCTATGTAAAGAGTAAAAATTTTATAAACAAAAAATAAGTAACCAAAAACATGTAATTATTTCAATATAACTTTAATAAATAATAAATACTAGTTATAACTTAATTATACCTATATTTTACGTCAATTATATTTCATAGCATAAAATTATTATAACTTATAGTAATTATATAAATGTAACGATTTTTTATGTATACATTTAATAATTTAAATGTTTACATAAAGTACGTAATTGTTTATTGATATTTCTTGTCTGTAGTAGAATTATTATTAAGTATAACATATTTCGTTTAATATTCTTAAAATTGTATTTCACGGAGTTTTATTTATAGAAAGTAAACTAAAATGTTCTAATTTGTAAACATAAGCTAAAATAAGTTTTGTAAGTGCGAAAGATGTGTTTTGTCATGTAAACATTTATATATTATAACATAAAAAGTTATATTTATTGCTACTAAAGCCAATAATTACACACACACACACACACACACACACACACACACACACACACACACACACACACACACACACACACACACACACACACACAAATTCATAAAGTATCAATGAATTCATTTTTCCTTTACGAAGATATGATCTACAATGAAGTGCTAAAGAAAAATAAGAGGGTACGAAACAAGAAAATTACAATAAAATTTATCTAGACAAATTTTTTAACACCAAAAGCACATTGTTCTAAAAGGTTTATTAATAAGCAAGAAGAGAAATATAAATTAAATGGAGAATTTGAAAACAATAAAGTTTTATGTCAACAATTTTTATTGTATCACTTATAGCTCTTACAAAATTTCGAAAGTTAACTTACGTAGGCTATACTATGACATTAACATTGAACTTTTCCAGGAACATTTTAATTATTACCGTGAAATAAACTATTCTTCTTAACACTCTCGATGCTTATACTTTGTTGACTATATTTACCATGACGATTGTTACTTCGCCTCGGCTGCCTCTGACTACAGTGACACAGTGCCTTGCAGCAAGTGTTAAGTATATATATTTGAGATAAAGTGTATACCTAGGACGGATACCTGGTTAATTACAAAACCAGTTATATATGTTTTAAATTTGTTTGTTTTAATGTTAATAATTGTTAAATTTATGTCTTTACATAATAGAAGAACTCTTTTTGTGATAGGTTTTTTTAAATTGTTTAATACTACTTTGATTAATTGTTCTGACTAAACGTATTGTTCATCTTGTTATTTAAATTAGCAGTCTCTTTAATTCCAACTTTGACATGCTCACTTGGTGAACTGCTACTTGTCATGTTTCGGACGAGGCCTTTCAGTGTTTACACCATTTCCAAGTCCTAAACCACAACCTAGGACTTGAATATGGTGGAAACACTGAAAGACCTCGTCCGGAACAAGACAAGTAGCAGTTCAGCAAGTAAACACAACAAAGTTGGCAAACGTATTATCATTTCTTATTTACTTTATCATAATAACTTCAATTAAACTTGTTGTGTTTTATAAAAAACTGAAGTTTTACCTATGTTGTGCATATTGAGTCCCCTAATTCTGTAATTACGACACGGTACGGTTTTTATTTGTTCGATGATTTTAACAAAGAGCAGGCGTACACATAAAACCGACTACAACATTTCAGAATAAATTTTACGACAAACGACGACGACGACGACGACAACGACGAAGACGACGACGACGACGGTGATGACGATGACGACGATGACGGTTACGACGACGGCGACGACGACGACGATGACCATGTCGACGACGACGGTGATGACGGTGAAGACGATGACGGTTACGACGACGGCGACGACGATGACGATACCGACGGCGACGATGATGACGATGGCGACGACGACGGTGATGACGGTGACGACGATAACGGTTACGACGACGGCGACGACGACGACGACAACGACGACAACGACGACGGTGATGACGATGACGACGGCGACTAC
This sequence comes from Magicicada septendecula, assembly GCA_034769895.1. Taxonomy (NCBI): domain Eukaryota; kingdom Metazoa; phylum Arthropoda; class Insecta; order Hemiptera; family Cicadidae; genus Magicicada; species Magicicada septendecula. The sequence goes on along the minus strand of CM068373.1, from coordinate 25,770,363 downwards.
GACGACAACGACGACAACGACGACAACGACGACGGTGACGACGATGACGGTTACGACGACGGTGGCGACGACGACGACGACGACGGTGATGACGATGACGACGATGACGGTTACGACGACGGCGACGACGACGACGACGACGACGACGAGGACGACTACGACGACGGTGACGACGATGACGGTTACGACGACGGCGGCGACGACGACCACGATGACGACAACGACGATGATGACGATGACGACGATGACGGTTACGACGACGGCGACTACGACGGCGACGACGACGACAACGACGATGATGACGATGACGACGATGACGGTTACGACGACGGCGACGACGACGATGATGATGATGATGAAATCCATAAGGATATAATATACGGATGAACGTAAGGGTCGTTGGAGTAGGAATGAAAGAGGGCAACGTTAAGCGAAATGAAGAATCTGACAGTACGTAGTCGGGAATTGAAAAGGTTAGAGTTTCAGTTTTCTCAAAGATCGTTGCGTCAATTGTAGAAAGTAAAGTCAAAAATCTATAAACGAAGTTAAGGAATCGCGACAGTCTTGGAACGTTCACTTCTGATTAATTGTGTAACTGACACACAACATTCCAGTTGCACATCTATATAGGCCCTATGTTTGTCTGTTATCCTAGGATAGTTCCTTATATGCTTGTGTGTACAGACCACAGTTTTCGTATAACCCTTGTGTCTACAATCCACGCTTCTTTTTAATCAATTACTTACTGCAGGAAATACTGACACACTTAAACGTACATTCATTTTACATCTCCACACGACGAGGCTGTAGCAGCAGCAAACAAGCTCCAGAGCTCTATCACAGAAGTATGTGTATGGGCCAAGCTGTAGAGAATCAAACTTAACGAATTCAAATCAGTTCATATCAACTTCACCAACAGAAACGTAGATCCAGTAAGGGCTTATATTAATGGGCTGAAAGTGCCATATGCTAACACAACAAAGTATCTAAGCATTACGCTGGATACAAAGCTTAAATGGAAAGAACATTAAAAAAAAGGAAGAGCTTAACGTAAAATATAGAAAAGTGTACTAGCTGTTAGGGAAAAACTCGCAACTAACAGTTGAAAAGAAATTGCTGTTGTATAAACAAGTTTTGAAGTCTGTGTGGAATTACGGATTTTCGCTGTGGGGTTGTACAAAGAAAACAAACTTAGAAAAGATACAAACCTTTCAGAACAGAGTTCTCAAAAGCATAGTGAATGCTCCTGGGTATATAAAGAACGACAACCTACATAGAGACCTCAATGTAGAATATGTCAGCGAAATAATAAAAAAATATACAGGATTTAGATTCACGATAACCCAATAATGCGACAAGTGGTGGAAAAAGGTTCCACACATCCTGAGGGGACTCAAAAGACGGAAGCCACATGATCTGGTATCGCAATAGAAAGCAATTAATATGTACAGATCCCTAAAATTCTATGTGAGAGAAAGATAGAATAATCTTGGGATTAGCCACTGGGCTTCACCCCATCACCCGTGAAGGAAACGTGAAGGAGAAGCTGCTTCATGAGCATGCCCAGTTGTAGCATTAAGAGAAGTGTTTTTAGTGGGTTAGAGTCCCACACTACTAGTAACTACGGGATTCCTAGTGTCTATAGACATTTTCACCTACCGTCGAAACAGAAATATTACTTTGCTACTATAAAAGCTCATTGAGAAACTTTCTCGTACAGTCGTCTATGTAACTAAGCATTATGGTGATGTTGTTTCTGTTTTTGGTTTTGTTGCAGCTTATGTGGAAACAGATAGAATGGTGGTTAAATTAAAAACCAACAAAAGTTGAGATGAAACTGAATCAAATATTAAGTAGGCCTACTGTGTAAACTACTATAGATGGAGGAAGACAAACGATGCAAGATGTATAGATTAAATGTTGAAGATCAATCTGTGAGTGGAAGACAGTGATACACAAACGGTTATCAAAACAAGTTTTCGCTAACTTAGTTTTATGTGGCAACGACATATATATGTACATCCGGCGTTAAACTGTAGGTCCCACAGGTATATCTGTGAGAGACTCCGTAACACACGCAGCACGGGTGTTTGCGGGGGGGGGGGTACAAACTAGTCGAAATACTGACAACTCCAGGATGGAAGGGAAGACATATAACTTACATCGGCGACGGGAACAAAGCCAACAGAAAATTCGTCATCGCCGCGTATTTATCAATATTAATGAAACATAACTCTGTTCCTTACCTCTGTGCATTTTAAATAATAAAAGGGTTGACAAATGAACGAAAAACAGTATCTGCATTAAAAAAACTGGTAAAAAGTTAACACATAATTGTTGAAAAATATTTTTTGTCGTTTTTCCATAATTATGTATCTACGACTCAGTATAATATAAGGTTTTAAAAAAAATGCTAAGCTGCGATCCTTCAATGTTAAGTCAAAGGTCTTACATTTTGCTGTGATCGATAAACTCAAATAAACTTGTTAATACTATTTTGAATGTTCATCACTACTTTAAGGCAATGGCAAACCAGCGAGAGGTATCCAGCTTAGTATAACCCTTCCCCAACTATGCCGTTTGGATCCGGCGTTAAACTGTAGGTCCCATATACCTGTGAGAGAATCAGTACCACACGCACCTCGGGTATATGCGGGGAGGGTACAAACCAGTCGAAGACTGAAGGACTACGATCACTACTTTGTTCACAGCACTTTATAATTATTACTATTGATGGTACTTTCTCTTGTGAACATACTTTGTTTTATTCCCTCAGACGACATTTCTGAGTGTCGTTCTCCTTCTTCAGTGAGGTTTGTATACTGAATGTGCCAAGTTGTCGGTAATTTGTAACGGTTTTTAGTTAACAGGATGTGTGTGGAGGTGGAGGTGGAAGGGGATTGACGCGGGATTTTGAATTCTTGTATGTGTTGTTCATTACTGTGTCCAATAATAACATATAATCCAATTTCTCCACACACATCCAGACAGAAAACCACAGTTACACAAACATAAAAACAACCTTGAAATATTACACTACCTACTCAAAAGTCGCAAACTTAACACCACAGAACAATTCGAAATATACAAACACAACAAAACACAACCAAACAACATACTCAATGACCATTTACTATTTTCATCAAACACACTATTCGACACAGTAAAAAAACAACACATACAACAATTCAAAATCCCGCGCAAATCCCCTTCCACCTCCACCCCCACACACATCCTGTTAACTAAAAACAGTTACAAAGTACCGACAACTTGGCATATTCAGTATACAAACCTCGCTGAAGAAGAAGAACGACACTACGAAACGTCGTATGAGGGAATACAACAAAGTAATTGATGACTCGTTGGGCACTTGGTGAAACATATTAATACAAAGGTTTTGTAAAATATATAAAAACACTTGGTAAGTTTCACAAATTATTTAGTTAACTCTGACAGCTGTTTCTACTAACTAAGCCATTGTCAAAGAGCGAGTGAATGAAATTACTGAACACAGGATGTTAGTGGAGTGTAGGTGGTGAACATCTGCTTAGGGCGTATCTGGAACATCTGTGTTGTGATGGCGAGGGGGGAGTGTGTGCATGAGACAAGGGAAGGTCAGTTGTCTTCAAAAACTACATGATGTATTTAAATACATTACCGTATAGTTTAAATACTTTAAATACATTCATGATTGTATTTAGTTTTTAAAGACACCTGACCTTCCCTTGTCTCATGCACACACATCCCCCCCTCGCCTACACAACACAGATGTTCCAGATACGCCCTAAACAGATGTTCACCACCTACACTCCACTAACATCCTGTGTGCAGTAATTTCATTCACTCGCTCTTCGACAATGTCTTAGTTAGTCGAAACAGCTGTCAGAGTTAATTAAAAAATTTGTGAAACTTACCAAGTGTTTTTATATATTTTACAAAACAACAAAGTAAGTTCACAAGAGAAAGTACCATCAATTGTAATAATTAAAAACTTGTTAAGTAAGGAAGAGTGAACTAAAAAATGTGAAGACATGTTTGAAAACGTAGACTACAAAATAAAGTACAGTGTAAACGTTGGCAATGTTTTCTTTCGTTTCGACGATGTTCCCAGTAACAATATTTTTCCGACGTTTATGAACACATACGTCTCGCCAGACGTGAGTTCCCACAGCTAGCATGTATGTCTTCAATACAGTATTGTACTTTCAAAGAAATGTGTGTCATTTTTCTACTGAAATATAACAAATTATGAATGTTTGCCAGTGAAACGTTTGAAAGTACGTTTTTTGTAGAATTGTAACTGTTGATTTTCGACGAGCTGCGATCTACTAAACCTTGATACCGGATTTAATTAAATTTTACTTAGTTCTTTAAAATGCTACCAATTGTTTATTGACCATTTTTTTTAATAATAACATTGGTCAGTACAGTGAATTGAAGTTCAGTATTTTATATTCTAGTAAATATTATTCATAGCCCTTTAATGATTTCTACTTTTGTTAAATGGCCAATTTTATTAAAACCCTCACACAAATAAGTAGCCTCTTCAAAGGTTTCGTTCCACACCTACTTGACAAAAACTATACTGACCTGGATGTACACTGCACACTGAAATGTGGTGTTCCAAATTTTCCAGTTAACTAGTTGTTACTGTGGGTCCGGCTTTTATCAATTACTTCAGTCTTCCTCAATGACCGCTGACGAAACGCATTTTGTAACTGTCTTTCCATAATACTCAATCTCGTAAAATAATCATGTATAGTTGAGTAACCAATGTTCTTCGGCCTTTTGTATTCCTGTAAGGATAATAAGTTTTGCTGCAGACAAGTACAACATATTAATAGCTGACGCTTTAATATGAGAAGGACAAAACGACTTCAGGAAGGGAAGATCGTCCATAGATGCTACATTTACACTTAAATTTATAATTGAAAAGAGAAGGGAATTTGACTTGAAGACGTATCTAACATTAACAGATGTGTCGAAAGCTTTTGATAATGTGAAACGTTCGCTACACTTTAGTACAATGGAACGAAGAGTTTCCATTCGCAATTGATTAAAGTTTATAGGAGCTTATACTACAAAACGCGGTTATCGTGGGTTTGAATGGAAAATTATCAGAAGATATTCCTACAAATAAAAGGGTGAGACAAGAGTGTCCTATTTCACCGAAAATTTTAATATCTACATGGACGACATATTTCGGTGATGGACAGCAAAATAGTCATGTGAATGCAATGGTTTATACAGATGACAAGATAATGATATAGAAAACAGAAGACCAGTTACAGCGGGCGATAGGCTATTTACTTTCAATAGCATCATACAAGATCTCTGCTACAAAATCTAAACGATGGCATTTAAGCGCAGGTATGCTATAAGAACCAAGATAGTCGTGAATAATCAAATTTTGGATAAGGTTAGTGATTTTAATTACCTGGATTGTAATATCTCATATGGAACTAATATTGATTGGAGGAGTAAGCTAACAAAGTTTAGATGCATCTGTGGAACGATTCATTGGTACTGAAAAGTAAAAGACGGAAGGATATCTGAATGAAATTTTATAAAACTGTGGCTGTCCCCACATTCCTGAATGCTAGTGAGACATGGGCTCTTGGTAAAAGGGACGTGCAGAGGATTGAGGCTGCCGAAATACAATGTCTAAAGGAACGCAAGGTTGTTTTCTCTTGGATCGGAGAGGGAACGAGGATATTAGACACGATTTAGACATTGCATCATTGCACCAGATAGTGAAGACTACAGAAGGAGATGGTGTAAACACTTGAATCGCATGTCTGATATCCGTCTACCTGTGGCTGTCTTAAGTTATCGCCCTACTGAGAAGAGATATGTCGGTCGACCGAGGAGGAGATGGGTTCCGGAACAGATCTAAGGTCTAGTCCTTGAGTGGTGGTGATGATGATGGTAAATAAATTTAACTAAATAAATAATGTGAAAATGATGTGAAAATTAATTGTGGAAACATCCTTAATTCTGTTAATCTTCAAAGTATATGCATTAAACTCCATATATTCTAAGACTGATATGACACGAACACTGAAAAAAAAAATATAGAACTAAATTCTAGAAAGGAAGCCTACTACCATTAGATCATTGGTAGCTTTTCGTGTGAGTCCTAAATACTTCAATATCCGGGTACATTACTTCTCCAATATTTGTCTTTTTGAAAAATTTGAGGATAATTGATGTTGAAATTTAAATACGATCCTCAACAGTAATAGTGGTAGCTGAAGGGAATGAAAGAAAAATAGTAAAACTAAAATGAAAACACGCAAAGAACGCCAACCAAAAACGGTTATCATGCTATTCTACAAGTGAAAAATATTTCTTTTCAAAAGAAAGTATGAAACATGAACAAATATTTAAATGTAACGGTATCGAAAAAACAAATTCTCCCCTAAACGGAATATCAAATATCCCACTAGTATAATTGTTTGGTCTGTGAGTACTGATTTAATGTAACCGAATTGCAACCGAAATGATAAAAATTTAATATAAGGTGCGTGCAATAAGGGGCGGCATGCTCAGATGTGACTACGCGTCTGACAAAGATATTTTTTGAACGTTATAGAAAATGAATGGGCCCATTTGTCTCCACTTTCCTTACACATAGGGGCAATCCAATGTAAAATATAATAATTTTATGGACTTAATAGCTTGCAGTTTTGCAGCGAAACATTTTAAATGTCAGCTTTGGTGAAAATATGAAACACGCGTCTGCGTTTATGAGCAACTTAAAATGGAATTACAAGCTACTCACCTTAGAACAAATAAAGTGACCTTATGTCTTATTTAAATTTCCTCTTTTTTTACACATCTAACTAATTTAGGTAAAAATAAAGTTTTATATTAGTAAGTAGGTATTGTCGACATTACTAATAGTGCTTGTATAAATACATAGAAAAAAAAATAAAAATTGATAAAGGGTAAACACTCACTTAGCAATAAAAGTTTAATGTTTTATAACACACAGTCAGCTACAAGTAGCATGTTACACAACATTATCTAATCTTCTGTGTAAATCGAGAGCAGTCTCATAGTCTCATGGTGTCAAAACTCGTGTGACATAAGCAAACTTGGTCGCGGCCTGCAGACCTCCACTACGTTTAATTCCTTTACCGTATTGTTTTTTCATCGATACAATATAGAATATACAGGCTTGTACTCTTCGAAGCACCGATACCATAAATGTCACGTTTTGTTATGTATACAGAAAGGAAATTATCTGACAGTGATAATCTGAATAATGATTTGATTTAAATAAATAATCAAATTTTGACTAGCGAAATTGTATAATAAGTACTAAGTGCAGCCACCAATACTTAAGTTGACATACAAAAAGCAATTATACAGGAACGTGTACTTGACAAACACAATCTGTAGATACGATTGATCTAAAAATATCACTACTTCAGAAGCGCACCGCTGTCTGAAGTAGTGAAATATATTTAATATTATGACTTTTGATTATTTCAACAATAGTAGACATTTGTATAATTAAACACTTATTTCAGTCAAACGAATTATGCCAAAGAAAAACTAACATTAATTTGATAAATAATGCTTTATTCATTATTTATTGATGTGAAGAGATCGTAAGACTAACAATCTTTTTCAAAAATGTGATACTCTAACATCTACTTCATACAACATTTGTTTTCAGAAACACTTAATTTTCAATCAGTATACTTAGCAATAATTATATACGTATTTCATACGTTGTGTTTAAAAAAACTTTATTAGTTCAGAAGACATCATCATTAAGGTTTGCAATTATTTCCTTTTAGTTATGCCTTTAACTACTTCCAAGATTATTTAAAAATCAGTGAAATTTGAAACTATATTTTGTGTTTCTACTATACTACTGACATTTTTTTCATGTAGATTCATGAGTAAGCCAATGAGTAATATGATAAGCTCCAAATTTTATCCACCACGATTTTGGTGGATATCATGTTGGGGCACATTTTAAGACATATACAAATTTAGCGACAAGCAGCACTGCGCGTCTGATATAGTGATGCTTTCAGATCAATCGTATCAAAGAATTGTGTTTGTCGTATACATGTTTATGTTTATCTGCTTGTTGCCTGTCAACTAAAGTATCAGTAACTGCATTTAGTACTTACTTATACTTACACCACGGCGTGTTATGACAGCAGCGATGATATCAAACAACGCGTGCTAATTCTTTAAAATACGACAAAACCTTCACGCTGACTTATGTGAGGCGTAGCAGTTCAATTTAACTTTGTTAATTAACCAAGTTTACAAACTCTAACCGCCATAACATTACTACAACCATCACTTCGTCTCCTCCTCACATCGTAAGGAAAGTCGATTACATATAGACTCTGCCACATATCTGCCGCGAACTCCAAACTAACAACTGATTTTGTAAAGCTTTTCTCCCTCTCGAAGGGGAAATATAAAATTTCCTCTACTTGCCAATCTATATAAATGCTATTCCTCTTATCTGAGTTCGTCTGTTCTAAACGTTTGCAGAAAAGCTAGTTTTTGTAAAATATGGCGAAATATTCACGCTGATTTATGAGGAGTAGCAGTTTAATTTAACTTTGTAAATTAACCAAGTTTACGAACTCTAACCGCAATAACATTACTACAACCATCACTTCAGCTCTTCCGCACATCGTAAGAAAAGGCGATTACATGTGGACTCTGCCACATATATGTCGCAAACACCAAACTTAAGCTTTTTTCCTCTTGTAGGAGAAGTATATACATTTTACTCCACTAGCCTTACTATTCCTCTTATTTGAGTACGTCTGTTCTAAACGTTTGCAGAAAAGCTAGTTTTGTAAAATATGGCGAAATATTCACGCTGATTTATGAGGAGTAGCAGTTTAATTTAACTTTGTAAATTAACCAAGTTTACGAACTCTAACCGCAATAACATTACTACAACCATCACTTCAGCTCTTCCGCACATCGTAAGAAAAGGCGATTACATGTGGACTCTGCCACATATATGTCGCAAACACCAAACTTAAGCTTTTTTCCTCTTGTAGGAGAAGTATATACATTTTCCTCCACTAGCCTTACTATTCCTCTTATTTGAGTTTGTCTGTTCTAAACGTTTGCAGAAAAGCTAGTTTTGTAAAATATGGCGAAATATTCACGCTGATTTATGAGGAGTAGCAGTTTAATTTAACTTTGTAAATTAACCAAGTTTACGAACTCTAACCGCAATAACATTACTACAACCATCACTTCAGCTCTTCCGCACATCGTAAGAAAAGGCGATTACATGTGGACTCTGCCACATATATGTCGCAAACACCAAACTTAAGCTTTTTTCCTCTTGTAGGAGAAGTATATACATTTTCCTCCACTAGCCTTACTATTCCTCTTATTTGAGTTTGTCTGTTCTAAACGTTTGCAGAAAAGCTAGTTTTGTAAAATATGGCGAAATATTCACGCTGATTTATGAGGAGTAGCAGTTTAATTTAACTTTGTAAATTAACCAAGTTTACGAACTCTAACCGCAATAACATTACTACAACCATCACTTCAGCTCTTCCGCACATCGTAAGAAAAGGCGATTACATGTGGACTCTGCCACATATATGTCGCAAACACCAAACTTAAGCTTTTTTCCTCTTGTAGGAGAAGTATATACATTTTCCTCCACTAGCCTTACTATTCCTCTTATTTGAGTTTGTCTGTTCTAAACGTTTGCAGAAAAGCTAGTTTTGTAAAATATGGCGAAATATTCACGCTGATTTATGAGGAGTAGCAGTTTAATTTAACTTTGTAAATTAACCAAGTTTACGAACTCTAACCGCAATAACATTACTACAACCATCACTTCAGCTCTTCCGCACATCGTAAGAAAAGGCGATTACATGTGGACTCTGCCACATATATGTCGCGAACACCAAACTTAAGCTTTTTTCCTCTTGTAGGAGAAGTATATACATTTTCCTCCACTAGCCTTACTATTCCTCTTATTTGAGTTTGTCTGTTCTAAACGTTTGCAGAAAAGCTAGTTTTGTAAAATATGGCGAAATATTCACGCTGATTTATGAGGAGTAGCAGTTTAATTTAACTTTGTAAATTAACCAAGTTTACGAACTCTAACCGCAATAACATTACTACAACCATCACTTCAGCTCTTCCGCACATCGTAAGAAAAGGCGATTACATGTGGACTCTGCCACATATATGTCGCGAACACCAAACTTAAGCTTTTTTCCTCTTGTAGGAGAAGTATATACATTTTCCTCCACTAGCCTTACTATTCCTCTTATTTGAGTTCGTCTGTTCTAAACGTTTGCAGAAAAGCTAGTTTTTGTAAAATAGGGCGAAATATTCACGCTGATTTATGAGGAGTAGCAGTTTAATTTAACTTTGTAAATTAACCAAGTTTACGAACTCTAACCGCAATAACATTACTACAACCATCACTTCAGCTCTTCCGCACATCGTAAGAAAAGGCGATTACATGTGGACTCTGCCACATATATGTCGCGAACACCAAACTTAAGCTTTTTTCCTCTTGTAGGAGAAGTATATACATTTTCCTCCACTAGCCTTACTATTCCTCTTATTTGAGTACGTCTGTTCTAAACGTTTGCAGAAAAGCTAGTTTTGTAAAATATGGCGAAATATTCACGCTGATTTATGAGGAGTAGCAGTTTAATTTAACTTTGTAAATTAACCAAGTTTACGAACTCTAACCGCAATAACATTACTACAACCATCACTTCAGCTCTTCCGCACATCGTAAGAAAAGGCGATTACATGTAGTCTCTGCCACATATATGTTGCGAACAGCAAACTAAAGATTTTTTCCCTCTTGTAGGAGAAGTATATACATTTTCCTCCACTTGCCTATCCATGTAAATACTATTCGTCTTACTTGAGTACGACTCTCAAAACGTTAGCAGACAATTGTGAGTACATCTTATTTTAGGGCTGTAAACTCTCACTCATTTATCAGCGTGTGGGGGTGCTGTATTTAGGTAACGTCATACTTACGTCGCGCCATTACACTTGCAGACGTCTGTAGATCATTCAGATTAACGAATCAGTAGTCACATAGTTTCTCATGTTTTCTCAGAATTTACTCTTGGCTTTCAGCTTTCATGGAGGCTTATTTGATTGTACTTGCAAAGTATTCGTACCACAGTGTAGGCTACAAGCTTATGTTCCTCATGCAGAAAACATCGCTCCTTGTCAGTCAGCCTTGTAGAGCTGTTCCGAGAAAGTCCACTATCGTCGGGTCTGTTTCCTGACGTCACCATCATCATCACCAACCTTAAGGATTAGTCTCCATCCTGAACCTTTTCCGGGACCCATTTCGCTCCCGGCCGTCCTACATCTCCCTTCCCCACAGGTTCATATTCAATTGCTAGCACTGGAATTCTGTCACCTGCGTTTCTTCCTAAATGCTCACACAACCTTCGTTCTTTGAACCTTTTCTGTTCCAACAATGGATCGACTCCCCCAGTTCCGCCCGAGTATAACATTCTTCTTGCTTTCAAGATTGGTACCGCCCAGAGCCCAGAGTACTCCTCATAATTTTCATCTCTCATGCCTGAAACTTTGCTTTGTCTCTTTCAGTCATAACTCTGTTCTCATTTCCATACATCAGAAATGGCGTCACCCATTTTTGGCGCTAAATGTTAAAAATGGCGCTAATTACACAAATGGCGCTACAGTGTTAAAAAAACCTTATCGTTGTTTAGTTCTTTGCCTTATTTTTAAATTATCTCTGAATTGTTCTACATATATTCCTAATTTTGTTTAATTTTTATCCAGATTACTTTCTGTCCCATATGTAACGTGACATCCCAAGTAATTGAAATGCTGGACTTGTTCCATAATCTTTCCATCTATAATTATCTTGGTTCTTACTGGTTGGTTCCCTCTGAATGCCATGGGCCTTGTCCACTGACATTTGAAAGCCAAATTCACCTGCTATTCGATTTTGTATGTACATTGATTTTTGTAGTTTTCCTTGGTACCCTGAATTTTTACAATATCATCTGCGTACAAAATGGAGTGTAAAAACATTCCTTTCAAAAAATCCCTGGGTCAACATAAGATATCCATGTTTAAAACATGTCGCCTATATATATATATATATATATTAGACGATCACAATCGTCTATAGAAGACAGGATCATTCATCCTCAGTGCAACAATGGCAAAAGGAACAAAACAACGCCTGATTCCTGGCGAGAAGTTCTCACGTACACCGAAATTGTACGGACTGCCTAAAATCAACAAAGCCGACATCCCACTTCAAACGATAGTTAGCGCTATAGGTTCTCCCACACAAAATCTAGCCGCGTCCTTAGCCGAATACTTCCAACCATTAGCCGAAAAAATGTATCCGTACATAAAAAACCCGTTTACTTTAAAAGAACGGCTCTCGGACTTCGCCATCTCTTCTTCAGACATCGTGGACAGCTTTGATGTAGTCTCACTTTTCAGCAACCTACCAACCTTAGAAGCACTCCAGACAATACAATCTACATATAAACCTCCTCAGCACATCATGAAACTAACAAAGCACTGTCTGACTTCCACCTACTTGTTAAAAATCTCTATTTTGAAGGTAGGCTGATAAACGATCACCATATTTCATAGGGAAACTTGAGTAGAATTTCCACAGTAATCCATATTGCTCCAATTTATCAAACTTTTTTTAGACCCCAAAAAAACTTCATTGTCTGAGTCTCTTTTAATTGATTCACATTGCAAACGTTACGCTTACAAGTCTCACTATCCTAGTCTGTCCTAATTTTTTTTTTTTTTTTTAATCTAAACTGGCTGTTTATTATCATTTCTCTGTTTTGAACAGTGATTCCTAATCTTTAAACAAATTGTCGTAACAGTTCATAAACCACAGGAGTAGGGACACAGAGACGTGTGTTAATAATTTCTTAGTGTTTTTTCTCCTCTTTTTTTACTTGCAATCTCTACGATAGTCAAAATTTTGAGTAAAATTAATAAATACCATTTTCTCCCACTGTATATCCTTATAATTAGCATTTAAATTGCTTTGGAAAACTTTTTCATTGTAATTTGTGTTTTAAAGGTGTCAAACGCTTACGGCAATTCTCGAAGAAAGTTTACTGACTACTGTTTTGTGAGAAAGATTGTAGTCGACATCTAGCTATTATCAACTTGCTCAGAGGTGTTTTAAGTAATTTAGATTACAAAATCCGACGCGTTGAATGAGATTCGTACGAACAAATATTTCTTGCTTTACAATATCCTACTACAATTATGAAGGGTATATATAGGAATTAGGGAGCTTTAATTTTTTTTTTATCAGAAATTTTCCAACAAAGGGAATAGTTAAATGTAAGAATCTGTGAGCTAATTATAGATTTGCACTAAATTAATTAGCAGTCAAAATCGGAGTAGGAACCCAGATATTCTAATCTACATCTCATTCGTATACCATATTGATTGATGACTCGTTGGGCACTTAGTGAAACATATGAGTACAAAGGTTTTTTAAAAAATATACAAACACCTGGTTTGTTTCACAGTTTAAGATTTACCTCTGACAGCTGTTTCAGATTATTAAGCTATTCTCAAAGAAATCTAGGAACAACTAAACAAAGAATGTAATGGTGGTGAACACGTGTTTAGGGTTGTATCCGGACATGTGTGTGGGGTGTGTATGATTGAGGAGGGGTGGGGGAACTAGAAAGGGAAGGTCAAGTGTTTGTAAAAACTAAGTATAATTGGAAGGCAAAATAAAAAAATTAACTAAACTAAATAACAATTTTTCATAAAGTGGATACACAGAATTCAGATTGTTCGTTTGTTAAATTTTTGTGTTACTTTTGATTGCCTTTCTAATTTCTAGAATTTCTAATAAATCCATTTTTTACCTTTTTGTATGTTGTGAAATAGTGTTTTTTTTTGTATCTATGAAGTGATTGTGTTGTAAGCAATGATCTGTAATACCTGTATTGATTGTTTAGTTAAAATTGCTTCCTTATGTCGGTGCATAAGATTCTAGAAATTAGAAAAGCAATCAAAAGTAACAAAGATTTAACAAACGAACAAAATGAACTTTGTAATTATATATATATATATATATATATATATATAAACTATGCGACAACACAATTGAATTAATTCTTGCGCATAGGAATATGGTGTGTGTTTTATACATCAACAAGTCTATATTGGAGGTATTATAATTATTTATTGCACACCAATTGAATAATAGTTCATACGATATATTTTTGAACATACAGAAATGTTATGAATTTTGAAATATTGTTTGAAAACAGTTTATGTAAAGTTCAGATCTGAATTTGTTACTTGAGTGGAGATATTCCAATTTGATGCGGCGAGATGGCTGATGGCGATGCGTATATCTCACGTGTCCTACCCTCGTGGATTCTGCTGGGTTGGTGTCCTGATGATACACACGCTGAACTTGCTCGACGAACTGCAACACGGCCTCGCTGCGATAACACTGATTATGATTGTTAATGGTTTTTAAACTGTTTTAATACTGTTATAGTTTATTTACGTATCTCAAGGTGTAACGAGGGTGTTTAAAGAGAAACGGTATATAGGCGCACACCTTCCGGCTGTCTTCAAGTGTCCTCGCTTCACACAGATCTACCGCGGTCAGTAGATCTCCCTATGAGGATATCTTGACTAACACGGATACTTGTAAATCACAATATTATTTATTAAAACTGAATTACTTGGGTCTGTAGAATAACTCACACAGAGTTCCAAGTTTTCGTACACCTTTCGCACTGTTTACGTGTTCACGCAAGAGAAACTTCTTGAACGCGGACCGCACGTTTACTAGACGAATGCTCAAGATGAACTAACTTGATCTGCACATGGCAAAAGAGAATTTTCAATTATTTTACTGCGTTCTAATTGGCCAATTATCGGTCACATGATAATTTATGCACACGGCACTAATAGTTCTTCATGCAACACTTTGCATGAAATTTGCAAAGCCTGCACATATAATTATCTGGGATTTTATTACTTCACGCCTGAGTGAGTTTTAAATAGAGATTTCATATAACAAAAATTCACATTTAACAGTTATTGGAAGATCACAGAATATAAGGAAATTGTAGCTAATATTAAATTTTATGTCCTGTTCAAGTCTCATGTAAATCGGGTAATTATAACGGACTCAATAGAGAAAAATGTCAATAACTCACGCACCCGCGCACACTTTCACAAACACATTACATAGAAAAATGACGAATACAATTTTTAAGAGTTTGACCTATTCTAAATTCTTATCGGTAATACCATACAAAAACTATAGCTAAAAAACTAATTTGAACAAGAAACAAATTTAAACATGAGAAGTTCGTCATCCATGCATAAGACATAGTTCATTGCTTATCATGATCTTGTGTTCTATCGCAATATATATTGCAAGGCAACAGGTTCTAGCCCAGACCAGACTTGCAGAAAAGAATGCACAATTAGTGAATTTAATACATTTATTGTTCTTTCTGGTACACACTTTGTATTAAAATGTTCATTAATTATTTTATAGACAATTAATTTGTTGTTGTTAAAAAAATCTGTTTGAAATGTCTTTAAATAAATGCTTTCTTGCTTTCAACACAGTTCTGTAAACTTATTTAAGTGTTCAAAGTATTATTTTTGTAAACTAAATTAGTTTAAATTAATATTCTTTTACGTGCTCTTTAAAAGTTTTACAATTTGATAATGATTTTAAATTTTGCTTCCCTTGTCCTCTTTGTCCTCCCGGTCGATGATCTCGATCCGGCCTCCAGCGATCCGTCGTCTCGGTCCACGTTCCAGCAACCGTCTCCAGTTAGTGCCTTGCTCCAGGTCTCCGTATTCCAGCCGCTACGATCAGCAAATGATGCTCAGGAACGGTAGTCGAATATCTCGCACTCCGTGATGGTTTCCTGTTGCCACTCGCTGCTAACTCCACTATACAGACCCAAGGACGTCTGGAATTAACGTTGCCTGGAATCGATTTCCACTGCGACCACCTTCGCTGAGAACTTTCAGAGAGAGAGAGAGAGAGAGAGAGAGAGTAGAGTTTCAGAGTTTTCAGAGAGAGCGTCGAGAAGACTGGCTACTCCTTTTATAATGCAGCCGAATGTATATCGCTGCGCTGCCGAGTGACGTCACCGCCGCTATGCGCGTAGGCGTCGTTTCAATTTACACTCATGTATTCAGTAGCGGCCACGTGTTTTCTAACTTCCTCTTTCTTGAATTTTCTAGAACACATCTTTGTAACACATGAATATAATTCCCTAACATTCTATTCGCTACCTACATTACACAACACTTCACTCACATATAAAATTATATCTTCATTGTTCTACAATTTCTGATTTTCTAATTTCATCCTATTAATTCTAATTATTTTATTAATACTATTTATTTTCACACATTCTTTTATCGTTTGGGACATTTATAATACCTGATAATCATTACTCTCTATATTCACCAATACTGAGACCATTTGTCACGTTGCAATATATTACAACAATACATATCGTTATATTTAATTTTGTGGAGCCCCACGTTCTTTGGGACGACAATTCTATACAACGATACATATGATTAAATGTAAGCGTGTCGAGCCCCAAGTTAGCGGGCAACAAAATTATATAACAACACAATTATATATGCAGGTTGTAAGTAATTATAACAATACCAGGTGTAACTATAATAAGAGTAGTAGATTTATGAGTAGTTAAAAATTTATATTTATTGTTTTGTCAAGCATTATAAATACTAAAACATTGTTAATCATCTCCGATCAAGATATCACTCATTATTAAATGTTTATCACTTACGCTATACGAGTTACACACTTTTAAAACACTCTTACATCTAGACATGTTAATAACCTTAATCTAGACATTTATTCTATTTGATTTACTAAAACAACATAGAATTTAAATGTAATTTAAATTGAATTCTTTTAATTCAGATCTGACCTCAGCTTGCTCAGTCCATACCAATGTTTCAAAAACAAATAAATTTAAAATTACATTCATTACTCTTAGACTGGCATTTGAAATTTAAATTATTTTCTTCTACAAAATGCAAATATCAAATCATTTCAATTATTTACTTTGATAAACAAAAATATACTATCTCAAATTTAAACTCCTTTTTTATATTTCTTTATATGCGATCGCTCATTCTTACGACTAAAATATTTATCTAGGATTCTAATATATTATTTCTAATTATATATGTTTTTGTTTTAATTTATTGTCTTTTTATATAGTCTTTATGAGCTCTTTTTTTTTTAAATCATTTATATGCGCATTATGCATGTCACCTCGAGTTTTGATGACCTTACGAATTATTGACGGGATCCAGCGTTGCCCAGAGTTGGGTTTCCGTTACTCCTGGCTTGACGTGGTCCTGGATATATCCAGAGTCCAGCGTCGTTCTCCAGGAGGGTGTGGTCCGTCCCAGAGAATTACTGTCTGCTGCAAGGTGGATATCAGTCGTCGGTTAGGCGTTTCAAAAGCATCTCCGAACGTCCAGCATCCCGCGTCGCTCTTGTAGCTTCTCCGTGATACTCTGACGACTTAAACGGTCCCGGTACTTTACGTTTCCCGAAATATCGTAAACATAATTACTGAACGTCTTTATTCGTTCACAGAGGAGACTTATAATAAAACAAACTGTTCTGCCGACGGACAGCGTGTCCGACTGCAACTGTGTCTTGAAATGAAGAGAAGGGTTTCCAGTCGAGCCCTTAATTTATACCCTCTCGAGATTCCGCACCTGTTGGTTCCGAAATCATCTTGTCGAGACCTGCAGATCACTTGCTAGCCCCCACTCCCGAACCTTTTCACATATTTGCAATTTTTTGCAAATGGCAATGTTTTGCACGGAATCGAGATAGCACAAATCATAGCTAATTTGATTAAGCACTGACTGTATTAATTTGAGCGTCTTAGCGTAATTTGCGTATTTTTGGCACATTTATTTCGCACTGTCTCCGCGTAGTGAGTCCTATTAACGTCATTTTCATACTGTGGATAACAATAAAATTTACACACACTTTGGTGCCTTTTGTTTGTTTATACACTAATTAGTTTTCACACAGTGAATTAAAATAATTATTTTATTAACTAATTGGGGAGGGTTGCTGGGGAGGGTCGCACTGTCTGTACATGCATCACTACCACACACAAGATACACGCGTAACACACATACAATCGAGCAGGGGTTCCTTGCCTGTTGAAACAGGTTAATATCTCCCCTAGTATAACAATGAAATATCTTTACAATCACAGACCTGTCCATTTACCCCAAACTTATATTAATTTTACAAATTTTATATTTATTGAAAATAATGCTCAATACAGCATATGGCTGTATCGTTGCAATATATATATATATAATGTTTATTATTTATACTGAAATTACCTCAAGATATTTTATTTTCCTTACTAGGAACTTGTTTCGAGAGCTATGGTGCTCTCATCCTCAGCCTTCGCGATTCTGCTTCTAGTGAAGTACCTATGTGTTGGTCAGTCGCCATTTTGGTCTTCCGTTGGTTTCTGGTATCTCAAAGTCTTATTTTTGTGTGTGATTGTGGTATGCGTATTAGTATTTTGTGTATTTTCGATGTTGAGTGCTTTGAAAATTGTGCCTTGTTTTGTAGAGATTTGTATTTGTTCAGGTATTAGTTTGTTTTGTGTTTTATGTTTGTATGTTTGTAAATTTTCCCAAATGTTCATTATGGTCCCTTTGTGTTTTATTATGTTATGGCTATGTGTTTTATTAGTGTCATATTGGTTATGTCTGGGAATTCATGTCCCGCGTTTATTGCATGTGTGGCTAAATTGGATTTATATATTTCTGTTTTTTTTTTGTATGCATTTAGATGTTCAAAATAACGTTTTTTCAGCTGTTTTTTAGTTTGTCCTATTTAACATTTATTGCAATCTTGGTATTCAATTTTGTATAGTAGTTGTATTATCTTTGTTGTGTGGGTTATTTAGTTTTTGTAAATTATTTTTATTATTAGTTTTGTATGCTATTTAAATATATGTGTTTTTAAATGATTTTGTTAGTTTTGTCATTTTATTATTTATGTATGTGAATGTGGCCCATTTTGTGTTGTTGTTATTATTTGTGTTGTTCATTTTGATTAATTCTTAATTGTTTAGTTTTTATTTTATATTTGATTTTATTTTCTATTTTGTTTATAGTATTTTTAGTGTATCCATTTTCACGAGCAATTCGGTATATTATATTTCGTTCTTTGTCTGTTTCTTGTTTGTTTAGGAGGATTTTGTACATTCTGTTAAATAGCGAATAGAATGCTGCCATTTTATGTTGTGATATGTGGTCAGAATGGTTAGGTATGATGATGTTGGTAGAAGTTGGTTTTCTGTATATTGCATATTTTATGTGGTTGTTGTTTCTTGTGATTGTTATGTCTAAATAGTTGATTTTGTTATATTTTTCTTTATCTTCTGTGAATTGTATGTTTGGATGTATATTATTGATTTGTTTTAGTATGTTCTCTGCATTTGTGTTTTTGTTATTTGATACATATAGCCCATCATCTACATATCTTATCCATATGGCACTTGGATTAAATCATTTTATAATATTTTGTATTTTGGTGTCTATGTGTTGTAAGAATATTTCTGCTATTATGCTAGATAATGGAGATCCCATTGCTAAACCTTCTTGCTGTTGATAAATTTTGCTGTTAAATTCAATGTAATTTTGTTTTAGTATTAGTTGGAGGCTGTTTTTTATAATAATAAACAAACTTAAAGGACAAAATGAAGACACAAATTATATAACTGAAATTTTATAACTGCTGACTGTCCTGCTTGGGAGTGACTGCTGTTTGTTTTGCATACTGTCCGCTGCGGAAAATTCATTTTAATTCTGATCTATCCTATGGTAGTTTACAGTCACGGCCTGTAGTAGCGTTATTGTCACATATAAATTTAAGATTGCATCCTTAATTTGAGTTCACTACATTGCACTTGAATAAAATTTTAAAATACAACTAAATAAACTACATTAGAAATAAAACGTTTTTGTGGACGTGTTACTGTGACCCTAGATCTTAAATATATACCCTATTTATGCCATCAAATAAGTGCACCCCAAATCTTCAAATAAATACACAGCAAGTAGGTTTATTTTCACCTGACGCACGTTCACATAAATTATTCTGCACCTTCGAAAGTTTGATGAATTATACTTGAATGTTTCGCTTAAAATACATCTAACGGATAACCAAAATTAACTGCAATTCTATTTTTCTTTTAATGTTTATGTTGTAGCTTTTTATCACATATATATTTTTTTATTTTATTGTTATACTACATTTATGATTTTAAATAAGTCGTCTTGATTTGTTTTTATTTGTATTTGTTTTTTAATTAGTAGATTATTATTATTGTGTTTGTAAATATTAAGGTTTTCCAGGTATTAATTTTGTTATCTTTTTGTACGTTTTTAATTAACTTGTCATTTTTAATGTCTGGAAATTTATGTTTATCGTTTGTACAGTGTGTGACTAAATTATAGTCTATTTGTAAATATTAGGTTTGAGTAACGCATTGGCGACGTTGAATATATTTCTCGGACATATAGTTTTTTCTTGAAGAAAATGAATTTGAAGATATTACATAAGAGACCTGCAGAAAACTCAACGAGTTACTTACAAAGGAATAATAAACTGTTTGTATAATTTGCAGAGTTTAGAGATGGCTGCAGTCTTTCACTATTATTATCCTTTGCATGTATAAACGATATTTGTAAACAATATTGCTACGGCAATCACGTAACGCTTTCGAAAAGAAGAGAGCGTCGTTATACACGTTTCTCAGCTAGCCGAGCAGGTGCAGTGTATCAGTCACACAAGTAGCTTCCAGGCTGTTCAAGTACTTGTAACTAGGGAAATTATGCCGTCACCCCGTCAAAACAATGGTTAGTTTATTATCGAGCTTACGCTGGGTATATACAAGGCTCTACGGCCGGCTTTGAAGTTAGTTACACCTGGCAATATTGTAGAGTGCGAATTAAGTGATCGTTACTACGGATTAGTGGAAAATGATTATTGTATTATAATTAGTGGGGAACTCTAACAGTTGACATTATTTTTAACATGTATACAACCTGTATTTGTTATAAATATTTCTAACAAAGTATACAAACTGTTATTTGTGACTAATTTAAGATGGCAATCAGTGATTTCACTAATTGAAGTCCTGCGTACTAATCAAGAGGTCGCGGGTTCGATTCCCGTGCCCGCACCATAAAATCAAGGTGCGTTTTTCAGCCTCCAGGTCGACCGAGCCTGTTGAAAATGAGTACCTGGGATAACATACTGAGGATAATAATGGGCGGCTGAAGCGTAGTACTGGCCACACTGCCTTCTTTGTATGCCATACGGTTCGCATAAGGCAGCCTATCCTGCCTGACACCTAGGCTGCTTCGGTCGTACACATTGGAGCCATTGTTAATATTATTATTAATTCTACAGTGATGTCTGTATTTTGTTTCCACTGAACATTGCGTCGATCTGTGAGACCGTCGTAAGAATATCAAGAATTATTTCGTTCTGTAGTAAACTGTCACAACCGATTTACCTGTGCGCGTTATGCACCCTTTGAATTATTTCTTAATTCCTATGATAAAAGCTAAATCTTGTTAATGCAAGAAGTAAGGCTTCTTGCATCGATTTAACATTTACGTTTTTCAGCAACGTTTAAAAGACCACAGTGATTTATTGACTGAATCATTATTACAAGACGTTTAATGACAATTTTCATTGCCATACTGCCTTTCCAGTACAGCCAGTGACGTAGTAAGCCAGACTACTCTGCCTCTCCTAAACTATTTTGTTAGTGAAAAATAGAAACGATAATAATTATTAGTAATCATTTTAGATCAGTCATAGGCAACCTTTGAATTTATGGGGGGGGGGGGCATATATAACTAGGGACCAGTTCGATGGGCGCTCCCCTCCCCAATGGAAAATACAAAAGTGCGGAGTTCCAGAGCCGGAAGTTACAAACATTAACTGTTGCTTTATAATGCCCTTGCGCTTATATTTAGCCACGTGGAACACCGAATAAAAAAAACGTAGTATTTTTTATATAAATTTGTAAAAATGTTTCATATTAGGAGCAGGTCATCAACAATTTGTCAATTTGTCAATTTGTACACGTACGTCAAAACTAACAAAATTTTAAACGAAAAAATAGTTAATCAGCATAATATTTTAATAAAAGTAAATAAAAGAACTTACCGCAATAACACTATTTCATAAAGTGCACAAAACTGTTAAACTTTAATAAGTCACTTTGGGGAGAAAGGTATTTACAGGCTCTGGGCGAGAAGCTCGACAATCGTATTGAGGGAATACTTAGCGCGATTCGGTATAAACGGGTTGTACTAATTTGTAATACAGTACTTCCAAGCAGGTGCAGTGTACAGTGTTTGTCCGTTCAAAAGAAAATGAAATTACAAATTGGTGTGCTGGCGCTTTAAACCTTATCGACGGGCGCACTTGCGCTCGCGGACGCAGGGTTAGCGACTGCTGTTTAGTTTTAATACTTTTAGTTTCATGTTTTGTAAAGCGTTTGTTGAGAAGCACAGGCACACGTGGAGTACCGTATACAGTTTTGAAAAACGCAACGCATAAATAGCAATTTCAAGTTTATAAAAATTATAGGGCTAATGCAGCTTAACTGGTCTACTGTAGTTTGTTGTATATTTATATGTTTACATTAGTAATAGGAAATTTAGTTGCTGGCAGAGGAAAATGTGACTTGACGCTGCAGAATAAAAGAATAAAGCTGTATAATTCCATTGTAGGGTTCTACTAAGAAATTAGAGGTTATTCAACAATTCAGAGCTACCAGATGATGGAAGACAACTTTAATATTACCGGATAAGTATGCGTAATGCGCTACTAGAATTTTAAATATTGCAGCACAACATATAACCTCCATTGTTGATAACTTGGAGAATTATCAATTCTATGCGTAATGCGCTACTAGAATTTTAAATATTGCAGCACAACATATAACCTCCATTGTTGATAACTTGGAGAATTATCAATTCTATGCGTAATGCGCTACTAGAATTTTAAATATTGCAACACAACATAAAACCTCCATTGTTGATAACTTCAACTTCAAATAGGTAATAAGGAACATTATTTTCTAGGAGTTAGGAATGCAGTAATAATATAATAAATTAGATCACTCTTTAAATATGAGAAATATCTTTAGACGGAGCGTCGTATTCAAACAGTATAATAAATAATTAAACACCAGGAAATTTTCTACGCCCAAAATTAGGTATAATAATAATAACAGTTTCAAAAAAAAAAAAGACAATTGTCTAAAATAATTCAAATATATAATTTTCCAACACACACTGATGTAACAGACAAAAAATATCACCTGTTTAACACTGTCGGAATAAATATCTCTAATACAAGTAACCAAATAAAAACAGAATTTTCACTGTTGCACACCACTATAGAAAAATTATTCCGATTAGCGCTTTCAAGCTTCTCAGCTCATCGTCAGGTCATAGATTTCCGATCTGACGATGAGCTGAGAAGCTTGAAAGCGCTAATCGGAATAATTTTTCTATAGTGGTGTGCAACAGTGATAGTTCTGTTTGTGCTTATAACCACTAACACAACTTTCTTAATTAACCAACTAAAGTCGTCTATCTATACAAAATAATTCACAGTTACAAATAGCACGTGTTACTCTATCAATTCTCTGTTTATAGCGAGAATAATCGGCAGTGCGACGCAATGACGTTTGCGATGGTTTCTGGAGCCTTTGTAACTCCATAAATAGTTTATTGTGTAACCGCTTAATGAAATTAAACCGTAATAGCTCGCTCTATGAAAGTTTCTCTCACAATTATTTTCCACACGAAGTGTGCAGGTAGATAGCAAGTGATGGGGATGGCTTTTCCTGTAGATGACTTTGGGACCGTTGTCAATGCTGTATAACGGTTCCCTAGTGTCTGTGATGTTTAGTAACACGTTTGTTCAAGCAATACAGCTTTGTGAGAATTTCTCTCATTACATGACCAATCGTGTCATCAAATCATTTACAGTTATGTTTTAGAAAAACTATGTTATGTTTTGTTTTCGTGTATGTTGCCGCGTATATAATGGTTTTCTAATGTTAATTTTTACAAATTATTTTTATTTTAACCGTTCCTATAGTATTAACTAACTTGATTAGTGTGGTAATTTTTCAATAAGCTCTTCATATTGTGATATACTATATTCATTTGGTTTGTAGTAAATTTTCCTAACGCGAGTAGAGAAAAACATAATTTCGACTCAGCGCTTCGAATGGAATGGAAACGAGAAAATATATGACTGCCGCTGTTTTCCAAACAGAATTAACGAGAAAATATTATTTTGTTACGACGGTCTACTGATCTTCGTATGGTACAGTGGAAACAAAATACAAGACACCAATTACGTCACTAATCACTAGCTTTAATTATCACAATTAAACAGTTTGTTATCAACAAGATAGTCTCTTAGAATAAATCAAATAAAAATTGTTCACACGCAATAAAATGTCAACTAATAAAAAACACAATTGTATTACAATCGTCACGCACGATTATAAAACACGTAACACTTCGCCACAATACTCGAAACTCACTGCGAAATATCGCAACACAAACTCAAAGAGCAATCGCCCGACAATAACTGAACTATAATACTACGAACCGCATTCCAATAAATCGCAACTAAAACTGAAATGAACGTCGCTGAGTACTTGTATTTATACCCCGCCGAAACCCCAGAAACATCTATACACCAAGCATTAGCTGTACACTAGGACGCAATTGATTGCGGCCTTGACACAGTGCGCGGGGCTGGCGATGTCCAGAAAAGTCTCGCGAGCGCATGTTGAAATCACTTACGCACACAACATTACAGCCGGATTCCTCTGGAACATTCGATAAACACGTAGATTGTTGTGTAATATCGTAACAATATTGATATACTAGACCAAAGTAATATTCAAGATATCAAGATTGAGAGTCATGTGAATGTATAATCAGATAGATACATCAGACAAACTGACCACACTGTACAGTGATACTAAACAATCCTATAATCATAAGTCAGACAAGGTGTATAACCATAATCTTCATATTTGGGAAAATACCATTAAAAAAAAAATTGGTTCTAGTTCTGTAACAAAAAGAAGAAAACATTGTAATACATCTACTTGGCGTGAAAAAGTGTGGCAAAATGTAAATAATTGAACTAAAGAAACAAAACACCCAGCTACATCCACCCATCTTCACAGTGAAATACAAGTATGTATTACCTTGTATTTCATAAATATTAACAAAACTTTATTTGACAACAACACACTGTACATGTCAAAAGTATTCAAAAAATAAAAGTAAAAAATTGAAAAATAAGAAACAAATAAACAATATAACAACAGAAACCCTGGTTTATCATTTCAGAGGTAACGAATGTGTTCTGTAAAAGAGACTCTTGCACGCCATCAATGATGTGACTTTTTTGGTAGCGACCGATGACGCGTTAATAGACCTGCGAGCTCCACTAAGTGTCAGTCATTTCACGCCTTGTTCATTATTGGTTTAGACTTTTTTTTTGTAACTTTTAATCGGCCATCTAAGGACCACATACCAATTTCAATTTTTTATTCTTCGTTATTTTCTTTTTCTCCAATATTCTTTCATCTTTTCATTGTGTCCCTTCTTCTTGTCTTCAGTCCACTTTGAACTACGGTTTTCTCTCTCCTACCCTGGACTCCTTCCATTTTAAACACTTTTGCTCCAAAAAGTTCTCTTTCAATTGTTTCTTCTGAGTGTGTATATTATTTTTTCCTAAATCCTTTTGGACTTCTTTAATCCAACTTGATGTTGACTTCTTCCCCCACAGATATTTGAAGATCTGCTTTGTTAACCAATTATCGCCCGTCTATATAAATATACAAAAATTATAGTCTTATTTTTCTCATTGTTTCTGTTATATTTTCTATACGTTGATATATTTCATCATAACTTCTTAATTTCCAACCGTCTGAAGTTTTTCGTGGGCCTAATATTTTCCTGATAATTCGTCTTTCCAATATTTCCAGTTTGTCGAAAGTACAATTCAATGCTAGACATTTACTTGCATATACAATTATTTATACTTTATTTATACAACTTATACTTAGACTACAAAGTCTATTTAGACATTATTTAGACTTTAATTTAGACTTGATTTAGACTTTATTTATACAATAATGTATAATGTATACAATAATGAATTTATCATTATTTGTATACATTAATGATAAACTATCTGATCCTAAATATAATTATTTCACTACCGACTCGGAACACAAAGTTTTTATGTGTAAAAAACGTACAGTTTTACCTTATACAGCCTTAACCAGTTTTCGCTTTTAAAAAGCGTCTTCAGAGGCTGCCGCTGGGAGCACTGTCCGTCTTGTTGGCGACGGTATCGACTTTCGAAAGATCGATATTGTGTGTGTGGGGTGTGATATGTTCCAATATATGATCCTCTTTTTTTATTGTTTTTAGAATTAAGTGTTGTTTGTAATAAATACTTAATATACTTGATTTTGCTTATAACTCTAGTGTGGGTATTTTGCTTCACGTCTTGTGTGGGTGTGTTATTGCCGTGATAAAACTAGTTTAGAATACTTGAGTAGAGTAGGTGCAAACACATTTGACTATAGTCAGTCGCTACACGTAGTTGGATCTAAGCTGTCACTCTCTCTGTAATTAGTGTTTCAGATTAAGTAATTAAGTTGTGCTACTTCACACAGTGTAGTGTGAAACGCCAAATTTGCCAAAAAACTTCTGCCAAATTGTCGGTTTGATTAATTCAATTATGATAACTGAATTACCATAAAGGAGAGGTATACAAATGTTTTTTGTTTACGTTCGTGCTAATTTGTAATCATCGTCACAATCCGATTAAAAAGTTAGCCGACGTTTTTTGATGTTTAATATCTTCTTCTTCAGACGAACGTCTTCAAAGTTCCTTTCATGTTATATGCGATGTAAATAAATATTGTTACGAAGGTGTTACTGATCGTCTTATGAACAAAAAAGACAGACATTAATAAATTCACTAATTATTAGTGCAATTAATCACGATTGACAACTTGTAATCAACTCATACAATATGAGTTACATACTGTAACTGTAAATAATATATAACTATAACTGTAACATATATTAGTAATTTCAAGTTATTTTTATCCACATACAATAATAATGTCAACTTTTAAGAGTCCCGACTAATTATAACACAATACTCACTTTTCATAATGACTTCATCAGCACTAAAGAAATTGCTCACTGTAACTGCCTGACAAAGCCAGACGCTCTTGTTTATGTAGGTTGCGCTGAGGTTCCAGAATAACTTTCCATCCTTACTGTGGCGTACCAGCGTAACGCATATTTATAAGTGCTCTACAGAATAATTTGGAAGGTATTTTAGTGCGCCCTTGACTGAAACGCTACACCTGCTCGACTAGCGGAGAAACGGGTTAAACGACGCTCTCAACTCTTTGAGACAGTTCCGTAACAGTCGTTACAATATATTTATTTCCAAGTTACAAGCGTTTTATTTCTAATAAAGAGTAGCTCAGCTGGAGTTTTCCATGGTGGAGAATTAACAAAAAGCTTTCAATTAGGAGGTCATTGATCATAAGCAGTACAAGGAGCCCTGGCAGTAATAGGAAATAGCGTAGCCTTGTTAGAGCCCGTTGTATGGCAGGGAGCGATAGCCTATAATTACCTACGTACTGTACCTGTGGATAAGACCTCGTTGACGATTTATCCAATGGGGATATTTTGTGGTAACTCTACTCTGTGCATTTTGCTTCACGTCTAGTGCGGGTCTGTTATTGCCGTGTCTATAACTAGTTTAGGATAGCTGAGTAGCGTAGGTGTAAACACGCATACTCACGATTATACACGATTATACTCAGCCGTTACACGCAGTCTACCTTTGTGTCTGTAATTCGTGTTTCAGAGGAAGTATTTAAGGTGTGCCACTCCACGCAGATTAGTGTGAAACGCCAAATTTTCCCAACAAACGTCTGCCGAATTGTCGTTTTGATTAAAGGCATTAATCCACAAATAAATCAACTTAACGGTGAGACATACAAATGTTTTGTGTTTACGATCGTGCTAATTTCTAATCATCATCACATTCCGGTTAAAAAGTTTACCTTATACACAAAGTCTTTAATTTGCATTACATTAAAAAAGTCCGTCGGGAATACTGTCTTATGATATCTTGTATTTCACGTTAACTCTTGTAAGCTATATTCTAAGTCATTCGTTTAATTACGCGTAGCAAACACCCTGTATCACAACTACTAATAAAGGCATCGTTTCAAATAAACTTTACTATCAGCGATCATGAGAGCAAGAGTTTCTGTTTATTTATTCGTTACACGCAGTCTGCCTCTGTCTCTACAATTAGTGTTTCAGATGAAGTAACGTAGTTGTACCATGTTATTTTGAATACAAACAAACAACGTACTTAACGACAAATTACACTTTAAATCACACGCATTCTTTGACACAATTATACACAAAACATACAATAATTCGGAATTCCGCGCCAACCCCCTTCCACCTCCACCCCCCCCACCGAACCAACCAACTAGAAAAAACCGTTACAAGTTCCGGACATTCAGTATCATACCTCGCTGAGGAAGGCGAACATCACGCTGAAACGTCGTACGAGGAAAATAAACAAAGTAAGTTTCACATGTGAAAGTGTAGCGATTAATATTCAGTAGTTGTACCACTTTACACAGAGTATAGTGGAACGCAAAATTTACCGTAAAAACATCTGGCTTGTCAATTTGCGGCCTTGATTAAAGGAATTGACAGAGAATTCAATGAGCATAAAGAAGAGACAAACAATTATTTGCGTTTATGACCAGATAAACATTCTTCGACGCTTTCCAGTTATGAATGTATTTTGTTCGCTTCTCCGTCATCTTCAAGGCTCCTTTCATATTGCACTTAATTTATTTAAATAAAGTAAACCTGCTTTATAAGAGACCACTAAAACGACACCTCTAAGAAACATAGACTGCTAAAAAAATAAAAAAATTAAAGACAAACAGGCTTAAAAAGTTACGATTACCAAGGCTGGATAATGTGAACGAAGTAGAAGAGAACTTGAACTATGTCATTGTCATAAAGTATGTTCACCAATCATAAAATGGAAACATATCGTTCTATTATGGTCACTTGCGACACCTTCCTAAGGTATTCATTAAAGCAATTAACTCTAATCGATATGAAACAAAAATCAGTAATTTGTTTAAGCCAGTAAATACTGAAAGGGATTCTGATCCATAGTAGTTTTTTTCTAAAGCTTCCACAAACTTCTTACTATAATTATTATTTGTAGCTATGATGATATTGTTTACTATAATAACTATTGTTTACAGATATTGGGAAAATATCAATTGTTTCTAATTTTTGTCGGGAAAGGGAGCTTTAACTGAAATAAAAGCGTGGCAATTCCCTGGTCATTGGTAACGCTATATAATATCCAATGGCTGCCGTCTAATATGGGCCTGTCATTGCCGCATGTATAACGGTTTGGGAATAGTCACGTAGCTGTGAACATAACAGATTGTAGCGTACTTAGGCGTTACACACAGTCGCTAACAGCGCTGTCTCTATCTCCATAATTAGTGTTTCAGAGGAAGTAATTAAGGTGTGAAACTTCACGCAGAGTAATGTGGAACGCCAAATTTGCCCAACAAACCTCTGACAAATTGTAGTTTTGATTAAAGGCGTTAATACACAACTAAATCGGCATAAAAGAGAGACATACAAATGTTTTATGTTCACGATCGTGCTAATTTGTAATCATCATCACATGCCGATTTAAAATTGTATCTTATGTCATGTATCAGTGCAACGGTGGTTATCAGAAATGGTTGAATGAATTCTCAAATTTGTAGGCGTTTTCTGAAATTAGACTTCCTTCCGGCTTAGGGATGCGACTGATTAGAGTTTGTACTACACAGGGATGAGGGTGGTGGTTTGTGGTTTTCTTTAATTAACAAAGTTAAATTAAACTGCCGGGCTTCACAAAACCGAGCAAAAACGTTCTTTCATCTTTTAAAGAATTAAGGACAGGTTATATATAGGCATATAGCTACTGTATATGCAACCATGCACTTTTGGATATACATACAGATAATATTTTTTTCATTATAATACACAAATGTAATACAGTTATGAAATTTGTTATACATAGTTTAATATTGTGGAAAGAGGAACGGATAGATTAATGAACAGTTTTAAACAAGAATTACTAAGTGTGCGAACTGTATTAGTATGCTGTGTGTTTGCTCTGCTACCTCTAACATTTTTCCCAAGACTGGATACTTTTTTTGTGTAGAATAAATTGCCCTTATGTTTGTAAACTCTAGTTATTACGATATGAATAAATACTAATAAATAATTTTTTTATAGAAATTTGCAAATCAGACACATTTTGCAAACCTAGAAGTGCCATTAGAGGAAGAGTGAAGAGATGCGTACTGTGCTATTTTTGGTACTTCTGTTAATTTTAATAAAACAAAATGCTCAATTAGTAATTAGTTTTTTAATTTTAATAATAAATTGAGTATGTATTACGTATAAAACAAAAAGTTTACGAACAAACAATTTTGTACAATTCAATTAATTTCAATGTTCTCTTATTTACTGTTAAAAATTATTCATGGCCAGTTTATTTAAAATACTTTAAAAGCAGCCAGGGAGACCCGCCATTTTGTAATCGATCTGGATATAAGCCGCCGTCTTAGGAACACTCAAAGAAATGGCTGGCACTAAGCCAAAAGTCTTTATAAATACACTTTAATTGTGAATATTATTTTGTATGGCTTTGTGTTAAGGTTGAAGAGTTTGTAATGAACACAATTAATGTCACTCATAAATGTCCACAGTTTAGATGTTCAGTTGTATCACTTAGTTATGCATACATAATATCAAGAGTCCAAGAAGTGTTGTGTTTGTAATGTACTTAAAGTTATCCGGTTATCTCGAATGTGTTTTAAGTATAATACTACTCTTTACGTGGTACGTATCTTGTACACTTTTTAATATCTTTAAGATATTTATTTCTTAATATGGTTTCTACTGTACTTTGGCAGTTATTGGTTGCATTGAAAGTATTCCCTTTGTATGGTGTTAATAATGTTTATTGTATCTTATTTTCTGTACATATTTTAAACATTATTAGTCGTGTTATTCACTGTTATTTCTGATTTATTTTGAACTACCGGGTTGACTGTGATTATGTGAAAGGAGACAGCTGGAGAATGAATTAGTAATACAACCGCGAGGAATCTCTTCCTGCAAGAATCAATTGTTGAGTCAGTAGAGGAAAGTGAGGTGCAGTGCTTTGGTCACATGATGAGGATGGGCGAAACAAAGCTGAAGCTTATTATGAAAGCGTGCTGAGACGGGCGGAGAGGAAAACTAAGTCTAACATTGGAATAGACCAACTGTATTGAGAAGGTGACTAGTAGAAGAGGAAAATATCATATTAGAAGTCAAACGCGTTGCCCAGGATAGAAAGGAGTATTGAAATTGGCTGGAAGACTCAAATTTTTTACCGCAGAAGAATTCAAGTACACAGACTTATTGATATAAACTAGTTACATAAAACCAATCAAAATAATGTATAAGAGTTGTGTAGAATAATAGCGTCATTAAATAATTTGGATGTAATAATTATTAATGGTTTTGAACATTTCACATTTGTTTGCAGTATTATGTAAATATTTTTTAACATTTAATTACTACTTACCGTCCTAATATTTGTTGATGAGTTTTTAGTATTTTTAACGCACTAATAATTATGAGGTAATGAGAATCAGATTAAGATGCAATGAGAAAAATAATGTTAACAAAAGGGATGGCATGGGAAGAACTTGGTATATTATCGTACTAGGATACAATGTCAGTTAATATTATAATTCACCGCATTGACTCCTCGGCAAGTATTATTCGTCTCATATTTGTGTTTTTCCTCTAGGTATAAAATTCTAGTAAATTGTTTGTTTTTAGATCATTCATTATATTATGTATAATACTGTCCCGCTATCAAGCGTTTTATTTTTATTATAAAGACTTTACGAAGGAGGTTTATCGTAAGAATGCTGATATTATTAGCTAAGTTGTATGTTTTATCTTAATAAGTAATTTTTTTAACAATTTTAAGATTTTGTTATAAATAAACTAACAACAGAAGGTAACAGGGTTCTTTGGATAAATAACTTAAGTAGTGGTTGTCTGTAATTAGACATACTCCAGGTGTGAGGAAACGATAGAATGATCGGGTGTACTGCGGGGATGAGGGTTGCTGTTTGTGGAGTTGTTTAATTAACAAAGTTAAATTGGACTGGTGCGCCTCGTAAGTCATCGACAACGCTTCTTTGCCATCTTTTAAAGACTTTGAGATCTTATGACCAGGTTGTTCTCTGTTGTCAATTATTTTAACGTTTACGTAGATTTAAACGCGATGTTGACGTGAGAATATAGAGAGATGTAGCTTGAATTGTAAAGCCAAATTACATTATTTGCTCTTAGGTAATGAAAAAAATCAACTTTCGTAAATATTGTTTGAAAACATACCCGGCAAATAGAAATCTCTAAATTAAATGCATGGAAATGGTTACAACCTGCTAAAACGTCCAGCTTTTAAAAACTTGTTGAACTAAGAAAATTTTAACCCAGAATGTCATATACGTGACGACGTATTAGATTTAACTGAACTAAGTATTTATCAGTACTAAACACCAAGTATTTAACATTTTATTTTAGGAAAACTATAAATATAGCCTATATGAATTTTATTGACATAAAAATTATAAGTTTTTGAATATTCCATTTTATTCTAAATATCATTCCATACCATTGTATTTAAAGTACAACACTTACTGGATAATCACATATTTACCTCATTCTGTTACAAAATTTAATACATTTATATTATTTTATTTTTTGTAATTAATGTTATTCATTTTATGTGAAAAAGTACGCATTATCGCTGCATCAGATTCAATATACGTTTGTTGTGTGTAATATTTGTAATCATAAATGCTTTGTCTTATACAAGGACCATATACATGTACAGTCATCGTATAGGTGGAAGAACTTTAAGCTGTGTGGTGTTCACTTCTGGCTAACTGTACAAATTCTTTTTCAGTCAGGAGGATCTTCCGACATAATGTTTCTCTTTTCTCCTTAGTTTTCACAAGACGTCTTCTAATTTCATGAGTTACGGTGTTTCAGTCTTTTACAAGGTGTCTTTCATAGTTTGACAAATATCCTACTGCATGTTCCTACTTTCCAATCTCTGTTGTGGATATATTAAATGGTATAATTTTACACTTTAAACAAAAATAATCATAAGCTATATCCAACTAATTCAATTATTCGCTTCTTCACGTTAGAATTTTACAAGTATTAACTTTGCTCTAGCAATATTCACAATTAACAAACATATACAATTAATAAAGCGAGATAAATAACTACTAAATATTAGCACACTAACCTAACACCAACACAACATACTAACCGACTCATTGTGACAATTCCAGTTGCAATTAATGTAATAGGCCTATTATTTTTTTTTTTTTAAGCCAAATAGTATGACGTAGTTGAATAAGCGACGGGTTTCCAAGTTTCTTACGTTTTGTTCAGCTAAGCTTATATACAACGGACAACAAACATTATTCTGTTCACCCGTCTTCTACGGACAAGGTGAAACTACTATTTTTAGTTGAGACATGCGATAAATATTTATCTATTCCAACAACTTACTCACCTGAATCACAAAATACGTTTTACATTAGCTAATGACGTATTACTTGGTCCGAAAAGGTTCAGTTCTTCTATGGCCCTAACAACAACCGGTTCAAGGCATATGTCCTGAGCTTCACCTAGACCTTCTTTTCTACGCCTTGTATTTATCCTCTCAGCAGGACGAAAGGGACTTAACAACTATGTAGGTTTCATTTCACAGGACTGCTTAGTTCGCTGGATGAGGTGAGCACAATAGAGTAGGGCACTCTACAATCGCACAGTAATCTTAACCATGAGAGATACAAATATTTCGTTCTGTTAACTTATTCGCTGCGACAACTCAAAATTCGTCGCGTCTACAGGCACAATTTTAATCTCTGTTGTTTCGGAACATACGAGTATGTTACCTGTATATAAGTGGTTCTGTCAGCAGCAGTTGCGACGGGCTGCTGCCACAGAACGGATCTCCACAGAACGACGGGCCCTACGACTCATATACCGCCGGCCACGCCTTACGAAGACCTCCAACGCCGCCATGTATGCGCTTAACACCCGCTTCCCTGACCTAGATTCCTTCCTCGTTAAGCTTAACTGGAAGTATTCCCGAACAGCCTCCTGCCGCAATTCCATACAATCAACAGTCCCTTCAATTAATAGAAACACCCGCAACACAAGCCGACCTTCCTACTTACTAAATCGCCTCCTTACGATAGCCAATGGTCCTCCCCCTCGCCACCAACCCCGCCGGCGTCAAAGACACAGACATACTTACGCAATGCGTACTCTTTCCCCGCCAATGACTCATCTCTCCCCGGCTGTAGTGACCTGACACACTAAAGCAGCCTAAATAATCAACACACTATCAAACTCCCCCACACTCTAAAACTCTAAGCCCTATCTTCACTTCACCACAGAAAACACACACTCTAGTTACCCACACTTACGTACCCGCTTATAATCCTCAAATCTGTTCCTTCCTCCTCCCTTGACGGCACCCTGTCGCCACCTACCAACTTTGGCGACCAGCGGCACACGTCCCTGTCTTGGCCGCCCCCCCCAAAAAAAAGAACGTCGAAGAAGAAATAAACAAACCAAAATGAATGAATAAAGATGCCACAAAACAACCATAACGACCACATCCATCTCCCTCTCCCGCTCGCGTATGGCTACCCACTACACTCGCATACATTATAACTAACAAACAATACCCTCCCAACTATGTGCCTCCACCTTCTCAACGGACCAGTCTGCTGGTGTGCGTCTCCCCTAAAATTCCCTACCCACATGGCTGAAGGGAGCTAGTCTCCAAAACAGCCCGAGTCCGACCATATTGATTGGTCTCAAACATCGAAAAAAAAAAACAGTTGCGAGGTAAACAGCCGTATAAGGTGAGATTCGTTCTCTGCCTTCCCTTGTTTCGCGATCTGTTTATATATATAAAGTTGTGCACTTTTAGTAACAACAGTTTGCTGCAGGAAATGAGTTTCTCTCACCTATAAACACATCAAGAAGCTTTAAGAATGCTTTTGATTGGTTGTCTCGAATTACTATGACAGAATAAACACTACAGAAACGAGTGAGATTTTCTTTTTTTGTCTGCCTTATAAACCTTCCCTGTACTTGCACAGAACTTGCACATTGTTTACAAATTACACTCTAATATTTTAATAAAATAAATTTATTTATTATTATGCCTGTACAATGTTTACACATTTTCCGGAACCAAAGATTACAGAAGCGATTGAATTCGCAGCTTCCACTGCTGCTTGTCCACCCAAAGATCTTCAATTTTTCTTTCCCTCAATATAATCTGAATTTCTTCTATCAAGATGTTTGGTGGTCATTCTCTTTTCCTTCTTCCTGGTGGGGTCAATTTCATAACTATCCTTGGCAATCTTTCATGTGCATTCTTTTTGTGTGTCCGTACCATTGTAATTTTTTTGTTTGTTTAAATAAATTCAACAATTGAATTTTTTACATTTATTCTGTCCTCAATGACGTCATTTCTAATCTTCTCACGTCTACATACTCTTGAAGAACGTCTCCAAAAATCCATTTCTGCTGTCACTAATTTTGTTCTTGTGTGTTTAGCAGTAGTCCAAGCTTTGAAAGTCATGATAATTCTAACAATGGTTTTAAATATTTTGGTTTTACTTTCTCCACACATGAAATACTTTTCACAATATGAAATACTTTTCATTATCTGATTCAGTGAAAACGTGTCCAGTGAGAGTGAGTAAATAAAGGCAAGTGTTTACAATGATTGTGTTATTACATACTCATGTAAGTTTTTTACTCCAAATTCGTGTAAGTACTATGTCAGTAAAAACTATAGGTGAACGCTGTGACACTCGGTATAAGACTACGAGAATAAAGGGACAGAGGTAGAGGAAGAGAGAGGTAGACAGATAGAGACGGACGGACGGACAGACAGACAGACAGAGACAGAGAAGGAGACACAGTATACTCAGAGGTTGTCGACATCAAAATGAAAGCACATTGTTCCGTTCGCCTTCCCTATTATAAAACTCTGATAACAATAACTCAGCTTCAAAAACTCCATGTCAATTGTATAACCAGTCAAATGCAACTACAAACATGAGGTAGAAACAGAATTCGTTTTTCACACAGACTCACGATTGTTGACTAGAAAGACAGACGCGTAATTATCTCATTAATTATGGTTATGAAACACCAAAATACAATATTTCTACATGTATCGATGAGAAAAATTATTTGTACAACTAAAGTGGTTATAAGTAATGAAAGAAATTAAAGATACCTATGCAAGTGATAACTAACAGGTTTTCACACGGAATTCTTACACGTTTTTCTACCAATAAATTCCCAAAAAAAACGTTTTCCCTTCAATTAAGGTTTATCAAGCACCTAAGCTTTTAAAGATAACATAATTGGTGCGATTTTTAAAATTTGAATTAGACGTTTACAAATCAATTAAATCACCATCCAAATGTATGAAACATATATCAGTAGTGTTTTGTTTTCAAAGTCCAAATTTTTCTAACAAGTTTGTGCGAATATCCAATCAAAAATTAAAACCAAAGACAGAAGTTTTTAATAACGAAATGTAATATATTTTTTGTCCGCTGAGAGTACCTACACGATTTGCATTTAAATTGATTCGTTAAACTTTTCCCCTTTGCAATCTGCATGAGAAACAAAATGCTTCCAGCAATTCACAGTTGGATATGCTATTGTGACTAGTTTACTAGTTTCCAAGTAGATGGCGCTACTTTACATGGAGGATTGTTCAGTAACTCTACTTCAAATGTGATGAGTTATTTAATGAATACGAATTCCTTTCTTCATCAGTTGTTAATGGGGTAGTGTTAGAGAATCAGAAAATTATAGATTTTTAGTAGTAGTAGTAGTAGTAGTAGTAGTAGTAGTAGTAGTAGAAGTAGTAGTAGTAGTGGTAGTAGTAGTAGTAGTAGTAGTAGTAGTAGTAGTAGTAGTAGTAGTAGTAGTAGCAGTAGCAGTAGTAGTAGTAGTAGTAGTACTAGTGGTAGTGATAGTAGTAGTAGTAGTAGTAGTAGTACTAGTGGTAGTGATAGTAGTAGTAGTAGTACTAGTAGTAGTAGTAGTAGTAGTAGTAGTAGTAGTAGTAATCAGTTGATAACAAGGAGTTGCCATAAGAGGACCAAAGAAGATGAAGTAGATGAGACTAGCTTGTGTAGGGGATAATACTAGTTTATGTAGGCGATAAGTCTAGCTTGAAGGATGGATCTCACATTTCCATCAGCACGAATACAAAAAGAAAAGGAAATAGCAATGTATATATAGCAATGTATGCTATTGCTATAAAAAGTGGATATAACCCCAGAATTATTGATAACATAGTAAACAAAATAATCAAAAAGTGCTAAATAATTCTTTCAATAACAAAACAGAAAAATCAAAATATTAAATATACTAATTTCACATACATAGTCAATACTAAATATAAAATTACAAAATTATTTAAAAATCAACATATAAAATTTACCTATGTCAGTAATAAAACACATTTTGATATAATGAAACCTAAAGCAGATAAATTAATTCATTATTTAAATGGAGTATATAAAATTGAATGCCAGGACTGTAGCAAGTTTATATTGGCCACGATAAAAAGTTTTGGTTTAAAAGAAAGATATATATACAATACCGTAATTTATATTTAAAACAGGATATATATAACCAAATTTAGCTACACACTCAATACAAAACAAATACATATTTCAAAAATTTAAATAACATCAGTTTATTAAAACACATTTCCAAAGATCAAAAATGAACTTATGTGAAAATTTAGAAATAATTAAACACAAATAAGTAATTTTTATTACCAAAACAAAATTAAAATTAATACGAAAAATGATATTAATTTCAAAATTCCTAATTAATTTAATTTAATAAATATTTATATAATATTTTACAATTAATTATATAACATATTTTATTAACACATATAAATCATTAATTTTAGTCTTCATATAACAGAGCTGTTTTGAACAATTTATTTCAAACATTATAATTTATTAATTTTATGTCACATGATGATATTTTGAATACTATTGAAACATCGGAATACATAAATAATAAAAATATATTCTTGTAAATAGTTTTTGTTATTATCAATAATAATATATGTGTGTTGTGATCAGACCGGTGATCATGTATGGAATGGAAACAATGTGCTTTCAAAATTTCTTCAAATTGTACGAAGAATTCTTCGGAAAATTTATGGCCACAAGCAAACCTAAGATGGGTACAGACATAGACACAAAGAAGAGCTGTACAGGGATCTGGAAGATATGGACTGGATGGGTCAAAAATATGGATCTGGTTTGGATGGTTTGGATATCCAATATATGGATCTGGTTTGGATGGGTAAGTCCAGATTAAATAAACGAATTTTCAACTATATTTGGCAACATTTTAGTCTGAACGTGTACACCAAACAACTCAAGGAGGAAATGATGAAACTCATTATCTCTTTGAACGACTGTGAGGATAGATTACATACGGAAACAAAATTCAAAATCTTAAGGTTCTTTGCGGTGAGAAGAAAACGATAAAGGGGTGGACAGTGGAAAGTAAGGCGGCGCACAGTGTGCGAATGAGAGCGATGAGGGCCTTCTGGCAGAAGATGAAAAGCAAATGATATTCGGGTGGTCCACGGCTGGCCTGTTTGTGTATCATAATAATAATAGTAATAATATATGTGTGTGTGTTGTGTGGAGAGAGAGAGAGAGGGAGAGAGAGAGAGAGAGAGATCGTGCAGATTGATAGGAAGTACCCCATACGGAGCAGACACGTTATGATGTGACATAGTGGCCACATAGGCGGATAGTTAATTTCTCAAACTTGTTTTTTCGTTGTGATTAATTTGTGATTTATTCAGCATTATGATGACTACATATTATTATACATTCAATAAGATAATTTGTATGTTCTCATAAACTACATATACGTTTAATAAAGAAGACTGGAAAAGTTACTAAAGTTATTACAGTCTAGTACAAGTCGGCCCTGGATCTTACGGTCAACCTTATTCTAACGATTCCTTAGCAGTAGGTTACGAGTTTGATCACGTGTTGATTCAAAGCCGAAACTCAAAGCATTACAGCAGTTCATAATCTGCTTTAACTAGTAGTTTAGAACACATAATCAAATTAACTAAACTTATATACATATATTTTATACTAAAATTGGTGTTAGATTAAAATTGATTTATTGTATATGCCTTTACGGGAACATTAGCTTGTATCTGAATCACGGAAATGACAAAGTTTAGGAAATCGTGCAAGCAACGACATACTGACACTGGGCTCACACATTGTCACTCAGGCTTCCAGCTGAGTCCAGCCGTAGTTTGTTTCTTGTGTCATTCACGTGCTCTTTGATGTCTGATTTTACTACGTTGCTTTATTAGTTGCTTCCAGTTAGGGCCGAACCTAGGGAGGGGATATAAGAGAAACATCCCCCCCCCGAAATTTGAAAAAATTAAAAAAATTTGAACCAAACTTTTTAAACTTGTTGCGTGTTTTTTGAAATGTAATTAATTGACTTCCAAGATTGCATTTCTAAAAAATTACTATTTCGGTCAATGCCAAATTAAAATACTCTACGATAATAGGCCTTATTCTCAGCAATAAATATGGAAGACGTTGAAAGAAACGGTGAAAAACGGAAAGAAGTCGACTTGAAAGAGAGTAGAAGAACATTTTGTTCCGCTGGTTACAAGCAACTTGAAACATATGACGACGAGCTTTACACTATGCTTGAACCATGTCAGCTGATCTATTTAATTCCGCAAGGAAGGAATAGTTTGCTTTTACCCGCTAGTTGGCATAAACACCGAGGCCTACGAAAAATACAGGCCATGGCGCGTACGACGATTTTTGAAGTCACGTGATATTAGGAGTCAAACAGTTTCAGTGTTATTCTATGTACTCGCGTAATTAACGCGCCCTATTTGACCAAATTTCCTTAAATATATCGTTTCTTCAAATGAAGCATGCAATAAACATATAATGAACCATATAATACACATATTTTTTTTAAATTAAATAAGGATAAATAGAAGATTTATTTAACAATGTATATAATTATATTTATTTCTTCAGTTTTTTACCTTTCTTTCTTTTTCTATGTTTCGTTTTAAAAAGTCTGACAATCATTATATTTTTTAACAAAACTATTTAACATTATTTTATATGCGGTAAAACTTATATCTACAAACCTGGTATATAGATTTAGGCCAATATCCAGAGCATTTATATACATGCTGTTAAACATGACTTTCGTCATTCTAACGTTTTCTTTAAAGTATTTATATTCCATGGAAAGATGTTATTAGTTTCAAATATCTGATCTATTTTTTTATTTGATTTCAATGAAATTAGTGAATTACAGCTCTTATTTTCCTATTAGTTTTAATTTGTTGGCACGATATTCATTATAACTCGAGAAAACATTTCTCTAAGAAAACGATATGTGGTTGAAAAAATCCCCCCACCCAAATTAAATTCTAGGTTCGCCCCTGCTTTTAGTACTCAGATTTGAATAGTAGCCTACTTCAGACGATTGCTTATTGGAAATGTGTACTTTACGTTAAAGTCCTTTTATCTTAATGCGTTTCATTTATGTCTGATTAATGAACAGTCCGCTGTGTATGAAATAAATCGTCACAGTTTAGTGGTCACAGTTGAAGTGTGTTACATTCTTCTGCACTGAAGATAGCCGTCGAAGGCACGGCCGAAACGTTTGCGGTAAACAACCTGGGACCGAAGTTCCGGCAAACCGAAGTTCCGGCAAACCGGCAAACTCTCATAACAAAAAAGTATATTGTATGTAAAAGAATGAAAGCAAAGATCATTTTTGTACTGGGACTTATTCTGCTGTTAGGAAATTAATTTATATTAGTAACTTCCATCCAGAAAAGAATTATAAATTAAAAGGGGGCCTCTCAGCACAAAGCGTGAATACACTCCGGAAAGGGAAATTAGACTTTTGTGAAACACGGCGTAATAATTGTTAAGTTCAGACGAACGTAAACTGTTGACGAGAGGGAAAAGTAAGCGGATTTAAATGCATTAACTCTTTTCATTAACTTTCATCACAAAACATTTGTTAGCGACGAAATGAAAAGAGAGTGAACATAAAATCTAAATTCCAAACCCCATGGTTCATAATTTTTCTAACGTAACTTCATCCAATGATTTCACTATTTCTTCTTCTTCTTCTTCTTCTTCTTCTTCTTCTTCTTCTTCTTCTTCTTCTCCTCCCTCCCTCTCCCTCTCCCTCTCCCTCTCCCTCTCCATCTCCCTCTCCCTCTCCCTCTCCCTCTTACTCTTCCTCTTCCTCTTCCTCTTCCTCTTCCTCTTCCTATTCTTCCTCCTCCTCCTCCTCCTCCTCCTCCTCCTCCTCTTCTTCTTCGTACTCTTCTTCTTCGTTGGAATCAACTAATGGTTAAACAATAAAACATTAATCAAATTTTAATGTGGGACGTCCGAGGAAGCGCTAGAGTGGTGACTAGCCTTTTTGTATCTTTGCCTTTTTGAGACCGGAACAAACACCATCCTTGTTTTAATCCTTGAAGATGATGTTGGTGATGATCAAATTTTAATTTATAACACCAAATTCTAAAAACCTGTAGGATAAATTCAGTGTTAACCCTTCACAGCAGCATATTCTGCCGCATACCTACCCAGTATGTGTCTGGCGGCAGCTGCCGCTTCCAAATCCTCAGACGTCCTCGGCGAAGGAAAGTTCTTCTGATTCGACCTTCGCCTGCGAGCCTCGGTGGAAACGTTCGTTTCCCAGATTCTGGCTGAACAGGACATCCAGTCTGTGCTTATCACCATACTCTGTTCCTTTTGACGCGCGTCAAACGCCTTCGATTAGTGGTATGAAACGGTTGTGGCTTTCTGTTTCGCCGTACTGAAGTGGTCGCTTTAGCCAACAAGTATGACCTCGATATCATATTTCTTTCTGACACCTTCTTGACTCAGCTATCTTCTTTCAGGTCCTGCGTATACAAAGTACGGGACGGTTAGCCAAGCTGAAAATACCCCCCCCCCGCTCACCTTGCTGTGATAGACCTCTTAGTCCACAAACGCATTGCCCACTGTCAACTCTTTACTGCGACAACTCGTCGCCGGGGCTCGGAATGTTGGTCTCACTTCGCCTTAACTCAAGCTCGGGCGCGGAGGGACCCCGCTGCGCGAGGAGTGGGCGACATCCTCGACCATTCTCTTCTTACAATTTTTGCCGAAGACGTCGACTCTATACACCCAACGTGGAACAGCCGTGTTACAAACCACGTGGCCGCTTGCTCAACCTCATCCTCATGTCTACGTTCTTGGTCCTGTTTCTCTGACCCGTGTTCACAATAGGGGTCTTCCGGAAGTTGTTGTCAAATACTTGGCATGTCCCGTAACAGTAAATGCCGTATCAGGTCTTCCGACCGATCACGACCCGATGGTCATCACTGTCCGGCCTACGTATGAGACACATCACTCATACCCGCCGCTATAGTATCAGAAGAGTCATCTGGCGCTCCTATCACGAAGAACTTCATCGAACAGTGGCTTCTGGCCCGCCGGCTACCATTGCCACTTTGGCAGATACGGTCCAGGGTTCAGGCGATTTCAGCGTCCCATGCCCCCAAATAATAATACTCAACACTGAGTTTCAGTCCCTACAAGCGCCAGATAGTTAATCAAGGTAAGAAGCAGGTGACAGGCCGCTTTCTGGTTCACCCGGACACTCCGAACACTGTGGCACGTCAAGTTGACCATTTATAACACTTTGGAGATTTTACCTTTTGTTACAGAACCGCTTTTGTTTATACTCATTCGCGGGTGTTTGTGATTTTTGTCCCCGTGGCCCTGATGATGTCCGTCACGTCGACGGACGATACGTCATGGAAATGAATGTAGACAATCGAGACCACGACATAACAGCTCGGTAACATGTTAACACCGGCAGCAAAAGCTTACCAGTGATCATTAATATTAAGTGGCTTGAACTATATTTACACGTTGTATTAAATTAAAATGAGATTTTGATTATATTACCAGCCGATTTACCCAGCGTTGCTCGGGTTCATAATTTATTCATAGGCTCATAGGCACCTATTCTTGTTCTAACGTTATATTACTTGTATATTGTATAATCTTCCTTATATTGTTACGTTCGCATTCTCACTGGAGGAATACTCTGTAGCGCACCTGTTTAAGAACATGTCATATACTTTATTCTTATATTTGGGGAAGAATTCTGTTGCGCGTGATGCTCCTGCTCGATTTCTAACTCTGGGAGAGGGCGAACAGCTAAACTAGTTTTCAATCAAATGTCTACAGTACTTGCACGCGCTGCTATTTAACTGCCTTTTTATAATTCATTGTGTTAATGTTGAAATAAGGTATTTGTTAAATTAGTGTCTCCTAAACTTATTCTAACAATACAATACCTCTATAGATTTCAGCTTAGCAATTTTTAAATTCAAACTGAAGCAAGCGCATTTTTATTGTCTGAACACTATGATCTGAATACATTCGCTATCAAAACGTTGTTTTATATACTCGCTTATAACATACTTCGATCTTAACTTATCCACTTTTAAATTCAAACTGAAACAACTCTGAATTCACGCACTATTAAGACGTTTCTTAAGATGCATACACCACCTTCGATATCATAGTCTACAGTATATCTTTATTTATAAGAACCGTGGACCGTGACCGTCTTTCTCGGGATCCGACGTAAGACTCCCCGGGTTCCGTGGACGGACTCCGGGAAGGCCCGTCGGACGACTCCCGCGCTCTTCCCTACGCGGGAGGCTTCGACCTATGCCGGGACACCGCCTGCTTTTTTCG
Organism: Magicicada septendecula; assembly: GCA_034769895.1. Lineage (NCBI taxonomy): Eukaryota > Metazoa > Arthropoda > Insecta > Hemiptera > Cicadidae > Magicicada > Magicicada septendecula. The sequence goes on along the minus strand of CM068373.1, from coordinate 25,726,066 downwards.
GCATTAAGGCCGGTCGAACTCCCGCGCTAGGACTTGGTCAGGGACCTCCCAGGGGTAAGGAAGGTTCTCCGAAGCCCGGGAAAGCCGTTGACATGCCGGGCGAGGCGCTGGGACTCTGGCCCGGTCGTTTTTCGCGAGATCCGACCTAAGAGTCCTCGAGTTTCCTGGACGGACTCCAGGGAAGGCCCGTCGGACGACTCCCGCGCTATTTCTTACGCGGGGAGACTTCCACCGATGCTATGGCAACCAGAATCTATTCTATTGGTTTGCCATGGTAACCAGATCTAATAGTTTTTTTAAGACCCAAAGGACCCCCCAGAGGATCGTATCGAAAAAAACACCTATCCTATATTGGTTCTCCCGTTGCGTAAAATATTTGTGCCAAGCTTGGTTGAAATCGGTCCAGTGGTTTAGGAGGAGATGTGGAAGACCCCAAAGGACCCCCCCCAAAGGATTGTATCGAAAAAACACCTATCCTATGTTGGTTCTCCCGTTGCGTAAAATATTTGTGCCAAGCTTGGTTGAAATCGGTCCAGTGGTTTAGGAGGAGATGTGGAAGACCCCAAAGGACCCCCCCCAAAAGGATTGTATCGAGAAAACACCTATACTATGTTGGTTCTCCCGTTGCGTAAAATACTTGTGCCAAGCTTGTTGAAATCGGTCCAGTGGTTTAGGAGAAGATGTGGAAGACCTCAAAGGACCCCCCCCCCAAAGGATTGTATCGAAAAAAACACCAGTCCTATGTTGGTTCTCCCGTTGCGTACAGTATTTGTGCCAAGCGTGGTTGAAATCGGTCCAGTGGTTTAGGAGGAGATGTGGAAGACCCCAAAGGACCCCCCCCCAAAGGATTGTATCGAAAAAACACCAGTCCTATGTTGGTTCTCCCGTTGCGTAAAATATTTGTGCCAAGCTTGGTTGAAATCGGTCCAGTGGTTTAGGAGGAGATGTGGAAGACCCCAAAGGAACCCCCCCCAAAGGATTGTATCGAAAAAAACACCTATACTATGTTGGTTCTCCCGTTGCGTACAATATTTGTGCCAAGCTTTGGTTGAAATCGGTCCAGTGGTTTAGGAGGAGATGTGGAAGACCCCCAAATGACCCCCCCCCCCCCAAAGGTTGTATCGAAAAAACACCAGTCCTATGTTGGTTCTCCCGTTGCGAACAATATTTGTGCCGTTTGGTTGAAATCGGTCCATTGATTTAGGAGGAGATGTGGAACATACATACATATAGATACAATGACTTTTATTTATATTAAGATAAGATTAGCGGCGGTCCTACAGTCTATGCCGGATCCCGCATTTCGATCGCCATTTCTCACTACCTTTCCAGTCATCGTCTTCAATAGCTCGATCTCTCATGCTTTTCCTAATTCCTGTTCTCCATTGTGTTGTCAGTCTTCCTTTTCTTCTCCAGTTTTTTGGTGTGTAAGTCAATGCTTTCTTTGGCCATCGCTTCTCCTCCATTCTCATTACGTGACCATACCATAGCAACTGTATGGATTCTATTCCTTTTGCTGTTGTAAATATGCGCCCTGTTTTTCCTTCTTATATCTTCGTTTCTAACATGTTGCATTCTAGGAATATTACACGCTCTTCATAAGAAGTCCATTTCCACAGTTTCTATCACTTTTTTCTCTTTATCTGAAAGTTGCCAGCATACTCAGTCATAAGTTAAAATGGGCTCCACAATAGTTGTGTAGATTGTCAGTTTAGTTTGAAGTTTCATTTTGTTCTATCAAAGTAACGAGTTCAGGAAACGAATAGCTTTATTCCCCTGTTGTATCCTATTTTTGATGTAAATTGTTGTTAATTTTTCTTGTTTTGTGTTTCCGATCTGTGAATAAGTTGAAACGCTTGAAAGCGCTAATCAAGAATTGCATTTGTAGAGATGTGCAAGCGTTTTATTTTTGTCTGTTAATTTTTCTTCAATACTTTACTTGTAAATTCACAAATTTTACAATTTACGGCACCTGTTTTAGAATTTTATAATGGGAATGTTTTACCTCATTGCTCTAATAATTTTTTATTGTTAAAAAATCCACAGACGTACTAGACCATTGAATAAAGGCAGATTTTGTGAAAACCTGGACAAAAATCCTCCAGACACGAAATTTGGTGGAAAGTTAGGTTTTGGGGTCACTTCAATGGGGGAAAAAAATCGGACACTCCAGCTCACCGCTGGGCCCCCCTGGGGGGGTTAAAAGGTGGGGCAAAACGGTTTGTTGTAAATATCTCAAAAACTAAGCAAGATATAAAAAAAAGTTGAATACAAAAGTTGTAGCAGACCAAATTTCCCATCAAAATCGTCTTTAGTAATTGTTTCGTCAGACGCACTGGGACAGAGATATGAGCTCTCAAAGTTGAGACCATTTTTTGCAGTTTTTCGTATAAGACATTTTTACGAAAAAAAACTTGCATTTATTTGAGTTTAGGCCGATTTTTGTATAGTAAAAAGCGCTAAATATGGGTATGTAAGTGTCTGTACATGTAATACCAAGTATTTGGATGTAAATTTTTGCATGTATATATTTATGCACACATATACACATACACTACAACTACAAAAACGTGCATTTTTGAACGTAAGCGTTACATGCATATACTGACTAATCCATGCGTATAGATGTGCATTTTTGGATTTAGACAAGTACAATGTATATGCATGAAAATATTTCTACACATATTTGCACATATGTGTGTGTGTATATACATGTATACAAGTAAAAACGCTTTTGTATATTTTTTACTTTAGTTCAGTAGGCTATACTTACTGCAGTACACACAGAAAACGTATTTCTCATATTACAAAACAAGACTACGAAATTTATTTTAATAAAGTTATTTTTGTGCTACGCTCACGCTTAACCAAATATTAACTATAGTTTCCGCCACGAAATAGCTTTCAAGGTCAAACGACGTTAATATCAAACTGTGTACATTACTGTGTATTTCAATCACAAGAATTAATGACGTGTGATATTAATTTTTCTGTATAGGGAGTGACATTACTTTGTGTTGTACTGAAGTGGTCTTTTCTAACGGAGATAATTATTTATAGATTTCCTCTTTACTTTGAGACCTACACGTCCGCCCATTATATCACGAAACACGTCGCAGCTCATTACTGTCTTCCTCAACCATCCGGATGAGTCACATATCGGTATTCCTGCACACACATTTGATCATCTTAGTTAGTAGTCTAAGCACGTCGAAATGCAAACGGAAACTTACAGGCTGGTTTTGCCGGTATCAATTTGTCTCGCCTGCCTCGGTTTCTCGACGATTCGATTTCGATGTAATCGTTTAAATAATTTTATAAACTTGTACTGTTGGGTGATAACAACAACTTTTGTGCTCTGCGGGATGACGCTTTTCACAATCAGACTGCGATCAATAGAGTTCACTTTTATAAATGCCGTGTTCTTTGTCTCCGACGTCGTAACCCTAGCTGCGATGACGTATTACCGAGTCAAGTTCCTCACAAAGAAGGACGCTTTTATCAGCGCTTTGGAAAACATCAGTTATGTGGAAGGATATCTGCCAGTCGTGCGTGTTAAAGTGCCTTACAGACGAGAACAGATGGCGTGCGCGTTGTACAGTTGTGCCACAATATCAGGACATTTGTTTCTGAATTGGAAGCACGTGAAAAGCTCGCTGTCTGTTCTACAGTCTACGCAGACTTTAGATTTGAAATTCCTGTTAGGAAATATGCTCAATGTGACATTATACTCAGCAGTTATGTTGTATACGGTTCAATTTAATATCATCATGAATATAATAAGACGAAGATTTCAACTTGTGAAAGTTGCTGTTGAAAGACATGTTAAACTCAATAAGATAAAGTTGGCATGGGTTGACACCAGCGAACGAAACGATCCATTTACAAGTGAAGTCACGGGTCTGTTGGCAGCCAACATTGTACCTAACAGAAATGTTTACTTCCTTAGTAAGCTAATAGAATTATATGCTGTCAATTATACAGCGTACTGCCAATGTAAACAGTTCTACAACTGCTACATGAGTTCAAGTTTTCCACTGAACGTTTTCTTGTACGCAGTATTTCTGTACTTTACGATAATCTACAAAAACAGTTCAGCCTTTTTAGGTGGCTTTGTGTTTTTAGTTGTGGTTGATATTATAAGAATATCCACTTGTATGAGAGTGAGAAACACGATTCAGTCAAGTAACGCGTTTATGCACTCGATGCTCTTTAACGAAAAATTAATAAAATGGCGACGTACGATAAAAACTTTTTGTCTCCAACAAAGTGATGTCACATTTGACTGTGGATACTTCTTCATAGACACGTCACTAGTGAGTTTAATGTTCAGTTTTGTGCCGCTTTTTGTTTTTGCCTCTGTAAATGAATCTGCTGATTAGACGAATACCAACTAATTACGATACAAAAATAAATCCGAGCAAAACACTTCCAAATACAACTGACTTGTTAGATGACGAGTTGTCTGCTGAGTCTCTAATACACAGGTGTGTATGTGTGTACACATATTGTTACGCAATACGGAACGTTCTACAAGTATCTCGGCAATCCCAGCAGAGCCCAGCTGTTATATGTGTGTGCGTACATATTGTTGGTGCTTTGAGATGAAAGACAATTACGTGACAATTATCATGCGTCAACAATCAAGGTTTTTTCAGACCCCAGTTTGCATGGTTTCTAGTCGATTCCAAAGCGCCTGTATAACTAAGGCTCTATAAATGAGAGTATTCGCACCCGCCATCTTTGTTCCGAGACTGACTTAATATTATGGTGACGCTTGTGTATACATGGGATGCAGTATAAGTTTGTTTTCGATATTACATAAACTATTATAGTTTTTCGTGCCAAAAATATAATTTCAAAGTGTGAAATTATCAGTGAAGCATATTAATATTATATATTATATATGCTCAAAAAGATATAGACTCTGGTGGCTGCACTTTACAAGTTAGTGCGCGAGGTTATCTCTGGGATTGTACACATACGGTAATTGTTTTATTAATTTCTGACAAAAAATGAATAATTCGTGTAAAATGCAGGTTGTAATATTACGAACATTATTCTTTACAGTATATTGTGAAAGCAACAATGTCTGGAGAATTCAAAAATAATTCATTGAGTGGAGAAAAAAAAGAGGTTAGTATTCTCGTAATCAAATCAATTTTTAAATCAGTAATCAAATCAAATGGCACGATATTTTCAAATTTTTCAGTTTCATCCCTGACGTTGCTGATTATTTGGAGAAAAACAATATTGATTGAGAATTCCAGAAATATAAATGGTCTGAACGACAGTTTTTACATCACGTTTTAAATAATATTATTTGCAACAATTTGCAAAAATGCATATTTATTTATTAAAATATACATGTAATTAATTTATAAATCATGTGCTACAATGCTAAACATTTTGCTTTTTTAATAAATTCGGTCTTGGGCAAATTATCGTTGGAAAGAAACTCTAAGCATTCAGAACATGCATGCTTTTTTACGACTCGAGTGGTACTTCCCGCAATGTAAAATGTCGCGTTAGCATTGTACACATTTGCATGTTCGAATATACCACACAAATTATCAAATGATAACGTTTGTATACTGGATTCAGGTTGGGACAAAACAGTTGCATCTGACGAAACTGACATATTACTCTCAACGCGAGAGGCTGATTGTAACCTTGTTTTCACTGACAAGATGAGATGATTATTATACATATTCATGTGTAATACATAAACCAAATTAGTACACTAAGGTTATAACCCTGATATGTAAAAATATTAATATTTACATACATAATTTACATTAAATAATGCAACGCACAATGTGCTTACATTGCTGCCGCCATATTAAATTTAAAAGTCTCGGAGCAAAGATGGTGGGTGCGAATACCTATTCCTATAGAGCTCTAGTATAACGTAGTTTGTTTGACACGTCATCCAGAAGGTAACCGATTATTCTGCCATTTCAACGGGGCATAAATATAAGAATCCAGCGACGGACAGTCAGTTTATTTCGGGCGATTACTGAGCAAGTTTCAAGTAACTATTAGTGAAAAGTGATAATTGTGTGGGACTCTATTACTTGACATTATAATTGCGTGTGAACAAATTTAACTATGATTATTGTACAAATTGATTATAAATTGTTATTTGTGTGACAACTAAAGCTGGTGATTAGTGACTCATTGGTGTCTTGTATTTTGTTTTCCACTGTACCATACGACGATCTGTTAGACCGTCGTAACAATATATGTATATATATGTATGTATGTGCGTGGATATATTGCAATGGATATTCTAATTGCGTATGTTGTGTAGGATAGAGTAAAGCACATGATAGCATATAAAAATGCATACTTGCATCATACATGCATTTTTATGCTTCATATATAAAGCATATAAAGATGTATAAAGTCTCCGTAGATTGCAGTGAAACGCCCCCTTATCTCCAGAATAATTTTTAACTCCCTTTTTCTAATCACGCAAAAAAAATATATATATATTTTTTTTTCTTCTGGGGAGGCGTAACTTAATATTTAAGACTAGGCATGTGGCCTTAGATTGAAAATAAAATGTGCTGAGCCATAGTGACAGGTCTTGCAAGAAAACAGCTGATGAACAGTAACAAGATTTTATTTAAGTTTTTTTGAACAATAATTTTACAATCTTTTTTTTTTGTCTAAGATTTCTTACTACTTGACTTCCATCCAGCTCTCTCTTTAAATTCACATGATGGTTTAATTACACAAAATATGTCAAAGTATTTACAGTCACATGGTGGTTTAATTACAGTACACGAAATATGTCAAAGTATTTTCCACAAATTTAATAATGGCATGCCAGCCTACTGAATTTATTATTATAATTATTATAGACTTTTACTTCCTATATTTTACAACAGTTTGTATTGCATGAGTAATACAGGAACCATTTATGAACACATGATAACTATAACTGTCTGGAGCAGACAATCCATGATAATTAAATAATACAATAATAATTGATAATTAATAAATCACGATTAATAATTAAACTCAAAGAACAATTACTCAATTGTGCAGCAGTGCTTTCATCTATCTGTCCCCCCATCACTAGTATTAATCACAACAACTGAAAACAGTGACCCCAGTAACCGAGGTTTAAGTTTGTTAAATAAATAAAAGTAATTAAATTAAATTAATTAGTTAATGAAATAAATTAAAGTAAATTAGTTGTTGAAATAAAAAATTACTTATTGCATATTAAGTTAAGTGTTAATTTAACTAAATTTAAATAAGGTGTTAAGTTAATTAAGTATAGGAATTTACGGTATAAAATAAAATTTGAATAGTTAAACTGAACCAGCAAAATAACCAAATAAGAGAAATTTAAATTTAGAAAAACAGAGAACAAATAGAAACGTGCAGGATCACCGGTCATATGGCAGGCAGATGCAAGCACTCTCCGAGTATTACATCTTCGTAAGTTCTGAATATTGTCAAAAAGAGTTTTAAACTGTTTTGTCTTCCACAGGAATAGAATTAAATATTTAAGTAATAGAAAGGTAACCCATGACTCTATACAAATCAAGGCACAAATACTTATAAGTTACTTATAAGCCAGTCAATAATGTCTACACTTTAGCATGTCTTCACAAAACATGTTGAGTAGTGTTAAACATGAGTCTAATATCTAGGCATAGATTTTAGCGTGTGTGTTGCCCGATAACCTGCGGAGCACTTCAAGTGCAAAGTTTATTAAATAATGGAAATTTCCCACCTGATCTTACGGAGAGAACTAAAGACGTTCCTGCATTATCGGTGGTGTGTGAAGGACGATGTCGGATGGCGTGACGGCGTTGGGGAGTCTTACGCAGGCTCTGCGGATGGGCGATGATGTAGCGTGCCCATCACCTGGACCCCTTTCCCCTCGACTAAGCGGAGAAACCTGAAGCTCTTTAAGAAATATTATCTAGTCATAGTGGTGTCACAATCCAGCCGCACCAAGGTTGAACGAGAAAAGAGAGCGACGCACAACTCGGCGCTAACTTATAGAAACACAGACATTGCTGACTAAATTTTATTGACGAACGAAAGCCACAGCCTTCCCAATGACGTCACCGCTCAAGGTCACAGCGAACAACATGCATCTCGATATCAACGCGGGCATCGTAATAATCAGCGATAGTGCGCCGAACGCACAGAAAATAAAATTAAAGTGGCCGTGGTGTTTACATTTCAATATAACCACGGCACAGCAGGTTTGAATATTGTAAATTAATTTTACAATTAACACTGTAAAAAATGTTACTTTTAAGTACTTTTAGATTAGTAAAGCAAATTTCAGTGCAGTGAGATAGTGCGTAAGGACACTTAGCCGCTTGTGTAGTGCGCATGTGCAAGAGTACGAAATGATTTTACCCGATATTCATAAAAAAACGCGTTAAGTCAAATAACTTTTGAGATTTCGAAAGTTTTGAATTGGGACTTGTATCAGAATACTCAAAAAGACCTATCTGATTTCAGTAGGTATTTTTATAATCAGTAACTAAACGTATGCACTTTTTTAATGAAAAGTTTTGTGACCTATAAATTCAGTCGTAAAATTATTCTGGTTTTTTGAAGAAGAATTGTTCTAAAGTTTGTCTGAGGCTTACAGGCTTACACGGCCGGAGTCAGTGTTATTAAAATTATTTTCTTCCCGACTGGTTGGCCGTAGTCCAGTGCTGTTCATTCTAGTAGACGTTTTAGCCCTGCCTTTGACAGCCATCCTCAGTGCAAAAATTCGAACTAAAACACTTACACAGATGTCACGGTTAGCTCTGGCAAGAATTGTCTTGTTTCAAATCGTTATTATACGGGAAACGTGATTGCCTGTTAAAAAAATCATGGAAGGGGTCCCTGAAATATTCATCAGATTACGAGACAGTTAGTCGATGAAAGTAACTGTGAACGGATAAATCAGTTTCCATTCGGAATCGGTAACGTGTCAACGCTGTGCGCATACAGATGATCGGTCTGATTGCCGCGGCAAACGAAAATTAGGTACTTCCTAGATGTACTGGAAGAATTATTATAATTCTACTAATCCGCAAAAACTCGAGATATTTAGATTAGGGATAAAGACACATTAAGCTAACTGGGAAAGGTGTAAGCATAACACACCAGTAGCAGTATCGGTTTGCGCTATAAGTATGTGTAACTGTGCCCGTGAGAAGTATCTACACTCCCGGAAGCGACCCTGAAGCCGGACAGTGTACATGGACCCACGTATCCATCCAGATAGAAGCACGTCTTCGTCTGAAGAATCTGCAGTCGACGTTAAAGAAAAGTGAAATTATATTATTTATGTATAATTATTAAAAAAAAATTAAAAAGAATACTCTATCACATCATTAAAGACTTTAAAGTAAATAAGACTAAAGGAACTTTTAAATATTAATTTACTGGATTGTACAAAAAGTAAATATCAATTTGTGTTGCAAAGTTCGACAGTGACAGATTAATTATTTTTGATAAACAGTATTAAAATCTTAGTAGATTATTATAAAAGAATAGCATCATTAATAAATACACTCCATTCCAATAATGTATATCTCGACTAGTTATTCTATGCGACAACAATACATCACAAATCACACACACACACACACACACACACACACACACACACACACACACACACACACAATCAAAGTGTATGTACGAAAGGCTGTTAGAATTAAGAAGCAAAATCATATCATATAGATAAGGTAAGAAAAGTTAACATCCGGAAGAATTTAAAGATATTCTCTTTAATTAATAAAATTGAAAGCTCGCAACTGCGTTGGTACACGTTGGTCCACGTGTGTAGGAAGAATGAAGAAAGGTATCAGAGACGAGCAGGGGGGGCAAAACCATAGGATAGAAGAGAAAAAGGACAGCCCAGAACGAAATCGGAGGATACTTCAAGAAGAGTGTAGAAGGCAGTTTGGGCCCGTGCCAGGGTTTTGGCACTGGCAGGACGAGATGGAGAGGTTCTCTCGAAAACCTCGACACCCGATGGCTAAAACAGGATGACTAAGAAGAAGAATACGATTAACGGCTGTTAAAAGTACTGTTGAAACAGTATAAAATAGTTAACAAAAAAAATCCTTGTATAAATAATAAATTACAAACACACACACACACACATACATATAGTAAAATTCGCATATTATAATATAGGATATAATATCCTGCTGGTTATAATATCCGAAAACCTACTTAATGTTTAGCCGTTTTTATAATGTAAAATAATACAATTAGTAGTAACATTTATCCAATGTCGTATTGGTTACAGTGACCGCAGTTTGTGCAAGTAAAAGGAAAGCTTCGCTTGTCGTTACAATGAATCGTCTAATTTACACGAACGGTTGAAAACTGTGTTATACGTGCCGAATATTTAAATAAAATTCTAAGAACAGCTGTTGCAATTAAAAAAAGATCATTATAACTAATGGTAACAAAAATTTGGAATACTCTTATGATAATATTTTATTTTATGAAATTTTAAACATCATGAAGAAACAAAAAAAAAAGCAACTAGAAGAAAAAATATACAGTGGCCTCTCTCTTAACCAAGCATTCCATTAACCGACTGTTTCACTAGAGAGGGTGGAAAAAAATAACTATACATACGAACACTACTTATACGTAATTAATCAATTGTTCATTAATGATGAAATAATGGTATGCTTAATGATTACCACCGTTAATAATTATAATGAGGATTATGAAAGAGAGAATGAATCCGACGAGGATCAAGAAAGAACAATTTACAGGCATTGCACAAATGCAATGCACAGAGAAGGGCATTGAAAATGCTTCAATAAATCTAAAAAACGTATATATTTGTGTTCATTCACCAATCAGTGAATTCATTCTACATTCACCAATCAATGAATTCATCCTTCATTTACCAATGTACAGATTATAAGTTAAATGTAGTCGCATTCATAAGCGAAGTTTTATATGTGTACTACGTTATTAGCAACAAAGAATTAGTTTCTATGGAAACTCACAGGTTCCCATTTTCGATCACGCACCAGCGATCGGCCGCAAATGTGCGACACGTTCTCATAAACATTTGCAATGTTAAAATTTCTCACGCGGCTGGGAAAGACGCTCTAGAAATAGCCCTTCGATATGTTGAACAACAGTGTACTTCAACGCCAGTCGATGTAGGCTACTAAATCTGAAAAAATGGAGAGATTATGCAGCTGGCAGACGTCAGAGTAACATAAAACAAAAGAAAATTAACGATTTTTTCTCATAGATCTAATGGTTTTAAACTTTTTAAGTGTACAGAGTGCATTAAATTGTTTGTTTTTACGTAGGTCAATTGTACAATAACTTATACGTAACTCGTTTTCGTGTTACAACTTTAGTTTTCTGCACATAGTTTAATTAACACCCAAAATCTTCTAAAGTTTTTACCATTCTGTTTATCTTCTTTCGTTTGGATATAAAATAAAGGAAATATTAAAAAGGCGTTGCAAAACTTTTCATTTATTATTGACATATTTTATGACTTCCTGAGACCTGAAAAGTATATCCATCTTTCAACAATTTCTCAAAACACATTGCTAAGCTGTTTTTGCAAAACTTTTACTTTCCACTTCTAATTATGTTTTTAAAATGTTCTGACGTAACGTCTTAAGTTCATACAAGAAATTGACGCAGAGCAACTTCTTCTTTTTTACGAAAGCAATCCTGAAAATGCTCCTGAATTTGATTTGTATGAACTACTTAAATAAGTATTTAAATAAGTCTCTGTTTCTGTCTCTCTCTTACCCTCTCTCCCCCTTTTCCCTGTCTTTCTTGCCGACGCTTATCTATTTGGACAAGAATTTACTAAATTGTATTCCTTATACGGATTAAAAAATAAACAAAGAAAGGCGCAATGATGTAAGTCATATGACACGGAAGGGAGAAGAATGAAGATAGCAAGAGTTAAGTTTGTGGTTGGTAAAAGGTCCACGTGCCGACAAAAGGAAGTATTGCTACACTGGAATGTAGAGCTGGAAGCAAAAGAGGAAGCAACACCTACACAATATCAATATTATAATAATTTAACTTTATTCATATTCAAAGTTTCTGAGAAATTTTGATTAATTAACAAAATTCTGTTTTAACCAAAATACAATTACAACAAAGAACAATGATCGTAAATAAAGGCCTACTTGTGGTACTTGTAGGCTTACTTCGTTTCCAAGGTACTGAAAGACTGAAATAAGTGGCAGGTGATACAAATAAAAGTGGACTACAACGAGTTTATTATAACGTCGTACAAGACTTTCGTCGCAATTGATGGACTATTAGTACAATAGTGCAAATAGGCCTAATAACACGTATTGTAAACACGAGTAATTCATACACTACAAGCTGAAACTTTAGCAATATTCGTTTTCTACCTTTGTAACATATGGTAAATTACATAGCTCAGCCGTGATCAAGACACGTGTTACGTACCGTAAATATTTTGTCTGTGTTCGGTAAGGCCGAACGGTAAACTGAAACATTTATTGAGAGACGAACAGCTGCTTATACTCGGCAACTGCTTGTAATGCCACTGTTTGTATTTGTGATGCGTTGTTCATTAGCGTACGCCTATCACGTTAAATGCTTAGCGCCCAGCATTGGAGACGACATCCACTGTAGCGGTCAGGACGGTGTTCCATATATTAGACTCGATAAGGTGTAGCGTGTTCCAAAGCATGACGTCACTTGCCAGTGTCATTAAGAAATGGACGTTACCAGCAGTGGCGAAGCTAGTAGTTAACGAATGGGTAGGCAAAAATCGTATCTAAAATTTTTTTTAAGGAATTACTAAAAGCACGGTGGTTCAAATCGGACGCTGAGGTAGAGTTTGCTGTTAGCGATTGGCTCCCCAAACAGCCTTAAGAATTTTACTAGCAGGGAATCTACAGATTAGTGCAAGAGTGGGACTCATGTCTTAATGTTAATGGAGACTTCTTTTAAAATCGTTGAATAAAAAATGCTTTACAGCTCTAAACGTGTTTCTATTGAACAATCCTTGTATAAGTCATACACAATAATACGTCTGATGGAACTTCAAATTTTTAAACTTGATTAGTTTCTATACCTATATTATATGTTTAATGTTACAAACAATTCAAAAAACAATCTTGGTAATATCTGTTAGTTCAGCGGAATAACAGGCACACTTTTAATAACCGCATAAAATAAGCACACTTATAAACCAGACAGCGCGCTTTAACTTAACTGTTTGCATGCCTCAACGCTCTATGTGTACAGCACGGGACAATCCCCCTCCCCCGCACTTCACTTTGCGCCAGCACATTGCTTACATACGATGTATACAAAAAACGCTGAGGCAAGTTCACGTTGCCTCATTCGCTTTATGCCGAGTCTCACCTTTCACCATCTAGCGGTCGCTCAGTAAAGCACGTTTCGACTTAATAAATTCGACAGTCACAGTAACAATGTATAATCTTTACGTTACGTAGTTCATACGTATTTATAATTTTTATTCTACAGAATTTTTAGGGTAGGCATTGCCTCAATTGCCTCCATGTAACTTCGCCACTGGTTACCAGTTGGCTACTACTATACTACTGCCAAAACACTGCTTACCTTAAAATCACTGGAGTTCTTCAATGTCGCTAATGTCACTCTCTGTATTTTCCCTTACATTTTCTTCGTAGTCGGTATTTACTGTTACTACCGCCGTCTTCTATTGATATTGCTACGACACTTACGTAACGCTCTAGAAACGTCGACAGGTGTAGTCACGTAAGACGTCTACACGTCTCTCGACGTGCGACAACTGTGTCCACTCACGTAGCTCTTGAGGACTGTTCGAGTACTTGTAACTAACAAATTATTCCGGCACGCCGCTAATAGAATGGAAAATTATTCTGGAACTTCTAGGGGCTAAATATAAGGTGGCGCAGGGAAACGGGAAAATTTGAAATAATTAGAAAAAAATGAAGGAACGTGACAAAACTTCATTTGAGCCTCAAACTATGTTCTACAAGACCGGAAATTACATTAGGCATCACTTTTTAAAAATTACATCAGTTAAATGCTTCCCATTTTGCCATAAACTTTCAGTAAGTCGTTTCTGTAGGTTTTGCATAGCGCGGCGCAATGTGTCACCTGGGAGTTTGGCGATTTCCTCTTCAATCTGTGTCTTGAGCTGAGCAAGAGTTCTGGGTCTAGTCTGGTACACGATACTCTTCAGATGTCCCCATAAAAAGAAGTCACAGACTGAAAGGTCTGGAGATCGGGGCGGTCAAGCGATGTTAGCATTCCTGAAATTATGCGATCCCCAATCAAACGTTTCACTGCTGCCATAGACTGTCTGGCAGTGTGTGAGGTGGCTCCATCCTGTTGAAACCAGGTGTGCTGAATGTCAAGATTTGGAAAAGTATGGAGTCTTGGAGCCAAAAATGTCTCTAGCATGTTGACATAACGTTCAGACGTCACAGTGACAGCAGTGACTAGTTCCTCTTCAAAAAAGTAAGGGCCTATCACCCCATGACACGACACTGCACACCATACGGTAACTTTGGTACTGTGTAATGGACGCTGGTGAAGCTGAGGGTTTCCTTGAGCCCAGTAACGGAACTTCTGCTTATTCACGTATTTACTTAAGTGAAAATGGGCTTCATCGGACATCCAAAGATTTTGAATGAAGTTAGCATCATCATTGATTTTAGCCAACAAATGTTCAAAAATTTTCAGGCGCAATACACATTCATTAGGATTCCGTTGTTTCACAATCTGAAGTGTGCACGGATGAAATAGAATTTCATGGAGTATTTTTTGAACGCTCCGACGTCCGAGCTGCAATGACGAGGCACTTTTTCTCACCGAACGACGAGGACTCCTTAAGATGGCAGCTCGCACGGCATCAATGTTTTCTGGGGTACGTACAGACCGTACACCCCCACTAGGCTTTTTCTTCAAAGCTGAACCAGTCACTTCAAAATTACGAAACCACGTTTCGAATGCGTGTAGCGCAGGAACTTTACCGCGGGGCGGGATCTAATAGTGGCGCCGAAACTCTCGTTGTGCAGCTGTCAATCTGTCACCATGTCGGTAAAACGCCCTTACGGGGACCGCACGCTCTGCACCCCTCCACTGCTCCATGGCAACTAAATGTCCGTTACTCCTAGACAGACAGTTTCACTTCTGCTACATCTACAGGGCTGCCAACATCAACTTCAAATTTTCCCGTTTCCCTGCGCCACTCTGTATAAGGAACAGCGGCCGCCTTAGTCAAACAGTTACACGTACCGATACTGTAGATCACTGATCTAGTGATTATTACGGAAAGTGATTATGGTGTTATAATTAGTGCGGAACTTTAATAGTTGAAATTTTTATTGCGTGTGGACAAATTTAACTTGAATTACTTGTATGCGAGTATCTTTGTTTATTTCAAATTGTTTATGATTAATTAAGGCTGGTAATTAGTAACTTAATTGGTGTCTGTGTTTTTGTTTACTGTACACCACAAAGATTCGAAAGACCGTTGTAACAATATAATAAATTTATCCGGTGTGTCGTAAATATTAGGTTACATAAGGAAGTAATTATTCTCTACATTTATTGGATGGTTCACTCGTAAAGTTCAGCCCTCTTTGCTGGTTATGCTAAATTGCTCTTCAATTAATTTAACACTATTTAAACTAAACGTTGACCTTTTTGTTTTTATAAAAGATTTTAAACTTGCCCACATCATTTCAATTGACCACAAGTCTAGGTGGAAGCCAATCTAATGTATGGCTATATTGGTGTAATAATGAGTTTTTTTGCATATAACGTAAAAAAGGATTAGTGATTATTTATTATTCTGTATAATCCCGGTTTACACATATTTTCATTAAAAGAAAGCTGTTTCTCACAAATTCACTGAAATATTTGATATTTTATGCTGTTGGGGGATGACCTCGGTTTCAGTATCCTGTTGTGGTAAGACTCATTGTCTACTAATAATGATTTTTCCGTTAAATTGGGAATACGTTTTTCACGTAATCATATCTCATAATGTTGTAAATTCATTTCATTATAGAAATCGACCGTTTATGTCTCCGATTTAAAGATTAACACTGCATTTTTATACGTACTTTTTTATTCCTGCATGAACGAAAACACTGCATTGTCCTTTGAATACCGGCTGTTACAGTCCGGATTAGGAATCATCGGTTCAAGCGTAAGGCGCTCTACGTAATGCGTGGATATATGCTTCATGTGAGTAAATAACCTAGCGACTTTCTTCACAAAAATGTTTTATTAACCTCAAATATTTTAATCAAATTTAAAAAATTTTCCGACTACTAATCAGTACTTTTTCTTATCTTGACTTTTCAAATTTTAAACTTAACAATTTAATTATATTTTGATGTACCCAGTTACTTCCATTAAAATTTACTAGAGTCAGTTGAAAAGTTCACGGAGCTCAGTGGTAGCTCTACCACGCAAAATCTTTCGTGTGCCAATGATGTATATTTGTCGTGAACACCTGTTAATTTTCAGATATATCTGTCAATTTACTCACTTTTTACCAGTTCTTTGAAATTTTCCTGTCACGCGTGTTTTTAAAATGCACAAAATTAAGCATCGTGGGGCTATATAAGTGGGGCACAATCGAGTTTAGACGTGGTCGTACAAGCACTGAAGACGATCCCAGCAGTGGACGTCCAAAAGGTGCAACAAAAAATGCAATTATTAAAAAAATTTCATAGCGTGTTGAAACACCGCAGATTGAAAATGCTGACATTGCTGGAATGATAGGTATATCGTACTAGCGTGTGAGTAAAATCATACTTTAAGTCAAAAACTTGGTGTGAAAAAGCGTTATGCAAGATGCCTGCCGCATTCAGAGTTGTTTCATTTTTTAAACGTCCAGTGCAACCACGTTGTCAATGCTTGTACGACCACGTTTAAACTCCAATAAATACCTACTGCGTTGGCTTGAAGTCGCAGCATCTCCTGACACATTTACAATTGTATTTTGAATTTCCGTTGGCGCTAAAAAATTTTTAACAAAGAATCATATCACGATGTTTGAATTTTTTGATTTTTTAAACACGCATGACACGTCATTTTTAAACAGGTTTTAAACAATTATTTCACTGATAGATAGATTTGGAAATTAACAGGAATTTACATAAAATACAAATCTTGCACCACACGAAAAATTTTAGTTTTACCGTTCAGCCACAGTTGTCGCTCCGCGAACTTTTCAACTGACCCTCGTACTTGTTTTTTAACTACAGCTAACAGTGGTTTCGAAGTAAGCAGTTCACCATGACCAAGGGGGAAGTCATTAATAATTCTCCAAATAGCACAATAGCACACTTTTCAAAATCATCAATACCAGTTGTTTGATGACTTCTTACACGTTTTTTAAATGTTGTATGACATGTAGTTATCAGCGTTTCTCTTTTCAAAAATTCTCTAATCTACATTCCCTTTTAGAATCGCCGTTTGTGTCTGTAACTTGTTCGCGTAGTTGTCTGTCCGTTGGTATATGTTTGTTTGTTTCATGAACAACTAAATCTTATGAACAATTTTTCGTGGCTGACTGAGTAAAATGTTTTAACTTCCAAGTTTGTTACCAATTTTTAAACTACAACCGTCTTCGGTCATATTTTATGACATTTAACTGAATTTCATTGAATAACAAAAAACGTTAGCAACACTAAAATGCTGAAGACAAATTTTCACTAAACTTGTATTGCAACCACTAACACGCAAGTATACTTTCTATAAGCGCTTTTAAGTCTCTCTGCTCATCTCCAGATGGAACACAACCTTGTATGTGGTTCCACCTTGTGTTGGTTATGTTCTATGTGGAGATGAGCCGTGAGGCTTGAAAGCGCTTATGGAAAGTATAATCGCGTGTTAGTGGTTTCAATACAAGTTTAGTAAAAATTAGAATTAACCGCTAAAATTGTGTTCATCTTTTAGCTAAAGACAAATGACACTCTAGAGTTGAACGACCTGAAGATTATGTTATTGCAGCTGTAATTTGACGTCTGAAGATACTTGAGCAGCGCTTCACACAGTACTCGACACACTTTACACAGCCAAGGTAAACAACAGTTTCAGTAAGGACGAATGTTTGGAGAACGCTATGAAAAATATAAGGTTGCTTGAACCGACATCCCCTCCAACAACAGCTGATTTCACCGTCTGGTAAACGCTATACATTCGTGCAACATTAACGAGATAAATTTCATTGAGCATACAACGAGGACACAAAATAAGCTTTGAGCAAACAAGGAAATCCCACGCTTTCCTCGTTTAAACTGCAAGACTTGTAACATTAAATGTTTACACTTAACTGATTCTACAGTTACAACGGATTTTAACGTAATAATATTTACATGATAAGTCTTCGTGAAATCTCAGAATTTCACCATTATTATTTACGCTCTGCTAAATCCATGAAACGTATATCACTGCACTAACGTAGACATAAATTTCAATATTAACTACTTGAATTGTTACCTTACTCTTCTCTAGTGCACTACAGAATATTCAGTAGCCTATCCAATTGCACAATGTTAAAATTATTTTCTTATACACTTTCATTTATAACATTCATTCGATACTTACGTCACAGCAAATATTGATACTGCAGGACATAGTTCTTCAGTCTCCATTTTAATACTGTGGTGTTAATGCCTTTATACTTAGATAATAAAATGATAGTAAAAGAAACATACGACTTGAACAGTTGTTGCATTTAACGGTTTACACTAACTGATTTGCCAAGAGATTTTTTTCTTCATCATCATCATCACCACTATAAGCACTAGACGTTAGACCTCTTCCGGAACTCATCTCCTCCTCGGTATTCCGACATCCCTCTTCCCGGTAGGCTGATAATCAAATGCAGCCACAGTTAGACTCATATCAGGCATGCAGGTCGTTTTCCGCATTTCCAGTCCGTAACCCGAGGTTTGTATATATTTTGTAAATATATATGTTTTTCCTTAAGCAGGTTACATAATATACATATATATACCTGGATGAGTATATCTTTATTCCTCAAAATACATAATCTGTCTCATCAGTGATACACAATACTCTATGGTAACGAAATCAACAATAACTTCACTAAATTACAACTACCAATAGACGAGCATAAAATATGCGTCCTGCTACGCTTGTAGGCCAACTGGGAACACTGGAAACCGGTACAGTTAAACGCCGTCTCATGCGATTATTGCAAGCACCCGTTACACAATGATCCACCAAATAGAATTCATCACAAGTGGTTTCATTTGTGCTTGCAACGGTAGACGACACGTGCTGTCTGCTACTGTAAAATCCAAACTTATGTTTCGGTTGCACGTTTTAAGTGTAAGCGGTGATTACATGCAGAGGTTTCAAGTACTGCTTATATGACTTGTCAAATGAAATCGCTCAGAAGGTATATCGTTTGTGCATTGAATGTCAGAGTTCGAATGTCACTGTGACGATTTCATTAATAAAAATATGTTAATTAATTAAGTTGATAATATATAAGCGGAGAAATTTTAAATTCTTAATAAAATCTCACATTGTAAACTAAATCTTGTGGCAATCATTTAATAATAATAATATTTAATATAAGTCTAATAATAAAATTAAAAGGGAATGGAATTGTACAGAAAGGGTAAAGCTTATTAATTTATTCCTGCATAAACAAGAACTGACCAGAATTAACTTGTTTTCTGACCCCTAAATAAACTAAGTATTATTGTAAATTTGTTATTATTTAAATAATTAATTAAGACCATTGTTACGTACTTTGATAACTTCTGCAACTAAGAATATCACGATTTAATTATTTAATCAACCGTAGTCCTTTAATTAAAATTAGAAAAACGGAACTACTTTTATGTTGCCTAGTAATTGTCTTGTGATTACTACGCTCCCCTTAACTATTTTCTACCACTTGTAATGGAGCGCTCACGCCGTAAGCAGCGTAAAGCGTTGTTTCGCTACGTGTATATATAAAAATGTGAAAGGGTTGATACAATGACTATTTAAATAAGTAATTTGTGTGGTGATGACATCTCTCTATATTATAAAATAACTGACTATGTAAATAATACAGTATTACAACCTAGAAGGTGATAGTCAACTAATCTATCATCATGTGAAGAGTATAACAGTGAAACAAACTTTCTATCAATGTATTCTAACTACAAGAATTACTAAGAATAACTACAGTCGCCTGAGATGAATGTACCACACCAGGAATGATTTCACATACTTCTAGAACTTCACCATCACAGTATGATAAGGTAACGACTGAACTTCAAGAAACATCAGGAGGACCGAAGGACGAATTCTGCAGCAACTTCAGGAAACACACAGGTGACATGGAGGCTTGTCTTCCATGGTTAAGAGTTACAAAATTATAAACCCAAAAAGACAATTTAAATTATCATATTAAAGACTTTAAAACTTATGTTTAAATGTAATAACATTAAAGACTTTAGAAACCTGACATTTTAGGTAACATGTAGTATAAAATCTAATAACGCTAGTTATAGCAAAAAGGTAAAGTTTAAACTAAAAGTTTTGTTGTTTTAGAAGATTAGTAAAAAACCATTCTTCAAATGGTTAGAGTTTCAATATTGTACATGGCAAGGTGACCATAATTCATTTAATATATTTAATCCCGGATCCGTGGAATTAATCAATAAGATGTACATCATATTTTGAGGCCCCTTTGTAAAGTAGTAATTTATATATTTAATCATATAGTAAACTATATTGTTTGAGAACTTTCAATAGAGAACTTAATCACCAAATGTAATAAAGAGATGTCATCTAAGTACCGAGTAAAATGAGTGCATAAATCAACAGTCTCCCCTTCCTAATATCCTGCTATATAAATTGTTTATTTGTTGTGATTATTTTCAGTGCTTCACAACGAAGGCAGCCGGTATAATTGGCACATCCAATTATTACTGGTTCCCTAAGTTATAACTCAAGAGAAGAGGTAATAATTTGCGCTACTCTGCTTATTTTTTCTATTTTTGCGAATTTGCTAATTTTGCGTAAGAGAAAAGAAAGAAGTAATTGCGTCCCGATATCCCACGCCCAAAAGCTGTTGATCTATACACTCATGTATTTCAATATGTGTCAGAGTTTGAAATAAGATAAAAATAATAATTAATATTATAGTAATATAGTATAAATAACTTTATTAGTAAATATAATATGTGTAACGTTATATTAGCATATAATCCAATGTAAACAAACCATGTCGGTACTTGTTAAAAGTCCCATTCATAAACGTGCCACATTCTCGACAATCTCGGACGGGTAGTTTCCTGCTGCCGTTTGTTTAAAATTGTCATTGTTTAGTTGAGTTGAAAATAAGTCACCCTCCTTGCGTGGTCTATTGTTATAAGAAGCGTGTCTGTTCATGTGTTAGTAACCGAAGGGGGAATCTTTTGTCGTACGCATATTCATGCATGTGTGAAATTTCTCTCTCTCTCTCAAAGTAAAACGATAAAGGTTGTCATAACATTTTATGTGTTTATTTGTAAAAAAAAAAGGAAGCGTTGTATAAAAATTAATGCAAATAGTAGAATAATTAGTTATAGCCGCTCACGTTACTAAAATGGCCGAATTTAATCCTGATCTGTTATTAAAAGATGAGCTATGCTACGAGGCACTTCTACGAGGTCTAAAACACGTAAATGTAACCGTGTCGGAGTTACGAAAATCATTACGCCAAACCGGATCAGATACACCCTCGCAGTTAGACAGATTGCGTGAACTCGATTATGACGGCGAACGAGAAACCTGTTATGCCAAATATAGGGAATTGATAGTATTATCTCAGAACCTTGAGGACAAGAAATCACCTACGGAATTTTTGCGCGTTACGCAACGTATAGAACATTTAACCCGCCGGTTAAATAATTTATTAAGCTGGCCCGACGTCACCGTAAATCCCCCCGATGTGCAGAAATTTGCGGAGTAGGCATTAAGCCAATTACCCATAATTATCAACGACTTACGACGAGAATCAGACTCATCGAGAATGGAGGAAATTGAGCACTACTTACAAAAATTATATATCTCCCCAGTTCAATCCCCTACTTTAGAACACCCTCTCTCCACCTCGAACCCCGAATCACCCACCGTATCGAAGATACCACTGAGTCAGGAACAATTACCTAGTAGAGAATTAAAAACCCAAACTATGTTAGAACCCCCACCGCCAAATGTTCAGCATACTCGCACTAGTAAATATGCGATTACAAATCCTAATGCAAACACCAATCCTTCGAAAAGTATACATAACGTATATTTTAATGTAGACCTCTACGGAAAGATTTCCCACCCAGTAGAGAAAATAATTAATGATATTCCTTACACCGATGGCTTAAGCATCACGACTCTATTGACTTTTATCAGATATCTACTGCAAATAAAAGATCTACAACTATTGAGCGATTGGCAAATACTGCAGGTCATCTTACCCAAATGTAAACCACCTTTACGAGATCGTGTCCTCGAATCATTAAACTCGAATCTTCCGGTAGAAGAACTTCATACAAATATAATCAAATATTTTATTCCCACTGGAATATATGAGGAGATAAAAAGAAATACCGTACTTCGAGTACACAGAGCTCAAGAAAGATTGGCCCACTATATCGCAGACATCAGAGAATCTTCACGTCTACTGCAAGTCGACTGGACTGAAAAACAATTGGTCGATACTATATTGGTAGGCTTATCTCCTGAAGAACGCTCCCGTTTAGCTCTAATAAGTAGACCCCTTACTTTCGCTGACCTTGAACAATGTAGTGTGCACTCTTCAAATGTGTGGTATGCAGATCAGCATCGACATGCACCGGTATCCACAACACCACCTAGAAAGGAAACGCAAGCCCTATCCTCAGATACAAGAAGTCTACGAGAACGACGCCCATTTCGGCGACCAACCTATGTTCATGGCCACGGTAAGTCCAAAGAGCCACCACCTAGACACGAAACCAGTGAGACCCCGCGTAAAGAATATATATGCTATAACTGCGGAAAACCTGGACACCTCAGTAGAAACTGTAAACGGAAACAGTATCATCAGAAAACTCATTATTCAAAAAACATGTAAGGCAGGGAGATCCGAAACCCTGTGTCTTCCGCAGCATCGTGAAAACAGGTAAACCCCTGAGAGACCACAACTTAAAACAAAATACTAATAATAATAACAAAAGAAAATTAGACCCCTATGTTAGGAAATTTATCGATAAATGTAACTCTATTAGTAAATGTGATTACAATAGGTGTGAATTACCGTATATACAAGTTGACATTGGTGTTACATCCAGCCTCGGATTAATTGATTCCGGATCCACGCGAAGTTTAATTAGTCAAGAGCTAGCCGATCAATTATTTAAACACAATTTAGTTAAACGCAGTCAATCCGTAAATATTAGATGCGCTACAGCTAATAAGCAAAACTTAATGATAAAGCTTATCATCACGTTTAAAATAAAAATTAAAAATCTAACGTGGTATTTTCCAATGTTGGTATGCGACGAATTAGGACCCGAATTAATATTGGGAGCTGATTTTATTAGTAAAACAGGAATAATTTTAGACATTCACGAGAAGATATTTTACTTTGGATTCGATCGTTCACGGAAATATAACTTGCATGATAATGCAAATAACAGAGAAAGTACTATCACCACTTCTACACATATAAAGCATCACGAACCTGAGTTAAGTCATCTAGGAAGTAAAGATAGACGGAACATACAGACTTTAATAAAACAATTCTCCAACGTCCTCACCCCAAAGTTAGGACTGACGGATCTGATAGAGTACAAAATAAATTTGAGTGACAACAAAGTAATTCGTTTAGCCCCATACAAATTATCACCACCGAAAATGGAAGTGATGAGGAACCAAATTAATAAATTGTTAGAACAAGGAGTCATCGAACCCTCTACGTCATCTTATTCATCACCCGCGTTTTTAGTACCCAAAAGTAACGACAAACATAGATTAATGGTGGACAACAGACAACTAAATAAACGGATAGAATTTGAATCTATACCACTTCCCGACATCCACAGTGCATTTCATTATTTTACTAAAGCAAAAATTTTTACCATTATGGATTTAAATCAGGCATTTCATCAGATACCTCTTTCGGAAGAATCAAAACGTCTTACCGCCTTTGCCGTCCCTTTCAACCTGTACCAATTTACAAGGGTACCTTTTGGTATATCCCAAGGTAGTTCTGTATGTAGCAGATTATTAGAAAAATTATTTCATGACATAAAGTTTAAATATGTGTACCACTACCTACATGACATTGTTATATACAGCGAGTCAATTGAGCAACATCTTAATCATCTACGTGAAGTACTAACCCGATTGGAGAAAGCTGGATTAACCGTAAATCCCAGTAAAGTAAATTTTGCTGTGACACAATTCTCATTTTTAGGTCACATCGTAAAAGCCAACGGAAAGGTAAGCATAGACCCAGAGCGAACCCGTGCCATCAGAGAATTTTTACCGCCGCGGGATGCGAAAGGAATAGCCCGATTTTTAGGAATGATAAATTATTTCCATAAGTACATCCCACATCTAGCCGAAATTGCAGCACCGCTAAATACCTTAAGAAAGAAGGGAATTAAATTTGAATGGAATGAGCAACACCAAACCGCATTCGAGAAATTAAAAGAAAGCATAATATCACCCCCCGTACTACAATTAGCCGACTTTACAAAACCATTTGTAGTGCAGACAGACAGTTCTAGTGTCGCACTAGGTGCAGTAATATATCAGGAAGTAAATAACTCAAGGTTACCTATTAGTTACGCTTCTCGCACCCTAACTGAGCAAGAAAAGAAATACTCCGCATACGAATTAGAATGTTTAGCTATAGTTTTCGCTTTTGAGAAGTTCAAACCATTTTTAGAACATAAGGAGTTTTTATTAGAAACAGATAATCAAGCGTTATCTTGGCTACTAAATCACCCAAAACAGTTAGGCCGTATCGGAAGATGGGTATTAAGATTAAATTGTTTTAAGTTCAAAGTACAACATATTAGAGGCACCCAAAACGTAGTTGCCGATACACTGTCACGTATGTTCCAGCCTAGTAGTAATAATTATGAAAACAAGAGTAGAGAAACGCCGATTATTAATACTTTAATTACCGAATTTCCTCTTGCATTTACGGATTTAGCCCAGTATCAAATACAAGACCCACGTTTGAGTCCAATTATTGAACAACTTGAAAAAGGAAATAAGTCAGAGAAATACATATTAAGTAGGAGAGTATTGTTGTAAAATAGCGAACGGAAAATATCTACGAATAATTGCCCCTGATATTATTAAAGCTATGCTGATGGAATATTATCACTCTTCCACCATTGGAGCACATATGGGAATAAATAAACCTATACACCGAATTCGTAAAGAATATCACTGGGAAAATATGAACAGTGAGATCGCCAATTTTGTAAGAAAGTGTAAGTTGTGTGCACTCAGCAAACCCGCTAGAAACAGCCAAATAAGTCAGTTAATCTCAGAGATTCCTGCTACCCCATTCTCCAAAATTTATTTAGACTTTTCAGGACCCTACCCGCGTTCCAAATCAGGAAATACAATGCTACTAATTTGTGTAGACTCTTTTAGCAAATTCGTATGGATGTACCCCATGCGGCGAGCCTTAGCTACAACCACAGTAAATATTTTACAGCATAGATTATTTAAAGAATTCGGTATTCCGGTCCATCTAGTGTCGGATAACGGACCACAGTTTAAATCCAAGAAATTCAGGAACATGTGTTTCAAACTAGGTATAAACCATATTACCACTACAGAGTATCGTCCGCAAGGTAATATAGCTGAGAGGTATTTGCGAAACCTAAAATCTGCTTTAATTGCCTACCATGCTAACGACCATACTTCTTGGGACCAGAACTTATCCTGGATACAGTTCGCCTTTAATTCTGCATATCATGAAGGACATAAGTCGACCCCATTTGAATTGTTGTTCAAATATAAACCCAACCACCCATTATCCACTAAGTGGAAAATACATGAATTGTTACCCCTTGAAATTAGGGATAAAAATATTAAGAAAATATGGAATGAAGCGCGCGCTAATTTGCGAACAAACTTAGCGAAATCAAGGAAATATCACGAGCGAAATAAAAATAATGAAGTAAAGTACCAAATCGGTAACTTAGTTATGTGTAAAACACATCCTACGAGTAGTGCAATCGATAAGACCACTTCCAAGCTATCATACCGATGGTGCGGTCCTTATCAAATTCGCAAATATTTAACTCCAGTAACCGTAGCACTGTATGAACCCTCTACTCAAAAATATGTACGAAGGACACATATTTCTCAGATAAAACATTATCACGAAGAAGGTAATGGTAGAGTGCAAGTTAAATGGTAGAGTGCAAGTTAAATAAATGTAAAGAAAAAAGAAAGGTATATGTTTTGTACTCAACTGCAAAGGAGTACCAGAGTAACATTTAGCTAGCTAATGGTATAGATAGGTACGAGGCCTGATCACCCTTGAATCCTATTCTTCGAAAGTATAGCAAAGTAAGAAGTCAGCTGACAGCAAATATGAGAAATAATTAAGTAACAAATTACTTAATGAGTAATTCTATCACTAGAATAACTCCCAACTAAAGAAAAACCCGGTAGTAGTCATAAGTAGTAGTGTTAAGAAAATTAGAATGTTAACCATATGTTTTATAATGTGTGAATTTTATGTACTATTAGAATTAGTCTGTAAAGTATGATATGTAGATAGTAAGAATGAACAATTCGAGACTGACGTGTGTAACTCATAATTACATACAGAGAGAAACGGGTGAGAGAAATTACACACGGAAATCCCTAAACATACTCTCGGTATATTCAAAAAAAAATTATACCGGCGTCTGTGGCTTAAGCGGCGGAGTATGTGACGATTTCATTAATAAAAATATGTTAATTAATTAAGTTGATAATATATAAGCGGAGAAATTTTAAATTCTTAATAAAATCTCACATTGTAAACTAAATCTTGTGGCAATCATTTAATAATAATAATATTTAATATAAGTCTAATAATAAAATTAAAAGGGAATGGAATTGTACAGAAAGGGTAAAGCTTATTAATTTATTCCTGCATAAACAAGAACTGACCAGAATTAACTTGTTTTCTGACCCCTAAATAAACTAAGTATTATTGTAAATTTGTTATTATTTAAATAATTAATTAAGACCATTGTTACGTACTTTGATAACTTCTGCAACTAAGAATATCACGATTTAATTATTTAATCAACCGTAGTCCTTTAATTAAAATTAGAAAAACGGAACTACTTTTATGTTGCCTAGTAATTGTCTTGAGATTACTACGCTCCCCTTAACTATTTTCTACCACTTGTAATGGAGCGCTCACGCCGTAAGCAGCGTAAAGCGTTGTTTCGCTACGTGTATATATAAAAATGTGAAAGGGTTGATACAATGACTATTTAAATAAGTAATTTGTGTGGTGATGACATCTCTCTATATTATAAAATAACTGACTATGTAAATAATACAGTATTACAACCTAGAAGGTGATAGTCAACTAATCTATCATCATGTGAAGTGTATAACAGTGAAACAAACTTTCTATCAATGTATTCTAACTACAAGAATTACTAAGAATAACTACAGTCGCCTGAGATGAATGTACCACACCAGGAATGATTTCACATACTTCTAGAACTTCACCATCACAGTATGATAAGGTAACGACTGAACTTCAAGAAACATCAGGAGGACCGAAGGACGAATTCTGCAGCAACTTCAGGAAACACACAGGTGACATGGAGGCTTGTCTTCCATGGTTAAGAGTTACAAAATTATAAACCCAAAAAGACAATTTAAATTATCATATTAAAGACTTTAAAACTTATGTTTAAATGTAATAACATTAAAGACTTTAGAAACCTGACATTTTAGGTAACATGTAGTATAAAATCTAATAACGCTAGTTATAGCAAAAAGGTAAAGTTTAAACTAAAAGTTTTGTTGTTTTAGAAGATTAGTAAAAAACCATTCTTCAAATGGTTAGAGTTTCAATATTGTACATGGCAAGGTGACCATAATTCATTTAATATATTTAATCCCGGATCCGTGGAATTAATCAATAAGATGTACATCATATTTTGAGGCCCCTTTGTAAAGTAGTAATTTATATATTTAATCATATAGTAAACTATATTGTTTGAGAACTTTCAATAGAGAACTTAATCACCAAATGTAATAAAGAGATGTCATCTAAGTACCGAGTAAAATGAGTGCATAAATCAACAGTCTCCCCTTCCTAATATCCTGCTATATAAATTGTTTATTTGTTGTGATTATTTTCAGTGCTTCACAACGAAGGCAGCCGGTATGATTGGCACATCCAATTATTACTGGTTCCCTAAGTTATAACTCAAGAGAAGAGGTTATATCACGTGACTGCTAGAAAAAATGCCCTGGGAGAGTCGCAGTCCCCAGGCAGGCATTGCTTGCTTGCAGTCCATTGTTGGCTTAGTTTTAGTGCAGGTTAATCAATCAAAAATTTTAATGCAGTTTAACACAGAAATATTTTTGACACTGTAAAATTATTAATCAGATGAGCAAGTTACAGCAGAAACTAAAATGAGAATATTTAAAACGATTGTTAGAAGTACTTACGGCTCAGAAGTTTGGACTACCAATAAACACACAAGAACAAAATAATTAATGACAGCACAGATGGACTTTTTGAGACGCTTGGTAAGAGTATCCAGATGTGAGAAAATTAAAAAAAAAAGGTATTAAGGACAGAATCATTGTCAAAATTTCAATTGTTGATTTTATTCAAACAAAAAATTACAATGGTATGGACATAGAAAAAGAATGGCACAGGAAATATTGCCAAGTAGTGTTATGGAATGGACCCCACCAGGAAGAAGGAAAAGAGGAAGACCACCTGTCACCTATTGAAATTCAGACTATAATAAAGGGAATAGAAATTGAAAAAATCTTTAGGTGGACAAACAGTGGTGGAAGATAAGATAAATCAATACTGTAATCTTTGGTTCCAAAAAATGTAAACTAAACATTTGACAGCCGGAATAATAATACTAATAAATGGGGTTCGCCAGACCACCAATAAACAAACAACAATACGCGTTCTTTACTGCATTTGTTACAATGAAATTAATATAAAATTAACATAGCAGTAATTACTAATTTGTTTATTACCTCGTAAAGAATAAGTTTTCCTAAAAAGCTGTGGACCTTAGTGTTACTTTTTTTTAATATTTTGTAATTAGTGTTAAAATCAACGCTTTTCACGTCTCCTTTTGTGATGTTATTAACATCTTTCCTTTTACATGTTTCTACTATAATTTTACTAACACATTCTTGCAATTCTTTTTGTTTTAAAACGTACAAATATATTTGTTCTTTTTTTTCACTTGGTCACATCAGATTTCAGATCGTGCTGAACATCGGTGGAACTTCCACTCTTTCAATGAGTCAATCTGTAGCACACATTCACAGCATGGAACGATCGCTCAAACAAAACCGCACCTGCAACACACAAAAACAACTGCACACAACTTACAACTTAGACAAAACCACTTTGGAATCTCACCACTAACAAGAGAAGGTTGATTGAGCCAGAGCTGACCTCTTGTGTTTTTCCTGGTGACATGAACCACAAAATCAGTCAGTAGAGAAAACCCAGCCTGACGTGGCTGCAACTTCATTTTAAAGAGTAAAAGTGTGTACACGTTCTCTAAAAATCTATGAAAGATGCTGGAATTGATTCCTCCGGGTCTGTAAAGCGCTGCTCCTAGGATACGCCGATGACCTAGATATAATCGGGAGGTCCCTTCGAGCAGTCACTAAAGCCTTTCTTGCTCTTACAACTCCCGCAAGGAAGCTGAGTCTCATATAATCTAAAGCAAGACAAAATACATAGTCACAGGAGAAGAAACTAGAGAAGGAGAGCGCGTCCAAATTGGTATCTATCCCTATGAAAAAGTCAACAACATTGTTTACTTAGAATGCCAATTTAAATCCGACGAGGAAACAACAGAAGAAATAAAGCGAAGAAAAACCTCAGCTAATAAGTGCTTCTTTGGTCTCAGTAGCCAGTTCCAGAGGAGAAAAATTGTCAGGAGCATCAAGCTACTTCTGTATTAAACACTGTTCCGCTTACTTCTCTTGGTTCTGAGACCCGGATCATTTCTAGAAAGTCTGAGTCAAGCCTGCTGGTTTACGAACGCAAAATCCTCCGCAGTACTTTTGGTCCAATATGTGTGAGAGGTGAATGGAGGAAGTGGACCAACCAAGAACTCTTCTGAATGAAACAGATATTGTAAAAATTATAAAACTTGGTAGACTCAGGTGGGCTGGACATATGATCAGAATGAGGAACACCAAAATACCCAGAAAGGCATTCACAGAACATATCTATGGCACCAGGAGTGTCGGTAGACCCAAACAACGTTGGAAAGATGATGCGAACTATTATGCGCGCCATATCCTTGGGACCCGGAACTGGAGACCAGCTGCACTTGACCGGTACAACTGGCGGAAGCTGTTAAAGGAGACCATGACTCACTAGTATGTTGTCGCGCCGCTGAAGAAGAAGAAGAAGAAGAAGAAGAAGAAGAAGAAGAAGAAGAAGAAGAAGAAGAAGAAGAAGAAGAAGAAGAAGAAGAAGAAGAAGAAGAAGAAGAAGTTCTCTTACCAACTCTATTAAAAATACTAATAAAAGTATAACGTTTAAAACGTTTGAATCTTCAAATAATATGTAAAAATTGAAATAGTGCAATTGTTTTTAAAATATCATTTAGTTTACCTCTGTTTTTCTTTGTTAATCTGTCGGTATTAAAAAATGACAGTCTTAACAAACACGTAGTTGTAAATAAAGAACAATAATACTAATACAAAATAATGGTAACCAGTGATGATAATTAGATAAAAACTAATTCATATAAGAGTGCGGTTTGGCAAACGTATTAAAATAATAACAAACAATTCACAACAATTGTTTGACTGTTGTCAATGGAAACAGTAGAACAGGTACTGTAACATATTGTAAGCACGTACCGTTCATACGTTACAAGATGTCACTAAACAAATTGCTTGTCTAGCCATAATAGACAATGGCAAATTGAATGGATGAGGCGTGAAGGGCAGACAAAACATGTTTTGTTGACTTGTCTCTTTGTTATCGTCTACAAGACATGTTGTACAATGTTGTACTGAAACAATAACGATTTGTTGGGCAATAACGTTTAATTACTTTGCATTATTTAAGAAAAACTGAAGACTTTTTCACCATTATTTAGCTTTGATGTTGATACTGTAAATTTTCGAAACTAAACTTATTGTTCTAAGTTTACGCTGTGGTAAAAAGAAGTACCATAAAGACGGTGCACGATCTACACATCTCATTTGAAATGAAAAATTACGCGAATTAGATGCAAAAAGTGTGATGTTGCACTTTACACACACATGGTTGTATGTCGTGGTTTGTCACTTTACACTCCTCTCTGGCACTGCCAAACGGCCGGCACTACAACCTGCGCGAGCCTTTTGATACCTATTTCATCTGTAATTTATTCAAAAGTAAGGCACACAATAGAACATTACTTATTCCCGGACAAACATTTGTTATAACTACAAACGTATTAATATTGAGTGTTTATAATGTATTCTTTTTAGCGTTTCTACTGTTTAAAAATTAGGAATTTAACGCATTTGTCACGCGCTGTGTTTATTTGAATTCTCAGGACTTCAACATTAATGTTTGCGCTTTGCTAAATGCAACAATGTTCATCACTACTAAATGCTAAATGCAACAATGTGCATCACTACTAAATGCTAAATGCAACAATGTTCATCACTACTAAATGCTAATTGCAACAATGTGCATCACTACTAAATGCTAAATGCAACAATGTTCATCACTACTAAATGCTAAATGCAACAATGTTCATCACTACTAAATGCTAAATGCAACAATGTTCATCACTACTATAAGGAAAATAGAATATTGTTACGACATTACAGAACGTTCTACACGTGTTTCGGCTATCCCAGCAGAGCCCAGCTGTAATGTTTGTGTGCGTACGTCTTGCCACTTTGAGAGGAAAGGCAGTTACGTGACACTTATCATGCGTCAACAATCGACGCTGTTCCAGACTCACTGTGTTCAAGGCCTCAAGCAATTACGCTCTAGCGTTTTCGAATAGTGTTGAAGCGTATTATGGATTATTTTATAGCACTTATGCTATCTATTGATGCAACGACAGTTGACTCTAAGAAGTCAGTTTAAGTGGCGATTTATTGAAGTGATGATTTAAGTATTGTGGCGAAGGTGTTATTGTGTTATAACTGTGCGGGACTCTATTAGTTGACATTATTATTGGGTGTGGACAAATTTTACCAGGATTATTGTACAACTCGATTATTAACTGTTATTTGTGATCATTAAAGCTGGCTATTAGTGACTTTATTGGTGTCTTATACTTTCACTGACTTTCTTCAGTTTTATTACCTGTACTTCCGGATGAGTAGTAGTGCTTCCTGTTTCTGGCGACTCTCTAATTGTACTGTAGCTCTATAGTTTACACCAGCACTAGGCAAACCTGCGCCCGCGAATCAATTTGCAATTTTCTTTTCTTTTAATTGAAGGAACGCACCCGTATTGTGCCTGATTTGAAGTATTGTATTATAAAATAGTACCAGCCGCTTGCCGAACCGCGTTACGTCTTCCCCCAATACGATTGTCGAGCTTGTCGCCCAGAGCCTGTAACACCTTTCTCCCCAAAGGAGAAACTTGGTTTTTCAAGTTTTATATTTCTGTGCACTTTATTAAAATAAGTAGTATTATGTGGTAAGTAATTTAATTTATTTTTATTAAAATGTTTTCCTGCTTAACCATTTTGTTGTTTACAGTTTTATTAATTTTACCTTGCGTGTCCATGATGACAAATTGTTGATCACCTACTCACTTACTCAGTTACATGTAAAAAATTTTTACAAATATATATAAAAAATATTGCAAATCTTTCTTGATTCAGTGTACCAATTCGCTAATTATAAAGGTATGGATATTATAAAGAGACAGTTAATGTTTTTAACGTCCGGTTATTGAATTCCGCATCTTTATATTTCCTTTGATGGGGAGTAGGGGTGCGCCCATTGAACTGGTTCTCAGTTATATATGCGCCCCCATAAATTCAAAGGTTGCCTATGACTGACCAGCTCTACGGTTGACTGCCCATTGCTGCCGCTGCATTTATGAGTCATTAATTGACAAAGATTTTGGTCTTTTGCAGAACATTCTATTTTATTCGTCTGTTCCTGTGGCTAACGGCTTTAGTTTTAGCATATCATATTTTTCGTATGACAGCAAGTATACTTTTTGGTAACAGGATTACGTAATACATTACCCGTCTTTAACAATTCTATTGTCTGCACTTCTGAAAAACTGAAAATACTCCACAGAATTTTCATTATCATTCCATCTTGTTTTATTCAATTATTTTGTTTCCTTCGTCGCTGCTGAGGAAACAAAACATTCTACACATGAACTATATGAAAAGAATTATTTGCTTCATATCTAGCCTTATTTAATATGAAAAAATTGCATTATTTTACGTTTTTGCTTTAAAAATAGCCTAATCTGGTGAATCGATTGTCACAGTTTAAGAAAAAATTCTGTAAATCTACCAAGCATTTGTGTTTATTTAAATCATTTTAAACTATTTTACGTGGTAATGATAGTATCACGACGGTCTTCTGATATTTGTATGGTACAGTGGAAAACAAAATACAAGACACCAATTAAGTCACTAATCGCTAGCTTAATTATCACAATTAGAAAGTTTGTAATCAACAAAATAGACTGTTACAACAAATCAAATAAAAATTGTTCACACACAATAAAATGTTAACCAATATAAAACACAATTGTATTACAATTGTCCCGCACGATTATAAAACACATAACACTTCGCCACAATACTTAGAACCGCATTGTGTAATCGCCCGACAATAACTGACTTGACCCTCGCTGAATGGCTTTATTTATACCCTGCTGATTACCAGAATAATCTGTCACATTGGATGATTTGTTAAACAAACAGGCGCTCTCGAGAATCCACTAGAAACAGTGTCCTTGAACACACTGCGCTGACCGGTATGGTCTGGTAGAGACCCGATAGTTGACGCGTAATTCTCTTTCACCGCAAAGTAGCAGCATTATGTTCGCACGCACACATTACAGCGGGAATATTCGAGAAACTTGTAGAATGTTCCGTATTACGTAACACTTTTTCCACATTACGTAACAATATTGTTTTCCAATTATCACTGTTAGACAAAACCTATGGGAAATCCTCTATTTGGAATGCTTCCATCGTAATATTTTTGTCGCTTGACTTTTCGATTCCTGGAATTTGGAATAGTCACCAGAAGCTAAACAACGTAAAACAACTTACAATAAAGCACTGTAAAATATATTAGCAATATATGCATAACTACAGTGAAAACAACTTTTCATAACAATGCAAGTCATGCAAACGTTAGGCACAACATATAAGAATAAAAATGTAAGCCTAAACTACAAAATAAATGTAAAATAAAATGAAATTTTCTTAACTGTAAGTAGCGGTTGAAAGAGCCTGTTGAATGACCTAACAAAGACTGGACAGTTGTCTTGTTCCGTATTTATACCCCCTCCCTACCAGCTAAAGACCACGCCCCCACCCATATTTCTCACTCCATTGTGAAACTAAAACCACTAACTCACACGAAAACAACTCAACCCAACCGGCCTACTAGACTCTGGAGCACAAAGGACGGCGATGAGTGTCGGCTGCACGCCAGCAACACAGTATCACGTGATCATGTGAGGCGTCAGTCATTCGTTTCTGCTGTGTCGCGTTACGATATTTGTTGACGATTACTGTTAGTGTTTTTGCTTTAGTGCTGTGAGTTTCATTAGTTAGTTTATTGCTAGATGTGGCTGGCAAAGAGAAAACACGCCAATTGTTGTAGAAGCAAGCTCGGAAAATTGTATTTAGTGTGGATCAGTTGTTCAAGCGAAGGGCGGAGTCAGAAACCGGAGCTTGTTCCAGCGTTGCTAAATGCCGGGCGAGAAGCACCTAGCGGTAGAAGAAAGTGACAGTTGACGAAAACAGTCTGGCAACATCGCAGTAAATCGCGTTGTCTCTCTCTGCGCAGTAAGATCTCTGTCTGCCGCCTTCATTCGTGCTCCCGAGTATAACACCTGTCCCCACCTACACAGCTTTTCATCGCATTCCTCAAAATGTTAAGCCAAATCTGAAGAATACAACAGATGATTTACCTGGTGAGAAATAAACCAATCGCTTAGAGATTTTAAATAATAGACAAAACCTGCTTGGTCGACAAGTGTAGCAGCCCTAATCCAAGATTTCAACAATGGCGCACTTGTTTACTACGCGCTGATACCTCTGTATATATGTATATGTGTGTCTTTCAGACAGATTTTCAAACGTCCGTTTAAGAAAACAATGTAAGTTGTTATTTGTTAAAAAGTGTAGTGTTCATTCACTAACAAACACTTTATTATATTCCAATTGACACGGTTGTTCAGACGAAGTAATGATTTTCTTTTAAAAACTTTTTAGTGCCAATGGAAAGTCAAAACGAAATTGTAAATACGTTAGGAGATCTTGCGCCTTCAGAAACAACGGTAAGTGGGGCACAATCGAGTTTAAACGTGGTCGTACAAGCACTGAAGATTATCCCAGCAGTGGACGTCCAAAAAGTGCATCCTTGTTTGTGGTTCCACCTTGTGTTGGTTGTGTTCCATCTGGAGATGAGCAGAGAGGTTTGGAAGCGCTTATGGAAAGTACAATTACGTGTTAATGGTTGCAACACAAGTTTAGTAAAAATTAGAATTAACCGCTAAATTGTGTTTATATTTTAGCTAAAGACAAATGGCACCCTAGAGTTGAACGACCTGAAGAGAATTTTTTTGCAGCTGTAATTTGACGTCTGAAGATACTTGAGCAGCGCTTCACACAGCACTCGACAACAGTAATCGACACACTTTACACAGCCAAGGTAAACAACAGTTTCAGTAAGGACGAATGTTTGCAGACCGCTATGAAAAATATAAGGTTGCTTGTACCGACATCCCCTCCAACAACAGCTGATTTCACCGTCTGGTAAACGCTACACATTCCTACTACTATTAATAACGAGATAAATTTCATTGAGGATACAAAATAAGCTTTGAGCAAACAAGGAAAACGCCACGATTTCCTCGTTCAAACTACAAGACTTGTAATATTAAATGTTTACACTTAACTGATTCTACAGTTACAACGGATCTTAACGTAATATTATTTACACGATAACCCTTCTGAAATCTCAGATTTTCACCATTATTATTTACGCTCTGCTAAATCCATGAAACGTAGACATAAAATTCAATATTAACTAGTTGAATTGTTATCTTACTCTTCTCTAGTGCACTACAGAAAATTCAGTAGCCTATCCAACTGCTCAAAATTAAAATGATTTTCCTTATACACTTTCCTTCTTTACATTCATTCGATCCTTACGTCACAGCAAATGTTAATACTGCAGGACATAGTTGTACTGTTTCTATTTTAATAATGTCGTGTTAATGCCCTTACACTTAGTTAATAAATTGATAGTAAAAGAAACATACAACTTGCACAGTTGTTGGATCGAACGCTTTATACTACCTGAATTGCCAAGAGTTTTTCTTCTTCATCATCATCATCGCTACACCAAGGACTAGGCCTTAGACCTATTCCAAAACCCATCTCCTCTTTGGTCTACCGACCTCTCTCTTTCCAGTAGGGTGATAACCCAAGGCACCCAGAGGTAGACGGATATCAAGCATGCGATTCAGGTGGTTACACCATTTCCTTCTGTGGTCTTCAATCTTCTGGTGCAATGACACAGTGTTACAATCGCGTCTCATATTCTCGTTCCTTTTACGACCCAAGCGAGAACAACTTTGCGTCCCTCTTAGAAATTTCATTTCTGCTGCCTGAATCTTCTACGCGTCCCTTTTACCAAGGGTCCATGTCTCACTAGCATACAGGAATATGGGGATAACAAGAGTTTTATAAAATTTCATTCGGGTATCCTTCCGTGTTTTATTTTTCAGGTGCCTATGAATCGTTCCACAGATGCGTCTAAAGTTTGTTAGCGTACTGTCCCAATCAATATCAGGTCCATATGAGATATTGCAACCCAGGTAATAAAAACGACTAACCTGATCCAAAATCTGATTACCCACAACTATTTTAGTTCTTATACGATACCTGCCCTCAAATGCCATCGTTTTAGATTTTGCCGAGTCTAGTAAGTAATTACTTAGTAGTCAATTGGATTTCAAGTAGGATGGTATAACCCAAGGCAGCCACAAGTAGAGTGATACCAGGCACCCAGGTCGTTTTGCTGCATTTCCCATCCGATTTTCAAGGCTTGTATGAGTTCTGTAAGTAGATATGTTTTTACTTAAGCAGGTTACTGGCCTGGCTAAGTTTTTCTTTATTCCTCAAAATACATAATCTGCCTCATCAGTGAACACAATTCTCTGTGGTATCGAAATCAACATTAACTTCACTAAATTACAACTACCAATAGACGAGCATATAATATGCATCCTGTCTCGCCCGTAGGCCAACATTCTGAGAACACTGGAAACCGGTACAGTTAAACTCCCTCTGTTTCATCAGGTATAAAGTGGAGCAACGTCGTTTGACTGCGTTTTCTTTACGCGGAATAGGTAAAATGAACCTATCAATCCAAACCTATCAAAATTAAACAGTTACAAATATATAACTACTGACACGGAAGACTGACTTTTTGTAAAAAAACCTATCAATCCATACCTATCAAAATTAAACCCTTATAAATATATAACTACTGACTCAGAAGACTGACTTTTTGTAAAAAAACCTATCAATCCATACCTATCAAAATTAAACCCTTATAAATATATAACTACTGACTCAGAAGACTAAATTTATGTTGGTAAAAATGTAAAACTTTTACCTTGTAGCCTGAACTAGTTTTCGCTAATTACAAGCTTCTTCAAAGGTACTGAAGAAGCTTATCATTGTGAACACCTCTATAAACAAATCTGTACCCCAGAGGCTTAAGACACTATCTCAATTTTGTATAATATTGTTACGACGGTCTACTTGATCGTCGTAGGTACAGTGGAAAACAAAGTACAAGACACCAATTAAAGTCGCTAATCACTAGCTTTAATTTTCACAGTTAAACAGTTCGTAATTAACAACAAGCAAATAAATGTCAAGTAATATTAAAACACAATTGTATTACAATGTACCGTTCGATTATAAAACACAACATTTAACTAAGAACCACTTGAACGCACACAGTAATATCGCCCGATAATCACTTGCAATCGCCCGACAACAAACTCGAACCGCACTGTAAATATATCGCGACTATATCGCCGCCATGTATCTATACCTCCGCGCACAGACCAGAAGATTCCAAAATGCTTGTTAGAGCCAGTGTGTAGTACGTAATTAATTGCGGCCTTGACACAGTCCGCGCGGCTGGCGGCTTCGAGAAAAGTCTCGCGAATGCGTCGAGAGCCACGTACACCACCGCATTACATTCTGGATCCCTCTGGAACGTTCGATAAACACGTAGATTGTTCTGTGGCGTCGTAACAATGTAGAGCTTTTTATATAGCGTTAATGTTCAGACTGCCCTATTTCTAGTAGTATATGGCACTATCTCCTAGTTATTTTCATACAGCCAATACGCATGTTTAAAATAACTACCTCACATTGCTTCCTGAAGCAAACAAAAGATGTTTAGCTGTCCTGTAAAGTACTGTGTATGTGACATGGTGTCTTATGCCTCTGGGGTACAGAAATAGATTATCTATATTTCCTCATAACACAGCCTTTATTTCAGTTTAAATAACTGGTGTGAAGATTTTAATGTAGCACCTAGTCATTTTCACTTAGGCAGCATAAATGCAGTCGGTTGTAGGATGAGGCAAATAAGCTTGTTTAGTCACAAAGTCACCACTGCTGTTTTGAATACACTAAACACTTGGCTTCTTGTATATTTGTTTACAAAAAGACATTATAATAAGCTTGTAATAAGCGAAAACTAGTTCAGGCTACAAGGTAAAAGTTTTAATTTACTAATAAAAAATTAGCGTTCGGAGTCAGTAGTTATATATTTGTAATTAGTTAATGAACGTACACGTCATGGACAAAAAAATCCAAGAAAATTAAGCGGTCGAACA
This sequence comes from Magicicada septendecula, assembly GCA_034769895.1. Lineage (NCBI taxonomy): Eukaryota > Metazoa > Arthropoda > Insecta > Hemiptera > Cicadidae > Magicicada > Magicicada septendecula. The sequence goes on along the minus strand of CM068373.1, from coordinate 25,686,708 downwards.
AGTAAGTAAAAAGGGTTGTGTAATCAATCAAAATAATGCATCACACACTAAATATTTGAAGGCAAACAAATTATAAACATGTCAGAACCACATTCGAGGCAGAAACTAGCCCCCATAAAAAATTATTTTTAAAACAAATTTGTAGATTTTTTTAGATAAACCCGTGTATCCGTAGGGTCATACAGTTTCTTAATAAATACTTTTATCTTCCTGAACAATTGTAATTATTTTACTTCGTTATTTAATGTTATTATTCAATCACCAATTACCTACTTGTATTGACTACAGAAAATTGCTAGTTTTATTAGGGTTGGCATGGAAACCAAATGCATTTAAAGCATAAGCTCTAAAAGGAAATGAGCGGTTTCATATAGGCTACCGTCGCATGCGATTATTGTATGTTCCCGTTGCACAATGATTCAGCAAATAGAATTCAATACAAGTAGTTTCATTTGTGCTTCGGGCTATATATGACACGTGCAGGCTCCTAATGTACAGTTCACCCTTGTGGTTCGGTTGCAAGTTTGAACTGTATGCGACGATTACATGCAGATGTTTCAAATATGGCTTTTATGACTTGTCAAATAGAATTGCTCAGAACTTGTCTCGTTTGCACACCAAATGTTAGTGATCTGCATGTGATTGCTAGAACGAATGCCCTGGGAGCACCGCAGCCCCCAGGCAGGGATTGCTCGCAGCCTGCAGCGTTAACATGCCATATAATAAACTACGATTGTTGTTCTGGATTGTTGCCGTAATTTTAATAATCATAAATAATTTTTAATGCAGGTTAACGCAGAAATATTTTTACACCGTAAAATTAATAATCAGATAAGCAAATTTCATCAGAAACTAAAACCAAAATTTTTAAAACCATTGTTAGATGTATAATGACTTACGGTTCAGAAGCTGGACTACCAATAAACATACAAGAAAAAATTAATGACACCAGTGATGAAATTTTGGAGATGTTCAGCAAGAGTATCCAGTCTTCACAAAATTAGAAATTAAGTTAATAAGGACAGAATCAATGTGAAAAATTCAATTCTTGATTTTATTTAAACAAAAGATTTATAATGTTATTGACACAAAATGAAGGGCACAGGAAAAATTTCCAAGGAGATTTATGGAATGGACCCTATCAGGAAGAAGGAAAAGGGAGACCACCTGTTACTTGGATAGAAGAAATTTAGACTATATTGAGGGAACAAGAAATTGAAGAAGATCTTCGAATCTACAAGCAGCAGTGAAAGATAAGGTCAATCAATTCTGTAATGTTTGGTTTTCGAAAAATGTGCAAATATTGCACAGCAGGATTTTTTTTTATTACAACTGAGTACTACCCATCTAGTAATTTACATTTCATATTTAAAAACACTAATCAAGAGATATAACCCATTGGCTATAATCTCTCCATTTAACTAATATCCATCAGATCAAGTGGTTTAGTTCGTCTCAGCCTTCTGGCTGCATTAGTTGTATCCAGCAGTCACCGTATCCCAGGGTGTACATGGTGCAAGACGCGTTGCCCATTGCCCATGCTTCACTGCCTGCTTTTTTATTTCCTCAGTAACAAGTTCAATTTTTAAATCCGTGTGTAAGTTGTCGTTTCTTACATACCATGGTGGATCAACAATGCACCGAGCACCTTGTTTTGAAATGTTTGAATTATATTTATGTTTGATTTCATTGCACAGCCCCAGAGTTGTATCCCATAGGTCCAGATAGGCTTTACCACTTGCTTATACAACAGCAATTTATTATGGACTGACAGTTGGGATTGTCTTCCCAAGAGCCAATACATTTTCCTGATCTTTAGATTCAACTCCTGCTTTTTCTTTTTGACGTGCTCATTCCATTTAAGTTTTGCGTCTAATGTCATTCCTAAATATTTAACTGTATTAGCATAAGGAATTGGTAATGAATTAATTATAACTGGTATCCGATGACCAATCTTTAGATTTGTAAAATTTACATTGACTGACTTCATCTCATTTAATCTAATGCGCCATTTTTTGGTCCATTTGGTCACAGCAACGGAGGCTCTTTGAAGTTTTACTACAGCTTCTTCAATTTTATTTCCAGTCGCTAGAATTGCAGTATCATCTGCAAAGGTGGCAATGGTTGCATCTTCTACAGCAGAAAGGTCCCTTGTAAATAACAAATACAAGACCGGTCCCAAAGCACTACCCTGCGGAACTCCAGCTGTTATTTTCTTCAGTTCAGAATATTCTCCTTCATATTTCACTCGAAAATGTCTGTCAGTTATGTATGATTTGAGTATTTTGTAATATTGTTTTGGTAGGTCCCTTTAGGAATATTGTAATATAACTACAAATATAAAATAATTGAATAAAGATATAAAGATAGTAAAGATAGAAATTGTGATGCTAATAAATGTTTTCTGAATCTCGGTGTTGAAATCGCCGATGATACAGCTCCACTTTAGATTCACCAATTGGTAATTATTCCCAATTACAAAGAATAAATTAAATATAAATAATGTATGATAATAAAGTGTGATTTGTTGATAATAAAAAATTTTTGTAAGTTATAACATTTTACTTATATTTTTTTTGTTTAATTAATTAATTCAATTCAATTAATAACTAATTAATTAATTGTATGTGCTTTAGTTACTTCCAATTAAATAGGTATGAATTTGTGGTTCGAAACTATTTATTTCTATTAATAATTTAATTGTGTAGTTAGATCTGTTGATTCTCTCTGCTGACTTTGCTCTTCTTCTTCTTCTCAAATATTTATTTTATCACTCTAAATTATTTTTTTAGAAGAAAGAATAACTATCATTCACTATACAAATAAATACAAACTCTTATAACTGAATAATTATGTTCATTTATTGACATTTGAAATTATGCGCCATTCTGGCTGCGCGTGAACCAGGCATTGGTTGATATTTGCTCAAGTCGGTAGCGAACAAAATTGACAAAATATATTTTTACAAGATTAATTAATTAAGATTCTTTTAACCGTCGAAATGGTCAGAGAGGACAAGGAACAAGATACAATTCTTACAGCTATTTTTAAAATAATGTGTTATGGCTGAAAAAACAATATTATTATGTAAATTGTCAATTATTAAAAGTAACATCGAACCATTCGTCGAATGACGTCATTGGCTTCAAGCAGGCTGTGTCCTGGGCTCGTTCGGAAATCAAGTATGGCCGCCGTAACCTCGATTTCTCTGCTATGCACTGCTGATGCTGGTTGATCTTCTCCCTCAGAAATAAATGTGTATTCCCTTCTCTGTGGAGTTGTAGTTGTCCTGGAATATAGTGTAGAGTGTTCTTCCTTCTTCTGCGATGTCCTTTCGTGATGGTTTACTGGTGAAGTGTTCGGTGTTCAAATGTGTTGTATTCGTGTTCTGCTAATACGGTTTAATATATTCTCAAAATGGCCGTTGATTTCTTGTGCTCGTGTTAAAATAGTGTTATTGCTGTTGTTCTGTATTAGTTTGGTGTTAATTATTCTCTGTTGGTGGTATTTTTATTTAGTTAACCTCTGTTACACTTTTCGGGGCTGCACTCACGGTTTTGCACTAAATTATACTTTTTCGGTCTTCTGTTAGTAATTTCTCAACTGTTCATATTAACGATTAACAATAGACTGGCGACTGAAAGCCGTCGTTTTGGGGTAATTTATGAAATGTCTTTTTCCTATTACCATTGTTTTTTTATAAAAGTACGTGTCTCAGATTTGGTTCATCCTCTAAATATACATAACAAGTTTTCCTATTTATTGCTGTAACTCAATTATTTATTAATTTTACAAAACTCTAATTATTCAGCAATATTCTTAAATTAATTTTACATAATTTGATATATAGCTGGGTCTGTTTTAAATTCATATAAGCTTAAAATTTACAATTTTTGATATTTATGGTAGGCCTCATATTTTGTACAAATTTAGTATTTAAATGGTTTACAAGTGTTTTTCTGATAATATTTCCATGAAATAATATTAATCACTCCGTGATTATTATTTGTTGTTAATAATTTTGTTGTTATAACACTTCAATATTGATTAATTTACTTTTTAGTCGGAGTTGAATACCATTTAGGCCTAGTATTAGTTATTTCCAAAAGAAGTTAATTTTCTTCCTTTGTCATTCCATTCGTTATTATTTGTATCTGTACTGATTATATTTTCATATTTTTGTGCTGTATGGACTAAATTCTACTCCTTATATTATGTAGTTTGATTGCATTTATTTAATTAAGGTTGACTCTCTGATAGATGGTTTTGGTTTACATTACTGGTCTGTTTTCCTAGAGTGGTGTATTAGCTAATCTGCTTTGTATTTTTTACATGGTTTACAGTTTTAAATAAAATTATAACATTCCTATTTCCTACTTGCCTCTCTGCCTTGACAAACTTGAAAATTAGTTAACATTATTTTGAACACAACACAACATCTTATTATCTACTATTTTTCATATATCACCTAATTTTAACAAAAACATCTTATGCCTATTATTTTTAACTGTATCATTCAATGATAACAAAATATCTTATACTTATTATTACCTAGACATAATTTAATTAGAAAATAAAAAACTTCTATTACTAGTAATACTGTTAGTCATTAACTGTTTTTTGTATTTATTTTTCTTTTGAAAACAATTCAACTGTGATTAAAAAAACATCTTATATCTATTATCACCTTATATCTAAAATATTATCTAATTAACAATAAATAAAAAACATCTTATGATTAGTTATACCCTCAGTTATGAACTGTCCTCTGGTATTTTTGTCCTTCTCACAATTTACTTAACTGTAATTAAAGAAAATATTTTATGGGTAATAGTATTTCTTATATCTAATTTAAAAAACTCTTATTACTACTAATGTTGTCAGTCCTTAGACTGTCTTAGATTCTTATGATTTTACTAGTCTTATCTACACTCATGGTAGTCCTTTTATATTATTCACTTCATTGCATATTTTTTTCATAGATTTTTTTAGCTATGTTTCTCACTACACTCACTGTAGTTTCTAATTTTTGTTACCTCACTTCACTTTATTGGGTTCTACACTATGGTAGTCTTTTCAGTGGGTTCTACACTATCGTAGTCTCTTTTGGGTTGTTACATATAATATTTATATCTAGTTTACAATTCGGTTTTCATTGGATTGTATCTTGTAACTTGAGTTACTGGGTCTAAATATATTGGTTTTAATTTAGTTCAATGGCATGTATTCCTTTATTAACATTTTTGGAATAGCTCTTCTTATTTCTAGGCTCTTTTTAGGAATCTTGACATATTTGGTCCTTTCTTCATTATTATATTAGTAAATTTCTTGTCTTGTGGTTTCTCTGCTTCTTGACTTTATAAATTTCTCTTATTAAAATTGTTTTCACCTTTTTATCTCTTTTCTTTTCTTTCCTTTTTACTGCTTCCCCAATCTACTGGGTATACTGCTGGTTTATTGGGTTTTTATATATGGTAGGTTATTCGTATATTGACCAATAGTTTTCTTTGTTATTGTTTATTCTTATTAACATTTTATTGACTTAATGTACAGTTTCTTTAGTTTAATCTTTAACCAATTTATTATTCTCACTCCCTATGGACCTTTTCTTCTTTATTTATGTTGCATTAAGTTAAAATTTTAATGTGATAATTTTGATATGCTACAATATTATTAATAATAAAATTAACAATCGTATATAATGTAGTCTTAACGTGTTTGTCAGACAAAAAATAAACAAACAACAATACATATTCTTTGTCAAATTTTGTTGCTTCCCTGCTATATACACTTTTTCCTCGAACGAGGCCTTCCGGTTTCGCAACCATTATCAAGATCTTCCTAAAACAACTGTTGTTGTAGGAAGATCTTGATAATGGTTGCGAAACCGAAAGGCCTCGTTCGAGGAAAAAGTGTATATAGCAGGGAAGCTACAAAATTTGACAAAGGTGTGATGAAGACTGCTAACATAGAGAAAATAACTGATAATACATATTCTTTACTACATTTTTTACAACCAAATTAATATAAGATTAACAGCAGTCATTACTAATTTGGTGATTACCACGTAAAAAACGAGCTTTTCTAAAAGCTGTGTATCTTAGTGTTATTTCTCTTAAGATATTTTGTAATTAGTTTTAAATTCAACGCTTCTCACGTCTCCTTTTGAGAATTTCATTAACATCTTTACTTTTACATGTTTGTACTATAATTTTACTAACACATTCTTGCACTTCTTTTTCTTTTAAAACGTACAGATATATTTGCTTTTCTCACTTGATCCCAGCAGATTTTAGATCGTGCTCATCATCGGTGGAACTTCCACTCCTGTCGCACACATTCACAGCACGAGACGATCGCTCAAACCTAAACCGCACCTGCAACACACCAAAACAACTGCACACAACTGCTTACAACTTAGTCAAAAAACACTTTGGAATCTCACCACTAGCAAGAGAAGGGTTCATTTAACCAGAACTGACCTCTTGTGTTTTTGCTGGTTACATGGACCACGAAATCAGTCAGTGGACAAAAGCCCACCTGACATGGCTGCCGCTTCATTAAAAGAGTAAAAGTGTGTACACGCCTCTTACCAACTCAATAAAAATACTGTTAGAAAATGAACGTTTAAAAGTTTTAAATCTTTGAATAATATGTAATAACTGAAATTATTTTAAAAATATCATTTTGTTTATTTCTGTTTCCTTTTTCGATGTGTCGGTATTAAAAAATTACAGTTCTAATAAACACGCAGTTGTAAATAAGAGATAATAAAACAATAAAAAATAATTGTAGGGAGTGATAATAATTAGGTAAAAACTAATTCATACAATAGGGTGATTCAACAAACGTATTAAAACAATAACAAACAATTCCCAACAATTGTTTCAGTATTGTCAATAGAAACACTAGAACAGGTACTGTAACATATTGTAAGCACGTAACGTTCATACGTTACAAACTGTCACTGCTGTAAAGAAATTGCTTGTCTAGCTTTGTAAACAATGACAAATTGAATGGGTGAGGCGTGAAGGGCATACAAAAGAGGTTTCGATGACTTGTCTCTTTGTTATCGTCTACAAGACATGAACAATGTTGTACTGAAACCATAACGATTCGGTCCCTTGCAATATTAAAAAAAAAAACTGATGTCTTCTTTACCACTATTTGGGTTTTATGTTCACAGTGTATATTTTCGCCACTGTAAACTTATTGTCCTAACTTTAGACTGTGGTAAAAATAAATACCACAAAGACGGTGCGTGATCTACACATCTCATTCTCAAAAAATTTACGCGAATTAGATGCAAAAAGTGTGGTGTTGCACTTTGCATAGTACCGTGTTTTTTTGAAAAATATTGTACATTACAATGTGTATTACATGTAATAATTAAAAACATTGTGTAACATGTTTAACATTGTAACAGTTGTAAATAAAAATAACAACAAAATAAATAAAAAATTAAAATAAAAAAAAAATTGTATAACTCAACCAGCGGCAGTTCAAAGCCTGCGTCAAAAATGAGGAAACTTTTTAATAAATTAGAATAATCGTTACGCGACGTAATGTTTGAGTTAGGTTGGGTTTACTCATTGCGTTTTTCGACGGCCGTTGCTGCGGTTGGGCCAACGGCCGATGATTTTTCTCCTTGTTCCCACATACTGCGGTACTGCAGTCCGGTGGGAGAAACCTCTCCCTACCTAGTCTCGTCTTACAATCAGTCAGTCTGTACATTCCTCCCATTTTTCAACAAGTCCTCCAGCTACTTCCAACCAGCACTTTTCTTTTAAAGTTAGGTCTTTAAAAAGGTTGTGGCTTTTGTCCCAAAGCGGAGGTTGGTCTTGCACTAATGCTATTAATTTGTCACAATCCGTGGCGAACAAACGTTGTAGGAAGTGTGTCACCGACGGCCGGTACTGTGGGACCGGCTCCGTCTGGATCTTTGTGTTCTGCCCTTCCGTTCAACGGCGCCGATGACGTTGACGCCGCAAAAGCTCCGTTGGAAATTTCCAACGGCCGGTGAAAACACCGCACCGGTGTATGTGGGTACCGCCACTCTATAATAAAGGTGTTGACTCTTCTGCTCCGTTACCGCACCACAGCAACGGCCGTCGAAAAACGCAATGTGTAAACCCAGCCTTAGTGTAGGCAACAGGAAGCTGTGATTGCTAACCCCACAAGCGTCCCACTGCTGCGACAGCTGTCAGTCGTTCCGTCACCAAGGTCGCTCTCCCCTCCACGTCGCGGAAAGGCTAATAAGTCTACGGTCACACTTAGTGTTTCTGTCGCCGCGTTAGAATCAAGAAGTGTAAAGCATGTAATCAAGTGGAGCCGGTCACACTAGGCGTACGACGTTTGCGACAGCGTTCCTACGCGGCGACAGATACGCTCACAGTGTTAACGGAGCGGGACATACTTGGCGTTCCTGTCGCTGCTCCCCCACCCCCACTCATTCACTCACGTGGCATTCCGCATTCATTCTTCGTTGATGGTTGACCTAAGTTATATTGATTACTGAATTAAATTCATTATTTTTGTTACTTGTTATTATTGTTATTACTGTTATTATACAGTCCAAATTTCGTGTTCTGTTTGGAAATGTCACCCTCAGTCTATGACAACAATTCATTAAACGATGAATGAAACACTCATTCGAAAATAAGAAAAAATTCGTCTTTTTCATTTATGAGTAAGCCAACTAACGTATAAAACTGGCCGTGCGTCAGACGTATAGCATTGACCGAGTGTAGCCTACACCAAATCTCCTCTTTTTCTTCTTTCTTAAATAACTTCTCGAAGCAACTGCGAGTAAGACATCATCTTCACTCAAACAAGACATATGGAACACTGAAACAGTGCGCGTTAGTCGCCAAGTGTGACACCCCCTCAGGCCTGCGTTTCTGTCGCTGCGCGTATCGAACGCGGCGACAGAAACGCCAAGTGTGACCGTAGACTAACAGAGCGAATAAAGTACAGTCAAAATAATTAGTCATGAAACGTGTATCTGGTTGTGCTGGGTTAACAGTTCTCAATGGGCATTCGTAGCTTTGACGCGTTGTTTTCGGACCAATTATTTTGTGTTCACAATAGCTGCAGAGTAGGTGGTCACATGGTTGTGTGTCGTGGTTTGTCACCTCACACCCCCTCTATGCCACTGAAAGCACTACAGTCTGCGCGACCCTTTTGATAACTGTTTCATCTGTAATTTATTCAAAAGTAAGGCACACAAAAGAACATTGCATATTCCCGGACAAACGTTTATTAAAACTACAAAAGTAGTAATATTAAATGTTTATAGTGTATTCTTTTTAGCGTTTCTACTGTTAAGAAATTAGGGTGTTAACGCAGGGGCCACGCACCTGTGTTTGTTTGAATTCTCGGGACTTTAGCATTGCTGTTTACGCTTTGCTAAATGCAACACTATTCATCAGTACTAAAGGACAGTATAATATTGTGACAAAATTACAGAACGTTCTACACGTGTTTCGGCTATCCCAGCAGAGCCCAGCTCTAATGTTTGTGTGCGTACGTCTTGCCGCTTTGAGAAGAAAGGCAGTTACGTGACACATATCATGCGTCAACAATCGAGGCTGTTCCAGACTTACTGTGTTCAAGGGTGCAAGCAATATTACGCTCTACTGTTTTCGAATAGTGTTGACGCATATTATGGATTATTTTGGAACACTTGTGCTATCTATTTAAACAACGACAGCTGCCGCTGAGAAGTCAGTTTAAGTGGCGATTTATTCAAATGATTTTTGAGGTATTGTGGCGAAGGTGTTATTGCGTTATAATTGTGCGGGACTCTATTAGTTGACATTATTATTGAGTGTGAACAAATTTTAATTTGATTATTGTACAAGTTCATATAAACTGTTAATTGTGATAGTTAAAGCTGGTTGTCAGCGACTTTATTGATGTCTTGTATTTTGTTTTCCACTGCACCATACGACTATCGCAGACACCGTCGTAACAATTTAATTCACCAACCGATTTAATTCTGCTCCTTACACACGCAGGTCGTTTCGTTACTCTTCAAAGCACTCGCAAAGACTCGAGAAAATACGGAAACTCAATATCAAATTACCGTCGTCTAAAACAATTTCCGCTCTCCAGTTTGCTACGTTCACCAACTTTCTTCACTTTTATTACTTGTACTTCCGGTTGAATAGTAGTGTTTCCTGTTTCCGGTGTGTGGTAGCGGCTATCCAATCGTAGGTCTATAGCCTACACTATGGTTGACTGCCCAGTGTTGCCGCTGTTTTATGTGTCATTAATTTACAAGGTTTTTGGGTCGCTGAACTAGAGATGTGCTAAATTAGTATTTGAAAATAACAGGTACGAAAAAAACGTTCAAAAATATAACACGTACCAATACCTGTTATTATATGCCTATTATATATATACCTGTACTATATAATTTGTTATAAGAAATAAATTGAAACTAAAATTATTAACAGTGTTACTTTACACTGTGACTTTATTAATCTGTTACTATCTAAAAAAAAAAAAGAAGAGAATTTATAGGTCTATCTCCCTTTGGGAATACTAATCTAAGTTTTCACTTGGAATATACAAACTTACATAGATTTTACATTAAATTATTGATTTCATTTTGGTTAAATAAATCAGTTGCAAAACTCGAGCGATGAAATTTAGAGTGCATGTAGTAGCACAACAAGGAATTTCAAAAAAAATTTACGTGAGATGTGCAGTGAAGTTAAAATCATCTCGGAAATCACATTTAAAAAAAGTACTATAGCCTATGGCCTACCAGCCGCTCTGTACTCTGTAGGTTATAACATAATATTTTTCGTGGCAAAACCCAAGAAATTTTTCAAAATTTACCAAGTTGGTGACTCGTATAACATATAATTTGTTATTACAATCTACATTATACATTAATTTGTATATCTGCAAGAGAATAAATTTAACGTCAGTATGAATTTTTTTCATTTATTAATAACAGCTTCGTCTCTTTACCATTCAGATATTCTGATCCTCGCTCTTTTGTTTCGTTTTACACTTGTGTGGTAATCGGCACATGCGCAGAATCATATATTCAGCACCAATAACTGTGACTTTGTACTAGTAGTATTATATTATTTATTCTTTATTGTGACTTCATTCGTTAGTTGCGTAGTGCGGGATCCCGAGACTCGGAACCGCGAGGCCGCGCGTAATCGAAACGGGTATTTCGACTTTTCAGTTATTATTGAATGGGAACAAGTATTTCAACTTTTCAGTCACTGTTATATCCGTTCCACAAAAATAATCTTTCCAAAATACCTGTTATAGTTACATTGGACCAGCTCTACGCTGAACATACTATTATATTACTATGTGTCTGTGACTAATGACATTAGTTTTAGCATCTCATATTTTTCGGATAACTGCAGATATACTTTTTGGTAACAGTATTAAGTAATATAATTAGGATAAATAGGATTATATAAATTAAAGGATAAACCAACTTTAATAATTCTATCATCTGCACTTCAAAAACAAGAAAAATATTTTCTACATCATTTTCATTATCACTCCGTCTTGTTTTATTCAAATATTTAGTTTTTTCGGCACGGCTCAATAACAAAAAAATTAACACTCTTTTGTATGAAACTGTAACGGCTACTTAGGCCGTTACGCAAAATTTAAAAACTAGACCACTTGGCCTAGAGGAAGCGGAAAGTGTGCTGGAGCCCAGAGTGACAGGACTTGCAATGAACACTCTTGTAACCAGTAACAATTTTTATTAGTGCCATTTTCGTTAACATCAATTAAGTTAACATAAAATATTTAGCTGTAAGTCTTTCAAACAATTGGATTCCAGTATCATTTACCCTAACAACATCAATTTAAGTTATCGTAAAATATCTAGTTGAAACAGCTGGAGTTCTGGTACCCTTTTGTTCAAGAGCATTACTTTATGTTAGTATAAAATTACAGTTACAGTCGATTTAAAACAGGTGGATTTGTTGCTGACTGAAGTGTGATCATTGGAACCAGTACCAGTACTTGTTGAAGAACTCAAATGGTACCATGTAGACCGGTGTGCGATGAGCGCTGGTGGTGGTCCTTGAAGTGTGCAGAAGTTCCAGCGAGTCTCATTCCGGGCAGATGTCTTTCGGTGTTCTGTAGCAGGAGTATTTTTGGGCCTAACGGCTTCGGAGAGCATTCTGCTGCACTGCTCTGCAGATAGTGACCGGTGTAAATGTCACTATCTCCGCATCCCCTTTCTCTAGGCTGCACGCCTCACCTGAAACCCTTTACTAGCTTACGAAGTCATATGAAAGTTCCACGGAACGCTTATCCCTGGGCCGTCAGACCAATTTATAATTAGGGGCTCCTTTGACATTATCAACCTATATACTAACATACCAGTTAGAAACGCTGCAGATTTTAAGGAATAATTTGTTTGAAAGTAACAAATTAAACTCCCAAATGATAGAAGAGCTAATGAGCCTACTTGAAGTCATTTTGGGTTAAAATTATTTTACATTCGCTGACCAATTTTACAGTCAACGTGATGGCTTGGCAATGGGCTCGCCGCTATCTGGTTTGCTTGCTGACATTTATTTAAATTTCTATGAAAACACATTAGTGATTTCTAACAACATTTACAAACATAACGTCATATTTTATGCACGTTATGTTGATGACACATTTATAATACATATAAAGGTACTCTACGACAGATCGAGAATTTTAAAAACTTTATGAATAATGTAAGTGAGAACATTCAGTTCACTCTTGAGACCGAAATAAATAATAAATTAAACATTTTAGACTTAACAGTCACTAAACACTTCGATACACTGAAATTCAATATATATAGGAAACCAACCACCACCGATGTAACCATACCTGTCGACTCACATCACCCCTTTTCGCAAAAAATGGCAGCCTTTATTAAATTATACACAGACTTTTAACAGTACCTCTTGACGACGAGGATTTTAATGATGAACTTAACACAATAAAATACATAGGTCAAGCCAATGGCTACAATAGTTCCTTGATTGATAACCTCCTTAGGAAACAAAAGCATAAACTATCTAAACCTCGCATAGAAATAGACAATAAAACCATTTTTATCTCAACGACATATACCCAAATAATGCCAAAAATGTTAACTAATGTGTTAAGTAATCATAATAATACCGTAACATCTAAAACTAACAATAATCTTTTGAACACACTCCGCAATAAAATAACTATCCCTTTAGAAAGGAAAACGGGGGTGTACAAATTATCGTGCGACGACTGTAAATGCTTCTATATCGGCCAGACGGGACGAGGTTTCCAAAAACGTTTTATTGAACATATACCTAAGCACAATCTGAAGGGTCAGACAACATCATCAAACATAAATTCCGACTATGCACGGGACTTGATAGACGAAAATCATAAATATACAAGATTTGTTTCCAACTTGAAAGCCCTGCGTTTTTGTAATAAAGGCACTTATATGAACGCCTTGGAAGAATTTGAGATATATAGGGCGTGCAATGACGTACACAATAGTGACTTCGTGTTGAACGAACATTTAAATTTTAAATCAAATCTGCTGTATGATAAATCTGCAATAAACCTGTCTACGCGGTAGCTACTGATAATCAGTGTCCGATCGGTCCGCATCGAGTGCGCACTCAAGTAAAGCGCGCATGTGTGTAATCATTTTAAATATTTGTATTTTCATGTATAACGACCTCGTAAGAGTGAATTTTTATTTTATCTTCTGATGACGGGACACATGTCTCGAAACGCGTAAAGTAAAAAAACGCACAACGAAGACACACGACGGAATAAGGTAAATATTATAAAGATTTTTACTAGATAGCTTCGCCGTAGCGCAGACACGGCCTTAATAATCGAGTTAGCAGTGCCACCCAGCTGCTATGCGCTTTGGCGGTCTTGAACCTTTAAATCACGCCGGGAAATTTCATACCCCGGCACAAAACGAATGGCATTATTTTACTTGATTAAGAATAGCTTAATCGGGTGAACTGATTGCCAGGGCTTAACAATAAATGCTGTAACTCCACCAAGCGTTTGTGTTTACTTCAATAATTTTAAATTATTTTACGCGTAAATGATATCGTTTGTAATTATCACTAATAGACAGAAACTATGGGTAAATCTTCTATTCGGGCTGCTTCCATAGTAATAGTTTTGTCGCTTGACGTTTTGATTCCTGGAATGTGCGATAGTCGTCAGAAGCTAAACGACATAAAACAACTTACAATAAAGCACTATAAAATGTATTTGCAGTACGTATACATAACTACAGTAAAATAAATTTTCATAATAATGTAAGTCATACAAACGTTAGACACAACGTGCAAGAATAAAAATATGAGACTAAAGTACAAAATAATTTTAAATAAAATGAATTTCTCTTACATGTGATTGCCGATTGAAAGATCCTAAAGTTAACAACGGCTAGACAGATGTCTCCTTATGTATTTATACCCCCCACCGCCACACCTTCCTGTTAAAGAGTAGGCCCCCACCTACATTTCTCACTCCATCATGAAACTAAAAACACCAACCCACACTAAATATCAACAAGTTCAATGGCTGTGAGGGACGAAGGCCTTGCCCGTCGCCCGCTCGTATACTGCGTTCCGAGCTTCAAATAGAGCTCCCGCCGCAGGGACGACTGATTGGTCTGGATTTAGGGTGTGGCCTGCTACCGGCCGTGGGAAAAAAAAATATCCAACCTATACCGGTAACTTCCGACCTGTCGCAACCTACACGACCCTCCATCGCATTTCTCAAATTATTAAAACAATTCTGAGGAATAGACTAGATGATTTTCCCAGTAAGTAATCATCCATCGCTTAGAGGTTTTAAAAAATAGAAAAAACCCTTCTGCGTCGACAAGCGTAGCATCCCTAATCCAACGTTTCATCAACAGAGCACTTACTGCGCAATGTATGCATATGCGTGCGTTCAAAGTAGATTTAGAAATGGCCGTTTAAATACAAAATTTAATTTTTTATTTGTTAAAAAGTGTCGTGTCAATTCACTAGCAAACATTATATTATATTTCGAAAACATTATTCTCCGCTGTCATTACAAAACTGATGTATTAATTGTTCCAGGAAATAAGATAAAAAGCCGATTAACAATAAATACTGTGAAAGAATGTAAATTCTGACTATTTTTTTAACAAAACCTGGTGTACAACAAATTTTGAATTTGAATTTGACTACTGTAACATAAACTCTTTAATTTTAGCTGCTGTAATAACACGTGTTTGGAAAAGATATATTATACCCTGTACAAAATTGTTGTTACTATTTAATCTGCAGCGCCGCTTATAAATAAACAGAACAGAACACTAAATACGACCGAGAGGGAAATAATTAAGTCCCATGCCAGTCTGCTGATATCTGCCGTTTCCAGAAGCGTCATTTACAACTAGTCACCAAATTTTATATTACATCTAGCTTATTCTAGCTTATAATCTAAAATGTTCAAATTTCATACTGATTTATGTTCTTAACTTCATAATTTTAGCCATCGAATAGGACTAACCAAAACAATAATTGCAAACATAAGATTACGTCGTTCTTTCTTCAGGAAAATATATTTGCGCCCAGAGAAATTTAAATGTCAGAATGGAATCCTTATATAGAAAGTAGGCTAAAAAGTGTATTTACCTCTTCCTTCGCAATATTTCCATCTAATATGACTTTCTTTCAATGAAGAAAGTTGTGTTAGTGGTTAAAATCACAAGCAGAATTATCACTGTTGCACACCACTATATAAAAATTATTCCAATTAGCGCTTTCAAGCTTCACAGCTCATCGTCAGATCGGATATGAAACTAATAACCTGAAAACAAACCCCTTCACCCTCACCCCACTCCACCCTGCTCACACACAACAAACTATAATTCAATGTCCCTTCCCCACCCTTAGACCTGTCCCACCATCTGGACAGTTACTAGGTTACTAGGAGAAATACTAGGTTTAAAAGGAATGCACACACACACACACACACACGCACACACACACACACACACACACACAACACTGAAGCATAAGGAATTTGCTAGAAAAATATGTAACTGTCCAGATGGTGGGACAGGGCTAAGGGTGGGGAAGGGACATTGAATTATAGTTTGTTGTGTGTGAGCAGGGTGGTGTGGGGTGAGGGTGAAGGGGTTTGTTTTCAGGTTATTTGTTTCATATCCGATCTGACGATGAGCTGTGAAGCTTGAAAGCGCTAATCAGAATAATATTTTTATTTAGAACACTCTGAGTGCTTGTTATTACGTTGGCTTTAATGCCATATAATGCAAAACAGAAATGATTCACTAATTGTATGATATAATAAACTTTAATTTAACAAAATGATGTGTTATTTAAGAAGCACTTCACTTGACCCAGATCGAAGGGTTGGGAAAAGACAAATTAGATACTGAAACCTAATGATACTACCAAGCCCTGATACGGGTAAGTCTACACTGGCAAATTTTGTATAAATTGTCCGCCATTTACAAAACCGGTTATGTACCGCTTATACGTATAAGGTAGAAAGGTATAATGCAACAGTACAAGTAGGATGAGTACTGTGGATTGCACCAAGTAATTTAAATAACTGATTAGGGGTATTAGATACAGTAATGCATTTGATAATAATAAGAGTTCTGCAATAGAAATTGTAAAAGAGACGCCTGACTTGCAGGTTGGGACAGGTGATTGACGCCAGCTGCTCTCTGTATGTGTGTGTGTGTGTGTGTGCGCGCGCGCGCGCGCGCGGCTTGTTCATTCCTGAAAAGCGCCACCGTTTTCAGTAACGATATAAATTATTGAATTTAAATTAATTTATAATGCTTGTGTGCATGGTAGCGAAAAACTAAAGACACCAAAATGTGTGGTTAAAAATAACGAACAAGTGTATAAAAAATTGTGAAAAACGAATGAAAAGTTTAATCATAAGAAGTTAAAAATCAATAGTAATTAGAGTAAGTAAGATAAGGAAAAACGGTTTGTGCATGATGAACACCTAGAAATTACCGATCGAATGAATATCGGATAATGTGCCAAAGACTTCGCAATTCGCGAAGACGAGCAAATTAAGTGTAACAATAATGCGTGGTTTAAGAGTGACGCTCTCGACACTTTCAAACATGCAGAATATTGTCGAGACATGACTTTGGCGCCTTGGGTATAAATACGAGAACGCGCAAACATCTTTCTCTTTGTCGTCAGACCATCACAGCGGCCGGAGGCTATGTCCAAGAACTACAACTCGATTCTCGTGCAATCATCAGAACAGCTGGAGGCTATGTCCAGCAACTAGATCTTCTAGAATTGATTGACAACCATGGCAGCCAAAGTGTCTACGTAGAACAACAACTACCGTAGATCAACCACAAGCAGAAACCAGAGTCTTCTAGACTGCACATCCGTTCGAGTGAGCAGTTGGAACCAGAGGCCATGACCAGGAACGGGAGAATCCAGTGAACCAGAGTACGAGAGACTACAAGACTCCTAGAATACCCGACTCCAGGACTTCCAGGACCGAAGAGGATCATCCGTATCCAGGACCGAAGAGGACACACTTCAGATCTACCACACAAATAACAAGGTGACAAATAACCATGCATTTATAAGAAACCGAGACGTAATCAAAAGACTTTAAATATTAAAGAGAAAAAGAATAAACAACTCGATTCTAAGATGAGTCAAGTAACTCTACAGTTGTAGATAAGTTTTTGTTTGTACATTAAGTACAGTAATATGAAAGACTGTGTAACAATAAGAGTTAGCAGCAACTGTAATTTAAAATATAATTGTTAGTAGTAAATGACGACCTTGTAAGAGAAATTAATAGAAAGCAATGCATATGCAGTAACAAAGAGAAATAATTACTATTAAAAAAAAAGAGTTAGATAATTAAAAGAGTAGATAATCAGTAAGATAATTGAGCTAGTTGAGAGCAGTATAGAAAACTTATAACAATGTACTAGCAATAAGATTTTATATGTTTTGTGTCAAATAAGACTATGAATTATACGTAGTAGGTACGTAAAAATACGAACATTTGGAATCGTAAAATAAATAAGAAATAAACTTGTAATCTGAGATTGCAAATTACCCGTAATAAATATGTCAAAATAAAAATGAGTTTCTAAACCGCAAAACAAATAAAATAAAAAAGTGTTAATAAAAATTGAAATGATTTATAAACCAACCAAATAAGAATTATTATTATTATTATGATTACAACCTTCATTCTTGCATACACACGAATTTAATGTGATGTAATGTACATAAAGATTTAACAACATCAATAAATAAACGCATTAAAATCGTTGTGATGTTGTAAATGGCTTCCAAAAACGTGGGGCTAACACATTAAAATTGTGATGTTGTAATACGTATGTTGACAGCTCTGCCCTCATTTCCTCGCGCGTATATAATTGTTTCTTTAATGTTGAAAATTCGTATATGATTTACCAAATGTTGGATGATTAATAAAAGCGCTCTAATTTATTGATTTTGTAACTCCTTTCATTTCTAAGATTATTTATAAACCCAAATTAACACACGCCGCTGGCTTAGAAATAAACTTACGTTAAATGAGTTTAGAATTTTCCTAAATTTTGTAACAGCTGTCGGGGATGATTGATTTTCTATATCCCCGCAGTTACGTCACACTTTCTATTTATGGCTTAATTAGTGGCGCCCTGTTAATAACTTTTGCATTATATATGTAGACGCAATTTATGCGGCCGCATTGTATAGTCTGTGTCAATTATAGTTCTATACAAAATGAGTATAAATAAAACCCATACCCCGACTATAAATTCAGTATTTATACACAATTAGTAAATTATTAATAGTTCTATTGATAGAATTTACTTTCAATGCGCACTGAGTAATGTAAAATAAACTGTAACTTTGCACGATTGCTAAACAGCATTATAGGTTTATATAAATGCCAGAAACAGGAGCTTCCGTTGTCTGTAACTTTACATTCAACAAAGAAATTGGTCTGTGGACAATCAACGTACTGTAACGTGGAGCCTAAGCCTATAGAACATCCCAGAACATTCTCCCCCCCCACCCATCAATTGTCCCAGGTGTTGCCTCAGTCAAAGCCGCTCAAAATTAGGTTCTAGTGTGTTCCAGAACACTTGAGATACGCATTAAGTCGGCGTGCAGTAAGGAGGGAAAGCTATACTAGACCTCTGCGCGACCTATAAAAAAGCAAGATCGTCTGTCGTTGTCAAGTCAGTTAGGTGAACGATTTCTTGGCGCGGATCGAGTGTTTGTCGAAGTATTGCGTGAAGTGTTTTTGAGTTATAAATTGTGTGGAAGACTATTATTTGACATTATTATTGCATGCTGATTATTCCATCTAACTGGAATTATTGTACGAGTTGATTACAAATAATTAATTGTGATAATTGAATTTGGTTTTTAATGAGTTTATTGGTGTGTTGTGTTTTGTTTTCTACTGTACCATACCACGATTCAGTTAGACCGTCGTAAAAACATAGAATTATTTGTATAGCCAGTACTTCAGTTCTTATATCTGCAGAATTACGTTGTGTTAACAAAGACAAGAGGACGGTAATGAGCACATGTCTTGGCTGTGTGAAAACCAAAGTGTTTGATGGTGTTAGTCACAGTGATAGTGATAGTAGTAATCATAGCTGGCCGTAGTCATAGTACGTATGTATCATACGTAAACTATTCGTTAGGCTCACAACATCAACATCAAATTACAGCACACCCTCGACCTCAGAGCAGTACATGCCCTGGTAAGCTTAAGGTAAACGTGTACAGAAAGATGAATGAAGGTAACAATGGGACAATAACGGTTTGAAGAAAACAGGTGGCCCATAATAGAAGGTACTAAAGTGGAAGAGTATAACACTGATTCGTAATAACACCGCCAAACTATTTTAAGCATACAAGGGCAAGGGGACAAAGAGGATTTACAAACATCTGCTGACATGTAGCAAAGAGACTCAAATAAGAGTTGCCTATCATTTTGAATAACCAGTTATTTTTGACTCATCACGTTTACTGTTCTTACCTGAGATATTTTTTATTTTTGGTATTGTAACTAAAATAAACGAGCTTAAACTCTGGTAAGTGTTCAAATACCAATTCTGTACTCATTAAGTTAGTTGATGTAAAATAAATAATTATTTTTAGTGTTATACATTCACACGATTTACATCATTTATGAACGATTAACATCACTTGCCGTAGTTCACACAATGCTCGCTGTTGGTGGACACGATATGCAGAGAGAGAGAGAGAGAGAGAGAGAGAGAGAGAGAGAGAGAGAGAGAGAGAGAGAGAGAGAGAGAGAGAAGTGAAGGGGGACAGATGGAGAGAATTTTACTACCACGCAGCTTGCTGTGTTTCCCCTTAAACCTGAATCGAGTATTCATTGTGTGTGGTCTCCAAGTTGCATTAATTAATTGAGAATAGTTAGATACCTGATTATATTTTCCTTCATGCAAATTTCCTTTGGTCGTTACTACGTACGACGCGTTTCGGGTTCACAGTCCCATCATCAAGAGAAAATCATTCGAGGCGAGCTTAACAATATACACGCACATAAGAACACTGAATTCATTATATACTCGTATCGCGCGAGGACACGATGCGCATCGTCGAGAAAATAAAAGCGTACATCTTGTCGCGTCGCACCTAACGACCAAAGGAAATTTGCCTGGAGGAAAATATAATCAGGTATCTAACCTATTCTCAATGAATCGAGTAGTTACGAAATGACAACACCTTGTTAACTTGGTCCTAGGAATAGGCTTATAATCTGATTGGAAATTCAACGATAACGTACATAATTACGCAAGGTTCACGAATAATCACTAGCTAATACCGATGAGACAAGAAAGCCGGAATAGAAGAAAAAAGATTAATTATAAAAAGTGACACAATAAGATATACTACATAAGAAAATACAGGGTATAGGATTTATTCGTTTGCAAATTAAACACAAGTTACATCTATTTCCTATCAGCTTATAGTAGGGAGAACTGACTGCGTCGTACGCGTGTGAAAGCTTTTTTTTTTATTTTGTTGTTGTACATAATTATTTTCTCTTCAACAGTAAAAAGTTTAAATAATTATTTACTTCATAGATTGCAATTAATTTTACAACCTACCAAACAATCAGTACTTACTCAATGGTCTGCGACAAATACAGTGTATTTGTATCAGATGTATTGAAAAAGAAAGAAAACATTTTGGGTCACAACCTCCTTAGTTTTCATCAATTTATAATTTTTATTTCTTCCGTAAAACCTTATCCATATTACTAATTTAGTAGTAATCTTGGTGATATGTTTAGAGTATACGCTCGTGAATTAGTATGATTATGAAATACGATTTTACATATTTGAACAATTACGTTCTATAATGAAAGCCTTTTGAAATTATAACAAGTTCAGTACAAGTTTGGTACTTTTGAAAATCTATTTCACTTGGTGTTTATTACCATAGATTTTTTTTTTTATAGAGCTGAATTTTCACATTTTTAAGAACTTGATTTTATTCGCTATACATGCAAAACATTGTTGTGTTATTGCTCTTTTCATCTTTTTCAAAGGTTTGTAATAAACAAATTGCAATTCGAATGGATTTATGGTACATTTAAAAATCATGTATAACTTTGTGTATTCCTAAGAAGAAACCGGAGTCACAAGCGACTCGAAACTGTCGTAAAGTCTATTAATAGTTTACTTTTTCTCCTGCTCCTTTTCCTTCCGTCTTTGTTGTTTTATCTGTAATCGCCTTTTTTAGGAACTATCTATTATGTAAATTATATTTACAGATACAATTTTCAAGTAGTAACTTCGACATTATTTTTTATTGACTTTTCAGCCAATTTTCTGTGTCTTTCTTATATTCCATAAATTTTCCTGGTCAATTATAGTTCACAGATTGTTCTGAGACTACAGCCATTGGACCATTGGACCGTAATATGTAAATTTAAGTTTACGCAATCGTTAATTATTTTTTATCCATTTTCTACGTTACTTTTTCTCCCCCACCAAAAAAAAAAAATTCCTGTAACATTAAAAAACCACTACCTGCCTCAATTGCAGTCTTTTAATGAAGCTTTAGTTTCAACCATAGAACAAATAATAGAACAAGTAATGCACAAACTTTTCACCATATAACTTTACCTCAGTTTCCGTTCTTTCTTTAAATAAATGACAAAACGGATAAAATAACAACTGGAAATTGTATTCTATTTATGAGGATTTCACAGCCGGAGTCAGCATTGTTGGAAATAAAATCCAGGCTATTCGGTTGTGGTCCATAAAGTTATTATTTTCAGACATTTCGGCCTGCAAATGTGAGACCAAAACGTCTGAAAATAATAACTTTAGTAGACCACAACCCAAAAATCCGGATTTTATTTCCAACAAAACTAGAAAATATTTCTTTTAAAAGCACAATTATTATTATTATTATTATCATCAAAATACCCTTATACCATATCGGTGTACAATGATGTACTTTATTCGGTCTCTTAGACTGGTAGATTAAACAGTTTAAAAGGATCAAAAATACTGCGGTACATTGTCGACTTGTTCAGTGTTGTAGATATAAAGTGGGAGACCATATCATAATCTTGACTTAGCAAGAGATCTATGGAATTACTGTAGCCGAGGTATAGCGCACCAGAGCTAAAGAGTAATAGTCTGCACTGTGGTGACAAACTGCACGTTAGAGATAGCTGTTGTTGTGTCTATTCACTGGCAAATCGCACTGTTCTTGAAGTCCTCCTATCCGTAGTAAGCCGAGTCAGCCAGACAGGGTTGGCATGAGACGACCTTGAAAAGAACCCACAATACAGCTTGATCATTACACCCCTATCCAGTGCAGCTTCTCTTTTGAGTTACTCCGCTGTTTGGGAAGAAAATATTCACTGTTAAGTTTATTACGCGGAAGCTTGAAGAAAAGAACAAGAAGAAATCTAGTCACAAACACTACTATAAGGGTGAGTCTTAAGACAGTAACTTTGAAAGGTCAAGTTAAGAAAGCACAGTTTCACTGGTTTGTAAATGTTCTGAATATGGAAAGAGACAAACTACCAGAACAACTGTATGGGGCAAGAATTTCTGGGACAAAACCGCGGAGGCCTGAGAAGAGTGACTTAGAAAGACAATGTGATGTGCTCTCTGTAGGTTCTGGAAGTGCAGTAGAATGAAGCCCTCGCTATGCAGAGCCCACGGTGGCGAGACTTTTGTTCAACCTCTGGACCTTTCAGTAGAAGGGGATTGGAATAATAATAAGTTTATTACGCACACATACTTTGCGTTTTCACACGCACTACTTGAAGATTGAAACTACCTGGTTCTCGCTTATTTGGTAACGCCATAACTAAACAACTGCGTCGTGGTAAGCCTTGTAATCTATTTGTAAACAGTATCAGGAGAAAGAAGGATTTATCAAAATGAAGTAAAACAAAGCACAGCATTCTCTTTGGATGTTCGGCTGCTACGTAATTGTAATGTTACAGATTTCACAAACTATACCGTATTATTACTTATGCTGGCCTTTTATAAAAGTTAATGAAAGGATTAATGTTTTGTTACATTCTCTGTAGTGGATTTTAGTCTATTGGAATTTGCAATTTCTTGACACAGGAGGACAACGTGAATAAGGATTCGATGCTGAACTTTACGTAAACGTGAAGGCAAATAGATTATATAGCACATACGTTTACATAGACTACAGATTCACTTAAATATTCACCGACATTGGCAAACACAACAGAGAAAGGCAAACACAGACCCCTCGCTGTGCGCTGTGCTGAACAACGCTCGGTTTGATTTTGCTACTGTTGAAAATCTATTTCACTTGGTGTTTATTACCATAGAATTTTTTTTATAGAGCTGAATTTTCACATTTTTAGGAACTTGATTTTATTCACTATACGTGCAAAACATTGTTGTGTTATTGCTCTTGAACAAATTGCAATTCGAATGGATTTATGGTACATATAAAAACACCATGTATAACTTTGTGTATTTGTGGTGTTACTACAATTTTTGTTCTAAAAATGTGAACAACGATGATTTAGATAATTAAGAAATTCTATAATTTGATTTGCAGATACAGAAAGGCTCCAAAATACCACTGCCTTTATGATTGTATCTACTCAATTACAACATTTCTCCCTTCACTGAGTGAAACTTAGTAAAACCAATTTATCACTTTTTACTTAGGTAAAACAATTATCCTTTTCTAATGAAATGGGATTTGTTAGGAATTGTTATTTTTTAATAACTTTTAGTTTGCTTTTATTCTTAATCTTAGAATTTCCAAAAAAGGTACTCATATAGGCCTATATTATGTGCGTGAGTGTACGGGTAGGCCTATGTCATAAATAAATATAATGGATATGTAGAATCATGATTATAGAGCCCATCGTTTTCTATTGATGTGGTTCTTTAAAATAACGTGAATTATAAATCTATGTTTCACAGATTTGTTTATATGTTTCAGTCTATTAATCTCTGGCAACCATTAGTTTAGGCGTTTTTCTTCTATCTTATTATGTATCGCTCAAATGACTGTCGGCCACGGTCGACGATTTGCTATCGTTTTCGCCAGACTAGTCCAAGATAATGCTTAGTCGAGTCTACTATGCAGAACCATGTTACAAGTGCTAAGCTGTGCTAAGCAAATAAAAACATTTACAAATAAAGCTTGATAAGAGACATAAGTCTGCTAATATTTTACTTTGTCTTAACTGTAGTGCTGTATGGGAGTAAATATATACAGGCATGTAAACAAAGACTCAGCACATCTAAGAGAAATTTCTCATAATAATTAAAAAATATGTATTAGAAAGAGGATAGGCTAAGGAACAGAACCTAACGGAATTAGTTGAATATAGAGACACTAATGGAGAAAGTGGAGGAAAATAAGCCATATTGGTAAGAACGCTTAACTAGTATGGATATAAACTGCATACCTAAACAACTACGCCGTTAGAAGCCTGAGGAAGTCGTAGAATGAGACGTTCATTGATACGTTGGTGAACCGGAACAAGTGCAGCGACCAAAACTCATCAAGAAAACGACGAGGAAGGTGTCAAGTGTTTAATTCTTGTGCGTGTTTTAAGGATTACTGTACGTATATTTAATTGATGACGTCTACATATTTATATTAGTAATTATGTATAACAAACAAATGAGGAAAATTGTAAACTGCTGAAACACGAGTGTTTTGTTTTCATGAAAATGTTTATTAAAACTGTGATTGTAGATCTCGTAGGTGTTTCGTAATTTATTCCACTGTTTTCAAAGTGCAATCTACGAGATTGTAACGGAATTCTACATACATTTATTACTTATACCACACTAATACTTAAAAAAGTCATTTTCAACAAAACACGAAAATTATACTGAATTACCTTAAATTGTCCGCCCTTGCACCCGTCCAAGTTCAATTTGCCACTGAGCGGTCGCTATCTTATCATAGTCCCGGCGAGCAGCTTCAAGGCCGTATCGTACAAGTGGTTTGAAGCAAAGTTCAGTTGATCTTTGCAAAGGATCAGTGGCAGATTGAACTTGAACGTGTGCGCGCACCCTACTTCCGCGTGCAGTTCATATGCAAATTTTGACATTTTAAATTATGTAGCGACCTCGGCAAGTGTGATAGTTTTATTTTAGTCAATATCTGGTGATGGAGCATAAGTTCGGAAACGCGTCATAGTGAAAAATTACAAGAAGTCACAAGGCGGACAATTTAAGGTAATTTAGTTATTAATTACCTCATGTGACTTGGATACCGCATTCAACATGAATAGAAAATTATACGTTACATTCAGTGAGGAAATCAACAGCTACCACTTATACTTAAGTGTACAAATGAATACACGTTAATATATTATTTAGCCAGGAGAAATTGGCGTACTATTGTAAGTTATCAGAAATTGGCTGCAATTTGAAAAAAAAAATTTTAAATTTATTTTCCAGTAGTCGGTACGAATTTATGAAGACAGCGATGGCATTAACAGATTTTATTTGTTTATCCCGTACTCCAGACACCGAAATGGCTTTGTATATGATTGGAATGAGAGTAAGCGGTAAGATAAAGTCCAGCAGCAAGAAACGTGCTGAGAAAAACATTAACGGGCAAATAACTGTCTTTCTAGCCCAGTCCCGCTACACTTCTTTTCTACTACACATTCTACAAGTTAATGTGTTGTATATTTGTATTTCTAATGTGTTGTATAATATTTATATTCCTGTAAACAACCGTAATAGTAAAAGGAAATAAGACAGATTATCCCATATTAAAATGTCGTGTTAGATGTCAAACTTCCAAATAAACTTTGACAGTTTTACACATTTGATGAGGTATTAAATTTTTATGTAGAATAATACACCATACACCATATGACGGGTCATCGTTTTTTGTTAAAAATTAAAAGTGTAATTACATAATTTAGGTGTAATAAAGTGGTGACGCTAAAATCAAAAGAAAAGAAACGGTGTTTATAACATCGCGTATCTACTGTCTGTTACTAGGAACAATAATTTTTTTTAATATTAACAATTAGAAGCCTACAATTATTACACCTTTTTATGATTTGATAAAGTAGCACAAACCTTCAATACTGAAATATTTTTATAATGATATTTTTTTATCGAAATGTTTTACATATTTCTACTTCTATCTAAAATTGCTGTATTGAAGAGATGGAAACGAATGTGATTACCTCCACACAAATTAGGTTTTGTGATAAATGTTTCCTTTATGTTTCTCCGAAAAAATGCCGATACTTCTAAAACAGCCTTAATATAATATTATAAATTTATGCATGGGATAGGTTGAGCGGTAACTGGTTCCTGTTGTAACCGAAATGTTTTCTATAAAATAATTTTAGTTATTTCTATTTTTAGCCTGCGAACCATTCATTTCTATGTTTTTCCGAAAGCTAAAATACCAGATACACAAATATACATACATGAAGAGAACAGTTTGTTTACAGAAAACCAATGTTTACACGCAAAAGCCACTTTTATTTATTAACGTAATTGCTTAGGATTACTCATGCACGTTGAAATTAGTGTCCATTGTGGATATATGTAGCGTCTACTGTGTTCGATAATTTAAATTCCAATTATTGCTATAAATACACATTTGGCTGTTGAAAACTATATACAAATCAAATATGCGAGAAATATGTGAATGCCTTTGTACATATTATGCTGCTATACTTACGATTTTTAAATTTATCCGAAATACGAGAAGTGACAGCAATAAGAAATGTGTCGTGGGCGAGGCGGACGTGCCTGAGGCGAACACGCTAATGTCGTGTTTGAGGTGAACAATTATTATCTGTGAACACGTAAGGTCCTCTGTGATACTTTATTACACTTGATAACACTGGTAGCTCTAGATCAACTGCAGCTTCCCGTCACACTTGTACAGACTTTAGAATGACAATGTACTTTGATTTTCTCTAAAATTTATCACTTATAACAAAAAGCTTATATACCGTTACAATATACTTCTTAGTGGAAGGCAATTATGTTTGTTGGGTTGGAAGACAGCGTTATGAAAACCTTCCTATGCTACTGTTACGTAATACGGAACGTTCAGCAAGTATCTCGGCTATCCCAGCAGAGCCCAGCTGTAATGGGTGTGTGTGTGCGTACATATTCCTGCTGCTTTGAGATGAAAGACAATTACGTGACACTTGTCTTGCGCCAACCATCGAGTCTATTCCAGACCGCGCGGTCAGCGTACTGAGTTCAAGGACAGTGTTTCTAGTGGATTCGAGACGACCTGTTTGTTTAATACGTCATCCAAAGTGACAGATTATTCTTGAATCTTAGCGGGTTATAAATATAACCATTCAGCTGCGTTTAGTCAGTTATTGTCGGCGATTTACACACAGTGCGTCTCAAGTGCTGTAATAGTGAAAAGTGATTATAGTGCGGAGTTCATTATAGTTGACATTATTACTTGTGTGGACAGATTTGCTCGAATTATTGTACGAGGACAAACTTAACTTGAATCGCTGGACGAGTTGATTATAAATTATTAATTTTGATAATTAATGCTGGTTTTTAGTGACTTCATGGGTGTCTTGTATTTTGTTTTCCACTGTACCATACGACGATCAGTGAGACGCCGGAACACTACTTTGTATAGCAGTTATTAAAACATTTTATTTATGGTGACTCACGGTTCTTTTAGAAGCTTCTTCATCTTCTACAGTTTTTGGAATGGATGGCAAACCGTATCCTTTTGTCACGCTATCAAATCGTAGGCTATACGTTTAAATGACCCCTGTTATCAAATTGAAAGACATGTTTGAAATGGTATCCAAGACGGGAAGGGGTTTCCAAAAACGTTTTATTGAACATACACCTAAGTACAATCTGAAGGGTCAGACAACACCATCAAACATAAAATCCAACTATGCACGTCACTTGATAAACGAAAATCATAAATATACAAGCTTTGTTTCCAACTTGAAACACATGCATTTTTGTAATAAAGGCACTTACATGAACGCCTTGGAAGAATTTGAGATATATAGGGCGTACAATGACGTACACAGTCGTGACTTCGTGCTAAACGATCACTTAAATTTTAAATCAAACCCGCTCTACGATACCGCAATAAACCTGTCTACACGGTAGCTATTGATAATCAGTGTCCGATCGGTCCGACTCGAGTGCGCACTCAAGTAAAACGGGTATGTGTGTAATCGTTTTCGAATATTTGTATTTTAATATGTAACGACCTCGCTAAGAGTGAATTTTTATTTTATTTATTTCTGATGACGAGACATGTGTCTCGAAATGCGTAAATCAAATCAAAACGCAAAACGAAGTCACACGACGGAAGAAATAAGGTAAACGTTATCAAATTGTATGTAACTTAGTAGGCTAAATCAAACATCGTACATAAGTGTGTCCACCGTTTGGTTCATAAATATTTTAAATTTTGTTGTCATATATTTAATATTTTTTAGAACTGTAAATATCTCAAGTTGTTTTCCGGTACGATAAATTGTAAGATAATGCTTTAAGCTACAGTCTTTAATGAATTTAAAGCAATGTTTTAAAGACGGCATTATCGAATTGTCTCCGGTAAATCCATGTTTAGTGTCCAGAGCCATTCTATAATTTTAGAAATATGTCGCTTTGCAACTAACTCTATCTAATTTCGTAATACTTTTAATAATGCAACAGACATAATTAAAGTTCATTACTTTCTGTTTTTTGTATCAAGCTACGTTTATTTAACACAAGGAAAATGTAAATAAAATTATTTCATACTTTCTTACCAAAAGTTTAAAAATGTTTAATTAAAAGTTATAGTGAAATACTGATTAATAGTATTTCATAATCGTTGGGCCCACATTGAATATTGATGGAAAGTTTTGTAGTTTACAGACATTTACAATAAGCACAGGTATTATACTCAAATCATCCGGGACAGTTTAAAAGTTAAATTTGGAAGAAATGTTATTCGGTTACTAAGACGGAGGTAGTGAAATCGAGAGTAAGAGTGAGAGGCGGAAAACAGTGAGATAGAGAGAGAGAGAGAGAGAGAGAGAGAGAGAGAGAGAGAGAGAGAGAGAGAGAGAGAGAGAGAGAGAGAGAGAGAGAGAGAGAGAGAGAGAAGGAAAACACATTAAGGAGAGAGTAGTAAGAGAGACTAACATTCACACAAATGTAAGCTAAGCCTTACAGCAGAGAGGGAACAAAGTCTTATCTAACTTGACCACACAATATAAATCTACAGTACAGGCAGAGTGCTTTCCCTGGCTAAGCTAAATGCGTACGGCTGTACAAGCACGTCTAGTTTTGTAGCTGAACACACCTCCCTCTCTCTCTCTCTCCCTCACTCTATCTCTCTCTCTATTTCACTGAGATTTGCTATAATGGTACGTTTACTTCACGCAAGGCTGTTATTTACTGTAACGATTGTCTTATTTTACAGAAGGCTGTAATCTGTAAATTACTTTTTTTAATACCTGAATGTCAACAATAACTATATTAGTTTTTAAACATGAAACTCTCTACGTACATTATCCCTTTTATCTCAAATGTTTGTATTTTTTCTTATAATGCAATGTTAATATTATTTTGAATGTTCATCACTACTTTTTTCACAGCATTTAATAATTATTATTTAATGGTACTTTCACTTGTGAAAATTACTTGTTGATATTCCCTCAAACGCCGTTTCGGAGTTGTATTCTCCTTCTTCAGTGAGGTTTGAATACGGAATGTGTCAAGTAGTCGGTAATTTGTAACGTTTTTTTTAGGTGACTGGTTGTGTGTGGGGGTGTGGAGTTGTATGCGTTGTACACAATTTGCTGCGTACGATATATCTAATATAAAAATAAATAGCAGCCAAACACAATGATTTTATATGATCCTTCTAGGATGAAAAAGAGATACATCTCTTGATTAAACACGCAGTGAGGATCGAATATGGGTTCGTGATTGTACGAGATGATTGTTGGCTCTCAAACATTGACAAAAATTATCTTGCAAGGAATACTCTGTCTACTGTTTACTGACATCTTGAGTTATCTTCAGAAAAATGTTTATCACAAATTAAATCACGAATAAACTAATTAGCTAACAAGAACACCAATAATTCTTTCAGAGCAATTAGGCCTACTCGTAAATGTAATAAACAGCCTTTATATAATGTTGACTAAAGGCTTAAAGTATGGTTTATGGTTATGGTTTAAAGTATAATTAATTAGACTTTGGTAATTAAGGGACAAACGATAACTAAGGAGACGAACATACCAAACATCAAGGTATTAAGGCTTGTTGATTAAGCAACAATTCTTATGTTAAGCTTACAAATGTGAGCCTTTTATTGGCATATAAGTTAAATATCGTAAATGACATTAGGTCTATTTAAGCAGTAATGTAATGTCCTGTAGCAAACGTGATTTATTCAGAGTGATAAATAATATTTTTTTTTACACCAATTGATATACATTTTGGAAATACTTATAGCGCAAGGTACACGCTTTAACTGATATACCAAACAAACTTGAATGTTTCGAGTAAAATTTATTTTAAAAAAAGAAGAGATATACGACGGAAGATGGTTGCTTCGATTTCCTGCCGGAAATCGTCACGTCTCTACATTCCCGGTTGTAATATTAATGGTTTGAGAAAAACTTCCAGAACAAACATTTACTTTTAGGCAGACCTAATACTGTAATTAGACTTCTCCTTTTTAAACATTTTTGGAGTCGTTCCTGTACAGGTTCGTGACGGCCGCATGTTTTGTGTGTTATTACGTTTTGTTTTATATTTATATTTACTGTATGTTATATTGTTTAATGTTTTATACCGTCTACGTGTTGATTTTATTATCTGACGTGATGTACAAACATCGGAAAATGGAGTTTTAACCATATTTGTATATAAGATCTGATGATGACACAGTTGTGATCGAAACTCGAGTAATCCCGCGATAGGATTCAAAGAAACGTGACAGAAGGTAATTAACCTGTTTTATAGTAGACTTCTCCTCCCTAATGATGTTGGACACTTAGGGTTAAGGGCTAGTTTCTCTTAGACGACCTGCCAAGCATTTTCTCACTTAGAAAATATTTGGTTGGAAAAAGTTCTGCATAAACCCATTGTACGTTCTTCCAATTGCGGTTTTAAAGTTTACACACACACGAGACGAATATCTGACAATTCATCAAACTGTAATTAGCCATTCTCGACAGTTACTTGATAAACCGTGAGTAAAAAAAACACAAGAAAAATTAATATAAAAGTTCCTTTAAGAGAAGAAATTGACACTATTATTTAGGTAAACTACATGTGTTACAATTGAAGCAAATAGATGAATTACAAATTGAAACATTATCAATATTATTATTATCTGTTAATTCCAAAAGTTATAATTGTCGTGAATCAAATTATAAGTAAATATTTTAAATAAATTTTTCCTATTCTGGTGGAATCGAAGTCCGGCACAAATAAAGATCAAGCTGTCAGAATTTATGGTAACCTAAGATCTTTTATGACATGCAGCACAGCATTTAATAAAACATCAATAAAATTTAAAACTCTTTACAAATTGTATTTCATATTTACTACTAGTGGCAACCTTGCAGAGACAGAAAGAGTAAGTAGCCTATAAGAGAAACACATGGGTACGAGAGAGAGCGACATCTCCCATAAAAGGTAATGCGGAAAATTAAACAGGGGACATCCATCACATTAATTAAGTCAAATTAAAAAGTTAAAAACACATTAAATTCTAAATTGTCCCAGTGTTCTGTTCAGAACATTTGGAAATAATACAAGGAAAGCACCAAGATAAAAATTTCAGAAAGTAATGGCAATATGTGTTTTAAGTCCTGAAATTGATACTTTGACAATGACGAGGCAAGTGAAATAAAGTTCTTGAGGAAAACCAAAGGTTGCGCACTTAGGAAACAAATATGAAATAAAGATATAAGATCCGAGTTAAATGTATATTCTATGGCTAGCAGACTAAGGGAAGGACAAATAAAATGGAGGCAGCATATCGAGAGAATGGAAGATATGACACTACCTAAACAGTTAATAAGAGATAGAACTCAAGGTGGCCGAGACATAGGTATGCCAAGGAAGAGATGGCAGTAGTGAAGTTGGAACAGGCTGTAAGGTTATACCTTGACGTGGAGAAGAAGATACGAAGATTGTAAATTCTACTTATGAAGGTTTACTTATTGTAATATCTGAATGGTAAACTTAATGTTTGTCTCAGATATAACATTCCAAGTGCTCATATGTTAACGTAAGTAATATCCGTGCAGTTCTCATCTGTATAATTAATATGAGTTACTGAGTTTCCCGGAACAGCCGTTACAAAGTTTTTACACCGAGAAGTATGATGTAGGCCTGCACTACAGAGGCTGGGGTGTGTGACCGACTGAATTACATTTCCCTACCAAAATAATAGCTCACCCCACTTGGCGGTTAATTAATTTGCGGTGTTTCGTTCCTCTGCAATTCCCGCCGCCCCCACGTGTCTACATCTCGAACAAACATTTTGCTTCTGCTTGACAAGAACTCATATAAACATCTGCATACTCCCGTGAAAGAACAATTGAAATGTTTTCACTATTATTATAAGCCGTTGAGAGGAATCGAACTTGTTTCCTTTTATTTTAAATATTACTTTATTATATTATCTGACATTGATTATATGATTTTGAATATTATACTAATAATTTTATTTTTATTATAGAACATTTCATAGGTTTTGCTTTATCACACAACGCGGTGGTAAATTTTTGTTTATCACAAAACCGTGTCAATAAAAACTAATTTTCATATTTGATTCCATGCCGTTCATAAATCTTCTACAACAGAAATATTGCTAAGAAACCTTTAATATGCCTCAGCTTAAGCGTCTCAGTTTGATGTTCATATTGTTACACAACGGAACAATGGAGTGCGTCGTTCTACGTGTACCTCGGCTATCCCAGCAGAGCCCAGCTGCAATGTTTGTGTGCGTACCTATTGATAATTTGAGAAGAAAAAAAATACGTGACATTTGTCATGCGTCAACAAGGTCCGCGCACTGTATTCAAGGCCAGACACGGCACTGTATTCGAGAGCTGCTGTAAAACGCACTTATTTAACATGTCATCCAAAAAGTGACAGATTATTCTGGCATCTCAGCGGAGTATAAATATAAGCATACAGCGACGGTCAGTTCAGTTTTACGCCGGGAGATTTACTCAGTGCGTTCAAGAGGTTATTAGTGAAAAGTTATTATTGTGCGGGACTCTATTAGTTGGCATTGCGGGTGGACAAATTTAACTAAACTATTGCACGAATATAATCTTGTCGATTTCAAACTGTTAATTTTGATGAATTAAAACTTTTGATTAGTGACATAATTGGTGTCTTTATTTTGTTCTCCACTGTACCATCCGACGATCAGTGAGATGGTAAAAAAATATTATTTTTACAGGTCTTTTCTCCAAGTTTCGTTATTTCTGGCTTTTTACCAACATGCTATCCAACATAGTCTTACAGCGACAAAATATTTAGGTAATGTGTTTATTACGAAGCTACGGCTGACTACCATCCTTCCATAGTAAACGAAATTGATTAAATTACATTCAACGGCATTTAATTGGTTACATTTGATCTCATAAAACGAAGAACGCTAATTCAGCGACTGGCTGATAAACCGTCTCAACGTCGTCGCTAAGGAGCTTCATTTTAGCGGTGGTGAGGTGCTAGTTTTCAGTGTCAGTTTTTCTTTTATATTTTGATATTATTAATTACTCTTTAATGAGATTTTGGATCAGATTAGTCATTTTAATTACCTGGGTTGTAATATCTCATATGGAACTGGTAATGATTGGGATAGTAAGCTTACAAAATTTAGACGCCTCTGTGGAACGATTCATGGGTGCCTGGAAAATGAAACACGGAAAGATACCCGAATGAAGTTTTATAAAACTGTCTGTGTAAAACTTCTAAGAGGGACGCTAGGTTGTCCTCTCTTGGAACGGAGAAGGAACGAGGATATTACACGTGATTTAAACATTGCATCATTGCCCCAGACGTTTGAAGACCACAGAAGGAGATGCTTTGAACACTTGAACCACGTGCCTGATATCTGTAGCTGCCTCAGGTTATTACCTGAAAACGTTCTACTTACGTTTTTTTTTTTTTTTTTTTTTTTTTATTCACGGAAATTTACGGATGCTGTGGTCCATTGGGACTGATGTTAATCGTTTCGAACGAGTACTGATGCGTTTCCTAACTGATCTTTCTTCTTCTTCTTTTTTTATTACTGACGACTGTGGTAGCAGCGGTGGCTATTACTGACGACTGTGGTAGCAGCGGTGGCGAAGTTACAAATTTAATGTGACTGTAGAGTTAAAAAAGTCGTAACAGCTCGAAGTGTCGAGGTAACGGCGGGAATAGCCAAACTGACAAGTCCACGTCCACCTGTACATTCTCTCTTCCTTCAAATTGATGAATCATCTTCATTCATCTTAATTGTTATTTAAATAAGTAGTCTCTGTAATTCCAACTTTGTCGTGCTTACTTGCTGAACTGCTACCTGTCATGCTTCGGACGAGGCCTTTCAGTGTCTCAATCATTATCAAGTCCAAAACCACGACTAGCTAACCTTCAGCAGGAACGTGGGGGAGGAGCAGACTGAACAAGGTAAAAAGTTCAATACCAATTGTCACAGTTAAGAAATTATTTTTGTAATTATGTAGCGTGCAAACTTGCTGATGCGAATTAACGTTTGAGTCATACATACTATGTCTATTGGTGCGTGTATGAAAAGTCTCACTCTTAACATCGTTTAGAAATTGTCATGTAGATGAAACTTTGTCATGTTCCTTCATAGGTTTGTCACCTTCTTTCCACTCTATCGTCTACGAATGACATACTATGTCCACAAACATCGAAATTTCTAGGGTAGAAGTAGAACCCCGCAAACGCTAACTCGTCGGGGCTGATAAACGTCACTTCCCAATACTTGAACGATTTTATTCTTTCACTTTCAATACTAAAATCATGAGTAGCCGACATCTTCGCGGTTTGTAATAAACTGACATGTTACCCTGACTAGCGTTATTTATTTACTGAGAATGAATGAATACTGAAAAACAAAAGGTACGGTTATAACGCTGGTATTATGTTAATGTGAGACGTATCAATACAAGCTTCGAGGCGACTGCTGTATTGCCATGTCGCTTCACTCCCCGCCCTCCTCGCCATTGACAAAGCATAACCAAGTGTAACGTGCGACAACGCTGGAGGGCAAGGGGCGGGGAAGAGCTGTTACTATTGCGTAACCTCGAAGCTTACAATGCTAAGTCCCGTACTTATAGTGTATCTTAAACGTTTTATATATCAATTTGTAGCGCATGAACGTGTGATAAGTAAGACGTTGTTGCAAGTGAGTGTCGATGTGTGTGTGTGTGTGTGTGTGTGTGCAACTGTACTAAAAAGCTGTTATGCGCATGCGCAAATAATTCAAATGCACTTACGTAGATGACTGAAAAAGAGATGAATTACATAATACATGTACGCTTAGACCAACTATTTGATAGATCAAGAAAATTAAGTTTATTTTCGCACGCACACACGCACACACACAGACGCACACGTAATCACACATCCGACGTGCACGCACACAGACGCATACGCAACGTAACCAAACACGTACACACACGAACACATAGACGCACACGCACACACATACATACGACGTTGACATGAATCATGTTACGTTGTGTCGCGCTGACTCGATATTTATATATGACTTCCATATAGATTTAAATAATACTTTCATGCTTTTGGCTGTCCTAAAAACATACCATACTATTACACAGGACGTTATGTATTACAACATTTTTAATTTCGTTTAGCAACACTCGTAGACGATAGCTATTTATGTATGGAAGTAAGCCATGTGTCAAATTAGAAAGTGAAAGTAAAATGCATCGATTTAGACACCCAACCTCTGAACATACATGCAATTAATATCAATCTCTGTAATGTGTGTGAGAGAGAGAGAGAATTTAATGTGTATCAACTTTCAAACGTGTACGCTACCGCCGTATGATATATATATACACACAAGACGACATGTCACTATTTCTCATTTGTATGAGACACTCATCGTACAATCGACTATTGTGTATAACAACAACAACATTTAAGAGGTAAGTAAAAGATTTGCATATGTTACTAAGTAAAAAAAAAAAAACATAATTTTATTGAATATTCAGATTTTATTTAAATTGTGCTTATAGTCGTCTATTTGATTTTTTGGTCTGTTGCCTAATGAAGCACATGTGCTTAGGTCAGTTACTGTTGTCAAGAACGGTGTTTTTGTTTGACAGATATTTTTGATGTGTTTGTAGATTTCCAATTTTAAGTGTTCTAAATACACTGTCCTGTCATTATTATTATACGAGGTTAATCTGTATTATTACATGAGTCATCAATCGTTTAACATGAACATCAATCGAGTAACTCAAGAAGCGATTACTGGGTACGTTTATGTACTATACATTTAGACAGAATTTACTGATATCACGAGTAGACCTACTTAAATACGTTCAATACAAAAAGGATTAATTGCCCTACACCTGAGTGCTATATTTTACGAATGCGTGCGTATTTTCTACATAAGGATTAATATAATTACTCATACGTCTGATCAATAAGATCTTTTGTCAAATGTAACGAAATTTAGAAATGCATTTTCTCATAACAAAATACAACGTACCCTTTCATTTTATATTCAAACTATTCTTATCTGAAACAGAACGTTATATAGATAATACGTTGTCCTGTTTAAAAAAAAAAAATTTATTCAGGTATTAATCTGTTTGTTTAAACGTTGATCTATGTACGTGACCATACGTACTTGTTTTCGTAATATTTGTTATAATACCTTTCCTGTTCTGGATTTATGATGTGTGTGTTGAAAGCCTTATGTATATATTTATATATATAGCACATAATGTATATGATAATGAAGCAGGTACTGTTATTATTATAGGAACAAGAAGGATGGATCATAGAATAAATGCCATATCAAAACAAGAGGAGGAGGATCTTCTCCATAAATGGTTTCTTTCTCCGAAACGCTTAACACCTGTAGAAATTACAAAATTAAAAGCAATAGTCAACAGGCCAAGCTCAAGTATAAGACCATTTCTAAAAGACTTAATAAACAATTTATAAAACCCCAGCGATCTACATCTCGTGTTTCGTGGCATGAGGAAAAACGGCGTAGGATAACAGTACTTGTTAAGGTAACAAACTACTTTTAATACACAATTTTTTTATCACTGTGTGTGCGTATGTTTGACTGTAGTGCAGAGAATACTATTTGAAAAGACATTAACTTATTTAGAACGGATCTGACGATAACTATTTCTGTGGACTTTCCTAATATATATATTTTGTAACAGCACTAATTCTGCCTGTGTGTATGTACATGCAAAGCTTCAGGCGATGAAAGTGAACTTTCCTGATGGTCACACCATTCCTTTCACTAGTCTTCTTTGTAGCGAATATTCTGACATTGTATGGTTCCACCTCGCTTGATACAGACGTCT
The DNA here is from genome assembly GCA_034769895.1 of Magicicada septendecula. Lineage (NCBI taxonomy): Eukaryota > Metazoa > Arthropoda > Insecta > Hemiptera > Cicadidae > Magicicada > Magicicada septendecula. The sequence continues at coordinate 25,648,569 of CM068373.1, read as the reverse complement.
TCACTTCTCATAAATAATGTCGTTTATCACAAAATTCAACGCAGTTTCTGCTATTGAGTACAAACGTTGTGCAGAATTAACAGTGGACAAACAGTATCCGATCGTTAACATGTTGCATGTGGACACGCGATATGGGAAGTCTGTGCTTGTAACGTTGGAAGATTGTGAGCGCCGCTATCGTGTATATCTACCTAAGAGGTATGCTGACGTCTTTACAGATGAAGAACTCCGTCATATAAATCCCAGCGACCTACATCTTGTGTTTCGAGGGATGAAGAACCAGACAGCGCATGTGGAAATTGTATCTCGTTAAGGTGACAAACTACTTTTAATAAACAATTTTTTTAATTTAATTCACTATAAGCCTCTGAACCTATATGTAATTATTTGTAAACTGCGTTACCTGTTGCAGCAAACGATAATATTTAACATGATTTTAATGTTGTTGTTGCTTCTTCTACAAGTACGACACATTAATTTATTTCACTACAGTGATATATACATACATACAATGACTATAGCATATTTAAATCTGTTATCTGTTATCTGTTTTATTGGACCTACATGTACATGATTCGTATGCACGTTGTCTGTATGTGTGTGCGTGTGCGCGTGTGTGTGTGTGTGTGCACGTGTTGCGTATGTGTGCGTGTACGTCTGTGTGTGTGTGTGTGTGCGTGCACGTGTGGTGTAACCCAAACGTGTGTACGTTGTTGTATGTGTATGATTACGTTGCGTTTGCGTCTGTGTGTGGGTGCGTTGCGTTGCGTATGCGTCTGTATGTGCGCGCGTTGCGTGTGCATCTGTGTGTGTGTGATATTTAACATGATTTTAATGTTGTTGTTGTATTGTTATGTTGCAGGTTGCTTCTTCTACAAGTACGACACACAATTATATATAAACTTTCGAAAAAATATCAATTCCTAATGTATTTATTTAATTGTGAATTTTATATTGTGAATGTTAAAATATATTTAATCATTTAAACAAATTATGACTTTATTTTATTTCACTCTACACCTCTGAACATGTGTACAATTAATTTATTTTTTGTGAACTGTTACATCAGAAGATTTGTATGAATTTCAGCCGCCGTTTTCATGTGTGTGTATAATTTTAATTTATTTCGCTATACACTACTGAACCTATGTGTGTAAACTGCAACCTTAAAACAGAAGTATTGTACCAGATTGCTAAGCCGTTAACGTATGGATTTGTCAACTGTAACAACATAACAGGTAAGTAGTTCATTGACGCCAAATATATATATTTCTAACAAGGATCAATCACACTGACTGCATTATAAAACTATTAATTAATTATTTAATACATTGAAAATGAAGACGACGTTTTGACAACGAGAGAGGGCTAAAATTATTTATTCATCACACCGACTACTCAATGTACGAGAGGGAGACAGGAGAAAGGGTATGGAACCTTGCATAGTTGAAACGTGTGAGAGTGAGAGAGAGAGAGAGAGAGAGAGAGAGAGGACGTTACTATTTGTTGACACAGTTGAAACAAGTGAGAGTGAGAGAGAGAGAGAGAGAGAGAGAGAGAGAGAGAGAGAGAGAGAGAGAGGACGTTAATATTTGTCGAATAAATATAAACTTTCTAATTTCATATACATGCGCTCGGTACTGACCACAGTTTGAGCATAACGTTTGACAACGAGAGAGACATACACAACGTGTGAGAGAGAGAGAGACGGAGAGAGAGAGAGAGGACGAATAATACAGAGGTTGGTACATCTGATCATATAGATTTAATATACATTATAACACACGACAAATTTGAACTCATGTAAAGGTTGGTACACTTAATCATATATTTTAATATACACTATAATGCCGGTGAGCATAACGTTTGACAACGAGAGAGAGAGAGAGACATACACACCGTGTGAGAGAGAGAGAGAGAGAGAGAGTAACAATTATGATCATATATAGTTTGAATTTCCCACCACAGAAGAGAAAGAAATGTTGGCAGATCTGCTCTATACACGCACACAATAATTTAAGATTGGTAACCCTGATCATATATTTTAATATATACACTATATAACACATATTTGAATTTCCCTCCCCCCACCGCAGAAAATGTTGACAACCCTGCTCATATAAAATATCTATACACTATAATAATACTACAGAGGTTGGTACACCTGATCATATAGATTTAATATACATTATAACACACAACAAATTTGAACTCATGCAAAGGTTGGTACACCTGATCATATATTTTAGTATACACTATAATGCTTCGAGTTGGAACCCCCCCCCCCACCCACTGATATGAAATAAAAATAAACCCCACCCAACACCACCCACTGATATGCAAATCAGCTTTCTTAAAAAAATAAAAATTATATTCACGGATGCTGGTGGTCCATTGAACCTCATCCCACCAAATCAATTTAATTAAAAAAATAAAAAAACCAAATAAAAAAAATAAAAAAATTTATTCGCGGAAATTCGCGGTGCTGTGGTCCATCGGGATGCTGCGGGTCCAGCGGTGGCGGCGTCATCTCTGAGATCATGTTTTTTTAGTGTTTTTTATTGTTTTTTAAGAAAGGCGGCATTCCTTTGTGAGCCAGAACTGTCAGTTTCCCTCTACTCACGTCATCGAAAACGTGACAGATTATTCTGTAATCTTAGCGGTGTATAAATATAAGCATCCAGCGACGGTCAGTTTAGTTCAGTTTAAGTAGCGATTTATTCAAGGGAGGTTCGAAGTATTGTGGCGAAGTGTTATAATTGTGCGGGACTCTATTAGCTGACATTGTTATTGCGTGTGGACAGATTTAATTTGAATTGTTGTACAAGTTGATTATAAATTGCATTTGTGATTATTAAAGCGGGTGATTAGTGACTTCATTGTTCTCGTGTATCTTGTTTTCCACTGTATCATACGACGATCAAGGAGACAGTCGTAACAATATACTGATCTTTTCAGGTACGTTAAAAAAACAGCCTCCACGTTTGGCTGAAAGGGGGAAAACGTATATAGGTGGCTAACGCGGCTATGGGGACTGAGTTTACAGCAGGTGTAACTGTCCCTCATCTACTTGTCAACAAGTAGAGGTTAGGGCATTACTTAATTGGTGTAAGAAATTGCCCTTAACGGCTGACGACCATTTGTTGGTCAACGGCGTAGAAACAAGTAAAACTGTTCTTTTTAGTCTGTTAAGACGGCCAATTTGTAGACGACAGTCCAGCAAGAATATCGGGTTGTACGTTAAGCCATAACGTGGATACACTACCATCACCTTCTTCTGCGATATTCTGGTAAAATGTCTAGGGAACATGTTAATTAAAAAACTCCCTGAAGTAAGGAAAATCCGATGAAGACGGTCAAAGGTTACCGACCGCAGCTGCGCACGGTTGTTACAGGAAAAAAAGAAATAAATACTTGGCGATGAGGAGCACACATTCATGAGGAACTGAATGAGGAAAGTTATTCATTCAGAATACAGTTTATTCTGTAAAACCGTATACTAAATTTCACATTTTCAGGAAATTTATAATAATTTAATTATTATACCCAAACCCACGGGAACAACCTAAGAGATTAATGCTACAACAGAGCTTTCAAAAGTGCTATCAAATATTGAATTACGAATACCGTCTACATTTTTTAAGCAAAGAACGTAAAAACCATGTTTCAATTCTACAATTAAAGCAATATTGTATTACAATTAAAATTATCACGTTCGTTGGATTTTAATAGCCATACCGTCAGGAAAAGGGAAACTGCATATAGCCCTATTGTGCCAAAATATAGTATTTATAGGGTAAAAAACACTTCTTAAGGGGACGTGGGATACACATTACGTGGTCACACACCGGAACCAGTGTGTTGGATTAAAGTGTGAGTGCACTCGATTTAATAGAATCAAAACACCTGAAGGGCAATAAAAAAAATTAAAGTTTATTTAATATCTGACATAGCTATAATTGGGTACATTATTTAACGATTCCTTCACTTGTTCTCTTAACCCTGAGAGGCATAGAATGAGAGAATACACAACACATGTGAACCTTTGTAAAATATTGTTGCTTGTTAGAACATAAAATGCAGATCTTATAATCCCCTGCAAGGACAGGCGATTTAGTGTACAGTGGGAGCCATAAATTGTTACTTCCTCACCAGAGTGGGACGACAGTATTTTGCGAGGCGAGATCATATTTCACGTGATATGGCAGCTTCATAATAATGGCGTCTGCTGGACATGATGTGTCTACTGCTTGTTGTACACGACAACCCTCCGTTTTGCGCCCAACCTCAAATTATATGTGTAAAAATTTTATATGTAAAAATATTTAATGAATTCAAAATTGCAAGTTAACGGATGAAAAGTAACTTGTTTTCAAAAGTAAATTGTGTATTTCTCAACAAACAGCAATTTTGTAGTATAAGGTGCACGGTTGTAGCTGGATCCTGTTACTTGCAGTTAACACATGTAAGTGATGTTGATCGTAATTGTTTATTGACAGATCGTTACTTATCACAATATCTCCCACTTTCCCTTATATTTGACGTAATTAGCTTTCCCAGCTTCAGCCTCTTTTTTACAGTTATCTAATTTCTTTCTTTCTTTGAATTCATCTTATACTTTTATTCCGTTTATCCCTTTTGTGCACAATTTTTCTTAACAAATATTTTCACATCAGCGATTCTTTGATTGAACTTTGATTGATATTCAGTCGTTCTTCTAAGAAAAATGTCACTGACATTTTTGCACTTAATGACCGTTTTTATGCTTTTACCTGACTTAAAGAAGCATACATTCATTGTTCGCTCTCTCCCTCCTATAGCACTACAGCCCTTGCTGGGCCCTGGCCTCCTCCAATTCCCCCCCCTTCTTTTCTGTCGGCAGCCATCCTCCTCCAGGAACGCACTTTCAGTATTTCTTTCGCATCCTCATCCACCGCATCCTCCCATCTTCTCCTTGGTCTTCCCACTGGTCTTTTTCCGTGGATTCTGGTATTCAATAGTTTTAGTGGTATTCTGTCTTCACCCATCCTGGTTACATGACCAGCCCACCTTAGACGCTGTAGTTTTATGTATCGTGTTAGCGGTGGTTCTTATTACATTTGATAATATTCAAAGTTATATCTTTTTCTCCAGCCATGTACGTTATTAACTGGTCCCAGGATTCTTAGTAATATTTTTCTTTCAAAGATATCGAGAGTGTTTTGCTGCTTTGGAGTTGAGGATACACGTTTCGTAGCCGTAGGTTAGGATGGATCTCATTATTGATTTGTATATCTTTAATTTCGTGTTCCTGTGGATGTGTTTGGATCTGAAGATACATTCATTGTACTACAAATTTCAAATCTTTAGTTTCGTCCACAAGCACACCTAGATATTGGTCTTCATCTATTAGTTGTGTAGTCTTGCGAATCTCAACTCATTTGAAACATTTTATTTAATTAAAACACAATTAATTTGAATTGTGTCTGTTCGTTTAGGACGCTGTTTTTATGTGTGTTTGTATATTTCTAATTGTCGAGAGTGTCTAGTTTCCGGCCTTTTGTGTACTAATAATAATATGGTATATTTTTGCATCCTTTGATGAAAGTCTACAGGACTAATCGAAAGTGCAGTCTACAAATAGCAGTTTCTTAAACATTAAAGTTCCGTGAAAGAGAACATTAGGAGTGTTGGAGTGTTATTATTACCGTATTTTATCGTGTATAGTGTTCACTTTATTGTCCAGAGTTTCTTCTCCAAAATGTGGGTGCAAATTAGACACGAGTAATATAATTTACATGCTGAATTTTAGACCTGCACATGTAGGCCTATGGTCAGATTGTGTACAGTTGACAACGTTGCTTAAAACTGGAAGGCTTGAGTCTAGTAATAGTAACGTTACACGGCCTCACTGATCGTCGTGGCATACAGTGGAAAACAAAATACAAGACACCAATGAGATAACTGATAACCAGCTTTAATTATCACAAATAGCAGTTTATAATCAACTTGGACAATAATCCGAGCAACATTTGCCCACACGCAATAATAATGTCAACTAATAGAGTCCCGCACAAATGTTTATAAAACTTTGCCACAACACTTCAAACCTTACTCGAATAAGTCGCCACTTAAACTCACTGAGTAATCGCCCGAAGTAAACTGAACTCTAAACGGCAGCTGTCGTTCTTTAAATAGACATCACATGTGCTTCAGAATAATCCGTTATACACGTCAACACTACTAGAAAACACTAGAGCGTATTTGATTGCGGCCTTGAACACACTGCGCCGACCGGTATGGTCTAGAATAGCCTCGTTTGTTGACACATGTTTAGTGTCACGTACGCATACAGCAATTACAGCTAGGCTCTGCTGGGACAGTCGAACAACATGTAGAAAGTTATGTAATGGGGTAAGAGTAAAATGACATTTAACGGTAATTTGGTTCCCAATTTTCACTCCTTCTCCATATGTTATTTGTTCACTACGTAGATTTATAACGGTACTCTGTTGTAGCATTCTGTACGTATTTGTTGTCGTTAGCCTGTTGTTTTTTACACTAATCCATTACCGGCATTGCGTGTGTTGTGAAGAAACAATTTGTATAGTCTATTGATAATGAGTACAATAACATCTCTATATCGTCTTTTGCGGCTCAGTTTAAATTATCCGTAATAAAATTCTAAAAAAAAATGGTAATCGCGCATCGTGTAAATTTGTTATTGTCGCATCTAATGTTCGGGAATGGAAAAAACAAAAAGAAATTTACGTGTTACTACTCGTGATTGGCGATCTTACTGTGGTGAAACAGCCAAGTTCCCAGAAGTAGAAAATCATCTGGACGGGATTATGAAACACTATCGAAACACTAAACGGCGAGCTCTACAACTTATCTACCGCAGACCTCTCCTTACCAAAACCTCCTCTGTATGTACTAAACAAACTCTTCCCTAACCTCGATGCCTCCCAGAACTGCTCGCCGACAGCGTCAAAGAAATAAACACGCATTTCAATATAAACACCTAATTCCCAAGTTACAAACATATTCAACCTGCCACATCCTTCCTGATCACACGATAATATAAGTTTCCTTAACTTAAACCGGTGTTTTCACTTTTGCGATATGCCAACGGCCTGGAATATTAATGAAAAGATGCGAAATCTGTGCCAGTCAGACCAATGAACACAACAAACAAAGGCGCATTAGACGAATCAGAAGTGGAGAGTAACTCAATATTGCCTTCTTCAGAAACAGGTAAAGACTGTTAATAAAAACATAAGTGTTGTGTGCTAGTGAAAAACTGAACACACAACAAACTAAACAAAAACAATATATGTAAAGTTTTAAGTTGTTAACATTATGAAGTACAATGTTAGGAATATACTTATTACTGTTTAGTAATGTAGATTAGAATGTAATGTAGTATTAGTAATTCTTAGCATTAGTATTAGTAGTATTAGTAATGTAGATTCTTAACAAAATTTATATTACGATGTTCTTATTATAAAGAAAAATAAAATTTAATGTAAAAAGCGTAGAAACCTATTCATTCTCCAATGGTCTGCAGTAAAAGCTAGAAGCTCTTGTGAAACGGTTTCATAAAATAACTTAAAATTTTATCGCTACGAATATTTTTTTCCCTGATGTGTTTTGTGTGCTTGTAAATATAAATGAGTTGTGGTACGGTACGCTTCGACTCCCCTCTCATTCATTCTGGCTGTCTCTTTGTCTCCTGTCCCTCCCTCACGGTCTAGCAAACTCTCTCTCACTTTCTGTCCGTCTGTCTATCTGTATCTCTCTCTCCTCACTCTATCTCCTTCTCGGTACCCTCTGAAACAATATTCATCGTTGCACCCTCATTGCAGGCATTCTTACCCCTTTGTTCACAGCTATCAGTAGCAGGTTGTATGTACTTCCCAATATCATTCACCACCCACAGGTTTTTGCATTGATTTTTCCCGTTTGTCTATAAAAATGTATGTGTGGTGCTGACTGTAAATTTAAAATCCCTTGCTTCTACTCCATCCTTGGCAGACAGAATCTAAACATTATGTAAATCGGGTGTAATTTTTTCGGTTGACAAAGGCGGTTTATTGCAACAAGCATTTATTACACATACACGTACAATGTTCATAAAGTACACAGTGAGAAATTTACAAAATAATTTAAGAGAAACGTGTTAAGGTAGTATATAAAACAAAAAACAACAACCACAACAACAACAATAACATTAGCAATAACAATAATAAAAATAATAAGGTTACGCAGACCGTAATTAATAATAATAATAATAATAATATACTGTGACGATTTAAATTGTGACAATTATAAAAATAAAGAAATAAAAAAAAATTTTAAGTTGCGAACAACTAACCATTTAAATCTCACAATGATAATAAAAAACATGTAGGTACTAAGTGTGAATGGAAGTAGTAATTAATAAGGGCAAAGAAACGGTAAAGAAAAGACATATTGTAAATAATTATTATTGTCGCATTTAACCCTTTGCTTGTTATCAGGCGGCTACCTGTTGATACCGGACAGTAGAGGGAAAGTGTATGTTAGAGAACAATGGCGATGACGTCACAGAGAGGCACTGGTAGCTGGCTTCCGCGGTGTGAAAACAATGGGTTGGGGAACCCCCAGTTGAAAACACTACCGGGTTCCAGTTCATGACGTCATAGAGGCACTGACAGCTGGTGTCCGAGCTGTCCATGTGACGTCACTGTTTTGTGTGTGTGTGTGTGTGTGTGAATGTGTGTGTATGTGTGACTGAAACACTTCCGTGTTCCAGTTCATGACATCACACAGAGGCTCAAGTCGCTGGCGTCCGCATGGCTAAAACCTGTTTCAAGACGTCACGGAGGCCGTGGTTTCTGCATGTCCAAAATTTGGTAGCCGAAAACAATGTGTAGCGGATGGGGGTACCCGGAATTCGGCGGTTGCCCGCAGAGGCGATGTCATCGGGTACCGTTACTCGAAATGTTGGGGGTATCGGGTACCGTTACCCGAAATGTTTAAATCAACGGATGGGGGTACCCAAAATTTGTGGGTACGCCCTAACCGGGTTCCAGTTCATGACAGAGGCCCTGGCAGCTGGTGTCCGAATGTTAAAACACTTCCGCGTTCTGGTTTATTTTGATGTAACAAAATAATCGTTCTCTCTCGAAATTTTTAATGTCAGAATTTTGGTACCCTAAATGATTAAAACAACGGATGGGGGTACCCGAAATTTGTGGGTACGCCCACATGACGCATGTATAAAACACTGGTTACGACGAAACAGGGGGCTATACAGATGGGTTCCGACAGGTGTTGGTTTCCACAAAATAAATTTTGACTCCTCGGGATTTGAACCTGGATCTGCTGTTCGCAAAACCATATATTATATTATTATATATGAGTATATTGTGTTATTATAGAACAGATGCATCCATTTGAATATTGTTTAGAAAAACACATATTAAAATTATGCATTACTAAAATTGTGTAATTGTATAAATATATTTTACTCTGTGTACCTGCAAAATTGTAACAAAGTAGTCAAACAGGTCTGGTTGAATCGCTGTGTGTTGGTACAAACAGATTATACGCTCTCTCTCTCTCTCTCTCTCTCTCTCTCTCTCTCTCTGAACTCATCTGAACTCTATAAACCGGTTTTCTTCGTATGCTGGCGCATACCACAATCCAGCTGTATATCTCTTTATCAATAAGTTGGCTGCATCTCAACTATAAAAACTTGTTATCTTCGCTGGCGTATACCTTATTCAAGTATGATAGGAATAACTGTTTTGTATAAAGGTATAATAATAAAATAACAAAGGTTACGGTTTATATATATATAAGTTTTAATAATATCGAAAGCTTTTACAATCAAATCATAAGCTATAATTTTCTTTCTCTCTCTACACACACACGTTCTATATTCACAAGACAATTATAATTGAGCAAAACATACGCGCGCTCTCTAACATACATATACTCTGTTTGTGTATCTCTATAAACAAAATAAACACTTTATCTCTCTCTCTCTATATATATGTATATATATACATAATTATACAAAATAATCTTTTTTCTCTCTCGCTTTCTCTCTCTTTTGCAGCCTTGAAGGTTCTCTCTCTCTCTCTCTCTACACACACACACACACACACACACACACACACAATTAACAAAATAATAATTACATTTACTACAACCAAAACAAGCCTTATATGTCTAACAATAAAAATAGTAATAATAATTAATAACATACAATATTACAATGTTGATGTGTAATATGTTAATAATAACATACTAAATGTAGACACACATCAAATGATAATTACTATGGTGTTAACTACATGTGTAAAATGGTACACCAAAACCTTGAATTCAACTCTTTTTAGTATTTTAGATAATAACAAAGGTAACAACGCTTATAATTTTTTAAAACAATTGTTCTTCAGAGTGTAAATTCTCTCCACTCACAAGCACTCAGAATGTTACAGTGGTCACCATATGGTGGTGAACGACATACATCTCCCTCGCATTCGCACAAACACATAACATCGAAACAAGGTTTCTGTAACTATGAGAGAAATCTTTTAAAAAATTTAATTAAACATAAAAATTTAATTAACACTTTAATGATTGTTTAGCTTAACTTTTTATGTTATAAACCACATACGTTTTTTAATAATTAAAAACAGAATATAATTTCCTACAATTAATAATACTTGATCAAATACAAAAGAATGTAGACACATCAAATGATAGTTAGTGTGGTATTAAAAAAAACATGTATTCTGAATTAAATTCATTTTGATATCTTAGATAACAACAGACGCGACAACGGTTACGAAGCGGACATCCGCTAGAGTCATGCCTTGACCACTCATATTTTTTTACCAGCGAGGTATACGCTGTACCAGTAAAATTATACATCATATAGTACATCTGATTAACCAGCTTTGTTTTAGCAATTAGCAAATCTTTTATTTGAAGATATTCAATATTATGGTTGTTACAATAACTAATTGATGTTTTGAAGAGTTTGAAAAACTCATTACGAATAAATACTTTCATTTTGTAAATATTCTTTTCGTTTCGTATTGATATCCATCTACTCAGTGTCTTACGATTATTTCTAAAATTATAATCGAATTTAATCATGTCGCATTGACAATATAATCTATTATTACCATTTATTTCTCTGTTTAAAAATTTTTCAACAATATTAGATCCAAGCAACACCTTGTTCTTTCTCTGAAAATGAACAGTTAACATTAAAAAACGACAAAAAAATAGAGAAGTCTACTTCAACAGTTAAAAACATTTTACTATTAATGTTATTATTATTATAATTAATCAATCCTGTTCTCGTTTATTTGGTCTGGAAAAAAAAGAGAAAAAATTAATACATAACCACTTCTGTATAAGTAATTATTAGCGGTACTGAAATATCATACTCACATAATCAATATCCAACTGCACGCTCACTTTCTCGTTCGCCAGCGGAGTGTGTGAGGTTACGCATAGTGATAGGACACAAGGCTTCACAGCTTTCAATTGCTCCTCTGTAAATACGTCACACCATCTTTTAGGTAGGTATACATAGAACAGTTTATCCTCCGGCTGAGGACAGGCTCCGGTATCTTCCAAATCTACCACAACTGACTCCCCGAATTTCGTTTTCACAAATTTCATGTGAATTATATGATACTTTACTCCTAAAGAAAGACTTGACAAGTCTCTTTTTGGTAAAATTTTTCAACTGTCTTCGCGTTCGCAACGATTGCTTCCATGGCGAGTACTGATGACTGCACAGGGAAACACTGGCGTATTTATTCTGTTTCCCCCGACCACGTTCCTTCCTTCTAAAGCGTCATCTCCTTCGGTCACGACCGGACGACGACACCCTACCCCGCGCCCCGCACCTCTACCGCAACGGTAACGGCTACAATTTTTCTTCCTACCCCACCCCGCGTTGTCCCGGCCACCATCTGCTTTCGGTCACGACCGGACGATGACATTCTACCCCGCACCCAGAGCCTCGCCACCACCCCGCACCTCGCCTACATATTTTGTTCAATTACTTTGTCTGTCGCTCCGCAACGACCGGGTTTACACCCCCCCCCAACCGCAATCGAGTCCGTCGGTCACGGTCACCCCTACCCCGCACCACCAACCCCGCACCCGGAGCCTCACCACCACCCCGCACCTCGCCTACATATTTTGTTCAATTACTTTGTCTGTCGCTCCGCAACGACCGGGTTTACCCCCCCCCAACCGCAATCGAGTCCGTCAGCGACAACCTAGCTTCCTACCCCGCACCCATCCCCGCGTCGTCTCGCTCCACCATCTGCTTTCGGTCACGACCGGTCATACAACCCATCCCCCCCGTACCCGCACCCTATATCCCGCGGGAGGCGAGTCAACGAGCGCGCTTCGGTCAAGGTCGCCGGCATCCTGTACCCCGCACCTCGCCTACTTCTCGGTCACGGACACCGGCTGCAACCTAGCTCCCTACCCCGCACCACCATCCCACACCTTTACCCCGCACCGCATCGGTCACGGACGTCGGCTTCCTACACCGCACTCCCCACCCCACCCAGCCCTCCGCAACGCGCGTCATCGGTCACGACCGGACGGTGACATCCTAGCCCGCACCCCACCCCGCACCTCCAGCACACACCGCATCGGTCTCGACAACCCCGCACCCCACCCCGCGCAGCTGCTCCTCGCGAGCGGAGCGCGGCGACAGCGTTGCCGGTCACCGGACTGTCTATATAGGGAACCGACGACGCGAAGCCGGTCTCACTCCTTTCACAATGGCCGACAGCAGCAGCAGCGAACACCGTGCAATCAATGGTAATGTAATTACTATAAAATTTATGATACTTGACAATACACTAAACACACAAACAGTATTATTAGATTACAAACACACGGTTGTTGATAAGATTTGTAGCGAAGCCGTAGCATTAAATAATTATATAAAGTGGTATTTAGCAGTTCGTGTATCTTTTAAAAAATTAATAAACACCGAAAATATTTATTGTGATGCGGTATTTAGATCACGTACAGAACTTAAGTCACAGTATGACGATATCGATGAACAATATTCGATAGCTAGCGAGAAAATAATGGAATCCGTTGACAAATTCACGCGTGACGGAAGCGGGTGGGTCGAAAACGGTGTCGAGTCGGTGGAATTAAATATTACAAAATACAATCCTCTTGTGGGGTCGAGCTTTCTACCTACACCATCGAAATTGTCACACAGTAAGAAAGGAATTATTAATGTGAAAAATTTAGAAGATGAAAAGTGTTTCTTGTGGTCTGTGCTCGCCGGTATACACCCGATCGCGTGTAACCCGCATCGCGTTAGCCATTACCTTCCGTACGAAGAAGAAATAAACATGAAGGACATACCTTATCCCGTCGCAGTCAATAAGATAAAACGTTTTGAAAAATTAAACGAAAACATATCCGTTAACGTTTTTGGCTACGAAGGCGAGGTATATCCTTTACGTATTACTGAACATCGCGGTAGAAAGTACCACGTAAACCTACTGCTACTGTCCGACGCGAACACTACTCACTACTGCCTCATACGAAACCTTTCGCGTATGCTTTCGTCGTTGACAAAAAATTGTCGTGCATCGGTGTACTGCAACTACTGTCTACACAGATTTGCGGACAATAAAGATACTAACGCGGCACGAAAACGAGTTGAAGAACACGAACGCAACTGTTCTCAGCACGGAGTACAGAAAGTAAAACTTCCTGACGAGAACGAAAAGTGGATGTATTTTAAAAACTTTTCACTTTGTCACCGCGTACCTTATACGGTATACGCTGACTTCGAATCGTTTATTGTTCCGGCCACCGGTAAAAACGTGGCACATCATATACCAGCCAGTTTCTGCTATGTGATAGTTGACTGGATGGGAAACGCCGTCAAGGAACCTGTAATATACCGCGGTAAAGACGTGGTGGACACGTTCCTTCGTGTGCTTTTAGCCGACGTTCAACGACTCGATAGAAAGTTTAATAAACCGATCCAAATGACAGCGGCCGATGAACGGTCATTCCGAAACGCTACGCACTGTCATCTGTGCAAGAAGGCGTTAACGGATGACACGGTTCGAAACCATTGCCACATAACGGGAAACTATTTAGGCGCTGCTCACAATGTGTGTAATATAAATTACAAAATACCAACACACGTTCCGGTTTTTTTCCATAATTTAAGTGGCTATGACTCGCATCATTTGATGCAAGGTTTCGGAAAGTACAAGGAAGATGAAATAACGTGTATCGCTACTACAAGCGAACGTTACATCTCCGTTACACTCGGACAGCTCCGGTTTCTCGATTCTCTGCGGTTCATGAACGCGTCACTTGAAAAACTCGTCTCCAACTTATCCGCGGATAAATTTAAAATCCTTAATCAATTTTACACGCGTAATGTTAATTTACTGTTGCGTAAAGGTGTGTACCCTTACGAATACGTTACGGACGATTCAAAATTTGACGAGAGGCAGTTACCGGACCGCGTACATTTTTACAACGGGTTGACAGAGTCGGATATAAACGAAGAAGATTACGCGCACGCTCGAGCGGTTTGGTCGGCTTTCGACATGCAAACGTTCGGTGATTATCATGACCTTTATTTAAAAACGGATGTACTACTGCTTGCAGATGTATTTGAAAACTTTCGAAACATGAGCCTGCAGTACTACGAACTCGATCCGTGTAACGTTTTTACCACCGCCGGTTTAGCGTGGAACGCGATGCTGAAAATGACAGGAGTTAGGTTAGAGTTACTCCGCGATATAGACGTACACCTGTACATCGAAGGGGGTATCCGTGGCGGCTTAGCAGCAATTTCTAATCGGTACGCCAAGGCCAACAACCCGTACATTCCCGATTATGACGCAAGCAAGCTGCATAACTATTTACTCTACCTCGATTGTACCAACCTGTACGGAACGGCTATGACACAGCCTTTACCACTGTCCGGTTTTCGATGGTTGGAACGTACAGAGATCGATACGTTGAACGTGCACGCGTTACGTGACGATGATGACACCGGTTATATCCTAGAAGTCGATCTGGGGTATCCACATTACCTACACGACTTACACAGTGACTACCCTTTAGCACCCGAAAAGTGTACTATTACGGACAGTATGCTTTCACCGTACTGCTATCGCATGAAGCTGTTAAAAGACTTTGTGTGTAGTAACGGTAAGGTAGAGAAACTGATAACGTCCCTCGAGGACAAGACAAAATACATTGTTCATTACAGAACATTGAAACTCTACCTCGAACTAGGAATGGAGTTGAAAGCGATTCACCGTGTGTTAGCATTCACACAGTGCGTATGATTGAAACCTTTCATCGATTTTAATACGGAGCGACGAAAGGAAGCCAGAAACACCTTTGAAAAAGACTTTTTTAAGTTAATGAATAACGCGCCGTACGGAAAATCGTTGGAAAACGTACGGAAGCGAATCGATTTTAAGTTAGTTCCAAACGAGAAGAAACTTTACAAACTAACCGCTAACCCCAGGCTACAACATTTTTTCATCTATAACGAGGACCTGGTAGGTCTCACGATGAAAAAACGTCCATTACATTGAACCGACCTTTGTACGTTGGGTTCAGTGTATTGGATATTAGTAAGCTGATCATGTATCGGTTCCATTACGGATTCACGATGAATACGTACGGGTCACGTGCACGTCTATGTATGACGGACACTGACTCTCTGTTGTACGACATTCGCACCGACGATGTGTACAAAGACATGGAGGAGCATCTCGAACTCTTTGACACGTCGGAGTACCCTAAGACACATCCGTGCTATAGTGAAACAAACAAGAAAAAGTTGGGTACGTTTAAAGACGAAACAAATGGAATACCGATACTTGAATTTGTCGGGTTGCGCCCAAAATGTTATTCATTCGTTACGGCAAACGATAAAGAGAAAAAGGTAGCGAAAGGTGTGCCACGTTCCGCGATAGCTACACAGTTGAAACATCAACTTTATAAGCAATGTGTAAAGACCACTTCTCAAACTTATACTACGGCGCAGACTATCCAAAGCGAAAGACATATCATATACACAAGAAAGCTTACAAAATTATCGCTGTCACCATACGATGACAAACGATATATCTTGGATGACGGTGAAACAACACTGGCGTACGGTCATTATAAACTCTGTCAACCCAGACGCGAGATAATTCAGCAAGCGAGAAAATCCGTTGTAAATTATGCGTTGGATATACGTTGATATAAGACTCGATTGCAGGAGCAACACACTGTCAGTAGCGACGATGAAGTCGGTGAAGTTCAGTGAAAACGTAACGGTATATCTCGTACCAAAATTTTGCGATTCTCGATTCGGGTGGCGATATGGAAAACGTACGCAAAACTATTGCAAAGGAATTGCACAGACCGGTGAGAAGGAACTTTCCCAGACGTGCGGTGGAGGTGAAGGGGTTACACGATCTGTACCAAGCGGATTTAGTGGAAATGATACCGCATGCCAAGTTGAACAAGGGGTAAAAATATCTAATGACAGTAATAAACTCATTTAGCAAGTATGCATATGCGATTCCCTTAAAAACTAAATCGGGTGTTGAAGTAGCACAGGCTCTCGAACCAATAATTGTAAAAAATAAAATGAAATACCTGCAAACGGATAAGGGGAAAGAGTACTTTAACACTACCGTACAAGCTTTACTAAAGAGATTCAACGTCAAACACTATTCAACGTATAGCGAGAAGAAAGCGTCCATCGTAGAGCGATTTAATCGTACGTTGAAAACGAACATGTACCGCGCGTTCAGCGAGCAAGGGAATTATCGGTGGTTGTCGCTTTTACCTAAACTGGTGATGGAATACAACGACAGAGAGCATAGAACTATAGAGATGAAGCCGCGACAAGTCGACAAGAGCAACGAGCGAATTGTGTTGGAACGATTAAGAAAAAATACCGTACCGCGGAAAGTGAGCAAGAAACATAAGTTTAAAATAGGCGATCGAGTGCGTATCAGTAAATACAAAATCACATTCGCTAAAGGTTATACACCAAACTGGACGAACGAGATATATACAGTGCACAGAGTTCAGCCAACCGTACCGGTTACGTACTTGTTGAAAGATCACACGGGTGACGTTGTGGAAGGTGGGTTTTATGAACAAGAATTGAGTAAAACCAGCGTTGGTGATGTGTATCTCGTTGAGAAAATATTACAACGTAAAGGTGATCGCGTGCGAGTGCGCTGGCTCGGCTTTGACGGTAAACACGATTCGTGGATACATAAAAAAGATCTGATATAATAACATTACCACAGTATTTAACCGAACGTAAACGAGTTAAGATGAAGATTGAACAACAATCGTTAAAGTTAAATGTTAAGAACGTAGACTCTGCTAAGTACAACGGTGAAGTTGCATATAATAAACGCAGTCCACTGTTTCCAAACACAGTTCGATGTATCGTGTGCGGCGGGTCATGCAGCGGGAAGTCAAACGTTGCCTTTAACATGTTATTCGATTCAAACGGACTGCGATTTCAGAACCTGTACGTGTTCTCCAAATCGTTATTTCAACCAAAATATCGTATGTTGGAAGACGTTTTTAATGCTCTCGCTGACGAAGGAATGACGTACTTCACATACAGTGAAAACGATGAAGTACCATCTCCGCACGAAATTGTACCTAATTCAATCATGTTGTTCGATGATGTGGTATGTGAACGGCAGAATAACATACGAAAATATTTCGCTATGGGACGGCATAGCGGTGTGGACACTTTGTACCTTTGTCAGACGTACAGTCTGGTGCCAAAGCAACTGGTGCGTGATAATACCAATTTCTTAGTATTGTTCAGACAAGATGATCTCAATTTACACCACGTTTACAACGATCACGTTAACACAGACATGAAATACGAAGAGTTCAAAGCGATGTGCGCCGAAGCGTGGAAGGATCGTTACGGATTCATAGTCATCAACAAGGACTCACCGATAAACGCGGGCAGATACAGAGTGGGTTTCGATCGTTTTATACATAAATAGAATAGTTTGTGCGAGAAAGTCATCAGTGTCAAGATGGATGACAAGCAATTGACACAAGAAATCGATGCAATTAGCGACAACATAAGGCAAAAGTATCGTGCGTTGAAACATGACCTCAGAGAGAGCGATGAAGCGTTAACGAGAACGTACAAACCTCTTTTAGAACCGTTAACACAGATTTCGGAAAAGTTGAATGTCTCCGGTGATAAAATTAAAAAAATAAATGTTGAAGATGAAGATACGAAGACAGCTGTCGAGAAGACACCACCACCATCACAACCTCGATTCCTTAGAACGGAAGTGTTGGCACAAACTCCTGATGTCGAAACACCGAACGTGACTCTTGAAGAGTTTTTAGCAAACCCGAAGGTCGACACGAAGCACAAGAATACGTTGAACAGTCTGTCGAAGGTCCGCTCGCGAGGAAATACTTACTACTCGCTTTATCTGATGATCGAGAAAAAAAGATGGATCATACGTACGGTATCCGTAACGATGCAGACAAATGGATGGTGGGAAATTCGGTGTTGGAGATCAATCAAGACGACAGCTTCTACATAGCTGGAAAACGATACAGGGGTACACCGGGTCTCTACGAACTTATGTTTATGAAAGAACCCGACAAGAGCGTCTACGATGAAAACGATTTAGCAGCGTACAAATCTATACTGTCGGACACTAACGCACATAAACATTATCATTTACCCGGTGCTAAAATAAATACAAACAAAGGTGTAAAGTACAGAGAGATAATCGCCCGATTGTTCCCACCGCGCAGCGGACGTGGTATCGATTACGTACACTGGAACGATCCCAACGAACTGGTTGAACGGTTGAGACTGCTGGTAAGTTCAAAACGCGCCGGTCACACCGGACACGACAACGAAATCATCTCCGTTGTGGAGGAATTACGTGAAGCCAACATTATCGTATAAATTTTATGAACGTCGGTGTAACAACTCATTAACGTCAACACTGTCAACATGTGCGGGTTAGATTTGACACCTGACTTTGAAGTCGAAAACGAGAGACTGAAAACCTTTACATCATGGCCTGTGCATTTCATCAGTCCAACCGCTATGGTTGCCGCAGGCTTTCATTACACAAATGAAATTGACAGGGTTCGATGTTCATTTTGCGGTATAGAAATCTTTCGTTGGAAAGAGGGTGACGATCCGATTGTGTTACACACGCAATGGTCACCACAGTGTCGTTACTTAAAACGGTTAGCACATCATTTGTAGCGTGCAGTCGTACAATGGTTGTGGACAAGTTCGGGAGACATCAAAGCGCCGTGAGCGTGCGACGAGAAACAAAAAGACAATTACGCGATACTGTAGGATTTAAGATTACGAATGATGGGCATATAGATGTTGAAAACAAAAAGATCCGCAATCTGAACGAACCGGATGCAGCAAAGGATGCTGTATCTCTGACTTATATGCAAACACATTGTCTGCTACTCGATGATGAACGTAAAAGCGTGGACGTTAAAGGGTGTAGATTGAAAAATGTTGATACTCCTGTAGACGTTAAAGACGTAGTCAACAAATATTACGTTGATGACAACTGTATACAACACTCGAGTCAAGAGAGAGGTGAGGTCATCGATGCACGAGATCGATGGGTAATCAACGTTCGAAGTCCGGAACAAGCGACCGATGCGGTTAACAAAAACTATGTAGACTCGAACGTCATTAAAAAAGTATCGAACAGCTATTTGTTTGGACAGAGCTGGTTGTCGGGAGTGAGTTCACCGATTTTTGCAGATGACGCGGTTAACGTAAAATACATGTTGCAGAACACCGTTAGCTTGGGCGAAGATGGTGTTTTCAAAGCGGCGGAAAAGAGAATAACAGACGTAGCGGATGGTTTTGCGGAGAGCGATGCTGTTAACTTACAACAATTAAATGACGTGAGACGATACGTAAAGAGCGAGATGTATAAAGTCGTTAAAACATTTAAGTATCAACTGGATTACTACTTATTGAAATTGTCTAAGCCACGTAGTTCAGAAGACGAGTGGACACTCGACACGAAGGAAATAAAAAGGTTAATAGATGAATACGATAAAAACACAGAAGAGAAAGACTGGAGATCGGTTTACGATGTACAACAACGTTAAGAGGAAAAAGGGGTGGGGCGTCGGAAACGTGCTTAAAAACGTTGTACCGTCCGTTGTTTCGTCAGTTATCAATCGAGCGGTGGACGCACTACCTGTCGAATTACATCTGCCGGGTTACAGATTCTGTGGACCGGGCACGAAACTCGAAGAAAGATTAGCGCGTGGTGATCGTGGAATCAATCAACTAGACGAAGCCTGTCGCGAACACGACATCGCTTACGCTCAATACAAAGACAACGAAAGTAGACGTATTGCAGATCGTAAACTCGCGGAAAAAGCGTGGGGACGGGTAAAGGCTTTGGATTCGGGTATCAGCGAACGAGCTTATGCGAGAGCAGTTGCAGCGGCCATGAAAGCAAAATCAGCGATAGGAAGCGGTCGACGTCGTAAAAATAAAAAGAATGTGAGTAGTCGTGGTTGTGGTGCTGGTGGTGGGATGAAGAAGAGGAGGAAGAGAACTGTCCGAACCGCTAGGAAAAAGAAGAGAACTGCGTCCGGATTGTATCTACGTCCGTACCGAAAAAACTAATTCACATACCGCTCCGCCCGTTGTCCGAAGATGAATTACGTGTATACGCAAAAAAGCTAAACATACCGTATTTTAGAGGTGTTTACATGCGTAACGCATTACCGGATACAGCGCCGTGGAAGAACGAAAGCGTCATCGTAAATTTGGACGACGAGAGCGGACCGGGAACCCACTGGGTATGTTACAAGAAGCGTGGAAATCGAGTACACTATTTTGACGGGTTCGGTAATTTACGTCCACCTCTCGAGCTGATGCAATATTTTGGTGATACAGCCGACGTTCGTTACAACTATGAACGGAAGCAACCTCCCAACACGGTCATCTGCGGTCATTTATGTTTAGACTTTTTATTGTCTTCTGATCAGTAAACTTCAACATGTCGTCGCTAACGGTCACCGTGACGGGTACCGACGCTGCGAATCTCGTGTGTAACTTTTTCCCACCTCTCGAGTTATACGGTGAATGGTACGTTGGTCTATTGGATTTTACATCGTATAATTCAATACCAAACGTTACTGAAGGAAAAAATAATGCATTTCCAATAAAAATTTCCAAGGATCAGTGGTCCGTCATCAAGTTGCCTACCGGCACCTACGAAATCAGTGATATCGAAACGTATCTGCAGAAACAGTTAGGCGAGAGAACAATCAGTTTACGTCCAAACATCAACACATTAAAGTGTGAAATTTACTGTAAGCATGTCATCGACTTTTCGTATACACCGAATACCATTGCAAGTATGTTAGGATTTAAGGAGAATCAGCAGCTGGAAGCGTATAAAACACACGAGTCGAACGTACCCGTCGACATAATCAAAGTTAACACCGTTCACGTACGGAGTAATATCGTACAGGGTGCGTACAAGGACGGCCAGGACCAGCACACGTTGCATTCGTTTTATCCGACCGTGGCACCAGGTTTCAAAATAGTTGAAACGCCGACAAACGTAATATACTTACCGGTAAACGTACAACGCGTTGACAACATAATTTTGTCTCTCGTTGATCAGGACGGGGATTTAGTCGATTTTCGCGGTGAAGTTATCACGATACGACTGCATCTGAAAATATGGGATTGTATTTCGGACAAGCGTCACCTGTAAAAAGGGAGTGTGTACGAAAGAAACATGGTAGTCGGTGTTCAACGTTGAAACGATTGACATCAAGGAACAAGCGTTTCTTACTTTCACTTGGATTCAAATTATACGATTAAAATAATGTCGGGTGAAATTCTAGCTATCGAACGAGGAGCGGCTTTCGATAACAGAATCGTTGAGTTCGAATATCGTACGCACACACCGTATGCTTCCACCCGATACGGTAACAACGATGAAATACGTATACCCATCCAACAACAGGATGTTTTCACTTTACCGGCGGAGAGTTTTCTGTACATCGAAGGAACATTAACCAAGGTTAACGCTACCGACACAGCGTTGAACGTGAAATTAATCAACAATGCAATGGCTTTCTTGTTTGAGGAGATCCGTTACGAAGTGTGCGGTGTGGAAGTAGATCGTACGAAAAACGTTGGAATTACGAGCACTGTGAAATTGTTACTATCGAGCAATGAGCATGAAAGAAAGCATCTAATCAATGCAGGATGGGTGACGACAACCGACGAGTCGTTGACAGTACACGAGAGTACCGGTGATTTTACGTTTTGTCTTCCGTTAAAAATGCTACTCGGTTTCAACGAAGACTATACACGCATCATGCTGAACGTTAAGCAAGAATTGATTCTGTTGCGTACCTCTACCGATCAGAACGCAATGGTGCTAAAAGAATCAGGTGCAACTGCAAACGGTAATCTCGTAATAAACAAAGTACACTGGAAGATGCCCTATGTGCGCGTGTCAAACAAGTATCGAATACCGCTATTGGAGCATATCGAGGAGGATCATGAACTGGTGATGCCGTTCCGCAGTTGGGAATTGCACGAGTATCCCGTTCTACCGACGACAAATCGACATTCGTGGACCTTGAAGACATCGTCACAGTTGGAAAAACCACGGTATGTGATACTGATATTTCAGACGGACAGAAAGAACAATATAGCGAAAAACGCGTCGGAATTTGATCACTGCAATTTAACGAATGTCAAGCTATTTCTGAACGATAAATACTATCCGTACGATAACCTGAACCAGGATATCGAAAAAAAACGTTACGCACTGTTCTACGACATGTATACACGTTTTCAAACATCATACTACGACCGTCGCAACAGAACGCCTCTTTTGACACCTAATGAATTTATAACGAAAGCACCGTTGTTTGTCATCGATTGTTCCAGACAAAAAGAACCAATCAAGTCGTCTGCCGTTGATGTGCGTTTAGAATTTGAATCCAGTAACAATTTTCCAGATAAAACCACCGCTTACGCTTTGATTATTCACGATAGGATAGTACAGTACACAGCGTTGTCGAATACTGTTCATCGTTTGTCATAAAAAACTTGTTCTCCCCTCTACCACTTTATAAAGATAGGTATTAGCGATCTCTAGCTTGTAACAAGATCAGTCCGTCTCAACGATGGAAGGTGACTGTGGTAGCGGCGGCAGCAGCAGCAGGCATTGTGAGTATAACGTTTACTTATCTCTTGCATATCCTATTAACTCTTACACTAAGTTCGTTACCGTCGGACTGTTTAACGAACTCAACTATGAACCGGGTGTTTTGTTTACAAACGGAAAAAATAAACGTATATTACTTGACTTTTCTGAGTGGAATTACTTGTTGATCTTTCGTGAACAGTTACTATCCAGTATGTTATTGTACGAAGAAGGTGAAAACCGTGAGAAGAAGAAGAGTGTGATGATCAGTCGTAACTTTGGGAAAACGTTTGTTCGGATTAAAGGTATTAAGACCGAAAAATTTGTTTTCACAGAACCCGAGTGGATCCGTTTTGGTTGTTTATTAACAGTACTAAAGAAATATCTTGTTCGCTTGTTTTATGATCAAGATCACTTCAAGTCGTACATTAATCAGGTAGTAGCCAAGAGGTGTTATGTACCACCATCCTTCTTTTTCCCCTCGTTTTTTCGATTGGAAAGCAGTCGTCATGACCAACAGCTAACATTTGATCGTCTTTACGATGAACTGGTATTGGAAGGAAAAGTAGAGGGGAATTTGAAAAAATTAACGTATTCGATGCGAACAAGTGTCACTCGGAAAAATGAACTTGAATAGGACGGTTATTGCCGAGTTTGAAGCGTTTCGTGGTGACAAAAATGAATATGTAATCAAAGAGTTCGTTGCAGTTGATATAACAACCGGACGTTTTGTTATCTTGTTGTTCGCTCCACCATACGAACGTGCACGACTGCACCTGAAATTTCAAAAAATCAATGACTGGTTGGAAACACATTATCACAGAATTCGGTGGAACGATGGTAATGTGCCGTACAAGAATATGGTACGCATCGTTGCAGACTTTTTTTCAGACAGTTCTGTTGTCTATACAAAAGGGTTTGAGAAGGCAAATTTCTTACGACAGTTGTATCACCATGGTGAGGTGATTGACTTAAACGATATTCAAGCACCTGTAGTTCCTAGATCCTTTGTACCCATCATACA
This sequence comes from Magicicada septendecula, assembly GCA_034769895.1. Classification (NCBI taxonomy): domain Eukaryota; kingdom Metazoa; phylum Arthropoda; class Insecta; order Hemiptera; family Cicadidae; genus Magicicada; species Magicicada septendecula. Next base: position 25,624,275 of record CM068373.1, on the reverse strand, counting down.
ATGTCCTGTTCCTCATCGTCAACCCGTTACCACTCCCCCCTTACACTGTGCATTGCGCAAAGCTTTGTTTTATGCAGAATGGTTGCGGCAACGAAATAAAATATAGTCGGTTGTGAACATGTTTTCATCATGGTGTTAGTGTGAATGCTACGTGACAGAAATGTCCATAAACGTAGAATTAGGTACCGTAGTGTGTGCGTGAGTGTTAACCTTGACTACGTCACTGTCGAGGTAGAAATACTCATAAACGTAGTCCTGGTAGTTCGAGACGGGTCACTGGCACGGTAGATATACCTGTAAACTCGTCAAGAACCAGTATGGGTGTGAAAATTACTCATTACGGTACAGCAAATGTGAATACGCATCATGTATGAACAACATATACACCCGATAAAAAAATAAAAAAATAAAAATAAAGTAAATAAATAAAAAATATATGTACTGCTTTTATACATTGACTTAGCATTGCATAGTGTATCTTATCATTATCTACCACTGTATTAGTTAATAGTACAGCGATAGATAACGTGGAGTAGGCCTGCTTTACGAATCTGTAAAGTTGGGGAAACCACGTTAAAAAAAGCGTAGCGGTCTCTCATTCGCCTCTGGCCGCTAGGAAGAGGATGAGAGGTAAAAAATAAAAGTATAAAAAATGTTTATTTATTTTTAATAATAAATAAACTTATATTGTGCTTTTATGGTTTTACACATAGGACAACAGTAGATATCACTCGTCCACCTCATAGTTGCAAGTAAGAGACGAGAAGTATAAGTACAAAAATAATTACAGTTAAACGACAACGGCCCCTTGGTGTAGTGGATGCATGCCGGTTTGGAGTACCGGAGGTCCCGGGTTCAAATCCCGGAGGGGCCATAATTTATTTTTTGCGGAAACAAACTTTCTCGCCTCGCAGTCGAACACATGCGTCATGTCGGGTACCCCCATCCGTTGATTTAAACATTTCGGGTGTTAACTTTCGGACACCAAGAGATTTCAGGTACCTCCATCCGTTGTTTTAATCATTTCGGTTGTCAAATATTGAACATCAAAAATTTCGGGTACCCCCATCCGTTGTTCTAAACATTTCGGGTGTCAAATTTCAGACATCACGCCCCCTACGTAGTCGTCGAACCAGCTATCATATCCACCCAGCCTCCTGTTTCGTCATAACCAGTGTTTTATACATGCGTCATGTGGGCGTACCCACAAATTTCGGGTACCCCCATCCGTTGATTTAAACATTTCGGGTAACGGTACCCGATACCCCCAAAATTTCGAGTAACGGTACCCGATGACATCGCCTCTGCGGGCAACCGCCGAATTCCGGGTACCCCCATCCGCTACACATTGTTTTCGGCTACCAAATTTTGGACATGCAGAAACCACGACCTCCGTGACGTCTTGAAACAGGTTTTAGCCATGCGGACGCCAGCGACTTGAGCCTCTGTGTGATGTCATGAACTGGAACACGGAAGTGTTTCAGTCACACATACACACACATACACACACACACACAAAACAGAGACGTCACATGGACAGCTCGGACACCAGCTGCCAGTGCCTCTATGACGTCATGAACTGGAACCCGGTAGTGTTTTCAACTGGGGGTTCCCCAACCCATTGTTTTCACACCGCGGAAGCCAGCTACCAGTGCCTCTCTGTGACGTCATCGCCATTGTTCTCTAACATACACTTTCCCTCTACTCCGGACTCGACATGTTTACCGAGTCTTCTGTAATTAAAATAATATAGAAAAATAATGTTAATAATTAATAATGGAATCTGAAGACACAGATAGTCACGAAAACAACTAATTTAAATGATGTATTTTTATCTAGCGATAGTTTGTATAAATAAAAAGTTTTATTTAGAGAGAGACCGGGACTATATTCTCGCGGAATAAACACCCCACTATCTATTGTACTGTACAGGTGGTAGCGCACGAAAAATCTCTCTCTCGCAATGACGACTCCAAGCAGTGCACACGCACGAGCAAAATGCTCTGTTGAAATGTTATGTGATTGGTTATTAGTTTGGATTAATTCTTATGTATTTTACTAACTGCTACAAAAGAGTGTAATATGTAACGTTAAGAAAAAGAAAAATTAAAAAACGTTGTAACAAGAAGAAGTATGTGACAACCAATAATACGAGTGTTAATAACTATAACAGCTATCTTCGCCGATTGACGACTCTTCACAACATCCTACCTGGAGACATGAATCATCAGAATTACAACTCTAGTAGACCCGACCGATAATGCAGTTCGAGACATCTGAGAATCAACGAGTACCTGTGTAGAAGGCCCACTCTATCCTGCAGACGTTTAAGCCGTGAACAACTGAGACCAGACCTAGACGAGGACGACGCTCTTCGGATTCCCAAGATGTAACCATATGGAGGAGATTTCTACATCCCAAATTAAAGGTGACTCGATAGCACGTCTATCGAGGAATAATAATAATAATAATTGTAACACAATATTCTCTTAAAGAGACTTTCAGAGACTATTGACTTTATAAGAATATAAAAATTTAAATCTAAGAATTTAATTGTAACTATTCAGGCTTCTTACAATTGTAACAGTTTAGATTTCAACGTAACGTAGTATAATTAATACCATTCTTCAAATGGAATAATAATGAAACTTAAAAGTAAAAGTAAAAGTAAAAGTAAAAGTAACAGTCTTGCAAGCTATTATCTTGAATTGAATATAATTAAAAGTTTAAAGACTAAATACCAAGGGTTACCCGGATCCGGGGAAAAGCTAAATATAATTTGTTGTGATCCCACAGTCAATATAAAGCAATTTAAATAATTTAATAATTTAATTAATAATGTAATGGGATCTGTCTTTTGAGTAAATGTCATTTGTTTTTTTTTAAATGTTTAATAAAGGGAAATCTTCTTGTTGCACACATATACTGAGTACATAAATCAACAGTTTTCCCTTCCCTGATTCCTTTTATATTTACTGTGTGTTGTTCTGTTTTAATTTCAGCTCGTCCCGAATAAGGCAGCCTGAAGTAATTGGCAGAACCAATTACTTTGGGTTCCCTCTGTTATAACTCAAGAGAAGAGGTTATAATACACAAAATAAGTAAAACATAAAACGTCTATATTGAAACAATGGAACCCTTCCGAAAAGGCAAGAGCGTCGTATTACACGTTTCCCTGCTAAACAAGCAGGTACGTCTTTCTGCCAAGGCCCCATTCAAGTATCCTCAAGAGTTCCCTAGTGCTTGTTAAGGACGCATTTTATGAAACATTAGGCTGGAACCTTGTAGACAACTTCCGCTTAGAAGTCAGTTTACGTTGGGCGATTTACTCAGTGCGTCTCATGCGGTTATTAGTGAAAAACGATTAGTGTGCGGAACTCGTTTAGTTGATATTAATATTGCGTGTGAACATACAAGTCATATAAAGGAAGCATTCCAAGAAATGCTACTGCAGATCGAGGAACGACGCCCGACAGGAAGCAGAAGAAGCAGATGAACGACAGAATAAGATACGCAGAAAGGAAAGCAAAGAGGCAGAGGAACGACAGAAAGCACTAATGGAAGTCGACTAAAAAAAACGTTAGCGTAAAAATGAAACACGAGGAAGATGGCAAAAAGAAGAATTTAGTCGTCAAGGAGACTTAAAGGCGTTCGTGCAAGGGGACACCACCGCAAATTTGTCCTGTTACGAGGCGAGCTGAACAAGTACGTTGGTAGAATGTCTGAAATAAAAAAAATCTGGATCAACTCTAAAAATAAGTGTATCAACTTTAGTAGCTTCTACTAAAAATGCAATAAAACAAATTAAAAAGGAAGCAGAACATTTAGTGAAAGGAATATTTGTCCATGAAAGGCCATTAATAAATGCTGAAAAAGTTTCAAAATATCAGAGAAATCAAAAACCGCGTTAACTGTAGTGGGCTAGTTTACGCAAAGGCCCCAACGCCTGATGCTTGCCCCAAAGGCCCCCCCGTAAACAACCGCGTTAACTGTAGTATGGCTAGTTTACGCAAAGGCCCAAACGCCTGATGCTTGCCCCAAAGGCCCCCCACGTAAACTACCGAGTAAACTGTAGTAGGGCTGGTGTACGCAAGGGCTCCAAGGCCTGATGCTTGCCCCAAAGGCCCCCCACGTAAACTACCACGTTAACTGTAGTAGGGCTAGTTTACGCAAAGGCCCCAACGCCTGATGCTTGCCCCAAAGGCCCCCCACGTAAACTACCGCGTTAACTGTAGTAGGGCTAGTGTACGCAAAGGCCCCAACGCCTGATGCTTGCCCCAAAGGCCCCCACGTAAACTACCGCGTTAATTGTAGTAGGGCTAGTTTACGCAAATTTCCCAACGCCTGATGCTTGCCCAAAGGCCCCCCACGTAAACTACCGCGTTAACTGTAGTAGGGCTAGTGTACGCAAAGGCCCCAACGCCTGATGCTTGCCCCAAAAGGCCCCCACGTAAACTACCGCGTTAACTGTAGTAGGGCTAGTTTACGCAAAGGCCCCAAGGCCTGATGCTTGCCCCAAAGGCCTCCCACGTAAACTACCGCGTTAAATGTAGTCGGGCTAGTTTACGCAAAGGCCCCAAAGCCTGATGCTTGCCCCAAAGGCCACCCACGTAACTTCTGATGCTCATGTATATAATACATAGGCCTATATCAAGTCTGTAAAAACATTTATAAATAAATAATTTCGTAACCAGACATAGTAGTTTACATAAAATATACGTTATAAATAATTTATTAAAAGAAATAATATTGTTGCTAATACAGTAAAAATTATCGATTATTTAAAATAAATCGGGAATTGGGAATTTTAATAAATATTTTTTTAATTAAAAATTTTGACTACAGTAATGTGCAAAAGTGTTATTTCTGTTTCTGATTATAACCACTAGCACAACTTTACTAATTGAATGCTTTAGTCTATTATAATAAGTAAATCTCAATAGTCTGACATCGAAGGTAAAATTTAGTTTTAGTAAAAGCGACCAGTTGTGCTCTAAAAAATTTTGCAAGTTTTTAATACATGATCTTTAATACGAAAATGCTGGCATTTAGACCCTAATTAATTTCAATTGGTCAGTGTGCTTGGGGCCGACGTTAACTTAATATTTGACTGTAACATAAACGCACATAACTTTATAACATGTGTATTAACGTAAATAAAATTTTAGTGTCAATTCCATTTGACAAGGATTAGGTATAGCAATGTGCAGAACACAGAGTAGCGGTATTATTTTTGTCGGTATTAAGTTTCCCTATGTCCCTCAAAACAAATTCCCTGTACCGCAGGTCCGTTCGTATTTCTCTTAATCCCCTTTCGTACACTGTCTAAAGTATTGGTGTTGTGATCCTGTTTACTGGACTCAACATGACTGCACATACTGTTTATCTACGGTGTTTCATTTCTGGAGCGCTGTGTATGTTCTACACACTTGTAATCCTGTTCTAGCAGTAAGTCGATAAAACGATATTACAACAAACTAGAGGTGCTGATCCCACATGACTGTCTCGTTTCCATTTCCGTTTCCGTTTCTTTTTATTCCACGTGTGTCCGAATTGCAATGCGTGTTTTATAAGTGCGCGCCGCGTACCTCCCACCCCAACAACTTACACAGACATTGTATTTTATACAGCACCATCACAATCGTAACAAATTTCATCTGAAAGAGTATAATTTTTTTTATCAAGCATCTAAAGACCACATGCCAATTTCAATTCTTTACTCTTTGTTCTTTTCTTTTTTTCCAATATTCTTTCATCTTCTCACTGTGTCTCTTCTTCCTGTCTTCAGTCTACTTTGGACCTGCGTTGTTCTCTCTCCTACCCTGGACTCCCTCCATTTTTCACTCTTTTGCCCGAAAAACGTCTCATTCAATTGCTTCTTTTGCGAATATATTTTTTTTTTCTAAATCCTTTTGGAGTTCTTTAATCCAACAGGATTATAATCCAAAAGGAGTATAATTTTATTTTTTACATATTTTACTGAACTATCGTGTAGGCGAAAGGTGGGTATGTTTCAACTTTTGAAAGAAAAATATTACGAAAAATTTATTGCCCAATAAGTGAAAGGAGAGTATGGCGAATACCTTATAATCAAAGTTTGCGGAGTTACATCTATAGCTCAGTGGTAGAGCTAAAATCTTTCGTGTGCTGCAAAACGTATATTTCGCGTGAAAACCTGATTACTTTTCAGATATATCTGTCACTTTTTACCAGATATTTGAAATTTTCTTGTCAGGCTTGTTTTTAAAATACTTAAAATCAAACATTATGTTATGATGAATTCTTTGTTATAAACGTTTTACCGCCAATGGAAAATCAAAACAAAATAGTAAATGTATTAGGAAATGCTGCGCCTCCAGTAACAACGGTAAGTGGGGCACACTCGAGTTTAAACGTGGTCGTACAAGCACTCAAGGCTATCCCAGCAGTGGACGTCCAAAAAGTGAAACAAAAATTGCATTATTGAAAACATTTCATAGCATATTGGAAGACCACAGATTGAGAAGTGGATGACGTTGCTGAAATCATAAGCATCCACATGAGCGTGTGCATCATAATTTAACTCAAGAACTTGGTGTGAAAAAGCTTTGTTCAAGATAGCTGCCGCATCTGGAGTTGTTGCATATTTTGGGCGTCTAATGCGACCACGATTTCAATGCTCGTACGACCACGTGTAAACTCAAGTGCCTACTTACAAACCGGTGGTTTTAAAAGTCGCAGCATCTCCTGATACATTTATAATTTCATTTTGAATTTTCGTTGGTGCTAAACAATTTTTAACAAAGAGTCACACCACGATGTTTGATTTTGTCCGCTTTTCAAATCACCCATGACACGTCAATTTTCAACAGCTGCTAAACAATGAATAAATTGATAGATAGATTTGGAAATTAGCACAAGTTTACATAAAATACAAATCTTGCAGCACACGAAAATTTTAGTTTTGCCGCTAAGCTACTGTTGTCGCTCCAAGAACTTTTCAACTGACCCTCGTACGCACCACTTTGAAAGATGTAACATTACAAACTATGCTAAATTATCAAGTTTGACGTAGGCCGGGCATTTGAAAATTGTCCCGCTTATCTCTTTATGTTACATTATACAACTCTATAAAACTCTTGGTTCTCAGTGTCTGGCACTTCCACGCCTTGCTTACGCAGTGGGCAATATTTCCAGCAAACGTGTTAATACTGAGGAATAGGGACACTCAAAACACGCCTTCCCAGTTCATCTACACGGAAATTGCATCACTCAGCTAATTAGCCGGTAAATTTTTCAATACCTTAAAGTTAATTTTAACAATTTTCCTTGGCTCAATATTACTTTCAAAGTTATCAACTCCGGAATGTACCAGTGTTATAATTTTTTTCGTGACCCACTTTTCCAGACATTCTGAGTAAACTTTGATTCAATTTAATGCAAACGTTAGATTTTTAAATTCTGCTGGATACACTTACGCGATTCGTTAATTTATCTTTTTCACGTACACTTTTCAAATTTAATGTATATTTTTGCTAATTTTTCAACGGATATTTATTAATCACTCAAGTGCATAGCAGTGGTTCTCAGCTAAGTCGCCTAAAGTTCATTATTAGACCAGTACGTTATTAGCACATTATTATGTTACAAACATTGTCCAGGAGTAACAATGCCAATTTTCGAATTAAAACATCTTTTTTCTATTTTTTCAGAACAACACATTTCGCTTATAATACTACGGCACATTCCCAGTGGGTAGACTGAAATTAAGTTGGTCGAGCCTCTGAGATGCGTCATAGCAGCACAATGGACAAACATTTTGTTAATAAGAAAACAACACGTGTGTGAACCGGAAAACAAAGTTGTTATTAGTACTGAAAAGTAGTAAAGTTTATAAGCAAGAATATACAGTGATTCAACAGTGGGACAGAGCACAGAATTGCAATTGTCATAAAAACTTAAGGAAAGTCTTAAGTAGAGCAAACACCAATGAGAGGCGAGAAGGAAGTACCACGCGCAAATATCACTGCCAATGAGAGTGAGATAATCTTTGACTTGAAGTAAACGGATAAAGGAAAATAGAATACTTTATCTTTACACATTATGCGCGTTCACATAATTGAGGCCATACACTTTTGGGAACGAAGTCGACCAGAAAAACTTTGAGTAAAATTATATAAGAAGAAAATTAAATGCAACGCAGTAAAGTTAAATTCTTGGATTTCGTTGTCCATGACGAGTCCGTTACTTAACTAAATATCACTATTGTGTTGACGACTCGGAGCACTAAGTTTTTTATAAGTAAAATCGTAAAGATTTACCTTACAGCCTAAACAGGCTTTCACCTTTAAAGGCTTCTTCAGAGGCTGCTGAAGGTAGCGCTGTCCGTCTTGTTGTTGGCGACGGGATAGATTTTCGAAAGATCTATGCTGTGTGTGTGTGGTGAGATGTGTTACAATAATGCGTGCGATTTGAATTGTGTCTGTTCGTTTAGGATGTCGTTTTTATTTGTTTTAATGACAGAACAATAGTCAGTAAACTCCTACACAAAACACAAAACAAACAACAGACAAAGACAGAAAACAACAAATTCATAACACTAACATACATCAACAAACAAACTGAAAAAATTGCCCACAAATTCAAAAAAGCAGGATACAGAATCGCCTACAAAACTACTAACAAAAAAACAGAACACACACTATCAAAACGCACGCACAAAGCACAAAACAAATTCGATCTACCCGGTATATACAAGCTAAATTGCTCAAATTGCAATAAATTCTACATAGACCAGACAAGACGTAGCTTCAAACAGAGATACATTGAACACACAAAGGCACTCCACACCACCACAGAATCCACCTTTGCAAACCACCTCATTGAAGCAAACCACACATATAAAAACATCGACAATAACATGAACATTCTACACGTGCACACAAAAGACCATGTTTTTTCCAGCAATTCTTATAGTTCTGAATGAATTCATTTAGGGAAACTATACCAAGTTTTCGTCTAATATACTCGTTTTTTGTATGATCGAGTTGCGTATATCCCTTTACCGATCTCAAACAGCTTATTCCTGCAGCCTACAATTGGCACCAGTCCTTCCTCCTTATAGTCCAGATATCGCATCTATACATTGTCTTATAGAATTTGATACACGTCTCGTGTCTAGACTTCTTAATTAGAAGTAGTTTTGATAATTATAAGGGCAATTCATTAAAGTAATATAGAAAATAGTCTACGTCTGTCTACATGTTTTAGATACAAATCTATCGTTTCGTTTGACTGTGTGCTTATCAATCTGTCCTCCTCTCTAACCGTCCGTTTATCAATCCGTATTATTTTAATCTGAAAAATATTTTTTTGTTTACTTACTCCTAGTGTTGTAAATTTATCAATAACTGTTTAGATAGTAGTTTACGACACTGTAGCCTAAACCAGGGCGTCTTTTTTTTTTACTTTTACTTCTCCCTTTTACTCCCTTTAGAGTAAAGACCGCTAATCCTAAGTGCCATTGCTTCACCTAATTAGGTTATCTTCCATTTTAAATTTCTTATAAAGCTCTCCTTTCAACACAGCGTATAAAACTTATTACTTGGGCTGTTTTGAAACTTATATTCTTTTTGGTGTTCTCAAATAACAGCTTTTATACTACTCTATCGTTTCCCAAATAATTTTAAAAGACAAGCGTTTTACAGACATTAATTACTAGACTGAAGATATGTAACTTAAGTAATTATACTTTAAGCAATTCTTCTTAATCAGTACTCCAATCTTTTTGTTTAAATGAAAGAACACTTTTGTCTCATACTAGTATTCTTCTCACAGTCTTTTGTGAGAAGAATACTGTATGTAACTGAATTAATTCAGTTCAGTTACTCTGTATTAATTCAATTGCTGATGTTATTTTTCCTTTTTGATATTCAAACATTTTTATTACATTTTTCGAAAAGTTCTTATGTTAAAAATGGAAGGAAACATTCTGTAATCTTAACCATGAAAATCTGAAAGTTCCATAATCGGATCGCACACTAAGTAAATTATACTATACTTAAACAGAATTACATGAAACGTTTTCAAATAGACACCCGATTAATTGCTTTGAAAAACAAGTATATAGTGATAAAGATTTTGTGTTTGTAGTCTTTTCCCGTAAATTAACCACCCTTCTAAAACCATTAACCTTAATGGAACAATTATTTATTGCCAAAGTAAATAAGAAATGTATTCCTCTATGAGCTAACATAACTTTGTCGTTAAGTGACCCCCGCTCTCACACCATCTCAATCACTCTCTCTCTCTCTCTCTCTCTCTATATATATATATATATATATTACATTTAATATTTATAATTAAATTTACCTCAAGATATTATTTTTTTCCATTTTTGGAACATGTTTCGGGTACTATCTTGTACCCATCCTCAGCCTTCCGGTTTTTTTGTCTGGTGAAGTACATATGTGTTGTTGGTTGACTATTATTATTGTGGCTTCCTGTTGGCTTCTGGTATTTCAAATTGGTTTATTGTGTGTGATTGTGGTGTATGTGTTAGTTTGTTGTGTATTTTCGATGTTGAGTGCTTTGAATATTGTGTCATGCTTTGTATTGATTTGTATTTGTTCAGGTATTAGTTTGTTTTGTGTTTTATGTTTGTATATTTGTAAATTTTCCCAAATGTTCATTATGGTGCCTTTGTGTGGTATATGTTTTATTAGTGTTACATTGGTTATGTCTGGGAATTCATGTCCTGTGTTTATTGCATGTGTGGCTAAATTGGATTTATATATTTCAGGTTTTTTGTATGCATTTAGGTGTTCAAAATAACGTTTTTTAGCTGTTTTTTTGTTTGTCCTATGTAACAAATACAAATCAATATAAAGCATGACACAATATTCAAAGCACTCAACATCGAAAATACACAACAAACTAACACATACACCACAATCACACACAATAAAACCAATTTGAAATACCAGAAGCCAACAGGAAGCCACAATAATAATAGTCAGCCAACAACACATATGTACTTCACCAGACAAAAAAAACCGGATGGCTCAGGATGGGTACAAGATAGTACCCGAAACATGTTTCAAAAATGAAAAAAATAACATCTTGAGGTAAATTCAATTATAAATATTAAGTGTATTATATACATCAAGAAACGGACTGTAGCAGAAAGTGACTAAAATATATATATATAATGCAACGTGACAATTTGGCAAATTTAATTTAATTTAAATTTGTGGAGTCCCTCGATCTTGGAGCACCAAATTTAAACAACGTTACATATACATAAATAGGTGTGAACGGTCTCACGTTCAAGATTGACAAATTCTTTAAACATATAACATTTAAATAGGGGGTCAGGTGTATCTGCAATAAGAACTCTACGGAACTTGAAACAGTAATTAAAATTTATTTGATACTATAAAAAAAAATATGTGCACATGGCACTGACTTCGATTTAAAAAACATTAGTTATTATTTGTTATAATGCCGTAAGGCTTAAGATATATACATCCTTACTAACTAAACATTCTATGCTACTAAATAGTATATAAAAGAAAAATCTCATTTTTAGACTACTCAGTCTATTAATATGTTTCAAAATCAATTTTTAAATCTTTTTTTTATATATGGTACGTACTCAAAAGATTAATAGTTATTACTTCTCAGTACTGTTTTCTCAAATACTAATTGTTTTTATTTATATTCTTTGTAATCATTTTATATCATATTAATTTGAGCTCTTGTTACGTTAATCGTATTTCTAAAACATCTATGATTTTTAACTCTACTATACAAGAAATATTACTCTTATTTTTAAATAAAATATTAATGTCTTTAACTGTCTTTGTATACTGTGTATGATTAAGATATGAATAAGTTGTCTATCACCTTATTGTCGTCAATCATACTCGATCATTTTTGTTCCATCGGTGTTCATCTTCGTCTCGCCTCCAGCGTCGGCTGTCTCTCTTCTCCTCTTGTCCAGCGTCGGCTGTCTCTCACTCTCTCGTCCTCTCCTCTTGTCCAGCGTCGTATCGCTATGGAACTGCTTCTCTTGTCCAGCGTCGTATCGCTATAGAGCTTCTTCTCTTGTCCAGCGTCGTATCGCTATGGAACTTCTTCAGTAGTGCTGTTATTAATTACAATGTTTGTCTTATATCTGGGTTACGTATTTGTACATAACTGGCAATTTAAACTGTTTATAAAAATATTAATAAATATGCCGTGCTGACGGGCATAAGCTCCCGCTGCATCGTGGATGATTCAAGAAAGAGAACCACTGAAGCTTGCGTGTCCTATTTATACCCATGTCTTGGTCGACACCCTTCAGTGATACAAAATCGACATGTTAGAAACTGTCTTTGGCGTCAGTTCCCCCACTCTTTGTCAAATTCACTATTTTTTATATTTCTGCGAATTGCAGAGTCCTGTAAGTTTTTTTTTATACTTATCTTATATCTAATTTTACAACACATGTTCATTGTAATTTTGGACATTGCAACTTAACCCTTTTGATTTGTACACAGTTATTTCACTATTGCACTTGTACGGCGTGTCACTTTCGCGTGGTTTTCGCACACAGTATTTATTAAATTTATTTACATTTTATGGTGCTTTTGGATTTTAATTCTTAATTCTAGTTTATGAATAATTACGGAAAAACAGTCATTGTGCAATTATTCATACTGGGGTGGCAAACTTGCCTGCAGAGACCTGAGTTCACACACACTAGCAAAATACTGGTGTACACACTTTCAGTTACATTTGTGTGTGTGTGCACGTTGATTCAGGTCGAAACACCTGTTCATATTTTTGTCTGAGTCAAGCTTGCAATCCATAACATGCTTATTTCTAATATATTATTAATTATTTACAGTTTATTAAGTAAATTTAAATTTTTATATTTCATGCTCAGTACATCACTTATTTGTACTGTCGCAATATATATATATATATTATAACAGCACCAAATATTAACTATTTGGGGTTATATGTTTACCGCATACTGAAAGCATATTTAAATAAAAGTAACAGTCAAAACTCCATTTGAATGTAGAGCATTGAAAATAATGCTTTGAAAAGCAACGCACACGTGGTCATTATGTAATCAGTTCGCTGTACAAGGAAGCGACCACACCCAAACTGTTAATTGTTAATATCTCGGAAACTAAGAAATAAAGGCGAAATCTAACATAGCCAAAATGTTTGCCGAGATATTAATGATAACGTGTGCAAATTTGATGCAATATAATTAACAAATGAAAGAGTTAATTAAAATAATTGAATAACTTATGTAAAAATAGAGTTACAGTAATGAGATTTTAGTAAGTTATAAAGATAATAATTTCTGACAGATTGTATATTTTAGATTTCACACAACTTGGTTTGCAACCAAGTTATTGCAAAATTAAATAAGCACAGGATATCCGTAGCGGGAAATTGGTTCCACCGGATAATTATAATAAGAATATTAGAAATAATAACAATTCTCCGTCGGTGGGAACCTAACTTCATTCTCACGGACCAAGGGAATTCAAAATTTTATGTGGTAGGGAGAGTGTGTCAGCCAATGAAATCATTTCACGCGAGCCCCAGCCAGTGCGGTGTTTTCTGGTTGAAAACTCACTCTTTTGCCAGTACTCACGAAGTTAAGACGTAGTCCTTCGATCGTCTAGTAACCAAAGTGGTGAAGATCAACAAGAAGACTCTACGTGGTCAACACACACGCAATTACGAACACACTAAGTACAGATCATCTGTATAGCTCATAATTGTTGCGTAAAGGCGAGATACTCTTCAGGACATCAACCAAGCTTATTGTGTACTACCAGTTAGTCATAAGCACGCAAGAGATCCACCCGACTTCAAGACCAGACTTCAAGAATACAGCAGAGAGGCCGTCTAAATCATTGGTGAACAGCTGACGAGCAGAGCGACCACCCGAACGAAGCACACACACACACGCTGACGTGCAACGTGCGAATCGAGGAGGGACAGGAAGCAGTTCCAGCAGACAGCAGCAGACGTTAAAATATTCACAAACAGCAAGGAAGCAGAGTGTTGCCGAATTTTGAACTCCACGACCGAATCCAGCAGTTCTAAGCAGATTACTTTCTCTAACCAAGGACTCGAATCGACGAGGGACAAATCGGGACGACATCCTCTTCAGTAACAGGAAAGCAAAATCCACTTATTTATTTTTCAGATCAAATTTTCTATTTTTCAATTAAAACATTGTAATTCAAATAATTCAGGTGCCAAACAAAAAGCAAAGACTCTAGTAATTAAAAAGTAAATTCGTTGTGATAATCTGTATAGCAGTTTAAGGCTTTAGTAAGTTATAGTTAAGAAATAGAAGTAGTATAAAAGCGCTATACAAATCTTAACTGACAATCTAATCTTAGATCATACTGCAGTAGATCAGAAGTAGAATCACTAGAAATGAAATAACGTGAACTAGACTGTCACGTCTAATTTACTTAATTAATTATTCTAATTAATTTCAGAGTTTTATATTTTGTTTCATGAACATTTAGATTCAATTTAATTAAATAAATTTAATTAAATTCAAATCAATTAATACAGTAAAATTTAAATTGCAATTAACTCGCCAAAGAACGAGTTCAGTTTCTTTCAACTATTGACCAATCGAAAAACATTGATTCATTGTTTCCACTGTAAGAAATTCATAAAATAATAACCATTCTATTCTTGTGTGTTGTTGGTGTAATAAACAACATTTTATTACCCCATATAACAGTGTTTTATTGTTGTACGATAAAGCCTACCAGTCTCACGAAACTCTCCCCCTTTAAAGTAACCTATTTTGTGTGTTGTTGTAATAACTTTGAGATTATTAGCTTGCGAACTTCAAATCCAAAATCCACACGCCCTAGTCGGAAGAATCTGCAAGATCAGACAGCAGGTGGGTACTCACACCCAACACAACATAACAATAACGCATAGAAGTAGAGTTATAATATATATATATATATATATATATATATATATATAAACACATACACACTATTGATGACTCCGCTTCTGTTTTCAAACATCGTATGACATGTTTCACATTACGTCAGAAGAATGGTGTTGATTTTATAATGCCATCCTTCAACAGCGTTGTTGTCCTATGTCGTCTTTTACAGCACAGTGAGGGATTTCTTAATTCTCTAACCACTGATTAACAAAATAATCAAAAAGAATGAATCTCAAGAAATCCATCTTCCACATGTTCTGGCTAAGGCAAGGCGAGTGCTGTGCATACCGTTATGTGTAGTCTTATTTCTTGGGGTTTTCTCGTTCCTCGGTAGTCGCTGGTAAGACTAAGTTCCTGTACTCTCCTCCCCAAACACTTCTTCATGTAAGAAAAAACAACTATTTACCTCTGCCAAAGACAAAGCTTTGCGAAGCGCCGATATTGCTGTTCATTCGAAGTGGTTTTTGTGGTTTCTATTCTGGAATATCTTTGAGGATAAGTCAAAACATACGGACCTACTAGTAATAGGTTTCAAGTAGGTTTTCCTTTCTTGTTCGGCAGAAGAGCTAATGAGACAGGAAAACGTTTGTTTCCTCATTTCTACTTTTAAGGTCTACGTGAATGGTATAAATGTGTGCAAACTGCTTACTGCAACTCTTGTACTTTCCATCCATGAAAAATATCTTGACATGCTTCAGGCTATCTCTGCCTTTTTCGCCACCGAACAAAACGAAACTTTCTTTTGAAGAGTCCTCGCGGAATTATTGCATTGAAACGCTTGTAAATCATGTTATTGTGCTTTAGTTAATAAACAATAAATTGTACGTACTTTAGTTCTAATAGTTACAGCCTATTCCAAGCTAAATTTATCTATGTACAACTTTCAGATTATTAAAAATTTGAATAATATAATAATTAATGAAATATATTAAGTGTTAAACAATTATTCTTTATGTTTATGTACGAAAGGAAATCACGAAAGTGTAATTATTACTTTAAAAAATAAATAGGCCTTTACTTTAAAAACACTAACCGGGATAGCGTCCCCCAAATTTTGTTCAACAAATATGGCGCCATATTTTATGGAACTTAAATTTTAACACGATTATAACATTCAAATTTATTAACGAGAATACATACTAATTGGAATATATTGGAAAGTATATACATACATTACATTTGGAATTATTGCATTTGACACGCTTCTAAACAGAGTTAAGTAAATTTATTGTTTATCGTTAAATTTTGTTTAATAAAAGCATACACCTTAATTCGGTTTGCTTAAAATACTCGAAAAGAATGGCAAATAGGTTTATTTATCACAAATAGATCACGTTATTATTTGCATAATACAAAAAGTAGTTAAGTAGAATGTTTGAGTGTATTATTAACGTGTGTGTTCGTTTTAACACAATAAATTTATAAATATTTGAAATGATATAGAGACAATGACGCTTACCGTATGAAACCCAAGAAGAAATAGTCAAAGAGGACGCTTAGATCTTTTAACGCCATCCAATACCTACTTGATTAACACTGATATGATCGATAAAAAAATCGAATTCATTACAGCCCATATATGAAGTAAACTTCCATATATTGTATTTTTTTACGTTTTTTGACTCTTGGCTAATTAATAACTCCATAACATTTATTGTATTAGTGATTGTAATAATAATAGTTACAATTTTTATTATTGACTATAATATAAGACAAATAATTACTTATGTTTTGTTTGTGTCTGTGTGTATATACCTTAATTACAAATACATTTTAATAAAATAATGTATTTAAAACATGATAAAGGAATGGAAACAATATACTAACAAATAAAATTCATACAAATCTATTTAGAAACTGATGACTCAAATAAACAGTGTAATGAAAATCAAGAGTTTTTATGCACATAGATATTGAAAAAATTATTTACAGAAGCAACTTTACTTTTATAGTTAGTATTTCTTTATTTATTTTTGACTTACTATCATTTTAACAAACTAATTTATAATTTTTATTATATTTAAGATACAATCATTTCTATTGTTAGTACAGAATGGTAAGATACAATGTTTGTTCTTTCAGAATTACATTATACATTAATTTGATCTCAAAAGATAATAGGAAGAAGATGTATTATTTAATAACTGGTGAATCTATTACAAAATATATCATTTTACTTGAAGTATAACAGAATTTGTATAGCAGATACTTGCTGAGACCATTTCTGTAATTTAAACCTGTATTTTTGTCAATGCTTGATTGTTATATTACTAATTACGAAACATACTTAGAAATAATAAAAATGTGATATTAAACTCAATAGGTGTAAGCCCTCTGAATTGCCCAAAAGATCTGGTTTGCAATTTTGTACTGAACAATGAATTGGATAAGGACAGAGGCACTTTGTTCTTACAGTACTTTTGATTTTACACAGTAAAAATAACAATTTGTTTAATTTGAATGGATTGTTTTGTTTCAGAATACATAAATAATTTTTGAGTAACAATATCTTTCTAAATAATTAACATGTTTTATTATTATAGGAAATATCGTTTGGTACAACAATTTTATAATCTTACTCAGATGTTGCATTTTATGTAACTTGATGTGAAATTTATATAATCAATATCACATCGTCAAAGACTTAATACGCCTGTATATTATATATTCCATTAATTAACGTATTCAGCTTCTGATAAATTAATGTCTGGCTACATAAAATTTAGTATTTGCATTAAGAATATAATTAATTTTATTTTACTATATTAAACTGTAATAAATTCAAGTGTTACTACTTGACAACTTGTTCACTATATACTTTAGAAAATGTTAGAAAATTTTTCTATATTTAGATTATTTGGTAGTTCTAAACCTGTAAGGCATACCTCCAGAGAGGTGTGAAAAGTGTTAAGGAAAGCACTATAAAATTATCAAAATCAAGGAAAATAAAAGGTCTTACTATATAATTTAATAACTCATTTCTATAACTTCAGTTTTAGTGTCTTTATATAGAGTATGTAAACATGTATGTATGTTTAAAAATGTTAATTAGTTTAAAATATAGTACCTTGATGTTGTTTTATTAACAACATTTTAATTGAATTAATATAATTAAGATTTGTAAAAATACAAACATTACCACACACACACATTTACCATATTATAATGTCATATAACCATTTGAAAGAGGGTGTAGATCTTAAAAGGCTGACTTGAAAATCAGTTGTTGGTAGCCACTTTTGGAATCATATAACAATAATAATTATTGGTAAAAAACAATAACTGACAAATTACATAAACTACTTATCTTTTGATTGTATAATATTAAAACAAATTGGACTGTAGACATACAAATAATTTATAAAACACTTTTTTACTTTCTTTAAACTTACTAACTATATAAATCAATCAATAAATAAGACTTCTTACAAATAGTTTGTAATTTATAAAGAATGATCCATTATGTATATGCATAATGGACACATTAAACAAATTTAAATACCATATACTAAATTGGCAGTAGATAAATGTGTTTGATTAATTGTGTTAATTGTGTGTAGATAAAGGTGTTCTTCACCTGTATTACACAATAACCTGAGTAGTCAATCCATTTGGATGATGGTATAGTCTCCCAAAGTGTTTAGAGTAGGTTTAGTTCTTCCCTAATTAATGTAAAACTTATGTCATTTGAGATAAGTAGAAACTTATGCCTGGTTAGATAAGAATTAAGGGACATCAATTATTATTCTTAACATCAATTTCTGACATGATCAAATTTCATGAGTTGAGAAATATACCTGTACTGGTCTCAATACACAGGTTGTATTGTATTTGTATTTGTATTTGTATTCTTGGTCTGGATGCAAATTTTATGTAGTTTTAAAAATTAGGATTTGGTTTCATCTGGTTGAATGTCTGCAGTGTCTACCAACAACAAGTGCATATTAGGAACTTTACCCTTATTTGTTTGTTCTTCATACTTATGTAGGCTACTACTGTAAATGTAAACCTTTTATCAAGATAAGTAAGCTACAAAAATGTTTGGTTTCAAGTCACTGATACTTGATTGCAGATTTGTCCAAGTAAGTGATATTGCAGAGAAAACTAGAAGAAAGTTTATAAAAACATTATTATAAACTTTTTTTTTTTTTTTTTTTTTTATTGGAGATCTGTAAACTGTTCGACTGAGCGAACATTTAACAAATTGGCTGACAACACACAGGATTATGAAGAGCTGACCATTGACAGCTCTTCTTGTTTTGATAATAGATTAAAGAAGTAACAAAATACAAAACTAAATGATAAAAACATGTAAACAAATGAACAAAAGTCACTATCACTTCCTGCTGGCATGATACTATAAGTTCAAACATTAAACACTGGGCCCATAAGGCACATATACAGGTTGACATTAACACGTATGAATGACACGAATACAAAAACATACAGAACAGATATCACAGACAGTACAATACAGAAAATACAGAGAATACATTATGAGTTAAACCTGAATGGTAAGTCTAATAGTTTGTGTCTTTTTAGTCTATAAATATCTTCACTGTTGTCTAACAAGTTAATTGCCAGGTGGTTGGGATGCTGTTCTAGTTTGGAGATGTGAGTCCTGCAGAGGCGCATGATTTCTTCTTTCACGGTTGAAACTTTGAGGTCGCGGTGTATAGAGTTATTTGAGACAAACCAAGGAGCGTCGACTATTGATCTAAGTGTTTTGGACTGAAAGCGCTGGATAATCTCAATATTACTTGTACTTGCAGTACCCCAAAGTTGAATACCATAAGTCCATACCGGTTTAAGCACGGCTTTATAGATCAAGAGTTTGTTGACGAGACTTAACCGTGATTGTCTGCCTATAAGCCAATAGATGTTTCTGACCTTGTGATTAAGTTGAAGCTTCTTAGATGTTATATGTTTTTTCCATGTTAGTCTCCTGTCCAGATGCATCCCAAGGTACTTAGCACTTTCAGCTTGCGGTACTGGTTGACCGTTAATTGTGACTGGAGGGCAGTTTGCCTTACGTGTGGTGAAGGTAACGTGGACTGACTTCGATGAATTGATTTTTATGCGCCAATTATCAAGCCATAACTGAACGCTGTTTAATGATTCTTGTAGTATAAGAGATGCTATTGAGGGGTCGGAGTGTGTCGCTAGGATCGCTGTGTCATCGGCGTAGGTAGCAACAGTGGTTTCACTTGCTGACGGTAAGTCCGAGGTGAACAGGAGGTAGAGCAGAGGACCCAGGACACTACCCTGCGGAACACCCGACCCCACTGGTAATAGAGGAGAAGTAGCATCGGAGTACTTGACTTGAAACACTCTGCCCACTAAGTAGGAATGTAAGATACGGTAACAATTATGTGGCAGATTTTTCTTTATTTTATATAAGAGTCCAAGATGCCAGACTTTGTCAAATGCCTGGGAAACGTCGAGAAACACACCTGAGCAGAACATCTTCGATTCCAGCGATTTATTGATAACATTTGTTAGTCTCTGTATTTGATCTACCGTAGAGTGCTTTTCTCGAAAACCAAATTGGTGATCCGGAATTAGGTTGTTTTCTACAATTGTTGGCATAAGTCGTTTTACAAACAGCTTTTCAAAGATCTTACCAAGTATCGGTAGAAGGCTTATGGGTCGATAAGAAGAGGGCTCTTGAGGGTTTTTACCAGGTTTTAAGACCATGATAACTTGAGCCGATTTCCAGAGAAGAGGAAAGTATTCGAGTCTGAGTATGGCATTGAAAATGTATGTTATTAGTACAACGCCTTTGTGAGGCAGCTCCTTTAGAACTTTCCCCGACAGCAAATCAATGCCGGGAGCCTTTTTACTTTTCAAATTATACAGGATTATTTCCTTGATTTCCTTAACTTTAAAAGGCTTAATAGGTAGAGTCATTTGGAGCGGGGAGTGTAAGTATCTTTGTACCTCTTCATCGAAAGAGACGTTCTTGCTGGCTTCAGGTTGAAAAACGTTGACCAAATGTTCGGCAAAAACCTGGGATTTCTCTGTATTGCTGCGCGCCCAGCTACCATGTGGTTTATGTATTGGTGGTATTTGTAATAGTGACCTTTTTAATCGTTTAGTAGCCTTCCACAGAGAATAATCAGTACTTTCATTTGGTGACAGATTTTCTAGATAATCCTGAATCCCTTCATTCTTTAGATTTTCCAACAATCGTTTAAGTTGTCTGGCCGCGGAATTCCACTTTCTTTTATCATCCGGATGATGAGTATGCTGCCAAATTCGTCGCAATTTACGCTTCTCAGCTAATTTCTTCCGGACAACCAGAGGAAGGTTCAAGTGCTTATTCTTCGCTGTATTGCAAGGTGTAGCTCCCAGGCTGATTTTTGAAAAGTACTGGTGAGAGAATTTACAGCCGCATCCAATTCAGCAGGCGTGTGGAGTGGAAGTTCTAGCGAGATATTATAATTTACAAGCTCTCTAAAGTAATCCCAGTCAGTAAGACGATTTGTGAGTGTTGGTAGACTTTCAGACACAATTATAGTATTGCTAATAGTGGCAATAATTGGAGTGTGGTCAGAGGACAAATCAAGGCAAGATTCAACTTTGTAGTATTTATGAGACAAGCCTCGTATTAAGAAGAAATCAATTAGGTCAGGTATTTTATTTGTGTCAGAAGGCCAATAGGTTGGTTGACCAGTGGACAGAAAGGACAGGGATTCTTGTCTAATGACATTATATAAAATTCTACCGCTTGGATTAGCTAATCTCGAACCCCATTGCGGGTGTTTTGCGTTAAAGTCACCTCCCACCAAAAAACGTGCACCAAGAGTTCCAAGAAAAGAGCTGAAGTCAGTTTCATTGATTCTGTGTTTTGGGGGACAGTAGACTGCAGAAACAATTAGAGGGCCTCTTTGATCTTCAATTAAAACGTTGGTCGCCTGTAGGTGAGCAGTTTTGACGTTAGAGAAGAGATAATGTTTTATATTGTTTCGGATTAACAAAGCGGTTCCGCCACGAGCTGTCCCGTCCGGATGTTGGGTATCATAAACAGTAAAGCCTGGAATCCTAATATGGCTTCTGTCTGTGAAGTGTGTCTCAGATATAAGCATTACGTCTAATCTGTTTTCAAGAAGAAAAGCTTTGAGTTCTAGGGTGCGTTGAGAGAGTCCATTGGCGTTCCATAATCCAATCCTGTAATTGTTATTCATTATTAATTAGAAAGTTTATTGACAAGTGTTGTAAGGAGATTAAGCATGACGCTATTTTGCTGCATGAGTTGACTGAACATAGTCTCGAATTTTGTCAGGAAGTGTGAAAGAGTGATGTCCTCATTTGCTGTCTGTTTGAGATTGCTGTCATAAGGGGGCGATGATTCTGAGTGTTGCGGTAGTCCTGCAATTTGAGCGTAAGTAGGAGAAGAGACGTTACGGGTATTCATGTTCTGTTCCGTGTTCATAGTCCTAAACATTGAAGGGGTTCTCCTAGGTGTGGAGTTTCGTACGGGGCTTTTTCTGGCCTGCAGGTTTTGATAAACTTCACAGCCCTTATAATTAGCTGTATGAGGACCATCACATAATGCACATGTGGCTGGTGTATCCTTAGATTTGGAACAAGTTGCGGAGTTGTGTTCACCTCCGCACTTGACACACTGGAAAGGTTTTCTACAATACGTCTTACTGTGACCGTATGACTGACAACGAGTGCACTGTATGATAAAGTTTTTTCTCCGAGGTGGTTCTACAGCAATCTGCATGTTACCTAAAGACCTTAGGCTATATATTTGTTTATTGTTTGCTGCAGGTTCAAGATCAACAAAGAAGAGAGGGAGGGGTGTTTTCTCGACTCTGTGTCGAACGTTGATTATGTTTCTGACCGAGTGTCCTTTTTCTTTTAGTGCTTCTTTAATAAAGTGTACACCGATGCTAGGATGAATGTTTCTTATGACAACCCGGTATGCTCGCTGGTCTTTAATTTGATAAGTATGGTAAATAATTTTTTCGTCCTCGTGGTGACGAATTAATTTTCTGTAAGAATCAGGTGCAAAAGTGTTGATTTTCACCGTATTGTCATCGAACGATTTAGTACTGTACTGTTCTGATTCCAAAATTGCTGTAAGATTATTGATCATTTCGCTGTAATTGACGATACCATGAAGGTATACAGGAGGAGGTCTAGGTACTTTCGGCTGAGCTAAGACTTGAGTAGGTTGGACGTCATCAGGGTCATCTATAGGTAACACCGTAAATCTATTGTGGTCATTAAGCTGAGTGTGTGTTTCAGATGTGTTTTCTGAAGATTGACGACTTCTTTTTCGTTTTTTCACCATCTGCCAGCTGTGGGATCCGTGTTGTGTGAAATCAACATTAACATTTCTGCCTGGCTGTTGACTGTTATAGGATTGAGGGGCATTTTGCGACATTGGAGGTACTGAAGTTCCTGAGTGGACTGTAGGAACAGGTTCAACGTTAGTTGACAGGCCTGGTTGCTGATAATTCATTATTGTATGTTGACAAGTTGGACACACACTAACACACAATCACACACACACAGCGCACGCACGCACTGGAAGTCTAAACAGACACAGTATATACAGATTAGATAAATGTTAAACTAAGATGATAAACTATATTCATAAACATAACAAAACAATAACACAAGAGATAACACAAGAGATAACGGAGCACAGACTTATAACCGCACTCTACGAATGCACGACCGATACTCATTATTATAAACATGAACAAAATATGAACATTTGTGTAAGGTATGAACAATGTAGTACTTTAGTTCATCATCATCAACTTGAAGGTTTAAGGGAATTTGGAATTGTTCCTCTTTCACAATAGCTGATAACTCCATGCTAATTAATGGATGGTTCATACATGTTCAGCCGTGCTGAGAGTTATAATTCTTATAAATGCATTAAGAATTCAATATTCAGCCATATAACCAACATAGTCCCTTCATTTATTCTCATAGTATTTAAATTTTGTTATGTTCCTATTAAAAATGTGTTTAAAAAAGTGAATGATTAAAGAATCAGCTTACACATAGTATAGAATCATATCATTTACAGTCACAAAGTGGTTAGATTTTAATCTTGGTCAACCATGAGAATACTGCACTTGTCATTTAGACAATAAACAAATAGTTGTAATTAATAATTGATTTCAGAGCTTCCATATTGTTTTAATTAAATAAAAGTTATGAAAACAAATGAGAACTCACTCTGAAGGTTGGGCTACACGTTTTTCAAATAAAAGAATGAGTGAATTCCTGATTGTTACTGGTAATTAACAATAATATACCAATCAATTACTAATAAAATTATATTAAAGTTTTGAAATGAAGAGTTTAACTTCTTCTTAATAATTTGTTTAGTATAGTTCAGAGAAAAAATGTGTTAAAACAAAAATGCAAATACAAGTGTTACGGATATACAATAAAATATTGTATTTCTTATAAACGCCTATTATAAAATTTGAATGGTTTTCATTGTTAAGAACCCATGGTTAAGAACCAATCCCATGGTTTTGGGATTTACATACATTTTTTTACTGTTTTTGGTTGTTTGAGACATTGAGAAAGTTTTATTTCAGTACTGAATTTTTGGTGTATAAACAAAATGAACTGTTTACTTTATACATACAAAGTGCTTTTTATTTATAAATGTTAGTGCTGCAAGATCAACATACAGTAATGTTAACAATGCTTTAAGTATGACAGTGGCCTTGGTTGGCCTTTTTAGTATTAAGGTTTAAAAATAAACTACAAAAGTACACAAATGTTTTTTTATGACTATAAAACTACAGACTACAAATGGTTTTTTATGAATTTGGAAGTATAATGATTTTTTGTTGTCAGAAACAACCAGATACTGCACCAAAATAATATAAAGGTAAATATAACAGTCTTTAATAACTTTTTGTGATGTTTTGTAAAGGTATTGTGAGTAGTCTCAAGTTATACTGCATTTACAATTACCCCATAAAAATTTTCCAATCTAGTAAATGTAAATGTGATTTTGCGGTAATTGTAAATGCTGTTATAAAAATATTCTTCTTTGGTTAGTACTAATAAATATCAGAATTTACCAAACCTAGATACTATTATGAGTTTACTACTGTTAAAACATTTTCTACTATAGATAAAATTAAATTATTTAGAAAACTATGTACGAAATTTCCAAATAATTTGTTAGGCCTATGTGTGTTAGTGTAGAACAGATGTAGAAAAATTATTTCTGCCATCTGATAAATAATCAGGTGTATTGTTATGTTAGTGCTTAATTGAGTGCTTTTGTTACCAAGTCGCTTACAGATAAAATTTAAGCAATTGATAATTGTGTTTTTGGCCATGTCAGAAACATTGATACCCTTTAAGGAAAAAACAGGTTGAACACTGAAGTTGAAAAAAACAGGAGTTTGTCCACTGGCAAAATGTGAATTTTCTACACTCTTAAGCCAAGTGTGGAGAGAAGGCATGCTTAGTAAAAATGTCACATCCGGTTTTGTAACAACAGGAATTTTCCAAGTTGATGCAAAGAAGTTTCCAGAATAAGCTTTTAGTTCAAAAAAACTGAATAAGTATAAGAGTAGGGCTATTATACATATAATATGTTTAATGAACTCCACGTATAAAGTTCACTTTGTAAAAGCAACTCTATTGATGATGTAGCCAGATCATCTATACCAGGCACATCTGCTTCTCAGATAAGTACTCCACCAAGTAAGATTATTGAGAAGACACCTATTAAAATGCCACAGCAAAAATCAACCCCAGAATCACCAACTGAAATCATAGAAATATTACATCAGAAATTATAAAAACTCAAAATTTTCTGATGTTTACAGAAATTGTTATAAAAAGAGAAAGAAAAATACCTCTCTCGAAACCTGAAAAGTTTACATGTTTTAGATGTTTACAGAAATTGTTATAAAAAGAGAAAGAAAAATACCTCTCTCGAAACCTGAAAAGTATGGAGAAGTTTTAACAAATGAAGAGTCCTGACAAAGGCTCCAAGACTCCAGACGCTAAAGACAGTATCAAGAAAAAACCATGGAAGAAATGTCTAGGAACAGAGAAAAACAAACCTAATATGGTAATTGTATTTTGATAATAAAATAGTAGAGAAATCTAAACAAGATTCTGAACAACATTCTGTTTATTGTGATATTCTGATGATGACTTTGGTGATGACAAAGATAATTTGCAATAAGTGTTTTGAAAAACGATACAATGGAAATAACATATGAAATATCAAAATGGCAAAACATTCATGAAGGACAATTTGTTCTTGTTGTTAGTGCTGGAAGACCAAGAAATAAAAATCACTACAATTATGTTTGTTGTGTACAGAATGTTGATGATGACGAGAGATAAAACTTATGTCACAGGATAGATGCAAAGGTGAAATTTCTACAAAGTAATATTAAAAGAAAATGATAAAAGTACTATTAATATTGAACATACGCGTATATGGACAAGTCTGCCCACTCTAGAAATCAAGGAAATTAACGAACACATTGCTTGTGAGTCCCCTAGAAGTGTTTCTGTTTTTGAAAAATTATAAAGTTTTATTATATTTCTTACTTGTTGTGGTACGTAGCAGAACATTTCTTTATGCTTTTTAATAAACACAGTGTCTGAAGTATCTTGTTTTCATTTACTTTACACATAGACTAAGCCGGGGTAATTGTAAACATGGTGTTAGGATTAAAAACACAGAACAAAATAGTACAATGTCAACTAGTCTACAGTTGTTCCAATTTTTGTTTCACTGTTTCAAAGGGTAAAGAAAACAGTTGTTTCAATTGCCCCTAAGGTGTTGAGGTAATTGTAAATTAAATTAATAATTTAATTTATTAAATAATAAATAATTTATTAATAAAGAGGTCTTTATTATTGATATTTATACAATTTTTTGCATGCAACATAATAACAAAAATCTGAAAAATTATTATTTGCAGTTATTTCAATTCTAAAACCTATATGTGATTTTTAATCAATAAAAATGTGTCAATCCTTCATATTTCGTTTACAATTACCCCACCTAACCCATATCCATGCTTGACTTAGGTTCATGGCAGAGTTTAGTAACCTCTTATGACGTTTCAGATTTCAACTTTTTGAGGGGAGCATCAATACATTCAGAGTTACATGGTTAAGGCAAGCAGAGACAACAGCGACTTCCTTATTGGTGTCAAGATAATACATTTCTTTAGTAAGGTCTACTACCAGTTTCACCATTAAGATACTTCTAACAAAGTTAATAGTTATCTGAAGTCATATCCACTTAATCTGCCTTCATGAGCTAAACCTGAATCATGTGCATCACAGGGATCTGCAGATTGTTTTGTGTTTCGAAGGTAACTGTTTCTGGTTAAATTTCAGTTAGGCCTAGATAGAACTTTTTTACTTTAGGAATACAGACATTTTAAAAATCACAAGTTATCAAAATTATGGAATATTACAAAAATGTAATTTATTAATATACATTTAAATATAAATGACAATAAAAAAGATTGTCTGAGGTGTAGGCCAAATCAGAATGTATATTCAAGTACAGTACTATATTGATAAGGCTCTCATGACTAGTTATAGACCTGACGATAGAACTTGAACAGTCCCTCAGACATGCCCAATGGACAGACATCTTGTTGCAAGGCTAACAAAAACTTTTTTAGTCATTTCACACATGTGCACAACAGTGTTTCAGAGTGTGAACATGGGCTGCTAGCGAGAACGCTGAAAGCATGTGTGTGACCAGGGCCGGCCCCAGCGCTTCTGCCGCCCTGTGCAGTACTATTAGTGCCGCCCACTCCCTATTTTAACTCTGAACACATTCACGCACACTATACCTACTCTAAAGATAAAGACGTTGCCTTCAAATGACGACTAGGAATGTTTTCATTGTTGTGTTTATCGAATAACTAGAACTTTCTTGTGTTTACAATGGAGCGAACGGCTACTATAAAACTGTAAAGACAATCAAGGAATCGTGAGACAATAAAAATGTATGTCTATGTGATGACTTAAAATTAAAATACCAACTAAAATTCATTATGATTGAAATATAACAAAAGTAATGTATCATATACCTTAGTTAAAAAATACTCGTCTAGCTTTTGCACTGGCAAACTCCTTTATGAGTTCGTTGTAATCAAGTGACTCGGCTAACTGATGTTCTGTAGATATAGTCGCCAGACCACTCAGAAGGCGAGTCTCGGACATACTCGGTCTTAGATAAGTTTTAATAAGTTTGAGCTTCGAAAACGTCCTTTCTCCGCTTACCACTGTCACAGGTAATGTTAGAAAAATTCTTCTCTGCTGATGACTCATGCAAGGCAGCACTCATTGTCAGGTTTACCATCTCTCGTTCACGAGTTTTCGACTCTTCGTTAAACTCCCCTGACTTTATACATAAAGTAATTCTAACTGATCTTACACATTGTGATGAAATTAAGTGAATAATTTTAATTTTTCCCTCAATTTCAAAATTTAACATCCCGGAATCTGCCGCCCTGGGCGGTGGCATGGTTTGCCCCTGCCTGGAGCCTGGCCTGTGTGTGACAGAGAAGAGTTAGTGTGTAAAGTGAGACAGGAAACGTCGTCTCCCCACAGTCCTCTCTAGACAAATTAATTACATTTTTAAGTGTGGGTAATTTTTAAGTGGTCAGCGCAGATCACCATCCAAGACACGTCACCTTTCTAATAGGATTTAGAACAGAATAATTAGAATAATTTTTCTATAGTGGTGTGCAACAGTGATAATTCTGTTTGTGATTATAACCACTAACACAACTTTCTTAATTAAAGTATGGAAAAAGTCTGTAAAACAGATTCTTGCAGCCAATGACAGTGAGGCATATCTCATCCCTGCAGATGAGGTTACTAGAGAAATCAATATTGTAATTGATAATTGATAACATTGTAACAGAATTTAAAATAAGATAGAAATCAATCTCAGCTATATAGGAAGACTTCTCTTTTCTCTCAGAGAAATGACCCAATAAGTGATTTGAAAGAATGAACATCAAAATTTTCATCTAAACATAACAGAGATGCAGATGCTGTTGAAATTTGTAATGAGACAGAACCATTTAAACTACAGGCTCAGGAACTGATAGGCCTAAAACATTTAGAAAAGACATCAGCCCTTGACTTGCTGAAATAATTGAAGTAATTGCTAAAGTAAATACTCTTTGGGCCACATGTATACTAATATTCAAATTGTCCTTAGGATATGTTTAACGCTAGGTACCTGCCACAGTAGCATGAAATGAAAGAGCTTCGGCAAGATCAAGGTCAACAAAAATTATTTGAGATCGTCAATGCGGTAGGATTGTCTTTTCAACCTAGCCATCAATTTTTTTTTTGTAGATTCATGCTTTTTGGTATCCAGGCCACTTATATGTATATGCATAGCAAAATAATTTACCTCTTTTTTGTCCGTCTGGTGGCCTTTTCCCTTTTTATACATTACAACGCGTTTCGGGACATATGTCCCATCATCAGGTACAATCCCTTGGTAAAGTTCGTTAAATGATTAAAATATTAAAACAATTTTGCATACACTTTACACGTGTCACAATTAATATACAATCTAAACGCGGGAACACACGCGATGTCGTTGGTGCGCACCACGGAATACTACAGTCGACTGTTGTGTTTATGTTGTTATTGGTCGTGCACTAAGGACCTCGTTTTGTTTTACAGACTTTTTCCATAGTTTAATTAAGAAAGTTGTGTTAGTGGTTATAATCACAAACATAATTATCACTGCTGCACACCACTATAGAACAATTATTCCGGTTAGCGCTTTCAAGCTTCTCAGCTCATCGTTTAGATCGCCCTATGAGCTGAGAAGCTTGAAAGCGCTAATCGGAATAATTTTTCTATAGTGGTGTGCGACAGTGATAGTTCTGCTTGTTTTTCCGTAGTGTTTCCTTTTTTGTATCGGCCATCTAAGGACCACATGCCAATTTCAATTCTTTTTTCTTTGTTCTCTTTTTTTTCTCTAATATTCTTTCATCTTTTCACTGTGTCTCTTATTCCTGTCTTCAGTCCACACTGAACCTGCGTTTTTCTCTCTCATAACCTGGACTCCTTCCATTTTTAACACTTTTTCCCCAAAAACGTCTCTTTCAATTGCTTCTTCTGCGTGTATATTATTTTTTCTAAATCCTTCTGGACTTCTTTAATCAAACTTGATTTTGACTTCTTCCCCCAATGTCCAACAAATCATAGTCTTCTTTTTCTCATTGTTTCTGTTTTATTTTCTATACTTAAATGTATTTCATCATTCCTTCTTTGTTTTCCAACCTTCTGAAGTTTTTCGTGGGCCTAATATTTTCCTAATAATTCGTCTTTCCAATATTTGTAGTTCATCTACATTATAATTCACTGCTAGACATTCACTTGCATATAGGCATTCTGGCTTCATTACTGTATTGTAATGCCTTATTTTCTCATTTTTAGATATGCACTTTTTATTGTAAATATCTTTAGTCATACCATATGCCACATTTTCATTGAAATACCATTTGGCGAATAATGTGGCTCAGACTAGACGCACTACCATTATATTAATTTGTTCTCAAAAATTGTTTAATTTAGATTTGAATGTTGGTCTTTCCCCTTCTATGGATTGCCATTCGTGAATAGTACACTTGTTGCAATAGTCTAAATCAGTTTTTTTTTCCCTTATTGAGCATTTTTATGGGGAGTGCTGAAAGATATTACCCACATATGCTGATACTTCTTTAATAATTCTGAAATCACTACTTAGAGACACACCACACGCATGAGTGACCCATTCCTGTAACTTTCTTTCTGATATTTCTTTATCTCATGATTTAATAAACTTGTACGTGTAATAAATTATTTTCCAACTCTGACTATGTATGACTTTTCTTTGTAGTGTAGTCTACAGGTGACCCAGATTGATCATTTTACTCTACAAACCGGAAAATGTGGCAATAAATTAAACGGTATGGTTTTGATGAAAACTGGTGGTTTGCTTGTTTGTTTGTTTGTTTGTTTTGTTTTGTTTTTTTAAGTACACACACAGTTACGTATGTGTTTGCGCCATTGGCACGGAAATAGTTTATTTATGTCTGGTAAACTTGCCTATGCTGAATTTTAGTTTATCATTAGTAATAGTAAAACCGTTAAATTATTTGTTACAATAGAGTAAGTACCATATAAGAATATCTCACTATTTGTATATACGATAATAACAAAACATTTTTCTAACATTTTGGGGGGTTCTAATCCTTAAAACCCCCCTGGGTGCACCATTGGATGTCTCTACAACTGATATTGTTAGGGCTTTAAACATAGTAGTAATATTTGTATTATTATTAAAGTTTTTTTGTTTTTGCAAGGCTTTCACGCACACCTGCACCCTGCTGATCAGCCACTGGGACAGAAGGACACCCAGTAGAGGAATAGGGGACAAGAATGGTTGAATATTAGTATTAAACACCTGAAAAAGACATAAATCTGAGAGATTCATTATGTCAAGTAAGAGCACATCTGTGAAAAGAAAATAATAATAATAATAATGAGGAGGAGGAGGAGGAGGAGGAGGAGGAGGAGGAGGAGGAGGAGGAGGAGGAGGAGGAGGAGGAGGAGGAGGAGGAGGAGGAGGAGGAGGAGGAGGAGGAGGAGGAGGAGGAGGAGGAGGAGGAGGAGGAGGAGGAGGAGGAGGAGGAGGAGGAGGAGGAGGAGGAGGAGGAGGAGGAGGAGGAGGAGGAGGAGGAGGAGGAGGAGGAGGAGGAGGAGGAGGAGGAGGAGGAGGAGGCTATTGATGGTAATAATTTTAATTTTATATTAAAAAAAAAATTACATAAATTTTAATAGCAAGTGTACTACTTGTATCAGGTACAAGGTATTTTATAAACAACAGTACAATTTAGTAACAAATATAAGCTTAATAACATATAACAGCACGTTAAGTGAAGAGTAATGCTGGATGCTCTGAGTAAATCATACGTAAACGACCCATCACATAAACATTACTTGCATAAAATTATAATTTAATAATAACAAACTAGATAAAACTAGTTTTATAGAGCAGTTGTGTAGAGACTTACTTAGCTGAAATTTCAAAGAAATAGTAAAATATAATTGATAATAAACAACAGCTTAACTGTTACAAAGGGTTTTAAAAATATATAAACACTTGGTAGGTTTCACAGTTTTTATTTAACTCTGACAGCCGTTTCAGCTTCTCAAGCTATTGTCAAAGAGATAAGTAAACAGATTATGTTAGGGTGGTGAAGTGGTGAACATCTGTTTAGGGTGTGTATCATGACATGTGTGGGGTGTAAATATGGAGGGGGGTTGTAGGAGTTAAGGGAAGGTCAAGTATCTGTAAAAACTAAATATAATCTGAATGAAAAATATAAAAATTAATTAAACTAAACAACAGCCTTTAACTTATAACGGCTTTTATATGTTTATATATTTACAAAAACCTTTGTATTAATATGTTTCACTAAGTGCCCGAGTCATCGATTAATATCGCTTAAGTGTTAGTACCTCCTCAACATATATAGAAAAGCCATATAAAGAAGTATAACAATAATATAAATCTTCCTTTTTGTTGTAAGTAATCTCATAATAAAAAAATATTAAAAAATAAATTTTTATAATTTTTTTCTAAAGAAAGTCTTAATTTCAGTTAAATAACCAAAAGTGTAGCTTAATGGAAAATTCTTTCTAATAAAATGAAAAAGTGACTAAAAGCAACCAAAATAGCGTACAAACCATGAACCTATGCACACCCATCTACATAATTAAACCCACCTCTGTATAAAAATATGTAGTGGTTTTGAATAACTGTAGAATCTCTCTCTCTCTCGCTCTCTCTCTCTCTCTCTCTCTCTCTCTCTCTCTCTCTCCCCTCTCTCTCTTCTTATCCACAACCCAGAGGCTGGTGGGCTTGCAATTTCTTCATTTCCTTGGACAGTTTCTTCATCTTCACACACCGTCCTTATTTTATACCATCCATGTACTCCTGCCTGGGCCGTCTCTATCCATTACACTCCTCAACCAGGGTGGTGAACTACTTTGAATCACGTAGCAGGTGACCACTATGATTCTCCTTTCCACAGTGGTTCCAATCCGCACCAATTCCTTTTTCATCCACTCTGTTCAAACCCTCATCATTTATCTACAATAATACTTTTTATCTACTGTTCAAAAACTCTTTTTATCTACAATATTCTTAAATCCTTCCGTCAGCATCATATATCAAAATAGCTTCAAGGTAGTTCTTCTCAAAGTCCAGGTTTGCAAGCCATTTGTGCATATGCTCCAAATGAAACTCTTTATAAATTTCTTCCTAGTTTCCAGGAGGATGATTCTTGATGCAAGAAGAGATCTGTTCTTGAAAAATGCCCATCTTGCTTGTGCATTTCTACTTTTTATGTCACTGGAGCATCTCTCATCTCTCATCTCAGCTGTCTTTTGTCATCTTTAACTGTAGAACAAATAAGGAAAATCTCTATTCTTTGCTACTTAATGATGACACGCATCCTCAGAAGACGAAGTGACAGACTTGGCAGCACTTCAGTTGAAATCAGCACTAAGCTTAATTTCAAATTTAACTGCTGCAAATGCTTTCTGATTATCAAAGGAATAAAAAAGCAACAAACAGTCAGAATTTTTAATGGAAGTGAAGGAAACAGAAGGAATGTTATAGCCAAAAAATACCAACACCTGGACATACCATCGTATAATCAAATACATAATACAACAATTGATGAAGTCCGTTTGTCTTACGGTGCCTTCTATGTCTGGAACTTTGATACAGCTAGTCTGAACAAGTCCATTGATGTACAGTGGAACATTCTTGTGGGTTTCTCATCCACGGAATTCTTGTTCGTCCTAACAGTCTTCTGCTCTTGATTTTATCCCAAAGTATCAGTTCCCATATGGCATCTAAATAGCACCTACTAAGGAAGAATATGACCACACCTTCAGAAGCAGCTTTATTTCTGTCATACCTCGTAACCTGCCATCTGTCAATATTACAGGCAGCCAGATGCCATTAATATTGCCAGTTTATATCTCGTTAGGCGGCTAAATAGCGTTGTATATTCTAGGTGCACCAAATGACATAAATTATTGCTGCCGCCATGTGCAATGGGATTTGCAAAATCTTTGTTATCAAAGATAGAGCAAAACAAATCATTTATTGGGATTGAGGGCTTTTAAAAATACAAATAAATATATTCCGTAAAAACAAGATATACATGAAGATTTCTGGTAGCAGCCAAATACCACTACAAACTTGTAACAGCCAAATAGATAGACGGTTATAATAACAACACAATTTGCATTTATATAATGTATTGAATTCATGGGTGTAATCGTAATAAGAAACTGATACGTTATTTAAGTTTAAAATTGTTCCATTATTTATTTTTAAACAAAATCTTTCATTTCGCATATTAAATATTGACTCATTATTATATCGTTTGTACGAATCTTTCGTACACAACTTATTGCTAACATACACAAGTTATACATAAATCTTATTATCTAATTTTAATTAATTAAATATTTATTTTGCTCTCGGCTTACTCATTGTGTGCTCATCTTTTTGCAATTGCTGATTAATTTGCTTCACTAATGAGTTTACTTGTATTCAAATTTCTTTTATATTAATTTGTTTTAACTTTCTACTGAATATGAATTCTCCTTTATCAACAAGACTTTACTAATTACGTTAATTTAAAAGTTAAATATTTCTCTTATCATTTACGTTACTCTCAATTACTAACTTTAATACAAGAAATATTATTCTAACTTTATTATGCTTTTACATTTATGTACAATTTATTTATTTTAATACTGGTTGAATATCTTTCATTCCAACTTTAGTTAGTGTCTTTCAAATGTTTATAATTACAATGGTTTTTTATCACCTCGTTTGACCTGGTTAATCATCCGTACGTCCTCCTTCTTGTCCTCTGGTCGTGTTCCACTGCATGTATTGTTTAGTAGTCGTCTCGCCTTACAACATATGCTGCAGGTGTGTCCATAGACTCCATCGTATGTACTCTACTGCTCTGGTTGGACATCTAGTTTGTCCTGTGACTCTTACTATAGATGTGAATTAGCGTCGTCGACTGACATAGCCTCCTGTGGCAACGGTTGAATCGAGAAGAAGAAACTTTATTAGCGCGACCTGGTATTTATAGTCAGGTCGTGCAAAAATTCATGTCTGAACAATATTTTAACCTGTCAGATTCTGTCGAAGCGTCACTTCTCCCACTCTGGTTCAATTCACAATTTTCGCCTACCTTCGTGAATTACAAAGTTTGTTTCACATCACTCAATGCTCAATCGATCACTAATTTTTATATGTTTACTATACCTAAATTACACTTCTTTATGTTAATCACAAAAAGCGCTACTCATTTTTTACGTATAGTAATTGCACCTTTCGTCACATCGGTACGGTCTTTTAACACTTTATTCACCTTTAATTTCTATACACTTTGGTGTCTTTTGTTTCACACTATCGTACATATTTTTCTTATAATTAAAATAAAACATACAACTATTCTACTTGAAAAGGGTTGGTTACATTTCAGGAACGGACAGGCTTCACACACACAAACAAAATACGCGTGTACAGAACGCTAGTGACAGGTGTGTCAAAAATGCATGTCCATGCATGAATTCTGCGCTCCCTATTTTTAACTACGATCACTTATGCAATCTGAATCATGTTTATTAATTCATATTCATTTATTTTTATTATTTATTTCATTTATTTCGGCAATACACAGTACCGTTAATGGTTGTACTGTTGCAATATATATATAAAGACGCACACATGTGTAGAATCTAGTGTGAAACAAACAATGCAATTTTATGCAGAGTAAATAAAAGTAAAAAGTAAACAATAATCAGAATAATTAAAATATGCAAAAATCTATTAATATACGGTTATACACAAGAAAATTACCGATATTTTGAACTTAGTGTCGTAACCAAAAGAATTCTCATGTTGCGAAAATAATTAAAATAAGTGCGAATAAAATAAATGAATCTGTAAAGGGACGCTTAACAAATTTTGACCATTCAAATCTTGTTCAGAGTTGTCGAACATTATTTTTGCGCCCGACAGTATAAATAAGCGTGGCATCCCGAGTCTCGAGGCATTCTACTGAAACATTTGTGCAGCCGAAGGCTATGTCCGACTGCATAGCATCCGAGGTCGATATCCGAGTACGTATGGAGCAGTAACACTGAACGAGGAGTCATCTGAGTTGCTGAACAGACCAGGAGGACCGGACGACGGATTCCAGGAGGACCAGAGGACGACGGAGGATCGACGCTGGACAAAGACACAGGACTCAGGATCATGACGAGGGATCACAGAGTATCACCTCATTAATAATAAGGTGACATGAAACCAGTTTACTCGTCAATAAACGGTTCATAAATGACATTAAAAAAGAGTATAAAAGAGACAGTGATAGACTCTATACACTAATTGTGTAAATATAGTAGAAGCCTAATAATTGTAAATTTTATATTGTTAAATTAGGGTAATAGATTACACAATTTTTATAATGATTTTTAACACTTGCAAAATTTTTATTATTTTTGAAGATTGTAATGTATTATAGATATTTTATTGACTCGAGATTTGATTGATATTTCCTTAATATTTTATTGACATTTACGTGCACAAAGTAGAGTAATAATTTAAAAAAAATGATTTAAAATAAATGAATTTAAAAAAAATATCTGAACAAGCTGAGAGCGCATTTCATTATTATAAGAGCTTATATTTGTACATGTTTATTTGTGCATGTCAATTTATATTCTGTGTGTATGATATTTATGAATATTTTATTGAAATGGTATTTTGTATATTCACAATAATTATGTGTATGCCGACACACACAAGAAACACACTTTATGCAAAATAATAGCAACACATTTTTAAGCACGAATTTTCGAAATTTTTGTTAATAAATTTTTTAATTATTTTCAGACTCAACATGAGTAAGAATTTTATTTAAAACAAACAACAACCACCTTTCCTCTAAAGCACTCGCAAGTGTTGTTAAAAATTATATATCTGCGCATGCAATTTCAATTACAAACTCTACCTCCCCCACTGCTTTCATTCTTTCGGTTACACACGATGCATAAGTATTAATCATAAAACGGACAAGTTAAATCACAAACCGCAATGTTAGCATAGTTTATTATTGTAGCGGTTTGTTGAAGAATAACATATTTTGTATACACACCATTAGTTATTGCTTTAAGAATACATACATTTTGTAAATGGAATTGTAACTACTGTTTTCTGTAAATATATGACGCTGACAGTCGCAGAGTTTGTAACAACGAGGAACAACACTGCGACCTACAGTTTAGTAACAGCTGTAATGTTTTTTGCCTCCACACTTAACGACGCGACGTAATTCTTTTTTGTATAATGACGTAAACTTGTAATGACACAAGAGTTTCTTACTGCCAGTACTACCAGTGGTACGCATACTGCAACTGTTTTGGCAAACGTTTGTTTGTTTTGTTTTTTATATATTACCGCAGACGGGTTGACTATAAATCACGATGAACAAAATAAAAGTGATAGCATGATGTTTCACTACTAATTTAGAGGTTCCGGGTTCAGTTCATTGTTGGCACGATAAAATCAAAATGTATTTAACCCCGAGTCTACCATATTTATCTTGTAAACTACTTCCTTGGGATTTAAAAAGGGGCCAATATTATATATAATTAATTCACTGCCGACTCGGAACACAAAGTTTTTTATGGGTAAAAACGTAAAAGTTTTACCTTATAGCCTGAACCGATTTTCGCTTTTAAAAAGCTTCTTCACAGGCTGCCGTTGGGAGCACTGTCCGTCTTGTTGTTGGCGACGGTATCGACTTTTGAACTATCGACCGTTGAAACCTACAGCAAAAGACATTTAAGAACAACAGTGTTATTAAAGATTGCCCTGAAGCTTTATTAACAAGATTACAGGCGTGACAGTTAATACAGATAGAGTATTAGCTATTAATAATTCAGAAATTACAGTATGTCGGGTATTTGTATACATTTCGGATATGAAACCTAAATACCTTTAACCCTTTTTAAATCTAAAAACACAATTGCAAATTTTTTTGATCGGACTAGTATTTATGTATACTTTAGACACAGCAGTTAGCGTGTAATAAAATCAGTGACGCTAAAAATGAAATTATCAAACAAAACAATACATGTACGTTTGGGATTCACTGAGTTGGAAGCTAATCGCGAGCAATCGACCGTGTTCTGTTATTTCCATGCCTTTGTTTATTTCGATGGTTCATTGTTTACTCCTGTGTACACCGCAGCCTGTAATTAGTTGTGAGCTAACATTATTTTGTATTTGCTCTACTTTTGTGCTTGCCGGAAACTATAAAATTCCTTTCCAAAATTTCTAGTTACACTCAAATCACATAGTGCGCGTGACTATTTCTTTAGTTCTTTTGTAGATTACCTTTACCTTTGTTAGGAACGCTGAGCATAGTAAATGATAGAGTGAGCGTACTCTTTGTGTACCTTGCTGGATAACTAGATTACGGCAGTGCTCGAATCAGCTTGTCTAATGTAAACTACTTTTAATCAGGAACAAATCGTAGAGGCTTGAAGGCAATTTGAACGTTACCGTATTTCCACTAAAGCAGAAGGTTGCTTAGTTGTTGAATAACATTGCAACATATCTAAGTTATTTGATTAGGTTGTTGAATGAATTAGTATTATTTTTTTAACAGTATTAAAACGATGGGACCCGCTAAACATCGACAGAGTCTTTTCACCCGTTTCTATGCTAGTCGAGCAGGTGTAGTTTCAGTCAAGGCCGCACAAAAGTGTGGTCCAGATTGTTCAGGAGAGCACTTTAAATACACATTAGGCTAGCACCGCATTAAGGATAGAACGTTATTCTGGAACACTTGTACGATCTATAAAACCTATAGCAGCTGGCTGATGGTTTCAGTAAAGTGGGAACAGGCTGTAAGATTCTACCTTGACGTGGAGAAAAAAAGACATTCTTTTAAAATTAAAAAAAAAATATTAATAATTACAATAAAACAAGAATGCAGGAAAAACCAAATTTCTCACAAACATTAAAAACGCGACAAAATTCCTGGTAACAGATATTGATCTTTCGAAAATTTAAGTATCTAGGAGAGATAATTCAAGAGAATGGCTTGGAAAAATCTGCTATATATTTCAATAAAAAGTGCATATCTAAAAATGCGAAAATAAGGCATTACAGTAGGCCTACAGTAGTGAAGCCAGAATGCCTATATGAAAGTGAATGTCTAGCATTGAATTATAATTTAGACAAACTAGAAATATTGGAAAGACGAATTATTAGGAAAATATTAGGCCCACGAAATACTTCATAAGGTTGGAAATTAAGAACTAATGACGATATATATCAAAGTATAGAAAATATAACAGAAACAATGAGAAAAAGAAGACTATTATTTTTTCGACATTTATAAAGAATGGACGACAATAGGTTGACAAAGCAGATCTTCAAATATCTGTGGGGGAAGAAGTCAACATCAAGTTGGATTAAAGAAGATCAAAAGGACTTAGAGAAAAATAATGTAGCCTACATGCAGAAGAAGCAATTAAAGGAGAAGTTTTTCGGACAAAATTGTGAAAAATGGAGGGAGTCCAGGGTAGGAGAGAGAAAAACGCAGGTTCAAAGTGGACTGAAGACAGGAAGAAAAGACACAGTGAGAAGATGAAGGAATATTGAAGAAAAGGAAAGAACAAAGAGTAAAGAATTGAAATTTGCATGTGGTCCTTAGATGACCGATTAAAAAAAAATAAAAAAAAAATATAAAAAAAAAATAATAATAATAATCGTAAGGAAAATGACCGTATGCGCGCGTGTGTGTGTGAAAATTTGATTTCCGTCCTAAAAGCAGACTCCGAAGGAATTTCCATTGTCGTGCTCTCCATAAACAGAGAAGTGCTTAATTTATTAATTATTGAGAAGTGCGGTAGTAGAAATTTCAAATTAAAAACAGCACTAATATAATGTTAGTTTAAGTTTTTTCAATCAGAGTCGCCTGAAGGCACGAAAGTAACTTACATAGTTGTATATTTTAAAAATTCTGTATTCTTGTGCATTAAGTTTCCATCTTTTCTCATTTTCGTGTTTTACGATGTTATAAGGAACACCTAAAAATAACTTGTAATTTTAACAAAGTTTAAAACGTGATAATTTGCAATTATATTCACTGGAATAGCAGGTGTAGTTTTTTTATTATAACTATCATCAAAGGTTTAGAAAATCATTAATTAATTTCATTGTTGATAAAATACCGTAGTTTACAGGATACAATTTTTCTGTACAGAATATACAATAATTCCATATAAATAAAATTTACAGAAAACAATGGTGTCAGTTGCAAAGGATGACAGGATCGATTTGCCGAATGAGGCACTGAACTATAAAGCCATTGGTAGAAGAGACGTGGGTCGAAGAAGAAGAAGAAGAAGAAGAAGAAGATTATTAGGAAAATATTAGGCCTACGAAATCTTCAGAAGGTTGGAAGTTAAGTAGTAGTGATGAAATATATCAAAGTATAGAAAATGTAACAATGAGGAAAAGAAGACTATTATTTTTTGGACATTTGTATAGAATGGACGACAATAGGTTAACAAAGGAGATCTTTAAATATCTGTTGGGAGAAGAAGTCAACATCAAGTTGGATTAAAGAAGTCCAACAGGATTTAAAAAAAAAGAATAATATACACGCAGAAGAAGCAATTGAAAAAGAATGTTTTGGGCAAAAGTTTCAAAAATGGAAAGAGTCCGGGGTAGGAGAGAGAGAAACGCACGTTTAAAGTGGACTGAAGACAGGAAGAAGAGACACAGTGAAAAGATGAAAGAATATGAAAGAATATTTTTGAAATAGAAAAGAATAAATAATAAAGAATTGAAATTGTTATGTGGTCGTTAGATGACCGATAAAAAAAATTATGAAAACAAGGAAACAAGCCAATCGGATGTGTTCTGTTTCTAGACCTGTCATGTCATTCCTGACAAAGAATGTCCCAGCTATGCCATTCTTACACAGTTGTCACCAGTTTACAATAGATACATTCATAGTGTACCCACATTTATACAAACACATTTCAATGTACATTCAAATAAAGTTGTTTTTGGGGGGGTGGAGTTGTTTGAGACTAGTGCGGAGACAAGCCTCGGGCTGATGTGGGGCAACCTCCCTTCAGCAAAATGGTAGGATGTGGGGAGACGCACGCCAGGGCAAGGCGGAATTGGCGAAGGTGGAGGCTCATAGAAGGCAGAGTAGCGCATGTGGGTGTATTTGTGTGTCGATGTAGTTTTTAGCCTTGTAGGTGAAGGAAGAGGCATATAAAGGCGTCATTTATTAATGTTTGTTTATTTTTCAGGGCGGCCAAGGCAGGGACAAGTGTCGCAGGTCGCCAAAAAACTGGAAGGAGGCGACAGAAAGGCGGAGGACACAAAGGAGAGGTTTAATTAAGAAATTTGCGTTAGTGGCTATAATCACAAACAGAATTTTCACTGTTGCACACCACTATAGAAAAATTATTCCGATTAGCGCTTTTAAGCTTCCCAGCTCATCGTCAGATCCGAAATAACAACAGCAACAGAATAGAACAAACTCACCACACACCCACCCTCCCCACTGTCGATCCCCCCCCCGCAAACAAGCTATAAGTCAAATCTCCCTTCGCAGCCTCCGAGCTCTGTTACACCCCCATCTGTACAGTTACATATTTTTCTAGCACATTCCGTTGTAAAGCCTTTCCCATTCACACTTTTGGGCGCGGTCACACACCCTTATTTCAACAACATCCATTTATGCAATTTAATTCTTAATGTTGTCTATCCGTCCTCTACCTTTTACTTCTTAATTAATTATATTATAAAATATTACTTCATTATCAAATTTAGTTTTAGTATTCATTAATTTGTCTAACCCTTTCTCTCTTTCTTTCAATATTTCTAACTCCTCTCTAAGCCTTCTTTCAACTGTGTTATTTACTGC
Organism: Magicicada septendecula; assembly: GCA_034769895.1. NCBI lineage: Eukaryota > Metazoa > Arthropoda > Insecta > Hemiptera > Cicadidae > Magicicada > Magicicada septendecula. The sequence continues at coordinate 25,582,221 of CM068373.1, read as the reverse complement.
TTTTTAAATTTCATAGTCTTCCAAAGGATTAACAAACTTATGGTCCTCTTCTATGAAAGGCCTTGCATATAATAAATTCGTTGTTTTATTACCTTCTCCACGTTTGTGGTGAGACAACCTGCATACGAATTTCCGTCCTGTCTCACCTAGGTACACTTTGTTGCATTCTTTACATTTTAATTTATAAACTCCGCTTCTCTGTAATACTGGGATTTTTTATATATTTTTATTCCTTATCTTATCAAGTACCGTTCCACATTTTTTAATTGCCATTTCTACTCCGTATTTATTAAAACAGTTTATATTTTTTCTGGTAAGTGATCCTGTGTATGTTAATGACCCTGCAAAATACTTTTGTTTTGGTTCTTTTTAGCTTTTTGTAGGTTAATACTTTTTATAACTTTATCCACTATGTTGGTGTAATAGTTATTATTCCTAACAATTCCTTTTATCTTTTTTATCTCCCTATCATTTATTTCTGTCTTTTTAAACACTTCTGAGCTCAATAACAAAATGAATTGATTGCCGCCATTTTATATCTATAAGGATGGTAAGAATCTTTCGGTATAATTATATCAGAATACGCTATAGAAATACGGAATGTGCTAGAAAAATATGTAACTGTAAAGATGGGGCTCGGAGGTTGGGAAGGGACATTTGACTTATAGCTTGTTTGCGGGGGTGTGTGTGGACAGTGGGGCGGGTGGGGTATGAAGAGTTTGTTATATTCACTTGTTGTTATTTCCGATCTGACGATGAGCTGAAAACCTTGAACGCGTTAATCCGAGTAATTTTTCTATAGTGGTGTGCAACAAAGAAGCGGGTTAAAGACTTGGTGAGTAGGTAGAAAAACTTAAATTATTGTGTGATCAGAACGGATGGCAGTTTGAATATGTTTGTAATTTGGAATTATGGGCTTCTATATGTTCCTATTTATCTGACGCTTATGGCGAGGAGCTCTGAGTGGAGGTCCATTGGCAATGGGGAGGAGACGGTTTATGAGAAAGGAAGGATTGCGGGTATTGCGGGTAGTCCTGTTGATGGAGGTGGCTATGGATTGTAGGGAAGTGCGTTGTGAAGCTGTTATAGAGTATTTAAATAATGTATACAGAAGGCTGTATTTATGTAAGTGGGTCATTACACTTTGAATGAGTGTCCCGGGATCAGTGGAAACGAAAGTGAATACCCCTTGGTGCAGCCGTGTTTTACGAACAATTATTATTTAATTTAGTTAATATGCACGTCGTTACTAAAGTAAGTAATAATGTAACATGGGCATGGTAATGGTGATCCCACTCATTAAAATAATGTTGATGCAGTCTCGTATAGTATTTAGAACATATACGTTTTATATGAATAGCGATGACATTATTAATGAACAGGGCGAAACTGAGCACGCTGAATTGAAAAGAACCATTGTTGCTCCTCTATAACAATGTACAGTATACTTCTCTTCAGTTACGCCATTCGCTGAATATAAACGTTATTATTGCATGCACAACGGTATTTATACTTCAGCACTGTGTGCGCCCTAACGTCGCTTGTACACTTTGGAACTGATAATCTTTAAGGACGCACTAATTGCACAGTGAATAAAGAAAAAGGGAAAACGGGAATACGTTTTTATTCCACACATCATTCAGACGACGCACCTCAACCCACGGTTCCAACTTATTACTTAACTGCGAATAAGTATGATTCACTTATAAGGGGGAAAAACCATTGTGAAAGGTTAAATTTTTACTAAAGTCTGTTGGTCTGCAGTATTTTTACGGTAAAATAAGAGATAACAATATGAGTGAAAATTCTATATATTGAAGTTAATGTAAAATACATATTGTTTTTGCGAATTGTTATATTCAGCGTTTGTTCTATAGAGTGGCGTTTTCCTTCGTCGTGAGTACATACAGACAGATTCGCACGTTTTGAGGCAAGAAAATTCTGTATTCTGTGTGCTAATACAGCTACGAGAAAGTTTGAATTTTTGTAGGCTACGTGACACTTGCTGCATACGAAAGAATAAAGAATCAAAGGACGGTTGATATAATCAAAGCGTGTTAGCACAAACAAGCACTGTAAGAACACTCAAAAAGTAAGGTGGGAAGTAGGGTGGGCCGAAAAAAGTCAACTTTTTCCGATCAAAAACGGGTATGTCTGAAAAGTTATATTTTAGGTCTAGGAACAACACCGTAAAATATTAAGCCCGGAAAATAATATCTTCAGTCTGCGCAATTGCCTTAAAAATTCGATTTTTTAACAAAAAATTGAGAATTTCCAAAATTTTTTTTATTAACTTCTTGAAGGTGGACGAAGATCGGGTGATGCTTAGTGTTATGTTAAATGTCACCACATATAGCTAAAAAAATATTTAACCCGTAATATAACTTCTTTAGTGTGCGCAATGCGCATAAAGTGCAATCACTGTAGCAGAAATCATCAATTCCGGTAGTGTCTCACAGAACAATGAAAGACATGTTGAAAAAAGCATAGACATTATGCAAGGCGTAAACAAGTCATTTGAGAGAGATCAATACAAACATAATTTTAAAAAACGGCTCTCAGAGTTTTTGGAAAAATCTAGTAAACTACTTGATGTCTGTGCTTGTAAGTGTAGTGATTTAAGCTCTTGCAACTGTGTGCGGGAAAAAAAGTGCCGCAATTAGAACATGAATTTTTAACAGACCAAAGAGCAGATCGGCTGATGATGATACGAAACATTGATGGCAAAACTGCATCACGCATTCGAAAAAGAGAAGCCAGGAAACAAAAAGAGCATTCTACTAGACAAAGTAAGATACAAAAAGAAAATGATGATTATGTTGAGCCAGAAAGCTACTCAGATCTTGACTCGGATGAATGTCCTGATGCAGATCAAATTGTTTGTCCACAAAACTCTTCTCAAACAAACACTAATGTGCAAACTAGATTAAATATAAGCACTTTTGCTAGAACTTGTGACAGATACGGGATATCAGACAGGCCTGCATCTTCTTTGGCGTCAGTATTGTTAATGGACATTAGCATGAATGGTGATGATGAATTTACATCTACAGCTACTACAAAAATAAAGTCAGACGTGAAAGAGAGAAAATCCGTAGCCAGATATTAAACAATGATTGTAATGGGGAAACAGTGTTGCAAGCTTTGTATTTTGATGGTAGAATCGATAAAACTTTATATATAGAGACAAGTGAAGATTGTAAAAAGCACCGGCGAGTACGTCAAGAAGACCACGTATCACTCATACAAGAGCCTGGTTCAAAATATATTGGACATATAAAACCCCTATTAGGAAAAGCTGTTGATATCGCTAACTCAATTTTAGAATATGTGACTGAAAAAAACATTAGTTTGTCCGAACTTGTTTGCGTTGGATGTGATGGTTGTCCAACAAATATTGGAAAAAACAATGGCGTTATCAGTATCCTGGAAAAAACTCGGCAGACCACTTCAATGGGTAGTATCCCAGCTGCATGCAAACGAGCTTCCGCTTAGACATCTTTTTGAATGTTTAGATGGCGAAACATCTGGTCCTAGCGGTTATAGTGGCCCCATTGGGCAAGCCCTAGTTAACTGTCACAAGTTACCACCTGTAAAGTTTAGACCGATCAAGAGTCCTGTTGAAGAATTATTTCCTGATCTAAAAAAAGAATTGAGCACAGATCAGAAATACATATTTGACATATGTAGAATAATTTCCGTTGGAGAATGTCCACCTGGGTTCGGAGATGGAAGTCCAGGAATGCTGAATCATGCCAGATGGGTAACTAGTGCCAAGCGGATTTTGCGACTGTATATTGCTTCAGATTCACCATCACAAACATTAAAAGAAATGACAAACTACGTTGTGAAAGTGTATGCTCCAAGCTGGTTTACAATAAAATGTAATCCAAACCTGAAAGATGGAGCAAATAATCTGTGGAAAATGATACAATTTTCGTCATACCTGCAAGATAAACACAAGAAAGTGGTGTATAACTGTTTACAAAACAATGGTTATTTCGCACACCCAGAAAATGTGATAGTTGCAATGCTAACTGATAGCAGAAAAACAATCCGGCAGCTCGCCATCAGACGAATCATGGCAGCCCGAAATAAGTCGAACATTGCAGAATCTGCTTGTGTTAGGCAGTTCAAGATTCCAAAGATAAACTTTTCTGCCACAGACTACATTGACATGACCTTGTGGCAATCTATAAATGTAACAGAACCACCTGTAACAATCTAAACGGAATCCAGGCGAATGTTGTCTCTGACATCACACACTCAAGCTGTCGAAAGGGCACTCAAAAAAGTGACAAAGTCATCTCAACAAGTTTGTGATGAAACAAAGAGGAGGGACGGAGTAATTAGAGCAAGATTGATGGACAGAACAATAAGACCAAAGTTTGAATCAAAGAAGGAATTTAAGGCTTAGAGAAGTTAGCGTGCTCTCATGGTTAGGTGGTTGAGAGGGCACGGGTGGGACTCGACATGCAACCACCTCCTCGTGGTGAGTCCTGGGTAGTTCTGTTTGAAATAACGAAAAGTTACATAGTGTTTACTGTTTATGACATAGAGTTTGAAACTAAACTGTGTGATTATTAAATAATTAAAAAACTAATAAGGTAAACTACACCAAAGACGTACTCTTTTCGAAATTCTCAAAAAGTTGTAAATTTTAGGGCTTATGCTCAAACAAAATAAGTTATATTAAGGGTTCAATATTTTTTTAGCTATATGTGGTGACATTTAACATAACTTTAAGCATCACCCGATCTTCGTCCACCTTCAAGAAGTTAATAAAAAAAATTTCGGTAATTCTCACTTTTTTGGTAAAAAATATAATTTTTAAGGCAGTTGCGCAGACTGAAGATATTATTTTTCGGGGTTAATATTTTACGCTGTTCTTCCTAGACCTAAAATACAACTTTTGAGGCATACCCGTTTTTGACCGGATAAAGTTGACATTTTTCGGCCCACCCTAGTGGGCAGGGACACTCTTGTAATTTTGTAGCGTAATGGGTGTTCAGACTTTCTTATAATGTATCGAAGGCTGGGCAGTAACACAAAACAACTGTAATCCAGGCTGACAAAGATTAAAGTTTTCCGTTCAGTGGGAGGAATAATGGTACGAGGAATGACGATGCCTGAAAAGAACTAAGTATACTTTTTAATAAACGATAAAATAATATACGGAAGGATACCCTAAAAAAGTTGTAGAAAACTCTGGCTGTCCCCACATTCCTGTATGCTAGTGAGACATGGACTCTTGGTAAATTGACGTGCAGAGTATTGAGGGAGTGGAAATGAAAGTTGTAAGAGAGAGCAAAGGTTGTTCTCTCTTAGATCGGAGAAGGAACTAGGATATTAGATGCGATTTAAACATTACTTCATTGCACCAGAGGAAGAAGACCACAGATGGAGATGTTGTGAACACTTGAATCCCATGCCTGATACATGTGGGTCCCTTGGGTTATCACCATACTGGGAAGAGAAGTTTTGGTAGACCGAGGAGAAAATGGATTCCGGGACAGGTCTAAGGCATACTCCTTCGAGTGGTGGTGATGATGATGATGATAAAATAATAGAAAGTCGTGCCAAATGAAAAATCGTTTAAATAAACGTCCAGAAGATAATATTGCCAAAAAAGATTGGCACAGTATAGTAGGAGGTAAAAGAGGTAAAGGACGCCCTCATAACCCTAAGAAAATAATAACAAATAGTGAATACAATGTGGACAATATGCATTTCAGAATTATGGTCTAAGGTAGGCCTACGCCAGGTTCCTCAGCCACAGGTTGGAATTTCCCTATATCGAGGAGTCATCTTCGAGGGTATATGCAACGTAAATAATAAGAACATAAGTACCATTAAAACTGCTTTCGTAACGTGTATTAGTAATAAAGTTTATTTCTAGTAGTGACGTAAAAAACATCAAAACAATTGATGTGATTACTTTTCCGTTATTACAAAATTCACTCTCGCCTTTGATATAGCCAGTTCAATGCTGCCATCTCTGATTTTTCTTGTTTTGGGTTTGATTATATATTAGCTGCAAGCGTTATACAACTTGTTTGTGTACACTTATGTGATTTATAATTTATGTATTTTATTGTACAGTGGAAACAAAATAAAGAAACCAATGAAGTCACTAATAATAATAGACACAAATATTATTTTGAGATCAACAAAAAACTCTATAAAATCATTGAAGTTAAATTTGTGGACACGCAATAATAACGTCACCTTATTACAGTATATCAGTAATTATCACTTTCCACTAATCCGCAACAATCACTTGATTCTCACTCTATAATATCGCCAGGTGAAACTATCTTCTATGACGGCCGTGGGTCTTTATATATATATATATATATATATATATATCCGACTGTTGTTCCAGATTAATTTTTCTTTCTTTTGTCTTCGTGCCAGCTTAATTTGCGTAGTTAGAACTGTTGGAACAGACTGGAGGCTACATGTGTGCACAGTCGTGACCGAGACACTGCACTTGCTAGGCTACCAAGCTGGTAGACATACTTTATGTCTAAGTAGACATACTTATTATGTTTCTAGCGTTTTAATAAATATTATTATACCTTTTTTCTACTATAGTTCAATAAGTGACGTTGGGTGAAAACAAAGACAACTTCTATGCTTTTTTCTATAATTTGCAAGACGTAAAGAAAAACTAACTCTCTACAAGAGCAAAGAGAAAACCCCGGTGAAAATGTAACAAAAACAAAGTATTTAATTAATAAAGTTATGTTATTGGTTATAATTAAAAATTTACAGGCATTGCACAAATGCAATGCACAGAGAAAGGCATTGAAAATGCTTCAATAAATCTAATATATATATATATATATATATATATATATATATATATTTATGTTCATTCACCAATCAATGAATTCATTCTTCATTCACCAATCAATGAATTCATTCTTTATTTACCAATGTACAGATTATAAGTTAAATGTAGTCGCATTCATAAGCGAAGTTTTATATGTGTACTACGTTATTGACAACAAAGAATTAGTTTCTATGGAAACTCACCGGTTCCCATTTTCGATCACGCACCAGCGGTCGTTTTCAAATGTGTGACACGTCCTTATGAACATTTTCAATGTTAAAACAGAAGTACCACTGTTGCAGACAACTCTGTAAGAATTCGCTGATGAGACCTTTCAAATGTCACTCTGAAAATGTAGCTCATAATCAGATCGGAAATGCTTGACGAGCTTTTCGGCAATATTTCCTACAGTGGTGTAAAAAAACAAAATTTAAACAAAATGCAAAACAAAAAGAAAATTGAGTAAATGGAATCCACAAAATGAGAAAAGTTTAGAAGTTTGATAATTACTAATCGATTCGGAAAGGAAAATACGTAACGGCATTTTAATATTCGGATATGTGTTTAACATTTATTTTCTTCGAAGCCCACTGCCACTTTATTTACTTAACTTTTACATGACATCAAACATATTCTTCCAGGCAACGCTCAACAATGTAAGAAGCGAAAGGCTTAGTGTATGCACTAAAAATGATAAATAGCCTATGTTAAAATATAGTCGTACTATTTTATGATTAAGGTTTTACTAACATCGTCCTCCCAAAAATCAACATACTGAAGTCTTAAATGAATAAGTAAAATTGTATCTACTTATTAGTCTGTGTTGCAAGTGATAGACTTTTTTGTGCTGTTTCGAAATATTAACTCTATGGAAGCGTTTACTGCACTGTGCGGTGGTCAGAAATCCTGGACAGGCAGGAGTCGTAAAATAACGGTAACAGCTCCTAGCACCAACCACTGGTGAGACACTATGTGGTTCACATGATGGAAACAGAGAAATGCATTTCATTTAGTTTTTCTTTTCTTTTGTACCATTTACTAATACCTGTTTGATCATCTATTTTCTATTATGCGACAACTGTGGTCGTACTTCTGTGAAGTCCGGTTCTCGAACCTGCTGGTGTTGACAGTCGCAATACTATTTCTCTTCATTCTTCTTGCATACATACACAATCCTCACCAAGTAATCTGTAAACAAAGTGTTTTTAAATTAAGCTGTTATAAAAATCTGTTTTGCAATATAAAAAGTTTTGGCGTATTAGAGAAAAACAGCCAAAGTGTTGTTAAGAGTGTTGAAGAGAAGAATATATGGGGAACTGGATGCCACGTTAGAGGAAGCGCAGTTCGGTTTCAGGAAAGGTAAAGGGACTAGGGATGCAATAGGGCTGCTTAGAACAATTGGAGAAAGATGCATAGAAAAAGACAAAGAACTTTATGTTGTTTATATATACTTTGAAAAAACATTTGACAGAAAACAGTGGGGAAGACTATCAGATATATTGAGGGGCAAGAGGGTGAATTACACGGAGAGACAATTGATTCCTAATCTGTACCTTGGACAGAAAGTGTGTGTGCAAATCGGAAAGGAGAGTGCAGAAGGAATTAAGATTGCAAGAGGAGTAAGGCAAGGATGCTGTATATCACCAACTTTATTTAACATTTATCTTGATGACTTGATTAGGAAGTGCTTTGACAAAACAAGAGGGGTAAATGTCGGTAGAAGAAGAAAGTGAATTAATAAGGTTTGCTGAATACATGGTTGTTTTAGCAGAAAAGGAAGAGTCAATGAATGAAGTGATAAGAGATTTTAATTTAGTATGCGAGGAATATGGAATGAGGATTAACAAGGAAAAATCTAAGCATATGGTGATTAGCGGAGGAGGAAAAAGGGCAGACATAAAGATAGGGCAGGACAAAATACAACAGGTGGAGTTGTTTAAATATCTTGGAAGCTTGATAAGTGAAGATATCTCCTGCACTCGTGAAATTAGAGCCAGAATTGCTATAGCGAAAGAGGCGTTTAATGAGAAGAAAAGACTGCTGTGTGCAAAATTAATAAAAATTTAAGAAAAAGGTTGGTCAAATATTATGTCTGGAGCGTCGCTTTATATGGTGTAGAGACATGGACACTGAGGAAGGAGGATGAGAAAAGATTAGAAGCATTTGAGATGTGGGTTTGGCGAGCAATGGATAAAGTAAGGTGGATTGATAAAGTAAGGAATGATGAAGTTTTAAGAAGAATAGGGGAAGAAAGAAGAATCGGAAAGTAATAGAAAATAGGAAAAGGAATTGATTAGGTCATTGTTTAAGAAGAGACTGTTTGCTTACAACTGCCATGGAAGGTGTCATAGAAGGAGTAAAATGAAGAGGGCGTAAAAGAATAAAGTTGATAGATAGCATTCAAATCAGAGGGTGTTACGAAGAAACGAAAAGACTGGCATGCGATAGGACAACTTGGAGAGCTTTTACCATTTGAAGACCTGCCTTAAGGCAGAACACCAATTAAAAAGCGAAACAGAGAAAGCAAAAGACAGAAAGGAGGAAAAGTGAAAGAAACGGACAACTAGAAATAATGGGCGGTGAATGAAACTGATGACGGTAGTTTACTTATGTATGACGTATATTAAGTATATATTTGTAAGAGAAAGAAGTTACGTTTTTTAGTCTTGTTTAATGTCAAATTGCTTACTTCAAGACATAAATCGTTTTAAACATGAGTAATAATAATAATTATTATTATATGCTCGTAGCACCTTGCTAACGTTTAATGTAAAAGTGTAAAGGGTTGTTAAAAATATTGTTCCGACGGTCACACTGATCATCGTATGGTACAACAGAAAACAAAATGAAGATAACAATTAAGTCACTAAACACCAGTTTCAAATAATCACAAGTAACAGTTTGAAATCAACAAATTATTCAACAAGATTGTAATCGTACAATAATGCAAGTTAAATTTGTACACATGCAATAATAATGTCAAGTAACAGAGTCCGGCACAATAATCACTTAAACCCACCGTGAATTCGCCCGATGTAAACTGACTTCCAAGCGGCAGGTGTTGGCAATTTATAGTCTGCATCCTTCCATAATATGCGTCCTTAACAACCACTAGAAAAGTCTAGAAGATACTCGAGCTCGGCCTTCGCGGAAACACGTACCGGCTGGGCTAGTTGAGGGGCTTGTAGAACGACACTGTCGATTGTACGAGAATGTTCCTTATTGCGCAACAATAGAAAACAGTAAATATTAATTGTAAACGAAGTCTTGCACAACATTCTTGAAGACGTCATTATAAACAAAAGTCGTTTAATTGCATGAACTATTTTTAATTAAAGGGAATGTAATTCGTTAACAGTGAACACGGCTGAGTACAGTAAACAGTTGAAGACAGTTCTTTGAAGCACGATAAATGGAAACGCAAAACGTCGTAAAGCTGTTATTGTTACTAATATTGTCGTCAGAATTAAGTTTCTAATGAGGCAGAGAGTAGAGCTTTAAAACAGATGAAATCGTTTTCTTCCCGTTGTCATAACGTTGGTTGCACTCCATTATCTAAGTATTCTTGATTCGGTTTATTATAGCTTACAATGTGGGCGAGCCGGCACAGTGGTAGCGTCTTTGACTCATAATCAGAGCGTTGCAGTGCTGCCGATGTGGTGAGATCGAGTCAAGGTCACGGCTCGATTTGCTCGTCCACCCGCGCGTACGCGGACAAATAATACGTACGTCTTCTCTGGCATACCCGGGCCAGATATGTAACAAGGGCACACCATATACTACACACATAAATAACACTCTCCCCCCCCCCGCACGGGTTGCTACCGGGCGTGGTTTAAAAAGGTTCGCTAATATCTCTCTGGCAGGAGGGCGCAACAGGTCTACGACCTAATGCCTGAAGTGGAGAAGAAGAAGAAGAAGAAGATAGCTTACAATCCGTTCTATGTTACCACCTTACAGGTTTTGCCGTCAACATTTCCAACTTCTATGATTACATTATACAACTAGTTACACATTAGTTACATTATATTACTTTACATCACGTTTACATAGAATAATTGACCAATTATATTTTTTAATTGTAGCTTACCGTTCAATAAAGTGAAACAAATCTTGTGAATTGCTTATGAATGCACACATAATAAGTTAGTTTATTATAGTGTGCTCTTTAGGAAGTAAAGCACCACAAAACAGGTGGTTTAATCAGGAGTAGCGACTGGCATACTTAACCTATATGAAACAACCTTAGGAAAAGTAAAATTTCTGTGATATTGACAGATGACTCGTTGGGCACTTGGCGAAACATGCTACCTAATAAAACCTATTAGAGGAACTAAAGTTTTCTTTACAGTCAACTACAGTCTTAATTTTTTACGTAGGCCGGAGTGAATTTGGTTAAAATTACTTCATGGGTTGTTTGGCCGTGGTCCAAAGTTTAATTAAAAAACCAAACGTTTCGGCAGTGCCATCGGCTGCCATCTTCAGTGAAAATCGAGGACGCTGACGTGAGGTGGTATACGTTAGCGGTATGCGTATTCTGGTTATGTTAGCGTACTCGATTTTTACTGAAGTTGGCAGTCGATGGTACTGCCGAAACGTATGGTTTTTACGTGAACTTTTTACCACGTCCAAACTGATCGGGAAGTAATTTTAACCGTAAAGCCTTAGTTATTTATAGCAGCTCTTTGAGATTAGCTTAATAGGCTTAAACAATTGTCAGAGGCTAAGAATAAACTGTGAAACTTATCAAGTGTGTGTGTGTGTGTGTGTGTGTGTGTGTGTGTGTGTGTGTGTGTGTGTGTGTGTGTGTGTGTGTGTGTGTGTGTGTGTGTGTTAAATACCTTTCGTGAGATGATTGTCGGCAGATACAACATTTTAAACGTTTTCCTCAGATTAAAAATCATTTTTCTTTTGTGTGTTTTTTTTTGTATAAGAGGGAGCGATGTTAGATTTTTCAATGTCAGGATGGCATGTGGTGTACACGGTTAAAATTGAAGGAAAGAGGAAGCTAGCACGACACATTTCGGCAATGGACAGCTAAAGTTGACTCGGGAGTATGACTGCAGCGAAATATTCATGTGAATGCATTGGTTTATGCAGATGAAAAGGTAATGACACAGAAAGCAGAAGACCAGTTACAGTGGACGATATTTACGTTCTATAGAATCATACAAGACTATGGGCTACATAATTCTGCTTACAAAATCTAAAACGATGGCATTTCACGGAAGGTATCCTATAACAACTAAGATAGTCGTGAATAATCAGATTTTGTATCAAGTTAGTCACTTTAATTACCTGGTTTGTAATATCTCGTATGGAACTAATATTGATTCGGATAGTAAGCTAACAAAATTCAGACGCATCTGTGGAACGATTCATAAGTACCTGAAAAATAAAACACGGAAGGATATCCGAATGAAATTTTATGTGATTTTGACCACATTCCTGTATGCTAGTGAGGCATGGAATCTTTTTAATAGGACGTGCAAAGGATTCAGGAATCGAAAAGAAAATTTCTAAGAGAGCCACAAGGTTGTTATCGCTTGGACTGGAGAAGAAACGGGGATATATAACGCGATTTAAAAATATAACATTGCCCCAGAACATTGGAGCCCACAGAAGGAGATGGTGTTCTTGAATGAGAAGGTGAATTAGGAAGGTGCAACACTTGAATCGTATGTCTGATATCCGTCTACCTGTGGCTGCTTTGGGTTTTTTCTACTGGGAAGAGAGATGTCGGTAGACCGAGGAGGAGATGGGTTACGGAATAGGTCTAAGGCCTAGTCCTTAGAGTGGTGATGATGATGATTATGAGGAAACTAGCACACAAATTAAGTTGAAGTGTATTTATACCATTTATTTTAATTACGTATGACTCTGAATAATTCAAATATTATTTAGGAAAATTTTTTAGTCCAAGTAGCCCACGCACTTTGCTTTTGCTCCGCAGATAAGAATAAACTAAATTATTTTTAGTCCCTATTTTAGCTTTGTTTCTATATACCCTCTAAATTCTCATACGAATATAACGTGATTAACAAGTACGCAAACTCCTACACTGAACTAAATGCGATCTCCTGAGAATGCAAGTGTTCACAAGTTTAATGCAAACAGCAGCAGATTTGTAGAGAACATCAGATGCTCTTGGGACGTACATATTAGGTTTTTGCTTTAGAACTGCTTCGCTCCGCGTGTTTGCCACTAATTTAACCCGCTCCTTAAAAGCAAACACATGTCACGAAATTATAAAAAATCTCCCCCTAAAGGAAAAACACTTTCAACTTAACCGTAACTGCCCGGTATATTAAGAAGATATGGGCCATTAGCTGCAAAAATAAATGTTAAATATTTCTAAAAGTTTTGCAATATATTCATGAAATTAAAACAGGGAATAAGTATACAGAAAATTAGAGAAATCGATTCACACAGCTAAAATAACACGTTCACTTTCGTACTTTAGAATATCTTCTTATTATTTCACCAACACGCACTGCTTTAATAAGTGTTTAGTCACCAAAATTAAAAATTAAGTAATAACAAGGTGGCAAAACAAATAAATATCTAGAAACTTTCCTGAGCTGCAGAACTCTCACTATTTTGAAAGTCATACATTTATTATTAGTCAATTATCCCATTAACAGAAAAATTAAGAAACCCCGATTACACTACAATTTTTTTAGCAAAGAAATAATTGTAAACCAGTAAAAATTTGTAACATTGTAATCATTATTATTACTCATCATTACTATTATGTATACAATGCTAAATAAAATTTCCGATTACTCTAATGGTGTGTGTAGTTAAATTTATACTCATAACCACTAAGTGGTATAAAGATCTAATTAATTTAATCTTATTGTATAAGTTTATATCTGTTTCCATAATTATCTATAGGACTCTCTAATAATTTCTATAAATACAGATAACTGATAACAATTAATAAACAGTTATTGACAAAAAAAAATAAAACTTCTTCTTCTTCTTCTTCTTCTTCTTCTTCTTCTTCTTCTTCTTCTTCTTCTTCTTCTTCTTCTTCTTCTTCTTCTTCTTCTTCTTCTTCTACTTCTACTTCTACTTCTACTTCTACTTCTTCTTCTTCTTCTTCTTCTTCTTCTTCTTCTTCTTCTTCTTCTTCTTCTTCTTCTTCATCATCATCATCATCATCATCATCATCTTCTTCTTCTTCTTCTTCTTCTTCTTCTTCTATCGGCGAATCACCTGTTCCGTTCCAAAGCAACTCAACTACTTGACAAACTCTTCCTGTGTCTTCCTATCCTTCTTTGTCAAATAAGCTTGAGTTGCCAAACATCCTTAAGCGACCCGCCATCATTTATCCAATTTAGGCGATCAATCCATGTTTAATTTTGTTTTCTGTAATACTCTCCTTGATATTATAAACATTCAACTCTTTCAATATGTCTTCATTTTTGAGTCTATTTCTTTGTGTACAGCCTTCAACACATCGAAAGAATCTCATATCCAACTTCTGCATATCCTAATCACATATATTAGTTTCGCTGGAACCCACGTTTTCAAATCTCTTTCCCAGTTTTCTTCGATAAGACTCGATAAGAAACGTAGCCAAATTATGGTCAAAATCAACATGTACATCATAAGGGAAGTTATTTCTAAGATATCGGAAATGTGAAATCTGGTACTATACTTTTATTAACTAATACAATCTGAGTTCACAAATATTATTTGCCCATAAATACCACAGATTTGTCTTCTGCAATCAACTTCTGAATTCACATCAATTTTTTGAGCTTACATCTATTGTTGTGGATGGTTACTTGATCATTCGCAAACAATGTTGTATTTATGTATTATTTATTTTTATTCTCGCATCCACTCGTAATTTCAACTCTCCAACTGTGCCATCAATATAAATATTAAACAATGCTGGAGATGTGCCACAGCATTTGGGCACTTTTTGATTAAGGTGAATCCTCTGAAATCCTCTTCTATAGACAACGCTATGATTGAACAATACTGTAAGCTTTTTATAACATTTACAAGATGTTTAGGATAAATTCGATTACACAAAATGTCCTACAGAATCGATCAGTTGACTGTATCAAATGCTTTCTCGTAGTCGACTAAAGCGAGATTATTTCCAAATTAAATTCATTTCTTTCCTCAGTCAGTGTTTTCAAATAATACGTTGAGTGGGCAGAGAGATGGAGGGTTGCCATGAACGCGGCCAAGAGCTCAGCAGTAGGCTTCTCCAGACGCTTAAAGCTCCCCGACAGACTTTACGTAGGTGATACTCTGTTGCCCTGGTCTCGAGAGGTCAAGTACCTCGGTGTCCACCTCGACCGTCGTCTTACTGGCGAACACACTCTTCACAAGTAGACCGCAAGACCGCCAATCGACTATATCAACTCCGTCCCGTGCTATGCAGCAACGCCACAACCCGCCGCGTAAGGAAGCTTATCGTCTCCACCTATGTGGTGGCGATGGTTACCTACGCGATCCCCGTTTGGGGC
Organism: Magicicada septendecula; assembly: GCA_034769895.1. Lineage (NCBI taxonomy): Eukaryota > Metazoa > Arthropoda > Insecta > Hemiptera > Cicadidae > Magicicada > Magicicada septendecula. The sequence continues at coordinate 25,566,891 of CM068373.1, read as the reverse complement.
TACTTGCCCCAAGACCCATTAGAGAAAGCTACAGTCTCTTCTTGACCGAGGATTGCGCTGGGCGGTAAAGCCCAGTATCTGACATCGAACAAAACCATTGGTGTGTCCCCGCGTGTCCGTTCACTGGACGCCATTATACGGACACTGTCCCGCAAATTCTATCGCCGATCCACCAGATTCCAGGGCAACCACATAATTAGCGCCCTCGGTCGCTACCAATCTGTGCCAGGAGAATCTTGGACCCGGCCTTCGCGTACTCTCACCCTCAATTGACACCCACGGCCGGTAGCAGGCCACACACTTAATCCAGTCCCATCTGTCGTGCCTGCGGCAGGAGCTCTATTTGAAGCTCGGGACACAGTATACGAGCGGGCGATGGGCATGCCCTTCGTCCCGCACATCCATTGAACTTGTTAGTATTTTCAAAGATGATACATCATCATCGGCCCTTACGAAATCCTGCCTCTTAGTCAAGAAGTAAAGTATCCGATTATGTGGTTTATAAGCAGTTAAACAGATACTGCTTTAAATGTTTCACAAACAGGTGTAACGTACAATTGCTTCTACTAGTAGATAAACAACCGTTGCTTTTCTTAGTATGTGATATAATAGTCATGATATTTCACTTAACGCTCACATTATTTAAAACCGTCATTTCTGAAAATGTGATTTCGTGTAATGTGAGAAAAGTAAATGTAATTAAATATTTTCTTGTAATTTGAAATTAAATTAAATAGGGCTCACTGTTTACAAAACTAGTTATTTTTAAATTGTAAAGAAAAACCGCTTTTATATACAGTTAGACGAAATCATCTGTGCTGATAAGTCAAGTCATAAACACATTTATAAAAGCTTGCTTTAAAGGCTAATTTAAAATAAACTAAGAACATAGGCCTATTACAAACTATTTAAAAGAATACAAATGTTAAAATTCGGTCGAGTCGAACATTTATCACTGGAAAGCACTATTAGCTTCTTGAGAGTGAAAAGCTTTCAGCAGAATTAAGTATAACACAAAAGTATTGGTTCAAAAAACAGAAGAGAAAAGAATGCAAATTAAATATATTGCACTTAAACTAAGTAAAATTAACAATCTGCAGTGGTACTAGTGCGATGAACAGAATTGTGTCGAGTGCTAGGTAAACTGCATTAAGTTAAGTGACAACTTTAGAAGTAATATAAAGACAACCGTTCTTGCAGTTGTGACTTTTTAAAAACTAAGTACATTTTAATCCCTTTCGTTGAGCGAGGTGAGCTCCAGTGAGATGTAATCAATTAACTTGACAGAATGTTAAAATAATTGTATCAACGATTCGATAATACTCATTGTCATCCTCACGTCAACAGTACATGAGTTGACAGGCTATTCCAAGTTTCACAATTGTTGTTACCTAAAACGGTTAAACTTTTATAGATTCCACAACTGTAAAACGCGCAGGCATATAATAAAAGCAACAATGTTTGTTAAGATCGTAATTAATAATATATACAAAAATTGTTAATATTATTCAATACAGTTTTTTTGAAGACAGTATATTACGGTTTTGTTGTTTTAATACCTGACGCACGTTTTACTGAAACACATCAGCATCAACAAAGTTTGTAAATAAATCAACAACAGTAACCCAAATAATTGTACGTATATAGAAACTAAGGAACACTTACATTTGTTTCGATTTCAACGTAAAATAACTGATAATCGATTTAGTTCGATTAGTTAATATTTTTGTTAATGTTTATTTATTTAAGCAGCCGTTTTGCGCATATTAAAATATTAAATATTTATAGTTTATTAATTTGAATAAATTTATAATTTAGATCAATTATCTTGGATTATTTTTATTTGAGTTTGTTTTTTACTTCCATATTCCTTAAGGAATGGAAGTATGGTGATGGCAAAAAAAATCGTGTTCGAGATTATTGCAGATTCTGATTCTACTACACTCAAAACATGAAAAAAGTCGTTTTCCGAAAAGTGTCTGGGTGTGTGTCTGTCTGTCTGTCTGTGTGTCTGTAGATTTTTTTTTTTGGCAAACGATAACTGCCGCAAATTCAAACAGAATCAAATATTTTTTTGCATGCAGCCCTGATTTGCAGAGTACTCGCGACCTATTGTTTTTGGTGAAGATCGGTTGAGGGAAAGGGGTAGTTTACCGGCAACGGTTTTTTTTTAGCAAGGGTAATTTTGTTTGTTTGGCAAACGATAACAGCCGCAAATTCAAACAGAATCAAATAATGTTTCGCAAACAGCCCTGAATTCTAGAGTTCTCAAGACCTATTGTTTTTGGTGAAGATCGGTAAAGGGAAAGGGGTAGTTTACCTGCAACGTTTTTTTAACAAGGGTATTTTTTATGGCAAACGATAACAGCCGCAAATTCAAACAGAATCAAATAATGTTTTGCGTACAGCCCTGATTTGTAGAGTTCTCAAGACCTATTGTTTTTGGTAAAGATCGGTTAAGGGGAAGGGGTAGTTTACCTGCAACGTTTTTTTATCAAGCGTATTTTCTATGGCAAACGATAACAGCCGCAAATTCAAACAGAATCAAATAATTTTTTGCATACATCCCTGAAGTGTAGAGGTCTCAACGACTTTCGATTTTGGTGAAGATCGGTTAAGGGAAAGGGGTAGTTTACCTGCAACCTTTTACGTTTTAACAAGAGTAAAGTACTTGAAAATTTATTTAAACTTTTTGAAACAATGGTAATTGTTAAAAATAAAATAATTTTGTTGCCAGGCAATAAAATTATAATTTTCTCATTTTAATGTAATATAATATTTTTCATTTAATACAGCAATAAAAAGGCAGGTAAGACACAGCCTGGCTGTTTGGCTGAAAATGATTTTAAATATAAATCTTAGAATATGGAAGTCATGTATGGTTCTCCATACCGATATTTAGTTAATAAATTATTGTTATTGGTTTTGAGTATATTCTGATTTTTCAAAATATTCCTTTTTTGACCATTTTGTATGTTTTTAATTAACTTTATGTTCAGTGCCAGGAAATTGGTAGTTATTATTTAGACAATATGGGGTTAAATTAGATTTATAAACATTTAGTTTAAAAATGTATTGCGGTATTAAAAGAAGCTATAGAGTAGTTTTTTCTTTTTCTGGCCTATGTAAAATTTATTACAATCTGGACATTATATTTTGTATATTCCATTTATATTGTGAATATTGGATTTAGTTTTAGGTTTTATTTGATTAAACCTATATTACCTCTATTATGAGATATTTCTGAATTATATCTTTAAATATTTTACTTAGTTTTTGAGTTATATTTCCATAAAAAATAATGGTTGTATATTTTATATTATCATTAGTAGATGGATTTTTAGATGTACCGTACTGTTATTGGGAATTTGATTAGCGAACTTATGTTTCATTTTATTTTTTAATTTATTGATAATTTTCACTTTGCATCCATTTTTAACTGCTATTTGTTGGAAAATATTTCGTTCTTTCTCATTTATTGGTAGCATTTAAGCATTCGGTAAGTTATGGAAATAAATATTGCCATTTTTTGTTGAGGAGGAGGTTTATAATTATTTGGTATAACTAAATCAGATTGACATAGTTTCCTGCATTTTGAGTATTCTAAATATGTTTCATTTTGTATTATTGTTATGTTTAAATAATTTAATTTATTATTAGATTCATCTTCTAATCTGATTTTTACTTTGGAATGTAAATTGTTTATTCAAATGAATATATTAGTTACTAGCTTTTACCCGCGGCTTCGCACGCAAATATTTTACTTTTTATAAGTATTTTAATTTAATTTTTATTGTCTATGTCTATATGGCGTTCTGTCAGCTCGTATAACAATTTTTTACTCATTAGTCAATTCTCTCCAAAGCTTTTTTTCAACACTTGTACTAATTTAAATTGTACTAAATTATTATGTTGGTGCAACAGTCTTTGGAGGTTTAAAAGTATCCGTTTATAAAGCTTTTGGAAATATTTATAAAGTACCTGTTAAATCGAAAACGCTAAATTCTTTATTTTAAGTGTTACTGTGTTAGAAGCATTGTAAAACAGATTAAACTTTATGTTTTCCTCAACCATGGCTTTTATTTATTTCAGCAGTAAACTAAAAACCAAAAACCGTGGTCACCTAACCTCACAAATGAAAACAACTCGTATTTTCGCTTTGCATTAAGTAAAAACAGAATTTAAAATTAGTACACCTCTTCTTTTCTACACTGTAATAGTATATCGATCCAACCGCATATTATATAAAACATCGAAAATGTACTGCAGGAATGGATAAATGTACAATTCCGATGCCGCTAAATAGTTTTTGTTTATTTACTTGTTACTATGGTAATTAATCCTGGTCTCCAGGGTCTTGTTGAAATCTTTATACGCGTCGACGAAAAGGCATAATTAGAAGGGCCTAAATCTTGCAAACGGGGCAAAATATGATATTCCAAGTTAGACAGTGTTTTTCGCTTCCCGTCAAAGGTTACCTGTGCAAAAAGTGGTGGCAATCGGTGTAATGGTGTGGATTTGTATTCAGTACCCATAAATCCTCAGACTTTGAGTTTTATGTATATAGATGTTTATACCATTGTTTTAGGAAATGTGTATAGTATCATCAACGTATCTAAAGTAACATCCTAATGGGTCGTTTAATCTTATTATATTAATTATTGTTTGTTCATCGAGTTTTTGTAGAAAGATTTCTAATATGATATGAAATGATAAAAAAAGTAACAATAACTTTTATCATAATTACGATTACAATGTATTGTATTGAATTAGGTAATATTGAGTAAAAATCTTAATAATAGTGATGAATAACATTATGATGAATGTCAGTAGGTTTTTTTTTCGAAAGTCGGTGAAATTAAGTTTTAGTACCTAGCATGTTTTTGGAAAATAATAAAACCTTTACAAAATAAATGGTTTTTATTAGTAACTACTGTACAAAAATTTCTTTTTTTTTTTACAACAATAAGGCACAAATTTTAGTAAAAATTCAGTCCATTTGCAGTATAATCTGTTTTTGTATGGTACAAAATGAAATAGTCGCGGTAACACAAACCAACATTGCAAGTTTCACAATCGTTACAAAACACAGAGCGGAAAACTCATTGTGCTGCTATTTGTGTTTTCATTTGCTAACTACAAAGTCCAGTCTGCAAGTACAAACAACAGAAGCCCGTAAATGTTTCGTGAAAATGCCTTTAAACGCGCGTGAAGTGACAAACGTAAAATTTACGAGCGTCGTTTTTTTGAGGAAAATCATGCGCCTGTAAATTTTCCGGGCATCGGGTCGAAAGTGGTTAAAAAAACAATCGTTTCACTCATACTATGATGAGGCGATGAGGCGTCTAGGTGTCACTGGGGAACATTGTAACGGGCGAATCGTTTGGTTTAAAACAAACCAACGTGTTTAAAAAAAAAAAAACAGTTTTGTTGTTGGACTCAGCTGATCTTGGTTGCACCTATATACACGGCGGACCTCGTAAATGCAGGCAAAGTGCAAATGCTATTGATTCAGGAATTCGTGTTATTGTTGTGCGTGTTCAATCACCGCAAATGATATATTTTTTATGCGTTTATTTTGTTTTAACTGCGGTCACTGGTCTGTCAGCAGTATGTAAACTTAATGTAACTCCAACGTTGTACTAATGCTTACACGGCCGGTGTTCCCGGCCTGTTTGGTCATGGTCCAAAGTTTTTGACAAAACCAGGCCTTTCGGCAGTGCCACTGACTGCCATCTTCAGTAGAAAGAAGTCAAAACAACTCAATAGAACAGCCTTAACCACAGTACTGTGGTCCTAACGCATATCATCCCACGTTAGCGTTTTGGACCACAGCCGAAAAACCCTGGAGTTAAGTTTAATCTTAATGTAACTGTTTTTGTACGCAGTGTGAAACAGATTAAAATTCAATTTGAAATCATTTTATTGTCAGGTTTATATTTTATATGTGAACCTGTTTATTATCTTTTTAAACTACCGGCTTAAGAAACACATAAATTATTGTGTACAATTTAAAGCAATAGATTGCAATTTTTATAGAAATAGGGCTTACTATATTACGGGACTTAGCATAATAAGCTTTGAGGTTACGCAATAGTAACAGCTCTTTCCCGTCCCTCACCAAACAGCGTTGTCGCACGTTAGAATTTGTTATGCGTAGGCATTGGCGGGGAGGGCGGGGAGTGAAGCGACATGGCAATACCGCAGTCGCCTCGAAGCTTATTTTGATACGTCTCACATAATAACAGAAACAATAAATTGCGTCCGCAGGATATTGACAAATATACTGTTTGTGTTATTGACAAAGACGTAATATGTGTAATTCCAAGAAGAATGCTTTTACTGACCAAACTTTATGAAATAGTATTGAGGAACATAAATCGTTTTAATCTAAATATGGCCACCAGCAAATCTTCATTTAATAATTAAATTAAATTATGTTCGAAAGCAGAAAAAATAGGCTGCATTATAAACAACAGGAACGTAACAACAGACAGGTTTAAACTGTTTCGGTATTACGAAAAAAATTATAGTCCACATAAGCAAAGAATTTTAGACAGACTGAGTCTTAAAACATTTTATAACAATAATTAAGAAACGTATTTAGCAAAAATTTGTTCTTATTGCAGAAATACTTAAACTAAACTACAAAAAGTTCGTAGCTAACCAACGCCTTCAGTTTGGACAGTAAGCACTTGTTTACTCTTGCACATTTATCCCTATTGCAAAGTTTAATGAAATCTAATAATATTGTTGAAATTATTGTTATTATCAGCCGGGAGGTTAGACTATTGTTGAAGCCTAAGAACTTGCGATCTATGGGTGTTTGGAATATTTAACAATAGAGTTAATTCCAATATGTTACGCTATTGCAGACCGTTCACAGGTTTCTCGGCTATCCTAGCAGAACCAGCTGTGTATGGATTATTCTGGAACACTTGTGCTATCTATTTAAACAACGACAGCTGCCGCTTAGAGTCAGTTTTACGGCGGCGATTACTCGGTTGAATTTTACTTCGGGCGATTTACACAGTGTGTCTCAAGCGGTGTATTAGTAGTGCACATTAGAAAAGTGATTAGCGTGTATTAGAAAAGTGATTGTAGTGCGGAATGGTTTATAGTTGACATTATTATTTGTGCTGACAGATTATCTTTAATTATTGTGCGAGTATAACCTTGTTGATTACAAACTGTTAATTGTGATAATTATAGCTGGTTTTTAGTGACTGCATTGGTGTCTTGTATTTTGTTTTCCACTGTACCATACGACGATAAAGGACATGTCGTAACAATTGTGGATATTATAATAATTGTTTACTTCATGTAAATGCTAATTTCGTTTTACAAATTTTTGTATTTCTAATAGTCTACGTGCAGTGAAGACAAGGGTAACATTCCTGGTTCATTGAATATAAATCTATGGTTACTCCGCCTGTTTACGTTGCTGAAAGTGCTTTAGACTATATTTTTACTGTTAACAGCAAAAATTTTTAGTACAAAATTTATAAATTTTTTAGCCATTAAACTAAGAAAATGTACTGTTATGATTGTTCAAAATAGTGTTACGACATCACAGAACAATCTACGTGTTTGTCGAAAGTTCCAGATGAATCCAGCTGAATCTGTGTGGCGTACGTGATTCTCGACGCATTAGCTAGACTGTGACAGGAGACTAGCGTCTGCCAGCGAGCCACAACATCGTGCTGTGCCTGTAATCTGGCGTCTTGGTGGGGCGGAGAGCCCGGGATAATTCATTGCCCGACATAAGTTCAGTAACAGCTGATCTGATTTTTAAAATTCTTTCACCACCGTGTTTATTGAAATTTGAGGATAGTTTTAGGCATAAACTTTAACCGATAGTTTTAACAATTTTCAAAAACAGAGTCTTCAGACGGTTCCACGTCATGAAGTTTCTTTTTTTAATTTTCATGTAGTGAAATTTTCGGCATGCGACAAACTTTCGTTTTATGAGAGATAGATATATGGTGTCAGCGAGTGAAAATTATAGAAAATTCCAAATTTTATTTTGCTTTTGTTTCAATAAAATCGGCTTTTTCGTTTTCGAGATATTGGCGTTTTTGTAAGAAATTTAATTGGCGGTTTTATAAGAAATTAGTTGGTCGGCACATGCAGCGATTTTTCTTAATAATAAATATTTCCTTAACGTAATCATATTTTAACATTTATTATATTATTCTATTTAATAATAAAAATTTCAATTTTCATGTAGTACCTTAATGTAATTTGATTTTCTGGATTTTGTTGTCCACTGATTATAAATATATCACTACTGACTAGGAACACTAATTTTTTATAAATGCTCGATGAAGTTTAAAGAAGACTGTTTAATGATGAAGAAACACATTCATTTTATGAATATTTTATAAAACAATATATTAATAAGAAACAATACAGATCATGGGCCTACTGTTATCGGATTCATTTAGGCATAAACACTAACATGTCAATAGAACATTTTAATAAAATATTAAAATATTGTTATCAAAAAGGAAAACGGATTAAACGACTGGATAAAATAATCTGTGCCATATTATATTTGTTAAACGTATTAAACACTGCACGTCATGTCATTGTAAGGGGCAATTTCAGAAACTTTGCAACAGATTTTTGCTATCTGACTTAGCTTATGTATCCAAATGGATTATTCTGGAACACTTGTGCTATCTATTTAAACAACGACAGCTGCCGCTTAGAGTCAGTTTTACGGCGGCGATTACTCAGTTGAATTTTACTTCGGGCGATTTATACAGTGTGTCAAGTGGTGTATTAGTAGTGCACATTATAAAAGTGATTAGTTTGTATTAGAAAAGTGATTGTAGTGCGGAATGGTTTATAGTTGACATTATTATTTGTGCTGACAGATTAACTTTAACTATTGTACGAGTATAATCTTGTTGATTACAAACTGTTAATTGTGATAATTAAAGCTGGTTTTTAGTGACTGCATTTTTGTCTTGTATTTTGTTTTCCACTGTACCATACGACGATAAAGGACATGTCGTAACAATATTGTGGATATTATAATAATTGTTTACTTCATGTAAATGCTAATTTTGTTTTACAAATTTTGGTATTTCTAACAGCATACGTGCAGAGAAGACAAGGTTAACATTTCTAGTTCTTTGAATATAAATCTTTGGTTTCCCGCCTGTTTATGTTGTTGAAAAATGCTTTAAAATATAATTTTACTGTTACCAGCAAAATTTTTAGTACAAAATTTATAAATTTTTTTCTCATTAAGCTAAGAAAATGAACTGTTATGATTGTTCAGAATAGTGTTACGACATTACAGAACAATCTACGTGTTTGTCGAAAGTTCCAGATGAATCCAGCTGAATCTGTGTGGCGTACGTGATTCTCGACGCATTAGCTAGGCTGTGACAGGAGCCGCGCGAAGTGTGTCATGGCCGCAATGAATTGCGCTCTGATGTTTTCCTTTATTATTAAGCCGCAGTATGGAATATACTAGTATCTCAGCGGGATATAAATACAGGTACGCCGTGACGCTCAGTTCAGTTATTATCGGGCGTTATTACTGTGTGCGCTCAAGTCGTTATTAGTGAAGTGCTGTGTTTTATAATCGGGCGGTATATTGTAATACAATTGTGTTTTAATATTAGTTGACATTTTATTGCGTGTGAACAATTTTTATTTGACTTGTTGTAAGAGACTGTGTTGTTAATTACGAACTGTTTAACTATGAAAATTAAAGCTGGTAAATAGTGACTTAATTGGTGTCTTGTATTTTGTTTTCCACTGTACCTACGTCGATCAAGTAGATCGTCGTAACAATACGTTTCAGCCGCTCCAATCAGAGGCCATTTTTAATGTAAAATTGTTTGGGCAGCTATTCGCCGAATAACCCCAGTACTAAAGTGTTTACACAATTTTATACTGAAGATGGCCTCGATGGGGAGTCAGAAACGTCTGTGTTTAACATCTATACACTAGGCCATAACAGCCCAGATAACGATTACTTCAAACAATGTTGACGTCGATCGTCTTAGCCTCAGATCAAGACTATACTGTTAAAGATTTTTTACACTTACATCTTCTATGGTGTTCAATCTTATGAACCAGGTAAAACTGAATTTCGGAAGAAACCATTCAATATTGTTACGACGGTGTAACCGTTCGTCGTATGGTGCACTAGAAACAAAATACAAGATACCACTGATATCACTATTAACAAGCTTTAATTATTACAATACGTAATTCCTAATCAACTCGCACAATAATTATAGTTAGATTTGTCTGTACGCAATAATAATGTCAAATAATAGAGTTCCACACAATTTATAACACAACAACACTTCACACAATACTTCGACGAAGAATCGATCCACGCTAAAGAAAATCGCTCACGTAACTAACTTGAGAACGCCAGACGCTTTTCCAGCCGCGCAGAGGACCAGTATAGCTTTCCCTCCTTACTGCACGCCGACTTAATGAGTATCTCAAGTGTTCGTGAACACACTGGAACATACTTGTCCGCGGCCTTGACTAGGCAACACTTGCTACACTGAACTGGGGAGTGAAGAATGTTCTGGACTGTTCGATATGTTCCTGCTAGTTCAATGTTCCTTCAACAGTAATGCCTAAAAAAGTTTTTGAAACGTTTGTTTACGAACTGATAGACTGATAGTAATGTTTGTGTTTAGAAAGTGTAACTTTGTGGTTCCCTTCCCCCAAAACACACACACACACACACGCGCGCGCGCGCGCGCGCGCTCACGGACATGGAATACGGCAGGATGTTTGCCGTATCTGTATTACAGCGAAATTGTTTCTCTAGGAGCAGCAGAACGTTGTAGTAGTGATGACGTGTCGAGTGTACAGCCAACGTTAATACGTTAATTAATTTTGGTCAGTGCATAGCGTTCCGTAGTTTGTAACTATGTTTTCCATTTGTCAGCTAATACTGAGTCTGTTGTTTGGGTATTGCACCTTTATCCGTTCCTGCGGTCGTCTTACATATTTCGATTATTCGATTGTTTGGCTTCAATCTTTAGTGAATATCCCACATAATTTTATTTAGCGAAAGAAATATACAAATTTTAATGTTGTATGTTGCAAAATAGTTTGCTGGCGATTGCAGTTGGTGTTCTTTGTCCTTTTTTTAATCAAACATGATTGTAGCAGTAGTAAATCACAGTTGCGTACCTGTGACGCCAAAAGTTGATGTTGTTAGGTTAACATGAGAACTGAAATCATACATGGAAAGCGATACGTGTGTAATGTAAAACTCGTTTTTTTGCGGAAACTACGATAAAAACCTAACCCAAGAGCCACCACTTGTCTATTACTACACATGTCTCCTTATTTTTGTAGCAGAACTCGGTTTTTCGTTTTCCCAGTAGTTCTCGCTTTTCCCATTAATACTCGTTCTGTGATTATATCACTGAAAACCTCTGAACTCAAAGGTGAGGCGGGGTGGCCCTTGTCTATTACTGTATATATGTCACTTTTTTGTAGGAGAACTCGTTTTTTCGGTAATATTCGTTTTTCAACAAGTACTCGTTTTGTGCCTAACCAAAAAGAAACGTTCCTTAATACATTGCTTTTTGTATTTTTCATTAACCATGGATATTTGTATTCTTCACCTTACATTTGTAGTTTTGTCAATATGTCAATTCAAAAATGTTAGGTTCTTTATTTTAAGTATTACTGTGTTACAAGCATTGTATATAAACATTAAACGTTATGTTTTCCTCAGCCGTTGTTTTATTTATTTCAGCAATAAACTAAAAACAAAAAAACCATTGTTACCTAACCTCACAAGTGAAAACAACACGTATTTTCGTTTTGCATTCAGAAATAGGACAATTATTTACAGATATTAGTACACTTCTTCTTTGCAACATCGTAATATAGCGACACAATCGCATATTATATAAAACATCGAAAACGTACTGCAGGAACTGTTAAAAGTACAGTCCCGTTGTCAGTAACTACGCCCGCCCGATTTGCATCTCATCAAGTCAGCGCATGTGTCTGAGCAGTTGTTTTCCCACTTGCATTGTGTACACAGCGCACGAGACCCTAAATTGGCATCGAAATTGCTTCTGAGACTGTGTAACGCTAACTTTGCTAATTTGTTTTTGTATTGTCAAAAAGTACAAATTTTTATGCAACAACTAGAAGTAATAATAGAGAACCGTATCAAGTAAAAATCTGTAAGTAAAGTAAAGAGGGTGAACGATTATTTTTTTATGCAGATAAAAGAAACGTTTCAGAGCTTTACATGTTTACTACACGCAAATACTCCTACGCTAATTAATGTCAAGTGAAGTTTTCGTATTTAAGTACCGTATAAAGTAAACATAATATTAATTAAAGTTAAAAATGCTACGGAATTTTACCTACTAAAGGTCACAAAGATTGCAGTGAACAATATTTTTTGCTCTTGTTTTGCATATTGTTGTCGTATCCTCTGCAGAGTCTCAGATACGTCTATGTGCTTTTTAGACTACTTTATCTATATCGTGCTGTAGTTCCCAGACTTCCCACGCGCGAACTTATTTATTTTTGTTTTTTTGTTTCTTTGTTGACCATCTAAAACTTTATAAGCAGACTCTAATACGCAAATTGTTCGGTATTTTCCACTTCAATCACTCCCAGCTTTAATACCACAACTAACCAACCGGATACACGTGTGTGCATCTTGTGGCTAATTATCACATCTGTTGTTGTCGGTAAACCAGAAAAAAACGCTTCATTTTCTGGACAAGCGTCAACGCTTCTAGCTAACCATCACCTATCTTCTTTTTGTTACGCCAGCCACAAGAATTCCGTAAACTACTCCAATGGCGCAAGTGTAGACTTTCGGCCCCAGATTCCCATAAATACGCGAGGTCTGCCAGCGAAAATCATTCATTCGATCATACACAACAGTCGCGAGACTTGAGCAGTGACGGTCCATTCAGCCAGACTACTTATCTACCATGGGCTAACTCCTAGACTTCAACTTTGGTAGGTGACTTGTTCGCAGACCTATTCTATAAAATACGTACAAATTTCAAAGTTATTAAAAAAGCTTAGACTTATCAGAATTATTTCCTACCACAAAAGGGCTTAACCAAGGGTGAAACTTGTCACCTAAGTTAGACGTAATTCTATATTAGAAGGTTTCATAATTCTTAAAAATTCTTCGAATTTCAGAAAGTTACTTAAATTGTATTGTCTAGCCATGATTCTCGTCAGCTTTAGCGAGCAGTACTTGGTAATGAGGCAGTCTTTTTATTTTGTTGTTTCAACTTAGCATAACAAATAGCTAACTGTTGTGCGGCTTTAATTTTAGATCACTCAGTTCTCTCTGAAACTTATTTAAGTAACACAGCTCAATATTGCATAAACTCAGTTTGCTTAAACTCACTATTTATGTGTATTCTTACGAGAAACGGATCAATTAAATAATAACGTATAATTTATTAAACACCACGCATCGTTACCCATAGTTTATCTACACTGGACTGGGAAGTGAAGAATGTTCTGGACTGTTCGATATGTTCCTGCTAGTTCAATGTTCCTTCAACAGTAATGCCTAAAAAAGTTTTTGAAACGTTTGTTTACGAACTGATAGACTGATAGTAATGTTTGTGTTTAGAAAGTGTAACTTTGTGGTTCCCTTCCCCCAACCCACCAAAACACACACACACACACACACAAACACGCGCGCTCACGGACATGGATGCGGCAGGATGTTTGCCGTATCTGTATTTTACAGCGAAATTGTTTCTCTAGGAGCAGCAGAACGTTGTAGTAGTGATGACGTGTCGAGTGTACAGCCAACGTTAATACGTTAATTAATTTTGGTCAGTGCATAGCGTTCCGTACTCTGTAATTATGTTTTCCATTTGTCAGCTAATACTGAGTCTGTTGTTTGGGTATTGCACCTTTATCCGTTCCTGCAGTCGTCTTCGATATTTCGATTATTCGATTGTTTTGCATCAATCTTTAGTGAATATCCCACATAATTTTATTTAGCGAAAGAAATATACAAATTTTAATGTTGTATGTTGCAAAATAGTTTGCTGGCGATTGCAGTTGGTGTTCTTTGTCCTTTTTTTAATCAAACATGATTGTAGCAGTAGTAAATCACAGTTGCGTACCTGTGACGCCAAAAGTTGATGTTGTTAGGTTAACATGAGAACTGAAATCATACATGGAAAGCGATACGTGTGTAATGTAAAACTCGTTTTTTTGCGGAAACTACGATAAAAACCTAACCCAAGAGCCACCACTTGTCTATTACTACACATGTCTCCTTATTTTTGTAGCAGAACTCGGTTTTTCGTTTTCCCAGTAGTTCTCGCTTTTCCCATTAATACTCGTTCTGTGATTATATCACTGAAAACCTCTGAACTCAAAGGTGAGGCGGGGTGGCCCTTGTCTATTACTGTATATATGTCACTTTTTTGTAGGAGAACTCGTTTTTTCGATAATATTCGTTTTTCAACAAGTACTCGTTTTGTGGCTAACCAAAAAGAAACGTTCCTTAATACATTGCTTTTTGTATTTTTCATTAACCATGGATATTTGTATTCTTCATCTTACATTTGTAGTTTTGTCAATATGTCAATTCAAAAATGTGAGGTTCTTTATTTTAAGTATTACTGTGTTACAAGCATTGTATATACACATTAAACGTTATGTTTTCCTCAGCCGTTGTTTTATTTATTTCAGCAATAAACTAAAAACAAAAAAACCATTGTTACCTAACCTCACAAGTGAAAACAACACGTATTTTCGTTTTGCATTCAGAAATAGGACAATTATTTACAGATATTAGTACACTTCTTCTTTGCAACATCGTAATATAGCGACACAATCGCATATTATATAAAACATCGAAAACGTACTGCAGGAACTGTTAAAAGTACAGTCCCGTTGTCAGTAACTACTCCCGCCCGATTTGCATCTCATCAAGTCAGCGCATCTGTCTGAGCAGTTGTTTTCCCACTTGCATTGTGTACACAGCGCACGAGACCCTAAATTGGCATCGAAATTGCTTCTGAGACTGTGTAACGCTAACTTTGCTAATTTTTTTTGATTGTCAAAAAGTACAAATTTTTATGCAACAACTAGAAGTAATAATAGAGAACCGTATCAAGTAAAAATCTGTAAGTAAAGTAAAGAGGGTGAACGATTATTTTTTTATGCAGATAAAAAAAACCTTTCAGAGCTTTACATGTTTTACTACACGCAAATACTCCTACGCTAATTAATGTCAAGTGAAGTTTTCGTATTTAAGTACCGTATAAAGTAAACATAATATTAATTAAAGTTAAAAATGCTACGGAATTTTACCTACTAAAGGTCACAAAGATTGCAGTGGACAATGTATATCTTGCTCTTGTTGTGCATATTGTTGTCGTATCCTCTGCAGAGTCTCAGATACGTCTATGTGCTTTTTAGACTACTTTATCTATATCGTGCTGTAGTTACCAGACTTCCCACGCGCGAACTTATTTATTTTTGTTTTTTTGTTTCTTTGTTGACCATGTAAAACTGTATAAACACACTCTAATACGCAAATTGTTCGGTATTTTCCACTTCAATCACTCCCAGCTTTAATACGATAACTAACCAACCGGATACACGTGTGTGCATCTTGTGGCTAATTATCACATCTGTTGTTGTCGGTAAACCAGAAAAAAAACGCTTCATTTTCTGGACAAGCGTCAACGCTTCTAGCTAACCATCACCTATCTTCTTTTTGTTACGCCAAAAGCAAGAATTCCGTAAACTACTCCAATGGCGCAAGTGTAGACTTTCGGCCCCAGATTCCCATAAATACGCGAGGTCTGCCAGCAAAAATCATTCATTCGATCATACACAACAGTCGCGACATATTGAGCAGTGACGGTTCATACAGCCAGACTACCTATCTACCATGGGCTAACTCCTAGACTTCAACTTTGGTAAGTGACTTGTTCGCAGACCTATTCTATAAAATACGTACAAATTTCAAAGTTATTAAAAAAGCTTAGAATTATCAGAATTATTTCCTACCACAAAAGGGCTTAAGCAAGGGTGCACCTTGTCACCTAAGTTAGACGTAATTCTATATTAGAAGGTTTCATAATTCTTAAAAATTCTTCGAATTTCAGAAAGTTACTTAAATTGTATTGTCTAGCCATGATTCTCGTCAGCTTTAACGAGCAGTACTTGGTAATGAGGCAGTCTTTTTATTTTGTTGTTTCAACTTAGCATAACAAATAGCTAACTATTTCTTTTATGAATTTGCTAACTGCTATAATTTTTTATTGTTCGACTAAACTTTTCGTCATTACTGACATCTTCAGGTCTTAAACAACGACCTAGGTTGTTTAAGACCTGAAGATGTTAGTAATGACGAAAAGTTTAGTCGAACAATAAAAAATTATAGCAGTTAGCAAATTCATAAAAGAAATAGTAAGGATGGCTGCTAATTTAAACAATACGAAGAATAAAATAGCTAACTGTTGTGCGGCTTTAATTTTAGATCCTCAGTTCTCTCTGAAACTTATTTAAGTAACATAGCTCAATATTGCATAAACTCAGTTTGCTTAAACTCACTATTTATGTGTATTCTTACGAGAAACGGATCAATTAAATAATAACGTATAATTTATTAAACACCACGCATCGTTACCCATAGTTTATACTTACACTTGTCTGAATCAAATGCACTCATATTACAATAGAACTTCTAGTTATATACAATTAATAAAAGGTCACAAAGTTAATGAACACAATATTCCTGAACATAAGAACACAATTAAACACCTTCATATTCTCACTAAGCCGGCACACTATCAGTAGTCGGGTATGTCTTGAAAAAACCAGTTCCCGGAACTGTTACCAATATTCGCGGGACTAACTAAACTAATTTGAGCCATATGCTATTTGTATTGTATGTATGACAGACAAGGTTATTTGCTGGTTTTATTTTGACGAAAAAGGTTAAATTACAAGTAAGCCGTTTCAAATACCTCGGATGTGCTGTAAGCTATGAATCTGAATATGATATAAAAGAGAAGATAAATAAATTTAGGAATACTTGTAGTACGATTTATAGAAACCTTAGATATAAAACAAGGAACAGCACAAGGATTAAATTTTACAAGATAATTGCAATACACACATTGATTTATGCGAGTGAGGCGTGGGTCATGACAGAAAAGGAATGCGGCAAGATTCAAAGTGCTGAAATGAAGTTTCTTCAAAATACTTTAAATTAGGACTATACATTGCAAGATAGAATAATGAATGAGGATATTAGAGCAGAACTCGAAGTAAAGGACATAAATGTAATTATTTCAATTTACAGAATACAATTGTGGGATAATCTGCAAAGGATAACAAAGGATCGATTCCTGAAAGCGGCACGGAACTATAAAGCCTTTGGTAGAAGAGACGTGGGTCGTCCAAGGATGATATGGGTACCGGGAGCAGGTTTATGTAACCTAATTCTTGAAGAGCAGAAGAAGAAGAAGATTGTATGATCAATGTAAGTTTATTTTCACCAGCTAAATTCAGGCTTAATTTAAAATCTTTTACTACATTTAACAGACGTTACAATCCTTTTTAAGTTTAGTTTATAAATATTTCGCAGAAGTTATTAAAAGTCTACTTTCTAACTTCTTATTTAGGTGTCAATGGAAACGATAGTGCCTCGTTATAAATTATGTACGCAAACGAAAGAAACAAACAAACGTTTGTTAGACGTATTTCAAAATTAGAGGGTTTGATCATTCTTATCTGAATATCAGAAAGTTACTTAAATTTCACCGTCTACCCACCCATTCTTGTCTGCCTTAATGAGCAGTCCTTAGTAATGAGGCAGTCTTTCTTTTGTTTTGCTGTTTTAACTTAGCATAACAAATAAGAACCTTTCTTGCGGTTTTCATTTTACATCTCGAAATTCTCTCTGAAACTTATCAAAGTAAAATATCTCAATATCTGCATACACATATATTTACTTAATGTAGTTATTATGTGTATTCTTACGAGAAATTCCGACCTCAAATAATGGGATAATTTATTGGCCTCCATACATCGTCAGCCGCAGTTTATATTTACAGTTGTCTGAATCAAACGCGCTCATATTACAGTACGAGTGTCAGTTGAACGACATCTACAGCTCAGTGGTAGAACTAAAATCTTTAGTTTGCTGCAAGACGTGCATTTCCCCTGAAAACCTGTTAATTTCCAGATGTACCTGTCAATGTATTCACTATTTAAAGGTGTTTGAAATTTTCCAGTGACGCGTGTTTTTAAAATGCACAAAATCAAACATCGTGTTGTGATGATTTCTCTGTTAAAAACCGTTTAAACTCTAATGGGAAATTAAAATGAGAAAAAGTTTCCTTTTGTAAATTATTCGGAATTAATTGATGAAATTCTGTACACTTTTTCTTTCAGGTCGCTAGGTAAGAATATAAGGTAAAATATAGTGTAGAGCAACTAGGGGAGTCAAAACTTGATGAGGAAAAATATAAAATTTAGATCTTTTGAAAATTTTTTTCTTAAGATAGTCAAATATTAATTTTATGTGAAAACATGAGTAAGAACTATGGTAGTTGAAATTTTATTGGTAGCCTATATTATGTTGTACTGGTATAAAGTTATCTTTAAACTTTAGAAATTTCTTTTGTATATTGATATGGCACTGAAAATGCTAACTTCTATATTAAACATATTAGACATTTCAGACTACCTTCATCTGTTTTATAGTGATAAAAAATGACCATAAATGGAAAAAAAGTTTTTTTTCTCATTAGTACTGTATAAATAGTCCGAATTTGTTTTTGAAAAATATATGTAATGTATAAACTTTGATATAACTCATGTTCTAACAATTGGATTTTCATGAACAAAGTGCCAATTTATAGGTAACGATAACCTCTAAAAAGTTAGATAGAATTGTAATTGTAGCTTTATATTTGGATTTTATACAGACAATTAAATGTTATTTTTAAAAAATCTTTACGTTCAAAAAAAAATTTTATCTCAGTTTCTAATAATGTGACATACATAATTCTACCTAAATAATTAGGTCAAATTCCCATGAGTGAATGGTACAAATTTTAACCCTGCAATATTAGTAGTTTTTGAGTAATATCAATTTGAATATTAAAAATTATAAAAGAACTGATTTGCGAAAATAACTCGTTGAAAGTTACCTTGTCGAATTTGACAAGGTATTGACATATTTAGACCAATAAGTAATTTGTTTACAAGTTTTAACACTAGTTAATTTATAAGTTTGACATGTACTATAACATTATAAATTTGTATAAGGGTCTTATATATATTTTACATTTTTTTATATCATAATAAGCATTTAGGCCTAGGCCTGCTAAATTGACAAAACTGGAAAAAATTTGATATACCGCTTTTTTCTATTACTTCTATTTTTTGTTTAATGTTTTGTCTTTTTTTGGATGGTCTACCCATACTTATAACACTTAATATAATACTTAAACACGATAATGGTATGTTCACACACTGTTTACGAGCAGCAGGACAACACTACTGAGAACATCAGCTGACTATTTTTGTATTTTATTGTTCATGTCAGCTGATTAAAGCAATTAGTAATAACATCGTTAGTGGCTAATAATCAGTATGTACATATATATATATATATATATATATATATATATTGTAACGGTACATAACCCGGTCCCAATAAAGTAAATCATGAGAATAAAAGTCAGAAATGGGTAGAACTAAAGCTCGCTCAAAATTTAATTATATCACTCCACATAATAAACAATTCGAGTGGTATATAGTGCGAAGTGAGTTCTAGTGTACCCATTGAGGTGAAAAACCAAAGTGAAATTAATGTGTTACTAAACTGTGCTGTATGTTTTGGATAGGATAAAACTATGGAAGTAGTATGTAATAATACTAATTGATTTTTGTAATTTTATTTATTTACTGTAATTTATATTGTATGAACCACAATTTGTTATACCCAAGTTAATATTATATTGTTTCAAATAATTATGTTAGATTGTAAGAAAACCCAGGGTTAATTTTAAAAGACATAAAAATTTTAACTACCAAAGATAATATAAAATTAAAATAATCCTAGGAAGGAAAGGACAACAGGAAGTAGTACCGGGTATGAACACTATTCGATACTAAATAAATAATATATAAATTTATTTAATGATAATAAAATGATAAAATATTTATATACAAGGTCATAAAAAAAAATTAACCAAAACATATTATGTGAATTAAATTAGTAAATAAACGGGAATGGAAGGGAATTATTTTTCCATAAATAAAAATATAAATTTATAATAATCACAAACTGCCTACATAATAAAAATACTATGTGTTACTAAGAGTGATGGAAAATAACAAGTATTGTTAATAAGAAAAAAAAATTTTGAACTGAACCAGAGAGTTGAAGAATCGATGCGTCAAAAATTATAAAAAAATAACCTTTTTTGGACGTTGGAGGAGGCGAAATTCACGCAAGAGTAATAAACAAAGTGAATACTAACTAATCATACCTGAAGAATCCAAATTAAATGGTGATATACCTTAAAAACCAGTGGATGAAAACATTCTGAGGATCCAATATAGTTCTGCCTACTTCTAGTAGACAATCAGAAAATACTCGAAATGTAAAGGAAATAATAACGCAAGACGTACCTCATCACAGAATAAAACTTCAACCCAGTAAGGACAACACGGAGCGAGGTAATATAAACATTTTTCGTAATAAATCCAGAAGAAAACTCGGTTTTTAATAGTGAAATAGAACAAAAAATATTAATTGTATCATATGTTTATTTCAAAAGTAAACAAATACATGCTGCTCTCTTACGGCAGTTCCGGAAACTACGTAATATCTGAAAATTAAACCAAATTATTTATTAATTTCTTATATTTGTAAAGCGTAGCATTTAGCCATTTCTGACACTCTCATAACAGAAAGAATTCACCCTGAACCCTGGGGAATTAATAAGAATTATGTAATAACTGATGTATTTTATTATAGTGTAATATTGGTTAAATAACAACATATATGTTTTGTTCTTTAGACAGATCTATGTTTACTCGGCAAAGGCGAGAGGATGTTTTCTTTTTAAAAAGATTAATTGTGATACCTATACTTTGGTGGCTGGAGACAAAAGTCAATAATCAATAAAGTAATATTATTGAAAATTAATATTGAATTATAACGTGTTATAATTTATTGTAGTGGGTAGTTAATGAAAATTTCAGCACAACATACAGAAGGAATCGTCACAACAGAGGGGCAAATTTGATACTTACTCTCTCTTCTGCATAAGGCTGAACAAATTACCTCCTTGACCCCAAATCACACACTCTCGATTTCTTTTAGATTGAGTAAAACAAGATAAACGAAATCCTTTATTTATATCGTTTAAAACGTCAGTTAGTATAATTCAAAAGTGACGCATACTGCGTGAGGCATATAATAACACTTTCGCAAGTGCACACCTCACATTAAGCGGTACGTTACAATATATACATGTAGTTCAATATAATAACATACTTAGAGCAGAGTTTAGTAGTGCATAGCCTAATATTGTGTTCATTACTGAACAAATTACTCGCCAACCGCCAATTTCGCATTTTGGTACGGTTCTAAAAAACCTTAAAAATATGACACTTACTACCTTCAGAAACATGTTTCATCACATTTCCCTGTTTCCTAACATTTCATAGATTTAAAAAAATTGAAAAATTTGAATTTTTTTGTGACTTTCAGTGCCATATCCCCTTAAAATAGTGTAGGCCTACGTAGTTTTCATGGTAGCTGATTAAGTAAGTATGGTC
Source organism: Magicicada septendecula (assembly GCA_034769895.1). Classification (NCBI taxonomy): domain Eukaryota; kingdom Metazoa; phylum Arthropoda; class Insecta; order Hemiptera; family Cicadidae; genus Magicicada; species Magicicada septendecula. The sequence continues at coordinate 25,545,057 of CM068373.1, read as the reverse complement.
AAAAATATTTTGAAAGACGAGAGGGAAATTGAAATGATAAATTCAAAGTATGGGCAGTGAAATTTACAAAATATCTGCAGCTTTGAATTAACATTTCTCATGATAGTCAAATAGAAAATGTTAGATCAATAAAAACTGTAAACAAATACAGGAAATCGATTTAAAAAATGTTTATATTAATATCTTTACTAATATAGCATTTTATTATTTTACAGGTGGCTAAATGTACAACGCTATTCCTGGGACCTTTTCTGTGCTGGCCTGTATAGTTAGAAATTCAGTCAAGTTTACCATCGTATTTAAACAACTAAACTTGCAACGTATTAATCATACAAAGAATTATAATAAATATTATTCCTTAACAAGCTCTATGTCTACCGTTCTTTGTTACATTCAATATTTTTCCAGTTATTTATGAAAAATAGAAAATATTTCAATTATATCACTAAAATAACTTAACATTCTATGTCTCATATTTAAAAAAGAAATTGTTAGAAAAAAATTTAAAAATTTCAATTTAAGTAAATAGTATAATGTTAGTTAATGACTAAGCTAAGAATTTTTAATAATTTTCATTTAATAACAAATAACAACAGAAACATTGCGAATTTTCTAAAAAAGTATTGTTATGACGGTCTACTTGATCGTCGTAGGTACAGTGGAAAACAAAATACAAGACCCAATTAAGTCACTAATCACCAGCTTTCATTTTCACAGTTAAAGAGTTCGTAATTAACAACACAGTGTCTTACAACAAATCAAATAAAAATTGTTAACACGCAGTAAAATGTCAAGTAATATTAAAACACAATTGAATTACAATATACCGCCCGATTATAAAACACAGCACTTCACTAATAACCACTTGAACGCACACAGTATCACTTGTAATCGCCCAACAATAAACTTAAAACTAAGCAGCAGGTATGGGCTATTTATAGTCTACAGTGGTGTTCCATAACATGCGTCCTTAACAAGCCATCAAAAATTCTAGAGGACCCTCGGAGGAACACGCACCGCTGGGCTAAGTGAGATGCTTCCAGAACGCACGAGACGTGCCGCATTACGTAGTACTGCCTCACATGTCAAGTGTCACGTATGCATTACAGCCGTTCTCCAGTGTACCAGAACGTTCCGTAATGACATAACACTTTTTCTGCATTACGTAACAGTATGAAAAACACACAGGGTCTTTTGACCATGACTGCATTATTTATACTAACATTATCATAAAATACACATTGTTGGAAATACAATATAAATAATGCTAAACTCGTTTATGTGTACTATTTTTATTCGACGTATGGTTTTCGAGTTACTTAGAGTCAAAAGTTTTTTTTTTTGGTGTGGGTGAAATGAAGTGCTATCTTCAGTCACGCCTCATAAAGTGTTAGTAGTACTGACTTAGAAAGATAAAGTTAAAAATATAAACAGATTGTTTATCATAAAAGAAGCTTTATTTTGTTGATTTTAATATTTTGGGGTTATTTAGCATTATATATTTTCAGTTGATGTAATCACTAAAATGAACTAAATTTCAAAGCCCAATAGCATCTAAGTAAATAGGTTCAAAAGTCATAAAACTTTTAGCATAGTGATAATAATGTAAATTAATGATGGGCAAAAGGGATTTAAAAAATGTTTACGTATTAACAGATTACAGAAGGAATATTTCCAAACCTTTCCGAAAAGATTAGAAATACACACAATTAGTTGATTATAATGTGGTTGTTGCTACTGACCTTATAAAATAGCAACATTAATGTTAAACGATATTAATTGATGACTCGTTGGGCACTTGGTGAAACATATTAATACAAAAGTTTTGTAAAATATATAAATACACTTGGTACGTTTCACAGATTTTATTTAACTCTGACAGCTGTTTCGACTACCTAAGCGATTGTCAAAGAGACGAATGATTTAAAACCTAAACACAGGATGTGTTAGTAAAGGTGGTGGTGGTGGTGACCATCTGTTTAGGGCGTGTATTGGAACATCTGTGAGGGTGTTGAGATGGAGAGGGGGGTGCAAGAGCCAAGGGAAAGTCAGGTGTCTTTAAAAACTAAATAAAATCTGAATGAAAAATATAAAATTAACTAAACTAAATGTAATCTGAATCCAAAATATAAAATAAACTAAACTAAATAACAGCTTTTAATAAAGGGATACAAAGAATTCAGTTTGTTCATTTGTTACATTTTTGTTATTTTTTTTGTTATTTTTTATATTTTCCATTCAGATTATATCCTGTGTTTAGGTTTTAATTCATTCGTCTCTTTGACAATCGCTTAGGTAGTCGAAACAGCTGTCATAATTAAAAAAAAATCTGTGAAACGTACCAAGTGATTCTATATATTTTACAAAATCTTTGTGTTAATGTTAAAGTTAATTTTATGACATTCCATTTTGGTAACAGGAAATTTTTTTACAGTAATATCTTCTAAGTTAACGAGAGAGTCAAAAATTGTTTGTGTCAGAAAATATGATATGTAAACAATCAACCAACCTCACAAAATATTGTATCTACAGGAATATAGATCATCTTAAGTTTTGTCATGTACAATAAACATGATTTTGACTTCTGCAATTCCTTAATCAGATTTATTGTTTGTGAGTCATTTAACTGAAACCGCCACGAAGTAACATTGATAGCGGGGTGGTACTCATACTTCGTAACTCCTAATAACTTGGAAACCATTGACTACTATAAAAAAGTGAACTTTCTTAGTATTTCATATTCTAACAATTTTAAATGTCTGCTCTATTTTTTACGTTCTACTCACTGAGAAGGGTTTTAAAACTAAGGGAGAACATCTAAGTTTTTTTTTTAATTTTTATATAGACACCACAAAGAACATATTAACAAAGTCCATGTCAGTTCTTTCTACAGCAAATGAATTCTAAGGTAGAATGCTTCATTGACTCGACTAATCATATTTATTATATCTCCACGGTTCATTTGTAACTATTTAAACATTATAATTATCACATTGTAAATACGGCAACGACTTTCCTATTATACATTAAATTCGTAAGCCTCCGTCTTACTTTTAGACAAAGGTACTAAATTGAAAGAACGCCAACTAACCAATCTAAACTAGTGTGAACCAATCTAACTTAACCTAACCTAACCTAACCTAACAAAAATATTGGAAGGAAGGTTTTGCGCGCACAAACGAATAAGTTACATAACTGATACATCATCAAAGTCTAGATCACCGACGTTTCTTCTAGTTGTCATGGATTGATTGACCGAGTAAGGAATTGCCAGGTGAAACGTCGTTTCGTCACAAATTACAACACAGATTACGAGAAATTTAATTTCTCTAAATTTGTACGGTTTGTTGATTGTTAGTGCACTACTGTTAGATTATAATTTCTATGAAGAAGTACGCAGATAATCGCGCATTAATTACATATTTATGTAATTATGTGGCCACAAGTTGTTATACTCATAGATAGTTTAAATTAAAATGCAGGAATTATAATTTCATTTCCTGGACACAAAATTATTTTATTTTAAAAAATTACCATAAAAATTCATGTTAAGAATGGGCATTTTTGAAATGTATTTTATTTATAGTGGGCCAGCCGGCACAGTGGTAGACTCTGACTCGTAATCAGAGCGTTGTTGTGCTGTCGATGTGGTAGGATCGAGTCAAGGTCACGGCTCGATTTGCTCGTCCACCCGCACTTAACGCGGACAAATAATACGTACGTGTTCTCTGGCATTCCCGGGCCATATAAGTAACAAGGGCACACAATATATACAACACACATAAACAACACTTTACCCCCCCCCCCCAGGGCTTGCCAATGGGCTTGGGTTAATATCTCTCTGAGGTTGAGGTTGGCTAATATCTCTCTGGCTGGGGTGGGGCGTGAGTTCTATCACGGCCGGAGGGCGCAACAGATCTTTGACCTAATGCCTGAAGTGGAGAAGAAGAAGAAAATTTAATTTTGTCAAACTCATTAAATCAATACCAAAACGTGAAAAAGTGAAAAATCGTTATTCAGAACCATACATGACTTCCATGTTCTAAATAATTATCTGTAATATGTTCTAAATTATTTGTAATAAGTACACTCAAAGCAAAATTAAATATATCAGCATGCTTTTGGTAAAAACGTTGAGAAAGATAATCAAAATACGAATTGTACCTAGTTCTTATAATTTTCAAAATAAAGAATAAATATGATTAAATTATCTTTTATTTAAATAACGCCAAAGAACGCGAATACCGCCCAGCGTTTGTAATTTGTGAATTTCTAAAAACGAAAAATTATTTTGTTTATGTATGCGTGGTTACGATATTTTGTTTACATGGAATCAAATACATCAATTGTTAATATTTTACTAAAATTTCTTCAAGTTTTGGTCGAATAATTTATAACATCAATACAAAAAATTACTCCCTTCCCCTTCAACTACCCTTTTCGTGTATAGATATTTCATCTACCTTCGTGTAGTGGATTATTATGACCTTCTTTTCAGGATACATTAATTATCAAAAGTAAGTACATTACTCTTGTTAAAACGTAAAACTTTGCTGGTAAACTACCTTTCCTCCTTTACCGATCTTCACAAAAATTAATAGGCCTCGAGTACTCTACAACGTGGGCGCACATGCAATAAATTATTTGATTCTGTTTGAATTTGCGGCAGTTATCGTATGCCAAAGAAAAAATTCTACTCACAGACACTTTCCGGAAAATGACTTTTCTTCACCTTTTGAGGGTAGTACAATCAGAATCAGCTCTTATATCGAACACGAGTTTTTTCTCCTTCGTCATACTTCCATTTCCTTACGGAACGTGGAAGTAAAAACTGTGTACAAAATTGTGCTTTAGATCTGTAAAATTTTACAGACATTAGCGTACCATTAAATGATTAATACTGTAAAGTGTTCAACACGCAAAGAAGAGTAACTTACAGACATTTATTTTTCACATATTCTAAGCTAACTCGTACGTAGTAAACCTTACGACGAAAATCTTTACCTGGTTAAATAATCGCTGTTGACAGCCATACAAGTAACCTTTAAAGCGTTTGTCACACTTCAGTTTAAGGTTTGGTTGGAACTAAATTTAACGGTAGGCAATATTGATCTTCCAAGGACTGTAGGATTTTAATTGATGAATTGTTGGGCACTAGGTGAAACATATTAATACAAAGGTTTTTTAAAATATATAAAAACATTTGGTAAGTTTCACAGATTTTATTTAACTCTGACAGCTGTTTCGACCTCCTAAGCCATTGTCAAAGAGACAAATGAATTAAAAAACCTAAACACAGGATGTGAGTAAAGGTGGTGGTGGTGACCATCTGTTTAGGGCCTGTATTGGAACATCTGTGGGGGTGTTGAGATGGAGAGGGGGTGTGCAAGAGCCAAGGGAAGGTCAGGCGTCTGCAAAAACTAAATATAATCTAATGCAAAGTATAAAATATACTAAACTAAATAACAGCTTTTAATAAAGGGGATACACAGAATTCAGTTTGTTCATTTGTTAAATTTTTGTTATTTTGAATTGCGTTTTTAATATCTAGAATTTCTAACAAATCTATTTTTTACCTTTTTCTATTTTGTGAAGTAGTGTTATGTTTTCTGTATGTAATCCTCCAAACTGTAGGATTGATGCCCCTACTAATGGTACATAATCAACGACGAGACAAAGTAACGAGTACTACTGCTAAATGAGGACTTAACCAGCAGTGTTAATTGTGTTTAATATCAGCAGGCAAAAATTACTATCCCGGTCTCGTGATTAAAATTAATGTTTCACATCGATTGTCTATTTGGAATATACTTCAGTGACACGACTGACTAACACTCATCTCCATGTTTACGCCTATATGTTTCACAGTGTCTACTGTACCTACAGTTATGAATATAATATTAAAATTGGCAATAATCGAGTGCCAGAAGCGTTATCAAACACTTCAGGTTTTATCGTAATTTTTTTTTGATTTATAAAGTTACTTTTATTACAAATTGGTAACCATATTTCATTTATATTAAATGTTAAATTGTGAGACGTTACCGCAATTAGTCACAGCGTAAAGTATGAGCAATAAATGTGGATGCATTTAATAACTAATTAACGCTTTTGAAAGAATACCAAACGTTTGCCCACATAATAATCAACATGGGTGCCAACATAGACGTTAGATTTAAATAGAAAATCTGATTTACTGTCAGTACTGTAATTAGTAGATTTAAGCTTCAATATCTGCCTCATTTGTGTTCATGTATTTGCAGTGACGGCCTGTGTGTCCTGAAGAAGGGGAGGCTACGAGAGAGTCAGTCAAACAGAGTCAGTTAGTCAGTCATAGCAACCCCCCCCCCCCGGACACGCTATTTCACTCTTATCTTAAGCATGGTAGAGCTATCTGATTTTAACAGTTTTGAAAGTTGTGATTAATATACTTGTAAGCCTTCAGCAGACCATATAGGCTTGTTTGCGTTTAACAGTAAGCAGAGCCAGCAGAATAACTTCGAATTTACCCCACTACCGCATAGCCATTTATGTTGGTTGTACAATGACGACTGGAAAGTTCTAGATTTGTTTTTGTGCCTTTTAAGAAATAAAAATTTTGGGGTAGTTCGACCAGTTTTCATTTCATTTCTCTCAAAGTCACTCAACCGGGAAAATTGTTTATTCAGTAGTGTTGTAATGATGCATTTGTTGGATACTGCAATATCACTTTAATTTTTTCTCCCAAATCTACTTTATCCTCGTAGTAGAGATTACAAACACACGCCAAGAAGAGATAAATAACACACACACACACACACACACACACACACACACACACACACACACACACACACACACACACACACACACACACACACACACACACACACACACACACACACACACACACACACAAGGAGCGCGAGAACGTAAAGACTGCGTAAAACTAACAAAAACCACGTTAATCCGTGCCGAGAGGCTAATTCACTGGTTGCCTCCCAATACGGTTACAGATGCACTAGCCCCCCCCCTTCCAACTGCCAGGCACGTAGCCGTACGAGTACTACGGCGGCTACTCAGATCCCTGCCTCTGCTGCTATTCTGCGCTATTGATAACGCGGGATTAAAACGTTTTTTGTAATTAATGAAATAATTTAAACCCAAATTGTGATTACAGATTGATTACGTGTTCTGTTACAATAAAAAAAAGCCTATTACTATTTGTTTGTTTTTAATAATTTTCTGAATTTCACTGCGGAAGCTTAGCCTCCCTTGCCTCCCCTTACGAGCCGCCGCTGTGTATTTGGTGATTGTTGCTTTTTAATTAGGAATATTGTTATGAAAAGAGGAGTCGCGGATCTCTTAAAAAATGATAAGAGATATCACTGTAATATATTGTATGAACTATGACTGTAATGTAAAATCTCCACTATAAAAACAAAGGTCGCCGCCATTAGAGTTGATAAGAGTTGCTTTGACAGATATCTTTAACTGTTTCACAGAATTAAAAATAAACTGATAACTGTTTCGTTGTTAAATTGTTAACGCACGGACTAACTACTGCTCATTGGTTCGTATTGTTTCGACATCACAGAACAATCTACTTGTTTGTCGTACGTTCCAGAGGGATCTGGAATGTAATGCGTGCGGCGTACGTGACTCTCGACGCATTTGCTAGTCTATGCCAGAATTCGGGCGGCCGCTCGCTGACTGTGTCAAGGCCGCAATTAATTACGTCGTACACTGGCGCTAATACGTAATTTGGAATGTTCTGGTCTGTGAGCGTTGTATAAATAGTAGGCGGCAGCGGCTTTAGTTTTCAGTTACAGTCGCGATATATTACAATGCGGTTCCAGTTTATTGTCGGGCGATACTGTGTGCGTTCAAGTGGTTATTGGTGAAGTGCTGTGTTTTATGATCGGGCATTATATTGTAATACAATTGTGTTTCAATATTAGTTGGCCTTTTTCTGCGTGTGAACAATTTTTATTTGATTTGTTGTAAGAGACTGTGTTGTTAATTACGAAATGTTTAACTGTGAAAATTAAAGCTGGTAATTAGTGACTTGGTCTCTTTTATTTTGTTTTCCAATGTACCGTACGGCGATCGAGTAGACCGTCGCAACAGTATGAATGTATCCATGCACTGACGCTTGCTTTAATAATAGAGGGAGAGTGGTGAAATAATATGGCGCTGAAAAGCGAGAAAGAGAGGCAGGAGTGTCACGACCATAATGCGGTGTTACGTTTGTCAAGTCTGTAGTCATACAATTTGACTACTTTCGTAGAAGTCACGTCTGTCAATTTGCGATTATAAGCGCAATAATTTTTTCTAAGGTTTGCATAGACTACATATGCCCATCACTGTTAGGCATAAATAATATTGATTATTATAATTAGGAATATGATATTTACGTCTTATAAATAAGTAGGCTTAATAATTTTCAGATAACCCAAAACGCCGACTGTTCAATGTTTACATAAATCACAGCCTACTTAAATTAGAAGCTTCGTATTCAAGAATGCTTTGTCTTTTTTCAATATTTAACATGATCCACTAACATATTGTTACGATAGTCTCCTTGATCGTCGTATGGTACAGTGGAAAATAAAATACAAGACACCAATTAAGTCACTAAGCACCAGCTTTAATTAATCTCAATTAACATTTTGAAATAAACAACTTATTTAACAAGGTTATACTCGTACAATAATTCAAGATAATCTGTCCACACAAATAATAATGTCAACTATAAAGGATTCCGCATTATAATCACTAATATACTACTTGAGACGCACTGTGTAAATCGCCCGACAATAACTGAAAAACTAAACTGCAGGTCCAGGCTATTTATAGTCTGCAGGTTCCATAATATGCGTCCTTAATAAACAATCAAAAATTCTAGAGGGTACTTTAGCACTGCCTTGGTACGAACACGCACCGTTGGGGTAGTTGAGAAGCTTGTCGAATAGCACTATCAAATGTATGAGCATGTTCCATATTACGTAACAGTGCATTGCATGTTAAGTGTCATGTACACACACAAACATTACAGCTGGCATAACCGTGAAACATGGAGAACGTTCAATGTAACAATGTGACAATATTCAACTGTGGAGATTTATTTAACAGCTTAGCAAAATTATGAATTATACTAATTTATGTAGAAAACTATGTACAAGTAGTCAAAGAGACAACAAATATTTACTGTTTTGTATTAATGTATGTGAAACATATAAGAATTAGGAAATAAAGTAACAGGAATTTGTTAAAGATTATTTAAGGTTTTATTGTTAGTCACTACAATAATGATATCGAAAAGAGTTTTATCTGGAGAGTAGATTTATACATGACAGGATGTATATTGCAATCGTTACTGGCAGCTTGACGAGAGCCACTTAACGTCATTTATAAATTGGCTACCAATAAATAACACAAGCAAAGTGAACGTGTAGCAACATTCCTCATACCGTGGCTCAAAATGAAAAATCGGTATGGGGAACCATACATGACTTTCTATGTTCTAAATAATTTTATAAAATTATTTTTAATATATACGTTCAGAACGAAATTAAATATATCAGCATGCGTTTGGTAAAAACGCTGAGAAAAATAATTTAAAAAAATTGTCCATACTTGTTAATATGGACAAGATGAAAAAAAAGAATTCACTTCATTAAAGTATCTTTTATTTAAACAACGCGAAAGAAAGAGAATACCGCTCACCGTTTTTAATGTGTGAATTTCTGAAAACGAAAAATTAATTTGTTTACGTATCCTCAGTTACGATAATTTGTTTACATGGAACGATATCAATTGTTAATATTTTACTAAAATTTTTGTAAGTTTTCGGTCGAATCAATATTTAATATCAATTCAAAAATTTACACCCTCCCCCTTTAACTACCCTTTTCATGTATGTATAAATATTTCATCTATCTTTCTACAGTGGATTAATATGACCTTCTTTTTAGGATACTTTGTTAATCAAAATCAAGTACTTTACTCCTGTTAAAACGTAAAACGTTTTAGGTAATCTACCTCTTCCCCATAACTGGTCTTCACCGAAATCAATAGGTCTTAAGTCCTCTACAACTCGGGCAAATATGCAAAACATAATTTGATTCTGTTTGATTTTGCGGCAGTTATCGTTTGCCATAGAAAAACCTCTACACATAGACACACACAGTTTTCGGGAAGTGACTTTTCTTCGTGTTTTGACGGTAGTAAAGTCAGAATTTGCAATTATCTCAAACACGATTTTTTTCGCGATCACCATACTGTACTTCTTTTTTTCCTTACGGAACATTGAAGTAAAATGTTTATATTTAGATTTTATAATAAATTTAATAACGAAACTGCATTTTTACGTTACATCACTTTGAAGTATACTCTTGACTTTTCCAATTTTTTCAAAATACATTTCATTTATTGCCAGCGTTATGTATGCTTTCTAATGTAAAGAATGTGGCATGGAATACGTTGTGTTGATCTGCCTAAACGTACAGGGCAAGAAAATGTTTACATTAATAGAACGATCTATATCTAACCGCTAGTGTAATATCCACTAACAGCTAGCTAAAATTTAAGCGTAATTTCTCTTTATTGGACATCCAAACTACTGTACGAAAGCGAATAGTAATTGTAAACATTCCAAGATCGCATTTTTCTTAGTATTTTACTCTTTATTTTTAGGAAAAATCCGTTTTCTACGCATGTGTTTTATTTATATCATTTAACATCTTTCCCGTGTTTCCGATTTTATTACTTTGATAATGCCTTCTCAACACTCCTTTATTTATACCTTCCCAGGTAATACTTATTAAACCTTATCTTGTCTCAACGGTTAGTTAAAAATCACTTCGACCAACAAACCTGCATCGTAAAGTAACCAAATGGAAAGTAAAATGTAAATACAGTTTCAGTAAAGAATTGCAATACAGAAGTCAAACGAACTATGAGAACCAACTAACGATTTCAAATATGATTAATTGTAGTATAGGCATACGACTGTACAATGTTGGGAGTTTGAATTATTTAATGTTTCTGTATTAACCTGCCAGTGGCGTTTTATTTAAAATACGTAGTTTCAGAATAAAATGTATCGTTCCGAAGAAAGAAAAACGATAAAAACAAATTACAATTAATTCGAAATTTTAGATAAATTATAATTATCTATGTTAATGATGCGGCCCGTGGGACCAAAAAATGGTAAGTAAGAAGATTGATCCGTACTGTGAGGACCAAAAATGTTAAGTGTGCGGTCCGAGTGGACCGAAAAATATTTTGTTGAAGAATGTTGTGTGTGAAATGTTCTCCTTATAGTTGATTCGCCAGGATGCAGAAATGATGAAGCGAGTGGACTGTAGATAATTCATTTATTTGATATTCACAAATACATTAGAAATCGTTAAGCAGTTAGAAGTTGTTTTGAATAATGGATTGGCTAATAAGCATAATGTGGATACAATTCGTATCAAATTTAAATTGAATTGATGCAAGGGCCTAATGGCCCATATGTGAAGTGTGGCCTAAGGCCTACATTAAAAGTCGTAAGTGTACGAAATGCGCGAATACGCGGCACTAGAATACTTGAGTTCAAGTATTTAAATGACAGTAAGGCTGCGAGCGAGCCGAACGCTGCTGACGAGCGTCTGAGACGTACTGTGTAGAGCACCAGACATGAATGATCAAATTACCGTAAAAATCAAAGCGCAGATTAGCCAACCTATAAAGTAAAATTATCGCGCTACTGTACAATCTACAATCAAGGAAAGTCGGATCTAAAAACTTTACATCAATTAAATTCTTCTGACGATGATTGGACAGCATGCTATTAAAGATATATGTCAAGCCTTACTAGAGATAAAGCATTATAATAAATAATACAATTTAGGATCAAAAACAGATGCAATATTTTTTAGCAGCATAATATTCTGGAGTTGTGTGCTGTAAGAAAACATACTGTAGGTATCCACATTTGTATTCAGGAAACATATGAGTCGTTTGTTCCGCCAACATTTGTTTAGTTCTGCTCTGACTCCTGAGTCTGCCGTTTTCTAGTGACGTACGCGACTCGCACGTTAATTTTGTTAACCATTTGTCTGTTCAAAAAAAAAAAAAAAAAAAAAAAAAAAAAAGACTTGTTTTTTTACAAACATTTTTTAACGAGTTCTTGTAAAGAAACATCCAACAGTTTGTCAGACAAACGTATGTTATTTTTCTGCTTTTATCTTGTGTTCTATTCCTCAAAGTGTTACTTTATTTATATTTTCTTCTCTTCTATTTCTGTGTATTTCAAGGAAGAATACAACGTTACAAGTATTACAACAAATTACACAAATACATTACCATGTAAATAATTAATTAAAACCGTATCAAAACAAACATTCTATGCTTTATTAATATTAATCGAAAATATGCAAATATTAAAATTTCGAATTATAAAAATAAAAAAATATTCTCTTTTATAAGTTTACAAAAATACAACATAACCTTCTTTGCTGTTCATGACAAATAAAAATAAACAACCATATAATCTTACTAGGTAAACAGACATGTTAAACAAATTATTTAAACACTTTATATTTCAGTGTGACTGACTTTGACTCCAATTTTAAATAATAATAGCAACTCATTTACAAACAAAAATAATATTAAGTCTCAAGAATGAAACTTATTGTTGCTATACAAAAATAAAAATATAACATTTACTTCCAACCTATTATTTATATCTACTGACAAACCCAAATTTTAACATACAACAGAAAATTAGTATTTTTAAATTTTCTTGTTAAATTAAATTATTTTCTTTAACTACCATTTAAATTTATCTACAGTGATTATATTTAAAATTTTAAGTATATACTGTTCATATATAAGTATCTTTTTAAGAGTTCTTTTCACAAACAAAAAATATAATTGTTTATTCATCACCTGCGTACTGCCGACGTTACCGTTGCGCGCGCGCGCACGTGTGTCCTGAATCCTGAGAATTTGATGTTGATGATTATGCTGATACTGTGTTCTCTGTCTCTACGGTTTTTTGATTGTGATAGTCTAGAGTTCCTCCATAAGTCTTGGTGTGTGTGGTAAATATGTTCGATCGGTCGGCAGACCAGCAGCGTGACGTTGTGTGAAGATATCTTGAGTCTGAGACCGCCCCAAAATTGCAGGTGGTATTTATAGTAGACGGCAATCTGACAAGTCCAGGACTGTTTTCGACCTGTTAGATATTGTCACTTCGTGCAAAGCGTCCTTTTAATTACAAATCACTTTTCGGTTCATTTTCGCGATTTCGTAAACATCCTCGTAGTACGAGGGATATCATCGTTTGCGTAATTTTTTTCTGGTCACTCACGTATATCTGGGGGTCACTCACGGTTTCTGGTCACTTATTAATTACTATTTAATTACACTAGTAATTAACATTAAATTACCTAGCGTCCTTATTCTTGCAAATTTCTGCAATACTTTTGCATCACTATATTCGTTAAAAATTCCTTAATGTAATGGTGTTTTTATAATTTGGGTAAGTCTTTGTTCACAGGTTTAAAATGTCCTGTGATTAATTAGTTTATTTTTATCCGGTTAAAACCTGATATCAGAGAATTCGTACGCATCACCCCATCGTAGACTCTTGCCTGTCGTAGCTTGCGTTCACACACACAAACACACAAGCGCTGTATTCACTCGCGGGGCAGGTGTACGCTTTCTGACAATTCTTAACCTGCATAATATTGTTAAAAACTGTTCATCATATATATACTATGCTAGATATTTACAAACATACAGCCCTGGGCAAATATCCAAATATATGTATTGTTGCAATATATATATATATATATATATATATATAATATATAGTATTTAAAATTTATAATTATATTACCTCAAGATGTTCTTTTATTTATTTGGAACATGTTTCGAGAGTTCCTGTTCTCTCATCTTCAGCCTTCACCATCTTGTTTCTCATCCAATCCCAGAGAAACAAGATGGCGAAGGCTGAAGATGAGAGAACAGGAACTCTCGAAACATGTTCCAAATAAGGAAAAGAACATCTTGAGGTAATATAATTATAAATTTTAAATAATTTGTATATATCAAGAAACGAACTGTAGCAGAAAGTGTTTGAATATATATATATATATATATATATATAGTAATTTAAAATTTATGTTTATATTACCTCAGGATGTTATTTTTCCTTATTCGGAACATGTTTCGAGAGCTCCCGTGCTCTCGAAACAATTCATCCGAGGCAAAAACGTTCGAGATAGTTTCTGTAGGTATTACTGTACTGCAGAAGGGTTGGAATCCGATGAAATGTGATTTCATACTGTTACACATTAGATTTACGGTAGTCTTAAATATGGGAAGTAACGTACTTGTAACGTTAAAAATGTGACTGGTTTATGTACTTGTACTGTTAAAAATGAGAGTTGTTTTGAGCCGACAAGAAAGCGCACGCGGAACGAATTTTGCTGCAACACGTTTCATCTTCAGATCTTCGGTCAATATTCGTTGGCAGGAACTCCAGGATATTCCAGTCATTTCCTCCAATTCATCGATTGTTCTACGACGATCAAACATGATCGGAACACTGATTTTTTCAATGTTTTCGTCTGTTTTGACAAGGGAAGTCGAGGGACGTCCCGGTCGTGGTTCGTCTTCAATTGACCTTTGACCACTTTCAATACGTGAAAACCACTCGTAAATCCTTGCCTGGCTTAAAGCTTCCTCCCCATAAGACGTCCGAAGCATTGCGACAGTTTATGCTGCTGATTTCCCTAACAGGAAACAGAACCTGATGTTAGCACGTTGGTATTTAAGGTCTGATATTGAAAAATCGCCGAAAACGTGAATCAGCGTTTACAAAAATAGTCACACTGACCGCGCTAATGTTTCCACAACAATGCCGCTAGGTCAAATGATACAAAATGGTGACTAGTGAAGGCACCTAGCGGGAGAAGTCGGAACTAGCGTTCTAGCGACTGACAGAGAAAAATTCTTGTTACTTTTGGGTCCCCCTACGTATACACATTTCATGATTCTGTTTATGGTTACCGGATTATTTGTTTGTCGCAATTCGTTTTTTATCTGGACACTTCTTTGCTAGTAACGGTTCTTTATGTTTTTATGTGTACATAAAGAATTTATCCTTTTCTGGACACTTCTTTATGTATATATTTTGTGTTCCTTGTACCGCGTTCTACATTGTATTTTCTCGTTCCGTATCCTTTAGATTTTTCTTCAAATGTTCGTCTACATAACCTCATCTGCTATCACCATAACTGAAACTTTTAGCTTTTTTCATTCACGTTCCAGTTTTGCTTGTTGTCTGGTACTCCTATCGTTATGTTTACTCGTCTCATAACAGCATCCTATCATGATCGCAAGATATGGTTTATATACTTGTTCATTCTTAGGTTAAATCTACGATGCTTAAATGTTTTATTTACTCATTAAACCTACTATAATCGTCATTTGTGTAAAACGTCAGTACCTGTGTATAATCTTTTGTCTCTTATTGTTTCCGTCACTTTGCTATTTATTACTATGTAATATGTTACTTATCATTGTCCACGTACGTCTATGAATATAATTTTTTGTATAGTATTCGTTAGTGGTTTTATGTTTATTGAAGGTTACAAAACATTTTGCCTTTACGTATTACTAACCGGAAAGTACTCATTCGTTTATTAACTCGTATATTACTGCCGTTTACCTGACTTGCTTTGTAAATATTAATTATAATTCATTGTAATTATTGAACAAGCAATAATAGTTCAACTACATTGCTTGGAGATTTTCTGTCTGTCTGTCTATCTGCCTGCTGATTTATTTTGGGAATTTTCACGACAGCGTTTAACTGCATGAACCGATTTCCATAAAACTTGGCACGCGGTTTTAGAGTAGAGACCTGTATTGATTTTGAGATTTATCCCCCAAAAATAAAGAAGGGCAAGAAAGAAAACATGAATGAGACATAATTACAAAAAAATTGCAAAAATCATATGGGTCAACAAATTAAAGGGACTGTAACCGAAACCTGGAGTTCAGTTTTGAAACTAAAATTTTGTAGTCTAAATTCTAACAAATAATTAAAAATTTTGATAAAACTGTAAAAATCTATAAAAAGTATCAAATATGTTTGAATTGTAACAAACATTAGAAAATCAGGATCCCATAAAGGAAAACAATGTTTTTTTTTAATTTTAAAAAATCACCCAAAATCAGATTAAAGATGACTTTAATCCAAATCCAAAAAAATAGCTAAGTATAGGCTTAAAAGTTTTTAACATTAGGGATGCCATACATAAAATCTGCACCAAAAAGATTAGAGATTTTTAAAAATCTACGTGGAAATAACGTTACCGGGAACTTCATTCAAAATACAAACTAGGTACCCTTAATATTTTTACAGACATAATATCTTTTAACAATCGTAAGAAATTCTAGATCAGCGTCACAATATTTCTAGGCTCCGTTAACAAAAGGTATAAATATTGTTATCAGTTATGTATATTTGTAAAAAGTACTAGAAATGGTCTACAGGTATCTATGGGAATAAACATGAACTTAGGCTTAGAGCTAAAATTTAGTCGTTATTGTTATATAGGCTACTTGAACAAAACAAAAATGTAGTGGTTTAGAGTTTTTCAGAGTTTACTTCACGATAGTCCTCTTTGTTATTATTTTCTTAACATGATTAGTAGAGTATTTTGAGATTTCGTAAGTTTCAGTTAAGGAGAAAATTTTGTATTGCTTAATTATCAATGTATTTCATTCAAACTAGTAAGCAAATTCTGTAGCTTTGAGATCTTATAAATTATAATTAATTTTTAAATAATTATTATTAATCATATGTAATTATCCAATCCTATATAGACTATTAGTTTAAACTTAAACATTAATGCTGTTACATCGTGCTAGGGAAGTAATAATATGAACTATAATTGTAAACAAAATGTGGTTACTTTAGGTTATCTTATGGTAATAGATATCTTATCTTTTGACATGATAATGTCTTATGGCTGGGGGTCATTTGAAAATTTCTGTAACGCATCACGCTGCATGACGTCATCATTTACCAGCCGGGAATCGTTAACTAAAACCGCGACCGCTAACGTGCTAACGTCCGTCGCAGATTAAAGACCTAACAAGCAAACAACACTGCATAGCTGTAGATAGGTATGTAACCAATCAGTCAGTCAGTAACCATAATAATGTTGCGTTTAGCTGGCGGCTGAAAGACATTATCATGCTCTTAAGCTTTTACCATTTGGTAAACGGTACTTTACATTTTTGACATGATAATGTCTTATGGCTGGGGGTCATTTGAAAATTTCTGTAACGCATCACGCTGCATGACGTCATCATTTACCAGCCGGGAATCGTTAACTAAAACCGCGACCGCTAACGTGCTAACGTCCGTCGCAGATTAAAGACCTAACAAGCAAACAACACTGCATAGCTGTAGATAGGTATGTAACCAATCAGTCAGTCAGTAACCATAATAATGTTGCGTTTAGCTGGCGGCTGAAAGACATTATCATGCTCTTAAGCTTTTACCATTTGGTAAACGGTACTTTACATTTTTGACATGATAATGTCTTATGGCTGGGGGTCATTTGAAAATTTCTGTAACGCATCACGCTGCATGACGTCATCATTTACCAGCCGGGAATCGTTAACTAAAACCGCGACCGCTAACGTGCTAACGTCCGTCGCAGATTAAAGACCTAACAAGCAACACTGCATAGCTGTAGATAGGTATGTAACCAACCAGTCAGTCAGTAACCATAATAATGTTGCGTTTAGCTGGCGGCTGAAAGACATTATCATGCTCTTAAGCTTTTACCATTTGGTAAACGGTACTTTACATTTTTGACATGATAATGTCTTATGGCTGGGGGTCATTTGAAAATTTCTGTAACGCATCACGCTGCATGACGTCATCATTTACCAGCCGGGAATCGTTAACTAAAACCGCGACCGCTAACGTGCTAACGTCCGTCGCAGATTAAAGACCTAACAAGCAAACAACACTGCATAGCTGTAGATAGGTATGTAACCAATCAGTCAGTCAGTAACCATAATAATGTTGCGTTTAGCTGGCGGCTGAAAGACATTATCATGCTCTTAAGCTTTTACCATTTGGTAAACGGTACTTTACATTTTTGACATGATAATGTCTTATGGCTGGGGGTCATTTGAAAATTTCTGTAACGCATCACGCTGCATGACGTCATCATTTACCAGCCGGGAATCGTTAACTAAAACCGCGACCGCTAACGTGCTAACGTCCGTCGCAGATTAAAGACCTAACAAGCAAACAACACTGCATAGCTGTAGATAGGTATGTAACCAATCAGTCAGTCAGTAACCATAATAATGTTGCGTTTAGCTGGCGGCTGAAAGACATTATCATGCTCTTAAGCTTTTACCATTTGGTAAACGGTACTTTACATTTTTGACATGATAATGTCTTATGGCTGGGGGTCATTTGAAAATTTCTGTAACGCATCACGCTGCATGACGTCATCATTTACCAGCCGGGAATCGTTAACTAAAACCGCGACCGCTAACGTGCTAACGTCCGTCGCAGATTAAAGACCTAACAAGCAAACAACACTGCATAGCTGTAGATAGGTATGTAACCAATCAGTCAGTCAGTAACCATAATAATGTTGCGTTTAGCTGGCGGCTGAAAGACATTATCATGCTCTTAAGCTTTTACCATTTGGTAAACGGTACTTTACATTTTTGACATGATAATGTCTTATGGCTGGGGGTCATTTGAAAATTTCTGTAACGCATCACGCTGCATGACGTCATCATTTACCAGCCGGGAATCGTTAACTAAAACCGCGACCGCTAACGTGCTAACGTCCGTCGCAGATTAAAGACCTAACAAGCAACACTGCATAGCTGTAGATAGGTATGTAACCAACCAGTCAGTCAGTAACCATAATAATGTTGCGTTTAGCTGGCGGCTGAAAGACATTATCATGCTCTTAAGCTTTTACCGTTTGGTAAACGGTACTTTACATTTTTTCCTTAAAATTTGTTATTTATTTTAAATTTTAATTTATTAAATAATTTTATAGTCTACAAAAGTCTAGAACATAACTTTGAGTTATCAGCATTAGTAACATTACAAAATATTTCTCTAAACTCTTAAATCACCATACTAAAACGACATCTTTTTAGTCCCATCTGTGCCAAGGTATTGTGTTATCAATTTCACTGTTTGATTATTTATTGTCACGTCGTCGGAAACAAGACAGGTTTTTCCTCCAACAAGTACGGTATACTACATAATTATTTCCAGGTAAGGAGTAGTGTGAAAATTGTTCCTAAGTAACAGTAATAAAAATGTATAACTTATATAAAAAGTTTTTTGTGTATTAATAAGATCCCTCTGCAACGTTTTCCTTACCAATTTATTCGGACTACACAAAAGTTACGCCTTACATTATGAACTGAGAAAACTACGCTTTTTATCTTCTCCTCTTCAAGGATTAAGTTATAATCAGGTGGGTTACCTGATCCGGCACCCACGTCATCACTCCCAGGTTGGTTTGGGCACTATAATTATTTTAAAGTTTCGCATAAACAGGATACTGGCCTGTTGCACAACCCCCTACTAGGAGGACCAGAGACTCTTCTGTCAGGGTTGCCATACCGTAGCTGAAAGGCTCCTGTTTTTGGGGCCCAGGAGATTCGGCGTCACCCACTGAAAAAACTAAAACATTTATTGTGTCGAAAGCACCCCTTCCGTTGTAAAATACACCTGTATGACAAAAACATTATCTAGGCATCATCAGTTACCGTGGAATACTAATAACGTCCCTCCAAGATCTAAAGACTGAAGTAATATATCAAGCAATTAAATCTTCTTGAATACCACTTTGCTTGAATAGCGCAATCTGATAGAACTAGTCCCTAAGGGATGAAGCTTAGGTGTGTATATGTAAAACAACAGTGTCTCCAATATTGATCTACGCGGCTGAAAGTACAGCTAATGCACCGAAAAAAATACAAGTGTTGGAAGCGACCGAGATGAAAATCTCAAGTAACGTACTGAAGTTGACACTCCTCGTCAGGTAGAGAATTGATTATATAACGAAAGGATACGACGTCCAGGAATTGAGTGATTGGCTTCAGAGGAAAAAAGAAGATTGGGACGTGCATGTGGAAAGCATTACCAAAGACCGACACGTCAAAATATTTATCAGGATTTTACCGACTGGAAAGAGAAATACAAGGCGTCCGATGGGGTGAAGGTTTGGTAGAAATATACCCTGAGTGTGTTTAAAGGAGGAATAAAGCCGAATGAGAAGTTATTTTGTTAGGACGAAATTAAAATTACGTTTTGAGCTTCTGTAAGTATCACAGGACAATTTTTTTACGTCACTGGATGTTTCGACAGAAATTTTCTTTCAGTGCGGTTAGTATAACAACAGGGTGTAAAAACTTGCCGTAAAACCGAAAGACAAGGATTGATTACTGAACAAAGAAGCCGCTATTATTACATGCCGTCGCTGTTAGCCTAACGGATCTCTTGTTAACAACCCTTCTGCAAAACACATTACTTTACCCCTGATACATAAATTCGATTTTAGTAGTTTGTTCACAAAATTATTAACATAAAAAAATGACATCACTTTCTAAACCATGTCGTGACTTTAAAAATAATCATGGTCATTACAAATTATAAGATTTCGGACATTAGCCATCGTAAGTTAAAATTAAGAAACACGACGTTTCGACATCTATAGAAACAGATGTCGTCTTCAAGCAAATATAAAATTGATAAAAAGATAAATCTTTTACTAACGAATAGATATCGTGAAAATTCCAAATCTTAGTTAAACAAATGTAGTGCTTAAAAATAATAATACAACACTACCGGTATACTGTTTACCGGTAAACAGTAATAATAATTATGGTGCCGGTATTAATGTTTACAACGCTAATATGGTTTTCGTAGTTATTTTATTACTAAGTTTGGCAATAAATTTTATAATAAAAGTTATTATTGTTTTCTACATAGGAATAAATGTTTGGAGTTCAGAAATTTTCTAAAAAAACGAAAGAACTGTTTATATTGTTTCACCAGATACTTAAGATTTTTCTACATAATTTCAAAACAAAGAGCAAACATATGAACTGTAAGACTGACCGCATTCTTTGAAGTATTAATTCCCTCCAATGCCTTAAATATTACGTGTAAGAAGAAAACATTAAAGACTTTCAAGTGTCAACGATTGGCTACAAAGCGTATCAATATCGATATGTTATGGGTCCTAGGAACTTTGAATTCACACCCTAAAAAGAGTCACAGTCACGAATATTATGGATCAACACAGGATTATGACTGATTTTACCTAGCAAATGTTCTACGTATTGCATTCTTTATCGGGATACACATCCTATAATTAACAAATATATTTAGTAATTCTTGACAAGATTTATTCTCTCTAATAAATAATAACTACATAAGAATGTTCTGTATATTTACTGTCACCGGACAAAACACTTGTTGCATGACGAATGGCACCAATCGTACAACTCATAGTTATTTTGGTGACCCCAAAAAGGGCCGTGTGGCTGGAGCGCTGTGATGTTTCTTCCGCCCGAGCCGCGCTGAGATGTTAGGCGGCTGCGACCGCTGTTAGTGGCGTACTGTAGTCTTCCTCTTCTTTCGGCATCGGTTGCGTCGAGTCCGCTGCCGGCCCAGCGAAGTCCGTCGCTGGCGCGGAACAGGGCGAAGAATACAAGAACGTCGGTTCTACTCTTCGGCTGCTCCTTCCGGGTGAGTCCGCGTCGATGTCGTCCGAGAGAGGAGAGGAGATGAAGTGAGTCCGACGGCGTGGCGATGGAGTGCGCCAAAAACACGATGAATGGGTGTTGCGCGGCTCGCGCGAGTTGCGCAGTCCCGAGTCTCAGTTAGGACTCATGCCACTGTATCGGTATCAGTTCTATTTATATTGTTTCCTATTTAATGGACGGCTTGTAGCGACCCTCGATGGTGGATTATATCACTGGGGCTAGTATACAGGGTCGCTTCCAAGACTTACCTGGTCTCGGAGTATATTTACCAAGTCCGGCAATGAGGGAATTGTGGGTCACACGTGCTGGATCCAACATAGTATCTACGCACCAGGCGTCTCACGGTGTCATCAAAAGAGTGGACACCGAATCCTCTCCTCAAAAGACGAGAATAGTACTCCTGGGACTTTCCACGCGAGCCTCAGTCCCCGGTTGAGAACACGCTGGAGTGCTGATCTATGACATCGAGCAAGGTATCACCAAACAGGACAGGCATAGCCAACACCTACGTGTACCCATCCGGGGGGTCATTGCCGGATTAGAAAGCACGGGGCCAAAGTCTACTGAGTTGCGCCGAAGCGCGTTGACGGATATATTGTGTACTGTGTTTGACAGGTGAGTCGGAAGTCTACGTGGAGCCCGAGGTACTTCACGCTATTGGTCCAGGGCATCTTTTTTTTTTTTCGCTCTGGGCTTTGCGGTTGTACGTCGCAGAGACGAACCGCACGGTAACTGAGTTCCGAGCTACCTTCTGGAGCTCCTGCCTCGTGGCCCTGCCCAAGTAGGGCGCGTGCTCTATAGCAGGCCGATTCTCGGCTGTTGTACTAGCCTACGCTAGCGCAGTATACACCGAGGGCGTTTCCACGAATCACCTGGGCGTATACGGTACCTTCCCAGCCCAGTCACTACAGGATTGCCTGGGAACCTCGCCGCACGTGCATAAAATTTGCGTGCAAGCCGCCTGAAAGTGTCGTCTAAGGAGCGGACGCCAAGTCCTCTTCTTAGAAGGCGAGATGAGAAGCGACGGGGGACTTTGGCCGCTAGCCGAAGCCCCCTGTCGAGGACGCTCTGCAACTTCTTTTTATGCATTGCGGCGAGGTAACCCCAGACCGGGCACGCGTAGGTAATGACCAGCAGCAGATACGCGCCGACGATCATCCTACCCAATTTCCTGGTCATGGCTGAGCTGATCAGGAGTGGAAACAGTGCGCACAGGCGAGTGGATGCTCGCTTAAGAACTGTCTGTGCGTGGGTACGCCAGGTGAGCCGACGGTCAAGGTGTAAGCCGAGGTACTTGACCTCGTTGGACCAGCGCAAGTACGTTCTGCCGATACGTAGTTGCCTAACGGGGTTCTTCCGTCGCTTAGAGAATTCGACGGCTACACTCTTGGTAGCGTTGAGTTGCACTCTCCAATTCTCAGTCCAGTCCACGAGCGTGTCGAGCTGGCGCTGCAGTCGTAGGACGGCCCTTTCCTCATGACGATCGGCCGTAAATACGGCCGTGTCGTCAGCGAAGAGGGCCATCTGGACTCCAGGCTGTCTCGGCACGTCGTTGACGTAGATCGAGAACAGAAGGGGGCCTAGAACACTACCTTGAGGGACGCCGGCTGTGATTCGTCTCTCGGAAGAGACAGAATCGCCAACTCTCACGCAGAAGGTCCTCTCCATCAGAAAGCTAGCAACCAGATGGAGGTAGCAGTCCGGGAGCTGGACTTCCCTAAGTTTCAATAACAGGCCATCATGCCATACGCTGTCGAAGGCTTTCTCAACATCTAAGAAACAGCCAACGGTCCGTTCTCTCCGACACCCGGCTTCCGTGATGCTTTCCACCAGTCTCATCAGTTGATGAGTGGTCGAATGCCCCACACGAAAGCCGAACTGTTCGGGGACCAGCACGTCAAAGTTGGTTAGATGTTCTCGTACACGACGCTGTACGAGGCGCTCAAAAACCTTGGACGTAGCGGAGAGTAGGCTGATAGGCCGGAGGTTTTCCGAGCGGGTGGTATCCTTTCCCTGCTTCGGGATCACGATAACCGTCGCCTTTCTCCATTTCTTGGGAAAGTAGGCCAGTCTAAGACACGCGTTGAACAAATCAGTCAAGAATTGAACTCCAGGCTCGGGAAGAAGTCGTAGAGCGGTGTTGGTAACACCGTCCGGGCCTGGAGCCTTTCTTGGCTGAAGTTCAGCGAGCCGATCTGAGACCTCTTCGAAAGAGATGGGTTCGGGCTCCGCCGTGATCGGAAGAGACAGAAAGTCTTCCACAGCCATCTCGACTTGTTCGTCGAAGTCCCAGTCCATGGGCGGGTTGGGAGCGAACTGACGCTCGAAACACAAGCCCAAGTGCTCGGCCTTCTCCTCCGGGCGACCCAGGAGTCGACCGAACGGTCCAACAATGGCGGGGAGTGGAGGTCGGCGCCTCCGTCCCGTCAATGCGGTAGGTATTCTGTACGGGTGAGATTGCGGGTCCGCATCCCCCGTTCGGGCCACGTCGAGTTCCCAACAGCTACGTCGGAACGCCTTCAGACTGCCGCGCAGTCGTCCGGTGAGCCGATTGTATGCTGTCTTATCGGCCGGATCACGGGTCCTCTGCCAGCGTTTCCGGAAGTAATTCCTCTCGCGAGCGAGAAGAGAGACTTCCTCAGGGATGCGTTGGTAGTCAGGCGTGAAGCCAGCTCGCGTACGTGAAGACACGCCTATAGCCGAGATGATTGCCTCTTCGATTCCCGCAACTGCTTCGTCTAGGAGGCGAACGGAATCGAGTGGGGCCGCTGGCGGCAATCTACGGCACAAGGCCGGGCCGTAGCGATCCCAATCGATAACCTTCTTCTTGTCAGAACGTGCATAGGCGTGCTGGGTAGCGACGTGGACCAAGATAGGGTTGTGGTCGGATGTCAGCTCCGTAAGTGAGAATACCTCAACCGGACAGACAACTCCTTGGGTCACTGCGATATCCAGAACATCGGGAGCCGCGTTAGGCCTTGACGGAAAGAACGTGGGTTGCGCTGGACCAAACACCATCGCCCGGCGCGATTCAACAAAACTGAGCAAGCGCCTCCCGTTCGGAGTAGTCAGGCGACTCTTCCAAACGCGATGCTTGCAATTCAGATCGCCGGCCAAAATTACCCTTCGATGGGAATCGAAGATGATGTCCAGGTCGCCGACAAGGAGTTCAGCTTGTGGGGGCTTGTAAGCTGAAACCACGAGGACGCCGCCAAGAGCTCCGTGGACCTCAATGGCGGGGGCCTCTAGGTTGGTAAGCTGCGGCAAAGCGACACGATGATGACCTATGGAGGTCCTCACTGCGATCGCCATGCCGCCTCCTTGTCGGCCAACTCGGTCATCCCGATAGACCACGTAATTTGGTAATCGAAACCGGTTCGCCGGGGTCAGGTGGGTTTCAGTGAGGAGAAGTACGTCGGGTTTGAAACGAGCCAGGAATTCAAGAAGGTCGGAATGCTTGGAACCGATGTTGTTAGGATTCCAGGCTACGAGCGAGAGATCTCGTCTAAGGGCTCGGTTCATAGAAGACCTATGACTTCGCAGGCTTCCACCAAGAGCATGAATCTCTCAGTTGGGTCAGCAGTTTCCAGGCGGTCTCGGATGGACCTGAAGGTAGATGCGACTTTCTTGAGGTCGTAGCCAGACAGAAAGTCGCGGACGAACTGTGCGTCATCGGAAATGACGGACTGGGCGGTTTGCCTGGAAACTGAGGCCGCGTAAGAGCGACCAGGTTTAACGGCAGATCGGGTCGTGGTGGAAGCCACAGGACCAGGGCCAGACGGTTTTGAATCAGCGGCAGGAAAAGTACGCTGTTGCGCTTCGTCGGACTTATACCGGGAAGCAGGACTTTTCTTGGGCTGTGGGCCGGCAGGAGCTCGGGGCCGAGCATCCGGTGTGGTCATCCCTTTGTTCCTGGGTTTTGTGATGCCTGCTCGCGGAAATCGCGGAGGTGGCAGTGGAGGCGAGGCTACCTCTGGTTCAGAGGCGGGAGTAGGAGGTTCCGCGGAGGTGGAGGGTTGATTCTCCGGCTCCAAAACCGAGATGACGGCTACAGGGCTTGTCTCTGCTTCGGAAGGAGACGCGGTTCGTTTGGTTGCCTTTGCAGGGGCTGGAGGTGGAGCCGGAGAGGGCGCGCGCCGTGCCGGTTGTGCCTGAGGTTGAGGCCTTGCCTGAGTTTTAGGCTGTCTCTGAGGTTGGGGCTGCATAGCTGGCAGGGGCCCCTGCGGCTTTTGCTTCCGCAGGAGCTCCGCCTTGTAGACCGGGCAGTTTACGTTACTTGCTGCATGGCCTTGGCCACAATTAATGCAGCGGAACTTGGACTTGTCTGCCACAGTGCAGGCCTGAGTTAAATGTCCCAACGAACAACGTAGACAGGCCGGGACATTGCGGCAGACGTCGGTATGGTGGCCGAACCTCTGGCACCGGTGGCACTGCGCGAGCTTGCCCTGGGGACGACTGGTTTCCACCCTGACGCGGAAGCGAAACAGCCGCGTCAGGTGGAAAATTTTGTCTGCAGCCTCGCCCTTCTCGAGCTGGAGACGAACGAGCGGGAGAGGTACTCGGGTTTCTGAGTGCGTGAACAGGCGGAAAATTGCCTGCACTGGGTACCCGAGTTCTCGGAGTTCCAAGAGGATCTCCTGTGGATCGGTGTGCGCGTCAAGCCCTCGCAAAATTACAGACAAGGGCTTGACTCGCTTAGGAGAAAAGGTGTGTTATTGAAGGTTATGCGCCTGGAGGAAGCCCTCGACCAGGCGATGGTCCTCGAGCTGGCGGACGACAATCTTGACCGTATCACCGCCAAGCAGCTTCAGGTCAAGCTTGTCGGCCGACAGGCCGTGGGCCGCGATCAGCCGTCTGTATAAGGCGGCGACATTGGACACGCTATGGACATACAGGGGCGGCGCGCGACCAACAGCGGCAGCAGCCGGAGCTGTCGCCGAGGCAGTCGGAACCGCGGCCTGTGGGCCCTGAGAAGGTCCGATGTCCATGGCCGAGGTCTGAGAGGAAGTGGATCCAGGTGTATGGGTCCTCTTGGGCTTCTTAGCCGGGCGATTACGCCGACCAACGGTCGCGAACTCGCCCGACTCGTCTGCCGGCAGAGGGGGAAGCGGGTTAGGGAGAGGATCGTTCGTCTCCATCGCCCGAGGCGATTCAGGCGAGTCGCCCAGATGGGGCAAGGCAGAGCCGAGCGACTCGGCACTTTGGCCGTTGCCCGTAGAAGGCATGCTGGCGAGGCGCGGCGGCTGCCGGGCAGAGACTGCTAGGCAGTCACTGCCAGACGCCAGGGATCTCGGGTCCGGCCGAAGCCGGATTACCCGCGCGTCTTCCCTGCTCACGACGATGCGGGAGGAGCTGGGCTAACGACCAGCTTCGTTGAATACCAGTCCTTACCAAGACTGGTGTCCACTGGCCCCTTTACCCCGGCGATATCCTAGCTCGCTTACCACTGGTGGGGGCTTGCAAGGATCGTCCGGGGCAGCGCTACCTAACAGTCGTGAGCAAGTTAGGGTTTATGCACTGATGCGGCACTCACCAGGTGAGCCCAGAGCACTCCTCTTCTTTCCTGTCCGGCCAAGATGTTTCCGGCGCAGGTGGTCCTAATAAGGTCAAACTTCGGCCAGCTACCACTTGTGCCGGCTACTTAATTCACCGGCAGCAGCTGGCTCCTTGGTCCGTTTCCCACGAAGAGAAAGGCAATGGTAATCCTCGTCCAACGGCGAGGTGGGCGAATGCAGCAAAGCAGCTTCCAGTCCAGGCAGGAGAGAGCAGTCCGGAGAGAGGTCTGTCCTGTTGAAGAGCTGGTCCAGAAGTGTCTCGTGTTGTCAAAAAAAAAAGGTCCAGGGCATCTCGACGGGGCCTACTTTAAGCAGCCGAGTTCGCTTGCGTTTACGCGAGAATATTACCGCGGCGCTCTTTGAAGCGTTGACGGCAACTCTCCAGCTCGGGAGACCTTCTAGCGGCGCTCTTTTTATGCCCTGACCGGGATCGCTGATTGGCTCGCTCCGTACGCGTCAGGTGTCACGTCTCGGCTGCTGATCCCTGATTGGCTCGCTGCGGGTAGGTGTCACGCGCCGCCAGGTGTTCGCGGCGGCCTGTCGCTGGTACCGGACAGCAGACGTTTGCCTCCGTGCCGTCACATTACAACAGAGATACATTCCCATTCTTTATCCTTACGCATTTGCAAGTAACTCGAAACTATTGGTTTGTATAGAAAATTAAAAGTAGCAGTCTTGATATCACGGAAAACTGTAGTAATAATGAACGTAGCGTATTTGTAATGTTGAGAGTAGTATTACAACTTTATACAAAGTTTTATTTATAAAGACCTCATAGTGTTTACTGGTGCAAGACAGGAGTAAACGATACTTTAAAAATAACCTTTACATTGTGTACACTGTCTGTATTGTGTAGGAAGGAATATTTTCTTTTGTTTGATGGAACTCGAGACAAACAAAACGTGATACCTTGAATAATGCAGGGATAAATCTTTAATAATGTTTACTTACATACCGTACATTGTTGAACATGTAAACCGGCTCAGCTACAAACATGCACGTTGAATACTACAAGGAGGATTTCAGTTAAAACAATAACCGGGTAAATTTAGATAACATTGTAAATAAAACGTATGAAGTAAACATAAATAGAAAACGTTGAAGTAAACATAACGGTAAACTAACATTCATTCCGTAAATAAAAGTAACATAATTATAATATAACATTAATTTACGAATGTTGTTTGAAATAACCAGTACCTACATATTTTATATCTTATTATCACTGTCTGTTACTTATACGAAATCCACCACAAAAGAAAATATTGTCAGAACAGGTAAGTAGGAAACAGACTAATTACAGAAAGGATGAGAAGAAGAAATTGCATATTGAATAAAAAGTTACCGATCTCTTGGCGTATAATTCCATAATTAATTGCTTTCAAATGTCATTCGTATCTCCGCAATGCCGTTTCTTATCTCGAGATCTCATCTTGCCAGAGTGAGGAAAACGGAGGAGTTAAAGCAACCTCCTTAAAAAAATTTTTTTTCGGCCAAATAATATTACCTACTACATGGCCTCTGCCTGGTCTCCTGTGAATAGGAGTGTGTTTCAACAATGTAGAGAGCAGAAAAACCTAGGAGGTGAGACTTTGAATAACAGATTGAGACTCTCTCCCTCTATCTCCCCATACACACACACGCGCGCGCGCGCGCATAAAGAATTTCGACGAAACCGAAACATCGAAGCATGATAATGTTTTGTAAACAAAAGATTTCTAGACTGTGGGGAATCGAAAGTGTGGAAGCGTCACATTTTTCGATGACGCATCACGCATTTTGTGGAATGACCGCCAGCCTAAAAACACTATCATGTTAAAACCTAGGGGTCATGACTTTTGTTTGAAGCTTGCACGGCACGGACGTCGTCTTGGACTTACTCCACAAGACGATGATTACTACTTTAGGAAATATACTGCCAAACTCAAAAGCTGCCAAAGCAGAAATGAAAGACGAATAAAATGGTAAACGATTCTACGAAAGAAAAAAACAAACACCGACTAAACGGCAGACGGCACACCTTCAAATGTTCGATGTCCTTGAGGAAACGCTTTCTCTGAGATCCCAATCACGTTGACTGTAACAATCTTCATGTATATGTAACATAACCATCCATTAATTTTTACACAGAAGGAATTTCCATGAAAAAGTAATTTTTATGTAAAATTTATTTTCCACTAAGAGTTCACGAGTACGTATATGCATTTATTGTGCACCTATTGCGACAAAATGGAAGCGAATTCTGTTTATTATTTATTGTAAAATCTCTCTCTCTCTCTCTCTCTCTCTCTCTCTCTCTCTCTCTCTCTCTCTCTCTCTCTCTCTCTCTCTCTCTCGCTCTCCCTCTATCTCCCTCTCTCCCTCTCTCCTCTCTCTATTTATGCACCTAAGCATTCAACGAATTTCGACGAAACCGAAACATCGCAGCATGATAATGTTTTTAGGTTTTTGAAACGTATAATTTGGATTACGTTTGGTGGATTACGTAAATCATTTCCAAACCACAGACGATCACAAACAGAGCATGTAAAACCAAATTTATTCTCACTAAAACGTTTGCTAAACTCAATGTCAGCAGCGATTATTTCTGTCTTGATGCGTTCACATATCAAATTTCTAGACTGTGGGGAATCGAAAGTGTGGAAGCGTCACGTTTTTCGATGACGTTTTTGCGGAATGACCCCCAGCCTAAAAACATTATCATGTTAAAATGAAGTAGAGTACCCGGAATACTTAAACTAGCCGCACTGTGAAGATTCAGTGACATAAGTAAAAGAACTAAAAGAAAGGAAAATAAAAATTGCAGTATTACCAAAAACATAAATATTTATGGAAACAAGATTTTAAACAGTAAATATTAATTTATAGTCATGTGGAAATAAAATAGAGAGTCTGATTTAAAATCTGTTTTCTCGTAGAAACAGTGAAATATTTTGTGTATATTACAACACAGATAACAGAATTCTAGAGTCGAGTTTAATGACATAAGAGGGGAACGATCATACAATAATAGGGGTAATTGGGGATCCTGAAAGAGAGGGGAAGAAAAAGTATTCTATAAAAATTTACAAGCTGTACTAAACAATGTAGACTAGAATAACTGTTGTATAATAACAAGATATGTCAAAGCTGGCGTAGGAAATTTCCCATTTGAGAGAACTACAAGACTTTTTTTTTGAGGTTATTGTCTCAGGCAATACTAGGATTTGGGTTGATATAATTTTGTACTTTACGAGTTACAAATAAATTTTTCTCAAAGAACGGACATACAAAAATTTACAAGGAGTGCCCAAGATTCCAAAATAAGTCATTTATTACATGATAGTGTACAAGAAAACAGAATGGATGGTTATAAATCATGCATGTTTACAGATGAAGCTAAATGTTAAAAGGCAAATTATTAGTAAAGTTAAATATAATATTTATTACAAAAGGGATAAAAAATGCTACAAACGACAAAAAATGACAATGAAATCCACTCTCCCCATACCTCTAACATGTAAGAACAAAGGATGCAGATGAAATATACAGTGAAGACATATATAATTCGAAATGGAAAAATAAAAGAGGAAAAGTACATAAACATACGCAGAAGCCATTGGGAAATCAACTAAGCCTGTCTCGTTTGTTGCTTGATGTCACTTGTTAATTTTTTCTAACCGTTTCTGTTTTCCTTGTTTTAATGTTTAGAAAAAGTGATGCCCATTGTGACTTTTGTTTTAAAGAAATTTCCAGCCGTAAGCTATGGCAGAAACTGTCGTCATCCTACCTGTATTTTGGTTTACTTCTCTAGCGTTCTTATTTATTTTACAAACGTTATTGTCTATTACTTCGAAATTATTACTTCCATGTTCCTTAAGGAAATGGAAGTATGGTGATGGCAAAAAAAATCGTGTTCGAGATTATTGCAGAATATGATTGTACTACACTCAAAACATGAAAAAAAGTCATTTTTCGAAAAGTGTGTGTGTGTGTGTGTGTCTGTCTGTGTGTGTGTCTGTCTGTGTGTGTGTCTGTAGATTTTTTTTCTATGGCAAACGATAACTGCCGCAAATTCAAACAGAATCAAATACTTTTTTGCATACAGCCCTGATTTGTAGAGTACTCGCGACCTATTGTTTTTGGTGAAGATCGGTTGAGGAAAAGGGGTAGTTTACCAGCAACGGTTTTTTTTTATCAAGGGAAATTTTTTTTGGCAAACGATAACAGCCGCAAATTCAAACGGAATCAAATAATGTTTCGCATACAGCCTCGAATTATAGAGTTCTCAAAACCTATTGTTTTTGGTGAAGATCGGTTAAGGGAAAGGGGTAGTTTACCAGTAACGTTTTATGTTTTAACAAGGGTATTTCTTATGGCAAACGATAAAAGCCGCAAATTCAAACAGAATCAAAAGATTATTTGCATACAGCCCTAAATTATAGAGTTCTCAAGATCTGTTGTTTTTGGTGAAGATCGGTTAAGGGAAAGGGGTAGTTTACCAGCAACGTTTTTTATCAAGCGTATTTTCTATGGCAAACGATAACAGCCGCAAATTCAAACAGAATCAAATAATTTTTTGCATACGTCCCTGAATTGTAGAGGTCTCAAGACATGTCGTTTTTGGTGAAGATCGGTTAAGAGAAAGGGGTAGTTTACCAGCAACGGTTTTTTATCAAGGGTAATTTTACTTCCATGTTTTTTTCTATGGTAAACGATAACAGCCACAAATTCAAACAGAATCAAATGATGTTTTGCATACAGCCCTGTACTGTAGAGTTCTCAATACCTATTGTTGTTGGTGAAGATCGGTTAAGGGAATGGGGTAGTTTACCAGCAACGTTTTATGTTTTATAAGGGTATTTTCTATGGCAAACGATAAGAGCCGCAAATTCAAACAGAATCAAATACGTTTTTGCATACAGCCCTGTTTTGTTGAGTACTAAAGATCTATTGTTTTTGGTGAAGATCGGTTAAGGGAAACGGGTAGTTTACCTGACACGTTTTTTGTTTTATCAAGGGTATTTTATATGGCAAATGATAACAGCCGCAAATTCAAACAGAATCATATAATATTTTGCATACAGCCGTGAAATGTACAGTTCTCAAGACCTGTTGGTTTTGTTGAAGATCGGTTAAGGGAAAGGGGTAGTTTACCTGCAACGTTTTATGTTTTAACAAGGGTATTTTTTCTATGACGAACGATAACTGCCGTAAATTCAAAGAGAATCAACTAATGGTTTGCATACAGCCCTGAATTGTAGAGTTCTCAAGACCTATTGTTTTTGGTGAAGATCGGTTAATGAAATAGGGTAGTTTACCAGCAACGTTTTATGTTTTATCAAAGGTGTTTTCTATGGCAAACGATAACAGCCGCAAATTCAAAATAAATCAAATAATTGTTTGCATACAGGCCTGAATTGTAGAGTACCTAAGATCTGTCGTTTTTGGTGAAGATCGGTTAAGGGAAAGGGGTAGTTTACCTGCAACGGTTTTTTATCAAGGGTAATTTTTTACTTCCATATTTCCTTAAGGAATGGAAGTATGGTGATGGCAAAAAAAATCGTGTTCGAGATTATTGCAGATTCTGATTCTACTACACTCAAAACATGAAAAAAAGTCGTTTTCCGAAAAGTGTCTGTGTGTGTGTCTGTGTGTCTGTGTGTCTGTGTGTCTGTGTGTCTGTAGATTTTTTTTCTATGGCAAACGATAACTGCCGCAAATTCAAACAGAATCAAATAATGTTTCGTATACAGCCCTGAATTGTAGAGTTCTCAAGACCTTTTGTTTTTGGTGAAGATCGGTTAAGGGAAAGGGGTAGTTTACTTGTAACGTTTTATGTTTTAACAAGGGTATTTCTTATGGCAAACGATAACAGCCGCAAATTCAAACAGAATCAAAAGATTATTTGCATACAGCCCTAAATTGTAGAGTTCTCAAGACCTGTTGTTTTTGGTGAAGATCGGTTAAGGGAAAGGGGTAGTTTACCTATAACGTTTTTTATCAAGCGTATTTTCTATGGCAAACGATAACTGCCGCAAATTCAAACAGAATCAAATAATTTTTTGCATACAGCCCTGATTTGTAGAGGACTCGCGACCTATTGTTTTTGGTGAAGATCGGTTAATGGAAAGGGGTAGTTTACCTGCAACGGTTTTTTTTTATCAAGGGAAATTTTTTTTTTGGCAAACGATAACAGCCGCAAATTCAAACAGAATCAAATAATGTTTCGTATACAGCCCTGAATTGTAGAGTTCTCAAGACCTTTTGTTTTTGGTGAAGATCGGTTAAGGGAAAGGGGTAGTTTACTTGTAACGTTTTATGTTTTAACAAGGGTATTTCTTATGGCAAACGATAACAGCCGCAAATTCAAACAGAATCAAACGATTATTTGCATACAGCCCTAAATTGTAGAGTTCTCAAGACCTATTGTTTTTGGTGAAGATCGGTTGAGGGAAAGGGGTAGTTTACTAGCAACATTTTTTTAACAAGGGTATTTTCTATGGCAAACGATAACAGCCGCAAATTCAAACAGAATCAAATAATGTTTTGCATACAGCCCTGATTTGTAGAGTACTCAAGACCTATTGTTTTTGGTGAAGATCTGTTAAGGGGAAGGGGTAGTTTACCTGCACCGTTTTTTTATCAAGCGTATTTTCTATGGCAAACGATAACAGCCGCAAATTCAAACAGAATCAAATGATTTTTTGCATACGTCCCTAAATTGTAGAGGTCTCAATGATTTCTGATTTTGGTGAAGATCGGTTAAGGGGAAGGGGTAGTTTACCTGCAACCTTTTACGTTTTAACAAGAGTAAAGTACTTGCAAATTTATTTAAACTTTTTGAAACAATGGTAATTGTTAAAAATAAAATAATTTTGTTGCCAGGCAATAAAATTAAAATTTTTTAATTTTAATGTAATATAATATTTTTCATTTAATACGGCAATAAAAAGGCAGGTGAGACACAAACACACAATTCACGTTATTTCTGGCCTCACTCATGTTTATTTTCTTACGTTTGCACGCTTTTTAAATGGAAAGTGCCGAAACCCACACCAACATAACGCGTGCAAGCCGAAAAAATGGACATCAATTTGCTTACTGGCGAAGCTAGTAGTTAATGAATGGATAGGCAAAAATCTTATCTTAAATTTTTTTTAAGGAATCACTAAAAGGACGGTGGGTCAAATCGGACGCTGAGGTAGAGTTGCTGTAACCGAATGGTTCCACAAACAGCCGTAAGAATTTTACTAGCAGGGAATCTACAGGTTAGCGCAACAGTGGAACTCATGTCTTAATGTTATTGGAGACTTCTTTTAAAATCGTTGAATAAAAAATGCTTTACAGCTCTATACGTGTGTCTATTGAACAATCCTTGTATTAGTCATACACAATAATACAACTGATTGAACTTCAAATTTTTAAACTTGATTAGTTTCTATATATATGTTTAATGTTACAAATAATTCAAATAACAATCTTGATCATCTGTTAGTTCAGCGGAATAACAGTGACACTTTTAATAACCGCATAAAATAAACACTTAGAAACAACACAGGCGCTTTAACTTAACTGTTTGGACCACAGAAGTGAGGCACGCCTCAACGCTCTATGTGTACAGCGCGGGACAATCCCCCCTCCCTACACTTCCCTATCACACCACTACATTGCTTACATACGATGTATACAAAAAACGCTGAGGCAAGTTCAGGTTGCCTCATTCGCTTTAAACGAACTATGCCGAATCTCACCTGTCACCATCTAGCGGTCGCTCAATAAAGCACGTTTCGGTTTAATAAATTTGACAGTCCCAGTAACAATGTATAATCTTTACGTTATGTAGTTCATACGTATTTATAATTTTTATTCTACAGAATTTGTTAGGGTAGGCATTGCCTCAATTGCCTCCATGTAACTTCGCCACTGATATATATATATGTGTACAACGTTATCGGCAACAAAGAAGTAGTTTTTGTTAAAATTCCTTCCCGGGATATTTGGCCGTAGTCCAATGTTTTCTACAAAACCAGACGTTTCGGCAATGCCATCGACTTCCATCATCAGTGAAAATCGAGTGCGATAACGTGAGGTGGTATACGTTAGTGACCACAGTACTGTGGTTAAGGCTGAAGCAGTAAGTAGAAAGAAGTAGTTTCTATGGTAATATTTCATTTCGAAAATGATTTTAAATATAAATCTTAGAATATGGAAGTCATGTATGGTTCTCCATACCGATATTTTCTATAGTAAACGATAACAACCGCAAATTCAAACAGAATCAAATGATGTTTTGCATACAGCCCTGTATTGTAGTGTTCTCAATACGTATTGGCGTTGGTGAAGATCGGTTGAGGGAAAGGGGTAGTTTACCAGCAACATTTTATGTTTTAACAAGGGTAATTTTTTATATGACGAACGATAACTACCGTAAATTCAAGCAGAATCAACTAGGTTTTTGCATACCTTTTTGAACTAAAGAGAACTCAAGGTCTGTTGATTTTGTTGAAGATCGGTTAAGGGAAGGGGTAGTTTATCAGCAACGTTTTATGTTTTAAAAACGGTAATTTTTTTATGACGAACGATAACTGCCGAAAATTCAATGAGAATCAAATAATTTTTTGCACCCCCTGAGTTGCAGAGAGCTCAAGGTCTATTGATTTTGGTGAAGATCGGTTAAGGGAAACGGGTAGTTTACCTGCAACATTTTATGTTGTAACAAGAGAAATGTTTCCATGACGAACGATAACTGCGGCACATTCAATCAGAATCAAATATTTTTTTGCATGCTTCCTTGAATTGTAGAGGACGGAAGGTCTGTTGATTTTGGAGAAGATCGGTTAAGAGAAAGGGGTAGTTTACCGGAAACATTTTATGTTTTAACAAGAGTAAAGTACTTTATTTTTATAAATAAAGTATCCTGATAAGAAGCTCATAGTAATCCACTGTAGAAACGTAGATGAAATATCTATAAATGAAGAAGTTAGGAGAACGGGGTGGGGGTAATTTTCTATTATTAAAAATTATAGTTGAAGGTGTAGGGGAGAATTTTTTATATGTGTACTACGTTATCGGCAACAAAGAAGTAGTTTTTTGTTAAAATTGCTTCCCGGGCTCTTTAGCCGTAGTCCTATGTTTTCTGCAAAACCAGACTTTTCGGCAGTGCCATCGACTCCCATCATCGGTGAAAATCGAGTGCGAAAACGTGAGGTGGTGGTGGTATACGTTAGTGAGCACAGTACTGTGGTTAATGCTGAAGCAATAAGTAGAAAGACGTAGTTTCTATGGAAATATTTCATTTCGAATATGAGTTTAAATATAAGTCTTAGAACATGGAAGTCATGTATGGTTCTCCATACCGATATTTAAATTTTGTTGTTAATCACATAGTATAGGCATACCAAAAGTCTTCGTCCACCATAAAGTGTTGACTACAAATTACTATTTATAATCGTCCACAATATTGGATAATTTAAATTTGATTACTTGAAAGGTAAATTAAAGCCTTTTGTTAGGATAAGTTTACTTTTAGTATTTTAAACAAAAATAATATTTACTTCAGTTTAATAAAATTAATTATTGTACGCTCATTTTAACTAAATAGAAAAAGCATTTTATACAAATATAAAAGTATATGTTTATGAATAATTATTAAAAATTTGTATTTACTCCATATACTAGAATGTGTTTAGTTTTTGTTTTTTATCTCATTTCTCTGTTTATATATTGTCTTTTTTTATATTAAAATAATTGTTAATTTTTCCTGATTTCAATGTAGTTTTACTGTGGCAAAGTTATTTTTTGTCCTTGTTTGTGTGTGTGTGTGTGTGTGTGTGTGTGTGCGCGCGCGTGCTGGTTACTTTATGATGATGATCCCAGTGCTTCTGCGTCGAGAATCATACTTCTTCCTTTATTGGACACAATAATCTAGCAAGCTGAATTGTGTTGAGCTGTGGAAATTAAATAAGGCTGTATCAATTATAATAATTATTTAAAAACAAATTACCAGTAAGATTTTAGTCGTTGCCAAAACGATACCCGATTTTTCGTTACAAAATTTCGATGACTTAACAAATAAAACGTAGTTAAATTACTATTTTACCACATAAAATCCAATAAAATCAATTATGTTACGCACAGAGAGAGAGTTCAAAGTGTTGTGTTTGTAAAAGTCGCGAAAGCAATAAATTCGTTTTCGTTTCACAAGATCAGACAAGGGTATCTAAGCGGAAATTCATTTATCTAAACGAAAAAGTTTCCCCTTTCACTGGAACACAAATGTCGCCAACCAGATAATCCCGTATCGTGTTTTCCACAATCTAACTACGCTAAATTTATATACAGAATATTATTTGCTTTCAAAAGAGTATTTATGAGATGTTTCATTACTCTACCGGTTAAGCAAAAATTTGTAACATGTTCCACTTTATTGTGATGTGTTTTATGCGCTTAATAATATTTTTACGAGTTTTATACTTTATATCTTCATCTCAAAAAGCAGGAAATGCAAAATTTACAAAACACTTATCAGGCTAGTGCTGATATATGCTTCAGAAACCTGGACAATGACAAAAAATAGCGAGAGACTTTTAGGTTGCTGTGAAAGATGGATTCTAAGAGCAATATGTAGAGAAGTACAAGACAATGTAATGTGACGCAGGCGCTATAATTATAAACTATACCATTCTTACAAAAAGCCGGGCATCGTCAGGATAATAAAAATATACAGACTATGGTGGGTTGGGCACATAGAGACAATGAAGGAAGGACAGCCTACGAAACATATTTTCTACCAGAAACCAATGGGTAGTAGGAAAAGGAAAGACTCCGAAGTAGATTTAAAGACCAGTCAGAGGACGCCCTCGTAAAGCTAAACATAATAAACTGGAAAGCCAAGGCACGCAATGGCACGCGATAGGGAGATAGGGAGGAATGGAATCGACTCTTGGAGCAGGCCAAGACCCACCAAGGGGTTGTAGAGCCATGGCTGATGATCTTGATGTACTTTATATACAGAGATATCTACGCAGCCTGTATCTAGTATTACCTTCAAATATGTTATAGGAAATATGAATACAAAAAGTAACACCTTCCTAGTCACAGTTTGTACATTTTTTCAACTATAAAAACATTACTTTTGTAGGCCTACATAGAACTCAGATAATTTTACAAAATTTACTAACACCATTTCTTCAACGTAGTCAGCTTCCTGAACCACTTACCTCTGTCGTTGTGTTCAGTTTTTAAAGTTTTACACAGTATGCATTTATATCACAATTAAATTACGCCCTTTGCGAAGTATCATCCGTTTATTATCCTTCTCTTTACAGTTCTTTCTGCTTAATCTTATGCTGTCTACTTTTCTTACGTGTGTTTCCTTTATCGCCTGCGCTTTAGTTACTTTTCTTATTACTTTACCGTTTACTTTGTGCACCTGTTCTCCATCCGGACCAGCCAAATAACTTCTTCCTATTCTTCTAATCATCCGCCTCCATTTTTCCTGTCCTTGGCGATCGATATCCATCGTTTTATTTTAAGTGAATTATCAGCATCCCTCGCCACTGCGTCAATACAGAGATGCTTTGGTCTTCCGACAGGCCTTCTACCCTCGATTTGTCTAAACAGTACCTTCCTATGTATTCGTTGCCTTCCATCCCAATAATGTGTCCTGCCCATT
This sequence comes from Magicicada septendecula, assembly GCA_034769895.1. Classification (NCBI taxonomy): domain Eukaryota; kingdom Metazoa; phylum Arthropoda; class Insecta; order Hemiptera; family Cicadidae; genus Magicicada; species Magicicada septendecula. Next base: position 25,506,024 of record CM068373.1, on the reverse strand, counting down.
GCAATCTATCCAGTCGGATGGTGGTGACCAGGTCATTGTCTTTATATAGCTTGTATTGTTTCTCATTGTGACGGATTCACCATATCCCATTAACTTGGATTGGTCCTTTCAAAAGTATTGATTATGATAGCGGCTTGTTTGTTCAGAGTCCTAGTCTCGCTGCCGTATGTTATCAACAGTCTAATCACAACTATACGTAATGTGACCTTGGACGGATGGTGGATATTCCTTGTGTTGAATATACTTTTCAACGAAGCATATGCTCTGTGTGCGGCCTGTATCGTTTTCCTTATTTTGTTTATTTCTTCATTATCTTATGCCATCCAACACCCCAATTATTTAAACTGATTAACTATTTCAAGGTTTAGTGATTGGTTTGTTTTCAAACTGTTCAGGTTTTTCTATTTTTCTTTCGAGCGGTGATCATAATCTCTGTTTTGTCTGTATTAACCTGTAATCCTGTCTCTTCTGCTTCACCTTTGAGTTCCTGGAAGGTCTCTTTTGCTCTTGCTTGGGATCTTGCCATAAATTAGTAACATCATTATCTCCTATGATATAGACCATTTTATGTTCTTATGTTTAATTCCCATCAATTGACAATTTTCTGATTACATATTCAAGTGCTAAGTTGAACATGGTGGGTGCCAGCCCATCGCCTTGTTTTAACACTCTCATGACATTAAAAGGTTCTCTCGTACCCGTTTCCAATTTGACTTTTGCTGTCGTCTGTATCATTCTCAATCTTGTTAGTTGTACTGAGTTAATGGGTATTTGAAAATACAGAATAATGTCAAAAAGTCTATTCCTATCTATCCTGTCATACGCTTGCCTAAAATCTACGAAGGTCCTGATTGTTTTTCCACGTCTTCTCCATCAGTGTTTTGAGGTCAACTAACTAGTTTGTAAAAATGTTCGTAAAGGAAACAGGAAATAGTGAATGACATTATATGGTACAGGTATTTAATTAAAATTTGTAAATTTATTAATTAACTGACACTGTTACTTCACCCTCAACAGCCGCGCGGTTAATAAAAATTAGGCTGTTGTATAAGTAGCTACTATATCTATATTAATTTTAGGCTGATAAGCGGCAAGCTCATCACGGACCTGGACTTAACGATGGCCATTAGCGGACAGAGGTGTGAATACTACCAAGTTGAAAGCCATTACGTTTCATTGCTACAATAGCTGAGATTTTTTATCACTTTACACAGAACTCACTGATAACTCTCAAATCAATGCGTTTTGTTAACACACGACTCACGTTTTCTCTGTTCGCAGAAGGTACGCATGACTTTTGCTTATGTTTATGTGACATGTTTTGCTGAATGAACTCAGGGTTTTTGATTACGATCTCACTAAACACTGAATTTACTACTAAATAATTTTTACTGCTAAATGTTAAGGTCAAGTCAGATTTTACTAAAAAAACATTTTCTCTTCAATGTTATAAAATCTATTCGCTTATTCCTGAAGACGAGCTATCCAAGTTTTCTTCTTCTTTTCCACGTCAAGGTATAGGCTTATAACCTGTTCCGTCTTCACTGAAGCCATCTCTTCCTTCGTCTACTCATATCACGTCTCCCCTGAGGTCTGTGTCGAATTACGTATTTAGGTAGCTTCATATCTTCTAATCTCTCGATATGCTGCCTCCATTTTATTTAATACAAGATGAAACTAATAATTATAGATGTGTTAGGCTATATTGCTTAACTCTTTTAGCTGCAAAGTCCTGTCATTATTACGTCACAAACAGATAGTTGTAGAAGGATGCGTTTAGACTTTTAGATAGATAGACGTACACATAAACAGGTATGTGAAATACATTGTTATGTTGACAGAACAGCTACAAGTGTTGTTGTTACGTGTAATTAATGGACAATTCTTATTGAAAATATATGAGACACATACCTGAGGCGGACATTGAAGAACATGTCGACACGTAGAAAAACGAATATGTCGAATAGGAGCAAGTCTAATCCGGAAAAGATCAGACACAATGGAGAATACAGCAGGCAGCAGAAACGTGTGATATGTGTAGTTGAACATACTAGGCATAATTTTTGTGCGTGATAGAGAGACTGTTGTAGGTACATATCCTATTTCCGTTCATAGTTCAATCCTGATGTAAACAAGCCCACGTAGTAAATCTGAAACGCTATTGATCAGAGGCGTTGACACTGTTCACACTGTAATATATTACGCGCAAGTATAGAATGTCTGTAGATTCATGTGAGATTTATTTACCGTAGTTGTCTTGTTTGTTCATCATCTTCTTTCACAAAGTAAAGTAAAGTAAAGTAAAATTTATTTACCACTTAAATAGGGGCACGTCGTTTCAAAACGTCCTCCTTATCACGGCATTCTGAAACCTATTGAATTAATATTGTTACGGCGGTCTACTGATCGTCGTATGGTACAGTGGAAAACAAAATACAAGTAACAAATTAACAAGTCGACAAATTAAGTCACTAATCACTAGTTTTATTTATCACAATTAAACAGTTTGTAATCAATAATGTTAGTCTCTTACAACAAATCAAATAAAAACTGTTCACCCGGAGTAAAAATGTCAACTAATACAAAACACAGTTGTCCCGCAGAATTATAAAAACACATGATACTTTGAAACCCCCCTTTTATTTTGTAAGTTTGTTTGTAATTTTTTTTTATTTTATTTTTTTTTATTTTTATTATATTTTTTTTGTAAAGGGGAGAGACATAATATTTAGACCTAGGTGGTGAACCTAGAGGAAGCATAAAGTGTGCAAAGGCCCAAACTACCATCACAGACATGTCCACTGGTGAATGACAGGACTTGCAAATGAAAAACTCTGTTAACAAAACAAGCGTGAACTTTATTCAGCATGCAACCATTTACATGATATTGTAAGGCGTAAATTTAACAGTGAATAAAACCACGAGTAAAATTGAACTACATGATTACATATATGTCAGTATTGTTCACAGCATAAGATTGTGAGTGAATTTGAGCTTAAATATAAATTGTATAGACCCTGCCACGCCATGTCGAAGTTAATTCTTACAATAATTTTGTTCACAGGTAACACTGAAATCTTAGAGTGCTATAAAGTGAAAATTAAAGAGGCTAGCCTTTTGAGTAATTCTGTAAGCACATTTGTTATGATATCATCATTTCTGACACATTCCCAGCCAAAAGTGAAAATTACACACAAACACATACATAACACATATAACACACATCCACCATTTCTGTACTGAACCTCTCACAATAACCCCTTGCAATAAAAAACAAATAAATATACATATATATATAACAAGGCGAACTTAGTAATTCTCAGTTAATCACCAGTAATATGTAAATATAAATAACACGGGAAATAGAAATGCCCCCCAACAGAACCAGAGACCAAAAAATATTAATGAACTACCACATCAATAATTATGAAGCAACTCCGCGTATATAATCATGAAAATAGTTTAAGAACGTGAATAAATCGGACAGCCCCCTTTAGTCCGGAATTCTGCCATGACCTTATGACATGAACAAGCAGAAAATAACTAACTCTCAAATAGATTTAACTCATTAAAAAAGTAAAACTTAGAGCAGAGCCTGCGGATACCTGTGTGTGTGTGTGTGTGTGTGTGTGTGTGTGTGTGTGTGTGTGTGTGTGTGTGTGTGTGTGTGTGTGCAATTTCCTTACATAGTATAAGAAGGTATAATAGGTTTCATAAGACTTAAGTATATAAGGTTCACACATGTATGCACAGAACTTAACGTGAGAGTTTTTGCAGAACTTGAGAAAATTAAATGCTGATGAGTCTGCTTCTGGGAGCTTCTGTGGATACACAGTGTAGTGGTAGTTGAGAGAGTATAAAATAAAGAGAATGGTCCTACCTGGATCGTCCGGTGTACTTAAGTAACCCTGGTTAACCTGTAGCGTCTTGGTAGCACCAATAAGTCCTGGGGCAGAGTTCCTCCACGAGTGTGTCTGTGTGCGTGAATCCCAACTGACGGCATCTCAGGGCTTAAGTGTAATCTCTGCCAGAAGGGTAGACAGCTGAACGTCTACACCCGACACCCATCTCGCCCTTGTTCGAGCACCTGTGACAGGCAATGAGTTGTATAGGGTGTCATAAGGAACATGATCTCACCACAGCTCGCACACACACGCCATCATTATAAAATTGCGAACACACTCTAATGCTCAGCAGCAACCAGAAACACATCACCACTTATTCGTATTAACATCGATCGGCCCACCAGCTGTGCTTTATTTCATTTAACAATTAATTTTGTTTAAGTATTTCATTCATGACATGATTCTTCTATGTATACTATAATTATTAACGACACAAAAAAAAACAGCTGAGTGTAAGATATCTATTATCACTTTGCATTACTGTAATCAATTTAACACGCTACATTCACTTCCATACTGCGTTAATTTCTAAAATTTAATTTAATGCCCGAATTGAAGACTAACACACATGCACACACAAGTTATCGTTTACCAATAAAGCTGAAACACTAACAAAAAAAAATATTTTGGGGTTAAAAATATTTTAGAAACACGTTAAATAATACATACCTGGAGCAGAACTTTAGTTTAGCCCCTCATAGAGAAGAGCAACGGAGTCCGAACAGATGGTTGCCGTCAGTCGGAACCAAGCTTCCTAGCTGAGGGTTCAAACAGAAATGAGAACGATTTCATGGAAATGTCTAACCACGAAGGTTTGGCAAAGGCAGGCTCACGCAGATCACAGCTGAGCCTGCCAAGTGAATATCATCGCTACACAACAAACCGTCTACATACGCAGCGGCGACGCGATGCAGTGGCACTGCGTGACGTCAAGAACCCGCCCGTTTTAAAAGAACATCACCCGTCTCGGTAACCGCCTTTCTCGGGCCGAACAAAGTACGGCACAACTTAGCCACAATACTTCGAACCGCACCGTGTAAATCGCCCGACAATGACTGAACTCAGCGCCGCTGACTGCCTACATTTATACTCCGCTGAAATACCAGTATATTTCATAATACGCGTCGAGAACGCTACTAGAAAACACCAGAACTTAATTGTTTGCGGCCTTGCAGGCAGCGCGCGCTGATTGGTGAACTCTGGATCAGTCTTGGACGCGTGACAATTGTCACGTAATTGTCCTTCATCTCAGTAGCACACACACATTAAAGCTGGAAGAGCCGAGAAACACGTAGAATATTCTATGGTATAATGGTGTAAAACTTTTCCCGCATTACGTAACACTATGCTACCCGGAACAACACAACTATAATAAGCTGGGGCTGATATAAAACAATTGATAGAAAAGGCGGTAAATGAAACAACGGCGGACAAGTGGCGTCATTGTATCCAGCATATAATCAAGGAAGGAGATAAGCTCTGCGAACTGGCCTACATTGCCGACGCCGTTTTGGGCAGCTTTAACAATAATGACGCTGACTCACGTGACGATACAAGTTCTAACACGGATAAGGAATAGATTGAATTACTCTCTGACCGCAACTGATAATATACAGTGCACTGGTAATTCTCACAGCTTCCTTTTTTTTTTTTTTTGTAAATAAACTACTGTGTTTTTGTTGCGACTTTTAAACGGTTAATAAAAAGCCATTAACTGGTGTTATAAAATATTTTACCGGCGTCCTGACGCAGTCGTACACACATTTTACTATGATGAAGGCAAATTATTACCATTTACATATGTTTCTACAATATTAATATTATATGTACTCTGTCTGTACTGCTTATGTTAGAGTGATACGCCTCTAATTCAACCTGGAAATAGCGGTTGATATATGCCACGCCTGTTTTAATACATCAGAATTGAACTAAAACGGAAATGGTAAATACACGTAAGTAATCATACATACAACTCGGGTTCAGAAATTTTACTCATGATTAATGTTTAGTTTTCTGTAGAAGGCGTATTTTCTATATTGCATACTACACTTAATAATACGTGTATTTTTTACCTTTTTTCAAATGTATATTGCAATGAATCACAGGATCATGATAAGCGGGGCAACCTCATATAATACACAGACTATGGACATTCATGTTTATATTGGTAGATGGTTATATTGGTTATGTTATCAGTTGTATTTTAGTAAGGATAAGGATTTAAGTTTAGTAAAACTGTGTATTATTTATTTATTGTTATTCATGTACTGTGTTTGTGGAAATGTGCGCGCGTGCGCGAGTGGTAAACGTTTCCCTGGCTGTGCGTGAATAAATTATCGTTGTGTTTGACATTGTATTGAACTTAGACATATGTATTCGCTACAATCCCTGTATATTTCTGGATATTATTTACGTTCATATATGATATTAGTAAATTATGCAGTTATGCATGACATAAGGGTATTCTGATTACCGCTATGCATGCTCTTACAAAGTAAATGCACTTTACAGCATGAAAAGTGCATGTCATGGTGTATGTAACCATGTGACTTCCTTCCACCAATAGAATGCTGGAAGGTGGTCGGAAATTTTCTTAAGCCTGTTGTTACACAGGCAGTTCTTCACTCCTAGCTACCGCGAACGGGACGTGCAATTCTTGTACAAGATTCTACCGCTTGCAAGAAGTTGTAAAGACTATTCGTCGATAGTAACGCGTGAAGACTCATAGTTATACGTGTTTTACAACTACACACAGTGCTATTATTACATCATTGTGTGCATAATTACGAGAGTTCTTCTCAGCCTGCTACCGCGAACGGGACGTACAATCCTTGTTCAAGATTCTGTCGCTTGCAAGAATTAATAAAGACTATTTGTCGATAGTAACGCTTGAAGACTCAGAGTTATTTGTGTTTTACAACTACACACAATATTATTATTATAGCATTGTGTGCAGAATTACGAGAGTTCTTCTCTACCCGCTATCAAGATCGGGTCGCGCAGTTCTTGTTCAAGATTCTGTCGCTTGCAAGAATCTGTAAAGACTATTCGGCGATAGTAACGCGTGTGTAGACGCAGAACAGTTGAATATTATCTCTTTACACACGGCATTATTATTAAAGTATTACGTGTGTAATAAGTGAGTGTGAACTGTATCACTGTGTGAGATTTTCTGCAGTGTCAGTAAAATTTAGTAGTTACGAAATAGTAAGTCGTATCATCAAGAAGTTTCCGTGTTAGTGGAAGATTTCCGCATAGGGTGGTCTGCTGATCGCGGGAGACCTTGTGATTCGCGTGAACACTTGAAGAGTCCGGAGTGGTATAAGTTCAATATACCGTTATTAGATTAAACTCACTGTCACCTGAGATATTTGTTGGTCATAACTCTATATTAATTTAACGAATAGTAAGACCATAGAACCGGTGTGGTGTGCGAAGCGTCAGATTCATCGTGGGAATTACAGGACACCAGCCGAGCTGTTACCGGACACCAGCCCAGCTGTTACAGGACACCAGCCCAGCTGTTACAGGACACCAGCCCAGCTGTTACAGAACACCAGCCCAGCTGTAAGCGTTTCAGGGTGAACGTCTACCATTTATAAGCCACACCTGACGACCCCACAACACTGCAAAGACCTTCCCTTCTCTTCAGCAACATCATCGTGGGAATCTTCACTTTTGTAACGTATCACATCTTGTGTATGAACAATATTTAACATTTTAAAAAAGGACTCTATATCAAACACTACATTTTGTACATATCAAATATACCATATAAACAATTACTTATGTCTTGTGCAATAAATAATCTTAAACCCTCCAATATAGACTTTTAATATAAGATACACGTACTACCATACCCTATGCGCCAATAGTTTAGTAATTTGTGTTGTCGCAATATATATATATATATATATATATATATATATATATAAATTTGTAAAAAAAATTCTATGTAGGCTTAGCTTAGGTTTGTGTTTTATAATTATTAAGATACATTTTGAAAAGGACTATGTGTTTTCATTTATCAAATAGCTTACATTCATAGACAAAATCTGTACGCCAACATTTAGCACAAACGTATTTTATCCAGAAGAAGAAAATCCTTTTATATCTAAAATCGATGTAACTGAAATCCTAGTGAACCCGAAATAGGATTTTGTGCTTATAGGGGCTGTGCCGCAAATCCTTGTTAAAGAGAAAAAACTCAGTAAACGTATTCACGCTCAGATACCCTTGTCTTATCTTTTCAAAAGAGACACGGATTTATTGCTTTGCTACCGTTAGAACGCACTTGAATTCTCTGGGACGCAAATATATTGAATTATTTTTCTTGGCGCCTGTATTTTTTTCTACGTTTCTCTATATCGCGTCATATATGTAGTCCCGTCGTATTTTTAGCTCATGTAATTTTATTTTAATGAGATTTAGAGGATACATGAGATGCCTTTTTATAAAATTACGTAAAAGTTTTGGGAGTTTCTAGGCACCAAACATGTCTTCCATAACACATTCTCAATCACTTTGTTCCTTGTTTCCTTGTAACAAGGTAATGCAGATTTCTAAAAAAAAAATTATTAGTTAAAATGTTGAAGAGTTACATTTAGAAAATATCAAATGTACCCTTTACAAGATTTTATCAAAATCAAAAATCAATACTATTATGAATAATTATTTAATAATCCAAATAAATTGTCTACTAAAATTTCCAACATTGAGAATTGCTGTAATTATAAATTACATTATTATTCCGGCTGTACAATGTTTACACATTTTCTGGAACCAAAGATGACAGAAGGGATTGAATTCTCATCTTCCACTGCTGTTTGTCCATCCAAAATCATCTTCAACTTCTCATTTCATCAACACTGTTTGAATTTCTTCTATCCAAATAAATTGTCTACTACAATTTTAAATATATAAAATGACTGTAACCATCCATAAGATGTAAAAATCTATGCCTTTATATGTCTATGTATTAAGAAGATACAAACTCTCCTGTGGATATAAATATTTTTAGATATTTTTGAAGTAATAATTTCTATATACGTAAAACTCGATTAGTTTCTTGCAGTATCATCATCATCATCATCATCATCATCATCATCATCATCACCACTCCAAAGACTAGGCCTTAGACCTGTTCCGTAACCCATCTCCTCCTCGGTCTACCGACATATCTCTTCCCAGTAGGGTGATAACCCAAGACAGGCACAGGTAGACGGATACCAGGAATGCGATTCAAGTGTTCACACCATCTCCTTCTGTGGTCTTTAATCAATCTTCTAATGGAATGATAGAATGTTTTAATTGCGTCTAATATTCTCGTTCCTTTTTAGGGCCAAGAGTGAACAACCTTGCATCCCTCTTACAATTTTCATTTTTGCTGCTTGAATCCTCTGCACGTCCCTTTTACCAAGAGTCAATGTCTCACTAGCATACAGGAATGTGGGGACAGCCACAATTTTATAAAATTTTATTTGGATATTTTTTGTAATTATTATATATATTATCAAATATAATTTCTTCTTGAAGTAGTTGTAATGTGTTTTATTCGACGTATTTTATTAGTCATTTCACCTGACGTACGGTTCATTGAATATATCAGTATCCCCAGAGTTTTATAAATGAAAATATTTTTAAAATAATTTTTTTATTTGCAAATGGTTTCTTGAGGAGAAACATTATTACCATTGTGACAGATACTCTCACATCAATTTAAAACTATAGCTTTCAGCAGAATGTCTAAAATGATGTAAGATATTATTTTTGGGTGAGTCACTTCGTATTCTTAATTATACTATTATTCTCCTTATAGTTGATTAATTCATTAAACAAATTAAAATTGTGTGTTTTAATACTGTTAGTATGAAGACGAGTCCAGAATTGTTTGGTTAGTTGCAGGTTGTGTACAAGAGACTAAACGAGAGTATGCGTTTCTGTCTGTAAAATACTGTGAATAGCAACTAGCATTGTGAAGAAAAATCAACAGTTTTATTTCTCTTTGTTGGACCATATTACTGAACAAACGTATGTCTGAAATAAAAAGAAAATCACTTGCAGTCAGCGATTTTACCAGTTGCAGCGTACACTAACCTAAAAAACACATTAGGCCTATAAAGCGACTTCTTGATTGTGTACTTTTGTTTCAAAACTAGGTCTGTAAAGTTTTACAGAATTTTAAAATGAACCCAGTAAATATTATAAAGACCCTACACATATTCCGATTCACGCCCTAAACAGATGTTCACCTCCCTTACATCATCTCTTTAGTGGTTCACTCAACTCTTTGACAATGAACCACAGCCAAACCACCACACTTTCAGAAGTTGAAACAGCTGTCAGTGTTAAATAAAAACTGTGAAACGTACCAAGTGTTTATATATTTTTAAAAACATTTGTATTAATATGTTTTACCAAGTGCCCAACCAGTCATCAATTAATCTGATGTATCAAGTTGTTACGTCTCCCTTGTTAAGACATTACAAAAGTCGGGAACCAGTTCAATTTGTTACCTGTTAATTAAACTAGCTGCCGTTGTTAATAAACCTTACTTACTAACAAATTATAACACATTATCATATAGGAATTAGTCAAGGATTGCATAAATTTATTCACTCGCTGGGTGTTAGCAAAAACATCTCTTTATTATTATATTTAAATCTCATACTTTACTTTACTTTTAAAAGAATTACTCTAATAAATTTTGCATTTAATATTCTAAAATTTGTATGCCTTATTCCTTTTATCTGAAAGTATTCATCTAGATATTGTTTTAAGTACCACGGATCCGGGTCTCAACTCTGTTATGTTTTAATTTATTACAACTTTAACCAAATTATTTGAAGAATAATTTTGGTTGCAAATAATAGAATTACCTTAAATTTATACATCGTAATGTTATTACTACTTCATTACAGAAAATTACAAATTTTATAAGTTATTCTTTAAATTACCAAAAGTTCTTTTGTTACTTCTCTTGTTGAAACAAATTTTTACAAATGTTATGTTTGGATATCACCTGAATACATGAGGTTGCTGTGGGGTCCATGATGGTCATCTTCTGTCGTCTTCTAGGGTGTGATCCACGGTTCCTCTTGATGCTCCATTAGGTTGATTGTTTCTGGTAGTCTCGTACTAGACGATCGGATTTTTGTACTAGAAGTTCATACTGTTGTTGTTTGAGTTTTCCACTTCTGGAGTCAGTCGTCCACATTTTACACTTTAATAACAGTTCTTATTTTAGCAGTACTAAAATATGGTAAGTAGCATATCTTACCACTTACAGTTTTTTTTTTTTTAAGAGATGTGTCGGCTAAGTTTTCCTGTCTTTTTTTTTAATATATATATTTCTTCACACACTACATTATATATTTTTTTATTATTTCCACGCTACATTGATCAAAACGATATCACTACAGTCTGGATAGAATCTTTTTAAAGGTATACACCTACGTGTATATTGACAACACAGTACCGACATCTTTACATGTCGAAGTTTCTTCAGCGAATGTGGGCATAGTTTAGCGGCGAGGGGTCAGTAAGCTGGCGCGGTTTTACGCACTGAGAAAATAGTTCGTTCTTTTAAGCAGTATTCATTATTGATTAATTAAATCGTAATACTTTATTTTACCTTTTGGTTATGAATTAGGAATTTCCTTATTTATTTAGTACGTATTTTATTTAATTAACGTAATTATTATTTTTAGCTAAACAACACCGTTCTTTGCGTGTTGGTACGGGACAATTTCAAGTTGATGCAGGAATCTAGGTATAGGTAAGGGGTGGATAATACTCTTACTTGTTATAAAGCAAAATTTTCATTTGTGCTATTTAAACATTTTTTTTAAATCGTTACAAAGTACTTCAGCACGGTTCAATAGTGGTCGACTTTACTAAAATCGACGTTACTAAAATAGTGTAAGTGACATTATATTCTTTCAAATTAAACGAAGTGTTTGTGATTAGTTATGTAGGTATCATCTCGTAATTTTAAGTAAAATTACTGAGTTCATAAGAAAACATTCTAACCAATTTTTTGGCAAAATTGACGAAGTGGTATATTATAATTCGTAGTCCTTAAAATTGGAAATATGACTTACGTTAATCTTTGGAATACTGATAAAATATTAACTTCAGCTAATTCATAATATAATTAAGGCAAAGAATATAAGATACACAATTAACAACAGAATAATTGAAAAGAACGTATAACAAATTTTCTGCAACAATTGATACCTGTTTGTGGTCTTGTGAAGTATACATTTTTTACTCCGTGTCAAAATTCATACGGCTACAAGACGTTACACTTATATTGGTAGAGATGCGATCCAACTCTAAAATCACAAACGTGTGACATCTCAAATCAACTTAGAGTAAACTAGATTAAAGTGTGGCAATAATTAGCTGCCTAGAACGGAATGGTACCGTCAGTAATACAAGATGTAATCGTTATTCGCGATCATGTATTGAGAAAAAAAATTTTGTATCATTTTTTTGTACCGTTTTGACCAATTATTATTTGTTTAAGCTAAATATGTCACGATTCCTTTTACAGCTACCTTGTTATATGTAGTCGAAAAAGATCACAGATATATCCAGATTAGTTGAAATTAAACTGGACAATATTCTGCCGAAAATATTGCGGATTAGCAAAATGAATCATCAAAAACGTAATACATTAATATTTAACGAAACACGTAATGTTTTTGCTGGAACAAATGTTTATTTATATTTTTTGAGATGCATCAATTGTACGCTTTTGTTTTAATCTTGTTTAATCCCTACATTGAACCGTTACGCATTCTATAATACAGACAAATTAGTATAAAAGTTGAATTTAAAAATACAACAATTCATTCATTGAATAAAACAACTTAGTTTGTACTAACGGTAAAATAAAGCAGAATGAAACGATGTTAAACAATATTTATGACAATATAAAATTAATATAAATTAATAGTTAATAGTCCGTTTTTTTCTTCGTTTATTTCTTATTCGTCCCATTCTTCTCTTTCTTTCTTTTTCCTCTTACTCTTTGTAACGATAATCTTCTGAGATTTCGTAATAAAAAGTCACGTTGACTAACTGGAATAATAGTAGTAACTTCAGAGAAGAACAAAAAGAAAATGGTATTTGTTAAGGTAATGTCTCAGGTACTTTTTGGTAACACAAGGGCGTGTAATTTTGCAAGCTATTTCGTATGTGTATTGTCAAAATTAGGGTTATGCTAAAGAAAGATAAAACTGTATGTAACTGTTATTTCTAATTACGTATGGTGCATACAAGCTAGTTGTGGTATTTAAATTTCTAATTTTATAGGTAAACGAGTCATAAATCATCAGATTTTGGGTCAGGTTAGCCATTTTAATTACCTTGGTTGTGATATCACATATGGAACCGATATTCGATTGGGATAGTAAGCTAACAAAATTTGGACGCATATGTGGGACGATTTATTGGTACCTAGAAAATAAAACACAGAAGATTATTCGAATGAAATTTAATAAAACTGTGGGTGTCCCCACATTCCTGTATGCTAGTGAGACATGGACTCTTGGTAAAAGGGAAGTACAGAGGATTTATGCAGCCTGGAATGAAATTTATAAGAGGGAGTCAAGGTTGTTCTCTCCTGGATCGGAAAAGGAACGAGGATGTTAGACGCGTATTAAACATTGTATCGTTGGTCCAGAAGATTGAAGACCACAGCAGGAGTTGGTGTAAACACTTGAAACACATGCCTGATATCCGTCTACCTGTGGCTGCCTTGGGTTATCACTGGGAAGACACACGTCGGTAGAACGAGGAGGAGATGGGTTCTGGAACAGATCTAGGCCCCAATACTTGGAGATGATGTTGAACTTTATAGGCTTCTAATGAAGTAAACACTAAAGAAGCGTTGTAATCTGACTAGCATTTTCAGATTTTAAAACATCTTCAGTTTGAAACCTGCATGGTTTTTAAATGGTTTGTTCCAAACAGAAAATGGTTTAAGTATTAAAAGCGCTAATTAGATTACAACTCTTATACATAGTACATTTGAAGACTAAAATTTGAATAGAGAGGCCACTAACACATTGTTAAAATTATTATTCATAGCCGAGCTGTTACGCCGTTATAGCTTGTTGTTAATTAGTGACAAACGTTTCGGCAACACCATTGGAGACCATCTTCAGTGTTGATAGTTTTTTGGCAGATATTAGCCAAATCATCCCAGTAAAGTCGAACTCGGCCTAACAGCCCGGCCATTAACGATAATTTTAACCATGTTGACCTCGACCGTGAAAGTTTAAGAACTAGTACAGTAACGCTATGTTACATATAAATATCTCATATTAACATATAAACATAAAAACATCATACTCTGAAGCATCAACGGAAGATGATGTGATGTAATCCAAGACAAAAGGACAATAGTTGAAGTTTTTGTTATTATTAATGACACTTTACATCTTCTTAACAATTTCGAGACGTGCGGACAAATTAACTCGTCCGTCGAAAAAATACCATACAGGACGAAGGTCGAGTTAACACGTCTTCACGTTTCAGTGCGTGTATTTCTTAAGCGACGAAATATAGTCGGCTGTGAACAGCTGTAATAGGGCTGTATAAATTACCTAGTTTATAAAAGAATTCATAGATGGCATCAGCATTCTGGAAAAGGAATTACCGCACATTTCTATACACGAGACAAGACAGCTTTTTGCCGTTCTCAGTGTAATAATGACGCCATGCTTCCGGCTAAACTTTGTACCGTTTCGTGGTGTGTTTATCTTTGTTTTCTTAACTTTTCATACAATTTTTGAATGTTTTGTTATATATTTTAGTTACATTAGAGTTAAGTTTTTACTATTATCGTGACTTTACGGGACGAATATCTGTCCGTTCAGGAACTTGAACAGTTAGCAAACGAATCTGGTACTGAAATGGACGATAGTGACTTGGATGACGAATTTGTACACAAAATTGATGATACCGATTCTGAAGTAGATATTAGTGGTGTTGTGTCAAATGTGCAAGAAGAGCCAAGTACATTTCATGAACTCGATATTACTGTCAGGCCTGTAACGTTCCTCTGTGTGTGTCAGAGTGATTTAAAGGATTCAATACGAAAGTGAATTACAAGGTATAAATAGCTTTTTTACTTTTATAAATAACTGGAAAGTATTTATTAGTTCTTGGAATTTTTGATGTCCGTGACGTGTGCGTTGATTAACTAATTATAAGTATAACGCTGCCGACCCGGAACACAAAGTTTTATATTGGTAAAAATGCAAAATTCTTAAACGATCAGACACAATACAAATCACACATATTATTCAAACATATCACCCCCCCCCACATACACACACAGCATCGATCTTTCAAAAGACGGCGCCGTCGCCAAGAACAAGACGGACAACGACCCCAGTGGCAGCCTCTGACGAACTTATAATAAGCAAAAACTGATTCAGACTGAGGTAAAAATTTTACATTTTTACCGATATAAAACTTTCTTCTAGTACGCAGGCTTTCACGGCCGTTGTCACTAAAATTACTTAACGCTTCCAGGCTGAAAGGCCGTGGTCGAATGCTTGAGCTTGTGTAGCTAGACGTTTCGGCCACACCATCGATGGCCATCTTCAGTAGCAAAGAAAAGTTCGTGAAAGATGGAATGCCGAACAATTCGCCCAGTGAAAAGGGACAAGAAATTGTAAGAGACGGCTATGCTGGTTCTATTTTTATATAAATATAAATAGAAGTTTTAAATAGAACCAAAGTAGTCGTCTCTTACTATTGCTTGTCCCTTTTCACTGGGCGAATTGTTCGGCATTCCATCTTTCACGAACTTTTCTTTGCTACTGACGATGGCCACCACCGGTGGTGTGGCCGAAACGTCTAGCACTGTAACAACAAGCATTCGACCACGGCCTTTCAGCCCGGAAGCGTTAAGTAATTATAAAACTTTCTGTTTGGAGGTCGGTAGTGTTATACTTATAATTATAATGTAAAGATATAACATTATATAATGTTACTTATAACATTATGTAATGTTATATAATGTTTTATACATGAAAATAAATAGATGTAAAAATCTAATTTTACCACTACAAGGTGAATAGTAAAGTGTGTGTGCTAACAGAATTTTTTTTTTAATTCAAAACATGTACACATAAAACTGAAAATGTGAAAACAAAAAAACGTTGGATACGTTGTGCAACATATCAAATTAATGAAGAAAATCTCCTCTAGAAATCGATTATCTTACATAAAAGTTAAGTAGAACAGTTTTGTAACAGTAAAAATTAGAAATAAGCCAAAAATCTGCCGTTTCTGGTTGTCAGCTACAACCGGGAGGCTTCGGTCTCAAAAGTGTCTTAAAACTTGCTCTTTTGGATGTACTTTTTATTAAATAAATATATACGTTTACATACTTATTGAACTAACAATTCAATCCTTTATGTGGGTTAAAAGTTAAACGTCATTCGCAATTTGCAAACTTTACGTTACAGGTGATAATGTTAACTTTCAGACACGTGAAACTTTACGTTGCAGGTAATAATGTTAACTTTCAGACACTTGAAAACTACACGAGACGTAAATTGGCTGAGAATAGTTAGAATACAACACACAATCGCTCGTGTATTAGATCACGTAAATGGAATACATAGCTGTATGGCGTATTGTGTTATCCATGCCAATGTAGAACTTTATAATTGACTATATTGTCTAGTACAGCTTCAATAACAATTGTTTATCCTGTGAGATAGAAATTGCTTTAGTACAAATCATAATATTCAGATATTCGCATATTAATAATACAGATAATTTTAGCACTGTAAACTAACAACGCAATGGAACTGATCGTGTTGTCTACCTTCTATATACACATGATGCTATGAAACCATTGAAGTAACTTTAATATATTTTACCAACAATGTAACGGTTTCGCTATAAAGTAACAAGTGGAGGCTGAATGTATCAATTGGTAAAGCTATCAACAGAACACTAACTATTAGTACAAAAGCGGTACAAGAATCATAACCAAGACAAAGCAGCGTAATAAATCTCACTGCAAAGTAAATGAAAAAGTAAATTAATTAAATGGCCTTACCTTAAATACATTAAATTTGTTAGATGTCATCGTCAACATCATCAACCTCAAGGATTAGGCTTATCGTGAACCTGTTCTCGGACCTACTTTGCTCTCTCTTCCCCATCGGTCAAAATTCCTTTGCTATCACTGGAATCCTGTCACCCACCGAAATGTTTGCACCAACTTCTTTTGTTGTTTCTTAACGATTTCAACAATGGGTCAACCACCAGTGTTGTTCTTATGTCCAAAATCTTATTTACAGAACAGTTACGACATTACAGAACAGTCTACGTGTTTGTCGAATGTGCCAGAAGAATCTCGTGGCATACGTGACTGTCAACGCATTCGCGAGAGATTTCTCGAAGCCACCAGCGGCGCGGACAGTGTCAATGCCGCAGTTAATTACGTAGTTCACACGGGCGATAAGACGCAATTAGGAACGTTCTTGTCTGTGAGCGCAGGTATAAATACATGGCGGCAGCGGCCTTAGTTTTCAGTATAGTTGCAGTATATTTACAGTGCGGTTCGAGTTATTATCGGACGATATTACTGTGCGCGTTCAAGTGGTTATTAGTTAAGTGTTTTGTTTTATAATCGGACGGTATACTGTAATACAATTGTGTTTTAATATTGGTTGACATTTATTTGCGTGTGAACAATTTTTATTTGATTTGTTATAAGAGACTATGTTGTTAATTACGAACTGTTAACTGTGAAAATTAAAGCTGGTAATTAGTAACTTAATTGGTGTCTTGTAATTTGTTTCCACTGTACCTCTATAAGGATCAAGTAGACCGTCGTAACAATATGGAGAATGGTACAGCCCAGAATAGTCCTCACAAACCTCATCTACGCTGCTTGAATCTTTGGTTTGTCTCTTTCTGTCATAACTCTGGTTTCATCTCCATACATCGAGGCTGGTACCAGCTAAGTGTTAAAAAATGTATCCTTGTTTCTTTCTTTGCCTTATTTTAAAGCTATCTGTGAATTGTTTTACAGATATTCCTAAATTTGTTCATTTTTTTAATCCAGATTTATTCTGTCACATATGTAACCTAACATCCAAAGTAATTGAAATGGTGGATTTGTTCTACAATCTTTGTAAGATATACGATGTTAAAATTTAATCAGACGCTTTGTACATATGCATGTTGTGATTCAACATACTGAAGCGTTTAAGAGCCATGTAAAGAATTATAAGTAACACTTATAAGCTCTTAACCTACACCGGTAATCAAATAATTGACATGTAACAAGCAGATACATGTGACAATGTTTCAGATACAGGGCTTACACCAGTTTTTATACTAAATAGATGTTTAGAAGTATGCAAAAAGTTCAAATATTTGACATTTAGTGAAAGCGGAAGTTGAAAGTCGTGCTTTCAACGGATAGGTATGAAAGTAATTATGACTCCTTCACAACGTGAACACCTTCTTTCAGACTAAGAAATACTACTGAGAAACGTAGAAACCTCCTAACAATTGTGGTTTAGGAGAATAGTATTATTATTATTATTAATCCGGCTGTACAATGTTGACACATTTTCCTGAACGAAAGATTCCAGAAATGATTGAATTCTTATCCTCCACTGCTGTTTGTCCATCCAAAGATCTTCTTCAATTTCTTGTTCCCTCAATATAGTCTGAATTTCTTCTATCCACGTGATAGGTGGTCTTCCTCTTTTCCTTCTTCCTGATGGAGTCCATTCCATAACTCTCCTTGAGAACCTTTCCTGTGTCATTCTTTTCGTGTCCATACCATTGTAGTTTTTTAGTTTTGATAAAATCAACAATTGAAATTTCCACATTCTTTAATGACTTTATATCTAATTTTCTCACGTGTAGATGCTCTTGCCGAACGTCTCTAAATTCCATCTCTGAAATAGTATTATAAGGTCTATAGTAATAATTAGGATTATAATGCAAGG
This sequence comes from Magicicada septendecula, assembly GCA_034769895.1. NCBI lineage: Eukaryota > Metazoa > Arthropoda > Insecta > Hemiptera > Cicadidae > Magicicada > Magicicada septendecula. The sequence goes on along the minus strand of CM068373.1, from coordinate 25,487,114 downwards.
TGGCGCGCGGCGGTTGCGATTATGATGCGTTGAGTACCATAAAGGAAACAGACCTGTGCTACATGCAAAAACAGTTTGCTGACTAGATTCAAAGTCATAATACGTATATACACCTGGGCAGCGCGATAAAGGCAGGTCTGTTACGACTTGCATGCGTTTCTACACTCGAGTTTTCCAAATGGGTAATTAACTGATTAGCGGAAAATCATGATCACACTCTGTTAAACCAACTGAACTTAACTGGGAACAAGTGACATGGACAGATTAATTGTAAAGTGTATTACTAATGTAACTGTAGGTGATTGGAGCAAGACGGAGATGAAAAATTAATAATAATTTATGACAGAAAATATTTATGCACAATAAAATTTAGTTGGTGTTTCAAGGAAAGAATTGTGAAAGACGCCGTAGACCAATTGACTTTAAATTTAATTTTGTAATCTAGAGAGTTTAAAATTATTCTACCAGAAATGTTAGTGGAGCAATTCCGTTATAACAGTTGTAGGACTTGATTAAAAAACTGTGTAATAATATTTCAGAAACAAAGAATTTTATCGATACAACTTCAACAAAAAACTGTTAATATAATAGATTCACTTATAATCTGTTTTTTTATCTATAATTGTCGTTTATTTACAGTTGTCTACACACAACGTTAATATTTATAAACTTGAGATTTATTGTAAAACTCGTAATTAATAATTGTAAGTATGATTTAAGCTTACCGAATGTTTCAAATTAAGTTTTATTAATTAAGAATTATTCTTAAGAATCTTAATCTGTTGATGTAAATTTAGTTAAGACATGTACGGTACCTACATTTTTTACTAAATTTTGTTACTAGGTTATTTTCATTAGCTTTCTGAATTCGTTGATAACATTTTTAAATACTTCTATAACGTGTCACCTACGTTATAACATCGGGAACCTGTGCATACTTACCTCCTGTGCATACTTACCTCTGATCAATTGCACGGGCTGCCATACTCGTAATCAAATTTTAATTACTAGATAAACCAGCAGTAGTTATAACTAAAGGAACTTTTACATGGGGGTCTGATGATTTATTCACTCACTGTTTTAGTGTAAAGTAACGACATCTCTTTATTAAATCATTACTACAACTGCTCTACATAAATATTCCCATATAAGGGTTTCTGAATAAAAGATTACAATTTACAACAGATTTTGGTAAAGAACTGGGGCAAAACACATGGATTTATCAGTGCTAGCATTATCCACGAATCCGGGACCTTAAACTTGTTTATGAGTTAAGCTCGCTTATTTTTATTCTATAATAATATTTGGGGGCCATTTGAAGATGGACTTAATCTAAAAATTTGTATCAGTGAAGCTATACATATATATCAGCATTATTCGGTACTACAAATATTTTGAATTCTAAAACATACTACAACTTATAAAGTGGTTATCATTAAAGTCTTTCTATTTTTTTTTTTTTTTATTTCAACTGTCTTTAATAATTCATTGGTTACAAATTTAATTAATCACGGAGAACAAGTCTCCGTGTCACCTGCCATATCCATCAGTTTACTCGTAGTCAGGGTCCTTGATCCTTATGGTGTTCGTCAGCGGTTGATCTTAAGTGGAGTTAACTTTCCTGTTGAAGTTCCTGAAGTGGTTAGTTCATAATGAAGTAGCGTGGAGGTTCTCAGAAGTCTCGTAGTTAAACATCGTTAGTAGTATAAGTGCCGTAAATGTTCTTGTTTGTTGCAGAATCGCACGTCACATTATTGTTTATTAAAGTTCTCACTTTTTGTAGCCCGTACCATATTATTTAAAACAACATAGACATCTTACAAAATTAAACAAATGAGATGTCATCCCTTACACAGTTATTTATGCTTTTCGGTTTTTAACATTTAGACTACTACCACATTAATTTGGCAATACTTTTGTTACACATTGTTGTAACTGTCTTCTAAATACAAATATTCTGTCTTTTTCTGAGACATGGTTCAAGCGCGTGTTTTCTACGCGAGCGCTTCATCTCGACTCTCTACTATATAGGAAGGGTCAGTTAATCGCGCGGAGTTTACGCGTCGCAACAAAATAGTTCCACATTTATCCTCTATTTAAGGGGTTAAAGTTTTACCTTTTAATTATCCAAAGATATTCTTAATTACAGACTTCATTATAGTACACTACTGTGGTCTTGTTTATTTATTTATTTAATAATAATTTTCAAGGATTATTAGTTTGTTTAGGGGTCGGTATTCAAGTTAATTCCGGTTAGTGCATGTCTATGCAGGGTTAATTAACAAGGGTTTCCCTATCTGTACACTCGCATTCCTTTTATTTTATTATTAAAACTATTTATTAAATATTATTATTATTTATGATAGCGATAAAATTTAGTTTAAATGTGCGATTTATTAAAATTTCAAATTTCTCAGCTTTTACATTACCTATTTATCAATTATTTTATTTTTAATTAATGAAATCGTCACACTTCATGCTCTTAACTGTTAACTGTGTTTTCAATTTTTCTGTTGGTACGCAATGACAAAATACAACTAATAGTCTATTACGTGAGGCGTGAACTAAGGCGCTATCTGGCGATTTTGAGTCAGTGTCCATGTAATTTTTTGATTCCTTTTGCTATTGCTTCCTATATGGTTCTAGAACAAAGGTAAGGAAAACTTTTGTCCCGCTCTCACCCCTAAAGGGTTGAAATCTACCCCTGAAAATATGAAACGACGCGACGATGCATTTTGAAGCTCTGAAATTAGGTAGTTATAGGTTTTTGGGGGGCTGATTACAATTCTGACGTCCAAAATTATATTCGACGCAAAGGGTAGTTTTTAAAGGGTTGAAGGAGACTATAATCAGGGGGTGTAAGTAGGTATTAAACTTCGCGAGAATGCCGGTCAAAGAGGCGAAAGTGAGTACCTATACGTTTTTGGGGGGTGCTGATTACGATTTTGACGTCAAGGGATACATCTGACGCAAGAGTTTAAAACCACCCCTAAAGGGTTGAAAACATTAAACAACGAGAGGATGTATTTTTAAGTTCTTAAATTGGGTGCCTACAGGTTTTGGGGTGATCTTTAACCTACATTTACTTAAACATCACAACATTAGTAACATTTAACAAAATATTACAACCCTTGCACAATAACAAACAACTCCGACGCGCAGCTGATGCTCCAAAAAACACGTTCCAGCTGTAAGCAGTGAGCATCAGGTAGCGCATCAGGCCTCTTCTGGTCTCCGCTGGAGGGTCCGTGATTTTAGCAGTCATAATTCAAAATTCAATTAAAAAAATATATATATTTCTTTCGTGATTATAAAATTTAATCAAAGAGAAGTCGAACCATAAAGATTACATTATTTTATTAAATTAAATATTCGATTGATATATAAAGAACCGAAAATTCAGACAGTGAGAGATTTCAACAGATATTCTTTTGTTTACAATAGACGTTACAAAAATAATAATGATACTTAATTTTATTGTCAATTTGAAAAAATAAATTAGTTTAGTATAAATTAATACGATCCCAGGACCGTCCCCTAACATATTACGTACGATAACAAAATCTAAATGTTGGAGCGCGTGTACGTTTGTGGTCATAACTCGATCAATTTTTGAGAAAAAAAATTTAATCAAAATGTATTTTGTAGGACATTTAAAAAGCTGAAACTTTTTTTGTACACACTACAGTCAAAAATCCTACTGTACACTAGATATTTTGCCTAGAATTCAAAAATATTTTACACGATGTCGACAAAATACAAGTTTAAACTGCTGTAACTCATCGAATTTTAGTCATAAAGGAATGAAACAAAATTAAAAATTTCGTATAAGCTTTATTTTTGTCTATATTAATGTTTTGGTAAAATGCATTGTTACCGAGATATTTAATAAAAAATGCGATTTTTACAGAAAATTCAAAACCTTGAATTGTCTTAAAACGTTACGCGTTACTGTACAGCAATACATATATGCTTCAAAAAGTTGAGGACATTTTTAATATAATAGTAAAACGAAAAGTACAGTATCTGGGTTTAATATACATATTTGACAAAATGGCGGACGTTCCTTTTTAAATTTCTTGGAAAAAAGTTGCCAAAATTATTATAGTTTCCTACAGAAGTCATTACTTTTCAAGTTAGACAAGTGATTAATCCACCATTGTTTAGAACATTACCAGAGCTTTCATTTGATACTAACTTAATTACGATCTAACCATTTTTCGCCGAGTTATATAAGTTTTAATCATGTAATTTGATCAAAAAGCGGTGAATCGCCATCTTGCTGTGGCTGTATCTCAATAATCATTTGACATAATGAAACCAAGAAAATAGAAAAGTGTTTGTCTGTTAATAAGCTTTAATTTTGATTTATACAAATTGTTTGCAAAATGGCGTTGTGTTTTAGTTATTTGCAGATTAATGTTAAAGACGCGTTGATTTAGAAAAATTTTGAACCCTTGTAACTCGGAAATAACGCACTTTTTTCAAAAAAGTGTTTACCACCTTTTTGCTTACAATTTGATTCTCTATCGGTTACTAGGGTTAATTAAATTTTGTTTTTTTAACCCCCGAAAAAGGGGTGAAAACAACCCTTAAATTTAAGAGCGACCCAAAAAATTTCCTTAACTTTATTCTATAACCTTTTATGAAGACATTGCAGAAAAATCAGAAGGATCCATGGACACTGTCTCAAAACCGGCAGAAAATTCCTCACGTAATAGACTATAACACGTGTGCGATAGATGGGTCTGGCAACGTGCCAATCTCATACGAACTCGCAATACTGCTCCAGTCGAATAGTAGTAACAAAGCGACAGTGACTTCTAATCCTGTGGTAGCCTGGCAGTCACGTTCCTTCTTATTGTTTATTTGTATTCGTACGGATAATTAAGTAAATCACTTCATCGCTAGTTTCTGATAGTAAAAAGACGGAGGGAGAAGCAGTTATGCTTTGAAGATTTTTGTAGCACTTGTTACTGGAAGACATTTGGACGTACGGAAAAAACGTAATTATTATGTAGAATATTAACATTTATTGAATTAGAGTACGTAAAAATTGAAGAAAAATATGTCTAGATGACCGTAATTATATAGTTTATTCGACAAAAATAAGAGCTTAAAGGTACCCGGAATCCCTGTACCAATTAATGGTAACATATGGAGCATTTTCTCAGGAACTACTTGCACTAACTGTATCAATTTTTTTTACTATCTAATGGAACATTGTTACATATTGTAACGGCGTTGTTTTTAAATTGAAGTTTTAGTTCGCCCCCCCCCCAAAAATTATATCCTCATTTACGTTAAATATAAGGAAAAAATTTAATTTATAAATAAAGTAAAATTAGTTCTACAGCTTATTTTTTTAAAACAACTGTTAAAATATGTGTCTTTGTACATTAAATATCATGTTAAAGTTTCAACATGATTGATTAAATAGTTTTTGAGGAAATGTTCCTTTTCCTGAAAAAATTTAATCTGTGAAAAACAAGAAAAACAAAAACGTTCTTTATAATAACTTTATATTTCAGATGACTTAGAACATTCCTGGATTATAGTCTGAGGAATCACTAAGTTCTTCTTCTTGTTTCTTTCTTTTTAGTCTTCTTTGGTGTCTACCCTTTTCTTCACATTCTGATATAGCTTTGTCCAAAGTGCGTATCCTTTCTTGATCAAGCATTTTCAATGCGTTAACCATCCGAGTACCAGGATTAATTCCCAGTTTCACAAAAGCTAAGCATTTAATGTTATTGCTATCATTGTAGCATGCCAGTGCATCTAAAACAGGAAATTGAAGTGTTTCTAGGCCCAATAATGTTGATTTTGGAATCCGTGTCCAAATTATGTGATTCACGCTCTAAGTTATGTTTTGAATTGTTCCATGGTGGCATTTATTTAGAAGATTTTCACTAAATAAATCTCTAAAAATAAGTTTGATTTGTGACATAATTGCAGGTGACATTCGGTGTTTGTGACTATATTCTGTGTTGTCATGCATCGACCTGTTATACTTGTACGATGAGCTGGGACCAGTAAAGAACAACCAGTGAGCTGGTTCAACGTCACTCGATACTGTGTGTAAGGTATACTTCAAAAATTTATTTAAATATGAAAAAAGCTTTAAACCCCTATTAATTATATATTGCTGTAAAGAGAAAACCTTGTGTTTTAATATTTCAATAAAAATAAAAATATAAAAAAATTTTTGTTTTGCTTTCCGAGTACCTTATTATTAACATTAGATTTTTACTGGATATGAAAGAGTATAAAAAGCAGATAGAATTATCACATCTAGTTATAGTTTTGAGTCTTTTCCATATACGCCGACCCCATGTAGGCTTAAACGTTTGTGTCATTAAATATAACCTACAAAGTTTTGTACAATACGTCTTTGCATCTTTGCACACACACACAAAGAACAAACGTTTTTATGTAGAAGACAGCGTATAGATAAAGTATGAAACTCACAACCAACTTTCCCTTATAAAGATTAAGAGGGGGGTTGTAAGCGTTACTTCGTCCATGGTGGGATCATCTGCAAAGGATGACAGAGGATCGATTACCGAAATCGTCACTAAACTATAAAGCTATTGGTAGAAAAGACGTGGGTCGTCCGAGGATGAGATGTGTGCCAGAACAGGTTTATTTAACGTAACCCATGAAGAGAACAAGAAGACAGTCTTCTCAAATGCATCAGTAACGTACTCTTTTATTCGCCAATTGTTACCTTTGTCTAACATTTAATAGCGATAACCTGTTAAAATCTATAGAATAACACACTTTAAATTCTATTTTATGGAAACATTATACATGGGGCAGAATTCAACATCTACACAGACCCAGAAGCGGCATCTTTTGTGTTTAATAGATCCTCAGTTCTGGGAGTACAAATAACACTAGACACAATAACATTAAAAACAATTGGAACATATCCGATGAATATGGCGAGTAGTAGAACTAAAAATAATCTTACAATGATTAATTATCTTTCTTTGAGAAAACGCAGAGTTCACCGGCACACAAGCATAATAAATCATCATCATCATCTTCTTGAAGGATTAAACCAAGAATGGTTTGTTCCGGTCTCAAATAGGCAAAGTTTACAGCTGGTCACTGCAGCGCTTCCTCGGACGTTCCTTACCTCTCCGTCTCCTCGGCTTATAGTTCCATGTTTGTTTGGGAATGCGGCAGTCATCCATTCATCAAAGACGTTCCCATCAATTCAGCCGATACTGGGCGATCCTGTCGGGTATACTCATAATAATATTCAGTTCCTACCGTATATATGTGTTTCTTCTATGATCATGGAGAGTATGCTACGTGTCTGAGAAATCTCATGCATATATTGTAACATGACATTTAGAACAACATAATATCTTACCTGATTTAATGAAGACTTTGATTAAGAAGCTAACAAGAAGAACAATATCTTCAAAGATGATAGTGAAGAAGAACGACTAACAATTTCAGACTGACTAGTAAGACAACTGACCGTACCGAAATTAATGATTTAGGCTAAGTGATGCAGATATCTTCAGACCCCAGCTATGACAATAAACTTTCAGTATTGACCGAACAAAGATTTATAAGGACAAATGGCTTATGAACCAGGACTATAAAGAAACAAATGGTTTCAGTTGATGTATCATTAAATCCAAATAATCAAAATGCAAAGTGAGGGATAATAAACCCAAACATATAATATTATGTAAGAGAAATATTGTTAAATAATTAAGTTAATCAATGTAACAAAAATATAGATACAACTGGTTATAGATACAAGAACCATACAAAAAATTGTCACATATAGAGTTCATAGAGTTGTCCAGTAAACAACAAATTATAACATGGTCACAATAACATTTATAACAAGAATAAAACACAGATAAACAGTAAATGTAACAAGATTATTAGAACTGTGTGTGAGGTAGAGCAACAGTGTTCACTTTATTGTAATTTTTGTAACACAAAACATCAGTAAGTATACGGATGTTTAAACCCATGTGAATAGTAAATATGACATGGACAGTGTCAGAATAATTCATAAATTAGCTGACAAAGGACTAAATAATTAGTATAGAATTTATTTTGTTAAATGTGCATGTTTTATGTTATAGCACAGTGTTTATATAATAGTATTTGTGTTGTGTTTTTTGTATGTACCAGGGGATACAATTAATTTTAAGGAATGTCAATTTTATGATATTAATTCCATTTTTTGTTTATGTTGTGTTAACAAATATACCAATAGAGCTGATATTAAGCCATGGTAAATAAATGAATTAACCAAGCAGAATGGAATACAAAGATGTTTTGTTAAATGTCAAACACCTATACAGTTTGAGTAGAAAACAACTATTGTGCAAGGAATTGGTATAATCATAGCCATGTGGACATGAATTTAAATATTAGAATAATATATATTTTGTGTTGTTAAAATGACGTTATATGTTAAACCATTTTGATGAATGTTAGAAGTTAATTTAATTGTTAGAGATGTTATAACATGATGATGAAAATAATACTATTACATAGGCCAGGTGAAACCAAATTTAGTAAATTTTGAACAATTATATTAGAAATTTTGTAAAGCAAATGTGAAAGGGTTGATGCATTTATAGATAATAATGTATACACGGAATATGGAACCAAAATAACACATATCAAGTTATTTAAGAAAATTCCAAATAACAAAATTGAAACATCCATAGTTCTTAAGCAAAAACAGGCATGTTTGGTGTCTAAATATAACACATGTGAAGATCAAAATAATGCTGATAATGGTTTTAAACTCCCATTCAGTATAGAAAAGTTACGTTAGTTTAAAGATTTTGAACAAATTTAGATTCTGAAATAATAAAAGTTTATGACAATGTCTATTCGGATTGACCAACCAGGTTCCAAGTTTACCCTTAGCAACCAGAAATTTCGGATAAATAAAATGGGACTTCTTTGACAACGATCTTAGCAGATAGACGCGTTCTTAAATCGTCTTACATTATATGTTATAAAGTGTGAAAAAACAATACCAATAGATAAATACTGTTAGAAGTACACTATACAAACATTTTGCAACAGCAGAAGACTACCCATTAGATGGATGAGAAGGAATAATAATCAGAAAGAAGATTTGACGTGGACGAGGGACGAGAAGAAGACCTGACGTGTACGTGGGACCTATTTACAACCAAGAAAAGTACAAGGAGAGGATCTGGTGATCTGACATCTCATTATATCGTACTTCAACACATACACTTGTATACACGTAATTTAAGCAATAATCAACTGAATTACAGACACCATATAACACGAACACTAGAAACAACCACTAATAACACCATATAAGATTAACACCTTTTTAATCACAACAAGAACCTTTAATTCACTTAATAAATATCAAAGCCTGATATAGACATAACCTTTTTAAAACTGGCAACCACTATACGATTTCTGTGTGCACCTATCACTCTAACGTTGTAATATCCCATGATTGTGAACTTTTATTTTGATTAATAGTGTAATATTTTGTATAATTATAAATCCCCGAACCATATACGCCCTGAGATAATTGATATATTTTAATTTAAAACGTTAACAAAAAGCATTGTTTTGATCTAAGGAAGGAATACTGAACAGCTACTGCTGCCAACTGGTAAAGAAGACATATTTTGTACTACAATTGCGATTATTCTGTTTAAAAATTATTAAAACAAGATAACCAGTGTTTTTTTTCCAAATAAAGGATTCCACAAGGATATATGTTTGATGATAATTGTGAGTCATTATTATTGCCGTTACATTTAGTAAATAGAATTCACAGGTTGTAGCTGACCCGATAGTTGGCATCGGTGAGTGACGTCACGTAAAAGAAGCAGCGTAGTGGGAGTAAGCGGCAATTTACGAAATCATTCGCCGTTCGACATAATACATTTATAATTTACATCGACGACTCCAGTGCGAGTTTGTCGCTACACCCATATTATCGTTACAAATTGGCGCACCAACGTGTGAGGCGTGCAATTTAATATAAATTAAATTATTATTAATAGACAAATAAACCAAAATAAACAAGATGAGGAAGCGAGAAACATCGCGAAAACGAGCGGTCGAAGCCGAGAAGGTAGACGAGTTAAATATGGAAGATAAAGAAGCGACACCGGTCGAGGAAATAGAAATTATAACAAGAAAGGATCCGGAGAAACAACCAGAAGAAACCACACAAACAGAAGGCGAGAAGACGCAAGAGATGTTCAAATGTATTATGGAATATTTAAAAGAAATGAAGGAAGACTTCAGGAAGAACTTAAAAGAATTGAAGGAAGACTTCAGAAAGACATGGGACGAGAGGAATAAGAAAATGGAGGAAATAACCAAAGAAATAATAAATGATAGTAAACTGTGGCGGGAAGGATTAAGAAATGAGAGAACCGAAGAAATAAAAAATGATAGCAAACCAGAAACAGAAGAAAAACCAAACGCCAAAACAGAGGATCCAGGAGTAGTACTACCTGAAAAGAAAACTGACGGAAACAAAGAAAATACTAAAGATAAGGAAGTGGAACCAATGAAGAGAAGAAGAACACATCCAAAGAAATTAATGAAAACAAAGGAAGAAATGGAGATGATGAACCAGGGTTTATTTGATGATGATAATATCCATATGACCAACCATGAAGAAATCGTGAGTTCCGGGAATAATGGAAGTAGATTAAGGGTAATCTCAGAGATGATTTACCAGCAGACAGTAGTTTACCACTGGGAAAGGACCAGAGGTAAACTGAATAAAACATGGGGACTAGATCAGTTTCAGCACAGGACTGGACAGGGTATTCCAGAAAGATGGAAGTATGACATATTACCAGACTGGTATGACAGCACAGATGAATCACCAGAATGTGTTCCATTAGAGTACCATCCAGGACAGTTCCAGTGTACAGGTGCACTAAAATGTATTCCTTCAGGGTGGATGTGTGATGGTGAACCAGATTATGGGGTTTCAGATAAGCAAATAATTAAGAATTCAGACGAAGATCCTCACAGATATTTTTCATGCAATACCACATATGGACCAGAGACGTACTGGTGTATAAAACACTATGATAGAGGGAGCCGAATAAGCTTAGCAGCCAACAAAGGAATAGCGGCTAGAAAAATGAAATACAAGACAAAGGCAGAGATGTCACTAGTACCGGAACGATGATGAAGACTATGGTCATCCGGACAATGAGAGCAAATGAAGTGACAGACTACGGTTAAGTCTAATACCATACACCTCCACAAAAAGGGACGGATGCTACGCTAACCGACTACGGCCAAAGAACCATTTTAAGGAGACGAGAAATAAGTTTCATTGAGGAACAATAATATGAATAAAGAATAAAGAAACAGAACCATACAAATGAAGGTATGAGCAACTGACCGACATAACGAAAGTTACCAAAAGATCATCTATACTGGGTACAGAAGGACATATGACAATAAGCACTATAATTGGAATTGAAGAATTTATTATTATAAAACCACAAAATTCTAAAAATATAGTAAGAACAACTTACAACTAATGATTTATGAGAATTAATTTGGAATTGAAGAATTTATTATTATAAAACCCCAAAATTCTAAAGAAAGAGTAAGAACAACTTACAACTAATTATTTATGAGAATTAATTTGGAATCGAAGAATTTATTATTAAAAACCACAAAATTCTAAAAATATAGTAAGAACAACTTACAACTAATGATTTATGAGAATTAATTTGGAATTGAAGAATTTATTATGATAAAACCTCAAAACACAAAGAACATAGCAAGCTCATCTAACCAACTTTGATAATCCAAAATATAACTTTAAATCAAGCCAAATAAACAAATTTGAATATATCAGAATTCAAATGAATAGTAAGGACAACTTACAGTACAGTTTGATAATGTAATTATGAATCAAGCAGACAAACAACTGGGAATAAATTTCCAAATTCTAGACAAAATAAGCACCTCTTATTAAACACAGTTATGAACTTATTATGGGAATATAAAAGAAGGATGCAACATCCATAATTTAGAAGAAACGATAGTGCTATAAAATGAATAAAAAAGGACAAGTGTAGACAGTCGACGATGAAAATGAGACAAGACTAGAAACGAATTTACTACAAATAACCTATCATGATTGTGAGAGAGTCAACAACAAATGAAGATGCAAATACTTGTTATGTTTTAATTTAAATGAAGATAGTGAATGAAAAATGAAGATTAAGCAGTAATGATAAGGAAGGAAGGAATATAGTACCAATAAAAAAAAAAATAAAAATAAAAAATGTTATTAATATTGCCACAAGAAAATAAACACCTGAAAGAATCAATGGAAAGAAATATTTAGATCTGAGAAGTTAGACTGAGTGAACAATCCCAAGAATATATTATATTATTTTATTTATTTTAGTCGTGAATAGACTAGTGATTATTAAATGTGATTGACTGACGAGATAGCTCCAGCAATCGATATTATTTATGTATTATGTATTGTAAGGACAGCGGGGTATTAGGTCAAGAGAGCCACCCGACTGATTCCAGAATATATGGTGATTAATTTGTTAGGGAAGTAACATGTTCCAGGGATAGAACACTTATAATTAAAGACAAGTATACCAGATCATAATAAGAATAACAAATGATAATATGAAAAAGAAGGTAATTGATAATTTCAACAAAAACAATATTTTATTAAAATGATCAAATTTGGTGGCAGGGTAATATGTAACATGACATTTAGAACAACATAATATCTTACCTGATTTAATGAAGACTTTGATTAAGAAGCTAACAAGAAGAACAATATCTTCAAAGATGATAGTGAAGAAGAACGACTAACAATTTCAGACTGACTAGTAAGACAACTGACCGTACCGAAATTAATGATTTAGGCTAAGTGATGCAGATATCTTCAAACCCCAGCTATGACAATAAACTTTCAGTATTGACCGAACAAAGATTTATAAGGACAAATGGTTTATGAACCAGGACTATAAAGAAACAAATGGTTTCAGTTGATGTATCATTAAATCCAAATAATCAAAATGCAAAGTGAGGGATAATAAACCCAAACATATAATATTATGTAGGAGAAATATTGTTAAATAATTAAGTTAATCAATGTAACAAAAATATAGATACACCTGGTTGTAGATACAAGAACCATACAAAAAATTGTCACATATAGAGTTCATAGAGTTGTCCAGTAAACAACAAATTATAACATGGTCACAATAACATTTATAACAAGAATAAAACACAGATAAACAGTAAATGTAACAAGATTATTAGAACTGTGTGTGAGGTAGAGCAACAGTGTTCACTTTATTGTAATTTTTGTAACACAAAACATCAGTAAGTATACGGATGTTTAAACCCATGTGAATAGTAAATATGACATGGACAGTGTCAGAATAATTCATAAATTAGCTGACAAAGGACTAAATAATTAGTATAGAATTTATTTTGTTAAATGTGCATGTTTTATGTTATAGCACAGTGTTTATATAATAGTATTTGTGTTGTGTTTTTTGTATGTACCAGGGGATACAATTAATTTTAAGGAATGTCAATTTTATGATATTAATTCCATTTTTTGTTTATGTTGTGTTAACAAATATACCAATAGAGCTGATATTAAGCCATGGTAAATAAATGAATTAACCAAGCAGAATGGAATACAAAGATGTTTTGTTAAATGTCAAACACCTATACAGTTTGAGTAGAAAACAACTATTGTGCAAGGAATTGGTATAATCATAGCCATGTGGACATGAATTTAAATATTAGAATAATATATATTTTGTGTTGTTAAAATGACGTTATATGTTAAACCATTTTGATGAATGTTAGAAGTTAATTTAATTGTTAGAGATGTTATAACATGATGATGAAAATAATACTATTACATAGGCCAGGTGAAACCAAATTTAGTAAATTTTGAACAATTATATTAGAAATTTTGTAAAGCAAATGTGAAAGGGTTGATGTATTTATAGATAATAATGTATACACGGAATATGGAACCGAAATAACACATATCAAGTTATTTAAGAAAATTCCAAATAACAAAATTGTAACATCCATAGTTCTTAAGCAAAAACAGGCATGTTTGGTGTCTAAATATAACACATGTGAAGATCAAAATAATGCTGATAATGGTTTTAAACTCCCATTCAGTATAGAAAAGTTACGTTAGTTTAAAGATTTTGAACAAATTTAGATTCTGAAATAATAAAAGTTTATGACAATGTCTATTCGGATTGACCAACCAGGTTCCAAGTTTACCCTTAGCAACCAGAAATTTCGGATAAATAAAATGGGACTTCTTTGACAACGATCTTAGCAGATAGACGCGTTCTTAAATCGTCTTACATTATATGTTATAAAGTGTGAAAAAACAATACCAATAGATAAATACTGTTAGAAGTACACTATACAAACATTTTGCAACAGCAGAAGACTACCCATTAGATGGATGAGAAGGAATAATAACCAGAAAGAAGATTTGACGTGGACGAGGGACGAGAAGAAGACCTGACGTGTACGTGGGACCTATTTACAACCAAGAAAAGTACAAGGAGAGGATCTGGTGATCTGACATCTCATTATATCGTACTTCAACACATACACTTGTATACACGTAATTTAAGCAATAATCAACTGAATTACAGACACCATATAACACGAGCACTAGAAACAACCACTAATAACACCATATAAGATTAACACCTTTTTAATCACAACAAGAACCTTTAATTCACTTAATAAATATCAAAGCCTGATATAGACATAACCTTTTTAAAACTGGCAACCACTATACGATTTCTGTGTGCACCTATCACTCTAACGTTGTAATATCCCATGATTGTGAACTTTTATTTTGATTAATAGTGTAATATTTTGTATAATTATAAATCCCCGAACCATATACGCCCTGAGATAATTGATATATTTTAATTTAAAACGTTAACAAAAAGCATTGTTTTGATCTAAGGAAGGAATACTGAACAGCTACTGCTGCCAACTGGTAAAGAAGACATATTTTGTACTACAATTGCGATTATTCTGTTTAAAAATTATTAAAACAAGATAACCAGTGTTTTTTTTCCAAATAAAGGATTCCACAAGGATATATGTTTAATGATAATTGTGAGTCATTATTATTGCCGTTACATTTAGTAAATAGAATTCACAGGTTGTAGCTGACCCGATAGTTGGCATCGGTGAGTGACGTCACGTAAAAGAAGCAGCGTAGTGGGAGTAAGCGGCAATTTACGAAATCATTCGCCGTTCGACATAATACATTTATAATTTACATCGACGACTCCAGTGCGAGTTTGTCGCTACATCATTTATCCATATTACAAGTCGACATTTCTAACGGACGGTGTATTCAAGTGCACGCTACATAAATACAAGTAAACTGATCCACAATAACATTGTATGTAACGAAATATTCTCTGGTTACAAATAGACGAACCCGAGGTGAGGCTACATCTCGATAGTAAGTAACCCGATTACGAACGAACACCCATTATATTATCGTTACAATATGAAGACTAGACGGACGGCATAATAAATTGTTCTTAAATTATACCAGTTTCTAGATGAAGCCTATTACTTTGATACTGGCATTTTATGCAATAATTCAATTATATTATTTTATCTATAATTTAGAATTCAAATTGAAATACTTAAGAAATACATGTGTTAATAATTAAAAATATGATCCGATTTTAAAAAATAGAATTTAATTTTACATTGTTATTGTTTTATGCAGACTTGGCGGTGGACGCTACTAGGCCTTAATGCGCCACGAATAAATTTTGCCAACAAATTGGAAGTTGCGGCTTCGAAAATATGGCCTCCCTACGGGGCGTGGGACACTTACGCCGGGCGTTATCTAATTAATAAACATTTTTCCACAACAACTGAAGATAACACTATACTCGTTGAATACACTGGTAAAAGAGGATTCGTCCTTGCCGAAAAATATAACATTTTTGTTCTTCTTCTTCTGCACTATAAAGATTAGGCATTTGCCTTTTCCGTCCTTACAAACTTACGACCACCGTTTTCGTGGTCTTCCTATATCTCTTTTGCCTCTTGGTTTGTAGTTAAGTATCTTTTTGGGTATTTTCCCATTTCCTATTCTATTTACGTCATGTTTCCATCTTTCTTTATATTCAGTTATTTTTTATTTATTGCATATACATTTAGTTCATTTCGCACGTCTTCATTTCTTACTAAATCTCTTCTTGTGCAGACTTTGACCCGTCTCAAAAATCTCATTTCTGCTGCCTGTATTTTGCTGTCTCCTTTTTTGGTGTTTATCCAACTTTCACTCCCATACATAAGTACAGGTACAGCCATCGTTTTATAAAATTTTATCCTTGTGTCTTTTCGTGTTTTGTCAATTAGTGTTCTATTTATTGTGCCACATATTGCCTGGAACTTATTTATTTTATTTTCCATGTCATTGTCATAATTGTAGCTTGTGTCGCAGCCCAAGTATGTAAAATTTGATACTTGTTCGATTGGCTTATTGTTGACAATCATTTTCGACCTAACGGGATACTTGCCTTGAAAAGCCATAACTTTCGTCTTATGCAAGGAAATTTTAAGAATATATTCTGGACATATTGGAATTAGTCGGTGCACTGCCAGTTGTGATTTATCTCCTTCCTCTTGTATTATTATTTTATGGTCAGCAAATTGTAACGTACTCAGGTAAGTATGTCGCTCTAGCTGGACTCCAGGGTATTCCTTTGATTGCCATTTATAACATTGTTTACAATAATAAAAAATGTTTGTATTGTGACACAACTTGTCATTGACGTGTATGACGAAGTGTTTGAACGGGTACTCACGTGGTAACAGTAGTTACAAATGGTGTTTTTATAAGTTTAATCATTTTATAAAGTATATATTGTATTTATATATTATATAAAAAGTAAATTTGCAATAATAAGTTACAAAGAAACCACCATTATGCAGGTATTTTAAGTAAACTGTCCTTGCCATAATGTTCTCTTTAGTTTAAAATTTTAGTGAATGAACAGTGGACTCTATCCAAGGCTGTACTACAATTATAAGAAATAAAGGTAAAATAAACTAAATTGTTATATGCGTAACCTAAAATTTTATTATTTTTTCTTTATATTCAACATTATATAACGAAATAATAAATGTTTGAAACCAATTACATAATTCACAGCATAATATTGTTTATATTCTACTATGTCGCGTTAACAGGAGCTGGGAGTAGAAAGGGCGAAAAGAAAAATCATGGTGTTGGAAAACGCGTTTAAAGTTTGTAAATACTCTAGCATAGAAAGAGCAAATATGTATTTCAGTATTAAAAAACATAAATAATGATTAGATTAAACATTTATTTTTAAACAATTAATGATAAGTAAAGTACAAAAATAATATAAAATAAATTCGAGCCAAAATGCCTATATGCAAGTGAATGTATAGGATTTAATTATAATTTAGACTAACTAGAAATATTGAAAAGACGAATTATTAGAAAAATATTAGGCCCACGAAGAACTTCAGAAGTTTGGAAGTTAAGAAGTAATGACGAAATATGTCAAAGTATAGAAAATATAAACAGAAACAATGAGAAAAAGGAGACTATTTTTTTTTGACATTTATATAGAATGGACGACATTAGGTTAACAAAGCAGATTTTTAAATATCTGTGAGGGAAGAAGTCAGCATCAATTTGGATTAAATAAATCCAAAAGGATTTAGAAAAAAAAATATACACGCAGAAGAAGCAATTGAGAGAGAAGTTTTTCGGGCAACAATGTTAAAAATGGAAGGACTCCCAGGTAGGAGAGAGAAAAACGCAGGTTCAAAGTGGATTGAAGGCAGGAAAAAGTTGAAAGAATATTGGAGAAAAAGAAAACAACAAAGAATAAAGGATTGAAATTGGCTTGTGGTCCTTAGATGGCTGATACAACAAAAACAATTTTCGTCCATAATATAGCTCTAAGCTCTCAGCTGGTTTTGTGGAGTCTAGATATTTCAATGCTATTTACAAAATACTAAGGGTAAATATATACGTGATTGTGGTATTGCCGTGTTCTTAATATGCCACAAATTGGATTCTGTAAAAAAAATTGATTTTTTTTATTCGTCCTTTCTCCTCCGAGCTTCTGTATATTATTTTCTATTGTTTACATTTGTAGACTTCGGTGTCCGGAATTTGTGACAATAGCAGCTTTTCAGTTGAAAACCATGTTTTTTCGACACTTTTATTACACCTATTCTCGATTTCCATTTTCCAGTTACTTTTCCATTCTAGTAAACAGAAAATAGTTCTTCATTTATGAACGATGTTTACTTAATACTATTATATATTCAAAAACTTTCGAAGGTTATTGATGTTAGTAACGCGTAAGCGTTGCAGGATGTCGCATAGTTCGTACGTCAATTGTTTGCAAAAGTATTTTTCATATAACGTACAGGCTCACAGAACAATGTGCTTCCGCTCAAGCCTGTAAAGTTATATACAGCGATAAAGTTGTCGCCTTTGTGTTCGCTAAAGTAACTTGTAACTTACTACTTCACCCAACATGTTGTGCTCATGTCAACTAACTTGCTATAACTTTTATTAAGTGTGAGAACTTTGTAATTACTCTGCTTTATCAATACGTCCACCATTTCTCAGCACACCAAATTTCAAACGTTAATGTACTAAAACCTGCCGTAATAATTGGCACATACTCTACATTACGAAGCGCGTACCGAACTATTGTTATTTTATATCCTAGACATTTATGTACGCATCTTTCAAAGAATTTTATATATAATGCAATTAGTTTAAGTTTTTTATCTAATTTATAACTGATTAAAATTACAAGTATCAGTAAACTTAATCCACCTGAGGTGTTTTTAACTTTATAGACAATAAGATGAAGTATAATATTCATGTTTAATCTGGTAGCCAAGTCACTTAATCGAATTAATAAATTATTACCTTTCAATAATCCGCCGTGTGATTTCTTATAAAACTCTCCTATTACGCGTTTCGGAGACTATGCTCCACCTTCAGATAGTAAAACAAATCTATGTCACTCTTACTACATCGTTAATTACTAAAATGTAAATTTGCATTAGAACTGTACGCGATGTTGGGTGCGCAGCCGTTCAAGTTCAATCTGCTACTAAAGTTCAATCTAGCATAGAGTAGCAGATTGAACTAGAACGGGTCCGCACTCAGCATCGCGTACAGTTCTTATGCAAATTGACATTTTACTAATTAACGATGTAGTAAGAGTGACAGTTTTATTTTACTGTCTGTAGATCGAGCATAGTCTCCGAAACGCGTAATAGAAGAGTTTTATAAAAAGTTACACGGCGGATTATTGAAAGGTAATAATTTATAAATAAGATGAAGACCTTCTCACTTCCTGTCATTAGTTCTACACGACTCACTTTTAAATTTGTAAATATTCATAATCTAATCTATGAATTATGGTAATAAGTATGCTAATTTATTTAAATTATCATCTTGCAATCACAAGCTGTTGGAATACTGACATAATTAATAAACTATAGGCCTACTCTGTAAAATTGTAAACTCGTTTATTTTACAAAAAGATTTTGTAAGAAACTTTGAACTAAATCATCACCCAAACAGTCAATCAGTATTTGTTTTTCTAATTTACGTTTTCTACTAATTTACCTTAACAGGGTCTGTAATTTATATTTGTCGGTCAAACATTTTGAATTCAAAAGGTCAGACAGACTAAGCTAATAAAAATAATTATTTGTTATTCCAAAAAAGCTCTTTGGACTTTCGTCTTGCTCTTATCACAAAGCAAACACTGTAATAATTACATTTTATTGACACATTCTGTACGATCTTTAGGTCTAATGTGTATTTTGAGACTTTTGTGATCTTTCCAAATACTAACCGAATATGATAGTCATGGGTTTTATCCTTTAAAAAACGTAATCCTTATATATGATACTATTTTATTGAGAAGAAGATAAATAAATGTAGGGATATTTGTGGTACAATTCATAGAAATCTTAGACATAATACAAGACACAGCACAAAGATTAAGTTTTATAAGATATTTGTAATACCCACATTGAGGTATACAAGTGAGCCGCTTCAGATATCACGGCTGTGCAGTAAGCTATGAATCTGAATATAATATAAGGGAAAAGATAAATAAATTTTGGAATATTTTTGGTACGATTCGTAGAAATCTTATAAATTAGACAAGACACGCCACAAGGATTGAATTTTATAAGAAAATTGCTATACCCACGTTGATTTATGCGAGTGAGGCGTGAGTCATGACAAAAAATGAATGCAGCAAGATTCAGAATGCTGAAGTGTGGTTTCTTCGAAGTACTATAAACTACACATTGCCGGATAGAATAAGGAATGAGGATATAAGAACAGAAGTAAAATAGAGGACATAAATGAAATTGTTTCAGCTTACATAAGGCAATGGTGGGAGCCTCTGTAAAGGATGAGAGGATCGATTACTCAAAGCGGCACTTCACTATAAAGCCATTGGTAGAAGAGACGTGGGTCGTCCGAGGTTAAGATGGGTGCCGGAACAGGTTTATATAACCTAATCTGTAAAAAGAAAAAGAAGTAGAAGAAGAATTATTTGAAAAAATGCAGGAAAGTAAAATTTTGACATTTATACTGCCATGTTTAAAGGAAGTAAAGGAAAAGGAACCAGACTGCCAATTACACAACACAATAAAGGTCACTGGTCTTTTAATAAAGATGTCTAGTCGCATAAATTATGTAGACTACACTTACGTTTGCTGTTTTAAACTACAGAACTTCTGTTCCATCAGACTAAGGCGACAAGAAGGTTGAGAAGAAAACAATCGATTTATGTAGCCATACGATGTGCATAATCAAACAAAACATAATCTAATGTAAATCGATTTCTGACACACATAGTTATCTACAGTCGGGGTCGGAGTGTGTACTTTATGTGAATACAAATCACTAGTACTGAACTTGCTAGACTGTGTGTGTGAGTAAGTGGATTTAGCGAGACTGTAATTGGTTTACCGACTTTACTTCAGCATTGTCTGTAAGCAAATATATTTTACGTGCTTCACTGTCGGTGCTGTTGAAGCAGCGACAGCGTATGCACGAATCACCTGAAAATTGAATTTATAGTTGCTGGAAATTTGTTAACCGTAGACATGAAATACACATAAAGATCTTTTATTTATTAGAACTTAATATAACTTTGAAGTTATTGAAAATATCTTATATACGTACATAAATAAGCATTTATTTCGAATGCTAAGCAAGGTCAAACAAGCCCATAATTCCTAACCCATGATTCCCATTATCATCGTCATTATCATCTGCAAAAATTAAACCAAGTATGGTTTGTTCCGGTCTCAAACAGTCAAAGAGTCTAGAGCAGGTCACTCCATCGATTCCTCGGACGTCTCACACCTCTCCGTCCCTTCGGTTTATAGTTCCATAGTTGTTTGGGAATGCGACACATTCGCCAAAGATGTTCTCACCAGTTCAGCCGATACTAGCCAATCCTGTCGAATATACGAATAATATTCAGTTCCCGCCATATATATGTGTTTCTTTTATGAGTACGGAGAGTATACCCTGCCACGTGGTGAGAAATCTCAATTCAGCCGCTTGGATACGACTGGCCTGGTGTTTCATTAAAGTCCAATTCACAGACCCATAAAGAAACGGCCATCGCCTTGTAGAATTTTAGGCGTGTTTCTCTACTTGCTCAGTTAAGAGTTCGCCTGATGGTCCCGCAAAAAAAGGTGAACTTGTGCA
Organism: Magicicada septendecula; assembly: GCA_034769895.1. Taxonomy (NCBI): domain Eukaryota; kingdom Metazoa; phylum Arthropoda; class Insecta; order Hemiptera; family Cicadidae; genus Magicicada; species Magicicada septendecula. Next base: position 25,465,267 of record CM068373.1, on the reverse strand, counting down.
ACTTATTCACAACGTCGTTGCTTGTATTATAAGACAAACTGTAGCTCAACTCATGTCTCGCATAACTCTGACAGCGTAACTCTCTAGTTATTGAAATAGCTTATGTACAAAATAAATATTTATTTTGAATGTCTGAACAAGACCAAACAACAAGTAGCGTATACCTAATACTGTGAAATAGTTTATTCCATTTTATTAACTCCCAAACACGTCATGAACAGTAAGTTTGAAGAGAAAAATGTATAGCCTAAATGACATTGAGCAGACCCTACGTATAAATAAATTAATCCATTTTTGTCTTGATTTCTCATTTAAAATAGACGTTTGCTTGTGTGTCATAATATGTGAAGCGTCTTAAAGGCAGTAGACAGAAGAGCAATTGTTTTGTATTTCACCCTCAACGCAACTGTACCTATTGGAGGCTTTGAGAGTTATAGAATTCCAATAAAAACATTCCTAATAATAATAATAATAAAATCAAAAGAAGGCAGTTATAATGGTTTTTAACTACTTCCAAGAGCTCAAAATGTCCAATACGTGGTTCAAAGAAACAGAAAAGACATAGAATTCCAGAAAAAAGACAGACAATAAAGAACGCCAGATTACTCAAGAAGACATTGAAGATTGTTTGCCACTCAAAAATAAATTAAGAAATGCCCAAGGTTTTCAGGAAACCTCCAAGAAGAGGACAGATGGCATCTGGACTGACGAAAGGAAGGAGCTACATCGATCAAGAATGGAGGATATGTGGGAGAGAAGGAAGAGAGAGAATATGAAGAGAGAAACCAGTTGAACCGAACCTAGTCACCAGTGTGTCATACTTAGAAAGAAGAAGAAGAAGAAGAAGAAGAAGAAGAAGAAGAAGAAGAAGAAGAAGAAGGAGGAGGAGGAGGAGGAGGAGGAGGAGGAGGAGGAGGAGGAGGAGGAGGAGGAGGAGGACGCCGATGTGGAGTAGTAGGAGGAGGAGGAGGTGAGAAAAAATAAGAAAACGAAGAAAAGGAACTTACGGGATTTTGTGTTTAGCACCGCCTAGACTATTACCAGTAGGAAATATTCTTTAGAAAGTACATCGCTAAGGTAATCAAGTAACGAGTGTAGAGCGTAAGGCATAGGGTAGGGTAGATGTTGGACAGTTTGAAAAATGGGATATCAATATGGGATTGTGTGCAGTAAGCCGTTTGTGGGCCCACTCGTAACTGGCCGCCTGGCTGTGACGTAAACACTGACTGATACGGTAACGAACTGCTCAGCGACATGTCAAAACTTGCATGATTTTTGCACTTGTTTATTTTACGTTTTTAGTCAGCTTAGTGGCTGGTTTATCCAAGTGAAGACCTGAGATAATTATTATTACTGTAAGTGATTTCGTGGGATAGCTGATGCTATTTGTGATGAGTGACACAAAAAGAAACACGTACAAGAACAGATAACTGGTGATGATGAAGTTGAAAATGAAACTTTCGCTGATGAAGGAACTTTGGATGATGAAGAAACTTTGGCTGATGAGATTGTTGACTCTGTCAACAAATTGAAATTGACAATAATGAGATTGAAGAAGAAAATAAACTAAAATACAATCCGTTACATACTATATAATACTGTTCTTTATAAACTCTCTCTCTCTCTCTATTTTTGCACCTAAGCATTCAAAGAATTTCGACGAAACCGAATCATCGAAGCATGATAATGTTTTTAGACTTTTAAAACGTATAATGTGGATTAGGTTTGGTGGATTAGGTAAATCATTTCCAAACCACAGACGATCAAAAACAGAGCATGTAAAACCAAATTTATTCTCACTAAAACGTTTGCTAAACTCAATGACAGCAGCAATTATTTCTGTCTTGATGCGTTTACATATCAAATTTCTAGACTGTGGGGAATCGAAAGTGTGGAAGCGTTACGTTTTTCGGTGACGATTTTTGTGGAATGACCCCCAGCCTAAAAACGTTATCATGTTAAAAAGAAGAAGAGAGTGAGGGTAAAGTCGGTCACAAAGAATCGTTGGAAGCATTACAGCTGGCAGTGCGATACGCCGAACATGATATGCTATCGATATCATGTTTATGAGAAAGTAACGTGACTACGCTTTTAAAAATTCATTGAAAACTTACAAGCAAAAAAATTATTTAGAAGCAGTATTTATTATTTTATTTCGTAAAATGTTATATTAGATTAACGTGTTTGGATTTTATTAATGTTGACTTACTCATAACTTATTACAGTATTTTGCTAAACAATACATAGATTGTAATTTAATATTATTCTTTTTCATATAAGTAAACAGTATTTAAACATTTTAAGCAGAGGTAAAACTCAGTTTGAAAGAAAAATTAGGTTTAACCGGCCAGTTTGTTAACCCCCCCCCCCTACGGTCCGGAGATAACCGGTTAAGGGGCGTCCACTGTAATTTTAAAACAAATCTTTCATGTGTTTGCTAAATATTCATATGTAGGTATCATTATTTGTCCGTTATATGTACCGCCTGATGGCTCTGAAAATTCTCAAAGTGTATGGCGCAGTTTTAGATTTTCTGTATACAGCCTGTCACCATACAATTAAACGTTTATCAAACTGGATTGTTTTCACGTATAACTTACAACATCCCGACGGATTTGACGGTGCCGTTAACGTCGACAAATATGTTTTACATTGGAAAAATTGTATCATATCAGATTCAGACAGGTTTAACAAAGGGTAAAAGGTTGTTTTTTGTTGTTTTTACATTGAAACGTTTACACGAGTTAATCAAAAGTTTCTACTCAAGTCTCAAACTTGGTAGTTGAGGTAAAAGTTCCTCTCTTACCAAACTTTGCTCGTCGAATACTTCGTTCTTAGAGATAAAAATATGTGTCAGCAGTGACACTGTGTAAAAAGTTTCCTCTTCCAGGAATGTAGTGTTTAGTAGAATGGGTAAGGCATAGACATATTTTAACTTACGTGTCCTGTTCCTTCGATGTTATTGTTAACAAAAGGAAAAGCAAACATAGTCTTTGTAGTTGGCTGCTTATTTTAAATTTTAAAAAGTTAATTTGTTCCCAGCTTATATTTTAATGGAGTTTTCATACTTGTAGTTGAGTAAAGGTATAAAAAATGAGACAATTTTTGGGCAACATAAGGAGTGGGTCAAATTTATTAGAGAAAACTGTTGTTTGATAATTTCTAGTGACGAATAAATTTTTTACGTTTTGGTAATTGATTACACATAATTTTAAAATATTCATGGTTACGTTCCGACAAAACATATCGTCAGGTTCAGACATGTATTGGTTAATACATGAATAATTAGCAGACGTATATTGTAACGATACGAATTTTCCTTGACGTTTCGTAAAATTCACTTTGGGATCGTCTTCAGTTTATAATGATATACTTTGCTCGTGTCGCTCTTTAATAAGCCCCACTGTTGTAGGCGCCAATTTTGTAACGTTTCCTTTTTTATGGGTTACAAAAATAAATATATGAATTTGTAAAAAATGTTGTTTAAATTTAATTAAAGAGAAACATATTTTTCTTTTTTTTTCTTTATTTATTAATTATTTATTATTTTATTTATTTATTATATTAGTCCTTAATTCTTTTAATTACTGTTTTAGTTGATTTATTGTGTTATAATAACAATAATTTGTTTCCTGCGTTAAATAGATTATGAAATGTAATAATCGATTAGTGGTATTCAGCTATTCAGTGATTGTACTCCTTTGCGATGTTATTCTCTTCTTCCTTGAAGTCCAGGTTTCAAGTGCTACGTGAAATTCTTCTAAATATATGTTCACCAAGAAATAAAACTCAAAATTGGAATGTTAAATGAATTTATTAATCTAATTGTGATTAATCGACTTTGAATCGAATTACTAATCCACAGCTCGAAAACTCATATCTCAGGGCAAATTGTTTTCTTTATATAAATTATTAACATTGAATTATAGATTCTTTTAGCTGTTATCATAAGTCAGAGAAAGGGTAATGCTGAAAGGTACAATTCTTACAATTAACAAGCTCTTAATTACAAAAATAGAAATAATATTTAATATAAAAATTTAGTAATATTTAAATTTTTCGAACCAAATGTCTAAGCGAAAGCTGACGTCATCACAGTTGAGTGAGGCCTGTAGGCAGATGACTTCATTAAAGATGGCCGACTTCTTGCTACGTATTTACGCCAAGATTTTCTCGTCGATTCTTCTTCGAATAAATGATGATTCTTTATGTGTCCCTCATCAGAGCAGTAGTGATTAATTTTTCTTCATCGTAGTGTAATTATTCTGTATTAGTGATCCGTTTTTGTGGGTTCGGTAATAGGTGTAGTTTAAAAGTGTACCCGTTCAAATAGTTCGTCCATAACGTTGTGCTGACATTCACATTAAATAATTTCTGATTAGTGCCTGGACTGTTCTAATATCTTGATTACCTTCCAATCTTCGTAAAGATAATAGTTGAATTTATTTTATTTGATTTTAGTGTTAGTAACTCATATTTTAAATTTATCTTTTTTTTATAGGTTTAGTTCTTGTCAAAATTATATTTTCTATCTTTTTTAATTTGCGTGAGATCGTTCTGATGTGTTTATCTCGACGTTTAACAATTAACTCTCGTTTTTTCTTCATCATACAAAAGGTCCTGGCTGATTTATTAGTAAATTTTCATTGTTTTAAATCAGCTGACACTTAAGCCACAAATTTGATGTTGTACAAAAGAATTGAATTTTACATTATATTATAAATTACATTTTGCTTATAATTTATTCTTATAAATGCTAATTACATAATCAAATTCCTTATTTAATTCTGCATCATTTAATACCACACATGATATATTTTATAATATTTTTTAACTCAAAAATTCATATTTACAGTATATTTGGTTGTAGGCCTTAACTACTTTACTTCTTTCCACATTAAATGGTTGACAATTCATGTTAGATTCTAATTATCATTGAACAAGATCATTGATTGAATTATTATGGTTTGGGTTCTTTAATTCTCAGTAATTTGATGATTTGGTTAGCTAATTTGAATACTATCTTCAATTTAGTCTTTTCTTTAGACTTCAGTGTTATTACACTTGCATTTTTACAAATAATATATTATACATTCCATAAGTACTTTCACTAAGTGTTGTTACACTTATTATACATGGTCAGTGATTTACATTCAACAATTTTCATTCATTACTTAATTTCATTAACTTATTTACTAATTATAATGTTGGTGAGAGATACTTTTGGCCCATTTTTTTATGTTAGTTCAATTACAAAGTTTACTATCATTTCAGTTTGCTAATACCCTTTCTGACATACAATTCTAATAAAATCATAACTAAATTGCCCTTACTTAATTACAACAGTGTTTATTATTAATTTACATCATTAAAATATAATAAAGATATTATATTAAATAAAATAAACTTAATCTTAAGCAGTCAATGCTTTGATTTCAATGAACTGCTAACATAAACAAAACACATCTGTTTTTATTTAAACAGTTTATTAAAATCAATTATTATGCAGTCTTTTGTTTTAATTTAGGGATTTACCCTCACTATTCACTATATTCCCAAATTTCATTTCTAGCCATTTTATCTAGTCATTGGGGAATAAAGAACATCACTTAAATGGGATTATTGTTTGTCATTTTTTCACAATCAAATTAAATTATCTTTGTACACTTTCCATCATATATCTAATATTTCTACTTATATTTAATTTACATAGTTTCTTTTTTTTCTACTATATTGTACTTTTCTTTGTTATACTTTGTCGGGGGTTTTATTTTTATATGTTTACTAGTTCTTTCTTTATTCGGTGGTTTTGTTTTATATATGGTTTTTTCTGAACTGCTCCTATTCTACCTGGGTATATATACTATATAATTTGGATTATCACTTAAGTTGGTTTTAATAAGCTTAACTTCTTTTAATTTCGGATTTCATTTTACTTTTATTCTTGATTAATTATTATAATACTTTTTCTTTTTTGCCAGTTTGGTTTTTTAATAATCTACGTTATATTCTATTTTTCCTTCTTTTTTGGTCTTATAATAAGATGGATTTTCTGTCATGCTACAATATGAGTATTAATATGTATAAACATGGATAATTTTATCTTATAACACAAAAATAATAAGACTATAATATGCATAAAAATAATAATTAATATTATTATCCTATGTATAATAGCCTGTATAACCATACACACACATATACATTCATACATACATATGTGTGTGTATATATTGTAACATCACAAAATGTTCCATACAAATAAACCCCAAGTGAAATAACAAATCAGCTGAGTAGTGTGAATTAATGAAAACAATTAGTAAATCAAAAATGAATAATGGTACAAATAAATTTATGAGCATTGCAGAAAGTAAGGAAATCATGAACAGTAGGAGATCTACTAACCGCGTTATATGAAAACACATTAGGTAAACTGACAAATAGACAAAGACTTTGACAAATACTAGTTCCCCAATAGATTAATGAAGATTAATGAAGAAAGTTGTGTTAGTGGTTAAAATCACAAGCAGAATTATCACTGTTGCACACCACTATATAAAAATATTCCGATTAGCGCTTTCAAGCTTCACAGCTCATCGTCAGGTATGTAACTGTCCGGATGGAGGGACAGGGCTCAGAGGGGAGGAAGGGACATTGAATTATAGCTTGTTGTGTGTGAGCAGGGTGTGGTGGGGTGGGGGTGAAGGGTTTATTTTTAAGTTATTTGTTCATTTCCGATCTGACGATGAGCTGTGAAGCTTGAAAGCGGTAATCGGAATATTTTTATATAGTGGTGTGCAACAGTGATAATTCTGCCAATAGATTAGTTAAGTGAAAATAAATAAAATGACACCAATGAAAACACCATAAATAAGTAAGATGTAGAATGGGTTATACTTAAAAATAACTTAAAGTAATGTGACCAGCATATTAGTTGAGCAATGGAAAAAGAATAGCTATTATACTAAATAAATTGAAGAATCATGTTAATAATAATAAATATTAAATATAATAGTTGATAAGGAATGATATTGGAAGAGATAGAGTAAGTTTCACCAAGTATAATCAACAATGTAATAATCTAACCTTTAAAAAGAGGCCTGCCAAGACATAATAATTAATGATTAAAGAAAAAATATACTGAAAGTATAACTTGTATATTTTCTGAGTATAAAGATTGTCTAAAGAAACAAGTTAGGTAAAGAACTTTATGTATTTAGAAGACTATAAACCTATTAATTTTGTAAAACCATGTACTAGAATGTAAGATGAACAAAGCCTAACTGTGAATTTTGAAGATTAATAGAATTACCGAACTTTTAATGTAATTGTTGTTTATACTAATTAATTCGAGCTACTCGTGCTAAACAGTAGTGCAGACATTTTCTGTTGTGTATCTTGCAGTCTCAAAGGAACCACTAAGAATTTGTAAACCTAATGGACCAAGATTCAAGGTTATATTTAAAATTTATTTTAAATCAAATTATTTAAATTACCCTTAGATTAAGAGCGAATAAATAATAACGTCAATGACTAACGAGGCAAGTAGCCAGTAATAAATATCAATTAAAAAATTCCAATTTTATTAAAAAAATTTATTAAATTGAATTTGTGTAACAGAAATAGAGTTGACGACTTTTATTTAATAGACAATACTGATACGAGTTAGATTATCATTAGTACTTCCACAGGTGGCACCATTTGACTCTGATATATTAGAATCGAGTTACCTATTCGCTTGTTAACGTGTTTGTTGACTAACCAGAACTTCGAATTCAGTAAGTACATGGTGAGTACATAACTTGTGTTTATTTCAGTAATATTAGAATCTGCGGCGAATTACAACTATCAACGTGCGTCTGCGAGGGAATCGACCCGAATTATTCGTCAGCAGACTTTTGTTACTACACATTATTAAAACAATTTTACAAACTTTAACTAATTCAAAATAATTTAAATAATAAAAACAAAGAAGAATCACAACCTCACAACACCGTCAAGAAACCTGTTTATTACAACATACACATATACATATAATATGATTTATATTTATAATTACTTAATCTCAAAATGTTTTTTCACTTGTTTCAAATTCAAATTCAAATTCAAATTCAAATCTTGTGACAAATTCAAAGACAAAATTCAACATTAAGAAGGCTGAGGATGGGAACAATAGGATTCACTAAACATGTTCCACATAAGAGAAAAACATCTTGAGGTAAAGTAATTATAAATTAACTTAAGAATTTTTTACCTTATATAATCAACTATGCGAGCTCAGTTTTTTACATACAACATGTTTCAGGGACTAAATCCCCATCTTCAGGTACAGTAAAAAATTATTATTCCCCTAATACATAGGGGTCGTCGAAATGATTAAATTGTTTATACATAAAAACACACGCACAAAAATCACTGAATAAATTAACATATAACACAAACACATGAACACGTTAAAAGCGACTCAGTGCACCGGTCGACCTCCGATCGTCAACTAGCCGGTGTTCGTGTTTCATTTCTTATCATCAACGCAGTATCATATAATTTATTGTATTTAAATGATAGCTGTTCGTTGAGTAACTGCTGTTTATTTACTTTGGATGCCTTGTATATTTCAAACTCTTCTAAAGCAGTCAGGAAATGACCTTTATTACAAACATGTATCGGTTCCATGTTCTCTTTGAATCCGGTGTAATTATGGTTTTCGTTTATTAGGTGGAGTGCGTAATTTGATGAGGTGGTTTGGGGTTTCTTTTTTGGTAGGTGTTCTTTAAATCTCTCGATAAATTTCCTCCCCGTTTGTCCGATATAGAACTTATCGCACTCACTGCACTGGATTCTATATACCCCTGAACATTCCTCCAAAGTTATTGGTTTTTGTGGCTTAAGTATATTTTTTAGATTATTTATGGTCTTGAATGAAACATTTATATATAATTTTTTAAATTCATTTTTTAATATGTTGGGGAGTATGTTCGTATATAATGCTGAGACATATTGTGTTGTATTTTTAACTTTATTATTGTCACCATTTATTTTCCGTAATTGTTTATGTATCATTTTATTATAAAAATTCTTAAGTTAATCATAATAGCGATCTGGAGACTGCAAAAAATGTAATTATAAATATTAAAAATAGCTTATTATATACGTATCAAGAAATAGACTGTAGCAAAAAGTGTTATAAATGTCTGTGTGTGTATGTGTGTGTATCGCAACGATACAAATTATAACTGCATAGATAGGTTAATTTGAAATTACTACAACAAAGTCTATATCTGGAGGCAGGAAAATTTAATGCATTAACACATAAAAATTTACTTTTGTCTTACGGCTTTATAATATAAAATTGTTTAATAAAGAATGCTCTTTCAACAGATGAGTCTAGTGGCTTGTTTTGCATGTAAGTTACTTGTGCGTAGAATTCCAAATGTTACGTAGACACCAGGCGTTCAGCTCGCTGCTACTCTGCGCGTCGGCGGAAGATCACTAACGCTGAATATCCACGTTTCGGCACACACCCACTGCGATATGGGACTGTTATTGTTTATACCTTGAATACTCTTAATCTCAGTGATCAAAACTGGGTATAAATAGATCGTGTATTAGGCTTACACAATTCTTGAAGTGTTCTCGCGTTAGTACTCAGAATACCCACCATAGGTATTCTACTCCTAACGGAAATCTCCCACTCTTGGCGAAAAAGCAATGGAATATGATCTATTTAATTATTAGGTTTCTAATTGTGGACATTTTGACATATCATACTTTTTTAAACATAGCTTGGTTCAAAACTTATGACTACTTTACAAAGAAAAGAAAATTAATTTTTGACATGCCTATATACGTCAGAAAATATGTTATAGCATTAGTATTATTATATGAAACTTACATCCCGTTCTGTTGCTATATATATATTACTATAATATTTATAACTAAATTTACCTCAAGATATACTTTTTTCCTTTAGGAACATGTTTCGGGAGATCTTGTTCTCCCATCTTCAGCCTTCGCCATCTTGTTTCTGGTGAAGTATTTGTGTGTTGGCTTCTGGATGTTATTAAGGTAGTTTGTTGGTTTTTGGTCCTTCAAAGTTGCATTACTGTGTGTGGTTGTGGTATCTGTTTTTGTATTTTGTGTATTTTCGATGTTGAGTGCTTTGAATATTGTGTCATGTTTTGTATTGATTTGTATTTGTTCTGGTATTAATTTGTTTTGTGTTTTATGTTTGTAAATCTGTAAATTTTCCCAAATGTTCATTATGGTGCCTTTGTGTGGTATATGTTTTATTAGTGTTACATTGGTTATGTCTGGGAATTCATGTCCTGTGTTTATTGCATATGTGGCTAAATTGGATTTATATATATTTAGTTTTTTGTATGCATTTAGGTGTTCAAAATAACGTTTTTGAATTAATACCAAAACAAATACAAATCAATACAAAACATGACACAATATTCAAAGCACTCAACATCGAAAATACACAAAATACAAAAACAGATACCACAACCACACACAATAATGCAACTTTGAAGGACCAAAAACCAACAAACTACCTTAATAACATCCAGAAGCCAACACACAAATACTTCACCAGAAACAAGATGGCGAAGGCTGAAGATGGGAGAACAAGATCTCCCGAAACATGTTCCTAAAGGAAAAAGTATATCTTGAGGTAAATTTAGTTATAAATATTATAGTATTATATACATCAAGAAACGGACTGTAGCAGAAAGTGATTGAAATATATGTATATATATATATATATATATATATATATATAGAGAGAGAGAGAGAGAGAGAGAGAGAGTGAGAGTAAATCATCATTAGTTGTAGGCGAATTAGTTACCTCTATGTTACTTGTATGAAGCACAGAGGTAAGCACAATGGCGTATCTAGAATTTTTTGTTTGTGGGGGGTGTTTTGGGATCCGGTAGGTTCGGCTTCATACAAACGAAAATCAAGGCTAATCAATATTACTATTTTTAGAGTGGCTGGAAATGTGTTTTAACATCTTAAAATCAATCCCATTAAAATAGACGGTGCACAATAAAAATAGGCGTCACTGAAACATTGCTTAGAAGACTAATTTCTGACTGAATTGGTTTTTCTATATTTCATATTTCAAACGTATACGCAAATGCTGTGTTTGTAATGTTACGAACGGTCTAACGGACCGTTGTATGGTACAATGGAAAACAAAATACAAAACACCAATAAAAATCACTAACAACGAGCTTTAATTATAACAATTAATAATTCGTAATCGACTGTTAGAATAATTCCAGTTAGATTTGTTCACACGCAATAATAAGGTCAAATAATAGAGTTCCACACAATTTATAACACAATAAAACTTAACAAAGTACTTCGACAAACACTCGATCCGCGCTAAGGAAAATCACTCACGTAACTGACCTGACGCTCTTATTTTTATAGGTCGCGCAGAGGTTCAGTATACCTTTCCCTCCGGCTTAATGCGTAAGTCAAGTGTTCTTGAATACACTACAACAACCTACTTGTGAGCGGTCTTGACTGAGACAACACGTGCCATATTGGAGGGGGGGTTTGGAGAATGTTCTGGGCTGTTTGATAGGATTATCGTTAGAGTAATACGCCATTTTGTATATTTAAAGAAGAGTTACTAATTTAAAAACAGATGGAAAAGTAATAAACGGGCCTAAAACGTAAGAGAATACAACGTGACAAAGTTCGTCAACTTTTTCCACCCTCTGAGAGGGTTTCGCTCCCGTAAATACGATCCTGGGTAATCAACTCTCATTGAAGTGAGATCGGTCTTCCATTCTTACTACTGAAGCAGTAGGAACGTTTCTACTGAACGTTGTAAGTGATTGCCGAAATGTTTAGAAGGAACTGTGAATGACGCTTTATGCAATCAACTGCGGCCCAATAGCCCGGTATATTCAACTTTTCATAATATTTTAAGTAGTCTTACTGTTGTTGAAATATTTCAAACAACATAGTAGCAGATCTAATGAAGAGTGTAAGGTAATGTGTACGTGTTTGTTTCGTTAGCGTCATGCTAACTAACGTCAATATTTAAACATAATTATTGCGGTCCAAGTCACTGTATGATAATGATATTGCTACGACAGCACAGATCAATCTACGCGTTTATCGAATGTGCCAGAAAGATCTCGATGTAAGCGTGTGGTGTACATGCTACTAGACGCATTTTGCGAGAATTTTCTCGACTGTGCCGGGCTTCGCTCGGGCGCTCGGACTGTGTCAAGGCCGTAGCAATTACGTAGTTCACGAGAGATAAGACGCAGTTTGGAAGCTTCTGGTGTGTGAGCGTGACTATAAATACATCGGGTAGCGGGCTTAGTTTTTCAGTTCCATACGAGATTTTGGATAGTGCGGTTCGAGAGTATTAGTGCTATATATTTACAGAGCGGTTCGGGTTATTACTGTGTACGTGCAAGTAGTTAGTAGTGAAGTGTTGCGTTTTATATTCGGACAGTATAATTGCAATACAATTGAGTTTTAATATTTGTGGACATTTTATTGTGTGTGTACAATTTTCATTTGATTTGTTGTAGAGACTGTGTTGTTAATTACGAACTGTTTTACTGTAACAATTAAAGGTGTGATTAGTGACTTAACTGGTGTCTTGTAATTATTTTGTTTCCACTGTACCTACGACGATCGAATAGACCGTCGTAACAGTGGTGTAAGAAGTGGGATAGAACGGTTAACAGTGGAAACAGTGGATACTTTGTACAAGACGAGTGTAATTCGAAACAACAATGGATGCCAGTCAGATGATGGAAAATTTCCAGGCGCTGTTGTTGCAGACAGAAGAACGACGACGACAGGATTCATAGAAAGCGGAAGAGAGACAGAAAACCCTCCTACTGGAAGCAGAGGAAAGACGCAGACAGGAGGCGGAAGAAGCAGAAAGACGACAAAAAGAAGAACGAAGACAAGAAAGAGAAGAAGCTGAGGAACGTCATAAAGCACTAATGCTAGAAACAGAAGAAAGACAGGATGAAAAACGGAAGCGAGAAACAGATAAAACGGAAGCTCTCTTTGAAGTTATGCAGAAACAGTTGCAAGAACACAGTTCCGCAGAATTGGGTATCCTACGAGGTGAGCTTAATAAACAAGTTACTAAAATATCGGAGGTACAAGAATCAATGACATTAAAAATAGCTGAAGTAGAAAAATCTGTCTTGACTGTTGAAGAATCGATGTCTACAAAAATATCTGTTATAGAAGAATCTGTTTCAAATAAAATATCTGGAGTAGAAAACTCAGTGGCAAACATAAGAGAACAAATTAAAAGTGAAGTCGAACAGTGCATGAAGATTCAACCAAAACAAATTTCTGAAGAGACTGTACCAGTGATAAAGACAGAAAAAGGCACAGAAAATAAGTTAACAGAGAAAGTCACTTTGCCTGCAGTAGGGACAGTTCATGTCAAAGCTCCAACCTTTGACGGAAGCAGTCACTGGGCAACGTACCTCCGCCAATTTGAAGCTGCAGCATGCGCAAACAATTGGACAAAGAAAGACAAGGCTGTTTCACTCGTTCTTGCATTAAAAGGACCTGCGGCAGAATTACTACAGAAAGTGCCACCTGACAGCCAGAACATCTATGCCGAGTTGATAAAAGCTCTAGAATTACGCTACGGTGATAAACATTTGCGAGATGTGTACTGCACCCAGTTGAGAGCAAGGCGACAGCATTCCGGGGAGAGTCTTCAAGAGTTTGAAGCAAGTATCGACAGACTAATTAGACTGGCATATCCTGAAGCGCCAGAAGATTTTCGAACGCGTTTTGCGATGCAGACATTTACTGCCGGTGTCCGAGATAACGAACTACAGCAAGTGTTACGAATGGCAAGACACCAGAACAGTGCGGACGCCCTGGTACATGCTTTGCAATTTGAGGCCGCCAAATCAGCGTCTGGTTGGACAAGTCATAAAATGCGCGCGCTAAAAGATCGCGACGGCACAGACGATGAGGAAGAAGAACAAGGAACAGAGACTCGACGGTCGGCGCCACAGAATAAGATAAGAAAGGATGGAAGACCGAAGTGTTACCGATGTGGGAAACCTGGACATCTACAACGAGGTCGGGTTAGAATTCAGCAGCAGGGAAACGAGCAATAGTCGGTACAACGGGGCGTGTGCTGACTAACTGGAGGAACGAAGCCCTTAGAGAATTCGCAATTTCTACACTTCAGAAAACCAGCGGGCGCTTGGTAGTTACCGGATTTGTTCAAGAAAGGCCAACCTCGATTACAGTTGACACAGGCGCAACAGTTTTTATTGTGCGCCCCGACGTGGTGAAAGATCTCAAGCCAATCTGGTGCTCTTGCAGCTTGCGAACAGCTACTGGACGGCCTGTAAAAGTGTATGGAAAAGTGGAGATACACCTACGCCTCGGTAGACTTGAGTTTAATCATCAAGTACTTGTTGCAGACATTGTGGATGAAGCAATTCTTGGTGTGGACGTTATGAACGCCTACGGATTTATAGTCGACTTCAAAAACAATGTCTTGAGAATCGGAGGAGAAGAGGTAATGCTATCAACAATGACGGCAGCAGAAAAATCGATGGACGTCATAAACCAAGTGGCCGTAACTGTTCCGCCAAACTCCGAAAAGATCATCATGGTTAGAACCGAGGTAGATACTAGGGGCAACCAGTGCTAAATATTCGAACCCCAGGTAGTCAGCGCACCGGGCATACTAATTGCCAGAAGTTTAGTAAAACCTGACGAAACCGGAAACGTACCTATTAGAGTGGCGAATATTTTGGATCAAGCTATCACTTTACAAAGCAATACGCTCCTAGGCAAATTGACTCCTGTGGCCTGGGTAGCCGGAATAACGCAACGAAGATCCAGTTCTTCGGGTACTTCTAAATTACCAGACGAACTGCAAGAATTATTGAACAGGTCTTCTAACGACCTCTCAAGTGGTGAGGTAAAAGAACTCGGACAGTTTTTACACGAATTCAAAGATTGTTTTGCAGTTCGGGGACAGTCACTGGGAAGAACCTCTCTTGTGCAACATCGCATCAATACCGGGGACACAACACCGATACGCCAACCTCCTCGAAGGCCTCCATTATCTAAACAAGAGGAGATGTCTCGGTTAGTACAGGACATGTTGACAGAGGGGGTAATCGAACCTTCGTCAAGTGCTTGGTCTTCCCCTGTAGTCCTGGTAGCGAAGAAGGATGGTGGATTGCGTTTCTGCGTAGACTACCGGAGGTTAAATGACGTTACAAAGAAAGACTGCTATTCATTACCTCGCGTTGACGATACACTCGACACGTTGTCCGGAGCACAGTGGTTTTCCACATTGGACCTGAAGAGTGGATATTGGCAAGTGGGTCTTCATCAAGAAGACAAGGAAAAGACCGCTTTCTCGACCCCAAGTGGCTTATTCCAATTTAACGTCATGCCATTTGGACTCTGTAATGCACCGGTAACATTTGAGAGATTGATGGACCTGATACTCCGAGGCCTGATGTGGAAAACTTGCCTTGTTTACTTAGACGATGTCATAGTGATCGGGAAGACTTTCGAAGATCATTTGGAAAACCGTAAGGAAGTTCTAACTAGAATTCACGGTGCACAACTGAAGCTGAGCGGGCGTTATCCTAATAAAGTATACACCGTAAGAGACTGGCCAGTTCCGAAGAATAAACACGAAGTTCGGAGTCTCCTGGGGTTATGCTCATATTACAGACGTTTTGTGAAAGGCTTCGCTACTATTGCTAAACCACTACATGAGCTAACGGAAAATAAACGAAACTTCCAATGGTCGAGAGAGTGTGAACAAGCATCTAGAACGTTGAAGATTGCATTATGTTCGCAGCCAATTCTCGCTTTTTCAGCTTCCAAAGGGAAGTACATCGTAGACACAGACGCAAGCAATACTGGTCTAGGAGCACTTTTGTCTCAAGTGCAGAACGGTGAGGAACGAGTAATAGCGTATTACAGCAAGACGCTTTCTAAACCAGAGAGAAATTATTGTGTTACAAGAAGAGAGTTGTTGGCAATTGTCAGAGCTTTGGAGCACTTCCATAAATACCTCTATGGGAGAGAGTTTTCACTACGTACTGACCATGCTGCACTTGCATGGCTCTTGAGATTTAAAAATCCGGAAGGACAGTTGGCAAGGTGGCTCGAACGTCTGCAAGAGTACAACTTCAAGGTACAACATCGGCGGGGGCGCCTGCAGGGTAATGCAGATGGCTTATCACGAAGACCATGCCCGGAAGACTGCCGACATTGCGACAGAAAGGAAGAACAAAACTCAAGCGAACATGTTCAAGCCATCACTGTAGATTTTCTGGGTGATGGCTGGACAACACAAGACTGTCGACAAGAACAGATGACTGATGAAGACATTGGACCGATCTTGACAGCAAAAGAGGAAGGTCGCCGCCCGGATTGGCAAGATATCTGCCAAGGTTTCGAAGTGCTGAAGGGCTACTGGGCACAATGGGAATCTCTCACCTTAGAAAACGGATTGCTGAAAAGGGCTTGGAAAAGTGCAGATGGACGAGACGTGGTCATGCAGTTGATAGTTCCCCGAAGTAAAGTGCAGTCTGTTTTGAAGGAGATGCATGATGGAACATCTGGAGGCCATTTTGGCGTTAACAAAACCCTTGACAAAATACGGAAGCGATTCTATTGGCTTCATATTCGCCACGACGTAGAGGAATGGGTTCGGACGTGTGAAATATGTGCTGCAAGCAAGGGCCCACAAAGCAGAAGCAGGGGAAAAATGAGACAGTATAATGTTGGACAACCTTTCGAGAGAATTGCCATAGACATTACTGGACCATTCCCAGTTACTGACGATGGAAACCGGTACATCATTGTTGTAGGTGACTACTTTACTAAGAGGGTGGAAGCATACGCAATTCCAAATCAGGAGGTTACCACTGTGGCAAAGCAGTTAGTTCACAACTTCTGTTGCCGTTATGCAGCCCCTATGGAAATCCATACGGATCAAGGGAGAAATTTCGAATCAGGAGTGTTTAAAGGATTATGCCGTCTACTCGGAATTCGAAAGACCAGGACAACGCCTCTGCATCCTCAGTCGGACGGGATGGTTGAGAGATTCAACAGGACACTTGAGCAGCATCTTTCGAAAGTTGTTGACGAGAACCAAACAGACTGGGACCAACGTGTACCACTATTCCTTATGGCGTATAGGTCGTCAGTACATGACACAACCGGCATGACTCCAGCAAAATTGGTGTTTGGGCGGGAGATTCGTCTTCCTGGGGACTTGATGTTTGGATCACCTGAGACTCAGTCCCAAGAGCCAAAGAACTATTCCTCGCAATTAGAAAACCAACTGCGAGGAATGAATCGCTTGGTAAGAGGACGGCTCAAGATTGCCAGTGATAAAATGAAAACTCGGTATGACATTCGCAGCAATAGTGTAGGTTTCCAAGAAGGAGATAAGGTCTGGTTGTTCAATCCAAAGCGCCGTCGTGGTCGCTCACCTAAGCTTCAGTCTAACTGGGAAGGACCCTACACTGTAAAAAAAAAGGTTTAACGATGTTGTTTATCGGATTCAAAAGGAAGGACAGCGAAAGTTCAAGGTCGTCCACCTAGATCGCCTGGCTAAATACAAATTTAGAGACGCTTTGCCAGTTCGGGACGAACAGGCTTAAGGGGGGGGGCAGTGCTACGACAGCACAGAACAATCTACGCGTTTATCGAATGTGCCAGAAAGATCTCGATGTAAGCGTGTGTTGTACATGCTACTAGACGCATTTTGCGAGAATTTTCTCGACTGTGCCGGGCTTCGCGCGGGGGCTCGGACTGTGTCAAGGCCGTAGCAATTACGTAGTTCACGAGAGATAAGACGCAGTTTGGAAGCTTCTGGTGTGTGAGCGTGACTATAAATACATCGGGTAGCGGCCTTAGTTTTTCAGTTCCATACGAGATTTTGGATAGTGCGGTTCGATAGTATTAGTGCGATATATTTACAGAGCGGTTCGGGTTATTACTGTGTACGTGCAAGTAGTTAGTAGTGAAGTGTTCCGTTTTATATTCGGACGGTATAATTGTAATACTATTGAGTTTTAATATTTGTGGACATTTTATTGTGTGCGTACAATTTTCATTTGATTTGTTGTAGAGACTGTGTTGTTAATTACGAACTGTTTTACTGTAACAATTACAGGTGTGATTAGTGACTTAACTGGTGTCTTGTAATTATTTTGTTTCCACTGTACCTACGACGATCGAATAATGATATTTTATTGTATTTACGTGTTTATTGTACACAGTCTTGACATGCTACACACGGTGCACCGTGTCGGTTACTAGTACGCTTATAATATGTTCATTCACTGTATTTTACGTGTTTATTTATTGTGTGTTTGTTTTATCATGGATTTTAATATATAAAGAGCTCCTTTGGAGTGAAGGTCTGAAGATGGATCATATGGCCTGAAACGCGTAACCGAGGTTAAATTACGTTAGAAGTCACTTGACGGAAATCATAAGGTAAATTAGAACGTCAACAGTCTAAGACAAGATTTATGTTAACGAGGCAGACGCTAACATCAGTGGCAGTACAGGCATGTCAGTGTACGTATGACAGTAAGCAGTTTGTGTATACATGATTAACTTGTTAGCCGAGTAGACTACACCGAAGGTTGCTTATCCGCATTCTGTAAATCGCAGCGACGAATATGTAAATCGCTGCGACATACTCGAGCAAATGTATGCATGGCTAACCAGTACTTATTCCACACTGTCTACATATATGCTAAAAAGGAGTGAACAACGCTTGTGTATCATCTTCTGATAGTTCCTATCCGTTCCGGATGTTGGATATCATACAGACTATTTTAACGTTTTGTACTGCTGCACGGAATAAGTTAGTTGTATTTGTGCCAAACCAGGTCCTTAAATTTCTCAGCATGAGATTCTCAGTCTCCCAACTACTCTTTTTCCAACTACATTTCTCTGTAGTATGGACTGCAATAAGTAAAATCTCTGTTCATTTCTCATGAAATGTACCAGATACTAAAGTTTTTGTTAGGAAGATTAATGTTTTAAATGTTATGCCAGGATGCAGAAAATAATGTTGAGCGTGGACTGTATTTTAATACATTTATTAATGTTGCATTACAATTTAATTTAAATAGCAAGGTTGGCTACGTCTGAAAGCATTTGAAATTTGAATCCTACGTCGGGTAAAATGTTACATGATGAATTGAGGCGCGAGTACGCGGCACTCCAAGCTTCAGTAATGAGTACTCTAGGGTCTAAGGCCTACATAAATTGTCTCGACGACAAGAAAAAATGAAAAAATGACAGAACGAGACAGCAAACGCGATTACGTCCGCTGCTCGCCGACGCACGTTGCACTGTGTTTTAGCCTGAACGCGATAAGCGTAATGCAGATCGTACAGATTAGCCAAACTTTAAATGTGAAAATTACCACACTACTGTCCAGTTTTCTTATCTTTACTGCGATAATAACTTTCCTATCTTTCTTCATCATTCTAAGAACTTCAACATTAGTTATATGTGCTGTCCATGATATGCTCAGTATTCTACGGTAAAGCCACATTCCAAAGTTTGCAATTTCTTAGTTGTGGGTTCAGTCAAAGTAAAAGATTCCTCACCGTAGAAGGGGACCGAGAATACATAGCACGGTAAAAGTATCATCTTTGTGTTTATTGTTAAATCGTGACTTTTGAATAAAGTGCTCTTTCTACTCTACACTAATCTTGCGTTTTTAATTCTGTTCTTTATTTCTTGAAAGTGGTCTCATTGTTCATTGAGTATAGTACCAAGCTTACACGTTCAACAAGCATTTAGTTTATAAATATTAAGGGTACAGTTTGTGAACTTGTTCTTAGATACAATCATTAGTTTCATTTTATTAACATTGATGTCTAGACCATACCTACGGCTGATTCTGTCACTCTATTCGTTAGTTGTTGCAGCCCCACTAAGCTATCTGCGAATATATAACAGCAAAATCAGAAATTTTGAAATTTTCTTATTTTGAGTAGAGATGTATCTTTAAGCGCCGTAACAGGGAATTGTTGTGTGAAACGCAGAGGTGACTGACAGGCAATAAAATCATATATCAGCCCCAACACGCTCACGGCAAATAGGCTGAGTTCATCGCTCTCCATACTAAGAAACGTTAAACTTTGACAACTACCTCAAATCCGTAGAAAAAAGGGCACAGAAGTAAACGAATTCATTTGAAGAGCAGCTGCAGGTATTAACAATAGACCAGAATACATATACACGCCAGCTGCATATAGCGAAACAAAAAAAGGTATATGTTATTGAAAGACTCAAACGGTCAGCGACAGGACTTCGATCTTACTGAGAAGAGAGGAAGCTCGGAGTAATGTCCTAACACAAGCAAGAAGTGTTGAAAGGAAGTTTGGTAAGGCCTGTAAGTAACAATAGTTGATGCCATTAGAACAACCTAGTGCACGAAAACAATACTTGACGAGAAAGTTAAGGGTTGTTTTGTTTACTCCAAAAAAGTGACAGGCAAGAATTATTGCTACAGTATCTAGCAGCGACAACGACCTCAGTGTAGTGACCTAGGGAAGGAATCTGGTGGGAATCCAAAGGCCTATCAGAGAAGTTCTTTCGGAAAAATAGGTGGTCTCTAAATCTGAAGAGTCGTAAAGTAGAACCAATTGGAAAACAGCGTTAGAAAAATCGGAAGTAAGTGGGAGAAATATGGAATTCGATATAGGGACGCGAGAAAGGCGCGCTCGGGGAGTTTAACTAAAAATTTTGACGGAAACGGGAGTGTAAGTCCGCGACCGAGATTCCCATAGTTATTGGACTTAGAGAAATTCGGTACGATGGTTAGAAAAGTAAGCTCGTACTAGAACAGATTTCGGTAAGGAGAAAAACTGTAATTTTACTAGTGATGTACAAGTGAATTAATACAACACAAATGATAATTAAATAACGCTGTGATTTAGTTGTGCAAATACGCAACAATAACTTCATCATCGAGTAACATTTCGAAACGAACTAAACCCGTAACAACAGTGATTCAAACCATAACGCAGTTAATAAATAATAATTAACAATGGCTGTAGAAGCGAATAACTATAATAACAATTAACGCGAACTAATTTGAGAGAGTGAAGTTTGGTGTTGTGCAGTGTCTTGTGACTCAAAGGAGACCACGTTACAATCTGCTAATCCAGAGGGAAATATCGCAGACACGCCAGACGATCAACATGACAACCACACAATATGAACTGCTACCAGATTTGGATACATACCACAAGTAAAATTTTCATGCCATAATTAGTATTAGGTCCACTGTCTGTTCACTTAAAGAACTCATAAGATTTAATTAAAGGATTAAGATAAAATTTTATTTAGAACAAAATTAAATCATATTAGGAAATTATGGAAATTAAGTTCATCTATAAGCACCGATTTTAAATGAATCCAGATCAATAATTAACAATGTCGTAATATATAATAATTTAAGAAAATTATTATTAAAAGTTTTGTCTTTGAATAAGAATTACAATATTTAAATTATTAGAGCTATGAATATGAGTAATGAAATAAGATTTATGAAAATGAATATGTTTATATTTTGATTAGAATTTATATAGTTCATATATAAATGATAAAGTATGATAATCAATCATAGCTAATTGTAATAAATTGAAGAACAATTTATAAGAAAATTTGAGCATTTATTTATATTTTACCCTGAGATAAAGAGCATATAAAATATTTTATTATTAAATTGGCGCTCCGGAACTGAGGGGCATATTTTATTATTACATTGACGCACACAACGTCGGGCAAAATTTAGTATTACATTGGCGCCGCACCGCACGGCTTAATTAAAGAAATTAGGCTAGGGCAGTGACAGACAGTGGTTAGAGA
Source organism: Magicicada septendecula (assembly GCA_034769895.1). Taxonomy (NCBI): domain Eukaryota; kingdom Metazoa; phylum Arthropoda; class Insecta; order Hemiptera; family Cicadidae; genus Magicicada; species Magicicada septendecula. The sequence continues at coordinate 25,443,352 of CM068373.1, read as the reverse complement.
TAGACTAAGTTAAATAAGTAAATGTTAGTACTGTAGAATAAGAACGTTATTATTGTTATTTGTCGATAAGTATCTGAATGATAACCCGACGGAAGGCAAAAATGGCGACAGGGAAAGAAAATTCCGAGGTATTCGAAATTAACAATCAGATGGGGATGGAGCAATCTGAGGACAGAAATGTGGTGAATGAAGAGAGCTCTGCAACGAGTGAAGAGAATGGCGCCCGGGGACCGCAATCACAGTCGCAGTCATCTGAAGCAAATTTTCAAATGTTAATGGCATTGATGAAACAACAATTTGAAGAATCAAAAAAACAATTTGAAGAATCAAAAATGCAACATGAAGAGACAATAAGGAAGATTGAAGAAACGAAAAAACAGAATGAAGAAATAGGTAAACAACTCGCCGAGAAATTAGACGAAAAAATAGAGTTAATGAGAGGAGATTTACCAGGACAAATCCACCAGGTGGGTACTGAACTACAAAGACAGTCAGAAAAGTTAGAAGAAGTACAGAAGAAGAACGAAAGCGGAATTAAGGAGTTAAGCAGAGAAATAAAGAAACAGGCGAAAGAAAACAAAGAAACTCGCGAGAGTGACCGGAAGGAATGGCAAGAAGCCATAATCAACAACCAACATCAAAATAAACTGCAGATCGACGGAATTGAACAGCAAGTAAGGAGCATAAAAGAAGCTAACCGAAGTACGGAAGAGAAGATAAACGAAGTCTCTACAGAAAAGGGGCGAAAACTCGATGAGATCGCCAACAACCTAACAACGGTTCGCGAGAATCAGCAACGAGTACAACGTAGGCTGGAGGAAATCGAGCAAAGACCGGCTGTAGCCATGAATACAGCAATAATAAATAAGGAAGCCACTTTCGACGGGGAGGATAATTTCCCAATGGAGTTCTTGAAGGAGTTACGGGAAATTCAGGAAACGTATTATGGTGAGGAGAATACCCGGTGGATCGGACGTCACTTGACCGGAGAAGCGGCTCTGTGGTGGAGAATCGTGAGGGAGCAGGTAAGGACGTTTAAGGAGTTCGAAGAAGCCTTCATGAGCAAATATTGGAGTGCGACTCAACAAGAGAAGGTTCGCGACCAACTTGAATATGGGCGCTATAAACCAAATGGATCGCTTAACATGATTCAATACATGGAGCGATGCGTCTTAAGAAGCAGACAGTTAATCCCGATCATGTCTGATAAACATATGATCACGAAATTAGCTAGGCATTATAACAGAGAATTGCAAATTGCTGTGGTTACGAGAGGAGTAACGACTATAAATGGTTTTGAAGCACTCCTTCGTGAATATATGAATATAAATACAAGAGGAAGCAATAATGAACAGAAGGTAAGTGACCGGCCAGCCATAAATTACAAAAGGGACTCGCCGTCTAACCAGCCGAACAATGAAAGCAGTAAACCACGTGTTGGCTGGAGGGAAAATTACCAACAAAAAGAAGCGACAACTAGGACCAGCGGGGGAGGAGGTAAACAAACCACTATAAACAGTGTCACAATTGAACGACAAACGGCTGTAAAACCGGATGAACGACCTTCAAGTTCGAGACAATGACTCCAAACTTTAAATGAAATAAACCTAAGGTATAAACAGAAAAACAAAACGAATACAGACAAGATAAATATTACTACAATCTTCCCAATCATCAAGGAAGACTTGATGGAAGAGGCGGAGCAAAATATTGATGTCAAGATAATAAAAAGTCCTGAACTAGCGATTAAAATAAATCAAGTTCCGGTAATTTCTCTTATTGACACAGGTAGCGCCGTGAACGCTATATCCGAAGAATGGTATGAAAACAATAAAAAACAGATTGGACACCATGAAACCCTCAGCGTCAATAACACCACGATAGTTAGCGCCGTGGGAAATAGGTCAAAAAGTATTAGAAAACAAGTATTTTTAGAAGTAGTATTAAGCAGTAATTTAAGTGTCGATTGTGTGTTTTTAATAGTACCAGGTTTAGTGAGAAATTGTATTCTTGGTATGAACTTCCTGCAGCAATCAAAGGGGGTAATTAACATACCAGAAGGGTGGATACAGGTACGACCGGAAGTAGTAACAAATGCGGAAGAACATCCTTATGAAGTACCGTTACTAACCATAGAAGAAAATGTATGTGACATTGAAACGGAAATCTACAAAAAACTTGAAGAATTAGAAGGAATGGATCAAACAAGGTTAAATCAATTGGGTCAGTTGCTGGATAAAAACAAGGAGATCTTTACAGATAGGCCAGGGATCATAACGGGATACCAGCATAGTTTCCGGGTTACCGACAGCACACCTTATCTGCAAAAAGGGTGGGCCGTCCCCATCAAGTATCAGAGGGCAGTTCAGGATGAAATTCAAAGGATGCTGGAATTTGGGATAATAGAACGAGCCCACAGTCCTTACATACAACCTCTGGTAACTGTAATTAAAAGGGACGGGAGGGTGCGATTATGCCTAGATGCCCGGAAGGTGAATAGTATCACTATCCCGGATTATGAGGGACCTCCGCCGATCAACGAGATCCTCGCAAGGTGCAGCAACATCAAAGTCATGTCCACAATAGACTTAACAAACAGTTTCTGGCAAATTCCACTCAAGGAGGAATGTCGAGATCACACTGGTTTCTTATACGAAGGTAAGAGCTACAGATTTAAAGTAACGCCGTTTGGATTGAGCACCAGCCTAGCAGGCTTGGCCAGGGGACTCGACCATGTGATGACCGAGGAAGTTAAGCAACATACGATTATATACGTAGATGACATCTTGTGTTTCTCGCAAAGTGAGGAAGAACATATGGAACACTTAAATAGCTTGTTGGACAACTTGAAGAAAGCTAATATCACAGTCAATCTAAAGAAATCCCAGTTTTTCAGGAAGGAAATACCATATTTGGGTTACTGTCTAACTACGAAAGGAATCAAACCGACACCGGATAAAGTTTCAGCAATTTTAAATTTCCCATCTCCACGAAACCCAAAGCAATTAAAAGGTTTCTTGGGTTTAACAAACTTTTATAATAAGTTCACCAGTAGGTATGCGGAGTGCACACAACCTTTATTGCATCTACTAAAGAAAGGCATTAAATTTAAATGGGATAAAACGATGGAGGAGCAATTCCAACTTGTAAAAGAATTATTTATAGAATCTGTGGTATTAAAATTTCCTATACAGGGACGCCGTTTCTATCTGCAGTGTGACGCAAGCAACTATGCTTACGGAGGTCAACTATACCAGATCGACAAGGAAGGGGAGATCGCCGTAATAGCGTACACTAGCCGAACATTCAAAAATGCGGAGAAAAACTATTTTACTACTGAAAAGGAGCTGTTAGCAATCGTCCAATGTTTAAAGAAATTCAGGATATGTATAATAGGCCAACCTCTTACTATATTAACCGATAACAAAGCGTTAACGTTTATCCAAAAATGCCATTTAAATAATACCAGGATCGCAAGATGGATACTTGCGATACAAGAGTATAACTTTGAGATATTACACTGCAGGGGTAAAGACAATGTTGTTGCAGACATCTTAAGCAGATACCCAGAAGGTGATACTATAAACGAACCCATCGACGAGAAATACGAATACTACATCCACACAATGGAAATAAAAATGAACAAAGATATAACAACAAAGTTAAGAAAAATACACCTGCTACAAATGGAAAACAAGAAGTTAGGACAATTGATCAACAGAGTTAAGGAGGGAGACCATCATAAATTAAACCAACATTTCAAAGTAATAAACAATAAACTATATAGGAGATGGAAGAAGCAGTGGAAGTTATACATCCCAAAGGAAATTCGGAAGGAATTGATACAAGAGATCCACCAGATATATGGCCATCCAGGTACAAAAAGGACTCTGCAGCTTCTGAAGGAGCACTTTACATTCGAAGAAATGTGCAAGAGTGTCAGCCAGCTGATCAGATGTTGTGACCTGTGTCAGAGATGTAAAGACAGTGGGAATCGACTCATCTCTGGAGAAACAAGACCCATCCTGCCTACAAGAAAGGGAGAGCTCTTAAGCATGGACTATTACGGACCTCTACCGATGTCCAGTGGTGGAGTGAAGTACCTATTAGTTATAGTGGACAATTTTACGAAATACGTGGAATTGTATGCTTTACGTAGAGCCACCACAAACATAACATTGAAACGACTACAACAATACATTGATATACATGGTAAACCGGATAGTGTGTTAACAGACAATGGCACACAATACACGTCTCGAAAATGGATGGAGGGTCTGAAAGAGCTAAACATAAAACCTAAATACACAGCGATTCGGAATCCTTGCACTAATATTGCGGAAAGATGGAACCGGCAGCTCGGAAACCTGTTCCGTATTTTTGTCAGAGAGAGACACACTAAATGGGCAAAATACATAAAAACAATCAAGTCGTGTCTGAATGAAACATACCAAGAGACAATAAAGATTACGCCATACGAAGCTCAGTTTGGGAAAAAACCAACCAGACATTGGGAACAGTATGTAGACCCTATTGTGATTAACAATGAAGGAGTAAATGTAGAAAGACTACAATTACGAATCAAGGAAAGGGGAGAGCGACAAGCGGCCCGAATAAATAAATCAAAGAAAATTACGGAATTTGAAGTGGGAGAAAGAGTTCTGATACGAGCGCATCATATATCGGACGCTACTCAGAACATAATAGGAAAATTCTGTGCGATATATGAGGGTCCGTACATAATAGTAAAAAAAATCGGAAGCGCTACGTACCAATTACAGGACGACCAGAATAACGATTCTATACGAGGAATATTCAACACTAGGCAACTAAAAAAGTATCATTCAGATCCTTAGTTGACGCCAGTGAAAACTTATGAATTATAAAGCAATTGTAAGACGCAATAGAATATTAAATAAATTGTAATAATTTAACATTAATTAAACTAAAATGATAATCGTATAATTGTATAAACTATGAAGTAAAATACTAACAAATGTAGTAGTACTTATAATCTTCAAGATAACGAAATGTGAACTGAAAATGTTAGCGATAATTATGTTAACATAAGTACATAGACAATATATATATAGATAGATATGTTAAACGAATGCAAGTGTAAGGACAATTAATATGGTTAGAATAAGATTGTTTAATATATGTGTTTAATGTAACAATTGAATGCGAACAATCAATAAAATTAGAATAGTGATATGTACATGTATATGTGATGCAAGACTCTTAAAATTCAATTAAATAGTGAAATGATTGAAAAGTTACAATAAGTAAAAGATGGAATATCAAAGGACATTAATAGCGAATTATTGTAGAAAGCTTGATTAATTTATGGCATTAAAATCTATAACATTATTAGAATAGCAAGATGTAATTGGCGAATTAGTAGAAATTTTGATAGTAATTAATATTTTATAAATACTGCAAGGTAATATAGAGTAAATCAATGTGAATATAATAATGAATAGTTAAATTAAAGGTTAACATAATGATTAACATGTGTTAAAATTGTACAATGAAAATAGAGAATTCTAAAAAATATTTTACAGAAATATAAAATTTATTGATATGATAAATGATGCTAACATTGAATAAAACTTGCTAAATTAGTTTTGTAAATATTATAGGTCCTGTAAGGGAGATGTAAGGAGTTGTTTTAAATTGATGCAGAATGACGAGTTTAAATTTAATGTCTAAAGATTAGTTTGTAAGTATAATTATATGTTAAGTAAGGGTTGTAAAAAAAGAAAGTTAAAAGATATATGTAACGGATTCATTTAAAAACGGAAAGCGAAAGTGTTTTGGAAAAGGGTCCTGGGGTACTGTTTACATTACATAATAAACAGCCCGCAGTGGGTCACTACAGGTAGCAGATCCATTACACTACGTCCAACGGATGATGAGCCAATACTAGGAATATAAAATGTATGCATTTCGTCATGTTAAACCTCGATGACAAGGCGCAGAAATTTGAATCTCTTTTAGATGTATGAAATCCATCCAAAGCGACAAATTTCGGGGACGATATAACAGCAAAATCAGAAATTTTGAAATTTTCTTATTTTGAGTAGAGATGTATCTTTAAGCGCCGTAACAGGGAATTGTTGTGTGAAACGCAGAGGTGACTGACAGGCAATAAAATCATATATCAGCCCCAACACGCTCACGGCAAATAGGCTGAGTTCATCGCTCTCCATACTAAGAAACGTTAAACTTTGACAACTACCTCAAATCCGTAGAAAAAAAGGGCACAGAAGTAAACGAACTCATTTGAAGAGCAGCTGCAGGTATTAACAATAGACCAGAATACATATACACGCCAGCTGCATATAGCGAAACAAAAAAAGGTATATGTTATTGAAAGACTCAAACGGTCAGCGACAGGACTTCGATCTTACTGAGAAGAGAGGAAGCTCGGAGTAATGTCCTAACACAAGCAAGAAGTGTTGAAAGGAAGTTTGGTAAGGCCTGTAAGTAACAATAGTTGATGCCATTAGAACAACCTAGTGCACGAAAACAATACTTGACGAGAAAGTTAAGGGTTGTTTTGTTTACTCCAAAAAAGTGACAGGCAAGAATTATTGCTACAGTATCTAGCAGCGACAACGACCTCAGTGTAGTGACCTAGGGAAGGAATCTGGTGGGAATCCAAAGGCCTATCAGAGAAGTTCTTTCGGAAAAATAGGTGGTCTCTAAATCTGAAGAGTCGTAAAGTAGAACCAATTGGAAAACAGCGTTAGAAAAATCGGAAGTAAGTGGGAGAAATATGGAATTCGATATAGGGACGCGAGAAAGGCGCGCTCGGGGAGTTTAACTAAAAATTTTGACGGAAACGGGAGTGTAAGTCCGCGACCGAGATTCCCATAGTTATTGGACTTAGAGAAATTCGGTACGATGGTTAGAAAAGTAAGCTCGTACTAGAACAGATTTCGGTAAGGAGAAAAACTGTAATTTTACTAGTGATGTACAAGTGAATTAATACAACACAAATGATAATTAAATAACGCTGTGATTTAGTTGTGCAAATACGCAACAATAACTTCATCATCGAGTAACATTTCGAAACGAACTAAACCCGTAACAACAGTGATTCAAACCATAACGCAGTTAATAAATAATAATTAACAATGGCTGTAGAAGCGAATAACTATAATAACAATTAACGCGAACTAATTTGAGAGAGTGAAGTTTGGTGTTGTGCAGTGTCTTGTGACTCAAAGGAGACCACGTTACAATCTGCTAATCCAGAGGGAAATATCGCAGACACGCCAGACGATCAACATGACAACCACACAATATGAACTGCTACCAGATTTGGATACATACCACAAGTAAAATTTTCATGCCATAATTAGTATTAGGTCCACTGTCTGTTCACTTAAAGAACTCATAAGATTTAATTAAAGGATTAAGATAAAATTTTATTTAGAACAAAATTAAATCATATTAGGAAATTATGGAAATTAAGTTCATCTATAAGCACCGATTTTAAATGAATCCAGATCAATAATTAACAATGTCGTAATATATAATAATTTAAGAAAATTATTATTAAAAGTTTTGTCTTTGAATAAGAATTACAATATTTAAATTATTAGAGCTATGAATATGAGTAATGAAATAAGATTTATGAAAATGAATATGTTTATATTTTGATTAGAATTTATATAGTTCATATATAAATGATAAAGTATGATAATCAATCATAGCTAATTGTAATAAATTGAAGAACAATTTATAAGAAAATTTGAGCATTTATGGAACTGAGGGGCATATTTTATTATTACATTGACGCACACAACGTCGGGCAAAATTTAGTATTACAAATATGACGGTATCATTCGCATAACGTATGTCATTTATCCTTTCACCGTTTTATGTAACTATCTTTGTGTATAGTAGTTACATAAAACATGATAACTACGTATTAAATTATTGTGTAAGTATAGGAAATCTGGCCATATTATCCGTCACGAGAATTTGAAAAAAAAAACGATAAAAGAAGGCTACATTGAAAAGAAAATTGGAAGAGAAAGACTAAGACTCCAATAGATGAAAGAGATTTTGGTGATGTAAGTTTTGATTGCTACGAGGAGATGAAACGGAGAAGATGGTTGTGGATAACTGTTACAAAGCAATCTGCGATTGCTAACTAAAGAAGGAGAAGAAGGCATGAAATGTATTTTGAAATGGAATGTATTGAATGGAATGTATTTTAAATTCTAATTTATACTGCCGCCGATTAATTAGGAAATGTGTAATACATTAGAACGATACACTTTTTGTGTATAAAAGTTGCAAATACAAATCTATTTGTGTTTGAATAGCCCCACGATCTTGGAGTGCCAATTTGTACAACAATACACAACATCGATTTAATTTAATTTAAATTGTGTAGCCCCACGCTTTTGGGAGACAATTATGCAACACAACAATATCAATTTTTAATTTAATTTAAATGTGTTTAAATATTGTGTATTGTATAACATAACAAATTCAATTTAATTTATTGTGTATTGAATTCATGGGTGTAATCGTAATAAGAGGTTGGTACGTTATTTAAGTTTAAAATTATTCCATTTTTTATTTATTTAAACAAAATCTTTCATATCGGATATTAAACATTGACTCATTACTAAATAGTTTGTACGAAGTTTTCGTACATAATTTATTGCTAACAAATTACATACATAAGTTATACACAACTCTTATTATCTAATTTTAATTACTTTAAAATATTTATTTTGCTCTCGGCTTACTCATGGTTTGCTCATATTTTTGCAATTGCTGATTCATTAGCTTCAATAATGAATTTACTTCTATTCAATTTTCTTTTATATTACTTTGTTTTAACTTTCTTCTGCATATGCATTTTCCTTTATCTAATTACAAAGACTTTACTAATTACGTTAATTCAAAAATTACTTATTTCTCTTATCATTTACGTTACTAATTACTAAATTTGATACAAGAAATATTATTTTAATTTTTATACTGCTTTTACATTTATGTATCATTTATTTATTTTAATACTGGTTGAATGTCTTTCATTCAAACTTTAATTAGTGTCTTTCAAATGTCTATATTTACAATGGTTTTTTTATCACCTCGTTAGACGTGGTTATTCATCTGTACGTCCTCCTTCTGGTCTTCTGGTCGTGTCCTCCGTATCCTTCTGGTCGTCTGGTCGTATCCTCCGTGTCCTTCTGGTCCTCTGGTAGTGTCCTCTGTGTCCTTCTGGTCCTCTGGTCGTGTCCTCTGCATGTGCTGATTAATAATCGTCTCGTATCACGTCATATGCTACCGATGTGTCCATAGACCTCATCGTATGTATTCTCCAGCTCTGGCTGGACATTTAGTTGGTCCTGTGACTCTTACGATAATTGTGAATTTGCGTCATTGACTGACATAGCCTCCTGCGGCAACGGTTGAATCAAGAAGAAGAAACTTTATTAGCGCGACCTGATATTTATAGTCAGGTCGTGCAAAAATTCCTGTCTGAACAATTTTCAACTTGTCAGATTCTGTCGATGCGTCACTACCCCCAATCTTGTTCAGTTCAATATTTTCGCGAATTAGGAAGTTTGTTTCACATCACTCTTCTACAACACATACATACAACTATTCTACTTGAAAAGGGTTGGTTACTTTTCAGGAACGGACAGGTTTCACACACACCAACAAAATACGCGCGTACACAACGCTAGCGACAGGTTTCTCGAAAATGCATGTCCATGCATGAATTCTGTGCTCCCTATTTTTACTACGATCCAGCTTATGCAATCTGAATCATGTTTATTAATTCATATTTAATTATTTTTATTATTTATTTCATTTATTTGGGCAATGCACAGTATCGTTACTGTTTGTATTGTTGCAACATATATATTGTGTACACCTTACAATATAGTGCTTTATTATTATTTATGAGAATGGCATCTTCATAACAATCAGACTATTGTTGTGTGTTGACAAAATATAGTACAATTTGATATGTTCCATTTTACTTCCATGTTCCATAAGGAAATGGAAGTACAATGATGGCGAAAGAAATCGGTTTTGTGATAATGGCTGATTCTGATTGTACTACCCTCAAAACATGAAAAAAAGTAATTTTGTAAAAAGTGTCTGTGTGTAGAACTTTTTCTTTGAAGGACGATAACCGCCGCAAATTCAAACAGAATCAAATAAGTTTTGCATATGTGCCTGAGTTGCAGAGGACTCAAGGCCTGTCGATTTTGGTGAAGATCGGTTATGGGGAAGGGGTAGTTTACCTGAAACGTTTTATATTTTGACAAGAGTAAAGTACTTGATTTTGTTAAATAAATTATCCTGAAAAAAAGGTGATAATAAGCCTCTGTAGAAAGGTAGATCTGTAAGTGAAAATGTAGTTAAAGGATGAGGAGATAATTTTCTATAAATGCAAATGATAGTTGAAGGGGGAGGGGATAATTTTTTATATGTGTACTACGTTATCGCACCTAAGAAGTAGTTTGTTATTAAAATTCCTTCCCGGGCTGTTTATCCGTGGTCCAATGTTTCGGCAATGCCATCGACTGCCATCATAAGTGAAAATCGAGTGCGGTAACGTGAGGTGGTATACGTTAGTGACCTGTAGTAACAGTACAGGTTAATGCTGAAGAAAGAAGCAGTTTTTGTGGAAATATTTCGTTTCAAAATGATCTTAAATGTAAATCTTATAACACAGAAGTCATGTATGGTTCTCCATACCGATATTTTATTCTTAGGATGTAAGTTATTCTAATAGCGACTAGAGCTGATTTATTATCGTAAAATGAGTTGATTTAGCAAGGTGTTTATACGTACACTATGGGGGCATACTATGTGCAATAAAAACCAGTTCCTAACAAAGTGAGAATCACAAAATTTTAAAATTCCATTTATGAAACCAATGTGAGAAAAATACATAATTCTAGGTTGTGTGGTGAGGCTAGGGAAAGGTAGGCGTACACATTTGTGGTCGTGCAGTCTGTCCTTTATAAATCTGCTGCCCTACAGTATCGACAGGATTTCAGGGAACCGTATACGCGATAAGCCGGACCCCATTAGTTTTAATTGCTGTGACCGACAATTTCCAACAGCTGCAGTAAAGCTTTAATTTTTGTCGTGTTTCCAGTGTGTGGTGACCTGGGTTATTACGTGACTCGTATAGCGTGAAGAGTAGGCCTACATATTATCCGTTGTTCAAGTTTAATCTCATCCCGTAGCTGGTGAAACGAAATGTGATTTAGTCTATGCGTAAACAATATCATATCCGTAAATATTAGGACATGATATCACGTAATCACAGTATGATACATGTCAAAGAAAACTAGAGTAGACAACTAATTCTTAAACAAACTTTCAACACAAGCAAAACATAACAAACTCATTGAATTGTTTATTGAATCTTATTTATATTATTATATACTTTGTGTTTCTATTTACTTATCTTTTTTTTGTATCCCCCATCTAACAATCACATGCCAATTTTAATTCTTTATTATTTGTTCTTATCTTTTTCTCCAATATTCTTTCATCTTTTCACAGTTTCTCTTCTTCCTGTCTTCAGTCCACTTTGAAACGGCGATTTTCTCTCTCCTACCCTGGACTCCGTCCATTTTTAACACTTTTGCCCGAAAAACGTCTCTTTCAATTGTTTCTTCTTCGTGTTTGTTATTTTTTCTAAATCCTTTTGGACTTCTTTTATCCAACTTGCTGTTGACTTCTTCGCCAACAGATATTTGAAGATCTGCTTTGTTAACCTATTGTCGTCCAATCTATACAAATGTCCAAAAAATAATATTCTTTTTTCTTCATTGTTTTTGTTATATTTCCTATACTTTGATATATTGCATCATTACTTCTAAATTGCAAACCTTCTGAAGACTTTCGTGGGCCTAAACGTTTCCTAATAATTCGTCTTTAAAATATTTCTAGTTTGTCTATATTATAATCCAATTCTAGACATTCACTTGCACATAGGCATTGTTGCTTTTCTACTGTACTGTAATGCCTCATGTTCGCATTTTTAGATATGCAATTTTATTGTAAATATCTTTAGTTATACCATATGCCCTTTCCATCTTATGATCCCTTTCTTTTAGAGCAGATTTTTCTAAACCATTCTCTTGAATTATTTCTCCTAAATACGTAAATTTTTGAACCCTCTCTATTCGACCAATATCTGTTACCAGAAATTGTGGGCCATTTTTAATTTTCGTGAGAAATTTGTTTTTTTTCTGCAGAAATTCTTAAGCCTGTTCTACTGGCTATGTCCTCTAAAAAATTAACTTGTGTTGCTGCAGATGTCAGATTTTCAGAACGTATAGCAAAGTGATCTGCGAATGGCAAAGAGTTTATTTCAATACGCTTGTTTATTTTTCCCAACATGATTGGTGATATTTTGCTTTCCTTTAATTTTTCATTTCAAATACTCACTACTTTCTCCAGTACACAGTTGAAAAACATTGGGGATAAACCAACACCCTGTCTTACATCTGTATTTATTTAGAACGTTTGAGACATTTCTCCCATAAATTGTATTACGTATATTATTTAACACATATATTATTTATTATTTATTCAAACAGAATACTAAATAAAACTTTCACTAGTAACTTAATTTTCAGTTGTATTTCTCTACTAGCTGTTACCCGCGGCTTCGCCTGATTTAGTTGTTGGTGCAACAGCCTGTAGAGATTTAAAACAATAAATATCCTTTCTTGTATCGAAGATGGCTTCACCAGCGTCGATTAGCCTGGGCTTGATTATGTACCGTGAAATAGATTTTTAAAAGCCTCGGGTTCTTATTTGGGACAGGAAGCAACGACCCGACTTTGTGATATATTTGTCCTTTTACTTTAAAAGTTGGCATAAAACCATAAGTCTCTTGAATTGCTATTCACGTACAGAAAGATGTCATATGAAAGCATGAATTGTATCTCCGAATATTTTGGAAAATATGCTTGAGTTCTAATGTCGTTCCTGACATGTACGTACGAAGTGGTTGATTGAATGGTTGTAAAATTACTTTTCCGTTAGAGCAGAACATCCCAGGCGATACGGTTTTAAATTTGTTGGCTGACATAATTCGCATATCACATTTGTTCTGCCAATTGTACCTTTGGATGTGACGAATACGCATAACTTGGATAATGCTGAAAATCCTCTAAAATCAAATTACCTAATTGTCATGATTAGTACAACAATGATCTCATTATCATGACCCTATCAGTGAATCAGATTGTCATAGTAGTAGTAGTAGTAGTAGTAGTAGTAGTAGTAGTAGTAGTAGTAGTAGTAGTAGTAGTAGTAGTAGTAGTAGTAGTAGTAGCAGTAGTAGTAGAACATTCTGATCAACTTTTAAATTGCCCGGAACCTATTCAGAGGTTAGAACTGTCAGACATTTTTGAAAATTTAGAAGAAGATATTCCACCGACTATCGAAGAAATTGAAGAAGTAATTAAAACTGAAAACCAATAAAGCTAGTGGAGAATACTCCATATCAGCTGAAATTTTGAAATGGTCTCTAACAAAGATAAGAAATGATCTACAATTAAATTTTTAAGGAATTTGGAAAACATAAAAAATCTCAGAAGGAATGGAAGGTGGCCTCAATACATAAGAAGGGTGATAAGCAAGAGATTAATAACTACAGAAGAATATCTTTACTTCCAGTTGCGTATAAAATATTTTCAAAGATTCTATTTAACAGAGTAGAAAAAACATTGGATAGTCATTTGGGTGAATATCAGTGTTGCTTTAGGAGGGGCAGATCCTGTCCACAACAAATATTCACTCTGAAGTCAATCTTGTTGATTTCAAAAAGGCCTTTGATTGTGTTGATAGAGAAACTATAGATAAAATAATCAGAGAATTTGGTGTTAAATCTACATTGGTAAAGTAGTAGTAGTAGTAGTAGTAGTAGTAGTAGTAGTAGTAGTAGTAGTAGTAGTAGTAGTAGTAGTAGTAGTAGAAGCAGCAGCAGCAGCAGCAGCAGCAGCAGCAGTAGTAGTAGTAGTAGTAGTAGTAGTAGTAGTAGTAGTAGTAGTAGTAGTAGTAGTAGTGGTGGTGGTAGAATTAGTAGTACTAATAGCGAATTATGTGCAGTCATTGTGTCCAGAATTTTAAGAATGAATTACTTGTTAGTGACTATGAGTTTGTCGATTTAGGGGATGTAGTTCCGATATCACACACACACACACACACACACACACACACACACACACACACACACACACACACACACACACACACACACACACACACACACACACACACACACACACACACACACACACACACACACACACACACACACACACACACACACACAATTTGTGAGTTCAGTATGTTATGTAAAAAGTGTCCTCACTGTATAGATTCGGATTCTATGGATCAATATAAGAAAGAAATTTTCACAAACATAGATCCAGAAACATCACCTTTTCCACCTGGCTACCTTTTTGTTATCTCTGCACCCCTGCTGTCTGACATATCCTTCTTTAGTGGCTTCATTGACTATTGTAAACGAGACAAACGAATATGGTGTATTTCATGTAATACTTACTGATATAAAACAAGGCCGATGTATGTTTGTTAAAAATGCTTCCACCCTTAAACTAATAAACATATTTGTTTGAAATTTTGCATAAGTATTTTTTTGGCCCTGTGTTAAGATATATGGTATATTTTGTTTTACTAGCTCAGTATAAAGCTGATTTCATTAAAAAAATTGAAAAACTTGTAAATCGAATAGTTTTCATTTAAACACAGTTTAATGGTTATACTTTAAGTAGGGAAAAGAAAATTATATTTATATAAATATATTACATAATTACCGGAAAGCAAGGAAAGAAACAGAAAGCTCGAATTGGGCAATGGCCAAGCAAAGTATGGACTGGGTTATTTATTCGGCCCTTAAATATTTAAAATGTATAGAAGAAGAACAAGTATATTATATTATAATGAAGTTACTAATAACCAGTTTCAATGAGTCAAAAATAACAAATAACAATTTGTTATAAACAAAGTGGTCTCATACAATAATTCAAGTTAACATTATCCACAGTAATAGCGTTACTATTAAGAGTTCCACACTAATTATTATAACACAATAATCACTTTTCACAACAATTCCTTGATCAGCGCTGAATAAATCGCTACATATAACTGACTTCTAAGTGGCAGTTGTTGCTCATATACAGTATAGCCTGCAGATTTCGCAGAATAATGATCTGTAACTTGCGTCGTTAACAAGGACTCAAAAGGTCTATAGGGTACTTTTGTACACATCCTCGACGGAGACACGCACCTCCTACGTTAGCCGACAAAACGTGAAGAACGACACTCTATAGTCTTTGTAACAATGTGTATCGACTTTAACAATGTGGGAGGAGGCATTATCAAAAATGAATAGGCAGGAAGTCCACGACAAACGTGAAGTCACAATACTCAAAACGTTAAGTAGAGCTCAGAGCGGTTAAAAACTAACGAGGCTAGATCTGAATAAAGTCTAGTTGAATTTGTTAAGTCAGAAGGCGTTGAATAATATTTTATAAGCCACACGTTCGATTACTAAGCCGCTAATTGAAATAGGATTTAATTTCTACGACTGCAGAAACTGATTAAAACGTGCGGAAATAATCGCTGTGTGTACACAGTCGTTTATCTATACGACTGTAAATACACGTGATTAAAATACTATTCGAATACTTTAATAGCTTAGATTAAACTATACTTCTGGTACTCAAATCGTGAAATAGTTATTGATAGCATTCAAGTTCAAGTAATTTAGATAAGTGGTGTCTTGAACTGTACAAATTATTACACAAATTGTTAGTTTACTGATACGCCTTCCGTCATGTAAACAATTATTCCTCATCATCAAAATAATATTATTAAAAAGTACAGTTGCGGTTTAACGCTACGAGAATTTGAGTCGTCTTAAGCGGTTTCGAAAAAGTATATTATCGCACATGTTTTATATTCCATTGCTTGTAGTTTGATATTAAAGTCATCTTTATTCTATTACGTGAGTTTTGCAAGTAAGTAAGTTTATTTTGTGCTATAAAAATTATTAATAATTAACATTAAGTCTTTTAAATAATCTGTAAACGAATGTTCACAAGTCTTTATTATATTGTAACGGCGAGCGTCTCTTGAACAGGCAAGAGTGTCGTTCTACGCGCTTCTCGACTAGCACAGCGTACCCCGACTCTGGTACTGGTAGCCCACAGTGTTCTGGAAAGCAATTGAAATATGCATTATGCTGGCACGCCGTGGTAAAGATGGAAAGTTATTCTGGAACACGTGCGCTACCTATATAAAGGACAGAGGCTGGCTTTGTTAGTCAGTTACGTTAGCGATTCTTAGTGCGGGTCGAGTGGTAGTTAAAGTATTACTGGAAAGAACTCTAGACACTCTAGAACAATTGGAAATATACAAACACACGAAAACAAATAAAAACGACATCCTAAACGAACAGACACAATTCAAATCGCACGCATTATTCGAACAAATCTCACCCCACACAAACAACATCGATCTTTCGAAATTCGATTCCGTCGCCCACAACAGCGGCAACCTCTGAAGAAGCCTTTTCAAGGTGAAAACCGGTTCAGGTTGTAAGGTAAAACTTTATGTTTTTACTTATAAACAAAATTGTGTTCCGACTCGTGAATATAATTGTTGTATTTAGTTAAGTAACGGACACGTCATGGACAACGAAATCCAATAATTGTACTAGAATAACCTAGTTGATTGCGAACAGTTATTTGTGATTAATTAAAGCTGGTAACTAGTAGCTTCGTTGGTGTCAGTATTTTGTACCATACGACGATCAGTGAGGCCGTTGTAACAATAAATTAACTATTTAAAGTGCTTGTAATTATACAGAGTAATTTGAAAATTAACGGAAATTGTATTCTACTTCCTATTGTATTTGAATACGATGCGTTCAAAAATGCATAAAAATTTAACAGTATTTGCTCTGCACACGATCATTTTTAATATCTGCCTGTTAGAAACCACATTGTAAGGTGCGTTATATGGTCACAGTTTTCGCTAAGAGAAAAATCGTGGAAACAGGTAGCTAGGCACAGTACGATTTGTTAACTAAAAAACTATAACCAAAAGCTCCTTCTGAATAAGACGTGTTTCTATAGGCTAAATTGACCTGAATTTTCTATTGTAGAGTATTTATTGTTCATAGTCTAAAGGTACCATACATATGATTTGCAATAATATTTTAATTACTCACATTCATAAAAAACGATCGATTTCGGTCATAGACCATCGTCAGGTCATATACAGCACACTTGCGGTCACAATATCGTAAAACAGCAACTATTTACAAAAACGAATTCGTAGACATTGATTACTGAACGTGATACGTACGTCGTTGCCCAAAGATTCGCGAGAACTGATTTATTGTAAATCATATGAATGGTACCTCTAGGCTATGAAGAATATGTACACTACAATAGAAAATTGATATTATAGGTACCATTAGTAAACAATAAGTGTGTGTACATTATAAATACATCACATTCTCATTAGTTAAATTGACCTGGTTTCATGGTGTTGTGTTACTAAATGTTGAAGTATCTACCATAAATAGCGTTATGTTTGTGTTATTTTTATCATTTACGTTATGCGATTTATTTTTCACTTCTAATATCTGTATTCCTTTGGATGTAGGTCTATTTGTTAATAAGTAGAATTTCTCTTTACGTTTTACTGTAGTTATTTATTTGCTTAAGGACCCTTGCCGATGTTTGCAAAGTAACGCATTTCATCTCACTCCTAATAAGCAGATTAAAAACATTTCATTGTTTTATACGTTACCATAATACTATGGTAAGTCACATATTATGTCTCGTTCAAGGAGGAATATATATTTTGTTTTGTTTTGTTTTCCAGTATGTTACGGACTGTTTTCGGGTACCTTCTTCAGGATACCGTTTTAACACCATTTGTATAGTATTTATTTTGGTTGTGATAATCTTGCAACTCTTGTAGAAGAAAATGTCTGAGAAAATTTATGGGCAATAATTTTTGTTCATAAATGTGGAATTTAAAGTGATAACGTTTCATTTGTTTAAACACCTTCAAAGGACCAAAACACAGGTAAGTAAAAATGTTTTATGTAAATAGAAAAAGTGTAACTACACTGCTGAACAAATGTTGTAAAATATCGGTATGGAGAACCATACATGACTTCCATGTTCTACAATTTATATTTAAAATCATTTTCGAAATGAAATAATTCCACAGAAACTACTTCTTTCTACTTCTTGCTTCAGCCTTAACCACAGTACTAACCACTAACGTATTGCATGTTAGCCCACCCGATTTTCACTGATGATGGCAGTCGATGGCACTGTCGAAACGTCTGGTTTTGCAGAAAACATTGGACCATGGCCAAACACCCCGGGAAGGAATTTTAATAACCACGTATATAAAATTATCCCCTTCCCCTTCAACTATCATTTTCATTTATACAAAGTTAACCCGTCCCACTTCACCTACCCTTTTTATTTATAGATATTTCATCTATTATTTTATAGTGGATTATTATGATCTTATTTTCAGGATACGGTATTTATCAAAATTAAGTAGTTTACTCTTGTTAAACATAAAATGTTGCCGGTAAACTACCCCTTCCCCATAACCGATCTTCAGTAAAATCAATAGGCCTTCAGTCCTCTATAACTCAGGCACGTATTCAAAAAATTGTTTGATTTTGATTGAATTTGCGGCAGTTATCGTTCGCCATAAAAAAATGCACGCACAGAGACACACATACACACACACACACACAAACACTTTTCGAAAAATGACTTTTCTTCATGCATTTAGGGTCGTACAGTCATAGTCAGCCCTTATCTTGAACACGATTTATTTCGCCATTACCATACAACCATTTCCTTGTTGAACATGGAAGTAACAATTAATGTGCGTTTGTTTTAAACCACACGATTCAACGTGTGATGTTCATTCGACGAATTCCGATTTGCGAGAAATACTCTACTCCCATGTCCTACTAGAAATTAATTTTTATTCCTAGTCGAAACCAGTCTTCATAAGTGTGTATGTGTGACCGCGCGGCTGTGTGTGTGGTCGCGCGTGTCTGTGTAGTGAGAGGGAAGACAGTATGTCTGAGGGGAGAACAATGAATAATTGTAGAAAATAATGGTAAGAATAATTACTACTACCAAGATAGAATATGAAATAAAACATACTTGTTTAGTGAATGTTCTTCTGTGCCTATAACAAACTAGCGTGTATTACAAACTATGTTAAAAATATAACTTTACTAACTGTTGTCCGCTGCTTCGCACGCAAATATTTGACTTTTTATGAGTATTTTAATATAATTTTTTTGTCTATGTCTATATGGCGTTCTGTCAGTTCGTATAACAATTTTGTACTCATTAGTTAATTTCTCTCCAAAGCTGTTTTCAACACTTGTACTATTTTAACTTGTACTAAATTATTATGTTGGTGCAACAGCTTTTGGAGATTTAAAAGTAGCCGTTTATAAAGCCTTGGAGATATTTATAAAGTACCTGTTAAATCAACAACGCCAAACTCTTTATTTTAACTGTTACTGTATTAGAAGCATTGTATAACACATTGAACATTATGTTTTCCTCAACTTTTATGTATTTCAGCAGTGAACTAAAAACCAAAAACCGTTGTCACCTAACCTCACAAATGAAAATAACACGTATTTTCGTTTTGCATTAAGTAATAGGCCAATTTACAATTAGTACACTTCTTTTTCACATCGAAATATATCCATAAAATCGCATATTATACATAACATCGAAAATGTACTGCAGGAATGGATAAATGTACAGTTCCGTTGCCGCTAAAAAGCTTTTGTTTGTTTACTTGTTACTATGGTAATTAATTCTGGTCTCCATGGTGTTTTTGACATTCTTTAGTAGTAGTATTTAATATATTTCATTACTTATCCATTGCATCATCAGAAATACGTATAACCATAAATTTTATAATCGTTTAAGACAATTACAAAATATATAGACGTATCTGTGTACAAAATTACAAAATATATAGATACAATCGCATATAAAAAAAAAATGAAAACTGTAGGAAGAGATAAAGGTACAGTTCCGATGCCGTTAAATATCATTTGTTTATTTACTTGTTACTACGGTAATTAATTCTGGTCTCCATGTTATTGTTGACATCTTTATACGCGTCAACTGAAAGGCATAATTAAAAGGGCCTAAATCCTACGAAATGCGCAAAATATCAAATTCCAAGTTAGATAGTGTTTTTTGCCTTGTATTAAAGGTTAAATGTGAAAAATTTGGTGGCAATCGGTGTAACGGTGTGGATTTGTATTTAGTACACATAAATCCTTAGATTAAAGGACTACACTTAACATAATATTATATTGATATATTATATATATTATTGTGTTATATTATATTACGTAAATAATATTATATATTATAATGATATAATATTTATAAATTGTGTTCAGTCAAATATAGAACATTTTATTTTCGGTTTCCTTTTTTAGAATTACGAAACAAAAGCCAAGTGTACGGAAAGATTTTGCCTTACTACGCGAGTATCAAATAACTTGTTATGCATAAGAGTGATCAAAGCCAAGGGAACAGGCGAGTCTCTGTAACGATGCCGTAGGTAAGGACAGAATTTCCATGCCAGTAATTGAGTAAAAATGACAGTGTACCCTGTCATTAGAATATTAAAATTACTGCAATTATGGATAATGATGCCAGTTCTCTTCGCTAAAGGTAAGAAAAGTGTTTATTTAGTTAGATGTGTTAAAGAGTAATATATAGTTAACGCAATAACTGTAGGTAGATAATTTTGTTTATGCTAAATAATATTCTGTTCAGAGGAAAATTTATTTACATTTCTAAAAGTAAACGTTAAATAATCCTGAAAAACTAAATTTGTAATTAAATTGTTATGGTCAATTTTTACTATTACAGGAAAAAAAAGGTGAATGTATAAATTAATGATTATTTAGGTAAAACGTGAAGCGTGCTGCGGTGGCTTAGACCCCTTTTGTGCATCCGATTTATTTCGTACGATAACCTACGATAAAAACTCGTACGTCCGTTGTGTAAAACAGCAGAAACAAATGGCCCGTTTTGTGCACTGTCGTACAATAAATTTATAGTTTCGAACTCAAAAACGTATCGCGGTGTGATAGGAAGCGCATCCGATCAAATATCCGACGAGTTGTGTAGATACATCGACCGTAAAGGTTCCGCTTCTGCACTCGAGTGAGTTTCTTATTGTTTGACTTTCAGACATCAGTGCTGCCAACCTTCCTGCCTAGCGTCGACGAAGCCAGTTGTGCCAAATAGTTACTCCTTCTTCTTATTGTTTAAATTAGCAGCCATCCTTACTATTTCTTTTATGAATTTGCTAACTGCTATAATTTTTTATTGTTCGACTAAGCTTTTCGTCATTACTGACATCTTCAGGTCTTCAACAACCTTATTTTTTTTTAATTCTTTTTGTTTGAGTTCTTCATTTTCTAGATAATTTATAGCTCTATAGCAAAATGAATTTAATGCTGCCATTTTATAATTGACTGGATGATATGATTCTTGTGGAATTATTAAATCTGAGTATGTTTCTTTCCTATATATATCGAATTTGAGTTTGTTATTTTCAATTTTTATATTGATATCCAGGAAATTAATTTCTAATCCTCCAATTTTTTCTTGAAATTTTATTGTTTTTTCTATGTTATTAAGTTGTTCCGTAAATTTTTTAAATTCATTTACTTCACCTTCCCAAACTATTAGTATGTCATCTACATACCTGATCCATTTTTTAATTCTTCTTTCTTTATCTATATCTTTTAAAATTTTGATTTCAAAGCTATTCATGAATATCTCTGCCATTAATGGTGAAAGCAGTGATCCCATTGGTAATCCATTTTCTTGTATGTAAAATTTGTTATTAAATCTGAAGTAGTTCTGGCTTAGGCATAATTCTAATCCTTCTATTATTTCGTTTTTCCATTCTACATTACTTAATTTGTTTTTCTTTATTATTTCTACTGTTTTTGCTATTGGTATGGTGGTGTACATATCTTTTATATCTAATGACATTAATTTTGTCTTATTTGTTATGGTAATTTCTTTTAATCTTTCTATTACCTTTTTACTATTTTCTATGCTGTGGATTTCTTCTTTTTCATATGCCATTTTGATTCTTTTGCTTATTTCTTTTGATATTTTGTATGTTGGCGAATTTATAAATGATACTATAGGTCTTAATGGCATTTCTTTTTTATGTAACTTAATTTGACATCTAAATTTTGGAGCTTCAGGATTATGTTATATTTTTTGTTTCTTTTGCCATTCTGTTAAACATGTTGTCTTTTTTATCAATTTCTTTGTTTGTGCTTGAAATTTACTTGTGTAATCATATTTTATTTCTTTATATGGTCTTTTTTGTATAAATTGTTATGCTTTTTCGATATAATCTCTTTTGTTCATTACCACTGCTGTGTTACCTTTATCGGCTTTTATAACTATCAAATTGTTCTCCGCGATTTTCTTTTTTAATTCTCTTATATTTCTTTTTATTTGTTTTTCGTTTTTATTTCTTACATTTTTGTTTTTCTTCCATATTTTTTCTACTATTTCTTTTACTTCACTTCTTAATTGTTTTTTAGTTTCTTCATTTTTTATTTTATCGATAATTTCTTCACATTCTATTATTGTATTTTCTTTATTTATGTTTGTTTTTGTTGCATATTTTAAACTTTTTCCTAATAATTTATGTTCATTTTCTGTAAACTTTGTTTCTGTTAAATTTAATACTTTTTCAGCAAATTTTATTTCTTTATCTTTTTCTTTATTTTTATTTCTTGTTCCTTCTATTAATTCCTTGAGTTTCTTATTTAATCTCTCTTCCATTTTTCTTATTTTTTTTTCTATGTATTTTTCACCAAACTCTTTTCTCATTTCTTCTATTTCTATATAATTGTAACTTGTATATAATTTTTTATGTAATTGATACATTTCTTTGTTATATTTATTTTACTGTATAAGTTCTTAATTTCAAGTTTTATCCATATTTTTTCCGCCATGTTTTTCATTTCGTTTGCTACTTTGCTTTTGTTATTAATTTTAATTTTTGCGTATTTTGGAGTTATTTTATTAATTAAACACTGTTTATTAAACCAAATTTTCCCTAGCGTTTTTTTCAATTTTGCTTTAATTTTTAAATACTTAAAAAATTCCCTTACATTTTTATATTTATCTGCTTGCAATTCGCATGTTTTATTCTTCGTATTGTTTAAATTAGCAGCCATCCTTACTATTTCTTTTATGAATTTGCTAACTGCTATAATTTTTTATTGTTCGACTAAGCTTTTCGTCATTACTGACATCTTCAGGTCTTCACCAACCGTTGTTGAAGACCTGAAGATGTCAGTAATGACGAAAAGCTTAGTCGAACAATAAAAAATTATAGCAGTTAGCAAATTCATAAAAGAAATAACAAATAGTAACTGTTATTCACGTCACGGTGTGATTTTATTAATTTGTTTTGTAAATACGGAAGACATTAAAACAGAAAGGCTCACTCATGAAATCCAGAAAAAGATAGCACTATGACATCCCTCTTCCGAAGCTTATAAATACGAATATACAAGCGGCATACAACCCGCACGGATAGTATTGATAATGCCAACGCTGCAAGAGTTTGTTCACACCAACTTCCGATATTTTTGACGAACGATAAAAATCGGAGTCAAATCGGATGCAAAACGTAGCGCACCATAATTTGTCGTACGATATAAATTGGATGCATAAAAGGGGCCTTAGAGTGCGGTGTACAGTATAAGTACTCGTTTTCGTCACAGGCATTAACAATTTCCTTCGTCTTCCTTTTTTGACTCTTCTCAATTTCAAGTGAATCATACTATTACGACGGTATCGCTGATCGTCGTATGGTAAAGTGGAAAACAAAATAAACACACCAATTAAGTCACTAATTGGCAGTTTTAATTAATCGCAATTAACAGTTTGAAATCAACAAATTATTCAACAAGATTATACTCACGCAGTGATTCAGTTAAATTTGTCTACACGCAATAATAATGTCAACTAATAGACTCCCACACAATAACACTTTGACACAGTACTTCGAGCCTCACTTGAATAAATCATCACTTAAACGCACTGAGTAATCGCCCGACGTCAACTGACTGTCCGTCGCACGGTGTTTATATTTATACCCCGCTGAAATTCCAGAATAATTGGTCACTTTCTGGATGACGTTGCGAGCAAACTGCGCACTCAGATTGCTCTAGAATCCACTAGAAACCGTGCAAACTGTCTGGCCGTAAACACAGTGCGCCGACCGGTATGGTCTGGAATAGTCTCGATTGTTGACGCATCATAAGTGTCACGTAATTGTCTTTCATCTCAAAGGAACAGCGATATGTAAGCACACATACATAAAAGATGGGCTCTGCTGGGATAGCCGAGATGCTTGTAGAACTTTCCGTATTACGTAACAATACTTTTCCATCCATCCAAAATTTAATATGCATAATAGACTCTTTGGCCGTTGCTCGTGAAATGTACAGGATGAGCAATAAGTAATTTGACACTAGTTGATCTTAAAAATTTAAGTTTTTTTTAACTAACGATGTTAAGTAATCTATTATGCAAGGTTCCATTTAGTAGTCGCTGACTCTCAGTTAAGGCTACATTCTTTAGGTCTAAACTATTAATTCCAATCTGCTGTTTGTTGTCCATTTATCTCGCATCTTACTACACTTATCCTTCTATTTCTAATTGCTCTGTATGCTCTATAGAGAAACTCTTTTAAATTCTTGGCATAATTTTAGATTTATTGAATGATTGCTGTTGCTGACCAAATAATTAAAGCAAATATAGATTCAATTTTTTTCCGCATTGCCCATCTAAGGACCAAAACACATGCCAATTTCAATGCTTTACTCTTTGTTCTTTTCTTTTTTTTCCAATATTCTTTCATCTTCTCACTGTGTCTCTTCATCCTGTCTTTAGTCCATTTTTAACCTGCGTTTTTCTCTCTCCTACCTTGGACTCCCTCCATTTTTAACACTTTTGCCCGAAAAACGTCTCCTTCAATTGCTTCTTCTGCGTGTATATTATTTTTTACTAAATCCTTCTGGACTTCTTTAACCCAACTTGATGTTGACTTTTTCCCCCACAGATATTTGAAGATTTGCTTTGTCGTTTATTCTGTATTGTTACGACGGCCTACTTGATCGTCGTAGGTACAGTGGAAAACAAAATACAAGGCACCAATTAAGTCACTAATCACCAACTTTAATTTCACAGTTAAACAGTTCGTAATTAACAACAAAATAAAAATTGTTCACACGCAATAAAATGTCAACTAATATAAAACAAAATTGTATTACATTTATACCGCCCGATTATAAAACACAGCACTTCACTAATAACCACTTGAACGCACACACTAATATTGCCCGATAAAAACTCGAATCGCACGTAATATATCGCAACCATAACTCAAAATTAAGGCCGCTGACGTCTTGTATTTATACAACGCTCACAGACCAGAATATTACAAAATGCACGTTAACGCCAGTGTGTACGGCGTAATTAATTGAGGTCTTGGCACAGTCCGCGCGGCTGGCGGCTTCCAGAAAAGTCTCGCGAATGCATCGATAATCACGTACGCCACACAGATTCCGCTGGATTCATCTGAAACATTCGATAAACACGTAGATTTTTCTGTGACGTCGTAACAATATAAATGTCCAAAAATAATACTCTTCCTTTTCTCATTATTTCTGTTATATTTTCTATACTTTGAAATATTTCATCATTTCTTCTTAATTTCCAACCTTCTGAAGTTTTCCGTGTATCTAATACTTTCCTAATAATTCGTCTCTCCAATATTTCTAGTTTTTCTAAATTATAATTCAATGCGAGACATTCACTTGCACATAAGCATTCTGGCTTCACTACTGTACTGTAATGCCTTATTTTAGCATTTTTAGATATGCACATTTTTGTAAATACCTTTAGTTATAACACATGCCCTTTCCATCTTATGAATCCATTGTTCTATAGCAGATTTTTTTAAAGCCATTCTCTTGAATTACATCTCCTAGTTTTAATTTTTTATTATTATAAGTTTTGACAAAGTGGGCTTCGTCTTTTATCAGTTTTCTATTGTAGTATATTTATTGTTCATAGCCTAAAGGTACCATACTTATGATTTGCCATAAAGGTTGAATTTCTCACATCCGGTGAGTACAAGCGCTTACTACAATTGTCAATATCGTAAAATAACCACTATTTACAAAAACGAATTCGTAGACATTTATTAATGAACGTGATACGGTATCCAAAGCGCAGTGTATTTAACCTGACGATGGTCTATGACCGAAATCGATCGTGTTTAAGAATGTGAGTAATTAAAACTGTATTGCAAATCATATGTACGCCACCTTTATGCTATGAACAATAAATACACTACAATAGAAATTTGAGTTTATAGGCACCATTAGTAAACAATAAGTGTGTGTATAGCCTATATTATAAATACATCACGTTATCATTCGTTTTTTATCGTTGTACTCTTATGTTGTTAGAATCGTCTGAGCAAAAACCACCATGGGAAACGGATTACATTCTTCCAAATGACACAATACCAACCGCTTACAACATATGCCTATATCCACATTTTAACACGTGCGTGCTTGACGGCCACGTCACCATTCACATCAACGTGACGGAAGAGAAACGCTTTCTTTGGCTACACGCTGTAAACATGAATATAAAAGAGAAGAAATTGAGTACGGCACGAATAAATGTACACGATTCGAAGTGGGAATTTAAGATTATTAAAGCATTTTTCTACGATCCTCATGACTTCTATGTGATTGCTTTCAGGGATCCGCTTCCTCCGGGACCATACAAACTTAGCTTCAAATTTAAAGGACTTCTTAACTATGGAGATAGCGGGCTGTATATGTACAAGTACAGGAATGAATATAACAAATTGAGGTATTTAGTTTTCATATTGTACTCTTCTTTTATGGATCTGGGTCCGTTATTATGAAATCTAATTTGATTTTTATTACTAAGCATGAATTACTGACTCTTATATCTCAGGACTGCAGTGCATAAAAATAAAAAAATAAAGAAAATGTACAGAGTTTATAACCAAGTTATTTGATAACAAAAGTATTGTTTTTCTTTTTTATACAGATCATAAAATATTCTCTCTATGTATAATTTATGTTCCTAATCATAAAATATTTATTTATAATATATTCATAATTTGTACTTGATAATCTATACTCAACTTATTTATAATTTCTCGATAAATTATTACAGTTTTTAAGTTTTACAACCAGGCCGCAGGACTGGCATCTGTAACTATGACAACATATAGGTTAATTCTTTGCTTACTCACTGAGTGCACTATTTGGCGTTTATGTTTACTGAAATAATAAATACAAGAAGGACACCGCTTTTAACTAGTTCTTTACAAATTAATAATATTTTATAAGTTGGGTGTTTGTGTATGTTTCTTACTTGTGAACATCGTTTTTATCTATATTAAACAAAGTGTGAATACTGTGAGTTGTGGGATTAATTTCACTTTCGTTTATACTGTAAACATTTGTACAGGTTATCTTCCAAGATTATTATTTATTATAAACACGTAATGTTACCTGACAGGTGAGTCCAATTTACTTCAATATTAAATTTAATATTAGTTTTAATATTTAATATTAATTTTATATTTCTTCTTCTTGTGGTTATAATCGTGAGTTAATTATTTTATCTTTATTCGACTCTTGCACTTTTTATTCACCAGCAGGCCACCGAACACTAATTGTTATTTCACTGTTAACAATACGTCTGCACTGACTGAAAGTCAAGATCAAAGTGATGCTTTCTCTAAACGCATGCCTAATTAAGCATACCGGAAATAGAAAGCTTTATGTTTTTTTTACTAACAATCACTTTTATAATTTCGCACATTTAGCGATTATTGATGTCTTGGATTCATTAAAAATACTGAACCTTACTGAATTTTACATCGTTATAGTCCTTTTACTTTTAAATCTCACGTATTGAGTGATTTGTCAATTTGTTATAATACAAAATTTGTCACAAACTATAGGCAAATTTGATTAGTTATTCACAAATATATTCTATTTGTTCTGTGACATTCTATCAAAACACAATTTATAACTAAATTAATTCCATAGTATTTCAAACAATTTCTGATACATTTCAAATTATTAGGGAGCTAGATAACAATTACAATAATTTTGGGGTTTTAATTAGCTGTTTTTACTCATCAATCTTTATACCTAGCCAAAGCTTGGTCCTAGGCTTTTAACATACATTCAGTATGGCTGCCAATTTTAATTTGTAAATTATGAAATTTTCAATTTACACAGAGTTAGAACTAAGGATGCAGTGGTGTATTTTACAGCAGTACAATATGTATGTATAAGCGAGATATCATGATACGGTTTGATACTACTATTAAGTGATATTAGGAACATCTGATAATAAAAGCGATATCTGAATCCAGCCAGCACTTAGTGGCTAATGATACAGAAAACAAATGAGTTTCATTTATTGTAATTTTGACATGGAATCCGTAGCTATGTAATGTCTTACTCGCACGTTTCGCGAAAATCAACGGTTATGTTTCAAATGTACAGTCGGCATACCACTATCTCACGAACTGCTCAACCAATCCCAGCAAACCAGGTGTCAGGTGATAGAGTCACTCGGCCCCCTTCCACCAATAGTACTGAGAATTTTGACAACTGACTTCAGTCGCCTCTAGGCTTTGTCTGCGTGAGGGTGTTTTTGCGCCGAAAATTTCTAAATTGCTCCACCAAAACTTAAATATCTCGGGAACTACAAGTCCGATCGCGAAAATACAAAGTGTGTTGTAATCCTCAGAACTAAATCTCTCCAATAACACCAATTCCGAGTACAGAAGCACTCACAGAAAATAATATCAACATTTGAACTCAAAAATTTGAAATGCCTCGAACTAAAAATCGCGATAAAACTCGTACCAAAAATTTCAAACCAAAAACCGGCAAATCCTATGCAGAGCGTCAACAGGCCTATCGTTTGAGACTAAAATCAAAGAAATCGGCCGAGAACTTAGAAAATGGCAACCATTTGAAGATTGACGAAACCCCGTCAGCGCCCAAGCGGCCCGCATCTCCGATACCTGGGTCATCCGGCGTGCCCCCAAAGCGACTCAGATCGAGCGTACGGCTAGCTAGCAAGAAAACAGACGATGAGAACATTAATAACTTGTGGTTAGACAACATTGGACCCTCGATGCTCTGCGCAGAACAGCCCGGTCCAAGTCGCCGCTTCAAAGGAGTCGACGAGGAATTCTCTAAGCACTTTATTAACAATCCGTTCGGCTCGGTGTGTGGGATCTGCGATCTGCGATTCCGTGTTTACCGGTAGTCCCACGACTACCAGGTTTAAATTTTTTATGATAATTTTTATTTTTGTAATTATCTACTCTACTACATGAAACGGAGTGGTAACAAACTAACTAATAAATGATTATAACTAAACTAAATAAAATTTTAGACCCAGTAGACGACTCACGTACAGATGGGTCTCTTTTCTTTTCTGCTACTAATACAGGATCCGGCAGAGAAGTCTGAAGGTTTTCTAAGTGAAATTATAACCAGAATAAATGGTTTGTAAACAATATTTTATTTCAGAATTAAAGTACATTTCAAAGCATTTTACTTTCATCAATTAGTTTTTGAAAATCACATTCTTTAGATGGTGTCCCTAATTTTCAAAATATTCTTGGAGCCGTAATGGTAAACTGCGCATTAGTAACCACAGAACTTCTGGAGAGATTGCCGCCACTTCGGTCCTTCTATTCCGCTTCAAATCCACAATTGTCCTCAGCCGGCCCTGGTACAACTACTCTTGAGGTACCCCCAACAGAAACTAATCTCGAGCCTTGAGGTCGGGCGATCATGGAGGCCAGTGAATCTCCCCTGGCTGTGAGACCATTCGGACTCCAAACATCTTGTCAATTTGTTCATGAAAGCCCTTCCAGTGTGAGCAGTTGCCCCAACCTCCTGGAACCACGTGGTTTCCATTGCAATACCACGTTTTGTAACTCAGCTGCAAGAAATGTTGTAAGCATGTGAACGTAACGTTGTTAATTTACAGTCACTGCATTCCCCTTTTTCTCTTCAAAGAAGTAGGGCCCAATTATCACAGTAGACGGTAAGCCACACCACACAACAACCTTCTCCCTGTATAATGGTCGTTCAAACAGCTCTTGAGGATTCTGCAACGTCCAGTACCGCCAGTTCTGCGTATTCACATAACCTAAGAGATGGAATTTGGCCTCATCTGTCATGAACGGATTGTTTAGCACTTGAACATTCACAATATTCTGAAGTTCATGGAAACAACACATGCAAATCCTCTTATCCTTGGAACTCATTTTTTGCATTATAACTAGTTATTAGGGATAATAGTCGACTTCCAAATGCAGGATCCTGCGTACGGAGCTGTCAGGAATCGCTAGGGCACTTGCGTGTTTTAATGCCGATCGCCGAGGGTGCTAAGAACAGCGTGACGGACGCGTTCAACATTCCCCGGTGTTCGAACAGTACGCTGTTTCCCTGGTGGCCTCTTATTTATGGCACAAGCCGTTTCCCGAAATTCGCCACTCACAACTGTATAGTGCACGCTCATTTCAATGAATGTTGAAATGACGACGAAAAGCGTGATGCGTAACAAACACTGATTCATTGTTTTTAAAAAACGTTTCCACTACGAACGCGCGATGTTTTGCCCACCAACGCTCCATGGCAACTGAAATGCTTTCAGCTGTGAAAAACATGAATGCAAGGTCAATCACAATGCTCCGTGCTACACTCCACAGAACTACTTCAACAATCACAATGCTCCGTGCTACACTCCACAGAACTACTTCAACAATCACAATGATCCGTGCTACACTCCACAGAACTACTTCAACAATCACAATGATCCGTGCTACACTCCACAGAACTACTTCAACAATCACAATGCTCCGTGCTACACTCCACAGAACTACTTCAACAATCACAATGCTCCGTGCTACACTCCACAGAACTAATTCAAACATCGTCAGGTTTCTCTGCCGCACCTTGTGTTTATTTTCATTACAGAGGAATTCAATTAAGTGTTAAGTCTAGCATAGCGGTATAAAGGTTATAGACCAAATTGTCAGCCAACGAGTATGGGGATTTTTTTTACATAAACGTAACTTGTAGTGTTCGTAACGTTACTGCAATATGCAAAATAGAAAATGATTTAGTTTTTTATAAGTAATATGTTTTCAGATATTATATTCATTTAATTTTAAAACTCAATCGCATTTTGAACTAGCTCGCACATTCCGTGCGCACACAGACATAAAAGTTGTCTTACATTTTTTACTACATAACTTATTCATCATCATCATCCTGAATGTTTAAACCAAGAATGGTTTGTTCCGGTCTCAAATAGGCAAAGATTGGAGCTGGTCACTCCAGCGCTTCCTCGGACGTCCCACACCTGTCCGTCACCACGGCTTATAGTTACATAGTTGTTTGGGGATGCGGCAGTCATCCATTCGGCAAAGATGTTAACACCAATTCAGCCGATACTGGGCGATCCTGTTGAGTATACTCATAATATTCAGTTCCTGCCGTATATCTGTGTTTCTTCTGCGATCATGGAGAGTATACCTTACCACGTGCCCGAGAAATTTCATTTCAGCCGCTTGGATACGACTAGCCTGGCCTGTCGTTAAAGTTCAATTCTCAGACCAATAAAGAAGTGTGGGAAGACCCATAAACTTGTAGAATTTTTGGCGTGTTCCTTTACTTGCTGATGGTCCCACACATAAGATTGAACTTATGCAACTTGTTTACCACGTCGTTTCTTGCATTATTCGACGCACTGTAGACCAGGATTCAAAACTTCTGACTTGTTCCAGGACAGTACCGTGTCTATCAATTTTTGCCAGTACGGGATCAGTTCCACAAAAAGCCATCACCTAGGTTTTATTTGTGGATATCTGCAATCCAGTGTCTGCAGATTCACATAACTTAATACAATATGAATACACGATTAAGACTTTTTCTTACTTGACACCAGTTGCGAACATTAAACTCACCAACATTTACTTTGGATTTCAGTCTTGGAAGTATCGGCTTGTTTGTCGGTTGCCGCTGTTGCGTACTCTTTTGGTTTGTTCTTGTTGATTGGGGTTATTTTCCGTTATCGTGTTCAGATTGGGTGTAGGCTATATACAGTTAAGACGGTCAAACTGATCAGTGGAAAATAAAATACAAACACCAATGAAATCACTAATTACCAGCTTTAGTTAGTCACAAATAACAATTTCAAAACAACAAGATACTCCTGTAGAGAAATTCTAGTAAAATTTGCCCAAACGCAATAATAATGTCAACTATTAGAGTTCCACACAAATTTCAACACATTAATCACTTCGCCACAATACTTGGAACCGCACTTGAATAAATTGCCACTTATAACTGACTGCCAAATCTAGCTGCTGTTGCTTAAATAGATAGCGCCGTTGTTCCTGGATAATCCATAATTTGAATCGTTGACAAGTACGCGAAAAATCTAGAGCGTACTTAAATGTTGCCTTGACAGAGAGTGCCTGCTCGGCTATTGGGGAAATGGGTGGAAGGTCGCTCTTGCCTTTCCGAGAGTGTTCGATCATTACAATACAATTTTTTCTGTGAGCATTTCCAGGAATTAAGCTTGTAAAAATCGAGTCACGTTTTTTACTGACTTGAGCAACCAACACTGCAAAAATATATATTTAAGTAGATAATAAGTTCTGATCAACTATAGGAATAAATCAGAGTTAAAATATAAGTATGGAGCAGCAGTCACAAAATACCAATAAATACGTGCGCCCTCAAAACGTAAATGTTTATAAAGCAAGAAGGCACCTAGAGTTATCCAGAGCTCGGAGCATTGGGGGAGTAATCTATTTTAGAATTCTTATTAGGTAGCATTTTCAAGTCCACTTAAAGGAAGAGCTAAAAATTCAGAATAGATAGAAAAAAGCAGACGTAAATAATGTTAATGTCAATAATAATACCATAAATATTGTAGGGATTACGTAAAAGAGACCATATGATAATGCAATTAAAAACGTAGGCTCTGTTTCACCAACACTCTATCAGAGACCTTTTTCACGACTAATTTCGATATAATCTGATATTCTTTTGCAGAACGTAACAGAAATACAGAGACGTCTTAAAATGTTGTTAAAATTCCTTCACGGGCTGTTTGGCCGCAGTCCATTTTTTTCTACAAAAACAGACGTTTTGGAGTCTTCATTTCTTATTCTATCTTGCAAATATATAATTTAAAGCATTTTGATTAAACTGCAATTCAGCACCCTGAATCTTGCTG
The DNA here is from genome assembly GCA_034769895.1 of Magicicada septendecula. Lineage (NCBI taxonomy): Eukaryota > Metazoa > Arthropoda > Insecta > Hemiptera > Cicadidae > Magicicada > Magicicada septendecula. The sequence goes on along the minus strand of CM068373.1, from coordinate 25,409,813 downwards.
GTTTCCTTTTCTGTCATGACAAACACCTCACTTGCATAAATCAAAGTGGATGATCTCACAAAATTTAATCCTTATGCTGTATCTTGTTTTATTTCTAAGATTTATGTGAATCATACCACAAATATTCCTAAATTTATTTTTCTTTTCTCTTATTTCATATTCATATCTTACTGTACAGCCGAGATATTTGAAACGGATCACTTTTTCTAAAGTGCTGTTGTTGTTAGCTACCTTAGTCCTCACTGTATATTTACCTTTAAGGCCAAGGATTTGGTCTTTCTTACTGAAATCGTCTGTAAGTACTCTATGGCCACTTCTTGTAAGTGAAACATAACTCTTTGCAAATAATCTAACATTTACCTTAAAAGACAAGGATTAGGTTTTTCTTACTAAAATTGTCTGTAAGTACTCTCTGGTCACTTCTTGTAAGTGAAACGTTGCTCTTTGTAAAGCATCTAACATTTACATTTAAAGGCCAAGGATTTGGTATTTCTTACTAAAATTGTTTGTAAGTACTGTCTTGCCACTTTTTCTAAGTGAAAAATAGCTCTTTGTAAATCATCTAACACGATTTTGTTGATGTTAATTGCAGAAGATTTATGGGAAATAGATTCGAACCGACGCTGGCGAGGGAAGTTTTCCCATGCTTCGACCAACCTGACATGAAAGCGACGTTTAGCGTTCAACTAATAAGACCGAGCGAACATTATCGTGCGCTGTCCAACATGAACTCGGTGGTAACGTTATTTTTAGTATTGTATAAGTTCCATACACAAAACTGAACGAAATCTCTGAGTGTGACTTGTTCTTGTAAAAATCCCAAATTAAATGTGGCTAAATGAAATGTTAGCCAATTGAAATCTACTTCGGCTTCTAAAATACACAACGAATTAACGCCATTTAGATATAAAAGGAAATTACGAAATTCGTAAAAAATAGCGTACTTACGAAATAATAGTATTCTAGAAAGTGTAGTAACTGCAGTTTGTATTTTATAAATATGTCACACAAAAATTTGTATTCTCTATAGAACTAGCGCATGCGTACAATGGTTAAAAGAGTGTAAACCTTCTCAAATCCTAGCTTATCCGGGGGACTAAGACGAGGTATCTACCTGCTGGTCTATCTCTGTGTATCTAATTTACCAGAGCAAATCCCTCCGGTTATACAAAGCCTTTTTTCCGTAGTAAATAAAAAGAAATTAAAAAAACTAATAATTAGTCTACTCTACAAAAAAATAAAAACTGACTAAATAATAATAATATAACATATTAAGAAAAATATTAATAAAAATATCTTGTCATCAATAAAGATGGGGAACAGTGCAGAATACGCCACAATAATGATCTGTACACATGTATTGAGAAAGTCACAGACGTACTTAGAAAGAGGAGAATTACTTTCTACGGATATGTTCAAAGAATGAATCCTGTCAGACTAACAGGGAAGCTTTTTAACTATTTCAAAAAGCACAAAAAGTCCAATACGTGGTTCAAAGGAACAGAAAAAGACATAGAAGAACTCCAGATTACTCAAGAAGATATTGAAAAATGCTTGCAACTCAAAAAAAAAAAAAAAACAGATGAAGAAGACAGGTGCCGTCTAGACTGACAAAAGAAGCGAGAGACATCGATAAAGAATGAAGGAGATGTGGGAGAAGCGGGAGAGAGATGAGAAGAAGGGAGGAACCAGTTGAAACCAAGACGTAGTAGACAGTGGCTCAGACGCAATAAATAAACACAACGCATTTTGTCGCCCCGTATTTTTAATTAGAGACTGAAGGCGTTTCATTAGGGGTCGTGCAATAATCACGTGAGGCTCGAAAGGGGGGGAGGGGTTCGGAAAAAATCACAAAATATCACAAGGGGGAGGGGTGTAGTGAGATGTCACGTGTATTTGTTTTTTCGTTATTAACTTAAAGCGCGCGATTTCTGATCCTCGTCAGCAGCTTGAGGGAAGGACGTGCCAGCGGTGTGGACTGTATTTCTGTACAAAGAAGAGTGTTAAGGCACATGTAAAGTCATGTCACAAGCAACCTAATAATCCGAGGAATAATACTTCAGAGATGCACAATGTTCGTCCTTCACGTATCCTTACGCGACGATCGATCGCTACATCGAAAGAGATTCTCTGCGTAGTGCGCGAAAATGATGACGCCGAGTGGCTTGATGAGACTGACGTTGATCTTCAACAAAGCACAATGCCAACAGCTGATTTGCAAAATACCTATCCAATTGTTAGTGTTGAAGAAAGTCTCGCTAATCCGTGGTCAGAGGACAATATTCATTAAATATATTCATGTACCAGTACTAATATACGTTTTTCACAAGATTACACCTTTCCTTTATTATTTTTATGCCAGTCACAAACAACCTGCAACCTTAATGTCTGTCTGGATATTTTTATCACGGTGCTTAATTTTCCAGAATTAAATTAGATTTTATACCTGTATTTAAAGATAATATTCTGAAAATGTTTAAGATACTTTGTACCAAAAAAATACACGTGATTTTGGGTTAGGGGGGTTAGTCTAAAACCTCACCACATATCACCAGGCGGGAGGGGGGGTTAAAAAATTGCTAAAAAAACATCACGTGATTATTGCACGGCCCCTTAGACCTATTGGTTGCGATCTACGCATTTACTGAAGGCTGCTGGCTATAAATATACAGGCTTCTTCGTCTTCGATTCCAATGTAGCACGATAAAATAAAAGCATGTTTTCAGCCACCAGGATGACTCAATTCGTTGAAGTAGCCTAAGTACAGAAGATGACTTTATGCGCTAGCAACGGGACAGTTTTTCTTCGGTGATGGACTGTGCCGACCTAACAATGTATTTCCCTAACTTCAAGTTATGACGTACGTTGTCTGGAGATGAGTGACGGGGAGGCAACGTTCTCCGTCCCACTTGCACACTGTTTCTCTCTGTCGCATACGGTATCTTCACAACGACACAGCAATGCACTTTCCAGCATTGTCTCAGCCGATGTACACAGTATTCAATACTGTACAGTACTGTTGAACGCACATCTGAATTTAATTATTGAAAATTCTGTTAGCATCGCAACGAATTATTTTCCAATCTAAGCGAATGTCAATAAGCCACTGTTCAATATCTATCGTCAGGTCTATAAATATGGACAGCTGAAACGCTGCACTGGCTGCATTAACTTTCTTTAATGCAAACAAAATATATTCTTACAGCTTAAGATAAGTTGGGATTCACCTAAAATTCCATAAGGACCACCAATTATTTTTTTGTATAATATAAATTAAATAATAGTATTTTTTCTTTTCTTATCGGCTACCTAATAGTCCAGGCAAATTAGGAAAAATAGGGGAAATAATTTATAAAGTTTTAAAACTTTGGGAAAACACTCATAGGGGGTGTAGTAGTAAGAAACAGAAAAGTTCCCCCCTCAGGGGTGCGTCCCCCCTTCCTTACCCCAAAAGTCCATTTTTTACAATTTTTCAATTTTTACGCAAACCTGTTCATTTCTTGAAGAGAACTATTATTACAAAAAATATTTCTCGTGAAATTCTGCACAAAAAAGTTCCTATGCATGTTTTAAGTGAGACGAACCGTTTTCGAGATATTGCAGTTGGAAGAAGATTAAAAATCCATTAGCATATGAGTTTGGCCTTATTTTCAACTTCGTTTTCTATTTATTTATTTTTTTCTCTTGTTTCTCCCCCAACTATGAAGTTTAAACAACTGTGAAGTTTTCCCTCTTTGTTTAACACCATCCATAGTGTCAACAAATTGTTTTCTCTGCTTTCTATCACTTGGTATTTTTCCAAATCGCTGAAGTATAGAGCGTTTCCACTCAAGTTAGAATGGCAGTCTTTAATATGGTTCTTCTCCTCCTCCATGATTGGCATTTCTTCCAGTATTATGGTGGAAAGTGCGCTTAATGTTTCGCAGTGAGCCTGAATTGCTCTTGCGTATGCATGGCCATAAAGCATATGGGGAACAGAAGCAGGAGCATACACAGTCTCCAAAAGTTGAGAAAGTCCGCTGTCTTTCATTAGGAAGCCTATTGGTCCTAGAAAAGACATTATCAAGTGAAAGCCTCCTAATCGAATGACTACATTAGAAAACAGCTCATTCTCACCATTAGTTTCCACTGCAACTACATCTCTAGCTTTCATGTAGAGTGGTTGGTCAAACGTCACGAAAAGTGTTTGCTGCATGGTTTTCTTATTTTCTGTGACTGCATAAGTTAAGGCAGTTAGTATGGTGTTATAATCTGTGGGTGGGTTGTTGATGAATGGAAGCGCTAATACCTGTGATTGAGTATAAGGTTCACTGGATGTGATTTTCTACATGAAACCCTGCCCTGCAGGAATGGAAGGTTGTTGTAAAAATTTCCCCACCATCCAAGCGAAATCATGATTGGAGGGTACTGTTGCTTTAGTGAATGTTCCTTCTGGGTAGACATTTCGCAGAGCAACCTCTTCAATTCCAACTCTATCCTGCCTTCAGAATGTTAGCACACCGATTTTCTGGGCACTTGCTGTTTCCTTAGAGCTGGGCATGACAGAGAGTTTTGTTACTTTCTGATTTTCTACACCTCTACCAGGAGTCACACACCTGATTCCACCCATAGCATGGGATGTACCTTTACCCGTCATTGTTGCAATGTTGAAGTCCGCATTATCGAAAGAGAACTGTGAAAACGAATCCTTTGAAATACCTGGTTTCCAGGACTGAACAGCAGAAGCCTCAAATAAAGCCACACTACTATAGGTAGAGCAGAAACCCATACTCGAGACAGTTTCAACAATGTTTTTGGATCCCACTTTGCGAAACAAGTACACTCCGAGACCAAGTTGCAATGGGAAGATGAACGAGCGAGGTCTTGTAGCTGACACAATTGCGTGGGATATTGCTGTACATTTTCTCAAAGAGGATTGTTCACTGCCTTTTTTTTGACGCAACCACACCCTTCAACAATTCTTGTAAAGTTTCAGGAACCATAACTTCAACATTCTCAGTCAAGGCAGTGATATCTGGATAATCAGTAGTACTGTAAAGAGTGATTTGAATATCTTCACGGATGATAGTTGCAGCTGCTTCCACTATTCTCATTCGCTCATCTTTCTCATTGGAAGCTCGTTCATTGTACCATTGGTTCAACAGTTTGTGACCACTGCCACGAAAGCAAACAACGGGGTTTTTTTTTTGGCATTGTGGCAAAGAGGACTCCATCACCGTAGTGTTCAGTCAATCTGTTTTTTAGAGTTTTTATGGTCATTGTATCCCCTTCTGGAAGACTTTCATTAATATTCTGCATCAAATCGTGTACTGAAAATTGACATTCCTCTGATGTATTTATAAAATGGCACTATTCTTGGAAAGCAGCATCAAATTTGGTGTCGTGGGGGCGGCCTCTTTTTCGAACAGATGAGGGGTTGGACACAAATTTAGCATAGGAGTCTTGATGATAACGAGCTTCTGCAGCTACCAAACACAAAACACTGTTGATGCGCTCAGCAACCTTTCTACCTAAGTCATCATTGCGTTGCTCTGCTTTCTCAAGCAGTGTGTCTTTGAGGGTTAAAGAGCGAACTTCATACATTCCTCGACTTTTCTGCAAATCTTTTCCTTTCTGCCCCTAAGTCACATTTTTCACCACATATGAAACATTCTTGTTTGAAATTGAATGTATCAGACGAAGGCGATCTTAAACTTCTATCATCTACCTGTTCAGCTTTCTGTTTGATGTGTTTCTCAATATTACGCTGCTTAATGTATTCACGTCGACATACCTTATGCACTTCAATCATTCCTACATTTTGTAAAAAAGTATAAGCCTCATCCTTCCTTTCCTTGCTGACACGTATCAAAGTTTCCAACCCCTTGGTCACTTTTGATGTTTTTCCTTCTGACATAGATTCATTACAAATAAAACAAGTGGTAGTGTCCCACATTATTTTGTTCTCAATCCACAGCAAAAAAAAAAACACGACGAAACACAACGAATTGAAAAATACAATTACAAAAACAGAACTGTCCCGCACGAATTGCATAAGTTCACGACATAAACTCAACTAAACTGGAAACTGGCAAACAGAGGAGAAACGGCAGCAAGACAGGTAGTGGGGCGGTGAGTGAATGGAAAGGATTGGGAGGGCAGACCTGTTCCTTTCCACTGTTCGGGACCAGCCCCTTTCCGACCTCCACAGGTCCCATAATCCTGCTTCCTACAATACTGAACCCACTAGTCATTTCATGAAGTTGAAAATATACGAAATATTTCCATGTACCTAACTTACTATTTTCATTTACATAACTGACTAAGCCAGAAAAGTTGCCTAAATCATACTTTAATAGAATTTTAATCCTCTTCCAACTCCAATATCTCGAAAATGGTTCGTCTCACTTAAAACATGCATAGGATCTTTTTTGTGAAGAATTGTACGAGGAATATTTTTTGTAATAATAGTTCTCTTCAAAAAACGAACCGTTTTGCGTAAAAATTGAAAAAATGGTAAAAAATGGACTTTTTTGGTGTGGAAAGGGTGACCCCCCGAGGGGGGGAACTTTTCTGTTTCTTACTACTACACTCCCTATTAGTGTTTTCCCAAAGTTTCAAAACTTTATAAATTATCCCCCCCATTTGCTGTTTTTTTGACTAATTTGCCTGGATTATAAAGGCAACATGCCAATTTCAATTCTTTATTCTTTGTTCTTTCCTTTTTCTCCAATATTATCTCATATTTTCAGTATGTCTCTTCTTCCTGCCTTCAGTCCACTTTCAACCAGGGTTTTTCTTTGCTACCAAGCTCCTTCCATTTTTAACACTTTTGCCCGACAAAATTTCTCTTTCAATTGCTTCTTCTGCGTGTATATTATATTTTGTAAATCCTTTTGGACTTCATTAATCCAACTTTATGTTGACTTTTTCCTCCACAGATATTTGAAAATCTGCTTTGTAAACTTATTGTCGCCCATTCTATATAAATGTCCAAAAGATAATAGTCTTCTTTTTCTCATTGTTTCTGTTATATTTTCTATACTTCCATATATTTCATCATTACTTCTCAATTTTCAACCTTCTGAAGTTTTCCGTGGTTCTAATATTTTCCTAATAATTCGTCTTTCCAATATTTCTAGTTTGTCTAAATTATAATTCAATGCTAGACTTATAATACTTGCATATAGGCATTCTGGCTTCACTACTGTACTGTAATGCCTTATTTTTGCATTTTTAGATATGCACTTTTTATTGTAAATATCTATTATTGTAAATAATTATAACTGTATTTATATCTGATTTCTTTTATTTTATATGAAAAAAGCAAATTCTTATGATAAACCTCTATTCACTTTTACTTGTCATACTTCCTGTAACCTTATTTGGGATTCACTGAATGTCGCTTCGTTGAGCTTACACTGCGTCCAATATGCAATACGTTAAGTTTAGGATACATACTGAGGAAAACCCAGTTTTTACATTGTCAATGTTTATATCCTGATGGAATTTACTATTTATATACCATACAAGACGTAAATTCAAAGGATTTTTTATTATAGTTCTTACTTAGTCCAATTCATCTTGCTTTATTCTATGCAAGCAAGAATCTGCTACAATATTGCTGCCAAAATTACTTTTATTATTTATTATTCCGGCTGTAAAATGTTTACAAATTTTCCGGAACAAGTGATTGAATTCTCATTTTCCGCTGCTGGTTGTCCATCCAAATATTTTGTTCAATTTCTCGTTCCCTCAATATAATCTGAATTTCTTCATCCAGGCGATAGGTGGTCTTCCTTTTTCCCTTCTTCATGATGGGTTCCATTCCATAACTCTCCTTGGCAATATTTCCTGTGCCATTCCTTTCGTGTGTCCATACCATTGCAATTTTTTCGTTTAGATAAAGTCAACAATTGAATTTTCCCATTCAAAATGAATTTATTTATAATTTTCTCACGTCTGGATACTCTTGGCAAACGTCTTCAAGAGTGCATCTCTGCTGTCACTAATGTTGTTCTTTTGGAAATTTATTTTATAAGTTTGGAGTTAAAATTTTAAAAGTTTAATGAAGAATCAGGATACTTTTTATATAGTGGTGTGCAACAGTGATCATTATGCTTAAAATTTTAAAGTTATAAGTTTAAAATTTTTATTTACTTCCTGTGTTTAGTCTTCATTCATCTCTTTGACAATGACTTAAGAGGTCGAAACAGCTGTCAGAGTTAATAACAACTGTGAAACGTACCAAGTGTTTTTATATATTTTACAAAACCTTTATTTAAAATTATTTATTTCTTTTTTAATGTTATCTTTCAAACAACAGAACAACAAAAACATTTGTTGCCTTTTCGATTGTTATATTTTAACTACACGGTATTAAAAGATTTTCCGTAGCAAGTCAATAAAATTTTATCGATTTGATGAAGAAAAAATATATTGTTAACCTTATAAATTCTATGACAACTTTTTTTAACCATAATATTGGTAGGCCTATGTTGTTGATTCTTCTAAAGAAACGCCTCAGACCAGTCAAGTCAGTCCATCGAAATACTCATCTACACCGTTGACAAAGAGTGCTTCAGCGTCATTTGTGAACATACTCTCTGCCATGAAGATCAACAACACTTGTGTACTTGGATGTCTACTTGACTTGTAGGAAACAATATGTATATGTCTACAACAGGACAAACCTACAGCAGTTTCTAAAGAGTGGTGAGAGTCATTCCATGGAACTAGAAGACCCGGTACTGACGCCAACGTGCGACAAGGCACCTGGTGTAGATGGAATAAGACCTGACCATCCGGACCTGGTATAGTAGTTAAAAAGACAGTAACAAGAATCAGATTGCTACTGATTGAAATTGTCAACACAAATTTTTGTGCCGGGGTATTTTCAAAAAGCTGAAAGTTCGGGGAGCTCAGGGTTTTCCTGAAGGCAACCGACAAAGACAAAAAGAAGTTGAAGTCTTATCGATCGGTGACCTTGCTGAAGGTAAACTTTGGAAATTACAGCAATTGGTATACCAAAATTTGTTGTATCACACTGTAAGCCTACGGGTTATGTACCAGCAAAATTTCATTACGAGTACTAATGATGACCGAAGCAGACTTTGCAAGGAAACTGTAATGTGGAAACAACTCTTGAAGACAGGAAAGATCCTTCCATATTAGAGTAGCACGACAATATTACACAACAATAAGGGAAATATCCTCCATGAAGGACAGTAGGAGGACAGAGATTAGGTGTTGTCGGTCATAGTGGGCAGACATTCTAACCCCCCAACAAAAGATTCTAACAGTAGAACAAATTATAACACTGTCTTCGTAATAAAAAAAAACACTGGAATTGTAAAGAAACAAGAAAAAGTTTAGAAAAATCAAGAATTTTATTGATGAAAAATGATCTTCTGTTATGTTAGTTTAAAGTTTAGAAGTGCCTTTAGATTTAAAAAGAAACTCGATCATAAGTAAAAACACAACACCCGGAAGTGAATATAGGGAATCTGAACCATGTCCTAACAGCCTGGAAAAATGTGATAATGTAAACACTAGCTGTGTAAGCTTATTTTTCCTCCTCCTATGGCGCTACAACCTAAGTCGGTCCCCGGCCTTTACCAATCTCCGCCCCAAAATCCACTCTATCCACTGCATCCCTCCTCCAGTTTCTTATTCCCCATGTCTCTCGCGTCCTCTGCAACGCCATCTTTCCACCTCTTCCTCGGTCTACCTCTAGGTCTCGTTCACTCCCATGTACCCAGCAAAGCCCTCTTGGGGTTCCTGCCATCCTCCATTCTCATAACATGTCCGGCCTAACGCAATCTTTTTATTCTTACAAATTTTGAGACTGGTATCTCTTTATATATTTGATACAGTTCGTTGTTGTCTCCATGAGCCATTTTCTTGTATTGTAAGCTTATGTTTACTTGCCTTTATGTTTTTGTTTACTTTCGTGTTAACAGATCATAAACACAAGATTAGATAATTTAAATAAAGATTTTTTCACATTGATTTCTTAAAAGTTTGAGTAACCCAGAAAATGTTTAATAACTACATATTTGAATATTCAAAAAATCATAAATTAAAAAGATACATTGCTAAATGATGTAAAGAAGATATCTTGCTAATTAATAATGAAACAAAAAGTTGATTTTGTATGTTATTTAATACAGCACAATCATAAAAAACTGAAATGGATATGTTATCTCCCTGATCAAATGTCACAGAAAAATTATTTTAGCTTAGCTTACAACTATATTTATGAGGTGATATAAAAAAATTACGACAGTTTTTTGTAAATAAAATTATTTATACATTCTTCTAAGCTAATATTGTCTCCTTCAAAGCAGTACCCACTAGACATCATAGTATATGCACCAATGAAAACTCTTATTTTATCTACAGTTAGATTGTAAATAATTCAATAATTCCACGTTTAGAACACCCGCAATCTTATTCTACTACGTTTGAACTAGAAATAAAATTCTTCTAATTTTTAAGTACGAGGGTTATCCAGAAAGTAAGTTCCGTTTTTAAATATTGCCGCGGAATCAATGGCGTCACGCTGTTGGGCATGCGCGGCCAATTTGTTGATTCGCTGGCAAGCCAACAACGCCATTTGTAATCAATAGTGCTCTGCGTAAGCTTTGTTGGGAGTGTTTATAATGTGGAAGAAATTCGAGAAAATAGTGTGAAAGTAGGTATGTGATTCTGTTCTTTAATGGAAAAGAAATTAAAACAATTCAAAATTTACCCGTCAGATTTTCGATATTTATGGAGAAGAACCAGTGAGCAATTCAATTGTACTAAGATCGATAAAACTTCTTTGCTTAGTCCGATCCAGAGTAAGCAACGTAGGATGCTAACCTGGTATTTTACGATGAATCATGTCTCTACACACACACGGCCGCTGCAAAGCAGCATCTCACAAAGTTTGGCTGGCAACAATTTGATCATCTGCCTTACAACCCAAACCTCACGGCAAGCGAATATCACCATATCAGGTATGATAAATCCTTCCTTGGTGGCCAACGATGTCAAACAAACTGTTAGTACATGGTTCAACTCACAAGCGAAAAATGTCTGCAATGTCTAGTGCCTCTCTATAAAAAGTGTTTCAAAAGTGACGGAAACTCTATACAAAAGTAGATTTAAGATGTGTACTTTAAATAATAAAAAAAATGTAAACATATATTTTTAGTTTTATTTAATATTAGAACTTCTATTTATTAGCGGGGGTCATACAATCTATGCTGGATCCTGCATTTTGATCGCCATTTCTCCCTATCCTTCCAGTCATCATCTTCAATAGCTCGATCTCTAATGCTTTTCCTAATTCCTGTTCCCCATTCTGTTGCCAGTCTTCCTTTTCTTCTCCCGTTTTGTGGTGTGTAAGTCAATGCTTTCTTTAGCCACTGCTTCTCCTCCATCCTCATTACGTGACAATACCACAGCAACTCTCTGGATTCTATTCTTTCTGTTGTTGTAAATACGCGCCCTGTTTTTCTACTTAAATCTTTGTTTCTAACATGTTGCATTCTATAAATATTACACGCTCTTCTTAGAAGTCCATTTCTACACTTTTTATCATCTTTTTCTCTTTATCTGAAAGTTGCCAGCATTTGCAGCCATAAGTTAAAATGGGCTCCACAATAGTTGTGTAGATTGTTAGTTTAGTTTGAAGTTTCATTTTGTTCGACCAAAATAACGAGTTTAGCAAACAAATAGCCTTTTTTTCCTGTTGCATCCTATTTTTGATGTCATTTCTTGTTATTCCATCTTCTGAAATAATGCTTCCCAAATATTTGAATTCGGTACACTTTCCGATTCTATGGATTAGCAGAATCACATACTTCTTCTTGCATGTCTCTTATTTTCAGATATTCTGTTTTAGATATTCAGACCCCATTTTTCGTACTCCTCCAAGCTGCTAGTACATGGTTCGAACCACAGGCGGAAAGGATGTGTACTTTAAATAGTAAAAAATATTGTAAATATATTCTTAGTTTTTTAAATATCTGAACTTACGTTCTGGATAGTTCTCGTATATTTTAAAATATACTTCTTCGATTTGTACAATTTTTTCAATGACTATATAACACCTGTGGTATTCATTATGCTTAAGATAAATATTCTACATTAAATTAATTTGTTTCGTTTATATTTAGAGTTCAGTTCCAGATTCTCCATACAAAGGCTTGACAACTGTAACATTTGACATTACGCCCCCAATGTCAACTTATATGTTAAGCTTATTCATAATTAATTTTGAAAGTCTTGGCGTGAGAGAATTTCACAATGAAACGGCTGTGACGATGTACGGACGCAAAGAGGTCATAGATAAGTTGAAGTTTGCTTTTACAACATCAATGAATGCTCTGAGATTTTATAGAAAATATTTCGACATGAGTTACCAGTTACCAAAACTTGGTACGTTCATCATTTATACTATGCACTAAATAAATATTTCGTTTTACTGTAGTGATTCCTTTGCAAATTGTAGCTTAACTCTTGAAGTTGATCACCAGCAGCAGTAGCAAAACTTGAAATTTTAGTTGGTAGAAAAAGAACAAAAATTAAAATCCTGTGTGTATTCTATTATACGAGGAGAATTCAAATTTAAATTGTAATTTATTATTTATTCAAGAAGAAATATAAAGAAATAGGCTACCACCTTTTCATGCACAGGCGCCATTTTTTGGGTAGATCCCGTACCCCTTCAAAAAAAATTCCTTTGGCTGCTGACGGACCCACTCTGGAACAGCTTCAATGACTTCTTCATTGGAACAAACGCTTTACCCCCTAGAGCTTCCTTTAAATGTCCAAACAAATAAAAGTCACAGGGTGCAAGGTCCGGACTATGGCGGAGGGCTGTTGCAGAATAGTCCACTTTAATTCACGGATTGTAGCCATCGTATAAGCGGCCAGATGAGGGCGCGCATTTCCCTGTAGAAAACAGACGGAATGTTGACTTTCTTCCGTTTGTGTTGAATGGCTGTTTTTTGGACTCCTCAGTAAATTTGAGTAATACTCGGCATTAACAGAGTGCGCTGCTCTGTTAGGAAATCGATCTGTAGAACACCCCTTATATCCCAAAAGCATGAAGCAATAATTTTTCTGTTGTAAAAGTGGCTTTTGCTTTTTTCGGGTTCGGAGACGAAGGATGTCGCCACTGCATCGATGCTCTTTTGCTTTTTGTGGTAAAATAGTGTACCCAAGTTTCATTAGTAGTGACAATAGACTGTAAAAATTCATCACCCTTTTCTTCATGCCAACAATGTGTGAGCCACCTGCAGGCGTCTTTGCTTGTGTTCGTGGAATCCAACGTGTGCATATTTTCCGGTAATTAAGTTGATTCCTGATACTGCTATCCACACTGTCAAGACTGATATTGAGTATATTACTGGTATTGAGCAATACACCGTACTGTAATTCGACGATCATTTTGAATAAGTGTGTTAATCCTGTCAGCCATTTCTTCTGTTATCGACGTTTTCGGACGGCGAGAGTGCGGTTCATTCTCTACATGTTCTCGACCGTTTTAAAAGATTTACTCCATTTATAGATGCTTATGTCTGTCAATGTTTCCTCACCAAACTGTCTTTTAAGTCGTTCACAAATTTCTAACGGTTTCACATTTTCTTTTGTAAGAAATTTTATAATAATACACTGTTCCACGCTTGGATGCACTTCATTTTCACTCATAGTTGTAAACAAATAGCATATAACAGCTGGGTGCTGAATAACCAGACTAGGTTAATGCTTGTTTCCAACAATCAGACAGTGCTACCAACTTCGGCTTTTGTTTCTTTTATTTGGCGCCAAATTCAAATTATAATTTAAATTTGACGCCCAAAAATGTAAAATATATGTATTTAAAATTAATAGAGTTTTTTTAAACAAATATAATTCTGTTTTGAGGATAACACTATATGATTAACTGAAACACTGACAAGATGTTTCTTAATGTATTATGTATGTTTACAAATAATCGTAGCATTACTGACGACACTACTCCAAAAAAAGTGAAAATAAAGATTATGCTCAGACAAAAATCTGTATTAATTAGTTGAAAACTTATTTTTAAATAATATTGTCTTTATGTTTCTGGGTATAAAATTAAGTCTAAAGCGTAGAAAAATGTAAAAAAAAGTTTGTCATTACACTGTTAACAGCATAAGTACATAAAAACTTAGGTATGCACACATTAAAGAACATAACTTGTTAGAGTCGTAATAAGATTTTCATGTGAAGGATTCGTAAGTAGTATACAACCTCATGTATTTTAAAATGAAATGATTTCTAAACGAGTTTTATACACTTATGATTTGTAATAAACCTAAGTATATATTAAAAATTTTGAATTAGTGTTTAACGCTGTCGTGCATTATCATTCTCAGTATGTTTCATCTATCACTTAAAAAAAAACCTCATTAAAATCAAAACTTTTTCTTCCTCTTAACTGGCGCTACAGCTCGTAGAGAGCCTTGGCCTCCTGGACAATCCGCCTCCAGTAGTCTCAATCATTTGCTCATAGTATCCATCTTCTTATACCGAGCCTGCGCATCTGTCGTCCTCAAGATTATTTACCCGTCGGTTTCTGGGCTGACCCCTCTTTAGTCTTCCACCACGTCTCACCGTAAAACTTTTCTTCAATGTGGATGTCTCCAAGATTATCTGGACATACCCTGCTCACCGGAATCTACTTTTCGTTATGTCAGTGACGATGTCTGCCTCTCCATAGACTTGATGGATTTCTGCATTCGTCCGTATTTTCCAGTTCCTTGGACGTTCACCGCACCAAACATCCTCCTGAGGAATTTTCTTTCCCACCTGCGCAACCACTTTTCTTCTGTCACTCTCATTGTCCAAGTTTCGGACGCATACATGACCAGTGGTTTAAGATCTGTTTTATAAAGACGAATATTGGTTGCTATGCTTATTTTTTTACACTTAAATAATCCTTATAGGGAGAAGCAAGATCTGTTTCCAGCAGATATCCTTTTTTACATTTATTTGGTCATAATGTCGTCTTTAGTAACCAGTGAGCCCAGCTATTAAAATTTTTCAACCTTTTGAAATTTCTGTCCTGCAATTACTAGTGAAGCTCTTCTTTCTTGTACTCAACTGCCTGTTAACATGTATGTTCCTTTTCAGAGTTTAACTTTTGCTAAACTTGTGTTGCTACCACTAATACTAACTTACACTTCCATGAGGGTTTTCAAGTCTCTCGGCTCATCTTCAGATGGAAACAAGGTTTTTTCCATTTGAAGAAGTGAGCCGAGAGGCTTGAAAGCGCTCATGGAAGTGTAAGTGAGTATTAGTGGTAGCAACACAAGTTTAGCAAAAGTTAGACTTAACCACTAAATTGTATTTATCGTTTAAGTTTTCCAGAGTTTACTTTTAGACCTAAATTTGTTACGGCCTCTTGAAATAAAAAACACTTGGATTTAATTTGTTTTAAGTTCATGAAAAAATAATGGCGGCGTTAGTTAAGGAGTAAGAGACTTTTATATAATACATAATAATATGTTTTCATTGACTAAAATTGATTTTCATTCAATAATTTTTGTGATCACAGACATAGTGACTGTACCAGATATGCAGTATAGAGGCTTTGAAGGATGGGGACTGATTTGGTTTGCTGAAGAAGCCATAATGTACGACAGCGAGGTCAACACCAGAATCGACCAGTTCTACATAGTGGCCACTGCTGCACACGAGATGTCGCACGCGTGGTGTGGAAACACTGGTAAAACGGATATGAATTTTGTGCAGACGTTATCAGTAGCTGTAATCGTTCATTCCGTGTTCATCACGAAACAAACATTTTGAAAGACGCTGTACATTGTGGGATATTAAGTATGCCTAAGCTTTCAACACCACATCTGACGGTTATCATGCGCTTTTAATTAACAACTCTTAACAAGACACATCACTTGAATTCTTAGATTTCGTTGTCCTTGACGTGTCCGTTAATTAACTAAGTATAACTAAATCACTACCGAATCAGAAAACAAAGTTTTCTATGGGTAAAAACGTAAAAGTTTTAAGCTACACTCACTTGTTGCACACACCACTAGTCACTGTGACACCGATTAGGGCTTTCGAACGTACCCGTTCATCATCAGATCGTAACTGCCACACCATTGACTAGTGGTTACAGTGACGTCTGAAGATGGGTCATATGGCCTGAAACGCGTAACCCAGCTCAAATTACGCTAGACGTCACTTGACGGAAATTATAAGGTAACTTATATCATTATCATACAGTGACTTGGACCGAATTAATTATGTTTAAATCTTTGACAATGGCTTAAGTAAGTCGAAATAGCTGTCAGAGTTAAATAAAAAACTCTGAAACGTACCAAGTGTTTATATATTTTTCAAAAACCTTTGGAATAATAATAATAACAATAATAATAATAATATCTTCATTCCCATTATTAAAGTTTACGATGTTCAATGCATTCACAGTAGTGGGAAGTACCTGCTCACCACATACTGTGAGCAGTGAAGAGTTATGGTTTATTAAGGTATTTGCTATATGTTTAATTTAACTGAAAATGATCTTTCACGGTTCCGATTAGATCTTATCGCCAACAATGTTCGTCACATATTTATTGTACATTCACTGAAACTTTATAGAAGCTATAGTGAATACTTTCTTATACTAGAAAATAGATGCTAACATTTATTTGAAATAAACTTGAAATAAACGAGAAGATATATATATATATGTGTATATATATATATATGTATATATAGTAGTATATATATATAGTAATATATATATATATTTATATATAAATAATATATTAATATATATTTATATATAAATATTTATAATAATAATAGTATGTTTTTCTTTTTTTTTATACTTCAATAAAAAAAAAAAAGAAAAACATACTATTATATATATATATATATATATAACTTATATACATATGTATATATATTTATTATATATGAATATATAAATATGGTAATACAGTAGTATTAACATTAATATTTTTAATTTAACTATAAACATACTGTAAGCATATATTTTATGAACCGGATTTGCAAAATGTGGGTGTACAAAAATTGATGTAATTATTGTATTTTAGCTAACTCTTTAACTGTTACTAGTTATTCAGTTCCGTAATTTTATTTTAATCAATAAATAGAAGTAGGAAAAAATGAAGGAAAGAGTATATAAAGTTGCGAATCTAGTATTGGCTGTAAGTCTATTGTATAATAAACCGTACACCAGATATTATAAGCCATATATAAAAAAAAAAAAATAAAAAAATAAGATGCCTGAGTGAAAAAGGGTTATTTTGATAGAATAAATTATGTAATATTTTACTCTTATTATGTTAACAGAATTAAACTGTCTTTTAATATCAAAAATTAATGTTCTTCATAAACTACAACATATAAAAGATAAGCTAAAATTAAGCTAATGGGTTCATACCTCATTTATGGAAAATTATCCTCTTTTTAATTAAAAAAAAATCCTCTTATATAGTATTTGTGGCATTCTTATTTTTTGGTATTATATTGGTGATTTGTTCAAACAATTGGCTGGGTTGTTGAATAGGAGTCGAAATAAATATGGTATCATTTTTGCCTTTTATAATAAATAAAATGAGAGTTTACTCATCTGAGTCAATAATTAAATATTTTATTATTCAGAGAATGGATTCAAGACTATTATTCCTGTTTGTTGTTATTTTAGGAATATTATTTCAAGTAAAATATTTTATTATAATTAGTTTAATAATTAAAATTGGATCTCCTCCATTCCATTATTGATATGTTTCAGTAATTGATGGGTTGTCTTGACTAGTGTCTTTTTTAATTATAACCGTTCAGAGGATTATTCCCATTATTTTATTGAGTTATTTAGATATAAGATTGATTTTATTTATTGTTTTATCATGTATTTGAGGCTCATTAGGGGGACTGTGTTATTCATCAATTCGAAAAATTTTAGCATATTCATCAATTTACAATTTAAGTTGAATTTTTAGAGGGGTTATATTAATAAATTATATATGGCTGGTATATTTTTTAATTTATTCCCTCTCTTTATTTTTGACTTGTTATCTGTTTTGAATAAATAATATAAATTATTTAAATCAAATTTTTATTTTGTTTAACAATAGGGTTAAATCATTAATGTTAATAATTATTTTTATGTCAATAGGTGGATTACCACCATTTTTAGGGTTTTTCCCAAAATTTATGATAATTTATTGTCTTTTGGTTAATAAAATGTATTTTTTATGTTTAATTTTAGTAATAACTGCTTTATTAGTGTTATTTTATTATTTGCGAGTTGTAATGACAGGGTTAATGATAAACAATATATCTTTAAAGTTGTCAACTTTTAGATTAAATAATACATTATTTATAGTAAATTCTTTATTGATTGGATTTATAGTTGTAACCTTATTTAATGTTATGAATTAGTAAGGTTTTAAGTTAATAAAACTATTATCCTTCAAAGTTAAAAATATAATTTCTTGTAAGCCTTAGATTTATTTTAATCACCTTTAAATTTGCAATTTAATATTATTATTAAATATAAGACTAGATTGAAGAAAAAAATAAGAGAATAGGGAAGAAATATTAGATTAGATTATTGAGAGGAAAGCATATCCATAAATAAATTTACAGTTTATTACCTAATTCAGTCATCTCAATTGGGAATAAATCAATGATTAGTTATGAATAAGTGATTTTTCTCAACTAATCATAAAGACATTGGAACATTATATTTCATTTTTGGGATTTGATCGGGAATAGTAGGTACAACTTTAAGAGTTCTTATTCGTGTTGAATTAGGCATTCCTGGATCTTTTATTGGAGATGATCAAATTTATAATGTGATTGTTACTGCTCATGCTTTCGTTATAATTTTTTTTATAGTGATGCCAGTTATGATTGGAGGATTTGGGAATTGATTGGTTCCTTTGAGTGCTCCTGATATGGCTTTCCCTCGAATAAATAATATAAGTTTTTGATTATTACCACCTTCATTGACATTATTATTAATTGGTAGAATGGTTGATAGAGGTGCAGGTACTGGTTGGACAGTTTATCCTCCGTTGTCAAGAGGCGTTGCACACTCAGGATCTTGCGTTGATTTAACTATTTTTTCTTTACATTTGGCTGGAGCTAGCTCAATCCTAGGTGCAGTTAATTTTATTAGAACAATTTTTAATATACGATCAGTGGGAATATACATGGATCGGTTACCTTTATTTGCGTGGGCAGTATTAATTACTGCTTTTTTATTATTGCTTTCATTACCAGTTTTAGCTGGTGCAATTACAATATTATTAACTGATCGAAATTTGAATACTTCTTTTTTTGATCCTTCAGGTGGAGGAGATCCAATTTTATACCAACATTTATTTTGATTTTTTGGACATCCTGAAGTATATATTTTAATTTTGCCTGGATTTGGACTAATTTCTCACATTATCACTCAAGAGAGAGGAAAAATTGAATCTTTTGGATCACTAGGAATAATTTATGCTATAATATCAATTGGTATTTTAGGATTTGTTGTTTGAGCACATCATATATTTACAGTTGGTATGGATGTTGATACACGGGCTTATTTTACTTCTGCTACAATAATTATTGCTGTTCCAACTGGAATTAAAGTTTTTAGATGATTAGCAACTCTGAGAGGAGTTAAAATCAAGATAAGACCTTCAATTTTATGAGCAGTAGGTTTTGTTTTTCTTTTTACTATTGGTGGGTTGACTGGGGTGATTTTGGCTAATTCATCAATTGATATTGTATTACATGATACATATTATGTTGTAGCCCATTTTCATTATGTGTTATCAATAGGTGCAGTATTTGCAATTTTAGGAAGATTTATTCATTGATATCCTTTATTTACTGGATTATCTTTAAATTCTAATTGATTAAAAATTCATTTTTTGATTATGTTTATAGGGGTAAATTTAACCTTTTTCCCCCAACATTTTTTAGGATTGAGAGGTATACCACGTCGATATTCAGATTATCCTGATGCATTTATATCATGAAACATTGTATCTTCTATTGGAAGAAGAATTTCATTTATTGGAATTTTATTTTTATTGTTTATTATTTGAGAAAGATTTATTTCACATCGATTGATTTTATATTCAATTAATATAAATTCTTCTATTGAATGGTTACATAAACTTCCTCCGTCTGAGCACTCATATAGTGAGATTCCATTATTAGTTCAATTCTAATATGGCAGATGAAGTGCGATGAATTTAAGATTCATATATAAATAACTTTTGTTAGAAATTTCTAATTGATCTTATATTAATATGCAGGACGCTATATCACCATTAATAGAACAGTTAATACTTTTTCATGATCATACTTTAACTATTTTAATTATTATCACTTCAATTGTTACTTATATAATAACAGTTATCATATTTAATAATATTGTTAATCGACTTTTATTAGAAGGACAGTTAATTGAATTTTTTTGAACACTTCTACCAGCCTTAACATTAATTTTTATTGCATTCCCATCCTTACGATTATTATACTTATTGGATGAAATTAATAAACCTTTAATAACTTTAAAAATTATTGGTCATCAATGATATTGATCATACGAATATTCAGATTTTCTAAATATTGAATTTGATTCTTATATAAAATCTCAAAATGATATATTAATTAGAGAATTCCGTTTATTAGAAGTAGATAATCGAACGATTTTACCTTTTAGTACTCAAATTCGATTATTGATTTCATCATTTGATGTTATTCATTCATGAGCTATACCATCTATGAGAATTAAAGTGGATGCCGTGCCTGGTCGATTAAAGCAAGCAAGAATATTTATTAATCGACCTGGTATATCATTTGGTCAATGTTCTGAAATTTGTGGAGCAAATCATAGATTTATACCTATTGTTATTGAAAGAGTTGATATAAATTGTTTTATTAATTGATTAATAAGCTATTCATTAAGTGACTGAAAGTAAGTGATGGTCTTTTAAACCAATTTATAGTAACTAACGACTGCTTTTAATGATGAAAAGTTAGTTTATTATAAAAACATCAATCTGTCAGATTCAAGAAACTAAGAATGGTATTTTTCTATCCCACAAATATCTCCAATAAATTGATGTTTTTTGTTTTTCTTTTTTTTATTATGAAAATTCCAAAGATAAATTTGACTAATAATTTTAATAATTTATATAACTGATTATGATAACAAATTTATTTTCAACTTTTGATCCATCAACAGGGTTATTTTCATTAAATTGATTAAGTTCTTTAATTTTATTATTATTCATGCCTATAGGGTTATGATATATTCCTAGTCGTTATATAATTTTTATAAATAAAGTTTTAAATACAATAAGTTTTGAATTAAATTTATTAATAAGTTCAGGATCTTTTGGTAGATCATTATTATTTTGTTCTTTATTTATTTTTATTCTATTCAATAACTTTCTTGGATTGTTTCCATATATTTTCACTAGATCAAGACATCTAGTATTTTCTCTTAGTTTAGCTCTTCCTCTTTGATTGACTTTTATTTTATTTGGATTTGTTAACAATACAAATCATATGTTTTGTCATTTAGTTCCAATAGGAACTCCAATAATTTTAATACCTTTCATGGTATGTATTGAAACTGTCAGAAATTTAATTCGACCAGGGTCCTTGGCTGTTCGTCTAACAGCAAATATGATTGCTGGTCATTTACTAATAACATTATTAGGAAATAGATCAACTAATTTAGAAATTTATATAAATCTAATTATTTTAATTCAGATATTATTGATATTATTTGAATCAGCAGTTTGTATAATTCAATCTTATGTTTTTACAGTTTTAAGAACTCTGTATTATAGAGAAGTATCTTAATGAATAATGATCCGTATCATTTAGTTGACTGTAGACCATGACCTCTAACGGGGTCAATTGGGGCTCTAACTTTTGTTTCTGGTATAGTAATAATATTTCATATACAAAATTTTATTTTATTATCTTTTGGATTTTTAATTTTAATTTTAACTATAATTCAATGATGACGTGACATTTCGCGTGAAGGGACGTTTATAGGATTTCACACAATAGTTGTAGTGAGAGGTCTAAAATTAGGAATAATTTTATTTATTGTGTCAGAAATTTTCTTTTTTATTTCTTTCTTTTGGGGATTTTTTCATAGAAGATTAAGACCTGTTATAGAAATTGGTATAAATTGACCTCCTTCTGGAATTATGCCTTTTAACCCAATACAAATTCCTCTATTAAATACTATAATTTTATTGTGTTCTGGAGTAACAATTACGTGAGCTCATCATTCCATAATAGAAAGTAAATATAATGAATCTGTTTATGGTATTTTATTAACTTTAATATTAGGTATATATTTTACTATTCTTCAGGTATATGAATATTTTGAATCATCGTTTTGTATTTCAGATTCTGTATACGGATCAACATTTTTTGTATCAACAGGGTTTCATGGGATTCATGTTATTATTGGAAGAACGTTCATTATAATTTGTTTATTACGTCAATTGAAATTTCATTTCTCTAGAACTCATCATTTTGGTTTTGAAGCAGCTGCTTGGTATTGACATTTTGTTGATATTGTTTGACTATTTTTATATATATCAATTTACTGATGGGGTAGATAAATATTCTATTAGTATATAAGTATATTTAACTTCCAATTAAAAGGATTAATTTTTAAATAGAATAATTTTCAATGTTGTAAGTTACTGTATTATGATATTATTAATTTTATTTACTTTAATAACTCTTTTATATTTTGTGTCAACTAAATCAATAATTGATCGTGAAAAATCATCTCCATTTGAGTGTGGATTTGATCCTTTTGAGTCATCTCGAATTCCTTTTTCAAGACATTTCTTTATAATTGCAGTTATCTTCCTTATTTTTGATGTTGAATTAGTGATTATTATACCCATAGTTATTGTAATAACAACTATTAATATTATTGAAATTTATTTAGTGATATTGTTATTTTTATTATTTTTAATATTAGGCTTATATCATGAATGAAAAAATAATATGTTAAATTGAATTTAATGGGAATGTATTTAATTATAATTATTGGATTGCAATCAATAGGTGCTCATATTAGCCATTCTTAAAAGCAATGAAGTAATAAATACATTTAGTTTCGACCTAAAAAAGAATCTTTATTCCTTTGTTTATTAATTGAAGCCAAAAATAAGGCACTTTATTGTTAATAAAGTTATTGAACATATAATTTCCAATTAAAAGGAAATAAGAATAAAAGCAGCTGCTAACTAGCTTTTAAAGCGGTTAAACTCCGTTTTTTCCTTATTTATAAAGTTTATAAAACATTTCATTTTCTTTGAAAAGAGAGGAAAACCCTTGTAAATATTTAAAAATATTTATTACCTTAATATCTTCAATATTATGCTCTAATGTTTAAGCTATTTAAATATATCATAATTAGAAATCAAGCAATAAATGTTATTATTTGAATCTTGAAATTATTTTTTCTTATATTAATATTAAATATTATAATTAATTTTATCAATTCAATCATGCCTTGGGGCCCAATTTTTTCTCCTCATCCCAAATCAATTGATTTTTGAAATATAAGTGAATTTTTAAAAAAAAGAAATTGAGTATGAAAGGTTGATGGTTGTTTTAAAAATCATATGGAATTTATGAACTCTCTTGTAATTTTTTTTACTATGGATGAAAACATGGATATTTCATATCCAATTAATAACCCTAGAAAAGATAGAGCCATTGCTATTAGTTTTCCCTCGATGGGGAGAATAATTCTTACAGGATTATTAAATATGATTCATCTAAATATAGACCCTGATAAAATTGAATAAATAGATAAAACCATGATTCTCTTTAATATACTATTAAATGACTCGTTTTGTGAATTAAAATTATAATAACTAAAATTTATGCTTATTGAAAAATATGTTAATCGGGCAGAATAGAAAGATGTTATTCCAATTCCAACATATATCAATAATAAAATTAAAAAGTTAGTATTTCTGGAGCATATTATTTCTATAATTAAATCTTTTGAATAAAACCCTCTCATAAAGGGTATCCCACATAATGACAAATTTGCAATATTTATGAATGTTCTAGTTATTGGTATATTATAACTTATACAGCCCATTATGCGAATATCTTGATTATTCATTAATCTATGAATCAATACTCCAGCACATAAAAAAAGTGACGCCTTAAATAAAGCATGAATAATAAGATGAAAAAAGGATAATATTGGATAACCAAATATTAAAATTGATATTATAATTCCTAATTGTCTTAAAGTTGATAATGCAATAATTTTTTTTAAGTCAAATTCAAAATTTGCAGCTAGACCTGATATAATTATTGTTAGTAATGATAACATTAAAAATACTTGAATTAGATTGAATGATATAATTAAATTTCTGAATCGAATAATTAAATATACTCCTGCAGTAACTAATGTTGATGAGTGAACAAGGGCCGATACTGGAGTTGGAGCAGCCATAGCTGCTGGAAGTCATGAAGAAAAAGGAATTTGAGCTCTTTTTGTAAATCCTGCAATAACAACTAGTATAATTATTGGACTCATTATTATCTTATTAATAAAAGATATAAAATTTCAAGATCCAAAATTTATCATTCATGCAATTAATAAAAGGATTATAACATCTCCAATACGATTTATTAATGCCGTTAGTATCCCAGCATTTCTAGAATTTAAATTTTGATAATAAACAACTAAAACAATATGATACTAATCCTAATCCATCTCATCCAATGAGAATGCTTACTATATTAGGTCTAATAATTAATAATACTATTGACATTACAAATATTATAATAATATAAATAAATCGATTAATATATTTATCATTTATCATATATATACCTCTATATAATATAACCATTGATGAAATAAATATAACAGTTGAAAGAAATAAAGTTGATATAAAATCAAAAATTAATGTTATATAAATATTACATGAATTAATTGTGACAATCAGTCATTCTATTATAATTGCATAATCAAAAATAATCATATTTATTGATAAAATTAATATTATTAATCTTAAAATCAATAAAATTAAGAAAATATATGTATTAAGTTTATTTTTAGTAATGATCCAATATAAATTTATATTTTTAAATCCACAATTTAATGTTTTATTTTAAACTAATTGAATTATATCAATAATGTTAATTTCAAAATAATTAAATTTAATGGAATTCAATGTATTATAATTAAAAAAAATTCACGTACGTTCCCAGAATTAAAAGAGTAACAACCCGAGAAAATTATTCCATGCTGGGTATGAGAGTATAGATATAAACTATAACAAGCTGATAAAAATGAAGAAAAAGATAGGAAAACTATACACAATGGATTTCAAGACATTAATCTATTTAAAATTATAATTTCTCCTGCTAGGCTAATTGTTGGAGGACATGAAATATTTCTAGAAGATATTAAAAATCATATGAGAGTTATTGAAGGCATAAATCTTAATATTCCTTTATTAATTAGGATTCTACGTCTTCCCGAACGTTCATAAGAAATATTTGCTAAGCAAAATAAAGCAGATGAACATAAACCATGTCCAATTATTATGAAATATGCTCCGACTATACCTCATATATTTATTGTTATAATCCCTCCAATAACTAATCTTATGTGAGCTACAGAAGAGTATGCAATTATAGATTTTATATCAATTTGCATTATACAAGATAATCTAATCATAATTCCCCCTATTAATGAAATAGAAATCCAGATGAATCTATAATTGATAAATATTACTGGTATAATATATATAACACGAATTAAGCCATAAGTTCCTAATTTTAAAAGAATTCCAGCCAAAATTATAGAACCAGAAACAGGTGCTTCGACATGAGCTTTTGGTAATCAAAAATGACATATAAATAACGGAACCTTAATTATGAATGCTAATGTTATCCCCAAGTAAATAAACCTATTATTTGATCTCATTAACATTATAATATTAGTTATATTATTTCTATACATATATATAATTGAAACTAATATGGGGAGAGATGCGAATAAAGTATAAAACAATAAATAATATCTAGCATTCACTCGTTCAGGTTGATACCCCCATCCTATGATAATAATTATGGTAGGGATCAAACTAGTTTCAAAAAAGATATAAAATATTATAATATTGTATGAACAAAATGATAAAATTAATAATGTTATTAATAATAACACTATAAACAAAAATAAGTTTATATTATTATATTTATATAAAGGACTAGAATTAATTATTAAGAAGGTAATTCAAATTGTAAGAATAATTAATCTATATGAAATATTATCTATATATATGTTATATCTTAGTATAATTAAATCTTTTCTGAAGAATAAGATGATAAATAGCACTAAAAGAATTAGTATATTTCTTAATAACCATATGTTAAATAATAAAGGAGTTAAAAATAATGAAAATAAAATTAATTTTAACATGTTTTTAAAGATATTGATAATAGTTGATCATTACCATGTGATCGAATCATATTAATCAATCTTGATAATCCTACAACTCCTTCACAAACACTAAATGTTAGCAAAACTATTAATATATATATATATCATTTAATTCAATTGATAGAAATGCAGAAAATATACAAAATAATCTTAAAATTATTAATTCTAATCTTAATAAACTTATCATGATATGTTTTCGATTTAAACATAATGAGATAATGCCCGATATAAATATAATTAAATACAATAAAGGTAATGACAGATTCATTCGTTTTAATAGTTTAAAAAAAATTTAGATCTTGTAAATCTAAGATAAATTAATAATTTTAAAACTTCAGAAGAGAGTAAAGAATCATTTTAAGCACCCAAAGCTTACATTTTTATTAAATTATCTTCTGTATGAAAATTATGATATCAATTACAATTCTATTATCAATAAATTTTATTTTTATGAAGCACCCATTATCAATAGGATCTATTTTATTAATACAAACAATACTAACCAGAATTATTTGTATATTTTATATAAATTCTTATTTTTTTTCTTATATCTTATTTCTTGTTTTTATTGGAGGAATATTAATTTTATTTATGTATATATCAAGAATTGCTTCAAATGAAAAATTTTATTTTTCAATAAAATTATTAATATTAAACATAATTATTTGAATTTTGATCATAACTATAAATACTATTAGATTTAAGATAGATAGAGTTAATAAATTATTGGAAATGAATAATTTATTTGATAGATTTATAATTAAAAAATTATATATATTTCCGTCAGGAATAATAACTATTATGTTAGTTATTTATCTTCTATTTACATTGATTGTTGTTGTGAATATTATTAGAATTAAATTGTCTCCTTTACGGAGAAAATTTTAACGAATGTTAAGCATCACTCGACGTATACACCCACTAATTAAAATAATAAATAATTCACTAATTGATTTACCGGCAGCTACGAATTTATCATATTGATGAAATTATGGATCGCTGCTAGGAATATGCTTAGTTGTTCAAATTTTAACTGGATTATTTTTGTCAATACATTATAATGCAGATGTAGCAAGTGCATTTAATAGATTAAGACATATTTGTCGTGATATTAATCATGGATGAATATTACGAATTTCACACGCAAATGGAGCTTCATTGTTTTTTATTTGTGTTTATTTGCATGTTGGGCGAGGACTATATTATGGTTCATATAAAAATTTTGAAACTTGAGCTGTAGGAGTGATCATTTTATTAACTTTAATAGCTACTGCTTTTATAGGTTATGTCCTTCCATGGGGACAAATATCATTTTGAGGAGCAACAGTCATTACAAATTTATTGTCAGCAATTCCATATCTTGGGACAACTTTGGTAAATTGAATTTGAGGAGGGTTTGCTGTTGATAATGCAACATTAACTCGATTTTATTCTTTCCATTTTATTATACCATTTGTTGTTTTAGCATTAACAATTGTACACCTTGTTTTCTTGCATGTTATGGGGTCAAACAATCCACTTGGAATTGATTCAAATAATGATAAAATTCCATTCCATCCTTATTTTTCTATTAAAGATGTACTAGGATTTTTATTAATTTTAATTATTTTTTTTTGTTATATGATACTTGAACCATATAAATTAAGTGACCCTGATAATTTTACTCCAGCAAACCCATTAGTTACTCCAAAACATATTCAACCAGAATGATACTTCTTATTTGCATATGCAATCCTACGATCTATTCCTAATAAATTAGGAGGAGTAATTGCATTATTCATATCAATTTTTATTTTAATTTTTGTTCCCTTCATAAACAATTCAAAATTTATAGGACTATTAAATTACCCTATTAATCAGATTTTATTTTGATACTTGTTCATTGTTTTAGTTTTATTAACTTGGATTGGAGCTTGTCCTGTTGAATACCCATATATCAAGATCGGGATACTTTTAACAACAATTTATTTTATATATTTTGTTTTAGACCCTATAATTAAATCTTTTTGAGATAAATTAATTAAATAGTTAATTAGCTTATAAATAAAGCATTTACTTTGAAAGTAAAGAAAAGAAAATTAAGTTCTATTAACTTAATAGTAAGACAATTTTTAATGAACTAAATAATAGATTTAATCATGAAAAAAAAAATCAATAAATTTAAACTTACTGGTAAATATGATTTTCATGCTAAATATATTAATTTATCATAACGATAACGAGGTAAAGTACCTCGAACTCAAATAAATAAAAATGAAATTAATGTTAGTTGAATAGGAAAAACTAAAGAATTAATTTTTCTACCTAGAAATATTAAACAAAATATTATACTCATAAAAATAATTCTAGCATATTCAGCTAAAAAAATAAATGCAAATCCTACACCTCTATACTCAACATTAAATCCAGAAACTAATTCTGATTCCCCTTCAGAAAAATCAAATGGTGATCGATTAGTTTCAGCTATTGATGATGAAATTCAACAAATTCTCAAAGGAAAAAACAGAAATACTAATCATATAAATTGTTGAAAAAAATTAAATTCAATTAAATTAAAACTCTCAATCATTACAATAGGGCACAAAATAATTAATACGAGACTGACTTCATGTGAAATAGTTTGAGCAATTGATCGAATACAACCCAATATAGCGTAATTAGAATTTGATGATCAGCCTGTAATCATTAAACTATAAACCCCTATTCTTGTACAAAAAAAAAAAAATATTATACCCATATTGAACGAAATACAATTGATTAAGTATGGATAAATGACTCACAATAGTAAAGAATTAAATAAGCCTAACACAGGTCTAATTATATAAATTAAATAATTGGATAACATTGGTATATTTCTCTCTTTTAAGAATAACTTAATAGCATCCGAAAATGGTTGTAAAATACCAATAAATCCTACTTTATTTGGACCCTTACGAATTTGAATATATCTTAAAATCTTACGCTCCATCAAAGTTAAAAATGCAACACCAATCAAAATAAACAAAGCCGTAATTAAAATAGTAATTATAAACATTTTCTACATGTAATATTATTACATAATTAAATTCTAAATTTAATGCACTTTTTGCTAAAATAGAATAAATTAAATTATTTGACATGGTCCTTTCGTACTAATATCAAAAATATATTAGTAGATAGAAACCAACCTGGCTCACGCCGATTTGAACTCAGATCATGTAAGAAATTAAAGGTCGAACAGACCCAGAATATTTAGATTTTGCTCTAAACTCTTTTCTTAATCCAACATCGAGGTCGCAATCTAATTTATCGATATGAACTCTCCAAATTAATAACGCTGTTATCCCTAAGGTAATTTAATCTTATAATCAAAAAATTGGATCAATTAAGCATTAATTTATGAAAAGTTCATTTAAAGTTTTATTTATTATAATGTCACCCCAACCAAAAATAAAATAATTTTTTCAGTTGTTAATTCTAAATTCTAGTAAAACAAATTTATTTAAAATTCTATAGGGTCTTCTCGTCCCACTTATTTATCTAAGATTTTTTACTTAAACTCTAAATTCAATCTATTTTAATTAAAAAAGAAAATTTTTCATCCATTCATTCATACAAGCCTTTAATTAAAAGACTAATTATTATGCTACCTTTGCACGGTCAACTTACCGCGGCCATTAAAATATCATTGGGCAGAATAGACCTTTAATATTTTTCTAAAGGACATGTTTTTGGTAAACAGGTGAAAATTATATTTGCCTAGTTCTTAAATACAACTTATCATAATTTACTAATTTAATCATTTTAATAAAAATATTTTTATTAATTTAATTTTCTTAATATATACCTAAAATATATTAAATGTATTAAAATAGAAAATAAAATTTAACTTACTCATATAAAAAGGCTAATTGCAAGCCTATTTAATTAATTAAAATCTAAAATATTATAGAAGTTATATTTAGCTTATCCTTAATATAATTAAATAAATATAAAACTTTATATTAAAATATAAGTTATAATATTTATTTTAAATTAAATTTAATTCTTAAGAAACCAGAAATATTATAGTTCGAGAGAAGTTTCATCACTAAAATTATTTTATTAATATTTATATTACAATAATTAACAAATAACTTTAAATCACTATAATTCGGGAAAAATAAATTTTTATATATAATTAATTAACCCTGATACAAAAGGTACAAATTATAATTTTACTTATTTATATTTATTGTTTGATCTTCACAGTTCAATTAAAAATATTTTTTCCATAAATAGTACTAAAACTAAATAATTATTTTTACTTAAAATAATCTCAATAAATTAATTATAAATTTAAATTATTATTCAAATTATATTGATAAATCAATAATTTTTATTAGTGTAAATAATATGCCTTAAGCTTTAATTTGCACTCTAGCCACACTTTCCAGTACAGCTACTTTGTTACGACTTATCCCACTTTATAGTGGGAGTGACGGGCGATATGTACATAATTTAGAACCTAAATTCAAAAAACTATATTTAATAAATTTACTTTCAAATCCAATTTCATGATTTTCATTATAGAAAACAATTCATTTTTATAATAATGTAATCCATTCTTTCTTTAAAATTAACTGCACCTTGACCTGACATTTTATTAATAAAATAAATGAAAATTATTCTGATAAAGCATTCTTGACAGAGGTATACAAACTTATATAAAGTGAAATCTATCGTGGGTTATCGATTACAAAACAGATTCCTCTGATTAGATAAATTACCGCCAAATTCTTTGAATTTAAAGGTCATAACTATTAATAATCTAGTTATTTTATTTACACTTTCAATAATAGGGTATCTAATCCTAGTTTTAGATAAAAGTTTCTCAGACATAAAAGTAAACACATATTTATACATTATTTCACCAAAATTTAAAAACCTTACTATTAATTTATTTTTAACTGAAACTAATATAATTAAATTTCGAGAATCGTGTAACCGCAACTGCTGGCACGAATTTTGTCCTCTATAAATAAAATTATTATCTCTAAAATTAATAATTAATAATACTTAATACTGCGCTATGGATAATTATCATTTAGATAGTTTTCAATCAATTTAAAGTTATGCATGTAATATAATTAAATATTTAATTTACAAGCTAGAATAAAACTCCTCCTTTTACTTATTTATTAATAGCATAGTTTTCCAAAATTTCAAACAATCCCTTTAAAGCAATATTCACTCAAAAATGTATTATTTTTAATCGATGTTTCCTCACAATAAAAATAAGAATTCATGGCTGGTGAATTTTTTGAAATATATTATTATATTTTCACATTAATTTATAAATCATGGCATCAAAGCTTTGTAAACAGAGCTTTTACAACAATATTCACTCATTTGAGTAATCCCGGTTTTTTAATATTTATGATTTTATACAGTATATTTATGGTTAAATTAAAAATATTAATGTTAATATTACTGTATTATCACATTTATATATTCATATATAATAAATATATATATATATGTATATATATATATATAATAGTATGTTTTTCTTTTTTTTTTATTAGAATTAAAAAAAAGAAAAACATACTATTATTATTATAAATATTTATATATAAATATATATTAATATATTATTTATATATAAATATATAAGTATATATATATATATATATACTTCATGAGCGTTCCACGAGACATTATTGACAGCCAACTCATTTTATTTTTCGGAAACTGACTTGTCGAACTCTCATCATATTTTGAGCACGATCACTATCTGTCACATTAATACTATAACTTATATAACCGACCAGCATTTTTAAAACTTCTTCATTTTCTTCTTTTTCTCTGGTTTCCATTATCTCCATTTAATTAAAAATTAACTTGGACTGCTTGTTAATATCTTCAGTCTATATAAGTTAAAGAATGCCTACTAGTTTCTTCCTCTTTGTTGTTTAAATTTTCTGGTGTTTAATTTTCAGCAACAGTATCAACTATTATGTCGGCACTTAAGGTAACAATGTCATCATTGCTACAGTTTCCGGTTGTTATTATTTTTTTCGTGGAACTTTGTTCTGTTAATGTGTTCCAACTACGCGTTCATAACAGTGACTTAATGCGATGTCAAATTGCAAATAGGTAGCAGATGATCGTAAAATCCTCCAAGTTCTTGCACTTGAAAAAACTTCAAGGGTATCTTAATTGCATCTTGCTGTCATTAAGTATGAAAATCCATCCTGTTGTAATTCTCTCAGCAGGCCTTTTAGACTTTTGATTGACATTAAAATTCCAGTTTAGAAAGGCAGTAAATTTTTTTCACGACGACGTGCCTGGGGCAACCCAATGATTACAATTTATTCTGCGTCTCTTCTTGCTCTATAATATTTACACTGTAAGCAGTTTCCAATTTATTTGTGGGGTGTACGGGAGTTCTTGAATTCGGAACATTAAATCGTAAAATGGCTTCATAAAGTTTTACCCATTGTACACTATCAGATGCCTGTACAAAAGTCACAAACTGCATGTGAAGATCTATATAATGCTAATAGCACTTTTCTATGAAGTGCCTAGTACCTCATCTCTTCTGATAATACTTTTTCTGCTTATTATTACAATAATAATAAAACTCATGCATTGGCACTTTACGCCACCCAGTAACCAACTACTTAATGCTACGATTTAAACTGGGCGGCGTGGTCTTGACACCCTTCAAAGTAACCGTTTTTGTTTTAATTTACCAGAAACATTTCATTACAATGACACACAATTATACACGTAAACAGGTATACGTTCAACCGCATACATTTTTCACGCACATTAAGGACATAGAAAAAGACGCAAGTTAGAAAGTTAAAATGTAACTAATTTACAAAGAAGAAGAAAACAGAAGTTAACATTTTAATAAACGAGCTGCACTTACCTAATATTTTTTTTTTTTTTTTTTTTTTTTTAGTTACATTTTCTTGGTGGAACGAGGTGTTCATCACCGAAGGCTTGGCGTATTACCTTGAATTTGAGTTCATCAACTCTCAGTACTGTTACTGGAATATAGTAAGTTTACTAAAGTAGAACGTGATAATGCTTATCGGTCGTCGGTTTACTCGTTTACTAATTGGTAATTAGTAGTTGTATTCGTCGTTTTAGTATTATTATTATTATTATTATTATTATTATTATTATTAGTAGTAGTAGTAGTAGTAGTAGTAGTAATATTATTAGTAGTAGTAGTAGTAGTAGTAGTGGTTGTAGTAGTAGTAGTAGTAGTAGTAGTAGTAGTAGTAGTAGTAGCAGCAGAAGCAGCAGCAGCAGCAGCAGCAGCAGTAGTAGTAGTAGTGGTGGTAGTACTGGTAGTAGTAGTAGTAGTAGTAGAAGTAGTAGTAGTAGTATTGGTAGTAATAGTACTAGTAGTGGTGGTGGAGGTGGTGGTGGTGGTGGTGGTAGTAGTAGTAGTAGTAGTAGTAGTAGTAGTAGTAGTAGTAGTAGTAGTAGTAGTAGTAGTAGTGGTAGTGGTAGTGGTAGTGGTAGTAGTTGTAGTACTATTAGTAGTAGTAGTAGTAGTAGTGGTGGTAGTACTAGTAGTAGTAGTAGTAGTAGTATTACTAGTAGTAGTATTGGTAGTAATAGTACTAGTAGTAGTGGTGGTGGTCGTGGTGGTAGTAGTAGTAGTAGAAGTAGTAGTAGTAGTAGTAGTAGTAGTAGCAGCAGAAGCAGCAGCAGCAGCAGTAGTAGTAGTAGTGGTGGTAGTAGTAGTAGTAGTAGTATTACTAGTAGTAGTATTGGTAGTAATAGTACTAGTAGTAGTGGTGGTGGTCCTGGTGGTAGTAGTAGTAGTAGTAGAAGTAGTAGTAGTAGTATTGGTAGTAATAGTACTAGTAGTGGTGGTGGTGGTGGTGGTGGTGGTAGTAGTAGTAGTAGCAGTAGCAGCAGCAGCAGCAGCAGCAGCAATACTAGTAATAGTAGTAGTAGTAGTAGTAGTAGTAGTGGTAGTGGTAGTGGTAGTTGTAGTGGTAGTAGTTGTAGTACTATTAGTAGTAGTAGTAGTATAGTGCTAGTAGTAGTAGTACAATAGAACAGCAAAGATAAAGTTGCAACTGTAACGCGTAACGTACAGCTATACATTATACATTTTATATGCAACTGTTACGTCTCCCAAAGGCAGTCAGTATCGAAGACGAATTACGTTAGGAAGCAATATGTTATTTACATCTTTTCTCGTTCTTCAAAAATGTATAAATTTTATAAAATGTAAAAACTATTTTTTTTTAAGTATTACAACACATTAATTATTTAATGCTCGAACCCCCAATTCTTGGAAGCCGTTTACAACACATTAAATTCGTGTGTATATGATGATGATGGGTGTAATCGTAATAATAAAAACACTATGTAATTTGGTTTAAAATCATTTGAATATTTAATAAACAAAATTTCTTATTTTGGTTGCGAATTAAAATCATTATTATTTGCTTGTGTGTATAGTCTTAACACACATCTAATTATTACATATAATTGATACGCTCGTATTACACCTAGACATATTATACACTCTTATACTCTAATACATCTTCATAATTATCTAATATTGCTCTCGGCTTGCTCATTAATATGATAATGATTAGATTATCTAATTATTTTCTAATGCTTTAATCCTTTTGATTTTACTGCATATGCATTGCTTTGCTTTCTAATAAAATTTAGTAATTACTTTTATACATTTAAATATAAAGTTATTGATTCAAAATTACAGTTAAACATTCTTAAACGTTAAACTAATTATTATACAAACAATATTTACATTTGTAAAAATTATATATCATATTTGAATTTGATTGTCTCTCTTTTTTACTTCGTTAATTGTTGTCTTTGTGTGAGTCTCGGTTTACAAGCACATGGTTGTTTGTCACCTTATTGTTGTGGTAAATCGGCAGCGTGTCCTCTTCGGTCCTAGGTTCTTGATCCTGGCTGCTCCTTTGTCGTCCTGGAGTCCTCGATCCTCGTGCGCTGGATTCTACTGCATGTACTTGGCTGCTCCCTCGTCTTCCATCATGGCCTCAGGTTGCAGGTACTTTCACGAAAATGATGAGTAGTCGTGAAGCCCCTGGCTGCTGCTGTGGTTGAGGTACCAACGTTGTTGTGTCTGGGCAGAGCCTCCGGCTGCTACGGGGTAGTCGATCGAGAAAGAGTTGTAGTTGTTGGGCATAGCCTCCGGCTGCCACGAAGATTGAACGAGAAAGAGAATGAAGTTAGCGCGTCTCAGGTATTTATACCCAGGGCGCTAAAATCATGTTTCGACAATATTTTGCATGTCAGAGTCTGTCGAAGGCGTCACTTCTCACCCACGATTCTTGTCACACTTAATTCGCTCGTCTTCGCGATTTGCGAAGTCTTACACATTACTCGATATTTATTCTGTCGGTAATTTGTATGTGTTCACCATGTATAAACCGGTTTTCTTTATCTTAATAAGTTCTATTTATTTTTTTTCCTGTAATTACACTTTTTATCTTTTTTACACTATTTTTTATACACATTTGCGTCATATTTTTGTACATATTTTGGTGTATTTGGTTTTGTGCTATTATGCACTCAATCTTTACAAAACAAATAAATTCATATAATTAATAGCGTTCCTTAAGGTTGACGCTTTTCAGGAATTGACAGGTCTCACGCACACATGTAACATACGCGTGTACACACAGACAGAGCAGCCGGCGTGATCCACCTGTTCCAACATGAAAGTTTGGTCGTTCAGATTGCAAGCTGAAATATTATTATTAACAATATGAATTAATTACTTATTTTAATTACTTTGTGCAATGTACAGTACCCTACACATTTGTACTGTCGCAGTATACTATCAACATATACTACAGCAAAATTTTGACATGTTTAATTTTATTTGTCAGTCGTATTACGTGACATTCAACTTTTCTTGCGTCGTTTGTAAAAAGTCCATACAGTCCTGACTTAGATGTTGTTCAAAGCTGAAGCTAATTTTATGACATTTTAAAAATAATTTTACAAAAAGCTTTTATATACATTTATTTTAAAATAAAATAGTGTTACTTCAATGCATAAAATGAGATTACTAAATTCATCGGGCATTAAATAATTAAATATGTTATGATATGGTATTACTTTGGTACTTTTGTAATATTGGTTGTCTTAACAAATATTCTATAATAGTTTGGAGTCATCTGTAGTGTGTTCTTTTGATGCGTCTATAACATTACCTGAATGTGAATGGTTTCTCAATGCGGCAGCTTTCTTAAACTTTTAAAGGAGTAGAATGTTCAGTAAACTCAGGCAAGTCAAAACTCAGTTGACCATCAGTTCAAAACAAAACTTTTTTCTTTTCATTGCATTTAAGGATATTCTAATTAATAACTGATCGAGATGTCTGATAATACAGTAATAGTTTCGCGTGACTACTTTGTCTATGAAAG
This sequence comes from Magicicada septendecula, assembly GCA_034769895.1. NCBI lineage: Eukaryota > Metazoa > Arthropoda > Insecta > Hemiptera > Cicadidae > Magicicada > Magicicada septendecula. The sequence goes on along the minus strand of CM068373.1, from coordinate 25,372,862 downwards.
CCACTAAACCTGCAAAAACCGCGTTGTTTTTGTTTCTACATAAACTACAGCCCAAAAATAGGCGCGTAACCAAAATCATTGCATAAAATAAGATGCGTTTTTGCCATAAATAAGGTAAAATTAACCATGTTAGGTTAACATGCAAAGTAACCTAACTTCTAACTTTTCTCGTTTTTTATGAAATTCACGCAAAAAAAAGCCACTGGTGGTGTAAAGTAAAGTGTGGTGCCCTAAGGACCACCCCCTTTACTGTTACAATACATGTCTTTCTTTTTTGTGACGGGACTCGTTATCCACAGTACTCGTTTTTTCAATAATACTCTGTTCTTCTGCAGATCACAGAAAAATCAACCAACTCAAAGAAAGGCTTGGTGGCCCTTGGCGCCTATACATGTCTCCCATTCTGTGGCATAACTCGTTTTCCATTAATACTCAAAAGCAGCCAACTTAAAACACCATTGTGTTTTTATATCCTGTATTACTATAAATAATTATGCATTTTGTTGGTAACTCGAAAATAAAAAATTCGAATTTTTTGCTTCCGCACCTAGTTTCGGCCTGTAATTTACGGTAGAAACACAAAAGACGCGGTCTTTGTAAGTTTCTGTGGTTGTCAGAGCTACAATTTAGTCACTCGGAACTACTTTTACGCAAATCAATAACATGTTCTTACTGGTTTATCAAATTTTCTTTCAAATTGATATCCACTTAAATCTACTTTGGTTATTACGTTTCTAGACAAATGATTTATAAAACTAAAAATTTCACTTTTCATTCAAGAATATAAAATTTACTGTTTCATTTTTGTTTTGTTTTAATACTTATAAATATAAATACTTTACTTTCCTGTAACACCCAAGATGAAATAATTACAATGCTATGAGATTAAGTACATATCAGTGTGGTTTAAACGGAGTTATAAGATATTGACAGCTGAAGCACACCGTTTCACGGACATAAGGGACATCATTTTTGTATTTCACTACAATGTTATCGTCACAAATTATTGAGTTTTTAACGTTTAAATGTACCACTATTCACTTATTCATGTAAAAAGATATTTTACTCTACTTCAGTCTTGTATTTTAATTTACTCCTTTTGATTCTGCTTTTACTTTAATATTTGTGTTTACTTTATACAATTTCAGCATACCATATATATATTTACAGTACGATATCCTACCATTTTATTATTATTCACAAGCGATGAGGATAGATGCTGAACCGACATCGACAGCCCTGGTACCAAAACGTGGGTCTGAAGTTGAACTCAATCTCTTCAGCGATGATTTTTTTTGTCTCAAGGTAATGTGTTTACCCTCCTCAAATTTTTACACTCTCTTTATTAAAAATATGTAGAATAGGGGATCAATTGTAAAATCATGTACTCATATAATTCAAAATGCATCTATATGTACTTCTTGTAACAAAATTAATTAATTGCTATTAAATACTTGTTTTAACTAAACACTTCTCAGTTTTTAGGTGTAAAACAATTCATATTATCACATTGTACCGGAAGACAAAGGAACAAACTGAATTCTCTGTATCCCCTTTATAAAAAGCAGTTATGTAGTTTAGTTAAAATCTATATTTTGCCATCCAATTATACTTAGATTTCACAGACACTTGACCTTCCCACTAGTTTTTCCACCCCGTACATCATACGCACCCCAAACATGTCCGGATACGCGCTCTAAACACATGTTCACCAACCTTACATTCTTTGTTTAGTTTAGTTGTTCACTGACCTCTTTGTCAATAGCTTAATAAGCTCAAACAGTTGCCAGAGTTAAGTAAAAACTGTGCAACGTACCAAGTGTATATATATATATATATATATATATATATATATATAAACTTTTTTAGGTGTCTCATATTACTTTCAAATTTAGGTTTTGCCATTTTATGAAATTAGACAACAAAAATAAAATTATGTCAGACATAACACTTACTACATAAGCCATCTTCACGTAACACTTAAGAAAATAAACAAGCACATCATTTTGCTATTAAAATCTACATTTTAATGAAAAATCACTGTTATGAAAAATAAAATTTTGTTTTGTCCTAAATGTGAAAATGGGTTATACCATTTTTTGAGCTGCATTCAAATATGTTTTTAGAATTTTTCTATCACGTTCGGATTTTTAGAGCCACCTGTTTTAATTTTACAACATTACGCATTTCAAATACATACTCAATACAATTTTATCTTACCTAAAAAGTAGTAATATTGGATTGTCTACGATATTTTGACTCCCGTTAGGGTCTAACAATAGTCAGCTAGCATGCTCGTACTCCACTTGCTCTGGTACCGTTTCTCCAAGTCCAAAATATCCTGATGGAACTGTTCAACATTTTCGTCGCTGACTGATCCTAGATTTTGTGGGAAGAAATTCAAGTGTGAGTCCAAGCGTGACATGTTACAGCCCATAATTTTGTAAGATTTAAAAGATCATCGACTATTTCATTGTAATTTTCGGATTTATGGTTTCCTTAGACGTTTTGGCATATGCTCTTAAAAGCCTTTCTCCATCTTGTTTAACGCATTATCAAAGTTGCCATCTATAATTATGTCTTTTAATTGAGGACCTACAGAGATTTGATTTTTGCGTCACTGATCTTTGGAAAGTTGTTTTTTAGGTACGCAAATCCAAGCCCATTTTGATCTGTTGCTTTCAGAAATTTTCATAAGCCACAGCTTTATATGTAGTAGAGGTAAGTAAACTTTATTTGAATCAACAAGTGATGCATTAACAGCATTACTCTTCCCTAAAGTTAATGATGTTCGTTTCGGCCACTCTTTCTATACGTAATAATTTTTTCGGTCTTCAATGTCCCACTCACAAAGAAAACAACAGTACTTGGTGAAACCAAGGTGAACCCCTAGCAAGAGAGCAATTACTTTAAAGTCACCACAAATTTTATATTATTCAGAAGAAGATTTATGTTTTCGTAACTTTCTTTCAAATCCGTAGCAGAAACTAGTGGCACTGATGGAAACGTATTCCCAATGTGCAGAAGCACGGCTTTCAAACTAACTGGAGAAAAATCAATAAACAAACGAAACTCCTCTGTTTTATATTCATGACCAAGTGATTATCTTATACGGGGAAAACATTATTCCAAAAAACAAGTCCATCTCCAAATAAAAACAAATTCTTGAAGTCATGCCTATTTCTAAAAACACTTATTCATTATTTTGGAATTGCATCATCCAGCAACTATGACTAATATTGTTTATTGTTCTATGCCATTTAAAAATTTCTTTCATATCAAACTGATCATTCTTAAATGCTTAATAAATACACATTTTTTTTATTCGTGTTATAAATAATATAAATAATTTCCATAACATGTATAACACTTAGGAGGGGGTAACATAAAATTTAAGGGTGATAGAAAAATTTCCTTAACATTTTTGAATTCAGGGGAAAATACATATAAAAACCTCTTTTACTTGTTCTGGTATAAAATCTTTGTTTAGCAGTATATTTAGTGTACATATTGATGAAAACATAATGTGTATTCGATATTTGTACCTTCCCTTTTACTCAGTCTTGCTCGGGTTGCTGGCCGCTAGGAGTGTTTTAATATACAAGAGACCGCTATCGTTGTGGCGATTACACTTTGTATATTTTTTACAGGCCCCAGCAATTTTACATATGTTGGTAAGCGTTATCGGGAGTGATAATTTTAGGCTCGGAATGCGCAGTTTCGTGAAGGCGTATGCTATGAAAAACGCTAAAACAAAAGACTTATGGAATCACATACAAACCTACGCAGGCGACGATGTAGTAGACGTTACAAAATTTATGGCAACATTTACGGAGCAGAGCGGCTTTCCATTGGTCAACGTGACGAGAGAGGGCAATACCCTTATACTGACTCAATCACGTTTCTTAGACAACAGCCGTGACACGTATAATTGTAGCGACTCAGATTTTGGGTTAGTACTGACAAAAATGTCATGTTAGTCTGTAAATGCATGCTTATAGTATGTAAACGTAAAGAAAGTACAATCAGCTCAGGTATTTATTTATTATTATTAAAACAGGTATTTTTATGTGATATCCACTTATACATTGGATACCCATTTGGGTAAATATCAGGGTGGCTTTAGGAAGAGCAGACCCTGTCCAAAACAAATATTCAATCTGCAGTTAATAATCCGTCACAGGCTATTGAATTTAAAACTTTTGTTGATGTAACTTTTGTTGATTTCAAAAAAGCCTTTGATTTTGTTGATAGAGAAACTATAGATACATTAATCCTAGAATTTGGTGTTAATCTAAATTGGCAAAATCTAATCCATGAAACCCTTACTTTTCTCAAAAGTAAAATTCATGGAAGAAATATCTCAACCATTCAAAATAAATACAGGTGTAAGACAGGGTGGTGGTTCATCTCCAATTCTTTCAACTGTGTCCTGGAGAAAGTAGTGAGAATTTGGAGTGAAAAATTAAAGGAATGTAAAATATCACCATCATGTTGCGAAGAAGAAACAAACATACTGAAATAAAAATTTTGGCATTCGCAGATGACTTTGCTATACTTTTTGACCACCTGACATCTGCAGTAACACAAGTTAATATTTTAGACGACATACCTAGTAGAACAGGCTTAAGAATTTCTGCAAAATATAACAAATTTTTCACGAACGTTAAAAATGCGGTAAAATTCCTGCTATCAGATATTGTTTGAATAGAGAGGGTTAGAAAATTTAGTATTTAGAAGATATAATTCAAGAGAAAAGTATAGAAAAGTGCTATAGAAGAAAGGATTCATAAAATGGAAAGAGCATATGGTAGGCCTATAACTAATGATATTTGCAATAAAAGTGCATATCTAAAAATGCGAAAATAAGGAATTACAGTACAGTAGTGAAGCCAGAATTCCTATGTGCAAGTGAATGGCTAGTATTGAATAATAATTTACACAAACTAGAAATATTGGAAAGAAGAATTATTAGGAAAATATTAGGCCCCCGAAAATCTTCAGAAGGTTTGAAATTAAAAAGTAATGATGAAATATATCAAAGTATAGAAAATATAACAGAAACAATGAAGAAAAGAAGACTTATTTTTTGGGCATTTGTATAGAATAGACACAAAAACAGGTTAACCAAACAGAACTTCAGATATCTGTGGGGAAATAAGTTAACATGAAGTTGGATTAGAGAAATCAAAAACGATTTTAAAAAATTATATGAAGGCAAAAGAAGCAATTGAAAGGGAAATTTTTCGGGCAAAAGTGTTAATGGAAAAAGTCCAGGGTAGGAGAGAGAAAAACGCAGGTTCAAAGTGGAATGAAACAGGAAGTAGAGACATATTTAAAAGATGAAAGAACATTGGAGAAAAAGGAAGGAACAAGGAATAAAGAACTGACATTGGTATGTTGTCCGCAGATGGCAGATACAAATAGAAAAAAACTGATAGTTTTCTGTTGAAACTGGATGGAGGAAAGAAAAGACTGAAAGGAATGACGATATTTGAAGGGATGCCGCAAAGAGTGAAGTAAGGGAACTCAATCTCCGGCACTGGCTAGATTTTTGAGGTAGATAGGATAGAGGAAGATGGACCACAACACTCATACCAAACTTGAAGGAATGGATCGTTCGCCAACACGGTGAGGTCAGCTACTATATGACCCATTTGCTCAGTGGCCACGGCAATTTTAAGGCCTAACTCTATAGAATGGAAAAGGTGGAGAGCCCAACATGCCAGTACGGAGACGCTCCCCATGAAGATGCCTCGCACACGTTTTTCAAGTGCTGCAGTTTCGCAAGACAGAGGACGGCACTGGAAATGGAGCTCGGGGAGTTCACGCCCAACAGCTTAGTTGCGCTTATGCTTCGTGGTAAGACGGAATGGGGCCGCAACTGTACATTCATTCAGCAGGACCTACTAGAAAAAAGGAGAGGTCCAACTTGCACCCAACGGGCAGGAACTGATGAGGAACATCTCGAATGAGCCCGATAAGTGCGCAATAGGCTCCATCCTCCATCTGGTAGGTAGTCTGTTAGTAGAATGCCTTAACATTCCCAAAGAGCGGTTAAAATTCGTGGTTTACAATGGGACACAGTATTCAACAATAATGCTATGTACCTGGAACTGAGAAAGTGGTTTGTGATGCTGTAAAAGACGTCTGCAGTGATACACTTTTTTCAAAGGACAAAAGATACTCACAAACTTACTGGCATTAAACAAAATTTAAATAAATAATAGTATGGAGCTATCCACTTTCACAGATGTGTCTAAGGGTCTTCTGACATTGAGCAACTGTTATTCTCTTGTTGATAATAACATAGGCCTGTGCTACAACAATAATAGTAAATATTTTTAATATATCTTATACTTTTCATTAACCTTATAAAAATAACAAATTTTTGGGCTACCTGATGCCACAGGTAATTTGTAGATGAGACTGAGGAACTGGCAACTTGTACCAGCAGGTACTTAGTCAGGCCTATAATATAGATCTGTCTAGTAAACGTAACAGCGCAACATGTATATTTTTCTCGTTTGTCTCAATTATCATTATCAGGCGACCTATAGTGTATTCAACATCAAAGCCTTCATGATCATCACTTCGAAGATTAGGACCTAGACCTGTTCCGGAACCCATTTCCTCCGATCCGGCCGTACATCGGTGTTTCTTCTATGGTCATGCAGAGTATACCCTGCCACGTGTCTGAGAAATCTCATTTCAGCCGCTGGGATGCGACTGGCCTGGCCTTTCGTTAAAGTCTAATTCTCAGACCCATAATGAAGTGTGGGAAGAGCCATCACCTTGTAGATGTTTAGGCGTGTTTCTCTAATTGGTGACTTAAGAGTTCGCCTGATTGTCCCACACATAAGGTTGAACTTACGTAACTTATTCACAAAGTTGTGGCTTGTATTATAAGACACACTGTAGCATAAGTATTAAAAATTGCTGACTTGTTCCAGGGCAGTATTACCTACATCAATTTTTGCCCGTACGGGATCAGCTCCACGAAAAGGCATTGCTTTGGTCTTAAGTGTAGATATTTGTAATCCAGGGTCTTCGCACATTCGATTTAACAAATGCATACCCATCTGCAATCTGTTTTCCGAGTCTGACGGATTAGCCTGATAAATTGGAAACAACGAAGTGTCAATTGCAGAGTAAACATGATAAAATGATCCGTAAGACATAATTGTCAGTTCTTTATGACATCGTCAATATATATATATATATATATATATTGAAAAGAGAAGGTGATAATGGACACCCTTGTCGTACTCCACAATTGATAAGGCCAACTCTAGGAGCTGTTCACGGTTTTTCTAGTAGCAATTAGGATTTTATTCTCTACATAAAGAATCTGTATAGTTCTAATTAGATCCATTTCCTTATTATTGCCCATAGTTTGCTCCGATTCACCCTTCGCCGAAATCTCAGATTCTCGAAGTCGACGAAAGATTTAGTAAATCTCTCTCCAATCTGTACCCTAACGCGCGATACCAGACTATATCAAAGGCCTGTTAAACAAACATCTTATTTTTAGATCCATGCTTTTTGGTATCCAGGCCACTTATAGTATATAATTAGTAAAATAATTTTACCTTTCTCTTGTCCGTCTGGTGGCCTTTTCTCTATATTTAATTCTACGCGTTTCGGGACATATGCCCCATCATCAAATTTCGGGTAATGCCCCATTACCTAAACATTCAAAATCGGTTGAGAACAAGACGGGCGTTTATAAGATAATATGCAATGACTTTGATAGCTTTTACATTAGCCAAACTGGTAGACCTTTTAAAAAACGATTCAGAGAACATTTACCTAAAAAAGAATTTAGTAAAACAGTGTCAAATTACGCGCGCCATCTGATGGACAAAAACCATAGTTATACTGATTTCACAACGAACTTTCAATCCCTCCATATATGTAGAAAAGGAAATTATATGAATGCTATCGAAGAATACGAAATATATAAGGCTTACAAAAACAAAAAACAGAAGAAGTCATCCTTAACGATCAACTGAATTTCCAGTCAAATCTATTATACGACACAGCGATGAGAATACAGAACAAGGTCCATAGTGCACGACATATAACAACATGAACACTGCAGTCGACTATAGCATGTCGTGGTGCGCACCAGCGATATCGCGTGTGTCTCAAGTTTGGGGATTTTATGTATATTTTTTGTGTTTATATTATATTAATTTATTGTTATGTGTGTAAAATTGTATATAAAGTGTTTTTAATATTTTATTGATCGACGAACTTCACCAAGGGATATTCCTGATGATGGGGCATATGTCCCGAAACGCGTAAATTAAATATAGAGAAAAGGCCACCAGACGGACAAGAAAAAGGTAAAACTATTTCACTAATTATAAACATCTTATCATAAAATGTATATAGTAATCTTCAGGTTAAAAAATATCGTAAGTTTCTTTGTAACTGACAAACGTAAAGTGACAGGGTAAGAAGAGTGTGTTGATGTAAAAATTTATTAGAATAAAATTATATTTTTTTTTGAAAAAACTGTTTTCTACATAATTATAGGTATAGGAAAACTCTTTTAAAAATAGGCACAAACTAAACACATAAACAATAAATGCTAAACATCTTAGGTACAGCTACTAGGGAAACGTGTTATCCTGTGTCTCCATAAAAGCAGAATATTAAATTGTACAGAAAATCAAGAAAAAATATTAGTATAGTAAATTTATTGTGTACGATTTGAAGAATCACGGACAACTTTGTCTGATAATCAATTTACACACAATTTATATATAATTAAAAACATCATTTGCAATGAGAGTTTTACATTATACTTACTTGTCTATTGCTAGTTGCGCTTGGGAATTTCCGGTGAATTTGATTGCATCGACCCAATACAGGCCCAACGACCGTTACTGGTTTCACTTAGAACAAACTGCACGTGAGTATTCAACTAATTACTTGTATTTGTTTTGTGGTTTACTTATCATAAGTAAAAAGGAAATGTAGCAAATAAGATACATTTTGTACAGTTTTGTCTATTAATTAATGCTTTTGTTTGAACATTTAAAGATTATAATAATCTTCTCTTTGGATTAGGAAATAGTCGTGTTTTAAATATACTATGCTACAATTTAGTATATACGACGAACTGTTAAATAAGAAAAAAAGTAAATTAAGATAGAAAATAATGTTATTACTTAATACTAGGCTAAATTGAAACTTACTTATAGTAACTAATGGTTTAACGTTATAATTAAGATTTGAAATTGGCTCTAATTTCCATCCATATATAGTAATAATTAGATTTATGTAATTTAAATAGCTTAAATTTATGCTTAGATTTGTGTTGACCTACTGCTACCTGCTTTCACTTTCTTAGAAATCATAGGAACATAAAAAAACTACAACAACATAAGTGTTATTACACTGAATGGTAAAAAGGATCCTTTCGGTACAGTGCCAGAAGCGTATTTTAAAATAACTCATTAGGTAATTTTCACTAGCCAAAAACCAGTGACGTGGCGTGGGTACTTAACATCTGCTGCCGGTTATGATAGGCCTAAAACTTAACCTAAAAATTAATTCTAATTTTTTCAAGTACCAAGTGTGTTTTTAGGGCCAAAACATTGTTAAGACATCACAGAATAATCTACGTGTTTATCGAACGTTCCAGAGAGATTCAGAATGTAAGCGTGTGGCGTACGTGCTTGTAGACGCATTTGCTAGACGGTGCGAGAATTCAGACGGCCGGTGTCACTGTGTCACGCCCGCAAGCAATTACGTCATAGTTTAAAGGTAATACGTAGTACGTGGAATCATCTAGATTTTCGGCAGCTATAAATACCAGTACTCTACGACGATCAAGTAGACCGTCGTAACAGTGGTGTCAGAACTGGGATAGAACGGTAACCATAAAGTGGAAACAGTGGACACTTTATACAAGACGAGTGTAATTCGTAATTAATCGGTAAACATGGATGCCAGTCAGATGATGGAAGCTTTACAAACACTGCTGCGGCAGACACAGGAAGAAACAGAAAAACGACAAGACGAGAAAGCGTAAGCGAGACAGAAAACCCTCCTGCAGGAGGCAGAGGAACGGAAGCAGGAAGCAGATGACATCAAAGCGTTAATTCAAGAACAAAAGCAGATGCAAGCACATACTACAGCAGAATTTGGTCTCCTACGTGGTGACGTAGGTGAATTACGAGGTGAGCTTAACAATCAAATTACCAGAATATCTGACGTAGAAGAATCCATGACAGCAAGAAGAATCTATACGAGCGCTAAAAGATCGCGTCGACACAGAGGATGAAGAAGAAGACCAAGGAACAGAGACCCAACGAGGCTCGCCACAGAGTAATGTAAGAAAAGATGGAAGACCGAAATGTTATCGATGTGAGAAACCTGGACATCTACAACGAGATTGTCGGGTTAAAGTTCAGCAGCAGGGAAACGAGCAGTAGTCGGTACAACGGGGCGTGTGCTGCCTAACTGGAGGAACAAAGTCCCTAGACAATACGCAATTTCTACACTTCAGAAAAACAGCGGGAGCTTGGTAGTTACCGGATTTGTTCAAGAAAGGCCAACCTCGACTACAGTTGACACAGGCGCAACAGTTTCTATTGTGCGCCCCGACGTGGTGAAAGATCTCAAGCCAATCTGGTGCTCTTGCAGCTTGCGAACAGCTACTGGACGGCTTGTAAAAGTGTATGGAAAAGTGGATATACACCTACGCCTCGGTGACTTTAGTCATCATGTACTTGTTGCAGACATTGTGGATGAAGCAATTCTTGGTGTGGACGTTATGAACGCATACGGATTTATAGTCGACTTTAAAAACAATGTCTTGAGAATCGGAGCCGAAGAGGTAATGCTATCAACAATGACGACAGCAGAAAAATCGATTGACATCATAAACCAAGTGGCCGTAACTGTTCCGCCAAACTCCGAAAAGATTATCATGGTTAGAACCTAGGTAGATACTAGGGGCAACCAGTGCTCTATATTCGAACCCCAGGTACTCAGCACACTGTGCATACTAATTGCCAGAAGTTTAGTAAAACCTGACGAAACCGGAAATATACCTATTAGAGTAGCCAATATTTTGGATCAAGCTATCACTTTAAATGCAATACGCTCCTAGGCAAATTGACTCCTGTGGCCTGGGTAGCCGGAATGACGCAACGAAGATCCAGTTCTTCGCATATTTCCAACTTACCAGAGGAACTGCAGGAATTATTGAACAGATCTTCTAACGACCTCTCAAGTGGTGAGGTAAAAGAACTCAGACAGTTTTTACATGAATTCAAAGATTCTTTTGCAGTTCGGGGTCAGTCATTGCCGATAGTAAACACAAAGTTCGGAGTTTGCTGGGGTTATGCTCATATTACCGACGTTTTGTGGAAGGCTTCGCAACTATTGCTAAACCACTACATGAGCTAACAGAAAATAAACGAGACTTCCAGTGGTCGAGAGAGTGTGACCAAGCATTAAGACTTTGAAGATTGCATTATGTTCGCAGCCAATTCTCGCTTTCCCAGCTTCCGAAGGGAAGCACATCGTAGACACAGACGCAAGCAATACTGGTCTAGGAGCAGTTTTGTCTCAAGTGCAGAACGGTGAAGAGCGAGTAATAGCGTATTACAGCAAGAAGCTTTCTAAACCAGACAGAAATTATTGTGTTACAAGGAGAGAGTTGTTGGTAATTGTCAGAGGTTTAAAGCACTTCCATAAATACTTCCTATGGGAGAGAGTTTTCACTACGTACCGACCATGCCGCGCTTGCATGGTTCTTAAGATTTAAAAATCCCGAAGGACAGTTGGCAAGGTGGCTCGAACGTCTGCAAGAGTACAACTTCAAGTTACAACATCGACGGGGGCGCCTGCATAGTAATGCAGATGGCTTATCACGAAGACCGTGCCCGGAAGACTGCCGACATTGCCACAGAAAGGAAGAACAAAACTCAAGCGAACATGTTCAAGCCATCACGGTAGATTTCCTGGCAGATGGCTGGACAACACAAGACTGTCGACAAGAACAGATGACTGATGAATACATCGGACCGATCTCGACAGCAAAAGAGGAAAGTCGCCACCAGAATTGGCAACATATCTGCAGTGGCGTAGCTAGTATTTTCTCCGCCCGGGGCGGCCTGTTAGTTTGCCGCCCCCTACACATTTCAGTTGCCACTCGCCGACAAGCAAAAAAAAAAAAGAAAGTAATTGACGGTCTATTTTTTGACTTATCACTCTACTTTATTTAAACAGTAAATAAAGAATAATATGTATTTCAACGGGTAGAAAGGAGACCTAGCGAAAGTCTAACCTCCAAACGGACAGAAAGGCGACCTAGTGAGAGTCTAACCTCCAAACTCCAAACAGACACAAAGATGAGCCAACGAAATTTCTACCTTTGAGCGGGCAGAAAGGAGTTAGCATTTTTCCTAGCCCGCCTTTCTACCCGTTTGGAGGTTAGACTTTCGCTAGGTTGCCTTCTTCCTCGTTTGGAGGTTAAACTTTTGCTAGGTCACCTCTTTGTTAGTTCGGAAGTTAGAATTTAGCTAGGTTGCCTTTCTACCCGTTTGGAGGTTAAAATTTTTTAACATGAAGGATGACATCAACATTAACATGAACGATGTTACACATGAAGGATAACAGAAAAGAAAAGAATTGTGTTTAACTGAGCATTTTTATTTACATGTTACTTTTCAAAAATACTCCAATCGTAGTCTTAAAAGTTGAAAGTACATAGCAACTAAAAAGTACATAGCATTATTTACAGATGAAAACAATTTAAAACTTGACTTTTCTTGCTTTTGCTGCTGCAAAATCGGAAATAACTTTGCTGTAGTCAAGTGACGATGCAGTTTCGTGTTCTATTGATAGAACTGCTAAATTGGTAAGTCTATTCTCCGTCATTGTAGACCTTAAGTAATTTTTTATTAACTTAAGCTTGCTAAATGAGCGCTCACACGAGGCTACTGACACTGGAATTGTAAGAAGTATTTGAAGGGCAGTCGCTAGGGACTTGTATGATTCTGCATCCATCGAATTAATATAAGTCAATAGACCTTTTGGTTTCAAGTTTAGTTTTTCGCCATTATTTGTTGCTCTTTTCAACAACAGTAAAACATCTTTAGTGTCTCTTAGTAGCTCTTCAAAATCACTGTCATGTAGATAATTTTCTGCAAGTATTTTACAGTGTTCAGATAATTTTTCTTCGCTGATTCCCTTCTTGAGGTGATTTTCAATCTCGCAAAGATAACCAAATCGTTTTTCTAGCTCCGAAAGATGTGTGAATCTGTCTCTCATCTCTGCTGACAATTTGTCTATAATTTCAATTAGACAACGTTTTATCTCTTGTCGGCTGTTTAATACATCATCAGCATGCTCTCCAGGCATTTTACGTTTTTTCCGTGGCCTCTTATCTGTTTCCACGCCACATTCCTCACATTTCTTCACAGATTTCTCAATGACTATGTCACAAAGATTCGTTCTCCAATCTACTAACTGATCTTCAAGAGTTTGCAGCAGTAACAGTGCACTGTGAAAGCTTACTCCTTCAATCTGCAATACTTTCTGAGAGTGGTTTATTGCAGGGAGAATTTCTGCCAAAAATACAGCAAACATATGAAGTCAAATGTCTCCAATCCATTGATGAGTATTGCGGCATCTTCCCGTGTTTCAACTGTTTCTGAAGGGGTGTCTCTGAGTTTTTCGAGACAAGCAATAATTTCGTTTACCTGAGAAGATACTGCTTTAACAGCATCTGCTTTTGAACTATATCTAGTTTCTGCATGTCTTTTCATTGTAATATTTACATGTTCTTTCAAAACACTCCATCTGTGTGTAGAACAAGAGAAAAATGTAAAAAGTTTCTCCAAGATCCCAAAAAATGTGATTGCTCAGGGTTGACGTGGGCAGCGTGCACTCCTACCAAATTAAGGCTGTGGTTGTCGCAGGGAACAAATATTGCTAATGGATTTAGTTCTAAGATCCTTTTTTGAACCCCTGTATGAATTCCAGCCATCGTTGCCTGGTTGTCAAATGACTGGCCTCTACAGTCTTTCAGGTCTAAGCCATCTTCCTCTAGTTTGGATGTTATTACTTCCGTTATACCAGCAGCAGTCTTATCATCTACGGGTATAAAATCTATAAATGATTCCCTTACCTCAACTGACTGTTCATCAATGTCAACAAATCTAATTATCTGAGACATTTGCTCTTCATGTGATTGGTCTGGCGTTGTGTCAAACATTATACTGTAACACTTGGCCTTTTTACATACGGCAATTATGGTTTTCCGCACTTGTTCACCCAAGATGGAAATAATTTCATTTTGTATATCCGGGGAGACGTAAGATAATTTTCCTGGATTTCCTTAAACTAAATCCAGGTGAGTCCTCATTACAGGATCGAATTTAGCAAGATTCTTGATAACTGCGAGAAAATTCCCAGGATTGGCACTATCAGTAATTGATTCTCTGTGTCCTCTTAGAGCTAGGTTCTGCTGAGCTAATGTTTGCAATGTAGCGATTACTCTTTCCAAATCTTAGCAGTTTCACAAACTTGTCGCTGAAGCTGGCTATCAATGGCTGCTCCTTTATTCAGTGATCGTTCTAATTCTTTCCATTCCATAAATGCTGAGGGATGTGCAGCACTAGTCTCATGATCCTGGATGCGAGGATTCAGCTTACGCCAAGTCGAAAAACCACTGACACTACTAAAACTGCTCTGGTAGTTTTTTTGTTGAAATAATGTGCAGCAAACACAAAATAGTGCGTTCTTACATGGAGAATAGCACAACCATGACCGATTAATCCTCCTTCCATTTTAAAGGAGTTTCTCAAACCAACACTTATTCATGGATCTTCCAGTAGTATCGGAAGGAAAAACACTGTCTTTGTTTTGCAGTTGGCTGGTGCCTTGACTTACGACTAGGTCTCGAAACTGTTTTGCAATGTTTTCAGGCCACCGTCCAATATCTTGCAGAACATCCATATTAAAGTTGTCACTCTGTGTTACTGGTAGTCTTTTATCGTCATGTTCGTTGGCTCGTAATGGATTTTCTTCTTCGGAATTTTTTTGAAGTTCAAGTAAAGTTTCTGGAATGATGTTTAATTCAGACGTAGTAGCAGAAGTTTCAATTAAGTTATTTACATTATTGGAGCCGCTGACTTTTCCCCCCTCGTTGTTTTCTCCACTATTATCGTCTTTGCTGTGTCCTTCGTCAGTCGAAGAGCTTGATCCACGATTTGGTGGGTCGACTTCATGACTTCCTTGATTTTTCAAACTCGAGCTTCTCTCAATAAAAGCTTTCATTAAATTTTTTGAACTCTCAGCAGACTGAATTTTTTTAATCTTTGTCTTTCGAAATTGAGCACCACTTGGCTTGATTCGTTTCATTCTGTAGGTGTTTTAGTACCTGGAAACCCGAAAAAATTAGACAATGACCTGCGAACACTGCAACTATAGTTAATTCGTTCACTGGTTTCGTTAACGGGCGAATACAGTTGAAACGTTGACGTGTGATAAACAAAATACCTCAAAATTACCCCTCCCCCCGTTCCATGGGCTAAATGGTTCTTTTCCCAATTCTTTTTTTTCTTTTTATAATAAAATATGTTCACGCTCTATAAAAAAAATCATGAATGTATGGTTGTTCACGAGTAGTTTTGGTTTTTTTGTATTTTTTCTAATTTTTTGCGATTTACACCAGCAACGGCCACAGTATAACGTAATACATATCTTAATTTCAGATAAACTGATCATTCCGTAAGAAAATTACTACAATTTTAATCTTCTGTCCTACGTTATTAGTATATCATATACTAAGGCGAATCTAATTAAAAATATACTTTTTAATTCAAATATTTGGTGTTCTTTATATACATTAAATTAAATACTTTTTTATGCCTCTTGGGCATAAATGCCATCTTCACGAGCATGCGCAGCGCCCAGAATTGAGGTGATTTGACTCAAAGACGGGGTGGGGGAGAGAAAATTTTGAGGTATGGATCATGGGTACATCACTTTTTAAGATCAAACGAAAATCTTATCAGGTGTATTTTAAAATCAAAAATTAAGAGCAGTTTACCTATCTTATCCATGAATACTCTTTATAATTATTTTTTATTGAATTCGAAACTGAATTTGAGTTTGAATAAAGTTCAGTGCCTCAACTAATTATTATATATATATATATATTGTAATAAAACGTAGACTCCTGCTCGGGTCTGCTTCCTTTTATATTGTGCCCCACTGTTGTGAGCGCCAATTTTGTAATAACCCTTTTGATATTATTAAGATCTGTAATAATGTTGTCACAATTTGAAATAAAAAAAATTATTTTTATTTCACAAAAAAAAATTTCTGAAAAAATAGTTTTTATGAAAATGTTAATCCTAATATTTAGGAACTAATCGTGTTTATTGTTTGTAATTAGAAATGAAGTGGTATTATATTTATTCTTGTAATAGTGTCACTTTCAGTAAAATTGTTAAAGGACAATCTGGTTAACTCCAAATCTAGTCGAAAGACGGCTCCCTTCTTCTTCTTCTTGGAGCGTTCGTTGTTTCGTATATACCGCCTTTCGGTTAGTTGGTATGCTTGAATAATTTATTTGTTAAGCTTTTTTAAAGAAAAACCAAATCCAAATTACAAAACAGCACGTTTACTAATAAAATAGTTATTTTGTTCGATAAGAATCGATGTTACAGAGTAGTATCGACTCACTCAGGGTCGGTCGATATAAAAAGTTTACATTCGTATTATAAAAATATGGTTCTTTAAACGGTTATTTAAGATATAGCCAGAGAAGGTTATGGGCAGGAAAGTATAACACTTACAATTATAAAATGCCTTAATATTAAACAATACAATGTTATAATTAAAAATAATAAAAGTTTACATATGAGATTTATTCAAACCAAAAGCAGCATCAGACAGTCGTTCTCTACAGCTGACGGGAGTAGATGACGACGATTCACAAAATGGCCGACTGGCGCATGCGTAGTTAACGTATAACTTGGATGAAAGTTTTATTTAAATAAAGATGTCTTTTTTCCGTGTAAATGGTCTCAGCAATTGTATATGATTGTCCTGGATGTATTTGAGTGTCACTGGTGTATGGAGGAATAGTTCACTTGGTGTAAAATGTGGTTATTGGATATATCTAATTTGTTCTATGTGTGTCGGTTTTAACCTTAATTTTTCGTCAGTAAATTGTGTGATATTGGTGTTATTTCGATTAACTAGTCTTAGGTGGTTCAGTTTATTGGTGTTACACTGTTCATATTTTAACTTCACCGGTTCACAATAAAAAAAATAGCTCAAATAAGTTTTATACAAATTTTCACCGAACTCGGTTTATAACGTTAATCGCCATTACAGGTTACTTCTAGCAAATAATCACGTTAAGTTCACTCGTCAACGTATAATAATGAACTGTTCTCATTTCCTTCGTCTCCTGAAAATCTTAGCCCATTTAATATATCTTATACATTGTTTCAAATTATCTTATCTTCCGATACATTTTATTTTAATACATTATACTCAGAAAATAATTTCGTTGTTAATTAACTGTACGAAATACTAAATACATATTCGGTTTCATTATTCTATTCTGCTTATTTTGCTAGTAATTAATATAGTGTTACAAAGTTTCATTAGAAAATTATATTTATTACATTTTTGGAAGGTAGGCCTAAATTTATATTTCCTGTAGTCTAAGCAAGTAATAGCCATTTTCCCTAATATAATTATTATTCTATTAAATCTGATATTGATATAATTGTCTATTCTTACTTAATTTCTTGCAATTTAGTTTATTAATGATTGTTTTTAAATACAATTCATTTGTCTATGACTCCTCCTCTGATAATGTCAGTTAGTCCATGCCATTTTTATTGGTAATTTTATTAGATAAATAAGTAATTTTACTTATCTACTGACCATATCTTTAGAAAGTCTTATTTACATGGTATACTATATGTTGGGTTTATCTTGCATAAATATTGTTAGTTTAACTGGTTTATAAGACTAGATTTATTAATTATTCTGCAATTTAAATTCATTATATGGCCTAGATTTGATGTGTTGCTATTTGCAAAATTTTTACTAATGTAGTTAGTTTATACCCTTCTCTGACTTTTTATCCTTATCTTCTTTATTAGCAATTAGTTCTTTGACTGGTATAACAGTGATTATTGATTGTAAAATTAAAATATAACACCTATCTCTATCAAAACTGGTACCTTGAATAATACCTTTTATGTGTATTGATTACACCAAGTAACATAATTAAAAACATTTTATAACATGGGGAATGATATCTACCTTTAGATATGGCATTCCTAATTTAAATTAACAACAAAAAAACATCTTATAACAATAATATCTCTTACTAATAAATCTTAGTTGTCTAGTTATTATATGGAACAGGAACATAACATATTGGTTCCATATAATGGTTAACACTTTCTTAAAACTAATTATTGACAGTCTGCTCTGTATTTCCCAATTTTAAGGATTTATTCCCCATCTCTAAATATAACACTAGCTATCTGTTTATTATTTCATTCTATGGAATGTTCTTATAGATTCAGTAGCATTTCGTTAGCAATATTATTACTTCATATCAAATAATATACTGTTCAAAAAACACTTAAAGTTTATACATTTGTACGGCAACTCATGCACCTTTTCAAAGTTTATCGGTTATAATTCAATAACTTACACTTGTCCATGGTTATTTATTAATATTATTACTAGTCCTTTTCTAGCTTTTCAACATGAAATATTCAACCATGGGGGGACTGTGAAGATTTGTTCATACAAACTAAACAATAACTTTTTTGGGTGCACTGTTACTTAATACTATTAACACTTTTGGTTTTTGTCAGTTTTACATTGTGATATGGTTTTTTGGGGTGTTATACTTTCTATTTAGACATTCATTTATTTTTGGGGTTTTTGGGTTCTCTCCCTATGGGGTTTCTATTTGGTATGGGTCTCACTTCCTTTTTTCTAGTGGATCTTCTCAGGTTTCTTATTCTTCAGTATTTTTAGTCATTCTATATTTCTTCTTTCTTCTTTCTTCAGTATTTTTGTTCATTTTATATCTCTTCTTTCTTCTTTCTTCAGTACCATTCCGCTGTGTATGCCTTTGTTTCTTCTGGTCTGGTTTCTTTGTCGGGGTATCTTAATTGCCTGCTTCTATCTTACCTGGGTAATTTTGTTATTCACATTTTTAGTTTTCTGGGTTTTTAAATTTGTAGTATATAGATTATTTGCAGATTTTTTTTTTATTTTTACTTTTCTTGTGAGTATATTAATTAATAGTGCCTTTTAATTGATTCTCATCTGGATATTCCATATATTAGAGCTTTATTAATGATCATTGAGTAATTTATTTATGTGGATTATCTGTCATGCTACAGATTGCTCTCTTCCAGAAGTGATTAGTTCAGATCATACTTAGTTTGTCTGAAGTAATTGCTTATGATATTTCATTATAAATTATATTTCTTTACTTCCTTCACATTTCTAAAATGTTTTCTTCTATATTTTTGAGCTTATCTATATTTCATTATTAACTGGATTCTTCTTGATAGTAATAGTCATCTGATGTTCGTTATTTATTATTTTTCCATTTTATTCTTAACTTGGTTCTTTATCCTTGGGATATTTATTCCCTAAAATTCCCTAACACGTTAGCTGGGGCAGTCCAGAGGGGCTCTGTAGGCTACACTCTCTGCTGGCCATACTACGTCATTTATTGATTACAGAGGCAAATCATCTCTGATCAATACATAATAATACTGCTGTACTTATCTACAGACAGTTATTAATAAAAATTACATAAGAATAGTCCACCTTATGACTATAAAAAAAAATTGAATATCTTTGGATACTTCACTTCGTATTTGCTCAGATCTGTTAATATTTCTATCTTAGTTAATTTCTATCTCAGCTACTTTTCTCAATGGTTAGCTCTGCTGACATTTTATTTCTCCTTATGGTTGGAAGCTGGTTTAATATAATTATCACTTGTTATTCAGTGTAAAGTTTTTATTTATTTTTAATTCTCTGTCATATTTTGACTGTTATTACAATCTCTTTCTGGTCATTGGTAGCATATATTTTGTATTATATTTTTGTTCTTTTCTTAATTCTTATGAATCGTTCCACTAGTATTATGTTCTTGCAATTACTCTTTTAATTGTCTTTCTTATAATTGACATTTATTATATGATCATATTTTTCTTATGGATTTATTTATATATAGTTTTTTCTTTCTTTTTCAAAATTTTATTCTGCTCTTGCTTTTTATCCAAATGCACTCTTTAATTATTAATTCCATGTGGTTATTATCTCTGCTTATTTTACATAAAAGTCTCATTAATTTTATTTCACAATAAGTTTATTCATTTTAATTGTATCAGTGGTTTGTACTGCCATTTCTTTATTCTCGAAAGTTTTTCAGAATTGGTCCCATATATAATTGTTGGTAATGTGAACTTCCTCTTCCTTTTGAATGTTGTGGTTATTCTTCAAAATTCTTTTCCTTTCTTTTATATTCCATGATTTGAGTTTCATTGATGTTTGGTAGTAAGTTGTACTTACATGGTTTTTTTTTAAACTTATTTGTGTTTTACTAAATTCTTTTTCTTTTAGTTTTTTTACAAATAGTTCCATAAATATTTGGGTAGTAAGTAGTACTTACTTCGGTTTTAAATTTTTGTAATATATTATCCAAATTCTTTTTCTTCTTTATTAATCCAAAAGTTGTTCAAATATAAGGTAGTAGGTAGTTCTTACTTGTTTTTTAGTTTTAAAAATTAGGTAGTAAGTAGTTCTTTTTTTTTCCCATAAATTGTTTCCTCATTATTCGGTAGTAAGTTGTGCTTACTTAGTTTTAGAATTTTTTTAATTTTTTTTCAAAATTCTTTTTCTTTTTGACTAATCCAAAATTCGTTTCATAAATTAGGTAGTAAGTTGTTCTTACTTTCTTTTTGAATTTATTCAATTAAATAAATTCTTTTTCTTTATGCACACAAAATTCAATCTTCTATACATTCAATTACTCATAATATTTTTTCATGGAAGCCTGGTTATATACACCCTTTATCCTTTCTGAATCTATTTCCTTTATTTCATAAGTATTATTATTTTTCACATTGGATATGACATATGGTCCGGTGTATAACAGCAATAACTTCTTCGTTATTCCTTCCAGTGTGCTGGGTAGTTCACGATTTTTTAACAAAATTTTTCTCCCTTTTCATATATTATTAATTTACCACTAGCCTTTTGATACTTATTTTGCCGTTTTACCCGGTCTTCTGCCACCTTGTTGTAGAATTTAGCTTTGTCAAATTTGTACATATGGTTACTGGGGAACTCGAGGATATCCGCGATCTCTCGTGGGGGTGGTTTTTCGTACATAGCAGAGTATGGGGTTATCCCTATAGCTGGATGGTAGGCCAAGTTGAGGAATTCCTCCGTGGCTTCTAGATAGTCTTGCCACCTTTTTTGTTGATGGTGACAATAAGTTCTTAGGATCCTCCCCACTTCTCGTAACACCCGCTCTGCCGGATTACTGCTCGGATGGTAGACCGAGGTCTTGTATGTACGAATGCCCATTGACAATAATGTATCTCGCCATTTTCCACCCTTAAATTGGGTTCCATGATCAGTAATGATCGAAGATGGTTTCCCCAGGTGTGGGATATACTGTTCCGTTAGTATCCCCAGAATTTTCCGGGTAGTCGCTCGATTAGTAGGGTATAGCTTAACATACCTTGTGAAGTGGTCCATTATGATGGTTAGGTACCGATATTGGTGTCGACCTCCACTACGGGGAAATGGTCCGCAAATGTCTAGGAATACCTTCTCCAATCTTGCTTGGGAAGTGATTGGGATCATAACACCTTCCTTCTTCTCATTATTTGTTTTTACCAGCTGACAGATTTTACAACTTTTTATATACATTCGGACTTTCCTATTTATGTTTTTTATATGGCAGCTATCCTCCAGAGCTTTTATTACCTTGAGGGCGCCCATATTCCCGTAACGTATGTGGTAGTTCACTATCAATTCCCCTTCGATCTGTGTTGGAACAACCACCTTCCAGATCTCTTCCTTCAGGGAGGTTTTAACGAACAATATTTGTTTATTTATTTGGTAATATTGAGCAACAGTTTCGTCTCCCTCTTCTAGTCGAAGTTTGAGGTTTCTCAATTTCGGGTCCGCTTGTTGGTGGGTGCTCATGTTGGTCAATATTGTTGTTAAATCGGCTCTGGTGCTAAGAAGATGGTATATTTTTAGCACGCTTTCCCTCTCCCCTTCGAAAGTTTGTTCTTCTATATTGACCCGGGATAACACATCCGCTACTACATTCTTTTTACCTGGGATATATTCCCATTTTAGATGGTATTCTTGAAGGGCAAGTATCCACCTCGTTAGCCTGCCATGGTTCAGTTTGCAGCTTTTCAAGAACGAAATAGATTTATGGTCTGTTCGGACGGTAACAGGGTATCACAAAATGTAAGTGCGGAACTTACCGCAAGCAAATACCACGCTCAGTAATTCTTTTTCAGTCACCGTGTAATTCTTTTCGCACTGGTTCAAAGACCTGCTCGCGAAGCTAATTACTTGATGTTGACCCTTCTCGTCTTCTTGATACAGTGTCGTTCCCAGACTGATGTTGCTGGCATCGCAATTCATGAAAAATGGTAATTTAAAGTTTGGGTGGCGAAGTATTATAGTTGCCAGAAATTTGTCTTTAATTTGTTGAAAAATCCCCTCTTGTTCTTTACACCAGACCCATTTGTTTTTGGATGATAATTGAGGTTGAAACCTCGCGGTTAATTCCGAATATTGTTCCTGGAACTTTCTATAATCATTACAGAGTCCCAGGAACGACTGTAATTGCTTCCTGTTTTTGGGTGCCGGGAATTTCTGGATTGCCTCCACCTTTTCTGCCGACGGTGAGATTCCTTGATCGTCCAAGTTAAATCCTAAAAATTTCACTTCTCTGGCAATAAACTTGGATTTTTCTAACTTCAGCGTGACGTTACTGACAGATAATTTCTCAAGCACGTGTTCTACACGGTAGCAGTGTTCCTCCCACGTTTCAGATGTTATTAGTAGGTCATCGACATACACTGTGGTAAACTGAAGTGCTTCTTGTCCCAATATCTGGTCCATGCAGGTCACAAAGATGGCAACTGAGTTTACCAATCCGAAGGGCAATCTTTTGAATTGGTAATTGCGTCCCTCGAATATGAAAGCCAGATATTGGCGACTCCGTGGGTGTAACTCTACCTGCCAGTAACCGCACACCGTATCCCAGGTACTGAAGTATTGGGTACCATGGAAGCGTTTCAGGATTTCCTCAATCTCACCGGGCGATGTTCTATCGTTAATGATTTTTTTGTTTATTTCCCGTGCATCCAAGCAAAGCCGGACTTGGCCGTTTTTCTTGGGAATAGCGACAATAGGGCTGGTGTATGGGGATTGGCTATGTTCTATAATATCGCTATTAATCATTCGGTTGATTTCCGTCTCACAGCCTCCTTTCGTGAATGCGCAATAGGGTAGGATTTTCTATTAAACTCCACTGTATCTCGGAATTGAAGGGTACATTGATAATTTCTTACCTTGCCTGGCTCATCTGAAAATACTGAGCGGTACTTCTCATAAATCCTTATCAACTGATTTGCTTGAGTAATGGGTAATTTCTCTCTATTAATTCCGCTCCGGAAATCCCTTATCTCCTGTATTTTTTGGGACCATAAATCTTTGTCCGTGTTGTCGTATACTATGGTGTTAGAAATGGTGTTAGTATTCGTATAATTAATGCTACGTATTTGCTGGTGGATACTGCTGGGAAGTGTTATCTCGCTACCGACTAAATCGGCCGTCCAGGTCAGATCTCCGGTAAACAGCGATACCTTCTCCGATCGTAAATCGATGATAGCCGAGTTCTTTCTCAGCACATCACATCCCACTAATATGTTGAAGGGTAATCCTGCCGCAATTAGGAAGACCATGTTTATAGCTATACCCTTACTAATCACATTTAATGACACTTGTTTTCTGATTGTTTTGTTTTGGCGACCAGTGGCACCGATTAATACTATGTTATTTATAGGTAAGGTCGGCAATAACTTACCACATTTTTCTTGGATTCTCTCCAATTCTGTGGTGTTAATTATAGATACATTCGCACCTGTATCGATCATTAGCTGTGCGAATGTTCCTTCGATTTCTGCATTCATATAAATTATTTCATTGGTTATACTAGGGAGGCGAGTGTCATCCTCCTCCAGTAGTTAATTTCGAATGTTTTTCAAATAGTTACACCGAATGATAGTAATTTTATTGTGATGAACTGCTTTTGGAAATTCTTTTATATACCCAGGCGACAGAAGCAGCAAAAGGTCCTTATTGTTTATTACTGCTTCCTCCCGTTTAAATTCTCCTCATCCTGGTTATTAATTGGACCAACAGAGGCATCAGTGGGGAAACCTTGTGTGGGTTCCAGCCTTTCAGTTCTCTGTTCGTATGTTTGTTCACTATTTGTATGTCGCTCCGGGTCATCTAGGCTGGTACTTTGCCTTGGCGGATTATAACTGGAGTTGTCCCGTTCTCGGCTTCTGCGTCGATCTTCGTACTCGTGGACGCTGCTCCGCCGTTGATGGTTATACCTTGCGTTGGCTGTTTCCGACTGCACGTATAAAATTTACCCGGGGTCGGGAGTACCGGTTGTTGTTGTTATTGTTATTATTAGGGTAACCCCTATTGTTATTGTAAAACCGCTCGGTTGGGGTTTCTCTGGCTATTTACATTATTATTCGGGTAATAATTATTTCGATTACCGGAGAATCCGTTATTATTTCGGTTAATGTTCGGATTTGCATTACCGTGGTTATTGTTGTTATTGTTACCGTTGGTGGGGTGCTGATTATGGTAATTTGGATTATACCTGTTTCCTTGGTACCCACTGTTGATTATTATTGTTCGATGACGGATTATTTCGAACTTCTGGCCGCTTATTTCTTCTTCTACTCTGCCTGCAATATTCTTCGTTCTCATAATTTTCTAATAGCTCCGTCATCGCCTGTATGGTCTTTATCTGGCTACCCCTTCGAGCTCTTATGACCTCTTCGTCATAATGATAGGAAAGCTTATTCACCAGGCATTCCTCTGGTATGGCTGGTTCCAGGTGCTTGGCCAGGCACACCTTCCCAAGGAAGTATGCAGTCATGTTATTGCCAAACTGGGTTTTGTATCGGCCATGGCAGATGTTGTCCCTAATTAAATTCTGGGTGGTCTCTGACCAATACTTGGACTTGAACAAACTTTTAAACTCCTGATAATCGTTTATCTCGCTCCTGTTCGCCATCCACCAATTGTCGGTTATATCCCGGAATGATTCGTCCAATAGTTCTCGACTATTGGACCATCGATTATTTCTATGTTTGGGCATATATTCCTCAATACGGGCCAAGAACTCCATCGGCTTCCTTTTATATTGGCGGAAGTTAAGCCATTCTCTGTTCTCGTTGATGGGGATATTAGTGAAGCTGGTTGGTTGGTTCCGAATTGCTTCCATGTCCTCCTGGTTCTGCCTCACTTGACCAGTGATGTTAGTCATCGCTTCCTCCATTCCGTCACATCTTTCCGTAATTCGAGTTCGTACTTTACTGAGTTCTTCCTGGCTTTCCTTTCGGTTTTCTTCTGCCTTCTTGCGACTAGATTCTTCAAGACTTGTGACCTTGGTGTTTACCACTTCCTTGAACTCTTGTACCTCCACTTCCGTCAGCCGACATCTTTCATCAACTTCTCTTATCTGTTGATTTATAGATATGGTTTCGTCTTCCAGCCTTTTGGTCATAGATTTCTTATTATCTTTGAGTTCTTTGTTCATTTCCTTTCTTAATAGTTCCATTCGATCGTCTAACTTGTCTAAATTCTCTTGGTTAACTTCCCGTAATTCTTCTCGTAATAGTTGGTTATCCTCTCTTAACTCTTCCAAACTTTCCCCCATCTTACCTTCCATTTTCTTGTTATTCTCCTCCAATTTTTCTTCCATCTTTTTGCTGGTTTCCTCCATTTTCTGATTAGTTTCATCAATTTTCCGGCTTAAAGATCGGTTGTCTTTCTTCATTTCCTTGCTGGTTTCCTCTATTCTCTTATTGGTGTTTTCAATCTTTTTACTTAATTCTTCCTTTGTTTCTTGGTTGTCCTTCTTCAATTCTTCTTTTGTTGCCTCTATGTTCTTATTTATATCACTCAAATTTTCCTTCAAGGACTGTTTGTCTTCTTTCCTTTCCTTACTATTTTCTTCCTTGGTAGACCGGTTGTCGTCATCCATTTTCTTATGCAAAGTTTCTTCGGTGGAATCCATTTTTTTATGCAAGTCTTCCATCTTCTTACCGGTCTCTCCTATGTCCTTCCTTAATTCTTCCTTTGTAGAGTCCATTTTTCTATTAGTTTCTTTTATTCCTTCTTTAGTGGATTTGATTTCTTCTTTTGTGGATTCCATTTGCTTACTTAACTGTAAGAACATTTTCATTATCCTATCCATTTTGCTTTCTTCGGTGGTCCTAGACTTTTCCATTTCCTTGTCTTGGACATGTACGTCCCCTGTTTCTGTGGGCATTTCCGGTTGTTCCTTTGGTTGTTCTGGTGGTTTATGTCCCCCTGGGTTTAATAACGTTTCTATGTCCTCCACTGGGGTCGCCTCCTTATCATCCATATTGAGTTCTTTTCGGCCTCCGCCGCTCTCTTCTTTGATGTGGCACGACGCTGCATCTTTCCTGGTTCCCTGGCTGGATAACCGCTGCCAAGCTGAATTAGAAATTGGGCGAGTAATTACAGCCCTTTAGTTGGACGCCAATTTTGTAATAAAACGTAGACTCCTGCTCGGGTCTGCTTCCTTTTATATTGTGCCCCACTGTTGTGAGCACCAATTTTGTAATAACCCTTTTGATATTATTAAGATCTGTAATAATGTTGTCACAATTTGAAATAAAAAAAATTATTTTTATTTCACAAAAAAAAATTACTGAAAAAATAGTTTTTATGAAAATGTTAATCCTAATATTTAGGAACTAATCGTGTTTATTGTTTGTAATTAGAAATGAAGTGGTATTATATTTATTCTTGTAATAGTGTCACTTTCAGTAAAATTGTTAAAGGACAATCTGGTTAACTCCAAATCTAGTCGAAAGACGGCTCCCTTCTTTTTCTTCTTGGAGCGTTCGTTGTTTCGTATATACCGCCTTTCGGTTAGTTGGTATGCTTGAATAATTTATTTGTTAAGCTTTTTTAAAGAAAAACCAAATCCAAATTACAAAACAGCACGTTTATTAATAAAATAGTTATTTTGTTCGATAAGAATCGATGTTACAGAGTAGTATCGACTCACACAGGGTCGGTCGATATAAAAAGCTTACATTCGTATTATAAAAATATGGTTCTTTAAACGGTTATTTAAGATATAGCCAGAGAAGGTTATGGGCAGGAAAGTATAACACTTACAATTATAAAATGCCTTAATATTAAACAATACAATGTTATAATTAAAAATAATAAAAGTTTACATATGAGATTTATTCAAACCAAAAGCAGCATCAGACAGTCGTTCTCTACAGCTGACGGGAGTAGATGACGACGATTCACAAAATGGCCGACTGGCGTATGCGTAGTTAACGTATAACTTGGATGAAAGTTTTATTTAAATAAAGATGTCTTTTTTCCGTGTAAATGGTCTCAGCAATTGTATATGATTGTCCTGGATGTATTTGAGTGTCACTGGTGTATGGAGGAATAGTTCACTTGGTGTAAAATGTGGTTATTGGATATATCTAATTTGTTCTATGTGTGTCGGTTTTAACCTTAATTTTTCGTCAGTAAATTGTGTGATATTGGTGTTATTTCGATTAACTAGTCTTAGGTAGTTCAGTTTATTGGTGTTACACTGTTCATATTTTAACTTCACCGGTTCACAATAAAAAAAATAGCTCAAAATAAGTTTTATACAAATTTTCACCGAACTCGGTTTATAACGTTAATCGCCATTACAGGTTACTTCTAGCAAATAATCACGTTAAGTTTACTCGTCAACGTATAATAATGAACTGTTCTCATTTCCTTCGTCTCCTGAAAATCTTAGCCCATGTAATATATCTTATACATTGTTTCAAATTATCTTAGCTTCCGATACATTTTATTTTAATACATTATACTCAGAAAATTATTTCGTTGTTAATTAACTGTACGAAATATTAAATACATATTCGGTTTCATTATTCTATTCTGCTTATTTTGGTAGTAATTAATATAGTGTTACAAAGTTTCATTAGAAAATTATATTTATTACATTTTTGGAAGGTAGGCCTAAATTTATATTTCCTGTAGTCTAAGCAAATAATAGCCATTTTCCCTAATATAATTATTATTCTATTAAATCTGAAATTGATATAATTGTCTATTCTTACTTAATTTCTTGCAATTTAGTTTATTAATGATTGTTTTTAAATACAATTCATTTGTCTATGACTCCTCCTCTGATAATGTCAGTTAGTCCATACCATTTTTATTGGTAATTTTATTAGATAAATAAGTAATTTTACTTATCTACTGACCATATCTTTAGAAAGTCTTATTTACATGGTATACTATATGTTGGGTTTATCTTGCATAAATATTGTTAGTTTAACTGGCTTATAAGACTAGATTTATTAATTATTCTGCAGTTTAAATTCATTATATGGCCTAGATGTGATGTGTTGCTATTTGCAAAATTTTTACTAATGTAGTTAGTTTATACCCTTTTCTGACCTTTTATCCTTATCTACTTTATTAACAATTAGTTCTTTGACTGGTATTACAGTGATTATTGATTGTAAAATTAAAATATAACACCTATCTCTATCAAAACTGGTACCTTGAATAATACCTTTTATGTGTATTGATTACACCTAGTAACATAATTAAAAACATTTTATAACATGGGGAATGATATCTACCTTTAGATATGGCATTCCTAATTTAAATTAACAACAAAATAACATTATAACAATAATATCTCTTACTAATAAATCTTATTTGTCTAGTTATTATATGGAACAGGAACATAACATATTGGTTCCATATAATGGTTAACACTTTCTTAAAACTAATTATTGACAGTCTGCTCTGTATTTCCCAATTTTAAGGATTTATTCCCCATCTCTAAATATAACACTAGCTATCTGTTTATTATTTCATTCTATGGAATGTTCTTATAGATTCAGTAGCATTTCATTAGCAATATTATTACTTCATATCAAATAATATACTGTTCAAAAAACACTTAAAGTTTATACATTTGTACGGCAACTCATGCACCTTTTCAAAGTTTATCGGTTATAATTCATTAACTTACACTTGTCCATGGTTATTTATTAATATTATTACTAGTCCTTTTCTAGATTTTCAACATGAAATATTCAACTATGGGGGGACTGTGAACATTTGTTCATACAAACGAAACAATAACTTTTTTGGGTGCACTGTTACTTAATACTATTAACACTTTTGGTTTTTGTCAGTTTTACATTGTGATATGGTTTTTTGGGGTGTTATACTTTCTATTTAGACATTCATTTATTTTTGGGGTTTTTGGGTTCTCTCCCTATGGGGTTTCTATTTGGTATGGGTCGTCTCACTTCCTTTTTTCTAGTGGATCTTCTCAGGTTTCTTATTCTTCAGTATTTTTAGTCATTCTATATTTCTTGTTTCTTCTTTCTTCAGTATTTTTGTTCATTTTATATCTCTTCTTTCTTCTTTCTTCAGTACCATTCCGCTGTGTATGCCTTTCTTTCTTCTGGTCTGGTTTCTTTGTCGGGGTATCTTAATTGCCTGCTTCTATCTTACCTGGGTAATTTTGTTATTCACATTTTTAGTTTTCTGGGTTTTTAAATTTGTAGTATATAGATTATTTGCAGATTTTTTCTTTATTTTTACTTTTCTCGTGAGTATATTAATTAATAGTGCCTTTTAATTGATTCTCATCTGGATATTCCATATATTAGAGCTTTATTAATGATCATTGAGTAATTTATTTATGTGGATTATCTGTCATGCTACAATATATATATATATATTTAGACACGACTTACCAAACAAAAGTTTTTAAGATATTAAACTCAATATTATGAAAATCGCATTAGTTTTTAAGTTACTTTGCAACGAAAAGTAAATTATGCTTACGCGTTCAATTACGGCTTATGCAAAAGATAAGTATAAGTTCGAATTGAATTGAGGTTATTACTTACTATACACGTCTGTACCAGACTGAGTTGACTTCAGACCATAGAGGTATATAGATAGAGGTGGTGAACTGGCTGAGAAACCGTCCGGCTGGAAAAGAGAGATGGAATCACGTAGGGGTCATTTCTGAACTGACGCTGAATCAGCTGATCCACTCGAGTTCCACTCTCGCGCATGCGTCAGTAGACAAGGATAGAAGTGACCTCTATGAATGTTTCTGCGTGGACATTTCCACTTACACGAGCGCCTATACTTTGCCCCCTCTATGCTTCAGACAGCGCCACGCTCACATCTATGACTGTTCAACAACTTTCGAACGGCCAATCGCACCGAAATTTTAACAGTACATGTGAAATAGCTTTGTTTAGTTGACTCCAAAGTTTCAGACAAATTTAGACGAAATGAAAACTCCCAAGAACCACCTTAATGTACAGTTTAATTTTTTCCAGTTTGCCGCCCCCCTTCTCGTGCCGCCCGGGCAGCCGCCCCTTCGCCACCCCCCTAGCAACGCCACTGCATATCTGCCATGGTTCCAAAATGCTGAAAGGTTACTGGGCACAATGCGAATCTCTCACCTTAGAAAACGGATTGCTGAAAAGGGCTTGGGAAAGTGCAGATGGACGGGACGTGGTAATGCAGTTTATAGTTCCCCGAAGTAAAGTGCATTCTGTTTTGAAGGAGATGCATGATGGAACATGTGGAGGCCATCTTGGCTTTAACAAAACCCTTGACAAAATACGGAAGCGATTCTATTGGCTTCATCTTCGCCACGACGTAGAGGAATGGGTTCGGACGTGTGAAATATATGCTGAAAGCAAGGGCCCACAAACCAGAAGCAGGGTAAAAATGAGACAGTATAACGTTGGACTGTCTTTCGAGAGAATTGCCATAGACATTGCTGGACCATTTCCAGTTACTGACGATGGAAATCGGTACATCATGGTTGTAGGTGACTACTTTACTAAGTGGGTGGAAGCCTACGCAATTCCAAATCGGGAAGTTATCACTGTAGAAAAGCAGTTAGTTCACAACTTCTGTTGCCGTTATGGAGCCCCTATGGAAATCCATACGTATCAAGGGAGAAATTTCGAATCAGGAGTGTTTAAAGAATTATGCCGTCTACTCGGAATTCGCAAGAGCAGGACAACGCCTCTGCATCCTCAGTCGGACGGGATTGTTGAGAGATTCAATAGGACACTTGAGCACCATGTTTCGAAGGTTGTTGACGAGAACCAAACAGATTGGTTCCAACGTATACCACTATTCCTCATGGCGTATAGATCATCAGTACACGACACAACCGGCATGACTCCAGCAAAATTGATGTTTGGGCGGGAGACTTAATGTTGTCTTCCTGGGGACTTAATGTTCGGATCACCTGATACTCAGTCCCATGAGCCGCAGAACTATTCCTCGCAATTAGAAAACCAACTGCGAGAAATGAATCGCTTGGTAAGAGGACGGCTGAAGATTGCCAGTGATAAAATTAAAACTCGGTATGACATTCGCAGCAATAGTGTGGGTTTCCAAGAAGGAGATCAGGTTTGGTTGTTCAATCCAAAGCGCCATGGTGGTTGCTCACCTAAGCTTGAGTCTAACTGGGAAGGACCCTACACTGTGAAAAAAAGAATCAACGATGTTGTTTATCGGATTCAACAGGAAGGACAGCGGAAGTTCAGTGTTGTCCACCTAGATCGCCTGGCTAAGTACTACTTCAGAGACGGTTTGCCAGTTCGGGACGGACAGGCTTAAGGATGGTGCAGTGTTACGACATCACAGAACAATCTACGTGTTTATCGAACGTTCCAGAGAGATCCAGAATATAAGCGTTTGGCGCACGTGCTTGTAGACGCATTTGCTAGACGGTGCGAGAATTCACACGGCCGCTTTCACTGTGTCACGCCCGCAAGCAATCACGTCGTAGTTTAAAGGTAATACGTAGTATGTGGAATCGTCTAGATTTTCGGCGGATATAAATACCAGTACTCTACGACGATCAAGTAGACCGTCGTAACAATATTCTTTTTAGAGCCAAAATATTTTATAGAGTATTTTCTATCATTCGCTGGCAGAAAAAGTGGGTCTCGGTTTAAAGAGATCTGACTCCATTATACTTACACAGAATAAATCAAAACACAAATAATCAAATTAAAATTAATAAAGAAAATCAGAGAAAGACGTAACTAAACGAACAAATCACATATAGTGTAGGTAGTAACTGCTGCACATTGGTTCCGAAACGAAAAGCCAACTGAGCGTTTTGTCGGTTCATACAGTGGGTGGACGAATATGGCCCCATCTCCGCAGTTTGTACAGTGACAAAATACTACCATGTTAATGACCGTACGCAGTAAAACATAGCCGATGTCTGAGCCGGCAACATGTCTGACGCTGCAAGTGCTCAGCAGTCCGAAAGCAATGCTACGCTTTTCTTCAAATTTCCCTACTAATATGGTTCGGATTTCAAATTCAACTAAATTATTAATTCCGTGATAATTTGTTCTTTTTTCCAGTAATGTTGCCGCCGGCAACAGCGGTTACATGGACGCCACGCCACTGCAAGTCATTTATCGTTCATACTCTATACCGATTGTTGTGTTTCACTCTTATTACGCATATGGTCTATTGGAATATTTCTCTTTTAACTCTGACTTTAGATTTTAGTTTTTCTGCATTGCAGCTATCTGATAGAAAATACGTGTTGGATTTTACATATAAGTAATTATTCTGTTAGTAACAATACCGATGCCATCAAGGATGAGTTGGTACAAACTGAACAAAGGACAACGTGGTTACTATAGAGTCCTGTATCCTTTGGAAAATTGGAACAGTCTGGCTGACGCACTTAATAATAACCATACGGTAAGGCTTCTGTATCAACAGCTAACCAACTTGTAATGAATATTCATTTAAATGAACAACTTTTATTTAATGCGTTCAGAAAATTTACGATAAGACATTTTCCAAAATATTCCACCACATAATTAATTATGAAGTTAATTTATTGTTAAACTATCATACTATAAAACATGCTTTTCTCTTCAAAACAAAATATACATTTCAAAATACAAGAAGACAACGTAATTATGTAATGTAAAATGACGTTGTTATATTACGTTGAAAATTTTAAAATTTTTCCACATTTTCCATTTTTTTGCACAAAAGGAAGCTTTGAGGTCAGCTTGAAAACATAACATAAATAACACATCTAAATAAAAATTACTCGGTAAGCCATTATGATCATCATCTTTACAGCATTATATTGGCAAGGTTCTGCCTGTTCCGCTTTTACAAATCCTCCATGTATCTCTTCCTGGGTCTATCTACACACCTGTGTCCTATAGGTTTGTATTTACAGACTTGTTTGACCAGTGTTGAAACTGAAATTCTTTCTCAGTATTTTTCCTACCGTTGTTTGAAATCTTGTAATTTTTCATTCATGTTAAAAACTTGTAACTATTCTTTTATGAACTCGTTACTTATACGGTCAAGTCTAGAAAATCTTTAATCTCTTCTTAATAGTGGCAATTTCAAGGCTTGTATTTTAGTGTCTTGTTTTGGTCATAATTCATAATTCACAACCGTAGAAGAGTATAAGGACTGTAATAAGTTTGTAAAACTTTTATTTTTATCTCGACGTATCTTATTTCTAAAAATATGGTTGATTTTTCTTAAGATTATTTGGTACTTACCAAACTTAACATCAGTATCATAAATTCTGTCATAGCCAATATTATTTACCAAATAATTTCAGTGGCTCATTTGGTCTCGAATTTGATCACTAATCATTATTTTTTGTTCTTATTGGTTCCACACCTTGACATGGGATTACCTTTGTTTTTACAGTGGAGATTGTTATATTAATACGGCGGTCTAACTGATCGTCGTACGGTACAGTGGAAAACAAAATACAAGACACCAATTAAGTCACTAATAACCAGCTTTAATTATCACAGTTAAACAGTTTGTAATCTACAAGAGAGAGTCTTACAACAAATCAAATAGAAATTGTTCACACGCAATAAAAATGTCTACTAATATAAAACAAAATTGTATTATAATTGCCACGCACAATTGTAAAACATATAACACTTCGCCACAATATTACGAAGCTGATTACAATAAATCGCAAGTCAAACTGAACTGAGAGTCGCTGAGTACTTGTATTTTTACCCCGCCGAAAATCCAGAATATTCCATATTGCCCGTCAAGAACGCTACTAGAAAACACCAGAACGTAATTGACTGTGGCCTTGCACACAGCGCGCGGCCGCGCGAATTCTGGCACAATCTAGCTAACGCATGTTGAGAATCACGTACGCATACATTACAGCTGGATTCCACTGGAACATTCGAGAAACACGAAGATTCTTCTGTAATGTCGTAAGAATGTTGTATTGTTTGCAAAATCTGATAAAGCTTAAAAACAGATCTTTCCAAATTAGAATCTGTATTCTGAAGTATAAGCAAGTCGTCAGCAGACAAGTGGACATTCAAATATATGTCTTGTGACAACTTAATACCAGTGTTGACTAGATGTTTCAATTTCCTTACCAGATCGTCAACATAAATGTTAAAATAATTGTATGTGATATACTGTATCCTTGTCTAACAATTTAGTTGAGAGATATTTGTTGAGATATCTTACAGTTATTTTCGACAGCTGTTCTTGTTCCAGTCTATAGGTCTTCTATAGTTCTTATAAGTTGTTGAGGATATCTCCGTTGTTCTACTATTAGTTTAATGAAAAAATTTGTCTTAGTGGTTAAAATCACAAGCAGAATTATCACTGTTGCACACCACTATATAAAAATTATTCCGATTAGCGCTTTCAAGCTTCACAGCTCATCGTCAGATCGGAAATGAAACAAATAACGTGAAAACAAACCCTACACCCCACCCCACCACACCCTGCTTACACACAACAAGCTATAATTCAATGTCAATTCCCCACCCTCAGCCCTGTCCCACCATCTGGTCAGTTACATATTTTTCTAGCAAATTCCTTGTGTTTCAGTGTTGTGTGGTGTGTGTGTGTGTGTGTGTGTGTGTGTGTGTGTGTGTGTGTGTGTGCATACTTTAAAACCTAGTCTTTCTCATCCACACATGTGGACCAGTCACACACCATTATTTTAAAAACACCTAATTAGTCCTATGAAATTTAATTCTTAATCTTATCTATCATTATTATCATTATTATTCTTGTCCTCTATCATTTACTTCATAATTATGTTATAAAATATTTCTTCATTATCAAATTTAATTTTAGTATTAATTAATTTGTCTAACCCTTTTTCTCTTTCTTTCAATATTTCTTTTCTTTCTTTTGGAAGACTACGAAATTACAAAGTAGTAAATAACACAGTTGAAAGGAAGCTTAGGGAGGAGTTAGAAATATTGAAAGAAAGAGAAGAAGGGAGGACACACACACACACACACAACAGTAAAACACAAGGAATTTGCTAGAAAAATATGTAACTGACCAGATGTTGGGACAGGGCTGAGGGTGGGGAAGGGACATTGAATTACAGCTTGTTGTGTGTGAGCAGTGTGGTGTGGGGTGGGGGTGAAGGGTTTGTTTTCAGGTTATTTGTTTCATTTCCGATCTGACGATGAGCTGTGAAGCTTGAAAGCGCTAGTCGGAATAATTTTTATATAGTGGTGTGCAACAGTGATAATTCTTCTTCTACTATTAGTTTAACCAAATTTCTATCTACTCAATCAAAGGCCTCAAAATCAACGAAAGCTATGTGCGTTTCTTTATTTAACTCGCGATTTGTGCCACCAATCATTGAAACTTCTCAACGATTTGCGTCATAATAAACGCATTGTCTGTACAAGATCTGCTTTTCTCGACGCCGTTTTGTACTTCCAAAATAAGATGCTCGAAATAGTCTGCAGATGGTGGTTTATGATCCTTGCACACGATTTGTATCCAATGTCAACCAAACTTATTCACATTAAGAGTTATGGCAGTCATTCATAATAATAATAATCTATATTTAATTAATTATTAAATTTATATATTCCTCATAAAGCGTTCTTACAAACAGAATTGTTTTTAAATTATATTTTATAAAATTATGTCAGTTAAATTCTCGTTCATCACTTTGCAATTGTTAATACTGGTTTCAATGATTTTCCTGAGAACAGTTCTAATGCCGACAAAAGTTATATGAAATGAGTAGTACGTTTTTGTTCTCAATGATTAAATACTTTACCTCCATAAAGAAATATTCATTTAATAACTTAAGATAAGTTACTTGCCATCTGTAATGTTGCCCTTATTGTCGTTGTCCATGCAAATGTCAATTCAATATAAGTGTCGATGTTAATGTCAAAAGTGAATTACAAAATATATGTGTGAACAGTAATTTGAAATTATTTTCAAACACTCGTCATTAAAGCTGATTGCCAAATTCAGTTACAATGACAATCGTATTTGGCAAAATGCAAATATTATAAAATTTATTTACACGTAACTGTAGGTATGTACCAATTATTGCATTGTGTGTCTGCAAAATTACATTATTGTATTTTGTGTTGCAAAGGAAATTCCGCCTGCAGATAGAGCCAACCTCATAGACGACGCCTTCCATCTGGCCAGAGCAGGATACATTGAACTAACAACAGCTCTGAATTTGACAATGTACATGGACAAAGAGGATTATTATCCAGCGTGGATAACGTTTGTCACCAACATACTCCATTATGACCATCTCTTCGCAAGCTCATCTATATACTACCATTACAGAGTAAGTGAGATAAGAAATCGGATACCAAATGGCTCTAATATAAATACAGTTTACAAAACGATAGAGAAGAAATAGAAAAGTGACTATATTTGAATAGAAAATATTTGAAGTAAACTGTATAATTGTAGTTAAAAGAGCTACATGTAATTATAAGTTTAGGGGTTTAAGTTTTATATAATTGGAAACCACGTTTCTCAGTCGTTAATTCTTTAAATTCTTGTTATCAAAAACAACACCTTCTTCTGATACTTCCTATCCGTTTCGGACGTTGGATATCATACAGACCATTGTCACTTTCTCTACTGCTGCAAGGAATAACTCAGTTGTATTCATGCCAAAATACACCCAGGTCCTTAAATTTATCAGCCATGATATTCTTGGTGTCCCAACTCCTCTCTTTCCAGGTACTTTGCCCTCTAGTATGGACTACAATAAGTAAAATCTCTGTTCATTTCTCATGAGATGTCCAAGATACTGAAGATTTCTTATCTTCACTGTGTTAATAACTCCCCTATATATCTTTATCTTTCTAAGAACTTCAACATCAGTTATATGTGCTTTCCATGGAATGCTCAGTATTCTACGATAAAGACACATTTCGAAAGATACTAATTTTTTAAAAATTGGCGGATGAAGTAGTTATTACACGGTATTCTTTCGAAAGATTCCAAGTTTCTATTTGTGGCTTCATTCGAAGTCCAAGATTCTACACGGTAGAAGAGGACCGAGAATACGTAGCAGCGTTAAAGTCTCATCTTTGTGTTTATTGTTAATTCGTGACTTTTGAATAAACTGCTCGTTCTAGTGTACACTGCTCTTGCCTTTTCAATTCTGCTATTTACTTTTTGAGACTGGTCCCATTGTTTATTGACTATAGTACCGAGATATGTAAATTTGCTTGCACGTTTAACTGGCCTTTGGTTTAGATTAAGGAGGGTGGTTTGCGAACTTGTTCGTAGATAAAATCATTAACATAAAACAACATACTAAGTAATAATTTCTTTCAATGATGGGTTATTGACACTAAGCCCACTTGAAGAATGGTCTTCTTCCATCACTACTAAGTACGTATCTTCTTGAAAGTGACGTTTCCGTTATGCAACAAGTCTGTAGCCGGCTTAAGACAAAAATACAGCCACTTTAGCATCACAAATAAAAATAAATAATACTGTCTCACAACCGACAAGGAGTCAAAACATACAAAAATATTTACATAAAGAAAACAAAAATAAATAAATAAAACTTACCAAATATGTAATCTACAAGACACCACACACGCGCGCGCGCCGAATTGGCGCACAAAACGTGTATATTTTGCCTGAAGACGGCTATAGAGTTGTTTCGTAGCCAAAATGACACTTGATGTGAAAAAAAAAACAGTGATCGAAATAGTACGTCCCTCTAATAGTCTTAATACTTATAGTTGTAAATTCTAACAATTTTTATTTTTTTTTATGAAATTTTTTTGAAACAGTCAAAGAAGACCTTTAATAATGTATAAAGAATTTTTAGTACTTACAAGTACACCTCTAGGTATTCCAGTCGGTGATTTTTTAGTTTTTCACCCAAGATGGATTTCGGAACAGTTGTGTTCCATCTTCAATTGGATCATTTAGTAAACTTACTACATAACATTTATAAAAAATTTCCACTCAGGAGAGCGTCGTCGACACAGGTACAAATAACACGCAACATAAAACACAACACTTGAAAATTTTAAATTTAAAAAATAACGTTAATATTAAAACAAAAACTGAATCCAAACGGACGATTTGGAAATCGAAGCTGGCCAGCACTTGTTGCCCGCACGTCATACGAAAGCCGAATTTGTATTTCCTCTTTAAGCCAAAGGTTGGTTGAAAAATGACAACTAAATTAGAAGATTACGTTTTGGTTTGAAAACACGAATTATAAAAATTATACAGACAGGATGAATGAGAAATTTAGTTACACCTGTGGAACAAGAAGACGACTATTGGAGAATAAAACGTAGAGGGAGACACGGCTACAGTTCTATAAGCTCGTGGTTGTGCCGACTTTAAAGTATGGATGTGAAACATGGACTCTCCTTAAAAAAAGGTATTTCAAAAATAAAAGCCTCGAAATGATATTTTTAAAAGTAGTTAAGGGATTTAAAAGTTTGAGAGATCGTCTACGAAACGACGACATAACGAAAGACCCTAAGTTTACGGTCGGTTCTGGAGATAATAAAGAATATAGGCAGAATTGTAAGTCGCACGTGGAAGGCATGGTAGACATGCGTATTCCTAAACAAGCGCCAGTGGAGACGAGAGATCGTGGAAGACCCAGGAAAATATGGTAAGAGACTCTGTGAAGTCGGAATGGGCTATAGCACAAGCCATGGAGTGAAAAAGAAGAAGATGAAGAAGGATGGATGCGTATGAAGTGAATAGGGATTGTTACACCATACAATAGAAGCCAAATGTGTGGCGAAGATCTTTTGGTGAAATAAAATGATAAAATAGAATCTTTTGGTGAAGATCGGTTAAGGGGAAATGGTAGTTTACCTACAATCTTTTATGTTTTAACGAGTCTAAAGTACTTAATTTTGATAAATAAAGTATCCTGAAAAGAAGGTCATAATAATCCACTGTAGAAACGCAGATGAAATATCTATAAATAAAAAGGCTAGTTGAAGGGAGTGGGGGCAATTTTCTATAAATGAAAATGATAGTTAAAGAGGGAGGGGATAATTTTAATTTATATGTCATATGTACTAAGTTATCGGCAACAAATAAGTAGTTTGTTGGTAAAATTTTCCTTACCGGGCTGTTTGACCGTGGTCCAATGTTTTCTACAAAACCAGACGTTTCGGCAGTGCTATCGACTGCCATCATCAGTGAAAATCGTGTGCGCTAACTTGGGTGGTATATGTTAGTGACCAGAGTACTGTGGTTAAGGCTGAAGAAAGAAGTAAGTTTTTTATGGCAATATTTCATTTCGAAAATCATATTAAATATAAATCTTAGAACATGGAAGTCATGTATGGTTCCCCATACCGATATTTAAAATTCAAAACTCATTAGGGAAACTAGAATATTTCTATGAACAATACAGGAAAATACCATGTTTATTTGAAAATGAGGACTAATTCAGTCATTCGAAGGTCAGAATCTCTTTGTTACATCAAAATTAAGAATTAAGAAAGTTACATTAGGCAAGGTGCTGCCTGTTGCGCCTTCAAAGATCCTCCAGCCATCTCTTCCTGGGTCTACCCACACACCTGTGTCCTATAGGTTTGTATTTCCAGACTTTTTTGGCCAGTCTAGAATCTGACATTCTTTCTAAGTGTTTTTTCCACCGTTGTTAGTAATCTCTTAATTTTCATTCCAGTTAAAACTTGTAACTCTTCTCATAAAGCTTAACTCTTTATACAGTCAAATTTAAAACACATTTTACTCCTCTTAAGAACGCCATTTCTAAGGCCTTCATTTTACTGTCCTGCTACTTGGTTATTGTACATAATCCACACCCACAGGACAGCACAGGGACTGTCAAAACTTTGTAGAACTTTAGTTGTTTATCTCGACGTGCCATTCTTGTAAAAATATGGCTGATTTTTCGACAGATCGTCTGGCA
This sequence comes from Magicicada septendecula, assembly GCA_034769895.1. Lineage (NCBI taxonomy): Eukaryota > Metazoa > Arthropoda > Insecta > Hemiptera > Cicadidae > Magicicada > Magicicada septendecula. The sequence goes on along the minus strand of CM068373.1, from coordinate 25,332,193 downwards.
CGTGCCTCTGTAAATGCTGGGAGACATTTGAACCTGAGACTTGAGCTACGAGATCTGGTGATACCTTGCGCGTTGCATAGTGTAATAAGATTATACTTTCCTGATGGTTTCCATTTTCACCACACTTCTCAGACCGTGACACTTTTTATGGTCGCGTGCAGTCTCCTACTCTCCGTTCACTGTTTAGTTGATAGCACGGGCCTTATGAGGGGTTGTCGCGCTGCTACCTGCCCTAACTACATCGACTAACGTTCATCGTCACTCTCTAATGCTTCATCGATGTTACTAAATCATATGTAGCAAAGCCTTATTATTAAAATAAAACCCATATGAACTAAAATAAAATAAGCTTTATCTTAAGTTGCATTGATTTATATTGGTATGTTTTTACTGAAATTCAAGTCAATGGTACTGGTCCCGTCAAGTTGTCTGTTTGTCTATATGTGTGTGTATGTGTGTCTGTGGTTACGCGCACAGAGCAATGTTTGAATTTTTGATTGTTAACACTTATTTATCCAAAACCCATTAAAAAGGCTGGTTAAAATTGGATATGTTAGAGCCCGAAGGGTGCCCAACGATATGGCATAAAGCTTATTTTCATAAAAATGTGTGTTACAAAAAAAATATAGATTTCCCGGAAGACAGCCTGAAGAAGGAACTATTAGAAGATGTTTCGAAAGTTAAACACTTATATGTGTACCACGTTGCAGACGAAAAAGCCAAAGACCATGGGTTCACAGTGTTGCGTCTCCATCCGTATCACTGTGAACTGAACCCCATAGAACTTGTTTGGAGTCAAGTGAAGAGGCATGTGGGGATGCATAATACTAAATTTAAGAACAATCTCATGACTCCATTAATTGAAAACGCTTTTGATACCGTGTCAGAACAACAATGGAAAAATTATTGTAAACATGTAGAGAAAGTGGAAGAAAACATGTGGGAGGCAGACAACCTTCAAGACGATATCGGCCCTTTTATAATACAACTTACGGAATCGTCGAGTGGAAGTGACGATGAGGTGTCCTCTACCGGCAGTGCCATGTCCAGGGTGAATTCTCTCGAGTAAAATCGGTAAGTTTTTGTAGATAAGCAATATAAATAACTTAAGGAAAAAATCTTTTAGTTCCAAATTATAGCATACAGCATCTTTTCCCGAAAATCTTCTCTTAATATAATGTCATTTAACCGTTAAAAATTAAAAATTTTTTTCTGTAATTCTTGCAATAAATAATGTACAAAACTGAATAATTTTCTTTGATTAGAAAAAAAACCATTAAAATTACAGTAAATTGGAACAAAACAATTATTTTTGATTTTGGTACGAAAATTGTAAATTATTGAAATGGTCAAGTATGTGGAAAAAACCTAATGTGTCAAGAGACACATAAACAGAATTATGAACAATTATTATCTTGCTACAAATTACATTTTTTTTTTAAACGTTTATATTTGTCAACTTAAATACAGTAAATAAAGATTGTTTCACTCACTGACAATAGTTTACAATTATACTAATTTATAACCCTTAAGCGCCGAGTGAAGTTTCGATGTGACAGCGTGAGTCGATGTTTTTATTCGGGCGAGTAGTACAAGGTCTCCGTTTGAATAGCATGGCAATTGCCTGCCCGTGCTATCAACTAAACAGTGAACGCAGAGTAGTTGATGGCTTTAACCGGAGCAGGTGAAACGGCGCGAAACAAGAATTCTTCGTCGATGTCTGCACGAGCATAATCGATTATTATTCAAGGAATTTTAAGCAAATCGGTCCCAGCATTTATGTGGACTGTCGCCAGTTTCTGTACCATACTATTATTTGTGATGTGTCATCTTATATACTCTTGACCTCTTAAACCTCTTTTAAAATTGTCCAAGCCCTGTATATTCTAAGCCTCTTTGAATTCGATGGTACTTGACGGTTGCCTTCGTTTGTAAAATGTCCTTTAGTCCAATAGTCTACCGATTGGAGATATCTCCTTTCTTTACGAAATCAGACCCAAGGAGAATATCGCCAAAACCTCATCAGCGTACAGTTTTAATTACGTACAACTTAGGTTTGATACGATTTATGCCTAAGATTTCAGCGTGGAACTTACCTTTTACCGGCTTAAACAGGACAGCATTAATCAGGATTCGGTTGTTTTTCTTCTTTGTTTTGATCCTCTTCTATTGACTAGAGACGAATCTCAGCTTTCCAGTATCTTCCGTAAATCTACCTCTTCGCCTTTCCTTGCTATATCAACGAAGTAACTTCCCCCATTAGTCCAAAGGAATCTCCTCTCCCTCTTGTTCTTCCCATCCTGCCGTTCTGTCGGACTGGAAGTAACCCTTGTTTTCGTGCTCTGCGGGCACTGGAAGGTCTCCTTCTCGAGCTGACGTTTGCTACTTCGACGCCTGCACACCTGTCTTAACACACTTGGGTCTGTAACGGTTTACGACTTCAATCGCCTCATCTATTTCAAGATACCGGTGTGTAGCCTTTACAGCAGACTTTATTTTCGCGCTGATTTCATTGCATTTACGCAGCTCATCTTCTTCAACTTTCATATCTTTCTAATGTTCTCTTATCTTCAGAGTAAAATGTTAGGGTACTGTGCGTTCTTTGCTGTCAACATTGGGTTGAGAGGTTATTACATTGTATTGAGTTGTTGTCATCAGAAACCACAAACTCATTGTAAAGTGTCAAGTGTTACGTTATTGTTATCCTTTTTGTCATTTTGTTTATTGTTTCACTGGTCCCACATTAAGCCAGGAGAACCAAGTGGCCTACTCTCAAAAGACATTTGCGGTAGCAGGATTTCTATATCCCAGTGTTTCTGGTTGCTCGCTTAGATGCCTATACTGAAGATTTATGAACGCTGCTAAAGCTTCCTTATTATGTAAATCCATAAATGACTTATTTTTGGGACTCTATCCATAAATCGTGGAACGCATATTTAATTACATGGTGATTTTTTCCATCAACCAAGAAAGGATCAAAAAAGAGGAAAATCGGAAACCTTCCCTCTGATATACTCTAACTGTGTCGGAAATAGAAGAATTTAGTCAACAGAAGAAAGGACAGGATACAGAAAAGTAGCGGATCTCACCCAAGACAAGCTGAATAAAGTATGAGGTAAGCATCTGGAGCTTAAAGCGTTAACAAATGCCCATAAAGTATAAGCCTCTGAATGGAGATAAAAACACAAAACTAATAAAAATAGCCATAGTAATACAAGTAATAATATATAATTTACGTAAAATATATTTACCTATGCTAATATTATTTCATTTACAGATTTAATGATTTACAGAAATCGTTGTTGATCATGGATAGCCAGAAAATATAATATATCTCTACACGTAAGGTTATAGAATTCTAAACTTTTATGATGTAGTATCTTATAAAGTGAACAAAAAAAAAAACTGTTGATATTTATCACAGCCTAAAATACTAACCAAGTAGACCAAGATAATCATGGATAGCTAGAAAATATAAAATACCTCTACTCGTACGGTTTATTCAATTCTAAACTTTTATGATACAGTAGGCCTATCATATAAAGTGGACAAACAAAAACACTATTGATATTTATCACACCCTATAATACTACCCAAGTAGACCAAGATTCGTCTAATCTTATGTTTTCCTTACAAACTAACTGTGATATTTAATGCAATAAATAATTACAGTGTACTCTTAAAATTTTCAGATGTTCCTAGCTAACAAGGTGTCGCCTAAAATGAATTATGATGTATTCGTCTTTAATCGCAGCGACCCATTTCTTCCTAGGTAAATTAACTGTCACAATAATTATTTCCTTAATATTTTCAGATATCATTATGTAAGAGAGAAAATGAATTCTTGAATAAGTTGCATTATAATTTTTTATAATTATATATATTTTTTAGTTGTAAGCCTAATCGGCTAAAACAGTTTAAGGGTCTCGCTTACAACTCACAAATTTCTGTTCAGTTTGAAATTTTAGTGGCAGCTATTGCTATATAATTTGGTAAGAAAATATACATATTAAATATAATTGATTGTAACGCCTTGTATTTCATCAGTGTAACAGTTTTGTCCAATGTATTTAATTGGAGAAGAATTTTAATGCAGGCAATCATGTCCCATTGTTACAACGGTCACTCGATCGTCGTAGGTACAGTGGAAACAAAATAAGTACAAGACACCAATTAAGTCACTAATTACCAGCTTTAATTTTTACAATAAAACAGTTCGTAATTAACAACACAGTCCACTACAACAAATCAAATAAAAATTGTTCTCACGCAATAAAAATGTCACTAATATTAAACACAATTTTATTACAATATACCGTCCGATTAAAAAACACAACACTTAACTAATGAACGCGCACAGTAATATCGCCGAGAATAACTCTCGAAACGCTATGTAAATATATCGCACTAATACTGAATACTAAGACCGCTACCGCCATGTATTTATAGTCCCGCTCACACACCAGAAGCTTCTAAACTGCGTCTTATCTCTCGTGTGAACTACGTAATTAACTGCGGCCTTGACACAGTCCGAGCGCCCAAGCGAAGCCCGGCACAGTCGAGAAGATTCTCGCAAAATGCGTCTACAAGCACGTACGCCACACGCGTTACATCAAGATTCTTGTAATGTAATACGCGTTGCATTCGACAAACACGTAGATTGTTCTGTGATGCCGTAACAGTATTATTAATCTTATAGTCGGGAAGATTTTGTGCCACTTACAATTTCGGCCTTTCTAGTCAAAATCTATCCTACATACAATCCACTATGTACTCTTCCACAATATGTACCTTCTCACCATAATATAGCTTCTTAATGTTCCTTTCAGCGTTCAATCATCCTTCATAATGTCACATCCCCTTTCCTCTTTTCTGTTCTTCAGTATCTGCTTATAATCCACGGTTTGTACTTCAATAGTTTTGTCTAACAATGTTCTCGTTGTCTGCATCACCTTGACGTTTATAAAGTTTATCAGATATTTGTACATGAAAAACTTAAAGCTCCTTTCTTATACTTCGAAGTATCCTGTTCCTTTGATTTTTTGCTTTCCTCAGTAAGACTTAAAACTTTCTTAGCCACAACTTTCTCGACATTATTTGTCTCTTTCCCATATTCTACGTAGCAGCTGCTTATTAACAAACACCGTTTTATACAATACAGTCTTGCGTTATCACCGACATCCTTCAGTTTTTGTACCCACCATTTTCTGCTACGGTATGTTTGGCGTTTCTTAAATAAGTAGTGCAAATTTTATATTACTTTCTAAGTTTTATTACAACAAATACCCAATTATTAGTGACATGGAAGTCATTGACACAATATATAACATATAATTTATCTATTTTTATACGAGGGCTATTTTTTTTTTTTAACTTCCGGTGAGATGGCAAACCTGTTTCTGTTGTCATAGCAACAATCTGATTGTTGATTAATGTTTTTGAGGCTTTGTTCTAACCTGTAACCACTGGTTTTATAGTTATTTTGTCTATAACTGTGGTGACGACAGTTAGTTTTATTATGGCAACTACAATTGAAATTGCCTCCAAATGTGAGATTCGGTCTGTTATTAGATTTCTTCAAGCTGAAGGTCATAGTGCTGCAGAAATTCATCGAAGATTGTGTAATGTGTATGGATAAAACGTGATGAGTGATGGTTCAATTCGGGAATGGTGTCGAAAATTTAAAGAAGGGCGAATTGATGTTAATGATGAAGGAGGGCAAGGAAGAAAGTCCGTGGCTACTGATGATGTTGTTGAAAGGGTACACAGGATCGAGAGCGCCGTCGTTTCACAATTACTGAACTTTCTGCAGATTTTCGTGAAATTTGTAGGTCTGCTCTTTATGATATTCTTACTCAGAAGCTCGGGTATAGGAAACTATGTGCTTAGTGGCTTCCCAAATAACTCACAGATGTCCACAAGACTCGAAGAATGGCCAGATTAGGCACCAAGCACCAATGACCACCAATTCCCCAGACTGGGCACCAAGTGATTACCATTTGTTCACTGACTTGAAAAAGTGGTTAGGTGGTCAGCGGTTTGACTCCAATGATGAGTTAAAATCCAGTGTGGCAGATTGGCTGACTACTCATGAGCGAACATTCTACAACATGGGCATAGAAATGTTGGTGCCTCGCTATGATAAGTGCCTCAATAATGGTGGTGACTATGTAGAATAGTAGTTTACATGTATATGAATCTTTTGTATATAATAAAATTATTGATGACATTCATGTGTCTGTTTATTGGTCTATCGGAGACTGTTTATTGGTCTATCGGAGATTGAAAAACAAATAGCCCTCGTATATTAAAAAATATAATGTTGATAACCAATTTAGAAAGCGAATTATAAAATTGATAGGAAGTCAGTTCATACCATTGATTTTCTGTATGTGCTATTCACTCGTTCCACGTTACACGCGAAATTTCCAGAAAGTAAGTTGCGATAGGTTGTTAGAAATGCAATGAAAATACAAAACCTTTTTATTACCATTTGAAGTACACACTTAAAATTATTTTTCACATACAGTAGTATTTACGTCAATGTTGAACCACTTTTCATGGCAGGACACCAACCAAGCGTTGTGTACCTTTGTTATGAAAACGCTGGCCATAAAGGAAAGATTTTAGTTGGTTGGAAAGGTGATATTATCTTGTTAACAAGCATGGGTTGTACGGAGAAGATTAAGTTGTTCGCAGTTGAAGTGTGAGGAGATGTTGCGTTGGAGGAGCATTGTGTGGGCAGACATTGTCATGAATCAACAGAATGCCTCGGGTAACTGTCCTACCCGCTTATTCTGAACGGCACGACGCAATTTCATAGGCGTTTTGAAATAGACACCAAAATTAATTGTGGAGCTTTGGGGGCAACAGGTCTCTAAACAAAACTTATTTTCTGTCCGAGAAAACTGTACAATGACTTTCCAAGAGGAAAACTTTTACTTCAATTTTGTTTTAGCAGGCGATGAAGTGTAGGTCTACCTGCACGCCATGGATTATTGTTTAAATTCAGAAGTTGTGTGTAATAACTATAAATTAAATATACGTCTTAGAAAGTCATCCTCTTGTTGCCTAAATTGTGTAAAAAAGAAGCGAGTGCACTGTCGCACCATTTTATTTTGTGTTGTTTGTCGTTCCGTAAACATATTTTGGACCCATTTTTTTGGTAGTTTAGTTCTTCTTTTACTTCTTCTCCTATACAAGGATTAGTTTATATATACCTGTTCCGCCACCATATCATCCTCGGACAATCCACGTCTCTTCTACCAATGGCTTTATAATTTAGTGCCGCTTTCGGCAATCGATCCACTGTCATCATTTCCAGGTGATCCTAGCATTCTCTTCTGTAAATTTAAAATTTTTGTATTTATGTCTTTTATTACTTTGAGTGCTGCTCTGGTATCTTAATTCCTTATTCTATCTTGCAATGTATAACTTAAAGTATTTCGAAGAAACTGCATTTCAGCACACTAAATCTTAGCACTTTCCTTTTTTGTTATGACCCACGCCTCACTCGCATAAATCAACGTATTGCAATTTTCTTATTAAATTTAATCCTTGTGCTGTGTTTTGTTTTATTTATAAGGTTTGTTTGTATCGTACCATAAATATTCTTAAATTTATTTATCTTCTCTCTTATATCATACTCAGACTCATAGCTCACTGTATAGCCGAGATATTTGAAACGGCTCACTTGTTCTAAAGTGCTGTTGTTTATAACTATCTTAGTCCTCACTGGATATTTACCAATAAAGGCCATGGTTTTGCTCTTTCTTACTGAAATTGTCACTGAGTACTCTGTTGCTACTTCTTGTAATGGAAACATACCCGTTTGTAAATCATGCTTATTCTCTTGGATTAGAACTATGTCATCCGCATATAGCAGAGAACCCGTAAAAATTGATTTGTTAAGCTGTATTCCCGAAGTCGTTTTGGATTTCCATGCTCTCAAGATGTCGTCAATGTTGGTTGTTTAGTTTTCAGACTCAATTTTATGAAAAAAGTGAACAGAGGTGGACAGTAGTGTGGTAATTTTTGCATTCATAGGTTGGCTAATCTGTACGCTTTCAAATCGTTCTTATCATGTTTTTACAGTTACAGTTCCACGAGCCTTGGCTGGCAGCGGACGTCATCACGTTTGCTGCCTGATTCTGTCGTTTTTATTTTCTTGTTGTCGCGACAATTATTTAGGCCTTAGGCCTCTACGTTTTTCAATGTAGCTGAGCGGCACGCATTTGTGCCTAATCAAATGTAGCTTCGTTTACGAATCGGTATATTCAAAATTAATCTTCAGAATTAGCCAACCTTAGTACTATGAGTTGAGTGTAAAAAAAGGAAACTTAATAAATATATTAATACAGTCCACTATCTTTATCATTCTGCATCCTGGCGATAACACACCAAGCTTCATTCCTTCTGATGGAAAAAATCTTAGAGCACACGTGCCGACATTCAACACATTTTTATTTGGTCCACTCGAACGAATCTCAACATAACCTTTTTGGTCCTCACGTGACGGATCATTCTTCTTACTAACATTTTTCGGTCCCACGGGCCGCATCATTAACATTTTTTGGTCGCTCCGTGCCTGGATTCTTCGTTCACCTTTTCGTTATTTTTCTGCCCCAATTTCTGGCCATCACGGGCGACTCACCATATTCGCTGATCCGACCGTGTCGTAACTTAACCAGCATTTCTTTCGTCGCCTTTGAGCCTCCTGACGACATCACTGCAAGACCATCCATGTGCTAGCGTCCAGTACTCCAGTGTAAGCAGTCATCTCTCCGGTCTGTGTGTTTGCCATCTTTTCCACGGCCTCGACGCTTCAGGACATCGCATACCAGGTACCACATCAATAACATCATTAACAGGTGCGTACAATGGCTGAAGAAGGCCTCAAAGTGTTGGTCAGAAAAAGAGGCGGCTTAAAGTCTGCCATAGTGGGTATTAATTCGGCTATCAGTAACTTTGACAAAAACACTAACACCAAACATTTTTTAACAGTTAGACTTGAAAGTCTAAAAAGCTTGGCAACAAAATACGATGAGGTACAGTCCGAAATTGAACTTATTTCTAAAGACGTAAACGCTGCTCAAGAAGACCGAGTTGAGGTCGAAGAGCTGTTATATTCAACAGAAGCCAATATCTTACAATTTATAGAAACCTTTAACGTTCAGACTGTATCTCCCGTATTAACAAGCAATATGCAACTAAAACCGATAAGTTTGCCCTGCTTCACAGGCAATATCTTAGAATGGCAGCATTTCTACTCAATATTTTTGATCTGATCTAACGTCAGTGCAGAAATTACACTATTTGTATTCGTCTCTGAAAAATGAGCCGCTAGATTTAATTAAGTCATTACCTATTTGTAACGAAAACTACTCGATAGCGTTGAGTTTGCTGTCCGCTAGATATGACAACAAATTCATACTAGCTAAGTACTATATTCAAAATTTACTTGAAGTAAAGTCAACAATTAAAGACTCTGTCCAAAGTTTGGCAAAATTTATGAATACGATAACGTCTTCCATTAATTCACTGGCGGCCATTCAACTCTCAGTGGATTCATTCGAGCTTATCACTGTACAATTATTGTCAGTAAAACTCGACCATATTACGTTTAAATTATGGGAGGAGTCTATAGACCCCGATAATCTTCCAAACTTTCAAGGTTTTACTCAGTTTTTAAACGTACGTCGACAGTTTTTAGAAAATACACTGCCTATCGATGCCGGACAGCAACTCAACAAGCTAAGTTTAAGATTCAATAATAAATCTGACACACATAAATCACGAAACGCTGCTGGCAGCACTGCATTTAAAGGTTATCACTCAGCGTCAAATAATTATTCATGCTTGTGCTGTAAATCTAATCATCCAATTTACATGTGTGATAAATTTCGTGCACTAAGCACATCAGAACGAGGACAGTTTATATTGAATCATAAATGCTGTACCAATTGTCTAAGACCAGATCATTTCTCATCTAATTGTAAGATTAAACAATCATGTAAGATCTGCTCAAAACGACACCATACATTGTTGCACATAAACAATGTGTCGAAGCCAGTTTCTGTCAGCAGCAGTAACTATTGTTCACTCAAATTACAATCTACAAATAATATTCTTTTATCAACAGCAATTGTGTTTGTCATTGACCAGGCTGGCAACAGACAACTCGCAAGAGTTCTTCTGGATGCGGGTTCACAAATAAATTTTTGTACGGAATCATTTGCCAAGAAGTTACAGCTTAACTTGACTAAATCTAACACACCGATTACAGGCATAAATAATACCGCGTGTTGTGACACTAATCTTGCGTCTATACGCATTATTTCCCGCTATCAAAGATTTAGCTTCAAGGCAAAATGTGCGGTCTTATCTGCATTAACCCATAAACTGCCAGCACAATCTTTTGACATAAATCAATTTAACATTCCAGATAAGGTTTTGCTTGCTGATCAAAATTTCAACATATCAGCTGACATCGACATACTTTTAGGAGCGCAAATCTACCTAGATTTAATTTTAGCTAACAAATACGTACGCGGTTCTCATTTTCCTATTATAGAGGAAACAAAGTTAGGCTACATTCTTGCCGGCAATCTGCCCAAACACTGCCGTTATAAGGGTCCTGCTGTTTCGTTCCTAGCTAGGAACAACGACGGTCAAATTCTGGAGTCTCTCGAAAAATTTTGGGAGACAGAAACTATCCCTGATAATGCACCTATTAATAACGAGTCAGCTTGTGAGGAGCATTTCGTTAGGTCTACTCATCGCAATCAAGAGGGTAGGTTCGTTGTTTCGCTACCATTTAAGTCTGACCATCCCCAGTTGGGTGAGTCCTATGCCAACGCTGAAGCAAGATTCTTGACTTTGGAACGCCGGTTCATGCGTGATTCTAAGCTTGCGCGCGAATACGCAAACTTTATTCAGGAGTATAAATAAGGATCTTGGCCACATGACGCTTATCGACAATTGCTCTATCAATTCTGGGGTTTCAAATTCCTACTATCTGCCACACCATGCCGTCTTTAAGCATTCTAGTTCTACGACAAAACTTCGCGTCGTTTTTGACGGTTCGTCCAAAACTACCAATGTCCTTTCTCTCAATGACATCTTGTTGGTAGGCCCGAACGTCCAACCAGACCTTTTTTCTATTGTTTTGCGATTTCGTATGCATAACTATGCTCTCATCGCCGACATCGAGAAGATGTATCGACAAATTCTGGTAGCTGAGAAGGATTGTAATTATCAACGTATTCTGTGGCGTGACTCTCCCCTCGAACAGTTTAAACACTTTGTATTGCGAACTGTAACCTACGGCACTGCTAGTGCTTCGTTTTTGGCTACCCGCTGCCTTAATCAAATTGGTAAGGATCATGAAGCTTCTTTTCCTGACGCAGCGTCAACTATAACCAATGATTTCTATGTCGACGATTTGCTAACCGGTGCAGACACCATTTCTGATCTGACCAAGTTGAAATCTGACTTAGGTACGTTGTTGAGTCAATACGGTCTCACGCTGCATAAATAGGCATCAAATGAACCCAAGGTGGTCACAAATCATGACAATTTATCACTCCCTTTAAACAAACAGGGTAATGTGCGTACCGTGGGCATTCTCTGGAATAACACTACCGATTCATTTTTTTTTGACATCAAATCACTCCCCGTTGAATCAAGCATCTCCAAGAGGAAAATCCTATCGATTATCGCAGGCATATACGATCCACTCGGACTCGTCGGTCCCATTGTTTTCCTGTACAAACAGTTTATGCAGCAACTCTGGCTGTGCAATCTCGGTTGCGATGAGCCAACCTCCGGGCAATTACGCTTGCATTGGCATTCATTATGCGATAAGTTATGTCTGATCAGTAAAATTATTGTCCCACGTTCTATTCGTTGCAAGTCTAAGGCAAGGATAGCTGAATTACATGGGTTTTCGGATGCTTCTGAAAATGGTTATGGGTGTTGTGTTTACATTAGAGTCATTTATCAATATTCATTGGCCTCTTGTCACCTTCTGTGTTCTAAATCACGCGTGGCCCCCCTACGACAGGTATCATTACCTTGCATTGAACTCTGCGCTTGCTTGTTGTTATCGCGACTCGTATTCAAGGTCGTCTCTGCTCTTCATTCCTTTATTAATAGTGTTCATCTATATTCTGATTCTATGGTGTCCCTTTACTGGATTTATGCCCAGTCTTCGAGGTGGAAAACCTACGTCGCTAATCGTGTTGCCGATATTCAGCGTCTTACGCAAGCCTATACATGGCATCACATCAATTCTCGACATAATCCTGCTGATATTATTTCTAGGGGATGTCACCCCGACGTTTTGCGCGATTGTTCGCTTTGGTGGCACGGTCCCGCCTGTTTGTCTCAATCTTCCGAGTCCAATCTTTTTCCACCCTTTTTACCTTCTAATCTGTCGTCTTCTGAATTCACTGCGGAGGAAAAACAAACCCCCAAACTTTCTCTAATGTCTACCCTGGCTATTGATCTTTCAAGGGACTTTTCTTCGTTGCACCGTCTGACACGCGTATACGCTTACTGCTTTCGATTCATCAAAAATATTAGACTCTCCAGTGCTAAGAAAATTTCGGGCGCTCTTACCCCCGTTGAAATTCATTACACTCTTAATTTTTTCATAAAACAATCTCAGTCGATCCACTTCGCTGCCGAGATTAATTGCCTTCGTAATGGGTCTTCTGTCTCTATTAGGAGTAAGTTGTCTTCTCTGCACCCGTTTCTTGATGAGTCTGGCGTAATACGCGTCGGCGGGCGCTTACAGCAGTCGCAACTACCTTATGACAATAAGCATCCTATTGTCTTGCATCCATCGGCTCATATTACTCGCCATATTGTTGAACGCGAACACATTCGTCTACTTCACGCTGGTGCTCAACTCGTGCATCACTCACTTCGTCAACGTTGGTGGATTATTAACGCCAAGATAGTCATTCGCTCCATTATTCGTAGATGCGTCAAGTGCCTCAGGTTTAGTGCCAACCAACAGGTTCAGAGGCTTGGTATTTTACCATCTCCTAGAGTCACTCCCTCGCGGCCGTTTCTATTCTGCGCAGTTGATTATGGTGGTCCCTTCATGATTCGTCATGGCGGGCAGAATCTAGGACTCTCTCAAAATCGTACGTGTCTTTGTTCATCTGCTTAGCAACCAGGGCCATTCATTTGGAATTGGTTTCCGACCTTACAGCCAACGCGTTCATAGCTGCCTTACGTCGGTTTATGTCCCGTAGGGGCATACCCAGCCGGTTATATTCTGATAATGGCACGAACTTTAGGAAGGCCCGCAATGTTTTACATGACCTTTACAATCTTTGGCATAATAAGGATGCCACCTCATCAATCAAATCCTTTACGACCTCTCAGAGTATTTCATGGTCATTTATTCCGCCCTCGTTACCCCATTTTGGTGGTCTTTGGGAGAGCGGTATAAAGAGTTTAAAGTATCATTTGCGCCGCGTAGTAGGCAAGTCTACTACTTCGAGGAGTTTACGACAATTTTGTCTCAGATAGAGGCATGTCTAAACTCACGCCCATTATTTGCCATTTCATCGGATGTAAATGATCCGGTGCCACTTACACCTGGCCATTTTTTGATTTGCGCACCATTAACGGCGATACCTGACCCAGACTTATCCTACGTTCCCATCTCTCGTCTTGGACGTTGGCAACTTCTCCAGAAGTTTGTCCAAGTCATTTGGAAGGCTTGGTCTCGCGATTATTTACACCAATTACAACAACGTCACAAATGGAAATTCGCCAAGGATAATGTTTCCATTGGTGACCTGGTTTTGCTGATTGAGGATAACTTACCTGCATTAGCATGGAAATTTGGTGTAATTACCGCCACATTTCCCGGCCCAGACAACTTAATTAGAGTTGTAGACATTCGCACGCCTATTGGTATTTTACGGAGACCAGTTCATAAGCTATGTTTGTTGCCAGCGCGGGATGAGACTTAGACACAAGGTTACTATAATTATTTAGCATAATGCTATTTTACTTGGCCACTGGCTTTCATTACTTTATTGTATGACCATTTGGTCAACTTAATTGTGATATGTATCATCACAACATTTTCATGTTAATTTGCATCTTTGCGTGTTTTTATACTAAATTTGCATGGGACTTGAAATTTCACAACCATGCACTGTGCTAATATGTCTATACTTATCATAGTTTCATGATGGTATACTTTGCTATTTTTGTATTTATATGTTAATAATTTGTGAGGCATATTATGTCCTACACATTTACATTTTGATATTGGTATTGGGTATGTGTCATGTCATTGGTGGTTTGGTTTTTTATAAAAATTTGTTACATAGTACTCGCATGGTCTGCAGTTATACAAACCATGTATGCATTTTCTTGCACATTTGTCAATATGTGTGATATTTATTATTCTAAGAATATATTTCTCGCAATTGTTCAACTCATGTATTACACTTGTATAATCACATTGTTGTACTTGTCACTTATGCTATTGTGCCTTATTCATATTTGTAATTAACTAAACTGATTCCTATTGTACTTATTATGTAACTTGTATTTATGTAAAACATTGTTTTTCGCATCTACTGTCTATAACCACGCCTCGCCTATATTTTTATTTTTATATTGTATTTTATATTGTATTTTGAATTTTGTGATCACGCATTGCACAATTATTATTCATGCTTTAATTATGACATACATGTCATTACAATTTGTGCTTGCAATCAATCAACTATGTATAGCTTGTTTTCACATAACAAATTATTGTATATTCCTGAAACTTCAGGTATAGCATGCATCGTGCAGACTATATGGCGTCATGCTAAATTTATGTCTGTACGTGTATAATTTTATAATAATTTTGTTTGTTCATTGTATTCAATACTACTTGTATAGGTCTACTGGCCTTAACTGGTTCAAGCTAACCACTATGACTTGCATAAATGTTACAACTTATCGGGCCCATCATGTGATGAGTCACCGATTATTCATCATTAAACATTGTCAAATTATGTATTTTCATGTCTTATATCGTTCACTATTGTATACATACAATATATATTGGCAATACATTGCTAACTTTTGCATTTATACTCATGCACAAATCAAGTTGCACGCCAACCTTGGCCTGCTTAACTCTTATCATCACTCAATCTTATCGCTAAGCAGTTAATGTCATAACTGTTATCTAAGATTACAACTCAAGGTTCAATGCAGCCTACTGAGATTGACCTTTATTATTAAGAACTCTGTATTTTTCTACAATAAGTTATTAAAATGTATTAAAAAATCTTTTGATTTTTTTAGGGCAGTTATAGACAGTAGTGTGGTAATTTTTGCATTCATAGGTTGGCTAATCTGTACGCTTTCAAATCGTTCTTATCATGTTTTTACAGTTACAGTTCCACGAGCCTTGGCTGGCAGCGGACGTCATCACGTTTGCTGCCTGATTCTGTCGTTTTCATTTTCTTGTTGTCGCGACAATTATTTAGGCCTTAGGCCTCTACGTTTTTCAATGTAGCTGAGCTGCACGCATTTGTGCCTAATCAAATGTAGCTTCGTTTACGAATCGGTATATTCAAAATTAATCTTCAGAATTAGCCAACCTTAGTACTATGAGTTGAGTGTAAAAAAAGGAAACTTAATAAATATATTAATACAGTCCACTATCTTTATCATTCTGCATCCTGGCGATAACACACCAAGCTTCATTCCTTCTGATGGAAAAAATCTTAGAGCACACGTGCCGACATTCAACACATTTTTATTTGGTCCACTCGAACGAATCTCAACATAACCTTTTCGGTCCTCACGTGACGGATCATTCTTCTTACTAACATTTTTCGGTCCCACGGGCCGTATCATTAACAAGAGGTTTTCGTAAAATAGAGGAAGAGCGACTTTTTAGTGAATCGTCTTTTTCTATAACCTTCTCTTTAACGCCCGGCATCAAGTTGTCATTCAATAAACACAACGCCCTCTCCGTTCATCATCGTGGAACTTTTCATGTACTTACTTCATTAACAATCACACAAACCTCTCACACTCCTTCATAGAATTACTCATTGTTTGTTCTATATAAACATCTAAGCTTTGGCGGTGAATTTTCTTTTCATCTTCTGTTACTGACCTGGTATTTACTTTTTCCATTTTTAAATATTGCTTAAATATTTAAAATATATATTTCTTAAGATATATAATTCAACATATTTCGTCTGCTTTGTGCAAACAATTAAAATTTTTTTTTGAACAATACGTAATTTTTTGTTATTACATGTGCGTTTCTAATACAAGAATTAGACAATATAAAAGATCATACCACCTTATTTTTTATTATTATTATCATTATAACATACGGAATCATCTAATTTGGTAGTATATTAATAACATTGCTATTTCAGTCTGAGAAACAGGCTCCTTGTTTATTTTGCATGCGAAATCGGAGAGTTGTTTTGTTTATCAAACGCCAAGAGAATGTTTAACAGCTGGCTGATAGAGCGTGGTCCTCGAATAGATCCGGAGATACGAGGATATATCTATAATGCCGGTAAGTTTTCGTCTCAACTGGAAATTAATCTAGTGTAGTTTTGTGGTATTAACGATCTTGGTCTACTTATCAGTTCTTAGATATATATTTGACACTGCCACTGTTTAATCAAAGGCCGATTCATGTATTCACTTTTATTTTACTATGAGTACTTAAATAAAAGCTAAAGATATGGAATCATATTTTATCATCTTGTTATACACTGTATGTTAGCTTGGAAAAACCTTTTTTCCAGATAAATTACTATCTGCTTCCTTTCTAAGCAAATAATTCTCTTTTTTTGAACGTATTTTATACTCCTCTCTCCATAACGTGTGACTTTAATACATATTTTGTACATTCCTAAAGTGGTATAATTTATACCACACTAATAGAAACACAAAATTTAGTAGGTTGTGGCTGGGCCGTGTCTTATAGAACGTACAACCATTTAGTCCCTATTCCATGCCAGATGAATGAATGCGAAAAAATTTACAGGCATTGCACAAATGCAACGCACAGAGAAGGGCATTGAAAATGCTTCAATAAATCTAAAAAATATATGTTCACGCACCAAACAACGAATTCGTTCTTCATTTACCAATGCACAGATTATAAGTTAAATGTAGTCGCATTCATAAGCGAAGTTTTATATGTGTACTACGTTACTGACAACAAAGAAGTAGTTTCTATGGAAACTCACCGGTTCCCATTTTCGATAACGCACCAGCGATCGGCCGCAAATGTGCGACATGTCCTTATAAAGATTTTCAATGTTAATATAATATGTAACTAGCCTAAGACTATTACATTATGGAAATTCTGTACGCTTCATAGAGCCTTTTGTGTTACTGTGCTCGAATACTGTTAGTAGAATATTTTTGGCAACTTATAATTATTTTAGGATTACTTTCGCATGCATGTTTACAATGATATCCAAGCCACTTTTATCAATACAAAAACTAACCTTTTTCAGTCTTCACTGTGACTTCACTTTTATATTCAGATGACGCGTTTTAAAGCATATACTTTATTATTAGATCATAAAATATCCCTCGTAAGAGGTCGGAGGGATGTAAGAGGATTTTAGTTAAAAATCTAATATATCATGCAGTATACACGCGTCAGTCGGTGCGAACGTATAAGAGCATTTTGTATCAACATCTCAATTTCCATCGTACAAAATTCGGATGTCCCAAAAACTGCTTGAACGTGATTACACTAAAAAAGTTGACTTAAAAATTCAAGAAGAAAACTTTGATGAACATTTGATTATTCAGACGTAGAAAATTTTCACCTTTCAGGGCTTGTCAATAAGGAAAACATGCGCTATTATAGTGACAGCAAGTCTCAAGAATTTCATACTATTCCTCTGCATGGCCAGCGAGTCACTGTTTGGTGTGGCGTCTCCTCCAATCGTGTTTATGGACCGTATTCCTTTGAAAACGATAATAGATTTTCAGCCAGTGTGAACGCAGATCTATATGAGAATGCTGAACAATTTTTTTTTCTTCCTTTTTGGAAAATTTCCTTTGGAGAATTTCCTTCCTTAAATGGTCAAAGGATTGATACTGACTCAGACTGATTTCAGCAGAATGGAGACACTGCTCAAACTACACAAATCACAATGGCTGTGTTGAGTCTTGTGTTTGAAGATCGGTGATCTGAAGATTTGAATCTGAGAGTCATGGATAGCTTCTTCAGTCGACGTGAAGAATGTTAGCGTGTTAATGGGTTTCACATAAGGGATGCTATTTTCAAACAACGAACATGACTAAGCAAACAAGTATCTTAATACCTTTGTATTTGATTTAAAAATATTAAACAAGTACCTGTTGCTATAGTTTTAAATTGTTCTGTTTGCATTGCCTGACCCTTTACAAAACCCGTTTAAAGGTTTTCATATTTTTATTTTAATAATTTGCCAGAAATTTGAATAGAGCTTTGATTAACTTCTATACTAAGAATTACTATACTAAAGTAACACGATACGATCAGACGCTTTCACGCTTTCGATGCTACAACGCCTGGACGATTTGCATGTAATAATTCCAAAAATCTTTTTCGTGTGTCTTCTAATGCTATCAATCGATTTCCCCAAAGTAAACAATCTTTATTTACTGATATCTCCGATTCCTTCGTTGAAATGATTTAAAATCTTCTGGAAAGATTTTACGAATTTTCAGTGTTTACGAATTCGTTTTTTGTAAATAATACCTGTTTTTCAATATTGTAGCCGCGAGTGTACAGTGCATATGCCCTGACGATGGTCTGTGACCGGAATCGATCGGAATTAAAACTTTATTATAAATCATATGTATGATAGTTTTAGGTTATAAACAATGAATACAACAGAAAATAGAAGATTGTAATGAATCTCATTGCACTGGGCAAAGGAAATTTCTAAAACAAATGTAAGAATCACCAGAGCTTATTCAAAACGTAGGCCTATTCCATTAATCAGAGGTTATAATTGCAGATATAAGTTACCATACTTATTATGTCAAATTTTATTCAGTTTTGTTTCTTCATTGATGAAGAAAATTTATGACAGAAACATAAAGGGGGTTGTAGAATGCTATGTAAAAACGACTTTAGTATCGGGAACTAAATCCTTCATTCAAGTAACATTGACGGTCTAAGCTTATTTATGTTACTCTAGGTAGGACGTTAGGTTATTTGTTAGTCATTATATGAGTCTAATTTGTTATTACCTTACACAGGAATGTCGCAGAGTAGATTCCTTGAGTTTCAGGCAATGTGGTGGATCTACCAAAAGGATCAGGTTAGCGAATATGAGAAACAATTACGTTTTCAAGCCTTGTGTCGAGTACAACAGCCTGTTTTAGTTAAACGGTAAGAGCACGTAATTAACCTAACTTAAATTTCATAACCAGTACTGTTATTATTATTAGTAGTAGTAGTATAACCAGGAAACCCATATCTGTTTTGTTGATCGGGAAAAAACATTTAATAATGTACACCGCCAAAAGTTATGGAATTTTATATCCTTTCTAAAAGTACGTCTGTAGACTTTGATCTGAGTGGTAGGCTCTCAGGTGACGTTCCAATAATAAGAGAGATTACCTTATTATATGTACCATTTTCTACACCCTGTTTTCTTTTTATACTTTCGTTTATTTCGTCTTGTACTTGTATTACCATAGCACTTAAATGTTCATCAACTTCTTTTAAACTCTTATTCATATAGACATTTCGTTGTTTAATTTCATCTCACATCTACTTTATCTCATGATTTTGTTCATTTAATTTATCATTCATTTTAGTATTTACTTCATCAAATTTAGCATTAAAACTACTCTTTGTCTCCTTAATTTCACTCTTTTGTTCCTCAAATTTATCATTAAAATTACTATTTATTTTATTGAACTTAACATCAGAATCACTCTTTTGTTCATCAAACTTACTATTCTGAACGTCAAATTTTACGTTATTATTACTACTCAGGTTATCAGACATTGTTCTCATGAAATTATATATATCGTCCAGTGACAACTCTTTTACTTTACTTATTACAGGAGTAGATTCTGCCTTTGCTTCACTCATTATTACAGATGATGTCAAATTACTTTCATCTATCAGGCTTGGAGTTGTCTCCATTCCTTAATCATTTATATCATCTGATTTGCATATAACGCTTTCTTTGACCACATTAGGGTCTATATTCATTTCTACCTCCCCCGTGACAGTTACGTCAATCATACTGACTTTATTTTCATTATTTTCCATTTCTATTTTATTTATTAGATTAAATAAAAAAATTTTAACCTTACATGTACTCAGTATCAATTACTACTATAAGTCTTACTTAAATATAGTAACAGCCTCACATAACTTGCACGTAATTTCTACGTACTCCCAAATCACGATTATATCCAGGTGTATGTGTGGTTTATATAAAATTGATTTTATAAAACAGTCCAAGTTCGGGGGCAAATTGTGATAGTATAAATAACTACCACCTATTAAATAAATAAAAGGCCTCTTAACTTTTCCTATTCCAGGTTTCTACACACGAACTCGTAGCCTATAAACGTGATTTAGGGTTATACGTCGTAATAATTACTCTCATTTACTGTTAGCTATTTCAACTTCATTTATTATTCTTTTTTATTATTCTCTTTTTATGAAATGGTACTCAAACCTTGTTTAATATATACATTGACGACATGTTGAGAGCATGGAAATCCAGAGTGACTTCGGGAATATAGCTTAGGCCTATCAATTCAATTTGTGTGGGTTCCCTCATATGTGCGGATGACAAAGTTTTTATTCATGGAAATGAGGACGATTTACAAAGAGCTATTTTTCAATTATATAAAGTGACAAGAGAGTACTCACTGGCAATTTCAGTAAGAAATACCAAAACTATGGCCTTTAAAGGTAAATATCCAGTGAGGACTAAGATAGTTGTAAACAACAGCACTTCAGAACAAGTGAGCCGTTTCAAATATCTCGGCTGTGCGGTAAGCTATGAATCTGAAAATTATATAAGAGAGAAGATAAATAAATTTAAGAATATTTGGGGTACGATTGATAAAAATCTTAGAAGTAAAACAAGGCAAAGCACAAGGATTAAATTTTATAAGACAATTGCAATACTCACGTTGACTTATGCAAGTGAGGCAAGTGAGGTCATGGCAGAAAGAAAAGCGGCAAGATTCAGTGTGCTGAAATGCAGTTCCTTCAAAATACTTTAAATTATACATTGCAAGATAGAATAAGGAATGAGGATATCAGAGCAGAACTAGAAGTAGAGGGCATAAATAAAATTATTTCAATTTACAGAAGACAATGGTGGGATCATCTGCAAAAGGGTGACAGAGGATTGATTGCCGAAAGTGGCACTAAACTGTAAAGTCATTGGTAGAAGAGACGTGGGTCGTCCGAGGATAAGATGGGTGCCGGAACAGGTTTATATAACCTAATCCTTGAAGAAAAACAAGTAGAAGAAGAAGAAGAAGAAGAAGAAGAAGAAGAAGAAGAAGAAGAAGAAGAAGAAGAAGAAGAAGAAGAAGAAGAAGAAGAAGAAGAAGAAGAAGAAAGTTGTTACCTTATCCTTACCCGTTTTTATTCATTTCCATTAATTCTGGGATCCCGGTATACATTAGCGTAGGGAGAGACTCGAAACCTCTGGATTCTCGAACCAGGTAAAACAGGCAATACCGAGTCGTTTTGTAAGTGTAACTGAAAACAGAAGTTAATTTGTGAAGTAAAATTTACATTTTAATATAATCTCTGTTGTCACTTAATTTAGTTGGCAGTATTTTTATACTCTATTATTTGCAAACGAGTTATACCTTCATCATTCTCTGCTTCACGTAGCATTGTTTTGTGCTGTTATAAAAGACATAAACCGACACAAATATGTTAGCGTTTAGTTAAGACTAAATTGTTAAAATAGATAAAAATACTAAACATATATCAATGAAGTTAATTTTAGCTATGTGTTGTGTACATTTTTGTATTGTAGACATTAAAAATTTGTGTCTAAAGCCTGTACGGCCGGTGTCAATATATTCAAAATTACATCTAAAAACCCGGCTGTTAGGCCCGTGGTCGGTTGCAATGAAACGTCATCACGTCGCCAGCGTTTCGGTCCCTCCTAGGAAATCTTTCTCAGGCAGCCGAAAAGCGACAGAGCGTAAGAAGACAACAGCGGCAGATATTCCCCCAACAGTACCCGATACCTGTATTCATTCGGTAGAAACAATAATACCAGATACCATTGGCATAATACCAGATACCATTGACATAATACCAGATACCATATTTATGGCGTTCCATAGCAACCGACCGCGGCCTAACAGCCCGGTTTTCAAATGTAATTTTGACTTTGTAGACAAAAATAAAATATTGCAGTTTGCTTGTGAAAAGTCATGCTTTACTTTGTCTAACTGTATAAGTTCTGACAACATATCTGAGACAAACTAAAAAAGAATATTTCTTGGAATAAACTTATCAGTGTTTTGTTAATCATGATTCTGTGTATACGTCAACAATTTAAGCTTGACGTGTGAAGAGGGTCTTTTGTGACATTCCAGAAACTCTGGAAATTCTCAATCAGCTGAAAGACCTAAACCTTTCGTCATTTTGCTTTTGTTAGGAAATGTGTAATTTCTTCTTCTTCTTCTTCTTCTTCTTCTTCTTCTTCTTCTTCTTCTTCTTCTTCTTCTTCTTCTTCTTCTTCTTCTTCTTCTTCTTCTTCTTCTTCTTCATGTTTTAGGCATTCTGCCTGTTACGGATCGCACCTTTTCCTTGGTCTACCTAAGTTTTTCTAGGTATTCTCTAGCTTTTACTGGAGTCCTGTATTGTTGCATTCTTTCTAAATGTTCTTGCCACTTGTTTCTATTAAATTTTATCTTTTCATTTAAGCTGAATGCCTGAATTTCTTGTCTAATCGTTTCATTTCTTATTCTGTCTATTCAACTACAGCCCTTAACTTGTCTTAAGAATCTCATTTCCTGTGCCTGAATTCGATTTTCTTGTGCCTTTGTCGTTACCCACGTTTCGCTGCCATATATAAGTGCGGGGACAGCCATTGTTGTATAAAATTTTAACATTTTCTCTTTCCTGGCTTTATTTTTCAGGCATCGACTGACAGTTCCGCAAATACGATTAAAAGTGCTAATTATGTGTAATTTTACTGTAACAATTTTACGAGTTTAAGGGAATCGTGTTACTAAATGCGTGAGTGACACTTCACATTTTTCCGACTACGCCCGTACATGTATATTTTCTGTACAAAATTCTATCTGGTGGTGTCACATAACACTTTATATTCTACATTTGCTAAAGTTACCATGCGGAGGCAGTCGTTCGTTCCTAACGAGACCTGCGCCTATGAAAGCGAAAATTATTTATAATTGGGCGGAGCCTGATGAAGGTAGCGAAATCAGGCATAGCCCTCTTGCGATGACTCGGTGCACAATTTAGACCGCGAACGTCTCCGAAACTACTCAACCGAATGTTATAAAATTTTGCATATATATCCGGACTGTATTGTATAGTGCATCCCTGTAATCTTTATTTCTCTACATAATTTTGTTCAAAAGATATTAAGATTTTTTAAAAATCTTAGCTTAAATTGTGAGAAGAAGAGAGATAAAGGTACTTGTACAAAGTGTCCACTGTTTCCACTGTTAACCGTTCTATCCGAGTTTGGACACCACTGTTACGACGGTCTACTCGATCGTCGTAGGTACAGTGGAAACAAAATAAGTACAACACACCAATTAAGTCACTAATCACACCTTTAATTTTTACAGTTAAACAGTTCATAATTAACAACACTGTCTTTTATAACACATCAAATGAAAATTGTTCACAAACAATAAAATGTCCACTAAAATTAAAGACAATTGTATAAAAGTTATACCGTCCGATTATAAAACACCACTCTTAACTAATAACCACTTGAACGCGCACAGTAATATCGCTACTATAACTCTCGAACCGCACTGTCAAAATATCGCACTAATACTGAAACCTAAGGCCGCTGCCGTCATGTATTTATACCTCCGAAAATCTAGACTATTCCTAATTGCGTCTTAGTGTCCGTATGAACTACGTAATTAAGTGCGGCCTTGACACAGTCCGCACGGCTGGCGGCATCGAGAAGACTCTCGCAAAAGCGTCTACACTAACGTACGCCACACGCGTTACATCGAGATTCTTCTGGCACATTCGACAATCACGTTGATTGTTCTGTGATGTCGTAACACTGGCCCCTCTTAAAGTCTGTTCATCCCGAACTGGCAAACCGTCCCTGAAGTAATACTCGACCAGGCGATGTAGGTGGACGTCCATGCGAAAGATATTTATCCCGTTCTTCGAATTCAGTCTTCTCGTGTGATCCGAACATCACGTTCCCAGGAATGCGAGTCTTCCGCTCAACCACTAGTTTTGCAGGAATCCCTCCCGTTGCGCCATGTACTGATGACCTAAACACCACTGGCTGATCCAAGTTTGTTTGGTTCTCGTCAACAACCTCTTGCGTAAACTCATCTTCAGCCACTTTGCCCTCGGGCGCTTCTATTAACTCAGTAACAAACAAGGGGTTTTCTTTGACACCCATAGTTGGCTTTCCAGTCACATTTTTTGCTGTTTCACGTATGTGTACTTCCTCTGCTAGTTCTTCTTCCATTTCCGCCTGGACTAGGAAAGGTTCCTCTTGACAAGACCTGTTGATTTCTTCTTCGGCCAATGCCAGTTGCTTGATTGAATGGTTGGCAGACCCTTCATTGACATTTTAGCCATGCAAAGCTTTATCTTTTCTTGTCCAACCTTCAGGACGTTCTCTCTTAAGTCCACAACAAATCCGTAGGCGTTCATAATGTCCGTGCCAAGAATCACTTCATCGACAATGTCTGCAACGAGCATTTGGTGGCTAAACTCGAGAAGACCCAGGCGTACACGTACGTCTGTCTTTCTTAACGCATTGACGGGGCTTCCAGTCACAGTCTGTATTGTACAAGAGCTAATTTGAGGGCGTCGGTTGCTGATTAAGTCAGGGCGTACAATAGACACTGCAGCGCCCGTGTCAACTGTAAATGATGTTCGTTTACCTTCCGCAAATCCATTAACGATCTGGTTTCCAGTAGGCTTATGTAGTGTGGAAACTGTGTGCTGTTCTGGGGCTTTACTTCTCCAATTGGTGAGATCACTCTCTTCTCTCGGTATTTTCTTCTCCCAACAGTCTACCTGTAGATGACCACGTTTCCCACAGTTGTAGAACTTCGGCCTTCTGTCTTTATCCTTTGGTTTGAAATATCGTTGTGGCGCTGCTGACTTCTTAAACTGTTGTTTTTGAATCGTCTCTTTATCAACGTGATGACGTCCTTTGATTTATTATCGTGCTGTGCCATTCTTAACACCTGTTGTAATTGACTGTCTCTGATACCGTCAATAAACATAATGAGAGAAATCCACTTCCGGAAGTCCTCCGATTCTTCGGGATAAACCAATCTCGTCAGTCGGTCGATATTCGCTACAAACTCTTGAAGGCTCTCCCCCGGATGGTGTCGCCTCGCTTTAAGTTGCTCACGGTACACTTCGCACAAATGCTGGACACCGTACCGTAATTCCAGAGCTTTAGTTAATTCGGCATAGACGTTCTGACTGTCAGATGGCACTTTTTGTATTAGTTCTGCGGCAGGCCCTTTTAAAGCAAGAATTAGTGAAAGTCCTTTCTATTCTTCCGTCCATTTATTTAAGCGAGCGGCAGCTTCAAATTGGCGAATATAAGTTGGCCAGTGAATGCTTCCATCAAACGTTGGGGTCTTTGCAAACACTGGCCCAACTACAGTTTGATTTCTTTGATATTTTGAATCTTCATCAGCATTTACTGATGGTCTTGCTTTATCAACTATTTCTTTGACTAAATGTTCGACATACTTTTTAATTTGTTTTATTGAATTTGTAATAGAATCTTCTAAAGTTGACATACTTGTTTTTATAGTTGACACAGATTTTACTATTTCAGATATTCAATCAACTTGTTTGTTTAGCTTACCTCCTGACAGGACGAATTTTGCAGCGGTATCCTCTTGTAAGAACGTCTTAACGTCGTCTGCTTGGTGACTAAATTCTTCTTTTTGTCGTCCCTCTGGTGTTTCTTATCACGCTTACGTTTTTCTTTTAGCAGTTCTTCCATTACGTTTTCTGTCGTAATTTATTGCCGTTTTTATTTCCTGACTGCGTTTTTCGTTCTGTCGTTTCTCCGTCTGTAGTAGCATTGGTTTGAATGATTCTATCATCTGACTGGTATCCATTGTTTTCCGATTAATTACGAATTACACTCGTCTTGTACAAAGTGTCCACTGTCTCCACTGTTAACCGTTCTCTCCCACTTCAGACACCACTGTTACGACGGTCTACTCGATTGTCGTAGGTACAGTGGAAAACAAATCCACCAATTAAGTCACTAATCACACCTTTAATTTTTACAGTTAAACAGTTCGTAATTAACAACACAATCTCTACAACAAATCAAATAAAAATTGTTCACACGCAATAAAGTGTCCACTAAAATTAAACAAAATTGTATTACAATTATACCGTCCGATTATAAAACACCACTCTTAAGTAATAACCATTTGAACGCGCACAGTAATATCGCTACTAAAATCTTGAACCGCACGGCCAAAATATCGCACTCATACTGAAACTTAAGGCCGCCGCCATCACGTATTTATACCTGCGAAAATCTAGACGATTCCCAATTGCGTCTTAGTGTCCGTATGAACTACATAATTAAGTGCGGCCTTGACACAGTCCGCACGGCTGGCGGCATTGAGAAGACTCTCGCAAATGCGTCTACAAGCATGTACGCCAAACGCGTTACATCGAGATTCTTCTGGCACATTCGACAAACACGTAGATTGTTCTGTGATGTCGTAATATATAATGGTGTCCACAAATGCAATTAATTAATTAATTACTCAACATTATGACTGTCAAAGTTAAAAGTTATTTATTCGTGTCGCCTTCATGTTTTTGTCTTAACGATTTCTTCCTAGCTGATCAATACTACTGGTTCTGTCCTCTGTTTAATTTTTTAGAAGTATACGTTATTAATTTTATCTTTCTGTCTACTAAAAGTACAGTATTTTTATCTTGTTTGGTAAATTATACGGTGCTGCACATTATAAGCCCAATTCTGAACGTCCTGAATGTTTCATGTAGTTTTTCATTCACGTCCAACAGGCACTGTGATACTGTCACGACGGTTTAATTGATCGTCGTTTGTTACAGTGGAAAACAAAATACACGACACCAATTAAACTACTAATAAGCAGTTGTAAAACATCACAATTAATAATCTGTAATAAACAAGATAGTTTCCTACAACAACTGAAGTAAAAATTGTTCACAGGCAATAATAATACTAATTGTAAAGATTTCGCACTAATTATAAAACAACAGCACTTTGCTATAAATACTCAATCGGCGCTAAAGAAATTGCTCAACACCGCTGAACTCACAAGCCGGCTGCTTTGACTTTTTATAGGTCGTACACGCCTTCTAAAAACCTTCTATCCTCAAAGCGCACGCACTTGATGTGTATTCAAGTTTTTTGTAGACTATTCTGGAAAGTACTTGAACGCGGCCTTGACTGAAGCAACACCTTCCACACTTGGCTATTCTAGGTGGTTCCATTCGTTTCAATGTATAAGAATAGGTACAGACATTCCGTTATAAAAAGTAATTTTAAGGACTGTAATGTTTCTTTAAATATTCGTTATGTAGCATCACGTAATTTCTGAAATCAAAGTAGTTTTAATTAAAACCGCATTTACACATATCTGAAAAGCAGTACTCACGAGCTCCGTAAACTTACGAGTTTTATTCTGAAGATTAGCTAAACTTATTATTCGTAACATATAATTAAGGCATAATACAGGTTATTATATATAATGTTGCAGACTCATAAAGCTTGGAGAGAAATATTTCAGCCCAGATCAGTTTGAAACACTGCTCAAAAGGCTTTGTGGTTACTCAAGCTCTCAGTACGGTATTTCGTGGACACCTGGTGTGCCCATCGTTTGGGATTATGTACGGTCAGTATTTATGCTTACAAATTTTGTTTTATTTTGGTTGCTATATATACTATATACAGTATATTTTTTAGTGTTATTTACTTTATGTACATTTTCTGTACATACAATAAATGCATTTTGGAATTAACATTGTAAAAATAAAGTAAATGTTAGAAGACTATTATTTTTTAGACATTTATATAGAATGGACGACAACAGGTTAACAAAACAGATTTTCTAATATCTGTGGGGAAAGAAGTCAACATCAAGTTGGATTAAAGAAGACCAAAAGATTTAGAAAACAAATAACATACACGCAGAAGAAGCAATTGAAAAAGAAGTTTTTTGGGAAGAAGTGTTAAAAATGGAATAAGTCCAGGGTAGGAGAGAGAAAAAGGCTTGTTCAAAGTGGTTAAAGACAGGAAGAAGAGCCACAGTGGAAAGATGAAAGAATATAGGAGAAAAGAGAAGCACAACGAATCAACGAGTAACGAATTGAAATTGGTATGTGGTCTTAGATTGCCGATACAAATAAAAATTAAATGTTATTTCGTGTATTTAAGCAAACTAATAATATAATAATACCAATAAAAGTATTTATAATAATTATAATGATAATAATTCTCCCAACGTAGTCCAAATCTACGCCTGGCTACAAGAGCTGTAACTCTTTAACTGGCTAACAGGACACTGGTAAATCACTCTGTCAAGTTTGCGGGGACTGTTTGAAAACACACCGTAACCTACATTGCTCTAACCTCTACGTTAGTGAGTCGCGAACGATGGCCTTAGGGCGCCAGGACGAACCCTGTTGCTTTCGGTTCTGGCCGTGGTACTCTAAGACTCTGCCGT
Organism: Magicicada septendecula; assembly: GCA_034769895.1. Classification (NCBI taxonomy): domain Eukaryota; kingdom Metazoa; phylum Arthropoda; class Insecta; order Hemiptera; family Cicadidae; genus Magicicada; species Magicicada septendecula. The sequence goes on along the minus strand of CM068373.1, from coordinate 25,303,225 downwards.
GGTGATCTGCCTCTTCCCCTGTACTGGTGGAAACACAAATTTTAAGTTCATAAAATAATTCTCGGGTTAAGGAGTCCCTTAGAAACAGTCGTCTAGAAAAAAGCCCTCCTCTTAGGGTAAAGAGAATGACACATTTCTCCTCGGTTGATGCCGAAAAATTTGTGCCATCGCCTGCCACTGCGAGGGGGTACCGAAGTATCTGGTGGCGAAACGGAAGGATGGTGACTCCGCAAAAGACAGTCCCTTCCTTATCGAAAATGCTGTTTGACAGGCAGCATGTTAAATTATTTCGGAGGTTTTTAGTTTCCATACGACCTAGAACTTAGGAGAACTTGGGACACGACCTTTGCTTAGTTTCCACACGACCTAGAACTTTGGAGAACTTGGGGCACACGACATTTGCTTAGTTTCCACACGACCTAGAACTAAGGAGAACTTGGGACACACGACCTTTGCTTAGTTTTCACACGACCTAGAACTTAGTAGAACTTGGGACACGTAGAATACATCACACTACACTAACGTTGTTTTAATCTGTAATTCAGTAAATTCGCTTTGTACGTCGAATAATAATTCAAAATATTGTTACGACGGTCTAACTGATCGTACAGTGGAAAACAAACTACAAGACACCAATTTAGGCACTAATCACCAGCTTTAATTATCACAGTTAAACAGTTTGTAATTAACAACACTGTCTCTTACAACAAATAAAATAAAAATTTTTCACACGCAATACAATGTCAACTAATATAAATCACGACTGTATTACAATTGTCCCTCACGATTATAAAACAACAACACTTGCCACAATAATTACTTTTCACTAATAACCACTTGAATGCACAGAGTAATCACCCGACAATAACTGACTGACCGTCACTGAGTACTTGTATTTATACCCGCTGAGGTTCCAGATTATTCGCTAATAGGCGTCTACTAGAAGACACTAGAATGTAATTCATTGCGACCTTGAACACAGCACGCCCGGACCGGCATGGTCTGGTATAGACCCGATAGTTGACGCGTAATTGTCTTTCACCGCATAGTAGCAGCATTATGTACGCACACTCACATTACATCTGGAATCCACTGGAACATTCGATAAACTTGTAGAACGTTCCGTATTACGCAATACTTTATCCGGATCACGTAACAATACAATGAATTACTATCAAAATTAATATTTAATTAAAAAACATTTTTTCAAAGCGCATAGCTTGAACTATGGATTGCAGCGGCTTCAATTATCTCACTTTGTCGAATGGCACCATAGGAATCAGGGAAATAAGATTTTAAAATTAAAAAAAAAATGTCTGTAATGTTTGCCGGTAGCATGTATGAAATTGTATACTATAATGTGATCATATAATGTGAAGGTAGTACTCACTGTAATATAAAAAAAAACATTGTGCTCAAAATGTAACACACATTCACGTTTATTATACAAATAAAAACAATAATTAAAGTCGATATAATGTAGTTGACTCTCATTGTGTAAGAAATCTTACTTGCAACATAAATAATTTTTACAAACAGAACTATCACTGTTGCACACCACTACAGATAAATTATTCCGATTAGCGCTTTCAAGCTTCTCAGCTCATCGTCAGATCGGAAAAAATAACAGCAGGATAAAACCAAACTATTCACAACCCCACCCGTCCCACTGACCACGCACAGCCCCGTAAACAAGCTATAATATAAATGTCCCTTCCCAACCTCCGAGCCCTGTCTGTCACCCACGTCTGTCCAGTTTCATATTTTTCTAGCACATTCCTTGTGTTGTGTTGTGTGTGTGTGTGTACATCCTTTTTTAAACCTAAACGTTGTAAAGCCTTTCTCATCCACACTTGTGGGCGCACACACGGACAACACAAGGAATGTGCTAGAAAAATATGAAACTGGACAGACGTGGGTGACACACAGGGCTCGGAGGTTGGGAAGGGACATTTATATTATAGCTTGTTTACGGGGTTGTGCGTGGTCAGTGGGACGGGTGGGGGTGTGAATAATTTGGTTTTATCCTGCTGTTAATATTTCCGATCTGACGATGAGCTGAGAAGCTTGAAAGCGCTAATCGGAATACTTTCTCTATAGTGGTGTGCAACAGCGATAATCCTGTTTGTGATTATAAGCACTAACGCAACTTTACTAATTAAATAAATATATTTCTATCGCACTCAATCAAGCCATCTTATTTAATATCAGTTTCCATGACAAGCAATAAAATAAGATAACAACATCTTAATAAGTATTTTTACTTTGCTTGGGTCTGTCCCAATATTACTTATTCTCAATAATAAATTCCCGTGTAAAGTCATTCCCAATAAATATTTTTACTTTCCTAATCATGATATTAGAAAGATAGAAAAGGGAGCATATTTTTTAATTTTATACATACTGTTATGACGGTCTACTCGATCGTCGTAGGTACAGTGGAAACAAAATTAGTACAAGACACCAATTAAGTCACTATCACCAGCTTTAATTTTTACAGTTAAACTGTTCATAATTAACAACACAGTCTCTTATAACAAATCAAATAAAAATTGTTCACACGCAAATAAAATGTCCGCTAAAATTAAACACAATTGTATTACAATTACCGTCCGATTATAAAACACGGCACTTAACTTATAACCACTTGAACGTACACAGTAATATCGCCCGAGAATAACTCTCTAGCCGAACTGTAAATATATCGCTGCTATACTGAAACGTAAGGCCGCTGCTGCCATGTATTTATAGCCACCGAAAATCTAGACGATTCCTAATTGCGTCTTAGCGTCCGTATGAACTACGTAATTAACTGCGGCCTTGACAGGGTCCGCGCGGCTGGCGCCTTCGAGAAACCTCTCAAATATGCGTCGACAAGCATGTAAGCCACACGCGTTACATCGAGATTCTTCTGGCACATTCGACAACAACTTGATTGTTCTGTGATGTCGTAACAATACAAATGAGTTTCATTGCCACTTGTACTTTCTACTTATGACAGTCACTTTTCTAAGTAGCATTTACCTAGGTTTTCCCAATCTGACAGTGTAAATCAAGAGCATCAGGGCCAATTTCAGCTTTTCACGTTCACTGCCTTTACCGTGTATAAAAGAATCATGTGGTTAGGAGAATATAATTCATTCACAAAACTTCATTACGAACCGTATCTCATGCTATGCAGTACTGTATAGAATGGCGAAACGCGTTTGGGTAGTTTGCAATCTATAACAAAGGAAAAGAATATCTTCTTCTTCTTCTTCTTCTTCTTCTTCTTCTTCTTCTTCTTCTTCTTCTTCTTCTTCTTCTTCTTCTTCTTCTTCTTCTTCTTCTTCTTCTTCTTCTTCTTCTTCTGTGGCGTCACAGTTCGGAGTCGAACCTTAGCCTCCACAATTATCCGCCGAAAGTGTTCCCTGTTCTTGGCGATCGACGTCCATCGTTTTGTTTTAAGCAAAGTATCAGCACCCCTCGCCACTGCGTCAGTCTAGCGATGCCGACAGGTTTTCCGACAGGCCTTCTACCCTCGATTTGGCGAAACAGTACCTTCCCAGGTATTCGGTTGCCTTCCATTCTAATGACGTGTCCTGCCCATTGCAATCTATACAGTCGGATGGTGGTGACCAGATCATTGTCTTTATATAGCTTGTATAGTTTCTCATTGTGACGCATTCTCCATATTCCATTGAAGGAGAAGAATATGACAAGAATTATTATCAATGAAACGTCTACCATATTATACTTAATAATGTAAACAAAAAGTATCTAAACGATAGAATACCCACATTCCAAAAACATAAGAATACATCCACGTAATGTAGGTGTAGAGCAAAATAGCCGTGAATTAATAACTGTGAATTAATTTAAAAATGAAATTACAATTATATTGCGCCGCAATTAAAAGTAATTACACTGTCTCCAAAGTGCTTCCGAATTCGGTTTTGACTTTGCTAAAATTCAGTCAGTTTGTGAACGCGGTGCGTACAGACCTATGTTAAAACGCGTTTTACTACATTTTCGTATAGAACGTCAACCGTCAATTGTAACGTACACGATTGTATTGTACAAGGGCTCTCATTATTTATTTTAACTAGTACAACGCTAAAACGATAAGAAAAACTCTGAATGGAAAGTTCAGAAGAGATACTCTTTTGAAATTTTATAAAGCGATGACAGTGCCATGCGGTGTTTATGCCAATAAGATTTGTACATTGAACGCATAGACTCAAACGCGGATATAGGTTAGTGAAATAAGATTTTTACAATCAGTAGGCTTACTAGAATTAATATGGATGGACCGGCGAAGAAATGATGTTATAAGGGTCAACCTTGGAATATAAAACCTAAACGAAAGGTAAAGCAATACAGACAGGATTGGATAGAGCATGTTGAAAGAATCCATAAGATCAGGACACCAAAACAAATTTTGGTTTATAATGCAAAAGGACGGTGGAATATTGGAAGTCCAAAGAAAAGATGGTTGGACCAAAGAGTGCCAAACGGATCGTAAGGTCGACAGCCTGAAGAAGAAGAAGTTCAAGGCCCGCATGTAATGAGTCACATTTATATGCTGGTGCAGATGCTTAAACGCTTTTGACAGCTGTTCAATTGTACTTGAACGTAGAGTGTTTAAACAAAAAATAAAAAGTAGATCTAGTTGTAAATAAAAAAAAAGAAATCTACTTTTGTAAAACAATAATTTACAACATTATTATCTTATTGTACTGTAAAATCATGCAAGTTTCCGAATTCCTCAAAACATTTGGCATGCTTGGTTAGTAGACTTCTTTTTCTAGGTTAGCAGCCCATAGGCTGGTTGGCAGCAGCTCGCCATTCTTCATGCTTCTCTGCTTTTCTTTTCACCTCACAATATGATGTGCAGTTCATATCGACCATAAGCTGTCTCATGTAGTCTAAACGGGGTCGACCTCCGTGATTCCTCCCTTCAATTGTTCCTTCTACTATTCTCTTAACCAACCTATTGTGTCTAGTATATGCCCTATAAACTTAGTTCTTCTGCCAATCCTCTTTTCAGTATTCTGTTTAAATGGACTAACCTCTCGAGTAGCCTCCATCCGGAGATCCGAACAGGGGACCGTTTTACCTCCCGAATGTTGTACAAGAGAACCATACATCATAGAGCTGCTGATACTATAAGGGACATCTTAAAGAGATCTTTAATGCAGTGGTTTCCCCTTGCCTTCTGCATTCTATTCCGTTCCTCCGCCTTTAGGAGTGATTTTTCACCCCTAGAACAATAAGGTGCCCTGTCCTCTATCCGCTCATCTTCCCTCCAAGGAGGCCATTAGCACTTGATAGAGAGGATCACTTTATCCCCGGTTGATACTCGGTCCCTGTGTTCGTTAGCCGCTTGATATACAAACGCTGCCACCTCTCTACCCCGGGGAGGTGAACATCAGGATATTCCCTTTGTCAGGTCTAGGACCATATTGGAATTTCCCAGACCATTAGGTTAATAGGTTAGACCATGCCTATATAGGTTAATAGACAAACACCTATAAAGGAGAAATTATTTTATTTATTCTATTGTTACTTGTTGCAGGCACAATATACAATATGTAATTGAAAAGGCTGAATTGACGGAAACTTCACTAACCCAACTTCTTGAAACAGTAACTAAAACGTTCAATACTAAAGGCGAATTCGGACAGGTAAGTGTTTGTGCTGCTCTAGAGACTATATTGTACAGACTGTGCGACAATTCTAAAGTTTTGTAATAATATTATAATATAACCAAACTATTTTATGATACGGTATCTAGTAAGATTATTGGACGACAGTCACATCAGCTGCTTGTTCGCCCCGCAAGCACACATAATTTTCTAAAAAAAAAATATTACATTAAATTTCTTTTTGCGTGTAATTTTATGCGTCAGAATTTTGTGTCAGGATAAAATGTTGAGCAAATAAAAATCTACCCACTAACAACGTTTTATTATAGTTGAATATTAATACTAAAATACAGATTAATTAATTGAAATAATAGGTAGACACCTGAGTTGCAAGTCCTTCTTGCAACTTCAGTCGTTAGGCACGCCGCGTTTAGGGCTCACTGTAAGGTAAAAATCACTGGAGGTGAGCTCGTCAGTACAAAACAATTAACACGCACATAAACACTGAATTCATTATACACACATATCGTGCGGGAACACGATGCGCATCGTCGAGAACATAAAAGTGTACTGGCTGTATAAAGTTCGATGTTAAGATATATTGGTCACGATGTCACGATGTTCGCAGGGCACAGCACAGTGCGTGCCCCGGTGACGGCAGCGTCCGGGCAAGCCCGATGACTGCCTGTTGCTTGGTGAGTGCTTGGTGCGAGACTTGTCGCTGCGAGGATGGGTACCCCCTTTTTTATTTTGGCGAAGGTGAAGGAGACAGGCTGTGATTGGCTGAACCGCTGACGCGATCCACCAATGGCCTGAGAGGGAAGTCTACTCGAACGCTTAGCACGGATTGGCGGGATTTGTTCGCCCACAACGGGTCGATACACTTCCGCCAGCCCGGTAAGAGTCCGGTAGACTGCCTTATGGCGATACCGAGGCAGGCGAGAGATGGGAGGGGCGAAGTTGCCGACTGAAGGTGGCGCTAGGCACACCTAAAGCCGGCACAACGCCCGAACCATCTGTCGGCCTGCAACGGACCGGATTTGACTGGAAGGAAGGTGGTGAAAATACGATTGGTCGGCGCGTGGACAGATGGTGAGAGGGCAATTTTGTATTATAAAATTACGGCGGGTCGTCGAGCAGAGCTCGAGGGCGGCGGCGTTTGACTGGTGGTGGTCCATCATCGTTATCGAGGTGTTGGAGGTGAGGAAAATCTGAGATGGATGCTCGATGGAAGAGATTGAACGTGAGAGTTCGCGCAAATCCATCGAGCGACGGAATCTTCAGCCCTCGCCTGATAGTAGCATTTTTTACATACCAGGGAGAGCCGGAGATAAGGCGAAGGGTAAGGGCTTGGAAGGCTTCCATGCGTTTAACGACGTAGGGGGCGAGTTGGGTCCAAAATGCAGGCGCTGCGTACATAAGGACGGCTCGTAAAAAGAGCAGATAGATCGAGAGCTTCGTGCGCACTGGCAGTGGCCCTCGAGGCGATAAGAATGGGTATAGTTTGGCTTTGACGCCTCGGGCGCGCTGGAGCACTGTGGACACGTGAGCTCTGAAGCTTAGGCGTCGATCAAGAGTGACGCCCAAGTACTTCACAGTACGTTGCCAAGCGATTGGGCTCCCTTCAAGGGAGAGGGTCTGGCATCGGGAAGTGAGCTGACGGGAGAAGGCAATCGCCTCGGATTTCTCCGTATTGATCGCCACCCGCCATTTCCTTAGCCAGGCCGGAAGTAAGGCGAGCTGGCGCTGCACCACGTCAGTCGCAAAACGAAGGTTTGCAGAACTGGTGTGGTACATCGCATCGTCCGCATAGAGAGAGAGCGTGACTCCAGGCAATACTGGCAGGTCGTTCGTGTACACTAGGTACAGAACGGGGCCGAGGACAGATCCTTGAGGAACGCCAGCGGCGACGGGGCGGACAGAAGAGTACGTCCCGTCGACGCAGATCCTAAATTTGCGGTCGCAGAGATACGACCGCATCAGATGTACAAATGAGGCAGGGAGAGGGGACGTGGCTAGTTTATAGAGAAGGCCTTCGTGCCAGACTTTGTCGAAGGCCTTGCTCACGTCCAGAAGGACGGCGACAGTTTGATGATTCCTGTTGATGGCGTCGGTGAGTTGCGTGACAACTCGGACAAGTTGAAGAGTGGTCGAATGCTGCCTGCGGAAGCCGAACTGTTCCTGCCGGATGAAATTATCCAGCAGGGGAGTAATCCGGCGATGCAGGAGGCGCTCGAACACCTTCGATAAGACTGGCAAAAGAGAGATTGGTCGATGATTCTCAGGGAGTGAACGCAGCTTGCGAGCCTTCGGCAACATGATGACTTTGGCTCGTTTCCAAGGGCTGGGATAGTAATGGAGCCAGAGACATCCATTGAACAGCACGTGGATGAGTGAGACGAGACTTGCTGGGGCGTTAAGTAGGGCCGCTGCACCAATACGGTCCTCGCCGGGCGCCCGCTTGGGGCGCAGTCGACTAATGGCCGTTTCCACTTCAGCCTCGTCGAACGGGTCGATTGGGTCTGCGAAAGGGTGGGAAAAATATCCAGATAGGAAGTCTGCGACCGCTGCCGAATGGCCGGGGTCACAGACGCCTCTGTGAACGGTAAATTGTTCCTCCATGGTATCGGCAAAGACTTCTGCTTTGTCGGCCGCGGAGTACACAATCCCGTTCGGTGATCGTAGGGGATAGCGGGTCCTTTTCTCGCCAGTGAGTCGGCGCGCAGCCCGAAAAACGGACTGTGGCGTGACTTCCAGAGACTCAAGATATGAGTCCCATCGATGAGCAGTGGCATCAAGCAGAAGCTGCTTGACAAGGTCTGATTGGGCGTTCAGCCTGCGTTTTACGGCAGGGTCCCGGGTTTGTTGCCATCTCCGACGGAGCTGGCGCCGGTTGCGGATGGCCAGAATCAGCTCTTCAGGTAACTGCGACCGTCTGTTGGGCGGAGGGACGTTATAGGTGTGTTTGTCCATGGCGGACGTGACGACTTCTTGAAGATAGTCGGCCAAGCGGTCTACATCATCCGGGCTGGAGATGTCGACCTGGGGGTCAGATGGTACTGTTCGACCCAGTTCATCGTGGAACGATCGCCAGTTGACTCTCGTTACACGATGGGGAGGCTGGAGAGGTGTGTCCAGCGTGTGCCGAACAGTGAGTATTACCGGGTCGTGATCAGACGAGAGGTCTGACACGGCTTCGATAGCTATAGGGTAGGCCAAGTCTTTGACAACAGCAATGTCAAGGACGTCTGGAGGTCCCCGTTGATTGGGGATATAGGTCGGTGATCTAGGACCAAGAGCGTTCACATGAGGATGACGTTGAACGTATTGGTACAGAGAGCGGCCGTATGGGTTAGAGACACGGCTGTTCCACAGGGGATGCTTACTATTAAAGTCTCCGGCTGCGATGGTTGGTAAAGGGCCTTCTAAGAGAGCGTCCCATTCATCCTCGTCGGGCGGTGGTCCACCTCGAGGAGGGAGGTAGACTGAAACCAGTCGAACCTCCCGATCCCCGATGCAGAGAGCAACCGCCGTCGCCTCCAAGTGACGAGTCGCCGGAGGCGGTAGGGGGCGGTGGGCGATGCGCCTGTGAACCAGAATGGCTGTGCCGCCAGATGCGGCACGCCGGTTCTGGCCAGGCCGGTCTGTGCGATACGTCGTGTACGCTGGAAGCTGGAACGAGTGTGAAGGAGTCAGGTGTGTTTCATTAAGGAGTATGACGTCTATGTCATATTCGGTAACGAAGGCGGCCAATTCGGCACGGCGAGATAGAACGCCACATGCGTTCCAAGCCACCAGCCGAAAGGGCCTAGCCATCGAGAGGGATGAGCGAGGTCACGGAGGTGAGAACGATAACGAGTAAGGACTGGACATCCTTGGCAGCAAGAATTTGCGGGATCAAGGCGTTGATCCAAGCACGCACGCGGTCAGCGAAAGTCACGTCTGAGGACGCGGCAGACGCCGGTGCCGCCTGAGGCTTGGGCGCCGGGTGCTGGAACATGATGCCATTCTGGGCGGGGGCCTTTTGTTTCGGCTGCCTTGGATCTCGGACATCTGGGGTAGATGCGGGCTGAGGTGCAGCGGGCGTGTGCTGCGAGGAAGCGGGGGGAGATGGTTTAGTCCTTTTCTTGGACGGCGCAGCAGGTTTTGGCTGCTGGGCCGCGGGCTGTGCGGCAGGCTGAGAAGCAGCTGCAGCCGCATAGCTGGGCGCCCCGGTAGACGCCGGACGAGCTGGGGCAGGCGCAAGTGCCGGTGCCGCAGCGGGGATAGGTGCCGCCGAGGCGGCAGGCCTTGATGCTTGGGGCCTAGCTGTAGGCGCAGGAACGCGCTGCTGCGAGGACTTTGACAGCTTCTTCAAAGCCGCAGCATAGAATTTGCAAGACTTTGATGATGCCGGGTGCGGTTCCCCTCAGTTGGCGCAAGTGGCGGCAGCACGAGCGAGAGGACAAGTGTCCTTTCGATGGCTATCGCCACAGCGCAAACAGCGGGTGGGATGGTGGCAAAATGCCGATGAATGGCCGTACCTCTGGCAGTTGTAACACTGCTTCGGTCCGGCTTGGGCTTCGAAAGCTTCCACCCTAACTTTCAAATAAAACATAAAATTGATACCATAAATGGCCTGGTAATCACCCACCTTTCGGATTTTCACCAGGAACGCATTGCGCGCTAGTTTCTTGCCGGGGGAGAAGAGAGGCGTGACACTATGGACTCTAAAGCCCAGACTGGTGAGTCCATCAGAGATGAATTCAGGCTTGGTATCGGCAGGGATACCGATAATTTGAATCTTTAATTCCTTCTCCTCCGGCAAGGCAAAGGTATGGAACGGGATACCCGCGTCCGTGAGGAACTTCTGTGCAATACGGAAGCTCTCCACGGTCGTGGGGTTCAGGCGAATGGAATTGTCACCTTGAGCCGAAGCAGTCAAGGTGCCAGAGGGAGTACACCGGTGTATACGCCGCATGAAATTGGCCCAATCCGAAGGCCGGGCGAAAATCAGAGGCGGGATACGCCGGGGCTGGTCAGGTTGTTGTTGGGAGGCCATGGCGGATTGCCCCGCGGTTGAGCCTCGACGCGAAGTCCGACCGGATTCCGTGGAGGTGGCACTGACACGCCGTTTCCGGCTGACAGACTGCCATGCACCATCGGTATCCATGGCCGAGTCCGCGTCGTGAGTTTCCCCCGACGAACTAGGTGTAGGGTGGTCCTGAGAAGGGCCATCCGGGAGAGGTTGCGCCAGAGCGCGAGCAGGAATTGCGAGGTCCTGAGAAGGACCGACGGAAGCAGGTTGGCCCTGAGAAGGGCCGACGGAAGATAGGTTGTGGGCAGCCATCGGCGAGGCGAAGCCTACGCCTTAGGCGGAACGGAACTACGGACTACGACCAAGCACTACGGTAAGCAAAATACAAAAGCAGATCACTTACCAACAAGCTCCAGGCAGCAGCGGAACAAACACGAAACACTGCACGGCACAAGAAACACAACACTGCACTGAAACACTGCACTGCACTTTCTTGAGTAGATGGTAAACTTGCACAAATAAAACTTGTAAACTGCACTAACGCACTGTTGATGTCACGGTTAAAACCGGAGACTGAACGCACTGAAAAAGCAGGATTTTCCCATGAAGAGGAGCTCAAAAAGAGATGTTGATCCTTCGAATCGTAGGGCGATTATCCAATATATTGGTAATACTCCTCATGTCTGTGCTAGCTCGTGTGAATTATAGTATCCAAGGGCGCGTTAGCTTTGAACGAGATGCGTTAGATTTGACCACTTTTATGTTCTCGACGATGCGCATCGTTTTCTTGCGCGACATGTGTGTACAATAAATTCAGTGTTTATGTGCGTGTTAATTGTTTTGCACAGACGAGCTCATCTTGATTGATTTTTACCTGAAGATGGGACTGTGAGCCCAAAACGCGACGTGCCTAACGATTGAAGTTGGAAGAACGACAATATAATCACTATCTACATATTATCTCAATTAATTAATACAACTTGGAGGTCACGCACAATGAATTAATTATTAATTGTTTTTTGAAAATTAGTTAAGAGTAATTTTCTATTTTATATATAACCTTTGTTCATTTATTCATAGCAGATATTTATATATAAGCTATCTTTCCTATTAATTATGCCTTGTTTTCGAAATCATATGGTCCTTGCTGTCTGCTAACAAATGTTGTCTCTATGATCAGAAATCTGCTGTAGAAATCAGCGTAAGTCTCTCTGCTTTTCAAAACACTGTACATAACACTGTACAGCTTATAATAAACTTTTATTTATAAGTAAACAATAAATTACATTTAAGAATATGTGTGTTACATCATCATTACTGTTTTATATATTGTTTTACTTAAATAGAAATTATTAATAAAATATTACAATTCAATATATTGATAATACAATAATTAATTAATTCAAATTATAAATAATTATACATGCAGTAATCAACGAATATATATATATATATATATATATATATATATATATATATTGGAAAGAGTATATATAGTAACACAAGTCTGGGAGTATATTATAGCTGAATACAGAGTGGAGGGGTCTTCAAATAAGTATTATAAAGATGTTCGAATAAGTGCGTAATTAAGTATAATATTCATCATCATCATCATCATCATCATCATCATCATCATCATCATCATCATCATCATCATCATCATCATCATCACCACCACCACCACCACCAACACCACCACCACCACCACCACCATCATCATCATCATCAGCACCACCACCATCATCATCATAATCATCTTCACAGGTTAAATCAAAAATGGTTTGTTCCGGTTCCAAATAGAACAGATAAGAGCTCGTCACTCCAGCCCTTCCTCGGACGTCCCACGCTTCTCCGTCCCCTCTGTTCATAGTTTCAGAGTTGTTTGGGGATGCGCCAGTCAGCCATTCGGCAAAGATGTTCCTACCAGGTCAGCCGATACTGGGCGATTCTGTCTAGTATACTCATAATATTCAATTCCTGCCGTATATCTGTGTTTCTTCTACGATCGTGGAGAGTATACCCCACCAAGTGCCTGGAAATCTCATTTCAGCCGCTTGGTTACGACTGGCCTAGCCTTTCGTTAAAGTCCAATTCTAAGACTCATAAAGAAGTGTGGGAAGAGGCATCACCTTGTAGAATTTTAGACGTGTTCCTTTACTTGCTGACTTCGCCTAATGGTCCCGTACACAAGGTTGAACTTATGCAACTTATGCACAACTCCTTTCCTGGCATTATAAGACACACTGTATGTAGCCAAGGTATTCAAAATTGCAAGTATAACATTAAAAACTATTATTATTTCTGCAGAATTAACAGATACACACAACACTAGGATGAAATACATACTCATTTTAGTTGAATGACGTTATTAATTATTAGTCCTTGAATTTTGACACATTTGAAACATTAATATATTGTTGGAATTTAATATATTGATAATAGTGGTCGTTTAAGTATGATTATAAATGTAGTTATACGTCGTTTTTTGCAGTTTAGCTTTCAAAATATACGTCTTTCCAATCATCGTCCTTCAATTTTCCGTGCCATTCCATTCCTTGTGCCTTCCATTCAAGTCTCTCGCGGCCTCACAACAATTCTTCTTTCAGGAAGTATCCAATTTAGTAATTATTTTGGCCAAATATCAACTATCACCAATGCCTGTAGAATCTTAATGTTTTAACAATAATTGTCTCATTTATTATGTTCTGTAGTCTGCCAGACATAAGATCCATTTGTTATAATACTTTCCATTATTGTCTTGTATATTTTTATTTTGGGTCTCAGTTGAATGCTCCATATAGTGGAAAGTAAGAGTAGGAGACAACAGCCTGATACCAGTTTCCCAGTTAATCCTGTTATATGTGTGCTACCTTTTGTAATAATGACACCAAGGTATTTGTATGGAACTACTACCTCGACATGTATCTATATGTCTCTGCATGTATTTTTGACGACAAAATATTCAGTCCTACTTGGTTTTATTTTTAAGCCTCATTTCTGGTATTTTTCATCTAACTTATTAAGCATACAACACCTGTCATCTTCATCGTCAGCTGTAAGTACCTGATCACCCGTGAAATGAAAGTGAAGAGCATTTAGTCACTGATAGCTCTCCACGTGCTGCGACAGGTGAAACTCCACCATTCTAAACCTGAACTCCTAATCATCCACAAATATGTCTTAACTAAAGTGGGCGCTGTAACACAGCCTTGTCGCAGTCTCTTGGCGACTGGAAGTTTATAGATAGTCTTGAACCTATCATTATACTGTTAGTCAGTGGCAGCTGGTGGTTAAAAACGTGTAGGTGTTGCAAGTGGGTTGGATGGAAAAAAATTGTTTTATTCTCTGAGTAGAAAATGTCCAAGTCTCCTCCTCTCCAAACAATGAACAAGGAAAGCAAAATAATGCAATTTTAGTGTCACACCCACGTAACCACGAATATTTATTGTATGAATCTTTTCTAATTTACGATTAAATATTCTGTTACCTGATGTTACACTTTGATTAAAATTTGAAAGGTCTGGGCGTAGGCCTACCTCTCAATTTCATATTTATGGAATATTTCCGATTATAGTACCAAGCCACGTATTTGATAATAAAATTAGTAATGTATATCTTACCGTCTGTGACTTACAGCAAAATGTATTTTCACGTTAAAATTTACAGGTTTCGGGACCTTGTCCCATCATCAGAATTTAAAATCGTCCTATTATCCCACCGTGCGATGGCATAGATGTCGAATATTTCCAAAAATATTAAATCCACAATATAAATAAAACCAAATAAGAATACACTATACAAATAACGCGCACAACGGTTTCAAGGTGTACACCGTACGGCGACAGACCGCGCACTGGTTCAAATCTAACTCGTATCATAGCAGATACCGCAAAGCAGTAACATACAGGATGTTTGATTTAAAATGCAGCTGATCAGCTGATTCAGTTTTGAATGATCAGCTACATTTTAAATCAAACATCCTGTATGATACTGCTTTGCGGTATCTGCTATGATACGAGTTAGATTTAAACCAGTGCGCAGTCTGTCGCCGTACGGTGTACACCTTGAAACCGTTGTGCGCGCTATTTGTATAGTGTATTCTTATTTTGTTTTATTTATATTGTGGATTTAATATTTTTGGAAATATTCGACAACTATGCCATCCCACGATGGGATAAGAAGACGATTTTAAATTCTGATGATGGTACAAGGTCCGGAAACGTGTAAATTTTAACGTGAAAATACATTTTCTGTAAGTCACAGACGGTAAGATATACATTACCAATTTGATTCTTAATTTCAATTTTTTCGTCAGTAGGACCTAAACTGAACGCCGTTTTCGTTTAGTTTTTCGACAGAATTCATTGCGTCCTACCAGTTAAATATAATAAATATCTTACACTATGACACCTTAATCCTTTATATGTACTATTATTTACATTTGGCGATGAACTGGATTGACACTAACAACGAACTTACAAATTCCGAACTGGCTTAACACATGTTATTTACCAAAAAACAGACTGGTGGCGCCGTGACGTACAAGCGGGGTTTGCAGTTCCTAATCACACCAAGCGAACCTATACCGCTGTAATAGGGATAACCGAGTCTAGCCAGCCAGAGCACTGCTCCGTTGTATTTCGCCATATACAAAGCGCGTCACAGTTGGTGCATGCACCGCGGCAACACCGTGTACTGGACTTTTAATCGGAAAATGATTAACAACGATAATTTAGCTTCAAAACACTATTATTAGTTATGGTTTTATTCATAATTCTACAATCTGAAATACAATTTGAGAATTATTGGTGGTTGTACAACCGTGCAACTTAAGCACGGGCCGCCACTGCTGCTAGTAATGTTGTTCTCTGGTGGTTTAATAGCTTTAACATATACAGCACCGAAACTATTTTTTAATACCATTGGGCACAGCGTATTCAATGCAACACTGTCATATTCCTTCTTGGTGTCTACAAATACTATGACTAAATGGGTTTCTACATTTATTGCCATTCTTTTTTAAAGAAGTTCTTTTAATGTGAAGATATCATGTATACCTAGATAGGTCAGTACAACACCCACTCTGGTAGTCGACATCAACAAATTGGCTTTCGGTTCTTGTTTTGATAATTTTTCCATATAACCTTGAGATGGAGTTGATTAGACGACTATTACTGTTATGCGTAATTTGGAAAGTTATTTATGTTTGTTAACTAATGTAGAAAAGTAAACACTACATGTATTTTTTTCAGCTCTCTAATCTCTTGGAGACTATTCCGACAGAACAAATGGAACTGGAGGATCGTCAGAGTCTGCTGCTTAATGTACACAAGAGGATTACATATCTAGCAGAAAACGAAAGAAAACTTACGAAATGGTTCTATGATGCTACAAGAAACTTTAATTTATAGTATTTTTGATTTTTAAAATCTTAACTTACTTTGAATTTATGCGTGTTTAATTACAAATTACATGTTCTTCTTCTTAACATTACAGCCCAACGTGAGCCTCGTCTTCCGAAACCAATCTGCCTCACTGTCTCCTATCCATTTGCCATCTCGACTTAACTGCTCACATACATTCTTCTGATACCTTCTAGCGCATCATATAAACATCTTATCCTAGGTCGACCCCTCTTTCTCCTTTTATAATCCTGTGTCCTCAGGATTCTATTGACATACGCTGATAACGCTATACGTTCTAGGCGACCTAGCCGTTGTATTCGTTGAGGTTTTACAAACTTTTTGATATCCTCATCTTTCAGTAGCTCATCTATGCCCTGGTTATTTCTTACTCTCTATTCATCAACTTCCTTGGCCCGGACATAAACAAGTGGTACAATCGTTCTTTCTAACCGTCTCAAAGTTTTTTGTTCCTTTTTCCGTAATGATTTCGTCTCAACTCCAACAGAAACAACAGGTCTCATAAGTGTCTTACATATAGGTTCATTTTTGTCTTGTGATTATTAAATTTGCTTCTCGGTAATTTAATGTTAACTTAGAATGCTCTACTTTGTTTTTGAATTCTGGCATGTTTGGTCGTGTACATGCATCCTTCATTATCTATTATATTACACATACATTTGAACTTTTAACCATATGAAATGAATATATGCATTAATTATACAGATTTCTTCTACTTTCTCATGCAGAAATTAGAATGTATTTAGTTTTGCTGATATTTATAGTCAGTTACATTTCAATGGATTTTTTTATTTACGCCGTACGACAACATATACACAATTTATAAATCGACATGAATCAACACAACTTAAGTGTACAGCGAAACGCTGAGAGTTTTATAAATGTTTAATCGATATTCAGTTCTATCGTGCTGTAGACGCTAACAGCGTCTGAATTCAGTTTACGGTGTCCTAATTCAATCAGGTTGTGAACTTGGTGAGCAGCTGGGTATGATGAAACACGTTACACTATATTTGTTATAGAACTTCAACTATTAAATATAACTTCTTTACATGCGTAATCTACCTTTGTTTATTTTTGTAAAGAGTAACATTTAATCGAATATGCTGACACCCAGACACATTAGACACAGTAGATACATAATCTGTTCAGAGACAAAGTCCTCTGCAAAAAGCGCTTGAAGCGATTGATTTCAAAAGTGATTCGATTGATTTTTAGTCACCATCCTTATGGTGTTCAATGTTTGTTTAGCTAAAAGTTTCCCATATCATAAAACTAACCCAGTTATATCATTGCGGTCGGTGCAAAACCTTTGAATGAACAAATCTTTTAAAAAATTTGTTAGTGCAGAGTGAACAAGCAGTGAATACAATTTTTTTTGTAATGGTAAGATACAAGACGTGAATTACTTTTCACAGCACTGCAGTCGTTAACAGACTTTCTTAAAACACTAAACAAATCTGTCCTGTTGAAAGACTGCCCCAAAACATTTTACGCCCATTGCTACAAGTTCTCTCAGACTTAATAATAATAACATATTATTATTTACACGTAATGGGTATTTTCTACTTTCTATATTTTCTCCTCTATCATTGATTCTCGGCTTTTCTTCATTTACGTGCTCAAAAGGAGAAATTAACAATAAACGTTATAGTGCCTTCATATATTTGACGTTTCGACTGTCGGTTTAAAGTATTCTTCTTTCTACAAATAATTATATCTCTGAAAAGATTCTTCGCTAGATACTATTTATTATTTTTCCATTTAAGTTAATAAATGAAAATGAAGTATAATAATAAATACAAAAAAAGTGTTACTTTTCCGGCCTGAATTCAGGAAAGTTTAAATGTCTTCCTTATGGCTGTTGTAACTAATTGTTACCATTTAGAGTTTATATATTTCGAGGACATACATATTCTAAGGAAGAATAGTAGTTTCTTGGGCAGTATGTAATTCTACTAATATCTCTACTGTTTTTGAGTCATGTACATATTGTCAGGAGTACTACAACATTATACAAAATTATAAACGTTTTAATGATAATGTGAGGTATTTATAATATACACACACTTATTGTTTACTAATGGTACCTATAATCTCGATTTTCTATTGTAGTGTATTTATAGTTCATAGCCTAAAGGTAGCATACATACAATTTTGCAATAAAATTTGTATTACTCACATTCTTGAAAACGATCGATTTCTGTCATAGACCATCGTCAGGTTATATACAGCACACTTGCGGTCATAATATCGAAAAATAGTGGCTGTTGTACGATAGCCTTCAGGCTATGATCAATAAGTACACTATAACAGAAAATTATAAACGTTTGCTAATTTTGCAATAGATATACCAGAATCTTTCGAATTTTTGATTTCTCACTTTAATCTAGTGGAATCAAGTGTTGTCTTGAATTATCACCGTATATATTATTTGCTATATACAAAATCAAGAAAATAGAAACTGCCTACAAATATAATTATTTAATAGTAACTCAACTGTTATCACCTTTACATTATTACGGCTTAAGCAATGTGCTGCCTGTTCAGGTTTCAAAGATCCTCCAGCCATCTTTTAGTGGATCTACCCACACACCTGTGTCCTATAGACTTATCTTTCCAGACTCGTTTGGCCAGTCTTGAATGTAACACTTTTTCTAAGCGTTCTTCACAGTATAGTTTATAATCTTTTAGTCTTTAATGCAATCTTGCATGTAAGTGAAAACCGCTAGACAATGTTTTCTAGACAGCCCATTTTAAGTGCAATTCTGTGTAAATATTTGATTCCTTCTGACCCAATATCGAGTTGTTCTCTCAAACATCCAACATACTTCACAATAACATTTTTCTTTCCTACCCTACAATAAAATTGTAAAATTCTTTACAAAAAACTTCTTTCCTTTTACTACTATTTTGAAGTATATCATCTCTGTTGTTTCTATTTTTTCCGTTTAAGGAGAGCTATCCATTCCAAGCTTGCGCTAATTTCTTAACTTAACACACTTGTACCACTGTTGATCCACAGAGATTTCATCAATTTCGAGTATGCTTCTACTCATGGTTGTCATTTCATCTTCTATCTGTGCTTAACAGTTACTTTTATTTTTATCATTCCTCCTAGTTTGTATTTACAATATTCATTTTATTTCTGTCTGACCTAATTTTCTGAGTAGTAACAAAAACGTTAACAGACGGAGACTTATTTAACTTTCGTAAAGTTAAAAACATTGTTTTATTATGCCAGATTTAACAACAACATTTGATTTCTATTATGAATACAAATACAGTTTACATACTTCACCATTATAATCGCTTTTCATTACCGTCTTTACCGTCGCGTTTTTACGATTAAATCTTTGCGAAAATGTACGTGTAACTTAACTTATTTTTAATTGTTTTCTACTTGTTACTAATAAATAAATAATTTTGATTTATTTTTTTAGTTAATATATATCAACTACTTATTTAAGAAAATGCATTATTGATAATATAAATACCTTATCTTTGATCTTTGAGGACGAAGAACCGAAAATTCTCAGCACAGCAGACGCTATTGAGAGGAAAGATGATTTCAAACATCAGTTACAAAAGTCGAATAATAAATTGTCGTGGATTTTTGAATATATTAGCCACATGATTGGACAAACTTTTGTCAATCAGATACACAGCCAGAGATGACTCTATAACTATAGATAGTTAGCGTAATTCAACGAATTTATTATGGATTGACAGCTGGGATTGTCTTCCCAAGAGACAATACATATTCCTGAACTTTAGATTAAACTCCTGCTTTCCCTTTTTCACGTGCTCCTTCCATTTAAGTTTTGCGTCTAATGTAATTCCTAAGCATGTAGATCAAAAATAATAAATTAAAAAATATAATCCGAGTTTTATTTAAACTTGACCATTCATATTTTTTTCTTTTTTAAGATCCATGTAGACACAGAACACATAGAAATGAGAAGTCGCACATCAAAAAACAAAAGCTTACATCTTTTTAAGAAATCTATCCTTTGTTGGCCATAAATCTGAAATTAACTGAAACAAAATTATTTGAGTTTCATATTTGTTTCCTCAGATTACAGTAGACAATAAAACATACATTTGCCTACAAAATAATTTACTGTATTTGAAAAATTGTAATTTAAATTGTCCGATTTAGACAATTTTTTGTAAAAACAATTTTAATTTAAAATTTACTAATGTAATTAGTCGTAATATATATTTTACTGTATTGTCAAAGAATTAGTAAATTGAACACTATGTGTTTATGTCATGCTTTTACGATTCTAGGCAAAATTTATGAATTAATTAATTCTCTGCACAAATTTATGACTATAGAGTTTTTCTTGTTGCGTGATACAATGTTCCTTGTTCATTTAAACAATATTGCAGGTTCATGTTCTTGTTTTAACCACCATATTAAAATTATCAAGTTTTGCGTATCAACTTTATTAAAAACACACAGTAAATATTACGTATCACATTACAGTCTATACATATGTACAATATTGTTAACTATGTTCGGAGCATATTTTCCATACCAGTGTGTACAGCTCTTGAAAAATGAAATTTTATTAACTTTCCCAATTGACAAAAATAGATTAAACTTTTATCATGCCTGGACGAGTACACATGAGTCGTACAGTAGTACCATATTTCTCTGTTTTCCTACTCGAGTAAATAATTTTTATTTGTATATATCTGATGTTCATCAGCTTTCAACACTTCAAACTGATTTAATTGATTTTTGAATGTTGAATTTATTAATTTTCTCTCTTGATTATATCTGGATTACTATAAAAACATTTGTAATTTACAAAATAAAAAATATATATTTATTAAATTTTTTTTTAATAATAAATTTTTCAGTGAAGGTTTAGTGAGAATCGGTCAAACATAACACAAATTTTAACTTATTTTCGTCGACGTTTCGACAATGTTTATTTTCATCATCAGGGCTTGTGTGCGAATACAAAAGAAATGTCAAAACACAACAGAAAAAAGATTATTTGGGTGAACGTGTTCGCGTATGTGAGTGTCTGTGCGTGTGTGTGATGATGACAATAAACATTGTCGAAACGCCGACGCAAATAAGTTAAAATTTGTGTTATTCTTGACCGATCCTCACTAACCCTTCACTGAAAAATTCATTGATTGACGGTCACTACGAATTTAAGGATTTAATTAATAATAATATAAAATAACAAGCAAAATTGGAGCATACATAAAATATACTTAATTTTAATACAAAATAATAATTATATTGTTACTGTATTCCATTGTAGTAGCAATAAATCAGTTAAACGAAATAAGGAAACGTTTCGTGTAAAATATCAATATTTATATTAATATCAATGTTGATATATATATATATATATATATATATATATATATTATAACGTGACCAAATCTCATTGATTTGGAGTTATATGTTAAGGGTTACTATATAAATGTTTAAACAAATTTAAAACGTTGAAACTCAATTCTTATTATGTAGCGTGCATCTTAACGCATTGTACAGAGCCACACGAAAATGCCGGCTGCCGTTACGTAACTCACACACACTATAAACCAATAGAGCCACGCCCAAACGTTCAATTATTAATATTTCGGAAACCGGTAAATTCAGGAAAATTCTAAAATAGCCAAAATGTTTGCCGAAATATTAATAATAGGGTGTGCGAATTTTATTTAATGTAATTAAACATTAAGGGAGATAATTTATTTTATGTTAATAACTTCCTTAGTAATTGAGCTACATAGAAGAGCTTTTAATATGTCATTGTCATAAGAATTTACAACCAAATGTATCTTTATAATTAGCATAACTTGGCTTGCAGCCAAGATAATCGCAATATAAATTGCGACCGGACGTCCGCACCGGCAATGAAAATCCGGTGTTTTAAGAATATTAAAAATAATATAAATTCTCAGTCTGTGGGAATCAGTTTTATTCTCACGGAATGGGGTGACCACAAAATTTCAGTAGAATGGAGAGTGTGTCAGCCAATCAAATCATTCAAAGAAATTGGAACGAACGCGGAGTTTTTCGGCTGATAGAACACTCCACTGCCAGTACTCAAGAGGAACACACGTACATCTTCAATCGTCTCAGTAACACACATTTTGTGAAGATACATCTGAGAAGACTCGAGGTGTCAACACGCATTATTACGATCATCTTATTCAAACAGATCAACTGTAACGACTCGTAATAATAGCGACTCTTCAAGATACTCTTTCTTATCATCAAACAAACGTATCGCGCAATCTATTAACTGTTGGCGTACGCACGCAAGAGATCAACTACACTACAAGAAACTACTTCAAGAGTACGACAGAAGAGGCCGTCTATATCCAGTGGTACGAGCAGAACAACTGAGAGCAGAGCGACAACCCGTGACGAGACACACACGCCGAAGTGGAACGTGAATCGAACGAGGAGCTTGACGCAGTTGTGGCAGCTAAAACTACAGACGTAAAACCATCACCAGTTGCAGATGGAGCAGAGTGTTGCTGATTCCCGAACTCATCGCCAAAATCCAGGACGCTCAGTAGATCGTCGTCTCTAGCAGATTGGACCAGGACAGCGAGGGATTCCCGGAGCATATCTACATCCTCTTCATAACCAGGGAAGTCAAAATCAAATTATTCACATCTCAAAAGAACAATTTTTCCTTTTTTTAAAATCATTGTAAAACAAATAATTCAGTTGCCATTAAATCAAAGACTCTAAATTAATAAGTAATATTCAATTGTGATAATCTGTATAGCATGTACGAATAACTAATAAGCCCTAGCTAAGAATTAGATATTAGATAAAAAGAAAAGCGCTATACAAATCTTATTAGAGCATTAATTGATTGCTTATACTGCAGTATACAAGAGTCAAATTACTAGAAATAAAGCCACGTTGAACTAGATTCACGGCTAGTTCATTTCAGAATATTTGCAAGAATTTTAGAGTATTTGAAATCATTTTAAATTCATAATTGCAAATTAAATAAAATAAAATTAAATTCATTAATCAAATTATTTAAAATTAACTTATTTGAAATCAAGTAAAATACAATTAATACAATTTGAAATAATAAGCTCTTTTGCTGAAGAATACTAACCATTCAGAAAATATCATACTAAATTTTATTTACTGTTTTAGTTAGTAAGAATTATTGTAACTGTAAGTTTTTTTATTCTTATGTGTGTTTAGTATAATAAACCCCTATTTTTATTACCCTACACTGTATTTTTATTACTGTACTACGGAGCCTGCCAAACTCACAAAATTCTTTACAATAATTATAACAATATTAGTGGTTCGTTGTTGTACACTCGAGTTAACCTACTTGCGAATTCAAATCCAAAATCCACACGCCCATAGTCGGAAGAATCCGCAAGAACGGACAGCAGGTAGGTGCTCATTAAGCACAGAAAACATTACATTGCAAAAACAACAACTCTATTCACATTTATATATTGTTATAATATATATATATATATATATATATATCAATATTTTAAATAAAGTTAATTAATAATTGTTGAAAACACAATGCCTTATGCAGAAAATTCTTTAATACTTCCTTTGAATTAAGGAGCAGTCCCCAACCATTTTAGGTTTAGTCTATTTGTTTAGTCTAAGTTTACTCTATGTTTAGTTTATTACCTAAAAGGACTGCACAAAGCTATTGGAGATAAAATACATAAATTTAAAGACACGAATCTTTGAAAAAGGAGATGAGTATATACGTAGAATAAATGTATTAAATAATATAATATCGTTTCGACGGTCTACTTGATCGTAGTACGTACAGTGGAAACAAAATACAAGACACCAATTAATTCATTAAACACCATATTTATTTTTCACAGTTAAACATTTCATATTTAACAACACAGTCTCTTACAGCAAATCAAATAAAAATTGTTCACACGCAATAAAATGCCAAATAATATTAAACACAACTGTATTACAATTATACCGCCCGATTATAAAACGCAACACTTCACTAATAACCACTTGAACGCACACAGTAATATCGCCCGATAATAACTCAAACCGCACTGTAAATATATGGCAACTATAACTGAAACTAAAGACGCTGACGCCTTGTACAACGCTCACAGACCAGAAGATTCCAAACTATGCCTTATTTCTAAACTACGACTTAATTAATTGCGGCCTTGACACAATCCGCGCCGCTGGCGGCTTCCAGAGAAGTCTCGCGAGCACAAGTTGACATCACATACGCAAGCAACATTAAAGCTGGATTCCAATGGATCGTTTAACAAATACGTAGATTGTTCTGTGATGTCGTAACAATATTCATTTTTAGTAAGCACAGGATGACCTTTACACCGAAAATATAACTAGAATAACAGTTAAAAGAGGCGAGGAAAAATAATTTTGCATTAGGCCTATTGATTATACAGAAGACAGAGATAGCGTTTTCGTAGTTCCTTATCTCGTAGAATGTAAAATAAATACAATTTAATACTTAGTTCTTGTTTTAAAATCTTTGTTTTGCATTTATAATAACGTACATAAAATAAAAATTGCGCATCTTTGCTGACGAACAAAGGGAATAAAATGCAAGTAGATTTATTTTTTAAATTTTACTTGAAAATAAACATGGACAGGCCTGAAAGTATAAGAACTTTAAGGAAGAACTTATTCAGTCAAACAGTGTCAAATCAATCATGCGAAGTTATTTCATTGACTGCATTAAGTAATTATACAATAACTTATATTCGTTTAGATTGTGTAGACATTCAAACTATGGCAGGTATACAGGTATTATTGTCTACAATATTGTACGGCGCAAATTTTCTAATAATAAAAGACAAAACAACATGAATGGAACCTTACGGCGCTTTTTTCAATATGCAAAATACTGAATATCATTATGAATATGATAATGATATGATATCATTATGAATACTGATATATAAAAAATTAAAATTTGGATAATTATTACAGATTTAGTATACTAAAAATTAGATTAATAAAAAGAAGAATTGTGTTACGGGTAGTATGACTAGGCCTACTTACTCCAACTGGTGAATAAACTCAGTATTCATTATCGTACCTATATTTTTAACTTACCGTATAACTGAACAAGGTCAACTTATGTAGGCTTATATAGTTTTGCTCACGACATTTAGTGAAGTAGATTTACAAGAAGTAAACGCAACGTCTACAAACGTTTGATAATTCATAGCGTTTATACATTCAACTCTAATACAAACATAATTTACTTAATCGCTTTGTTCAGTAGAATTTTATCTTACACTGAAGAAAACGGTAAGTGTCAATAATGTCTTTAAAATCCAAGTTTCCTTATAAATTTAGTGTATCGTTGAAATGATGGTAACGTTACATTTGTTTTTAAGCAGAAGTTCAATGTAAAATCATCATAAGTTATTAAAATTACACATTATGACTTGCAGTTAATACATTTTACACTGATTATCAGCGCTAACAGAAAACATTCATGACGTGGAATTGATCCACAAAAAGTTTGGTTAGTGATATTTATGGAATCTGACAATTTGCAAAAAAAAACAATTTTACAGCTTATTCGCGTCTCACAATAATCCAAAATCAATTTATAAACCAACAATTTTTATATTTACTAACAAATATTATAGTGATTTACAATGTTGGAGAATATAAAATTAAGCAAAATCCATTACGTACTGCTTGACTGTCATTAATAAATGTAAACTAATCAGGTTATTACGTCATGGACCTTCAACAAGTCGCTAAATATTTCTCATATTAAAAACGGTAAACATTTCCACTGCGACACGTTATCTGTAGTAAAGACGTGAGTACGATCATTTCTTTCTACATCATACTATTGATTTATTATACGTTGACGAAATGGTGAGAGGATGGAAATCCAAAGTGACTTCCGGAACACAGCTTAACAAATCAATTTGTATGGGTTCCCTACTATATGTGGATGACATAATTCTTATTCAAAAAAATTAAGATAGTTTACAAAGAGCTGTGTTTCAATTACAAGAAATGGCAAGAAATTACTCACTGACAATGTCAATAAGAAAGATCAAAACCGTGGCCTTTAAAGGTAAATATTTAGTGAGTAATAAGATAGTTATAAACAAGTGACCCGTTTCAAATATCTCGGTTGCGCAGTAACCTATACATCTGAATATGATATAAGAGATAAAACAAATAAATTTAGGAATATTTATGGTACGATTCAAAGAAATCTTAGAAATAAAGCAAGACACAGCACAAGGATTAAATTTTATAAGACAATTGCAATACCCACGTTGGTTTATGAGAGTGAGGCGTGGGTCGCGACAAAAAAGGAATCTGACAAAATTCCGAGTGCTGAAATGCAGTTCATTTGAAATACATTGCAAGATAGAATAAGGAATGAAGATATCAAAACAGAACTCGAACTAAAGGACATAAGTGAAATTATTTCCATTTACAGAAGACAATGGTAGTGTCATCTGCAAAGGATAACAGAGGATCGATTGCCGAAAGCGGAACTGAACTATAAAGCCACTGATAGAAGAGACATGGGTCGTAAGAGGATAAGATGGGTGCCAGAACTGGTTTATGTGACATAATTCTTGCAGAGAAGAAGAAGAAGAAGAAGAAGAAGAAGAAGAAGAAGAAGAAGAAGAAGAAGAAGACTATCGATTTATGTTGCTTTCTCGGTTGCCGTAAGAATATTTTTTAAAATGCACTGATATTGTTGTACGTACAGTAGTGTGTCAGAGTTAACTTTCTAAACACGTCAGCACACTTACAAACTAAAGACAAAGTTTGTTCGTATTTGCGTGATAAGACACGGGTAGTAGTCCCTGATTACGTGAGAGAAAAGTTTACTTACTACAGTTTACTCAATTTGACAGTGTGTGTGTGTGTGTGTGTGTTCTACGAGTATTTTACTTTAAAAGACAAAGTTTTCTTCAAAAACGTCCTTGCGAAAACGTGTACACTCTACTAAACCTCTTCAAAGACGAACTATTTATTCAATTATCGGATTGAAATAATTCATCGGATTGTGTTAATTTGTTAAGCGGTCCACAAACGTTCACTTTCACTGCTCAGTTAACTGCCCTAAATAACTGTGTAAAACCTGTTCAATGAATTGAACCGGAAGTGTAGGGGCACGTCAGTTGTTTCCTCAGTTTCGTCAGTTTCGTTGGGTCCGGACAAACACGTCATCACAAACAGAATTATCACTGTTGCACACCACTATAGAAAAATATTCCGTTTAGCGTTTTCAAGCTTCACAGCTCATTGTCAGATCGGAAATTTCCGATTTCCGTATTGACGATGAGCTGAGAAGCTTGAAAGCGCTAATCGGAATAATTTTCTATAGTGGTGTGCAACAGTAACAATTCTGTTTGTAATTACAACCACTAACAAAACTTTCTTAATTAAACACACCGTCAGTTGAAGTTGCGTTTTTCCCTAATCATTAACTTTTTTCCGTCTTTTCAAAGAGCGGATCGGAGTATGATAATTATTTTCACAACACTGTCACGCGTCACGTCAGACTTAATAACTTTCAATTTTTTGATCAATACGTCGTATGCAGCAATTTTTTGAACCGGTTACAATATGAAGAGTCAAATATATTGCAACTTACCGTCTGCGGCATCCAGAAACAACGTCTTCACAAAGTTGACATGTTTCGGGACACGTTGTCCCATCATCAGAACTTAAAATAATCATGTATCATTTAAGTTGATACATTTGTCAATTAATTAAAATATTAAAATTCAACATGAAATAAATAATTTAAAACAATATAAATACGTAAATGTCTAAAAGCGAGCGCGAACGTTTAACGATGTACATCGTACGGAGATTGACCGCGCACTGAATTACGTTTTGCTCCCACCACGACAATCGTTGCCGCAGACGGTAAGTTGCAATATATTTGATTGAACAACACGTGGCTTGGTACTAAATATTTGGAATTATTCCTTTTAAACAATATGAAGAGATTTCGATATCCCACGTTTCGATATCCTCGGGAAGCGACCGATAGGTTTCAATTAATGTGAAGAGGGTTTCTTTATTCGATGAGGCTCTGGTGATACCCGAGTGTCAACTGAGCAAACTATACGTTTAAGTGAGTGAACTGTGCACTTTATCGTTGCAAAGGAGGGTCCAGTAGCGCAGGCCTGCTAACTGCGTAAACACCTGCCTAAACTGTGCAGTGCACACAGTTTATCGCTCAGACATGACGTCACACGTGAACAACTACGTAATAAACTGATAGTGTGTGGGTCCCTTTACACGTTAAACTACGTGTAAGAATTCTACGTATAATAACTACGTACAATCACGTATGAATACGTACAGCACATGTACTACTTAATGCTTATGTGTAAATGTTGGTGACCGAGGGAATAGGAAACAAAGTGACAGAATGTCACAGTAAAGTCTTCACTGAATAAACTCAGTATCCACTTTTGCAAAAATCAGAGATATTTTGAACGACGTGATTTAGAATCATTTCAGCAAATGTTTCTAGTTTGTGTTATACTTTGTTGTTGTTAACTTTACTTATTGCGGTCATGTGACAAAAAAACCCAATTTACTTAGAAGCCTTACAATTTTTGAAACTCGCTGTGGTTCGTCTAGTTTTCTTGTCCGAAGAACTAGGTCTTCGCCTACTGTGTAACAGAATGAAACTCACTTCAACTGTCTTCATATTACTACTACTAATTCCAGTCTCTCTCTGTTGAGCTTTCCTATCTCTCGACGAAACTACGGCAACGGACTCTATTTTGGATGAGGACCCTGAGCTCTCCAAACGACTGGGGGGAGTCGTTTTCCTTTCCTTTCCTCCTTCCATATCAACATTTCTCCTCGACGAGATTCTTGATCTTCCACGTCTTCTTCTTTCCTGAGGATTCCAAAAGAGGGTTTGCCGCTCGTTTGCATTTTGGTTTTCCGCAAGCCACCTCCGTTTTCTCCTATTGATCTGGGGGTATCAATGGGTTCCTCGTTTGTTCTCCTCCAGAGGTCTTTATTTGAAACAGAGTTTGGCCAGAAAATTTGTAGTAATTTCCTCAGGCACCTGTTGATGAAGACCCGCAGACACTTGGTAATTTCCATTGTTACATTCCAATTCTTGCTCCCACCCAACAAAACAGCTTTGACATTGGTCCTGAAGATGCGTAGCGTTGTTGATGTTGATATGTCTCTTGATTTCTAAACTGGGTACAGTTGTATGAAGGCCTCATTAGCTTCGCTAATTCTTGTTTTACCATCTGCAACTGATACGTCTCTTTTTGTAATCACGCTACCAAGGTAAGTAAATTCTGCTATTTCTTCTATGTTTTCTTCTTGCACCTTTAGTAACTTGTGACCTTTTATGCTAATGTTTTCGAAACGTTTATCTTAAGTCCAACCACTGTGCTTTCTTTTTGAGATCTTTCAGTTTCCCTTCCATACCACTGTATGTCTTCGAGAGCAAGGAGATATAGTCTCACAGTCCACATATAACCTACAAATTCTAGCAACATAGACCCAATAAAATTGTTATTTTTAAAAATTATATACTAGTTTTGTTTCAGCTTGTTAAAATTCATATTAATAATTGTTCTTATTTCTCAGTTTTTTAAATTTGTTTTGATATCATCGTATGGGGTTTTTTAATAAAGCACGGACATAATACTTTAATAATAATAATAATTGCACGTTGGATCTGTTTAACCAGTGCAGGGATCTAATTCTGCATAAACGGACTATGTGATGTAGCTTCAATTCCGTTCAGTGATTGTGGATTACAATTACCACACCATGCTTCATAGGTCGTGAGGATTCAATTAGTTTTCTAACTGAGGCTGAGTGTACGCTCAGGCCGGGTCCAAGATTTGCCTCTCACAGATGGATTGCTGCCGAGGGAGTTAATAAGGTGTTATTGGAACACCCTGGAAGCGGGCAGAGTGGCGATATCGCTACGGTAGAACTTTCGCGAAAGTGTCCATATAATGGCGTGCAGGGAACTGTCATGCAGGAATTCTCGGATAATTTTATTTGATGTCAGGTAGTGAGCTGTGCACGCCGAGCGCGATCCTCATACGAGGAGAGACTGAAGCTTTCGCTTATGGGTTTTCGCCAAGCGGAGACCTACGAGTACCGCGTAGGTAACCATCGGCTCCATACACGTGGTGACGATGAGTTTCCCTAAGCGGCGGTTGGATGACGCTGCTACTGTGACGTCTCGAGAACCCAGCGCTACCTATTGGCCAATTTAATTAGCTAGTTTTTGGCACCAGGCAGTGTTATATATTTCCTTCCTAAAAATGTTATTACGTTTTTCCTTTAGTTACACGAATTGTTTAAAAAAAATTCATATATATTTTACGATATACTGTTACAATCGTAAATTCTGGTTGTAATTATGTTACAATCGTATGTTACTCTGTAATTCTGGTTGTATACATTGTGACGACAGAACTCACTCGAAGAGTTGAGAGCATCCTTCCTCCCGTTTCTCAGCTACACGAACAGGTGTAGAGTTTCAGTCAAGGCCCCACCCAAGTAGCTTCGAGATTGTTCTGGAGCGCACTTAAAAATACGCATTATTCTGGTACACCGAAGTAAGGATAGAAAGTTATTCTGGAACGTATGCACTACCTATATAACCCAAAGCAGCTGGCTTTGTCAGTCCGTTAATTTGAGCGTTTTTTTTTTTTGGTGCGGGTCTAGTCATTAGTGAAAAGTGATCCTTGTTTTATAAGTATTGAGGAACTCTTAATAGGTGACATTATTATAGCAAGTGGACAAATTTAACTTGAATAATTAAACGAGATGATCACAAATTGTTATTTGTTACTAATTAAAGCTGGTAATTAGTGACTTCATTGTTGTCTTTGTTTTGTTTCCGCAATACCATATGAAGATCAGTGAGACGGTCGTAACGATATATTCACTGTGACAGAGAGCTGTATGTTTGTGTGTGAGTGAGAAAGTGCGAGAGAGACGGTAGTGAGAGGGAGAGATAGTGTGTGAGTGAATTATTGATTTGATTATACAGCAAATAATCTCGAGTTCTAAATAGATGTAAATTAGCAAAATAAAATACAATAAAATAAATTATATAATAACTTTGCACAGATATAGATATAAGTATTGTATCAAACTTATAATAAATATAAATAAATAACAATAAGTGACCAAACAAACAATAAACAAACACACACACATTCATTTAAAGATATCCTCATACCTCATATATATAAAGAGTTGTTAAAATTTTTTAAGGAAAAGGATGGATTTTAATTCAAGGCAACAATATTGTTACGACGGTCTAACTGATCGTCGCATGGTACAGTGCGAAACAAAATACAAGACACCAATTAAGTCACTAATCACCAGCTTTTAATTATCACAGTTAAACAGTTTGTAATCAACAAGATAGTCTCTTACAAAAAATAAAATAAAAATTGTTCACACTCAATAAAATGTCAACTAACATAAAACACAATTGTATTACAATTGTCCCGCACGATTATAAAACACATAACACTTCGCCACAACACTTCGAACCGCACTGTGCAAATCGCCACTCAAACGCACTGTGTAATCGCCCGACAATAACCGAAAACTAAGCAGCAGGTATGGGCTATTTATAGTCTGCAGGGTTCTATAATATGCGTCCTTAACAAGCCATCGAAAATTCTAGAGGGCACTTCAGCGTCACCTTCGCAGAAACACGCACCGTTGGGCTGATTGAGAGGCTTCTAGAACGACACCATCGAACGCACGAGACGTTCCGCATTACGTAATACTGCCGCGCATGTCAAGCGTCACGTACGCGTTACAGCTGCGGGAATATAGTAGACCAATGTTCTACAATGTACCACAGCGTTCCGTAATGGTGTAACATTTCTCTGCATTACGTAACAATATGGATTTTTCTCTGCCACATTGTTTAACATCAGCTGATTTGACTGTACTTATATATGTGGTGGTAATATAATTAAAATTGTTAATATTATGGGTAATGATGGCAGTGGTGGTTCCTAAAATTAAGTTAAATATAGAAATACGTTAAAATATTAAAATTTTAATGTTAATATAAACATATTGTTTAGGATAGTAAGCTATGAAAATATAGACGCATAAGTGGCACGATTCATAGGTACCTGAAAAATAAAACACAGAAGGATACCCCGAATGAAATGTTATAAATAAACTGTGACTGTCCCCGCATTCCTGTATTCTAGTGAGACATGAACTCTTGGTAAAAGGGACGTACAGAAGATTGACCCAGCTGAAATGAAATTTGTAAGAAGGACGCAAGGTTGTTCTCTCCTGGATCGGCAAAGGGACGAGGATATTAGACGCGAAGTAACCATTGTATTGTTGCACTAAAATACTGAAGACCACAGAAGGAGATGGTGTGAACACTTGAACACCATGCCTGATATCCGTTTATCCGTGGCTGTCTTGGGTTATCACCCTACTGGGAAAAGAGGTGTCGTTAGACCGAGGAGGAGATGGGTTTCGGGACAGGCCTAGGGCCTAATCGTTGGAGTAGTAAAGCTGATGATGACGTTAATATAAATATGATAAACGCTGACAGACGTATGCAGCATTACACTGCATATGAATGTGAAACATAAGTAATGCTGGTTTATGGTTTGAAATAATTAAAAATGTAGCAGACACGTCCGTTTTTGCTGCGTGTATTATGATCGTAGGGAATCACAAAACAAACGATTTTATTAGTTGTATTTAAAAAGCATAATAACAAATTGTATTTTTTTTTTACTGCCTTAGAAGTTGCACATTTATAAATGTCAGCAGTATACACGTTAAAACATATTATTATTATTTTCATGCAGTACGGTGTCCCGTGAAAGCCGCTTAAGGAATATAAGGTGAACTTTCTATGTTGTTTTTGTGGTAAATACTGTATATATTTAAATTTTAAACTAGAGATTATAAACGTCCATAGAGTCAATGGAAATCCTAGTAATTTCCAAGCATTACATCTGCAGCATACAAAAGCGTTCAAGAACGTTAAGCGATTACAAAGCGTAATGAAATCGCAACAGGAAACGTATTCCTTGCTGCAAAAGTGATTGCTTTGCTACGTGATTAATTTTTCAGAATCCTGCTGTGACGTAATGTTCCTCAGCGCAATCCACACTGCAAAGAGGCGACTCCAAGATGTTAACGGAATGCTATTCGTCTTTACGATTATGAGCCTGTTGATACAAAATTGACTTACTTTTGAGTCTTGCCAATAAGGATAATATTTTAGCAACATACGCAGTTTATAATCAGTTGCGTACAATAGACAAAAAATTTGCTAAATGTGGCCTTTTTGTACTGTTAAATTATATGAGGCTAGAGACTAGTCTCAATTTTACTGACATTTAATATTCTGTTTTTTATTAATTTCTCATTGTATTGATATCGGCAAACAGAAAACAAAAAATTCATGTTACAAACAAATTCCATTTCTTATTAATAAAAGTTAAACAGTATGTAAATTTTTAATGACAAAAGGAAATAAAACTGTTGCACACCACTATGGAAAAAGTATTCCGATTAGCGCTTTCAAGCTTCAAAACTCATCATCAGATCGTAAATATGTAAGATTCTATAGTAAATATAATTATTTACTGCCAACACGGAACACAAAGTTTCTTATGGGAAAACACGTACCGGTAAAGGTTTTTCCTTATAGCCTTAACCGGTTTTCGCTTTTAAAAAGCTTCTTCAGGGGCTGCCGCTGGGAGCACTCTCCGTCTTTTTGTTGGCGCCCGACGGTATCGAGTTTTGAAAGATCGATATTGTGTGTGTGGGGTGTGATATGATCGAATAATGCGTGTGATTTGAATTGTGTTTGTTCGTTTAGGATGTCGTTTTTATGTGTTTGTGTGTGTTTGTATATTTCCAATTGTTCAAGACTGTCTACTTTTCGGCCCTTTGTGTGTACGTGTAGAATGTCCATGTTATTGTCGACGTTTTTGTATGTGTGATTTGCTTCAATGAGGTGGTTTGCAAAGGTGGATTCTGTAGTGTAGTGGAGTGCCTTTGTGTATTCAATGTATCTTTGTTTGACCTTACGTCCTATCTGGCCTATGTAGAACTTGTTGCAGTATGAGCAATATAGTTTGTAAACACCAGGTAGATCAAATTTGTTTTGTGGTTTGTGTGTGTGCTTTGAGAGTGTGTGTTCTGTTTTGTTGGTAGTTTTGTATGCAATTCTGCATCCTGCTTTTCTGAATTTTAATGCAGAAAGTTGTGTTAGTGGTTGAAATCACAAGCAGAATGATCACTGTTGCACACCATTATATAAAAATTATCCCGATTAGCGCTTTCAAGATTCACAGCTCATCGTCAGATCGGAATTGGATCTGACGATTCCGATCTGACGATGAGCTGTGAATCTTGAAAGCGCTAATCGGGATAATTTTTATATAGTGGTGTGCAACAGTGATCATTCTGCTTGTTTTCTGAATTTGTGGACTATTTTTTCAGTGTGGTTATTGCTGTATCTTAGTGTTATGAACTTGTTGTTTTTCGTCTTTGTCTGTTGTTTGTTTTGTGTTTTGTGTAAGAGTTTATTGAATATTGTTCTGTCGTATCCGTTGGATTTTGCTAGATATTTTATCGCGTTTAGTTGTCTTTGTAGTCTTCCATTTTCATCTAGTGGGATGTTGTTAAGTCTATGTATCATAGTTCTGAAGGCAACTAGTTTGTGTTGTGTTGAGTGATTGGAGGAATTGTGTATTAGTGTGTCAGTTGTAGTCGGTTTTCTGTATATACTGAATTTGTGCCTGTGTTCAAGTTTTGTGATGGAGAGGTCTAAGAAGTTTATGCTATTTTTGTGTTTATATTCGGCAGTAAAGGTTATCTAGTATAGTAGTGTGCAACAGTGTTATTTTTGTTTGTGATTATAACCACTAACAGAAGTTTATTAAAACAAATTTTGTAATTATTATGAA
The DNA here is from genome assembly GCA_034769895.1 of Magicicada septendecula. Lineage (NCBI taxonomy): Eukaryota > Metazoa > Arthropoda > Insecta > Hemiptera > Cicadidae > Magicicada > Magicicada septendecula. The sequence goes on along the minus strand of CM068373.1, from coordinate 25,268,180 downwards.
ATTTTTTGAAACTCAAATATTAAGCGCATGCTATTAAGAAAAGGAGCATACAATAAATGTTACGAAAAAAAACATGGGTAGTGACTCCAGCATAACAGAAATATTAACCGTCAGCATTGACATTCCAAATTTTCATTACGAAAGGGTATCACCTACACTGTTGTGGCTCCAGTTGTTATAGCGGCCAGAACGCGCGATTCATGTCGCGTGGTCGTGGGTTCAATTCCGGCCGGCGGCTTCGTACGGCGTGCACTCAGCGTCGTGAAGCAGAACTGAGTAGCCGACTGAGATAACAGCGGCGCCTCCTGGCTGTGAATACCGCTACTAGCGGCTGGCGACGCGTTGTACTAGCCACTCAACTATCACACTATACAGAAAAGCCGCGCGATATGCCTTGGTACTTTACGGGCTGTTGAGCACAGGTTTGTTTATTTATTTCATCACTTGCACTGACACTTCTTGCGGTTTAAAAGGTTAAAGGCTACAAAACTTCACAACTAACAATTGATAAATGTATTTTTGTTCGCCACTTGAAGAGATGTAATTATGGTTTATTCAATGGGATAAAAAAGGTAAAACGTTTGTAGTAAATTAATTAATTTTTGTGTGGTGGGAATACATTTTCAGCGAATCCATTTGAAATAAAATGTAATCAAAATACTTTATAGTGAAAGTTTAGGACGTAATATTAATTAATTGTAAGTATACAGAAGGTCCATGACGTAGTCCAAATCATTCCTATTCGTAAATGTAGTCCTACGCTGTTGTCTGTATAAAAACGCACTGTGCTCTCATTGCCAGTTACACCGGGTTAACTGCAAAACAGTAAATAAAGTTAGAGTGTTCCAAATCTTCACTTTATAAACTACTGTATTAACTTCGTATAACACAAATCATTCAATCACAAATCAGTAGTGGCTTTAGTAGATCATAAAACATAAACGTGAAGACGAATTCACTGTTTGTTTCCTCACAAATTTCCCCACTGTTTTTGTTTTGTTTATTTCTTTTCGCGGCTTTATAGGATCGTAAATAAGTTTCAGTTGACAGCTCTAAAGTTGACAAATGGTCTGACGAAAAATTTTTCGCCACGCTTTTTCTGTGATTTATTTTTTTCTGTGTGTGTGTGTGCGTGCGCGCGCGCGCGCGCTCTTGCGGTTATTTAAATGAATTGTGGTGACAACGTAAAGACATCACCTATATGATAAAACAATTGACAAAATATCTTAATAAGGGACATAAAACAAGTAAAACCGTTATTTCATATACATTTTTAAAACTGTAATTTGTAATAATATATGTATTTATGAGTGTGAGAAGATTATTATTATTATCTAAGATCTGAAGGAAGGGAAGAAGAAGAAACCCGCGTTTTCCCTTGATGAAAAGCAAAATATCTACTGTGTGTGATTAGCCTAAAAAAGACGTGACGTCTTAACGAGTGGGTGTCCCACACCCCAGGGATTTACTGTCACAGGTATTCAAGTAGTATGGGTGTGAACTTCTGTTTTGACAACCTATTCTACTTTGTGAACAAACAAAAAATTACACAGCTGTTGTAAATGATATTCTCTGAATTTTTTAGAGGATGGTTAGTGAGGATCGGTCAAAAATAACACAAATTTTAACTATATTGCGTCGACGTTTCTACAATGTTTGTTGTCATCTTCAGGACCTGTGTATGAAATACACACAGAAATGTCAAACACAACGGAACAATTAAATATTTGGGTGAACGTGTTCGTGTAGGCCTGTGTGAGTGTGTGCGTGCGTATGTATGTATCATTGTATATGTGAAGACTAATGATAGTTTGTTTACATCTTCCAATTATCTTTAAGAAAACGAGCAAATTATATATTAAGTTCTGTCATACTATAATTTGCTCGTTTTCTTAAAGATAATTGGAAGATGTAAACAAACTATCATAAGTCTTCACATATACAATGAACATACATACGCACGCACACACTCACATACACGAATACGTTCACCCAAATATTTAATTGTTCCGTTGTGTTTCACATTTCTTTCGTATTTCATACACAGGTCCTGAAGATAACAACAAACACTGTCGAAACGTCGACGCAAAATAGTTAAAATTTGTGTTATTTTTTACCGATCCTCACTAACCATCCACTAAAAAATTCATTGATTGACGGTCACTACAAATATAAGGATATTCTCTGACTTGTATTTCTTTCAACTGCCGCACTAACATGAGCTGTGTCGATTTATTAACTAACTTGACCTAATGTTTCTCTATCTTATCTTGTTGGAGAGCCTTCAGTAATTGTAACAAGAATCGGTCAGTATTAATATTTCAGAATGTGCGATGCATCAAAGATTCGACATTAGTTGTCCTGTCACAAGTATTCCTTCACTTTCGACCCTACCGTATGGCCGTAAAATTTACGGGCGCGTGATTTCACTCAAAAAGCGGACGCCCGTAAATTTTACGTTTGTCACTTCACGCGCGCTTAATGGCATTTCTACGAAACATTTACGGGCTTCTGATGATTGTTATTGCAAACGGGACTTTGTAGTTGCCAACTGAGTACACAGATAGCAGCATAATCAGTTTTCTGCTGTGATTTCTGACTATTATGAAACTTCCAATGTCTGTTTCTGTGACCCTGACAGTTTCATTTTATACCATACATAGCAGATTATTGCAAATACACTGCTTTTATTAAATTCTATGCCTTAACATGGAAAGAAAAGTAATTTTGTTCAGTAGTTACTAATAAAAAACATTTATTATGTGAAAATACCTAATAAAACTTTTATTATTTTTCAAAAACATGCTTCTAATCTAGATACTAAAAATTAAATACACCTACAGAAGAAATAAATTGTGTATCATTTTATTAAAATAGAAAGTGTAGTCTTTAATTTTACACGCAATTTATGTTGTTTTTAACAAATCTTACTATTAAAGAATATAGGGAAAATGTGGAACACAGCCAGGCGGCTGGGACTTATCTGAAATGGCCACGGTTGAAAGTGTTAACTATAGGTGTCTCTTCTGATCCAGTCAGTAGGTGAATCGGCAGGATAAAGTACTGAGCAAATAATAAAATTACTTTAGCTGTCGTTGTTGTCATTAATAGTAGTAGTAATAGTAGTAGTAGTAGTAGTAGTAGTGGTAGTAGTAGTAGTAGTAATAGTAGTAATAGTAGTAGTAGTAGTAGTAGTAGTAGTAGTAGTAGTAGTAGTAGTAGTAGTAGTAGTACTAGTTGAAGTGGTAGTAGTAGAAGTAGTAGAAGTGGTAGTAGTAGTGGTGATGGTGGTGATGGTGGTAGTGTTAGTAGTAGTTGTTGTAATAATAGTAATAGTACTACTAATATAATACCTTTTCGTGTTGAATGACTGTCTGAAGGATCGCTCCCTACTGCACACCATTAGGGAGAGGTAACGGAGAATTGCGGTCATATCTCAGGCAGCCGAGGGATCGGATCTAGAGGGAGACTTCTAGACCGTGTCCAAAAAGAATGTGCGGCGAATACAGATGTCCGATGAGACGTGACGAAGTGGCTGCACTCATCGCGGCTGGTTCCCGAGCACAACGCAAAGTAATTAATCTCATCCAACTCGTTCAATCGTGGGGCAGCTGCTGGACGTACCCCAGTGGTTGCAGTGTCCGGGCAATTCCGATGACTGTCTGATGCGTTCCCAATCATGGTAGCCTTGCGCTAGAGTAAAGGATGGAGCTCTCCTGCAATGAGGGATGGAGGATGTTATTGTGTAGCAGAACCGCAGAGCGATTAGCAACGGCTGAGAAGGACTTTTTTTAACTTGGGAATTAAGGAGCATAATTTATAGGCGATTTCTCGTTTATTTTGCGGAGGATGAGAAAGGAGGAGCTGCACTTACTTGTCTGGGATGGGAAAGAGTTGAGTCTCAAGCGCCACAAGGGCGGTAGCGACTGCCAGATGAAAGTTCACGGGGGGGGGGTTATCAAGCAGAGCTCGGAGGCGTTTAAGTTTGCAAGGAGGTTGCCCTTCGTCTGTGCTAAGGCGGCTGAGGTCACGAGCAAATAGTTTGAGTCCAGAGAACGCACAAACTCATCAACATAAGGAACCTCCAACCCTCGCCTGAAAACATAATTTCTGACATACCAGGGATATTTGGAGATGTAACGGAGGGTGCGAGATTATAAAGCTTCCAAGCGCGCAACAATGTAGGGCTGTAGCAGGGACCAATATGAGAGCGCTATGTAAATCAGGATTGCTCTACGAAAGATCAAGTAGATGATGAGTTTAGTGCCCACAGGCACTGATCTCCGATTTGGGAGAAAGGGAAATAGTTTAGGTTTGACGCCACGAGTTTTCTGGAGACACTGAGAGACTTGGGCTGCAAAGCTAAGGTGCCGGTCAAGAAAGTAAATAATCACGAGGAATGTCAGCATTTGTATGGTAATACATAGACTTTTGTTGTCTTGAATAATGATGAATTCGTAATCATGAGCAGAAAGAAGGATGAATTGACCTTGCTCTGAGGGTCGGAGACGTGATCGTGATGTGTTCAGCCTGTAGCTAAATACATCAGGGTGTTATTGTGGCGGCGCTCTGTGACGTCACTAAGGCTGCTAACGCTGTGACGGCACGGAGCTTAGTAGATTAATGTATAACGTGGGTGGACCCAGATCCTGGAAGCGCCGCCTGCCAATATAACGTCGGTCCGGTCATTCCTCTTAATTGCCCAGAAGGATGGGCGTATGCCCTGCATAAGAAACTACACCGAAAGAGCTTGATCCGAGGCCTCTTTGGTTTGTGTTAAGTTTAAATCAAAATTTTGATTTGACACAAACAGTAGTAGTAATTAATATACGCACTCTTATACAATGATTCAAGTTAAATTTTCCAACACACAACAATAACAGTTTTGCACCAATTAACAAATTATATATATATATATATATATATATATATATATATAACAGAATAATAGACACCAACGTTATTAATAATTACCGACTTTCACTTGACACAAAGAACAGTAGTAATCAACCAAGGCATTCTTAAACAACGATTCAAGTTAAATAGTCCAGCACACAAAAATAAAAGTCAGCTTCTACTGTTTTGCACCAATTACACGATAGTCTTGTAATCCGCGCTGAATCAATAGCCAGCTGTAGCTAACTAAATTTAGGAATATTTTTGGTACGATTCATAGAAATTTTATAAATAAAACAAGACACAGCACAAGGATTAAATTTTATAAGACAATTGCAACACCCATGTTGACTTATGCGAGTGAGGTGTGGGTCATGACAAAAAGGAAAGCGCCAAGATTTAGAGTGCTGAAATGCAGTTTCTTCGAAATACTTTAAATTAGACAATGCAGAATAGAATAAGGAATACAGACATCAGAGCAGAACTCGAGGTAAAGAACATAAATGAAATTATTACAATCTAACATAACCTAACCTAACCTAATCTTTGAAGAGGGAGAGAAGAAGAAGAAGTAACTAACTAAACAGTATTTATTCCTCCGCAGCCTTGTAACGGAGCGAGTTAGCGGCATGGTTGTGTAAACATCTGGAAGGGCGATCGGCATCTCGTAATTATACCGCGTCGGATGATTTCTAGACGTCTGAAACAGTCTCGGCCGTCGCGACGTTCACAGAATCACGTATGCACTCAGAGATTTGGTACTATTTTTACTTCCATGTTCCCTAAGGAAATGGAAGTATGGTCATGGCGAAAAAATCGTGTTCGAGATAATGGCAGATTCTGATTGTACTACCCTCAAAACATGAAAAAATTCATTTTTTGAAAAGTGTGTGTGTGTGTGTGTGTGTCTGTCTATCTATGTGTAGAATTTTTTCTATGGGAAACGTTAACTGCCGCAAATTCAAACATAATCAATTCATTTTTGCATGCAGTTCTGAATTGTAGAGGACTCGAGGCATATTGATTTTGGTGAAGATCGGTTAAGGGGAATGGGTAGTTTACCTAAAATAATCAATTTTTGGTGTCACAGCCACGACCCGGTGATAAATTACTACTACAGTCATTTACCATTAAAAAATGGCAAACGAAATCAATTGCAATCACCAGCCAACTATTTTGCAATAAACAAAATTAAAATTTATATATTTCTTTCACTACATAAAATTATGAGCGATATTCACTACATATCTAAGCCCAAAAATCGCATTATCGAAATAACTGCGGGTACGCATAAAGACAGTACCAAATGATTGTATATATAATATGAGAACATGGAAGTCATGTGTGGTTCTCCATATCGTTTTTTTTAATTAGCGTAACAATATTCCCACTAACATATTCAACTTAAAATTGTATATAATATTTTGTAAGGAATAAAAGAGTAGGGTGTCATTCGTAAATAATTCAGTATACACACTATAAATTTATGTTCATATTTATGATATTTACACAGACGTAAAATTTGTTGTGTCACCAAATGGTCTCATTTTTACTTCCATGTTCCATAAGGAAATGGAAGTATGTTCATGACGAAAAAATCGTGTTCGAGATATGGGCTGATTCTGATTGTAGTACCCTCAAAACATGAAGAAAAGTCATTTTTCGAAAAGTGTGTGTGTGTCTATCTGTCTATCTGTCTATGTCTGTGTATCTGTATGTCTGTTTGTAGAATGTTTTCTATGGCAAACGATAACTGCCGCATATTCAAACAAAATCAAATAATTTTTTGCATACAATCCTGAATCGTAGGGAACTAAAGGGCTTTTAATTTTGGTGAAGATCGGTTAAGGGGAAGGGGTAGTTTAGCTGCAACATTTTAAGTTTTAACAAGACTAAAGTAGGCCTACTTGAAAATTTATTTAAAGTTTTTCAAAAAATAATTTTGTTGCCAGCCAATAAAATTATAATTTTTTCATTTTAATTTAAATCATGTATGAGAGAAAATATATTGTTCGTGGCAGGCAAGCATATCTCAATTATGTAATGTTTACGCTTCCATTTTATTATTATGATTACCGCAATAAAAAGGCAGGCAAGACACACACACACACACACACACACACACACACACACACACACACACACACACACACACACAATTCGCGTTATTTCTGGCCTCACTCATATTTATTTTCTTACATTTTCACACTTTTGAAATGGAAAGTGCCGAAACCCACACCAACACAACGCGTGCAAACCGAAAAAGTGTCCAGCGTGGATAGCGATTTGCTTCCTGTGGATCGCTGGGCAGTGTAACTGCACGTGTTTACAGAGGAACGGTTCATAGACAGACTTTTTGTATTTAGGGAATGAACCCTCTGCAAGATGCTCATGGTGTATGAGTGACTTCGGAGCGCTTCTTCTTTTCCGCGTGTTTGTTCTGTGAAACGTACACTGTAACTTTACTCTGAGCAACGCTCAATAGGGAATGTTGAAAATTTTTGTCCACGGTGTACCCTCATACACACTAAACCTGCTCTAATGTTTTAATGAGAGACATCATAATGTTAAAACTTTGGAAACTTGAGCACTACTTAATGGAAATCAAACATTAACTTACAAGCCATTAATTTTATGCATATTTTTATATGTGTACTACATTATTGGCAACAAGGAAGTAGTTTGTTGTTAGAATTCCTTCCCGGGCTGTTGCCCGTGGTCCAATGTTTTCTCCAAAACCAGACGTTTCGGCATTGCCATCGACTGCCATCATCAGTGAGGTGGTATATGTTTGTGACCACAGTACTGTGGTTAAGGCTGAAGGAAGAAGTAGAAAGAAGTAGTTCCTATGGAAATATTTCATTTCGAAAATAATTTTAAATCTAAATCTTGAAACATGGAAGTCATGTATAGTTCTCCACACCGATATTTAGTATACTTTTGCAAGTCCACAAATCCTATTTTTATAGGGTGTTCCAAACAGGATGGCACCTAATGGAATAGAAGACCCTTACTCTCGCATGCGCACTGACAACCGGCCCGGCCCGGCCAGGCACGACCCGAGCGGTTAACGTATAAGTATACAGTCCAATTCAACAATATAAAATTTTTAAATTAGCTTATAATCTAATCTAAACTATATTTTTTGTAATCTCCGTAAAACTGTGAGGAAAATGACTCCAAACAACATACAATTCCGATAAATATCTTTAGGGAATTCAAAAGCATACGCAGAATTGGAGTACTAAATAAAGATTTTATTATAAAGTAATATGTACGTTGGTGATATCTTGATGATTATAAACAAAAATGCATTTAAAATTTACATTCATGGCGCAAACTTATGTTGGTAATATAAAAATGTCTTTCAATTTGTTAATATGCTTTTCTTGTTTTAATCTTGCTATTCAGAAATAATTGTATTTTTCATTTTCTCTTGTTGTTTTTGTTTAAAATACGTTATGGTCTTTGTTTTTAATGTTTTATCTTTTCTACAATAACAAATGCTGTCTTGTATGTAATATTTATAAAAAATTATTTTATTTATAAAAGTATCCCAATAAAAAAAATGGATTGATGTGATAACTTATACAACTGTATACTATTACATACAATTACCTACTTACATGCTGTCGAATTGTGCGTGAAAATTAAATAACATTTGCAAATACTGATTTCTAAAGCTAAAATTAATATTAAGTTAGACTTAGGTCTACTATATCTAAAATATACAACAACCACGTAGTGTTTAGTGTCATTTTTTAAATTTTTTATGGAAATTACAAATATGCTAAGCTTATATGTTAAACATTTCATCTTATAAAAGTTACAGTTACGTAGTGGACGCCCCAGTAGATGATTCATACCCTAGGAGTGCGGGCCAGCTGCGTTTGTGTGTGTGTGTGTTAGTAAGGGTCTGGTAATCCCTCAGGTGCCATGCGACTTCGAAGGCGGTATAGTGTTAGTAAACAGAAAAGTAATTAACTTCTGATTACACAAAACAATAAGTTATAAGTATGGAATAAAACAAATATTATAGTCGAGGAGGTAAAATCTGAAAATTCTAAATATTCACAATTGTGAATCATTCAGATTGTGAGAAAATGGTTCTCAGTGTTATGTAAACAGTAAACAGTTGGAGTTGTACGTGGGCTGAATTCATATGTGTGGAAACAAACAAAATATTGGAACCAGTGACGCATAGAATACATATTTGTGTGATAAGTTGGGGGCCACAACGTTGTTTGATAAGTTTTGCCGAATAAATTATTTCTGCGACAACTTTCAAAGTTAGTATTTTCAAGTCTATAGGAAAGAGTATTATACGGCGGAAGCCATCTTAACTTACGGTGGGTCTAAAACATCTTAAATACCTTACAGAAATATAGTTAATTATATTTATGATATAAAATACCTGCATAATGAATTAATGTAACCTATTTTCTACTAATTTTTAAAATGTATGTAAAATTGTAATTATTACCATTCGTTTTAATATTTTGTGGTATGTACTATGTAGTACATAACAAGTAATCAAAGGTAGCGTATGATAACGGAAGGTCCAGACATAAATGTAATAAACGTTAATAATTCTTGGATTTCGTTGTCAACGTTATTAATACAACGTATTAATGTAACAACGTTAATAATTCATTACAACGTCTATTTATACGATGTAAGGATTGATGAAAATATTTGTTAAAAATTACAGTAAACTAGACTCACAAGATTCTGTTTTTAACAGGAATCACTGGAGAGTCTCCCGCCCGTCCTTAGGCGTAGAATTATATAATGATAATTAAATTGTATGCCTATTTATAATTAAATAAAGAAATTTTTATTTCTATTTTTGATTGTCTTAAAGAAAGTTGTAAGTAAAGATGGTTTGTAAGTAATCTCAGTAAAGAGGTATTGATAGCAACCATTTGTGCACGGTAAACTTTAAACTTACCTTTATTTGCAAGAAGAGCGTCACATGACTGCATAATTCACACTCATTCCTTTCTGTTTGGAGGTGGAAAATAACGTTATTGCCTTAGTAGTATCTAGTGTTTTTACTTCTATATTCTTGTAAATGGATGTATCGTGATAGCGAAAGAATCCTGTTGAAGATAAGGGCTGATTCTGATTGTACTGCCCCTCAAAACATGAAGAAAATTCATTTTCCCAAAAGTGTCTGTGTGTAGATTTTTTTCTGTAGCCAACGATAACTGCCGCAAATTCAAACAGAATCGAATAATGTTTTGCATATATACCCGGGTAGTAGAGTACTCAAGACCTTTTGAATTCGGTGAAGATCGGTTAAGGGGATGAGGTAGTTTACATGCAGCGTTTTACGTTTTAACAAAGCAAAGTAGGTGATTTTAACAAATAAAACATCCTGAAAAGAAGGTTACAATAATCCAGTCTAGAAAGGTGTACGAAATATCTACGTATAAACGAAAAGGGTAGTTGAAGAGGAAGGGATAATTGATGTTATAAATTTATTCGATCAAAAACTTAAAAATTTCAATAAAATATTAACAACTTATATCGTTCCATGTTTTGTCACGTAAATAAAAATTTTTCCTTTTCAGAAATTCAAAGTTATCAAACGCTGGGCAGTATTCGCTTTCTTTTGCGTCGTTAAATAAAAGATAATTTAATCAAATTAATTCTTTATTTTTAAAATATTAACAACTAGGTACAATTCGTATTCTGATTAACTTTCCCAGCGTTTTCACCAAAAGCATGCTGATATATTAATTTCGTTCTGAGTGGAACAAGGAAGTTATGTATGGTTTTCGATACCGATTTTTTCAGTAGAAAATCTTGTTAAAAATATTATATATCGTAATAATTGCTAAGAATATATATGTTGTTTTTATTAAATTTACAATGTTTTTCGTGTTTACTTTTACTTATATTTTGCGGAAACTATTTCCTCAGAACTGCAAAAGAAGTAGATATCTTTGTGTATAACGTAAAGGAGCTTTGTATGCAGGAACATTGCCAAGACCCCCTGACTGAACCTGAAACTGATTGAAACGTATGCAAACCACTCCACTGATTTTTGTTGTTACAGTTTGAAGGGACCAAGGCTTTAAATGTACTATCAACGATACATAATCTGCAGCAAAGTAGCATCATTACTTATTATAACCAGAAACATACGTTTTCAACTAAATCTGTTAACATCCTTTGAAATTGTGAAACTCAAAGCGTGCTATTACCGTTTGAGACGTTCTGGCTATCACAGTCATGCACACAGAAGCATCCTTATCAGCCGCAGGGTCCGGGTGCGAACATAACCATTGGGCCCGTATAATCTCCCATAACCACACGATAATAAAAAACATTCCCTTTATACCATTACTTACATTCATTTTATACACCACTGGTACAGAATTCCATAAAATAATGTATCTATTAATTAGTACGTAAATCAACCAAGAAAGCTGTAAATATACCCAATAAATTAATTTAGTAATTTTTTAATTTTTAAAAATTAATTCCATTTATCACAAAATATATTGAACAAAAGATTTGATTTTGATCACTTTATTTTTTTAAAAATTTTTTTTAGTTATTTTTTAAATCGACATTCTTAATTATGACATTTGCCTCCTCCTCTATGAGTTTCAATACATACACGCGTTATAATCGCATAAGCTGTTCATATAAGCCTACAGTATACAATTTAGAAACATGGAGTTTACTAGAACATACAGAGGATGGGTTCTGACTAAATATTGTTACGACGGTCTACTTGATCGTCGTAAGTACAGTGGAAAACAAAATACAAGACACTAATTAAGTCACTAATCACCAGCTTTAATTTTCACAGTTAAACAGTTCGTAATTAACAACAGTCTCTTACAACAAATCAAATAAAAATTGTTCACACGCAATAAAATCTCAACTAATATTAAAACACAATTGTATTACAATATACCGCCCGATTATAAAAAAGCACTTCACTAATAACAACTTGAACGCACACAGTAATATCGCCCGATAAAAACACTTGAACTGCAGGTAATATATCACAACTATAAATGAAAAAAAAAAGCAGTTGAGTACTGGTATTTATACCCCCCCCCCCGAAATACTAGATTATTCCACATATTACGTAAGATGCTCTACATTACGACGTAATTGATTGCGGCCTTGACAAAGTCAATGAGCGGCCGCGCGAATTCTGGCACAATCTAGCAAATTCGTCGAGAGTCACGTGTACGCCACACGCATTACATTCCGGATCCCTGTGGAACGTTCGATAAACACGTAGATTGTTCTGTGATGTCGTAACAATATGAATCAAGACATACGGGGAATGCAATGCCCTGTTGCATACTGTTATCATTGTTGTTATTGTTGTTACTATTATTATCATTTCATCCAGACATTGTTGTAATCATTTCATGTTCACAGGTGCAATACCGATGGATTACATACAGCTTGTTACAAAATTTAATATATTTTCAGCAAGAACGTATGCAATATGGATAAAAATTAAATTTTTTTATCGCCCGGTAGCGTAACTGACTATTGATGTTTTCAGTTGAGTTTTAAAAAACACGATCGTTTCTATAACCATTTCTTACTTACTCTTTTTATAGCCCATGTCTCAGATGTCATTAGCAGCTATGACGTAAGTACAGCACATATGCGTTTCATATTAACAACACATCGTTAACGCTAACAATGTTGATAACAAAAACAATCAACTACGTCTGTAATCTAATCATGTCTCACCATTGTTATAGTGCTGTTTCAATACGGCTAACACAATGAAATAATTTGTTTTATACACCAAACTGGACTGGACAAATTGTATCCGTATTTTTTGTAATTGACTCATCACGCTTGTAATTTGTATGAATTGAAGTAGTCTATACTTAGCAATTCATAATAACAAATAAAGAGAAATGCTATTTAAAAAATTAGAAAATTTAATAACAATCAGTTTGCTTCTTTAATTATACTTATTTATATCATTTTATTTCTAATGAGTAAACGCGAGATTTGAAAAGCTCGAAGTGGCCTAATTAGACCTTACTATTTCGTACTGGCTCATGTTTTAGTTTTGATTTATAACAGAGCATTTTATGAAACCAAAACCACAATATATGTAGTAAAATAAAAGAAAACTGTTGTTCAAAATTGTATATTTTTACCAAAAAAATATTTAATTTGGAAAGAGAGAGAGATAAAGAGAGAGCGAGGGGGAGAGAGAGAGAGAGAGAGTGTGAGTGAGATGGAGGGTGAGAGGGTAAGAGAAAGAGAATTCTTCAGCATTTTCTGAGAAGTTGTTTGACGACCATCATGTTATATAATGGAAAGAAGCAAGCAACCTTTTAAAGAGAGGTGTAAAGCCTGTGCATACCAGGCTAGCTAGACTACCTAGCAAACCTGATAGTTCTACTAGAAAAACCAAAACTGTCGGTTATTTAGGAACTTCTCCGTGAGAACGAGGATTCTGGTCTCGTACCTATGTACGAGAGAGGATAATGGGCACCAAGTATAAAATGAATATGAGGTATACAGAAATTATAATATCTTCATTTTTACTTCCATGTTCCATAAGGAAAAAAATCGTTTTCGAGATAAGGGCTGATTCTGATTGTACTACCCTCAAAACATGAAGAAAAGTCATTTTCTGGAATGTGTGTGTGTGTGTGTGTGTGTGTGTGTAGATTTTTTTATGTGGCGAACGATAACTGCCGTAAATTCAAACAAAATCAAATAACGTTTTGCATATGTACTTCAATTATAGAGGACTCAAGGCCTATTGATTTTCGTGAAGATTGGTTAAGGGAAAGGGGTAGTTTACCGGCAACGTTTTATGTTTTAACAAGAGTAAAGTACTTAATTTTGATAAATAAATTATCCTGAAATGAAGGTCGTAATAATCCACTGTAGAAAGGTAGATTAAATATCTCTAAATGAAAAGGGTAATTGAAAGGGGATGGGGCAGTTTTCTATAAATGAAAATGATAGTTGAAGAGTGAGGCGATAATTTTTTATGTGTTCTACGTTATCGGCAAGAAAGAAGTAGTTTGTTTTTAAAATTCCTTCCCAGGCTGTTTGGCTGTGGTCCAATGTTTCCTGCAAAACCAGACGTTTCGGCAGTGCCATCGACTGTCATCATCAGTGAAAACCGAGTGCGTTAACGTGAGGTGGTATACGTTAGTGACCACAGTACTGTGGTTAAGGCTGAAGAAAGAAGTAAAAACAAGTATAATGAAGAAAGTTTTTTTAGTGGTTATAATCACAAACAGAATTATTACTGTTGCACACCACTATAGAAAAATTATTCCGCTTAGCGCTTTCAAGCTTCTCAGCTCATCGTCAGATCGGCATTTCAGAGAATGCCGCTAATTTTTCTATAGTGGTGTGCAACTGTAATAATTCTGTTTGCAAGAACAAGTAGTTTTTATGGAAATATTTCATTTCGAAAATGATTTTAAATATAAATCATAGAACATGGAAGTCATGTATGGTTCTCCATAACAATATTTTTTTAAGATATATAAGTCCGGACAAAAATTAAAACTAGAGTATGGAAGAACTGAATGTTCAAGCAATGATTAATACTGCGGAGGGATACAGCAAAAAGTAGAAAACTCATCTTAAAAAAAAAACACCTGCACGGCTTTAAAAGCTGGGTCTGAAATATTGGTCAGAAGGAAAAGAAATATCTATAACCTGATAATAATCTCGTAAAGCCGCAAACGGTGATAAAACCTAAGCCTGAAAGTAGTGAGGCAGAAGAAATGGATTGAGAGTGATAAACAGATATATACATAAATGTTTCCTTGTCTCTAACCTTTTCCTTTCACTTTTATCACGTTTTGTAAACTGTAAGTATAGTGTAAGACGTTTTTCATTTCATTTATTACATTTATTAAATAAATTTGCAATGCAATTATAATTAAAAATTGTTAAAATTTTGTGTGCACATAAAAAGTTAAACCTAAAATATTAAAAAATTAAGCAATAATAAGTAATACTGTTACATATTACATATTGTTTACTAATACGTATAACTAACTTAAATTATTCGAAATTAAAATGTACAAAATGAATTAAAAGCAGGTTGTCTGAGAATATTTATATTAAAATATTCGTGTACATAAATATTATACAAATAATATGATATATATATTTTCAAATAGAATTACATGCTAATTTTATATAAATATATTTGGTAGATATAAATTAATAACATTTTTAATGTAAAAAATAATTGTTCAGAATATTTAATATGTTTGCTAAAGTTTGTGTTTTGATACCTGGATCGTTCGCCGATATCGTTGTTATGTATGACCAAGATACAACAGACAGTTTTCTGAACCAGTGAACAGAAAAATGTTAGCGGTAAACTGTTGTGTAATATACGGCGTATTGGATTCAAGTACGCTCGAATGAGGCATACATTTATTAAACGAAAACTACTGGCTCATGGAAAGGTGCGTTAACTCACAAATATAGTTATTTTCAAACGTGAAAAATGAATCCTGCTCTCTGAAAAAGAATTATTGGTAAAAAATATTTTTAAACTAGGCTATTAGTGATCTATAACATAGAAATAAAATATTATTATTGTTACAAACCGTTAGTTAGACATTTATGGTAAACACTAACGAATAAAATGTACCATTTAATAACACATAGTAAATCAAGGTGGAGCAGTGAGTACAAATGAATCGGTGATTTCAGGAAGGGCATGAGTTACCAAAACTAACCTTTTCAGGAAACACTAAAAACATCTTTTAAACTTTTATACTGCCTTAGGAATGTAATGGTAATATTTACTGATAAATTTGCACTTATTAATGCAGATTTACTGTTGAATATTGAATAATTTCTTTTATACAAAAAAAAAAAAATTAAAGAAACACTCCCTTAAGCATTGGTGAGTGCATTAGTATTTAGTAAAAAGCATTCAAAATATAATTTTTTGTAATACATTTCCTTATTTGCTTGTTTGGAATACTAAAAGCGTTAATAAAAATAATTCAAATCCAGGAAAATATTAATTTTCATTATCCATTATATCACTAGAATCATTGCCTGTGTCCTAACTACCATCTTTCATCACTGTTGCCCATACGATCAATTCAATTTAAATGTCCATCTATTCAGATTTAATGTATTGCATGGTCTTCTTAATGTCTTTCACTTTGTTTTCTGAAAGAGGGATTATTTCCTCATATTTTAATTTAGGAGTTGGTGGATCTGTTGCCTAAAGATTTCTTGAGGGAACGAACTTATGTTCCGGTATACCATCAATAAATGGACGTTCCTTAACATATCCTAAATGTTCACTGCAATATGTAAACACCATGTAAGCTGAGGGCTGAAATGTCACTTTCCCACTGTACAGAGCTTCAATCCCAAGGCTTTCATTTGAAATACATGTAGTTTTGAAGAGCGAAGTCCACCAACCACTAAAGTATAAATTGTTTTCAGTTTTAATAGACTCATGGTAAATCTTGAAATAATTTCGGTCATAAGTGATGAAATGTGACTTGGAATCTGTCATATTTCTAAATGGATCAGTTGATCAATCATCAGCTGTTGAGTGAAGCTTGAGATTCATGCCTTTTCTGAGCCTGACAATGTATTGAACTCTTAACATGGGAAAAACACTGTTAATTCTCTTTTGTAAAAGTTGTGACTCATGCCCTTTGTGAAATCACCGATTTAAATGAAAGGTCTGACATCAAGCGGCATACACATAAATATACAAAATTTAGTATAGACCTGTACTAAATAAAAAATGTATTTAACTTATGTTTAGGTTATACATCATATTCAGAATGTATTTCTTTGGTATGTCATCGTAACTGATATTGATAAAACTGATAGCTGAACCAAAAATTCAATTTTGTTTAAGTCATATAACGTTTTAACTATGTTTAAAGTAGTATTTAGAACTTCCTATGTTCAGTTATTAATTTAATTTAAATAAATAATTTATATTTCCTTTTTTAAAAGAAAAAACGTTAGTAGTAAGTCATTTCTTTTACCAATTTCGTTTGTATGTGTATGATTTTTTGAGCCTTCCGTGTGTCCTCTGTTGTTGAGACAGTCCAATCTAACCGTATCTCTGTAATTTCACTGAGGTTTGAGTCTGTAGCTATATACACGTGTTGGATTATTGGTGGTAGTTAATGTTTATCTGAGCTTGAAATCAGCATTTCCTTTGGTAGTATTAAAGCGATATGAGAGGGTTATTTATTGCCCTGGATCTATGAGAGGCTTTCTTGATTCCACTGTTAGGCTGGCAACAATTGTCGTGTCGCAATTTAGGCAGACAATTGTGGTTTTGTTGGAAATCCTGTATTTTCTTGTTTTGAACACGTTGATGTTTTCCCTGTGTGTATTCAGTATTGTTTCCGGAGGAGTCCGCTAATTCTACTGACTATTCACTTCACTATGGCAGCGTGATATTGTCAGTTTTGATATTTTTGTTCGACTATGTTGTTCTAAAGCCAGATTCTGTAAAAATTGTTTGCTGTAAGCTATTGTATAGCTTTATACGTGCACATGCCAAGAGACACTAATACACACAGATTTGTTTTTAAAATGTTTTCTAAAAACTTTCAAAATTCGTGGCTGGAAAATTTAAAATATACGTAAAATCTGTGGTGTTTCGTATTATCACGTAAGTAATGAATATCTGATCATACGAGTATAGATAGAATTCTATTTGGAAACAAACATATGGGAACTACAAAAAATAACATTGTTCCAGTCAGGGGAAAGGAACGAGATTTGAAACAGAAAAGCTGTACATATATTTTAAGGTTATGTGTAAAAGCAGTGAAAAACATGTCCTACAAATTACAAAAACAACTGATTTTATAAATATAGACTCAGATAAATCCGTGTCTAGTTACTTAATTTTATTTAGTTTTTGACATTCTAACGCCGACTACGATAGAAAATGAGGGACATATAATTTTGTTCATATTCCATTGTAGTCTTCCACGTTAACAAAGTTAGTACTGAATATAAATTATGTTGTTCTAATAAAAATAACAATAGATCGGCGAACTATTTCGGCGAAAATCAAAAGATAATTTTAATTCTTACTATTTACTTTATCTGAGAATTGGACTTTAAAGAATGGCCAAGCTAGTTAGTTGCATCCAAGTGACTGAAATGAGATTTCTCAGGCACGTGGCAGGGTATACTCTCCATGATCATAGAAGAAACCTCGATATACGGCAAGTATTGAATATTATGAGTATACTCGACAGGATCGCCCAGTATCGGCTGAATTGGTGGGAACATCTTTACCGAATGGATGACTGCCGCATCCCTAAACAACTATGGAACTCTACGCCGAGGGCGGAGGGTGTGGGACGTGCGAGGAGCACTGGAGTGACCAGCTCTAATCTTTGCCTCTTTGAGACCGGTAGAAACCATCCTTAGTTTAATCCTTAAAAAAGTAGATGATGATGATGATGATGATGACTATTTACTTTGCGATGTAGGATAGAAATTAAAAAAAAACATAGTTAACGTTCAAAGTTATCAGTTTAATTTATAAATGTAATAAAATTTAAATTTTTTTTATTGCCGTATCTAAATATTAAATCAAAAGTTAACATATTTTGTTTATGTCAAATGTAAACAGAAAAGAAGTTATTATAGTTAGCAAGTTAAACAAAAACGGTATTTTGTTAAAAGAGCTACTGAACTGGAAACAGTGTGGCGCGTAATCGGCTGTATTCAGTTTTGTTATCATCGTACCATCTAATTTATTGTTTAGGCATGCCGTAACTGTTGTCTGTGATACGACTTTATCTTTTACTGCCCTCGTTTGTGTTGTGCGTAAAATTTGTCGCCGGCAAATTTATCGTTGTATACCAACCTGGTATAGGAAGTCGCCTGTAAGCGGTAGCTTACTCCGCTTCTAAACTTTATTTCCGTTGCCGTAACATAAATAATGAGTTAAAGCTACTTTGAGTTAAAGGAAGATAATTTTACAAAATTGAAGCATGCCAGGGAAATTAGAAGAGACGTTGAAATGGTAAAGAATGTGATAAAAATGGAAACTATACTTTTGTGTTAAAGACAAATGTAAGGATTATTGATAAAAAACTAACAATAATAGAAGTAGTTAATCAAATCAAAGGGGTTTAAAAAATATATAAACACTTAGTACGTTTCACAGTTTTTAATTAACTCTGACAGCTGTTTTGACTTTTTAAGCCATTGTCAAAGAGGTGAGTGAACATCTAAACAGAGGATGTGAGGGTGGTGGACATCTGTTTAGGGGGTGTGTCGGAACATGTGCGAGGTGTGAAGATGGTGAGGTGGTTGCCAGAGCTAAGGAAAGTTCAAGTGTCTGTAAAAACACTGAATGGAAAATATAAAAATTATCTAAACTGAATAACATCTTTTAATAAAGGGGATAGGCAAAATTCAGTTTGTTCATTTGTTAAATTTTTTTTATTTTTTATTCCTTTTTTAATTTATAGAATTTCTAACAAATCAATTTTTTTTACCTTTCATATAAATAGCATCTCATTCTGCACAGTGTTTTTCGTAAACTGCATTTTCTCTAGTGTGTTTGATTTTTCTTTATTGTTGACTAGTAATGGATTCAAAATATAGATAGACTGGAAGAAAGTAGAGTACCGAAGATGGCGAAAGAGGCAGAAAAAAAATTAATAGACCTAAGTAAAGGTGGACTGTGGAGTAGGAACAGGCTGCTAAAGCCTGAGACCGTTAAGAAGATGATGTTGACCAATAGCAAAAATGAAACATTTTCATAGACACATTAATAACAATGAAACAAAGGAAAAAAATAGAAAATCACTAAGATTTATAAACTGAAATGCGACCTCCTACAAATACGAATTTATCTTAAACGACAATATAAAGTATTTTTAACTTAGGAACTTTATGTGACAGAGATAAAGTAAATACAAGTAATGTATAGGCCTATATTAAGCAATATTGTTCGATTAAAGAGAACATGAAACAGACCAATGACATAACAATGTGATGACATGATTTATTATGTGTTAAAAAATTAATGAACGGTTTTGTTCAATTTTAATAATAGATGTGTCCTTTCCTACACATTGTTACGACGGTCTAACTGATCGTCGTGTGGTACAGTGGAAAACAAAACACAAGACACCAATTAAGTCACTAATCACCAGCTTTAATCATCACAATTAAACAGTTTGTAGTCTACAAGATAGTCTTACAACAAATCAAATAAAAATTGTTTACATGCAATAAAAATTTCAACTAATATAAAACAGAATTGTATTGTTCCGCACAATTATAAAACACATGACATTTCGCCACAATACTTCGAACCACACTATGTAAATCGCCACTCAAACGCATTGTGTAATCGCCCGAGGATAACTGAAGAACTAAGAAGCAGGTATGGGCTATTTATTGGCTGCAGAGTTCCATAATGTGCGACCTTAACAAGCCATCAAACATTCTAGAGGACACTTCAGCGCGATCTTTGCAGAAACACGCTCCGTTGGGCTAATTGAGAGGCTTCTAGAACGACACAATCGAACGCACGAGACGTTCCGCATTACGTAATACTGCCTCGCATGTCAAGCGTCACGTACGCATTACAGCTGCGGAAATAGAGTAGAACAACGTTCTCCAATCTACCAGAGCGTTCCGTAATGGCGTAATACTTAATCTGCATTACGTAGCATTTCTTTATACTGCTTTGTAGTTGCTAACTATTCTCTACGTAACGTTATATATTTTGTTAAAAATGTTTTAAGGTAAACAAGATGCACCGTTTGTTTCTGGCACCGCACTAAATAATCCAATTTGGACAGTATAATTTTAACAACTGGCATAGATGACAAGCTGAAGTTGAAAGAGATTTATTGAAGGCGTTACGGACAGCGCGAGAAACAGATTAATGTCTGCGCCAAATTGGCAGCCGATAACTGATCGGGACGCAGTAATTAATCAACGCTTTCTCACTCTTCACTTTTGATTAAAGATAAATTTTTAGTTTGCTAAAAAATCTAAAACTATAACATTCCAGGGCAGGTATTTTATAAAAACTAAGATAGTCGTTAATAATCAGAATTTTAATCAGGTTACTCATTTTAATTACCTGGGTTGTAATATCTCATATAGAACTGATATCGATTGGGATAGTAAGATAACAAAATTTAGCCGCATGTGTAGAACGCTTCATTGATATCTGAAAAATAAAAGACGGAAGGATACCCGAATGACGTTTTGTAAAATTATGACTGTCACCACATTCCTGTATGCTAGTGAGACATGAGCTCTTGGTAAAAGGACGTGAAGAGGATTCTGGCAGCCAAAATAAAATTTCTAAGAGGGGCGCAAGGTTGTTATCTCTTGGATCGGAGAAGGGACGAGGATATTAGGCGCGATTTAGTATCATTGCACCAGAAGATTGAAGACCACAGAAGGAGATGGTATACACACTTGAACCGCATACCTGATGTCCGTCTACCTGTAGCTATCTTAGGTTAACACGCTACTGGGAAGAGAGATGCCGGTAGACCGAGGAGGAGATGGGCTCCGGAATAGGTCTAACGCCTAGTCGTTGGAGTCGTTATGATGATGTTTTTAGTCATAGATACATTTTCTTGAATTTAAAGGTATGTTATCTTATACAATAGCTAATTTGCGTTAGATTCCACTGAAGGTTATAAAATAACGACAAATTACCGATTGCACATAATAGTTCGGGGAAACGTCTGGAAATACGTATTAATATTAAAGTTTTTCACTTGAGGCCCGAATTGAAAAATCTTGGAAGTCAGGAGGGCAACATCACCCCCCCCCCCACAAACATATATAGTCAACTTATTTTTTGAAGTTTACGAAATAATCAAGTCAATAAAATAGATATTTAAATAAAAATTAAGTATACTTATCCAAAGAAAAACAAAATTTATTCATTCATATTTATTCAAAACTAGCGAGTACCCGGCATGCGTTGCAATGCCACTCAAAGAAAGAAAGTGTTTGTATATATATAATATATAAAGACTTCGTTCGCGTGGTCTTCAATTTAATGCGATAATATATTTAGAACTGAATCTATTCCATTGGGTTGCCATAGTAACCAGATCTAATAAGTTAGATTTTTAAGACTCCAAAGGACCCCCCAGAGGATCGTATCGAAAAAACACCTGTCCTATGTTGGTTCCCCCGTTGCGTAAAATATTTGTGCCAAGTTTGGTTGAAATCGGTCCAGTGGTTTAGGAGGAGATGTGGAAGACTCCAAAGGACCCCCCGAAGTATCATATCGAAAAAACACATAACCTATGTTGGTTCTCCCGTTGGGTAAAATATTTGTGCCAAGTTTGGTTGAAATCGGTCCAGTGGTTTAGGAGGAGATGTGGAAGACCCCAAAGAACCCCCAAAAGAACCCCATTGAAAAAACACCTATGTGGAAGACTCCAAAGGACCCCCCGAAGTATCATATCGAAAAAACACATAACCTATGTTGGTTCTCCCGTTGCGTAAAATATTTGTGCCAAGTTTGGTTGAAATCGGTCCAGTGGTTTAGGAGGAGATGTGAAAGACCCCAAAGGACCCCCAAAAGGACCCCCGAAGGATCATATCGAAAAAACACATATCCTATGTTGGTTCTCCCGTTGCGTAAAATATTTGTGCCAAGTTTGGTTGAAATCGGTCCAGTGGTTTAGGAGGAGATGTGGAAGACCCCTAAGGACCCCCCAAAGGACCCCGTCAAAAAAAACACCTAGCCTATGTTGGTTCTCCCGTTGCGTAAAATATTTGTGCCAAGTTTGGTTGAAATCGGTCCAGTGATTTAGGAGAAGATGTGGAAGACCCCAAAGGACCCCATCGAAAAAACTCCTACCCTATGTTGGTTCTCCCGTTGCACAAAATATTTGTGCCAAGTTTGGTTGAAATCGGTCCAGTGGTTTAGGAGGAGATGTGGAAGACCCCAAGAACCCCCCAAAGGGCCCCATTGAAAAAAATTCATAAACCTTCGCGGGCGTGCGCACAACAACTCACCGAAGTTTCATCGCAATCGGATGAATGGTATAGGAACGCATACGGGACAAAGAAAGAAACAAACATTCATTTTTATAGATATAGATAATGTAAATAAAAGTAAGGAAAAAATAACATTCAAAGATATTTCTTATGTATTATTTTTTGGCATTTTTATGTACGTATGGGATGTGTGGAGTTGCTTCTGACATATAACGTCTGTCCATTTTAGGTAAAATTTTGATGCTCCTATCACTAGAATGGATTTCAAGTGTTCATCCGACAAGTTTGCCCTGTACTTTGATTTTATATTTATTTCTTGTTTAGTTATTTAGCGAAATGTTATAATAAGTTATTTCAAGAATTTTGACGGTATATTTAATAACTGCACGTAGCATCGGCCGGGTTGCCGCGGGCCGGATGCGGTACGCGGGCCGTAGTTTGGAGACCTCTAAAATGATTTATTGAGGCTGTATTCTCTATAGCACCTACGAGAGGTATATGCCTGTTCCTGAAATTTATTATTTAAAAAAGAATCGGAAATCTTTGTATCATAACTCGGAATTAAGTGGAGGCCTAGAACAGCAGTTGAAGAAAGGAACAGAATTGAGGAGGCGTTTCCTTAATTTCTTGCAGCTAACAAATCGACCTGGAGCTCGGATGGGTGCTGTACGGTAAACAGAATACCATCAGGTTTGTTCCAACCAACTGAACTGATTCAACGTGTAACGTGCTGCCCGTATGTATTTGGAGTAAAAAATATTTTGCTATAATGAATTAATATTTAAATAAGTGTTATATGGATAATTAAATGACATGAGGGGACAGCAGTTTTATAGGTATTTTATTATAAACAGTGACATTTGCAATGAACGTAAATAGAATCATATTACTTATCCTTATTATTTTCAGTGTACGTACACACCTATGCATACATAGATAAATATTTTTTTTAAGGAGACCCGGTCTATCCTTTTTTTTAAGGTCTATCCTTTACATGTAAAATTGGTAAATTTGGTGCACACTTTTCTCAAAACTTACTGAAGATAACTGAATGAAATTTATACCATGTTTTCTTTGCATTCTATAGTATACTTTAACACAGGGATTTTGTTATTTGACTTTTTTTTACATAAATATAATTTTCTCTTAGAACGTAACTTTTTTGTTTATAAAATTTATTGATTAAAAATTTCTAAAAATAAAATTTATGGCTCGATCAAAAAATCATTGTGTTAAAGTGTGCACCAGGTGGTAAGGAAAACATGGTGAAAATATCATCCTGTTATCTTAATTGGTTTTTGACAAAAGTTGAAAAAACACATTTTTTCGGCAAACCGCAAAATAATTGCGGCTAATCCGGTAGGCAAAAAAAAAAAAAAAAATTCACTTTTTCAATTTTTTCTACTAAATTATAGAGTGTTTCTTTCTGAACATTTTGATATATAATATGTGGTATTTTGGTTGCTATAAAGTAGTGAAAAAAATTAATAATACGGGAATGTACATGAAAACTTAGAATTAGACGCGGCATTATGAACCAATTACCAAGCCCTTCTTCAAGGTTTTCACCTTATTTTGAGGTTTTGGGATCTGCAGCACAAGATATATGTTTTGAAACAATGAAAGATGCTGTGTAGGAGGCAGTGGGAGTGAATGAGGGAAGACGGGACATCCCAGTCGCCATCGATGGCACATGGCAGAAACGTGGCCATATGGAGTTGTGACGGCCACCAGTTTTGACACAGGCAAGGTTGTTGATGTGTCTATTATGTCAAAACATTATATTTGCCCTGATAATGCAAAACATCTTACCACCTGCATAGCTAACTACAGAGGATCCAGTATAAATAGATAGATATAACTATACGTAAATAATTTTTGTTTAACGTAACAGTATGGTTTAGACAGTATTTGTGGAAAAGTAGAATGTGATATACACAATACATTAATTCAGAGTTTTACAAATTATAAACTAGCTAAATTACTTAAACTAATTTTGAAACAATAAAATTCCAGAAACAAAAAAAACTTAAAATGAAAACAAAGATATCAAATTGTACTCTTCCGACATTTCAAAAATGTGCGAAAATATTCTTTTGACGATACTAAAAATGTTATTAAAAATGTAGCAATCATTCGTCTTCTGCCGAATGCAACAATCCGCGAATTGTACCTTGCCCGACGCACTGACGTCACGCCCTCCCTTTTACTAACACTATCGTTGGCTTTGCTAAATCTCGTCAGTCTCCCATCAAACGCTGTGTGCAGAGCGGCCCGTCGCCGGACTTTCGTCAAGTATGGGAGCCTCAATAACCAAGGTAACTATGATTGTTTTTGAGCTATCGTAAATCAATGCTAGTGGCTAATAATTTTGTATATTACGTTTGTAACGAAAAGAAGAAAACTTGTAATAGATGTAAAAAGATTGTTATCCGTAACCAACCAAGACGTATCTTGTCTGTAATAGTCAGCCTCGCCTAAAACTAAATTTCAGTCAGTCAACTTGATGAAAAGACCTAAGATATGTAAGGTTCAGTGTCAGTATTCGTTATATATGTAACTTGAAGTCGTAACCTTGTAATGCAATTTTGTGATATTGTAAATTGTAACTACGCACTGCATGAATGCATTTGTGCGTGTTAATCGAACGATGTGGGTTTAAGGTGTACTAAGAGATGTGAAAACTTTCAGTTCAAAACTTGGTTCGACGTTCCGGACCGAAGACACGAGAACACGAACTTCGTACAGTTTTTACACGATCTTCCAGCACAGACATAGCAGTGGTTCAAAGCAGGTACTGAGGAACACGCAGCCGTAGCGACCAGACACAGCAGGTTGCAAAAGGACTTATCTGGATTGCCAAGTAATATTTTTACCTTTAATAACTTACGGTGGCAGTTGCTGCATAATCATGAAGCAAAAACGAGACAAACTAGTTACTCATCATAAGTGTCAGAAACAATTTTATAAACTTTTGTGATAGATAACAGTGTCAGAAATTTATAAGTAGATCACAGCGTGTACGCTGAACACCATTTTGTAAACTAGTATTGATTTATGCGACAGCCCCATATTTAGCATTTAACATTTTCTACACTCAGTTTTTCACAAAAAATTAGCTCAGTACTGACCGTTGCTGACTGGCACATAATTAAGTAAATTTTAGAGGCTCGTAATGTTTTTGAAATAAACGGGTCGCATCCGGCTCAGCTCACAGATTGATGCTTTCAACAATTTCTTTTACTTGCACCTCCTCCCTTTATAGAATTATGTTAATTATAGAAACCCTTGAGAAATAAGTTACAACACAGAAAAAATGTCTTAAGCATTTTGAGGGATTTAGATATTATATTATGTTATTTGTGTGTATGCTGGATACTTCCGGGGCCCAGCAGCGGGAAGTGCTACAGCAAAAAAATAGGCGTCACTCATGGACATTTCAAATTTCATTTAGGAATTAATCAACTCGAAAGTTTTGTAAATATATAGTAGGCTAATAGTGAACTAATTAGGCCTACATGAAAAGGTTTTCAAAATTATTCAGCTCGATCCCTCAGCATGTCAGTCAATTTTATTTTGCCATATATAAATTTGTTTTTTTTTTATAAATATGCTCACATTCTTTAAAATGTTACGCTTTGTTTGAAGCACACATGTTTGTGGCAATGGGGTTAAGTTGGGCAGTTATATGGGCCAAAGAGGTTTATTTATACGGGGAGAACTGTATGAATTTTTAAAAATTGGTCTACACTAGGTTTTTTTTTTTTTTTTTTTAACACGAACGCAACTAACGTTTTATCAATCATATAAAACAGCAAAGTTATAAAACATCAGCTTTAGTTAGTAGCATTGGTTTGTTTGTTTTTCATTAACATTTTAAATAAATTAATTTTCACTGAGCGGAGAATGCGTGGAAAAGCTGGCGCTGCCGAAGATTTATTTCCGTCGTTCTAAACAATCGCGGAAAAAGTAATTAACGACACTAGCCAATTGGCAGCCGATAAACGCAGACATTAGTCAAGGTTTCCTCACGCGTTGTAGAAATTAAGAATAAATTTCAACGAGCCTGTGACGCAGGTTATAATAAGAAAAAACTGTTACAATTTTAATAATATAAAACTTTGTGTTCCGAGTCGGTAGTGTTATAGGCCTACTTATAATTTTAACAAATATATTTTATTATTTTTAAACCATTTTACATACATTTACGGCATTTTTTTTAGGGTAACTTAATTTGATACTTATCCGATTTGTAATTAAGTACTACAACAAATACGAATTCCCTTAAAAAAGTAAATCTGAAGACTTGTTTTCTGACAGGAATTGTATGATAGTAAGACGTGCATCATATGATCAAGTATGAAGCTTCACATGCTTAGACAAAAACATATTTACTCATATTGTACTGTTTCTGTTACACATTTATTACACGTTTTAGCATAAAATTTTATAAATTAATTATTAATTTTATATTTTAAAAGTTTGTTAAAATTTGAGTGGAAAACGTTTAGTATGATGCATTTCTAAGTAATGATGACTTAGAATATGTAAAAGTGAATTAGGTCTTTATGATGGATAAATTATTGTCTAAGCTGAAATTTAACTTGGAAACTGAAATCAGAGCCTATAATCCTGTTGACAAGAGTGTAAAACATAGCAGAAGTAGCGGTAATAGTTGGCAAAACTGTAAAACTTACGGCTGATGAAGGAATACAATTATTGTACAAGAGGATTAGTTCCGGTGGATTGAGGTATTTGGACAAAAGCAAGTGGATTGTACTGTAGAGGGTATGATAATTATAATTCAATTTCTGGCTTGTAGAACCGGACTAAATTCATCATCAACATCATCGTCTTCATGTATTAAACCAAGGATAGTTTCCAGTCTCAAACAGGTAAAGATTAGGGCTGGTCACCCCCGCGCTTTCTCGGACGTCCCACACATCTCCTTCCCCTCAGCTTATAGTTCCATAGTTGTTTGGAGATGCTGCAGTCATCCATTCGGCAAAGATGTTCCCACCAACATATTGGGAAATCCTGTCGAGTATACTTATAATATTTAGTTCCTGCAGTATGTCTGTGTTTCTTCTATGATCATGAAGATTATACTATGCCACGCGCCTGAGAAATCTCATTTCAGCCGTTTGGATGCGACTGGCTTGGCGTTTTGTTAGAGTTCCATTCTCAGATCCATATAGAAGTGTGGCAAGGGCAGTAACCTTGTAGAATTTTAGGCGTGTTCCTTTACTTGCTGACTTAAAAATTCGCCTAATGGTTCCGTAGTTTGAACTTATGTAATTTATTCACAACGCCGTTGCTTGCTCGATGAAATTGTCAACCAAAATGTACGAGGCGGCGTTATTTACATGTTACTGACGCGTCAGATGTGTGCAAGCAGCATCTGGTCTAACGGTGGGACACATGCAAATTACAAGCAAACAAGGAAACATACGAACGCGCATTGCCAACGAAACAGGTGTGTGTCTGTCTGTTATGCATAATTAAATGCTGTGTGCGACGGACACGTTGAAACTACGTACTAATTAAACAAACACGTGTGAGACATCTGTCTCCCTCACACCCTATCAGCTCCTCAGCCGTACCTAGAACTTAGTCCTGTCCATCGAATGCAAAAGAAACAAATGCACCAACTACTACTGTATGTGATGTGTTTACTAGCGGAGTATGTACAAATAACACAAAACAAAAGAGACTGATCGAATTCGTATACTTTTGATAGTACTACACAATGATAGCGGTAGTAGCGTACTAAAGAAGGGGAGCGGACCGCCCCGGGCCTCACTTAGTAATCGGCCTCCAGATTTAAAAAATTGAGTTTTTCTGGTAATTTTTAAATTTATTTGGAAATGTTCTATTGACACGTCCTGAAACGCAACACTAGGAGAGTCCAGGATTTAATCAATAGATTCGAAAATTTTTTTTTCATATTATTTTGAAATCTACCTTACAACCCAAGCTTAGATACAGATATTAAAAAAATGTAAGTTTATTATTAGAAATATTTTTAACAATTTGTGTTTCAGTTTCTACTTGTAAAAAGAGCTATTGCAAAACATAACTCATTAAAAAACGAGCCAAATCAGACTAAATGGACTAGCAATTTTATCGATCGAAAATAAGTTGGCAAGGTAAATAAACTTTGTCGATGCAATAAGAAAATTTTCCAAGGCCAAAACCAGAAAACGGCCATTTTAGAAAGTTCACCTTATATGCACTAAAACTGCTGATTTGAAAAGAAAATTACCAAGTATTGCCTGCAGCAATGATAAATTTCTTTTGCAGTATATACGTTTATTGAGTATTATAAGTATTGTAATAAATTTAATGCAGTCCATAAACAATACTACTTCTATCATTTTCTTAAAATTTTTAATTACAATATGAAAGTGGATTTTTATTTCAAACATTACTATAGCTTCTTATAAAGTGTTCTAACTAGATGAATCAATACAGTGATTAGACAATAAATATGTAACAGTAAAGAGATTTTTTATATATTACTTAAAGGTAAATTGTATTATAAACATCCGTCTTATGAGAGGGGGCCTCAGCAAAAATCCGACCCGGGCGTCCAGTGGCTTTCATACGCCACTTGATTCAAATGGCAACTCAACCAATTCTATACACATTCACTCCTTTTAATCCCTCTAAAAGTAAGCCTAATCACCCTGCCCACTATTGTAACCTCCCACCCACACACAAACAGGCATTCACACAAGACTTAACATTCCTCCGTCTTTGAAGAAATTAACTTTAACCACACTATAAATAATACATACACACAATCAGTAAACATGAGTAAATTTAAGAAATACAAATTTCAACTACATTCAGTTTTTGTCAAATGTCTCTTTTCGAAAAACACAAAGTCTTAAAACTGGTCGTTTCAAGATTCTCGATGATGTCTTAACACTTGTCGTTTGCACAAATCCGCTGCTACCTGGATACAGTTCAACAATGGGTGGAATGGAGGAAGATGGTCTTCTCATACTAGGACGAGAGGTCACCGATGTTGCGATTCTTACGTGAACTTTCTCATATTTTTTTTTTGATGTTGAAGACTGTTGAGATACTCGCTTTACCAACGTGTCCAAAAGTGGTGTAATATATGTTGAACAAGCTACCCCCTAGAGAAGAGATTGACTGGAACTGTCTGCAAGTCTGGCTTCACAGGCCCTATAAAGACATCTCCTGTTAACTAGTGACAGGCGTAAGTGCGGTAAGGTCATTAGGATAAGAAGATAATGGGGTGATTGGTTATAAATTTAGACAGGCTTTTATTTTGGTTAGACATGATCAGCTTACCAGTATTCCATACGTTACGAAGAAAAAATTAATTCACAGGTGCCAAAGAAGAATATTGTTACGACGATATCACTGATCGCCGTATGATACAGTGGAAACAAAATAAAGACACCAGTTAAGACACTAATCACCAGTTTTAAATAATCACAACTAACAGCTTGAAATCAACAAGTTATCCAACTATTTATACTCGTACAATAATTTAAGTTAAATTTGTACTTACGCAATAATAATGTCAACTAATAGAGTCACTCACAATAATCACTTTTCATTAAGAACCACTCGAACGCACTGTGTAATCGCCCAACGTAAACTGAGTTCCAAGCGGTAGGTATTTGCTATTTATAGTCTGCAAGGTTCCATAATATGCGTCCTTAACAAGCACTCAAAAATTCTAGAGGATATTTCAGCGCAGCGTTGGCAGAAACACGTACCCCCTGGGCTAGTTGGGGGGCTTCTTGAACTACACTATCGACTGTACGAAAGTATTCCGTATTGCGCAACAATATTATCACGCTATACTGAATTAGGCATTAATACAAACTATGAACTATATAAGGTAACGGGTACCTGAATTAGGTATTAACATATACTGTAAACTAAAATTTTGTATAAACACGATATTTTATAAGGTAATTATGTTAGTGTTGTATGAAGTTTAAACTTTTTTAATAACTACAAAAGTGTTTATTAAAAGAAAATTACGAAACAATTTTTTATCGACCCTTTTAGTTAAAAAATTGTGTAAATCAACTTAAGCGAATTAAATATTTCAAATAATAAATTACGTAATGCGATCAATGCAACGCAAAAATACAAAATATGGTAGAATAAAGAACAAGGAAATAACACGTGCTACACATTAGTCGCTGCGTAGAAAAATGTAGAAACAAAAGTTTAACAGAAATACAGATTAACGGAAAGATAGCGTTTCTGGGAATAAAACAATTTCTCTACGCCCACGAGACGAGTAAAATTTGCATTAAAGGAATTCATGCTGAAAATAACTCATATGGCATGTTAAGAAGGAAAAGTGATACGTATTTCGAGTGTATAGACAGCGCATAAAGAGGAAAAGACGGAATAATGATTTGCTACAGTAACTAGGGATACATAATTACAATAGGTACCTGTAGCTTCTAATTTAGTGCTCCAGCCCATACAGTTTACTGCATAGTTTTTACACATTATTTCAGTCCAAAGTAAATATCAATTGAGAATTTAAACTCGCACTTATAATACTTCTGTTTAGTGACAAAAAAAACTGTATTATCTTTGGAATTTTATTTTTGTGTCCAAAACTAAATTCACTGTGTTATACCTTGACGTAGTAGTCGTTTGTCCACAGATACAAATATATTATTTATATACATATATATATATATTATAACAGCACCAAATATTAACTATTTGGAGTTATATGTTTACCGCATACTGAAAGCATATTTAAATAAAATGTACCAGTCAAAACTCCATTTGAATGTAGCGCATTGAAAATAATGCTGTGTAAAGCGACGCACACGTGGTCATTATGTAATCAGTTCGCTTTACAAGGAAGCGACCACACCCAAACTGTTTATTATTAATATCTCGGAAACTAATAAATAAAGGCGAAATCCAATATAGCCAAAATGTTTACCGAAATATTAATAATGACGTGTGCAAATTTGATGCAATATAATTAACAAATGAAAGAGTTAATTAAAATAATTGAATAACTTCTGTAAAAATAGAGTTACAGTAATGAGATTTTAGTATGTTATAAAGATAATAATTTCTGACAGATTGTATATTTTAGATTTCACACAACTTGGTTTGCAACCAAGTTATTGCAAAATTAAATAAGCACAGGATATCCGTAGCGGGAAATTGGTTCCACCGGATAATTATAATATTAGATAATAATATAAATTCTCCGTCTGTGGGAACCTAACTTCATTCTCACGGACCAAGGGAATTCAAAATTTTATGTGGTAGGGAGAGTGTGGCAGCCAATGAAATCATTTCACGCGAGCCCCGGCCAGTGCGGTGTTTTCTGGTTGAAAGATCACTCTTCTGTCAGTACTCACGAAGTTAAGACGTAGTCCTTCGATCGTCTAGTAACCAAAGTGGTGAAGATCAACAAGAAGACTCTACGTGGTCAACACACACGCAATTACGAACACACTAAGTACAGATCATCTGTATAGCTCGTAATTGTTGCGTAAAGGCGAGATACTCTTTAGTACATCAACCAAGCTTATTGTGTACTACCAGTTAGTCATAAGCACGCAAGAGATCCACCAGACTCCAAGACCAGACTTCAAGAATACAGCAGAGAGGCCGTCTAAATTATTGGTGAACAGCTGACGAGCAGAGCGACCACCCGAACGAAGCACACACACACACGCTGACGTGCAACGTGCGAACCGACGAGGGACAGGAAGCAGTTCCAGCGGACAGCAGCAGACGTTAAAATATTCACAAACAGCAAGGAAGCAGAGTGTTGCCGAATTTTGAACTCCACGACCGAATCCAGCAGTTCTAAGCAGATTACTTTCTCTAACCAAGGACTCGAATCGACGAGGGACAAATCGGGACGACATCCTCTTCAGTAACAGGAAAGCAAAATCCACTTATTTATTTTTCAGATCAAATTTTCTATTTTTCAATTAAAACATTGTAATTCAAATAATTCAGGTGCCAAACAAAAAGCAAAGACTCTAGTAATTAAAAAGTAAATTCGTTGTGATAATCTGTATAGCAGTTTAAGGCTTTAGTAAGTTATAGTTAAGAGATAGAAGTAGTATAAAAGCGCTATACGAATCTTAACTGACAATCTAATCTTAGATCATACTGCAGTAGATCAGAAGTAGAATCACTAGAAATGAAATAACGTGAACTAGACTGTCACGTCTAATTTATTTTAATTAATTATTCTAATTAATTTCAGAGTTTTATATTTTGTTTCATGAACACTTAGATTCAATTTAATTAAATAAATTTAATTAAATTCAAATCAATTAATAAATTAAAATTTAAATTGCAATCAACTCGCCAAAGAACGAGTTCAGTTTCTTTCAACTATTGACCAATCGAAAAACATTGATTCATTGATTAGACTGTAAGAAATTCATAAGATAATAACCATTCTATTCTTGTGTGTTGTTGGTGTAATAAACAACGTTTTATTGCCCCATATAACAGTGTTTTATTGTTGTACGATAAAGCCTACCAGTCTCACAAAACTCTCCCCCTTTAAAGTAACCTATTTTGTGTGTTGTTGTAATAATTTGAGATTACTAGCTTGCGAACTTCAAATCCAAAATCCACACGCCCTAGTCGGAAGAATCTGCAAGATCAGACAGCAGGTGGGTACTCACACACAACACAACATAACAATAACGCATAGAAGTAGAGTTATAATATATATATATATATATATATATATATATATATATATATATATCTTTCAAATACTAGAACAAATACAAATCAATACAAAACATGACACAATATTCAAAGCACTCAACATCGAAAATACACAAAATACAAAAACAGATACCACAACCACACACAATAATGCAACATTGAAGGACCAAAGACCAACAAACCACCTTAATAACATCCAGAAGCCAACACACAAATACAGCACCAGAAGCAAGATGGCGAAGGCTGAAGATGGGAGAACAGGATCTCCCGAAACATGTTCCTAAAGGAAAAAATATATCTTGAGGTAAATTAGTTATAAGTATTATAGTAATATATATATATATATATATATAAATACTGTATATTGCTGAATTTTGACAAATATTGTTATAATTTACTTTGTAATTTGACCATGGACACGTAAAATAAATGTTAGCAACATTGTATTTTTAGTATAGTATATTGTTACGACGGTCTAACTGATCGTCGTATGGTACAGTGGAAAACAAAATACAAGACACCAATTAAGTCACTAATCACCAGCTTTAATTATCACAATAAAATAGTTTTTAATTAACAAGATAGTCTCTTGCAATAAATTAAATTCAAATTTTTCACACGCAATAAAATGTCAACTAATATAAAACACAATTTTATTAAAATTTTCCCGCACAAATATAATAATATAAAACACATAACACTTCGCCACAATAAATACTGTTCACTAATAACCACTTGAACGCACATAGTAATCGCCCGACATTAACTCGCAACTCAAACCGAACTGAACGTCGCTTAATACTTGTATTTATACCCAGCCGAAAATCCAGAAAACATTCGTGCTACGCATTAACAATAACGGAAAACATTAGAGCGTAATTCATTGCGGCCTTTACAGAGTGCGCATGGTTTCTTGCACAGTCTAGCTAACGATTTGAGAATCACGTACGGACACACATTACAGCCAGATTCCACTGGAACATTCGATAAACTTGTAGAACGTTGCTTATTACGTAACACTATTTTTAGCAGAAATTTGTCACAGAACTGACGATAGCCAATAAGATCAAAATTACATTAACAATGTAGAAAATCCAACACAAGACTTGTATAGAGAAATGTTAGATTTGCGCTACTGACATTGCAAATATAATTTTATGCTTAATTTTAATCAGGTTGTGGGAAAACATCAATCGTTTTCATAACTATGAACAATTTGAGGATTAAAATTTGTTAAACACTACAGCCTTCATTGTATATCATTTCATTTTTCTATCATTTAGGATAAATTTTAATCTCGAAATGTCGTAATATACTTGTTTCAAAGAGTGTAATAGATTAAAGGAAAAATCGCTGTAATGTTGTCTGCGTACGTGGTTCTTAACATGCGAGGCAGTGTTACGTAATACGGAACACTCTCGTATATTCGATAGTGTTGTTTGACAAGCTTCGCAATTAGCTCAACGGTGCGTGTTTCTGCGAAGGTCGCGCTGAAGTTTCTTGAAGAATTTTCGATTGCTTGTTAAGGACGCATATTATGGAACCCTGCAGACTATGAACAGTCCATACCTGCTGCCTAGTTTTCAGTTATTGTCGGGAGATTTACACAGTGCGGTTAGAAATATTGTGGCGTAGAGTTTTGTGTTTTATAACTGTGCGCGACTCGTTGGCATTATTATTGCGTGTGAACAATTTATATTTGATTTGTTGTAAGAGACTGTCTTGTTGATTACAAATTATTAATTGTAATAATTAAGGTGATTATTAGTGATTTCATTGGAGTCTTGTATTTTGTTTTCCACTGTAGCATACGGCGATTAGTAGACCGTCGTAACAGTATGAATGAATGAGTTCATATTAGAACTTTCCGATAATCTGTATTTGTTAGAGTTCAATTTTGAGTTTAAGAAATAACTGGCTACTCAAGAATTGACTCATTTTTGAAATAAAAATTGTCCTTAATAATTATCAGACGTTTATCACCTTTTTGTCTAGAGACTACTTGAGAACAGCCAGGCAACGATGTTGCAGCCAAGGAAATTACTTGAAACATCGAATCATGAAGGATATTGAACTTTGAACGTAGAAATCTTGAGATCTTCATAGTATGGTCACGACAAGAATATACTTAGATTCAATTATCTTAGATATAATAAAGAAAGAACAATAGATTACGTATTAATAGTTTTTGGAAATTTTTAGACAGTTTTCTTAATTTGGAGATGAATATTTTGTTAATTCAGAATGTACATTGTCTTTTACTACATGCTGAAGCAGTAGGCCTATTCCATCGTAATCTTATCGGAACGTTATGTTATAACAAACTTTTTTGTTTAAAAAACTGTTTCTTTTTAAAAGTAAGTATTTATATGTTACATGTGTATTTGTTGAGTTGCCGTTGCAAAGCTGTTATACTGTGCGTTCGCGCGCGCGCGTGTGTGTGTGCGTGTGCGGTTTATAGATATTGACGACGACGACGACGAATATGATGATGATGATGATGATGATGATGTCCTGAATCCTTTGAAGATCGTTACTTGCCTATGTTACTGTTGCATGATGATTCCTGGTAGTTGTCTACGGTCCTGGTGTTACTTCCTCGACCGCGGTTTATTCTGTTTATGACTTCATGATCATGCTGATGATAAATCTATGTCGCTGAGCAAACTCACATAGTGTCCCAGTGACTAAATTATTAGCATCTGTCACGCGTTCTAATTTGCCGCCTCGTTCTAATTTACTGAAAGTATTTATATCGTACAGTCCTACATGTGGGATATAGCAAAATATGCCATCTCTAGGATGTTCAATTTTGTTTACAGCATTACTTTTCGTTTGTTTTTCAATAACGGTAGAATTAATGTTCAAACCACCGGTGGCATTAAATGCCCAATTTTCCACAAGTTATTTGCATGCAACTCAATTGTGTATTATTGATTTATAGTCGCAATTATGTTAAGTATATATAAATCCGTAATTGTCGCACTTTTTGCAATAATTTTACATCAACACATACGTCTCTGTGCAAGTACGCCATTGTCTGAATAGCAAAATGTATTTTGTGAAATCCAAATTTAATTAAATAACTAAATTTAATTAAATAACTAAATTTAATTATTGTCATACATTCATATCTGGACCGGAGTTCAATAACACAAGTATAATACATGCGTACATTTATTCGTTCCGCTATTCCTGTCACTGATAACAGACCACACACACACACACACACACACACACACTCGCGCGCGCGCGCACCGCCTACAAACCGACACATGTTCACTTTGACAGGCTGCAAAATTAAATGAAATGTTGCCAATATTTTTTTTTACTCTGCTCGTCTTCCCCATCTTCCTGTAGTTCTACAGCTGTACGAGGTTTTTGTATCTGCCTGTACATAAACGTGCCACTACTTAAAACTATTTATAATAATTTCTCTGCATTAATTGTTTACAAAAATATTGTCATGGGTAAATGTGCAATTATATTTTTATATATTATAAAGAATAACCGTATGGTATAGTAGAAACAAAATATAGACACCAATGGAGTCACTCATTACCATCTGCAATGACTAACAGATAACAATATGAAATCAATAAGATACTTTCATACTATAATTCAAGTTAAATTTGTCCACAGGCAATATAATGTCAACTATTAAGAGTTCCGCACTAATTACTATAATACAGTAATCGCTTTCCACAACATCCACTTGATCCGCACTGAATAATTCGCCAACTTTAACTACCTTCCAAGCGGGCCTCTGTTGCTGATGAATAGCTCGCAGTTGATTCAGATAAATTTCCATTCTTTTTGCAAGGTGCCAGCATATATTGCGTAGTTACAATTACTGGAACAGTCTGGAGTGGTACTTTCCTGCACGGCCTTCCCTGAGGCGCTGCACCTGCTCGGATAGCCGAGAATCGTGTAGAACGGTACTCTCGTCTGTTTGAAAGGGTTCCCTAATTGTCGTAACAATATATATCTTTTAAAATTTATAAATATGTTAAAATAAATCTCCGCTTGCTACAAAATTAAATGAAATATTGCCAATATTTTAACACTGAAAATGTTTAAAAGGACGTGTCGCACATTTGCGGTAGATCGCTGGTGCGTTATCGAAAATGGGAACCGGTGAGTTTCCATAGAAACTACTTCTTTGTTGTCAATAACGTAGTACACATATAAAACTTCGCTTATTTAATGCGACTATATTTAACTTATAATCTGTACATTGGTAAATGAAGAATGAATCCATTGATTGGTGAATGAACTTAAATATATATATTTTTTAGATTTATTGAAGCATTTTCGATGCCTTTCTCTCTGTATTGGATTTGTGCAATGCCTGTAAATTTTTTTTACTCTGCTCTTCTCCCCCATCTTCCTGTATTGCCACAGCTGTACGTGGTTTTTGTCCTAGTGTACTGTAGTCAATCATACACTTGTGTCGTCAGCAACTCTTCTCAAGCTTGTAGTTGTAAATTATTTCGGTTAAGTGAAGTACCTCTTTACCATTTATCTTAATAGAGTTTTCGTATTTTTCTTTCTACACCTTTGTTTCCAGACAACTTAAAATCTTTTCCCTCCATAATTTTAAACGTTTAAAGTAGGTATTATAATATTCTCGGTTATTATATAAGTATTATTATCGGTAATTATATTATTATATATAATATTATATATAGAATTATATATAATAATTATATAATAACTATTTTATGATATAATTATATTATTATTATTATTATTATTATTATTATCGGTAATTATATATTATTATTATAGGCTGCTATGTATTCTCAGACCTCTTCTACGGTGTAGAATCTTGGACTTTGACTGAAGCCACAACTAAGAAATTTGAATCTTCCGAAATGTATCTCTACCGTAGAATACTGACCATTTCTTGGACAGCGCATATAATTAATGTTGAAGTTCTTGGAAAGTTGAAGAAAGATAGGGAACTTATTAACACAGTCAAAAATTCAGTGATAATAAAGCTTCAGTATCTGAGACATCTCATGAGAAATGAATAGATATTTTACTTATTCCAGTCCATCCTACAGGGAAAATTACATGGAAAGAGTACTCGGAGTTGGGCGACCGAGAATATCGTGGCTGAAAAATTTAAGGACCTGGTTTGGCATGAATACAACTGACTTATTCTGTACAGCAGTGCAGAAAGTTAAAATAGGCTGTATGATATCCAACATCCGAAACGGATAGGAACTATCAGATGAAGAAGAATATATTATTCATACCCAAGTTCATATGGCCCTGCTGTAAGGTTCAGAAGTACAAGTGCTAATAGTAGCGACTATTCACGGGAGTACGCTGTAGTGGGAAGACTGTATTGCTGACAACAAATTCCATTGGCACTCTCTCGCTCAGCACGCAGTAACTCAGCAATACGTAGTGCATTGCTGCTCTATTAAGTCACGTTACCGCAAGGATGCATTCCCTCACGTAATTTCACTTCATCCTATAATTTACCACTCACTCGTCCCGCACGAAACGGTGCCAACGGCGGTATTTGGAGAATGAAGATTAACTTTTCATCCACCTTACAAATGTGAGGTTCCACAATTGTCTTTGTTAAAAAAAAAAGTTATTTATTTTAATCAAGTCTTACAGCAGTAATGTAGCTCCATTAAATTCTTTTCACTTTCTATGTTTATAGGCGTTGAATTCGTAGTAAATAAGTTAATTTTTTATTTTATTTTAGTAACTAATATACTACGTTGATCAAATATAAACGAGAACTTTTGAGAAACTTTTTATTGGATTAATATATATGAAAACAAATACAAAACTATTTTTCTACATAGCTTCCACTATTGTCTACAAATTTTTTTCATCGGACTGGCAGTTTTTTTATTCCTTCTTCATAAAAACTTGTTGGACGTGTTAGTAGCCAAACGCGCACGAACTCTTGCACCTCTATTTCGCTGGAAACGTTTTTCCCGCCCAAGTCATTTTTGAGGGGTCCGAACAAACGATAGTCACATGGCGACAAGTCTGGACTGTAGGGGGGATGATCCAAAGCTGTCCAGTGCAGTTCTTCCAATTTTGCTTGGGTAACAGCAGCAGTGTGGGGCCTCGCGTTATCGTGAAGAATCAAGACGCTGAGGATCGGAATCTTGCGCCTTTTGTACCTATAGTCCTCTCTAACCTTACCCAAGAGTTCAGAGGAGTATGCAGAATTTATTGTTCTTCGTTCAAATAGAAAATCGACATACACAACGCCCTTAGCATCCCAAAAGACGGTCATGAGAACCTTGCCAGGAGACGAACCTGTTTTCGCCTTCACTGGAGTTGCTTCACCTTTTGCACGCCACTCTATACTCGACCTCTTGGTTTCAGGAGTATAGTGGAGCCTTCGAACGTGTATCATTGCCGAACTGTGCACGCAATCCGCACAAAATTTCAGCTGGTTTAACACCTTCACACACTAAAAACATAATTATTACATGTTGCGCAACGGACACATGCACCTCCTGTTCACTTATTGTGACAACAATGAAACAAACGACTTTTCAAATGTCTAGGCACTGCTACCAACGCTTACTGTTGCCAACATCAATGAGCGTTAAAATATCTCGTGCCATTTTCAAAAGTCTCATTTATATTTGATCGACCCTCGTATAACTTAAATTGAATAGATTGATATACTTCGTATGCTTAGACGGCCGGAGTCACGTTGTTAAAATTCCTTTCCGAGCTGTTTGGACATTGTCCATTGTTTTCTACATAAACAGCAGTACTGTGGTCACTACACCACCTCACTTTAGCATAACTCGATTTTACACTGATGATAGCAGTCGATGGCACTGCCGAAACGTCTCTTTTTGTAGAAAACAATGGATCACGGCCAAACAGCCCGGAAAGGAATTTAAATAGATAAATTTTGTTGGTTTGGTTCATTTCACTGACATTGTACGTTTAATTCGAAAATTCAGTTGCAATTGTTTTCTATTCAAGTAACTATCAAAATAGAATTAATTTTTCTATTTTGCTTTCAATTTTAACGGAAATAAAGTTAAGTTAGTGATTATTCAAAAGTTATGTTTCGGAGTGCTTCGAATGACAAAACACAGCTCTTAAATTTTATCGTGATTATATTCAATTAATTTTATTCAGCTACACATTGGTATTGTGTTTTGTGTTTCCATGTAAGCGCATCAGGTTATTCCTGATCCCCGTAATGGTTCCTGTATGCCAAATCTGGAGGCATACTGCAGGGACTGAATATATTAATATACCCGATAGCGTTGACCAGTGGAAAACTTGCCCCTAGGACAGATAAGTCAAATAAAAATAAGAAATAAAAAATCGGTTAATATCTCTAGAAACAGTAGCTGAATGCTATTTTGACAAATTTCCATGTCATACGCAAGCAGTGAAGCTGGTGACGAAACCGTGACAAAAAGTCGTTGGTGCCAAGTCAAGGGCTGGGTTCATCAGAACGGCGCTTCTTTTACTATCAATCATGCCACTTTTTTGTACAAATCGCAGTTTAAAATAGCTAGTACCAAAAAAATTAGTAAATAACTATTGACATAATGCTATAGCTAGTAACATTTACTATTTTATGTCAAATTGTAAAATTTGCAATTTTAATGTTCAAAATCCGTTTTTCAGGTCCAATGCGCGCCCAATAAAAGTTGAAATATCTATGCTTTTTTAATTTATTTATCTTACCTGTGCTATTTTTTGCTTATCTAAAGCTGTAGCGTTTGACTTACGTAGAAAAAGTTTCGTTTGTTTTAATTGCAAAAACTTTTTAACATTGACCAGTTTTTATGATTTTCGGAGGTGGTGCGCAACCGGAAGATATTTTACCAATTTTTAATTTCTTTTTCTATTTTACTTACCTATCCTTGGGGCAAGTTTTCCGCGGTATAAAAAATTTAAAAAAATCAAAATATTTTTCGGCCTACCCTAACCAGTATCTTCTAAAACGGTTGGAACATCTTATCCGAATAAATGGTTCTCGTATCCGCAATCAACTATTGAATTTTAAAATCAATAGACAAAAAGGTGTAGGATGTCCGATGAGTTTCTGAAGTCGCCAGCTGTTCAGGAACGTACAAACAACTTTTTTGATCTTTGTAGATGATTATGATGTTAACGTTTCTAAACTAATACGAATGTACCAGCTGTCGCAGTTGCTAACAAGGTACCGGGCCCTAGCGGGCCCAGTAAATAATCTTTTTGTTGTCTTCAGTAATACAACGTTGAGAAGCGACGAGGACGAACATCAGGTTGTGATCAGATGGCCGCTGCTTAATTGAGAACACATCGAGCAGACAAGCAATTCTCTGATGTGTATACCGTTTTTTGATTGGCCGAATGACGTGTAGGTTGCGCTGGATCAATCTTTGTCGCCAGAGTCAACATACCTGTACAATCGAATGCTGTTAGGATTAGTCGTGCGAAAGAACTATTCCAATTGCGCCACCTGAACGTGAATGACATATACGTCGCCATTCAGAACTTCTACCTGGGAAAAAAAAGTTTCTACGCTGGATGCACCTAATTGGTGGCGGGCGTCAAGAGGGGTACGACGCAGGTACTATACGGTTAACACTGGATTCGGTGAAGGGCAGTGTAGCAGCACTGGCACTGCCAGTTGCGGGGGACACAGTACGTTCCCTACGCTGCTTATTTGTAAAGTCAAAATAAAACTCATAAGCGAATTGAAAATTTACACGTCCGAAAATTACAGTAAGAGGATTAAACTTTGTACTTTGTTATTCTACAAACTTTGTTATACTTTGTAACACGAATACGCACAAATATTAGCCTATACTTGTAATACAAATCGACGCTCACGATATTCACAGCTGGGAAACACACTTTCAAATGACAAACTTTTGAATATGCCTGTAGACTGCTCGGTAGTGTGAGACGCGCTTGCGTGTTTGTCTCTAAACTCCCATAGTTCACATTTTCCCGCATCCTTAGTTGAATTTGTCTAGTAGTAGCTAATTAAAACCTCACCGTGAC
This sequence comes from Magicicada septendecula, assembly GCA_034769895.1. Classification (NCBI taxonomy): domain Eukaryota; kingdom Metazoa; phylum Arthropoda; class Insecta; order Hemiptera; family Cicadidae; genus Magicicada; species Magicicada septendecula. The sequence continues at coordinate 25,225,532 of CM068373.1, read as the reverse complement.
GGCCGTTTCGCTGTTTGTGTACCCTGTCGTACCGTTAACACAAGTTTTTGAATAACCGGTACCGTTTTGCATGCGTCAGACGTATAGATTATAGTATTGCTTTGGTTCTTGTGCCAAGATTTTCATAGTAACAATGGTCTCTGATTCAACAGCAATGGGCGCGCAATGAGAAATCCTTCTGAGTGTAACTAATTTAAAATAACTCACTTTTGATTTAATAAGTTTTTCAGGAAAAGAGGTTTATAACTATCCACATTTTCAGCCATAGGGTGTAGATGAAATTATAGACTTGTTAATAGAACGTTATCCCCGAGAAGTTCTTTCAGAACTTGTAATTTGTATACAGATCACTACTTGGTCGTAAATGACATTCAGCTAGGGGCGACATGGAAGACCTGGATGGAAAAAGATTAAAAATACCAGGAAATGGAAGTATATATAAAGCTTATGTATTAAAAGAGGCGAGTCTAGAAGTTTGCACCACCAAAGGCTGAGCTGGAGTTGATATCAACTGCTACTGAAATTAACGAAGAGTGGAAAAATATAAAGAGGAGGGAGTAAAATATCAATACAGAAATTTGGGAGCTTGCTAATGAAAATGTTCAGCAAGTTTATGAGACAACGTGGAATACGTTCGCCAGGAAACGAGAACATGATACATGTGGACGACAAGATATTGCATTTAAAATCATTAAACACTTAAATCAAAACGACATGAATATTAGAAAATCGAACATCATATTAAAGAACGTATAGATATCTCACTATGAGATTTTGTGTTTTGATAACACAAGGGGAGTTATTACAGATGGACCATTATCACAGATGAACACGATGGAATTAGTAGAGTCGCAAGCTGCTTTGAGTCAGACAAAAAAAAAGTTAGGTGGTATCAGATCAGTTCTGAGCTGCTCAAGTAGGGAAGAGTCTTACCGTGAACATAGATAATCTGGAGCTTACACACGCACACGAGAGCATCGTGTCAAAAGGGACTCAGTTTTAACGTTGTGTTAAATCATAAAGATTATTATTTGTTTCTGTATACAGAAAATAATAATTACAGATGTCTCTAAAATGTAGAACAGTGATGACACGAAACACGATGACAATTCTTTACGAAAGTAAGTAAGTAAGAACAAATCAACAAAATAATTGTAATTAAAATTTCTTTAATTTATTACTTAAACATTATAGCTATTTATTTTGATTTAACATTATTAACGTTACTGTAAAACACTGTTTATAAGTTCAAATGTTTTATAAAATTTAAATCCTAACGTCTGTTGAATTAGTTTTTACTTTTTATGGAGGAGGTTTTAACTTGTTATAATACTTCAACGTTCCTTAGTAAACATCTTTAAAATATGTTGTAAGTTACATACAAAATATAAAGTGAACGTTAGTCACATATGTTGTATTTAAACTTAATATTTTGTTGCGATAACCCGGTAGCCCCTCTCTCTCTCTCTCTCTCTCTCTCTCTCTCTCTCTCTCTCTCTCTCTCTCTCACTCTCTCCCCCTCTCACTCACTCTCTCTCCCTCTCTCTCTCCCTCTCCCTCTCCCTCTCCCTCTCCCTCTCCCTCACCCTCTCCCCCACTCGCTCTCTCTCTTGCCCGTTCACTGTCAAACTCTCAAACTCTCTTCTAAATGTTACAGACTAATGATAAAGGAGACTTAAGGAGACTGCAAACTGCAAAATTAGTTTCCGATCTCATCAACGTAGATTGCCTGTGTAAGATACTTATCAAAGCAGAAGTCACTTTATTTGGAAACGATAAACTTACCCATTGAGATGCACTTTGATGTCAGCCACGAATGCTCACAATCTTGTAACCATGTGCAGATACGGTTGTTTTCAAAACATTGTAGACCTAATTGACTTTCCATGAAGTTCACTGCTGCCATCGTGTACGCTGTACATTAGAATCGTTAACAAAGTTACCAACTGTATGCAGGAACTTTCCGAAACTCAAAGACACTAAGCATATTGCCACTAACAGACCAGGAAAATTTTATCAAGCTAAACAAGTTGAAGTTAACGTAAGTAATTCAACCTCTATGATGAGATGAATGTATTGTACGTAAGATTACTTGTTGCTGTACACTGTGAGGAAAGAATAAGTGCGTAAGTATCAGGCAACAACAAGTTTCAGATTCTTAGCATTCAAGAATAGATTGAACAGAATAAAGTTAAACTTTTCAGTGGCTCTTTTTTATTCTCACTTATAAAAATTTTTTGAAATGTAAAATGAATTAAACATATTTTTTTAAATGTATCACATATGTTTGGAGCCAAACGGATTATTCATATCCAAGACCTGGATTGTAATTTGAATAGGACAAGGCCACTGGTAGTGCGGAATTTTCTATAATCAAAACTAATTTTTTTTTTATTTTTGCAGATAGTAAATAACTTACGATATCCTTGAAATCAGAATAATGTTTTGTATCTCAAAAAATTTTTTGTATTATAAAGTCGGTAATTATTTTTTAAAATTAAAAATTTGTGTACATATTTGAGAAGTACGTATATTTTTTAGAACAAATTTCGAAGGGCACTGACTTGATGCTTAATAGTATAATAAAAACAATTTTATTATTGTTGTTGTCAAAAATTTTATTAGTTGTCAAAAATAGCTATTGCTTGGTTTCCTGTATTATTCATTTGGTTATCCAGATCCATGATATGGATCGTCCTCTATAGAGGACAACTTTATGTTATGTTCTCTACAGAGGACGATCCGCTTTTGGATTAGCTTGTGTACCTTTGGAAGGTATGAAATAATAGAATCTAATAATTTATTAATAATAAATAAAATGAATAACAAATTACTTAAATAATAATAAACTAAAATTAATGTAAAATTTTCAAAGTAGGTAAAAACACTAATAAAATAGTGATATTTCTTAATTTTATTTTCCTTTAAAATAACATTATTTTAGAAGGTTATAATGTATAAACTTTAATACAATATAATCATAAATGACATCTTTTATACTATTGAAAATTGTTATTTTGTTACATATTATGTGAAAACTTTAACATAAAATGACATGAAACTTATATTTTTAGTAAAATTAAACTTGTAGTAAAGAAATTATATACTCATAAACTACTAATTAAGTTAGGGATAAAGGCTACCAAACACAAATATAACACATTTATAGGTTAGAACTACGTAATTGTCAGCAGCGCTGTCCTGTAAGGAGGACGATTTTTCAAAAGATTATAGCTTATTCCACAGAATAGGAAGCTACAAAAACAAAATTTCCCTCATGAGTTTCAATCTTCCGTTAAACCAAAATATTTTTTTTCTAAACCACACATGCACACGGAATGCTACAAAAGAGTTTGTGTTAAGGAAGTCAGTTTCTTCTGAAAATTACAAAATGTATTTTTCAAAAGGTTATAGCTTATTCCACAGAATAGGAAACTAGAAAAATTTTCGGTCATGTGTTTTAATCTTCCGTTATACCAAAATATTTTTTTTCTAAACCACATATACACACGGAATGCTACAAAAGAGTTTGTGTTAAGGAAGTCGGTGACTTCTGAAAATTACAAAATGTATCAACTTCACAGGCCTTCATTCTTTACTCACTTTGGCTTGAGATCTGAGAGGGCACTTTTAACATTGCCACAACGTCCCTTATAATGGACAAAATCACTGACAATGCACACAAGCCTCTGACAGGTTATGTAAGGAATAAAACAATCGTCCTCTGTGGAGGACAAATTCATTGAAAGGGTTAATTAGGAGAGATTAATGCAAGGTACTGTTTAATACACAGTAGCGGCTTTCGTATGCGAATGTGTAATCAGTGACCCTTGTATCTGCCTATAACAAGGAGACGCAGTGTCTCAGAAGTAAACGCATATGTGGAAATACGTGTAGCATAATGTTTAAAACAAATATCTACATAATATTTATTCAAAAATTAACTCTTGGCAACAAGTCGATCCTTGGTTTTGTTAGATTTACGATGTAACCAGTAAACAACTTTTTATTTTAGCAAGCACACACACACACATTCCGATATATTATATTTTCAACTGTGTTCCTGTGTTTGAATCTCTACCCGCTATTCTTGATTCGGTTTATTACAGCTTACAATGTGGGCGAGCAGGCACAGTGTTAGCGTCTTTGACTCATAATCAGAGCGTTGCTGTGCTGCCGATGTGGTGAGATCCAGTCAAGGTCACGGCTCGTCTACCCGCACGTACGCGGACAAATAATACGTACATCTTCTCTGGCACACCCGGGCCAGATAAGTAACAAGGTCACACAATTTATACTACACACATAAACAACACTCTTCCTACCACAGTGAACGGCTTGCCCCCGGGCGTGGGTTACAATTTGGCTAATATCTCTCTGGCTGGGGTGGGGCGTGAGTTCTATTTCGGCCGGTGTGCGCAACAGGTCTATGGCCTATATGGCCTAATGGCTGATAGTGGAGATAAGATAAGATACGATAAAAATTAACTCTTGGCAACAAGTCGTTCCTTGTTTTTGTTAGATTTACCACGTAACTAGTAAATAACTTTTTTATTTTAGCAAACACACACACACAAATTCCGATATCTAATATCTTCAACTGTCTTCCTGTGTTTGAATCTCTACCCGCTTTCCATTACCTAATCGATATTGAAGTAATATGCCCCAGATTTCTAGAGTCCGCACTGTACAGAAAATAATCTACATAGCGCCAGCGGTAATTCTTTAACAGCACAAGCAGGTTTTTTCGATTTCGTTAAAATATGTCCAAAAGTCCATTCCGTGTATATCATGAATCTGCATACTTTTTAAAAATTATTGGCAATTGTTGATAGGATGCATTCAATTTTCTAATAAAAAAAAAAAAATAAATAATAATAATAATAATAATAATAATTTAAATAATTTTAATAATACTAATTACTATTATTATTATTAGTAGTAGTATTAGTAGTAGTAATAGTAATAGTAGTAGTAGTAGTAGTAGTAGTAATAGTAGTAGTAGTAGTAGTAGTAGTAGTAGTAGTAGTAGTAGTAGTAGTAGTAGTATTTATCATTACTATTATTGTTAAAGAGATTTTTATGTCCGGTTACTGGGCCTTGGTCGATTATATTGATCTCATACTTAAAAAGTTTTAGCCATCCACCGGTGACCTTCTTCAGTAGAAAAAATTTTAAAAAACATTCTACCTTCTACCGAACATTTAAATATTGTTACCACGGTCCCCTTGATCGTTGTATGGTACAGTGGAAAACAAAATACAAGACACCAAGTCACTAAGTCACTAATCGCCACCTTTATTTATCAAAATTAAACAGTTTCTAATCAACAATTTGTAGTCTCTTCCTACAAATCAAAGAAAAATTGTTCACACGCAATAATAATGTCAACGAGTATAAAACACAATTGTATTGCAATTGTTCTGCACAATTATAAAACACATAACACTCCGCCACAATACTTCGAAACGTACTGGAATATATCGCAACTCAAAACTGTCTGAGCGTCGCTGAGTACTTGTATTTATACCCCGCCGAAAATCCAGAAACATCTATACTACGCACTAACAACGCTACTACAAAACACCATACCGTAATTGGTTGCGCACAGTGCGTGCGGCCAAGCGACTTCTGTCAGTCTAGCTAACGCGTTGAGAATCACGTACGCACGTATATTACGCCCGGATTCCAGTGGAACGTTTGAGAAACACGTAAGATCGTTCTATAATGTCGTAACAATATACGAAATGCCTCCTGCCGTGATAGCGGCGAAACAGACTAATAACAATTGTATTAAGGTGAATAGTAATCGTCCTATTGTTAACAGGCTGTATAATAGCTGTTGAGGAATGAAAATGATTAGCCTAAAAAAACGCGTAATTGTTACACTTTATTTGCAGAGATTATAGACAGGACAGAAAAGTACACAATATGTTTTTTTTTGTTCAAAAGTGCCGCTTAAGAATCATAAACAATGTGAAATAATTCTTGGAAATAACATTCCATTGACATCGTATATCGTGTGATATGAAGTTGTTATATCAAATAACTATGCTGATTCTAATATTGTATAAGAAATTTCAGACTAAACATTTTCAGCAATTTTCTTAAAATTATTAAATGCAAAAAAAACAATTCTCAAAAGTGGAATGTCAAATAATGTAATCTATGGTTCTGAAAAGTGGATAAAAGTTGAATATCAAAAGTCTATATCTATGTTTGCATTTCGATACAAAAACTACACTTGTGTTTAGTCTTGAATAGTGTAAATAGTTTGACGTCATTCACGCCCCTGTTGTTATATCTTGTGCGGTCTCATCCCTTAAATTAAGTTTCTATCTTCTTTTGTGTAAATACTAGCTGTAAATTAGGACGTTTACACTTTTATTTGAGTCTTTCCACTATATTCGCGCCCACTTGGAACACATCTACGGTATCTAGTGCCTTTTCTATCGCACACATATGAGAAGAAAAGTATTTTTATTGAAATGGAAATGATTAAATTACATAAGAGGTAATATATTTTTACAGTTGTTGATTTCTAAATTTATAGGTACCGGAACACATCAATTCAAAAATTGTACGCACTCAAGTATACTTGAATTTTATATTAGGGTATAAGTTTACATCAGGTTATTACAAAGGACGTCTATAACCTTAAACCTTATTTTTAAAGCCTTATAAAATATGTGACATACTTACAAAATTGTATCTAAAAAGATAATAAAGTTTACTGACATTTCTAAAGAGCTTCATCGTCAGGTTAGCAGCACGACAATCGAAAACATGTAAGTCATGACGGCGTCATCCCGCAGCCTCAATCAAACGCCAAGTGATGTTTCGGTGGTTCGGACATTTTAAAATGTTTCCAGTTTCATCACATTGTCGTCATGTTGTTTGTTTCTTGATCTTTCCCTACTCTTTGTGTCCAACGCTGCATGGTGGCCAGATTGTCTTCAGAAATGCTCTTAAAGATGTAATGATTAGATTCATTTGCAAAAACCGTGCTCCCATTCACTTTAAGATTCAACTTTAAGATATTGCTATTCATTCAGTAGCATATTTCAAATTAGAAAGAATCTCTGGAAAAATTCTGGAATGCATAGATAAATGTCGGTCGTCGATCCATGTCGACACCCCAAACTGCGAGGCTTGGTAACATATTTTTAAATGCGTTCTACTTACAAGAGAACTTTAGGTAGAACGTATATAAAAAAATTTTAAGATGGTAGTTAAGACAACGTGCTGGTGTTTGATTCTGACAAATTTTTAGTTTTGTAGTAAGGATAATGATGGGAGCAATTTAAAAAGTAGTAGAAAATATTTCTAATACTTATTTTTTTCTTTTCATATTTTTCCGGTAATTTATTTTTGGATTCAAGAGGTACCGGAACGCCGTACCTGCGCGTCCCCCCTCAAATCAAGCCCTGTATATTTACAGCAGTACAGGTTTATGTATGTGATAGAATTGGGTAAATGCTTTCAATTATACAGTATGCCTACATTAATACTAGGTCTTTCAGAGATATTTATTATGCATGCCAATGGAGTTATTCCAATAAAGACATGAAGAGACGGGCATTAAATTTGTTTTTCGTCTTTGCACATGCTGTATTAAATTTTTTACGAGAATGACCTGTATAAGTCATGACGTTGGTAATTTTAATAAACGACGAGTACAGACAGTGCAATTGCATTGTAAATAGTGGCGTCAGTGAGTCGCCGAATGCCAATAACAAGCAGACGTCTACACTATTTGCTGTGACTTTTATTTAAATTAATGGCGAAAGCCAGAGAAAAAATTGTATATTGTCGTTGAAAACCTAAGAAATATTTTACCTCTTTTACCTGTAATGCCAAGCACTTGCGAAAACCGGACATAAATATTTTTGAATTACTTTTTTTCTTTCAGTTTTGTTATTTGAGTACCGGTAATGTAATAATTATTCTGTTTCATATTTAGAAAGCCACAACGATTCGTGTAGGAAAAGCTTTTGTTGAAATAGTTTTGTCTTACGGCTGTGAGGTATGGACATTGAGCACGGAAATTATACGACAAATTGAATTCCTTGGAAATGTAGTATCTCCTTAGGAGTGCCAGAGTCTCAAGAAGGGAGAGAATAACCAGCGAGGAGATCAGAAGAAGGATGCATGCAGAAGACACTGTTATTAAGAGAGTAGAACGAAGAGGCCTAAAGTGGTTCGGTCACTTACTCCAAATGGATGAACAGAGATGGCCGAGGCAAGTGTTTCACTGGAGGCCCCAAGGCAGAGGAACAAGGGGCAGACCTAGACTGTCCTGGTATGAAAACATGAGGAAGGCCATGAAACATCATAACTTGGAAGAAGACGTCAGGTGTGGGTATGCGTCAATAGCCGATGAAAATCCCTTTGAGAGAGAGAGAGAGAGAGAGAGAATAATTAGCGTACGTGCGAACAATAACACAGGTACGCTTAGTGCAATAGCAACACACATAGGAGGTAAGAGTGACAAACTAAAAGTTTTAATTGCGTAAACGCCACAACTTTTACACAGATATAAAATTCGAAGGCTATTAAAAGTCTAACTTTTTGTGGAAATAGTTGGTAAAGCAAGTCCAACAAAATCGTTTTCCCGTGACATATAATTAATGATAGTGTCGTTATAATGACATTTTAAACAAACAAAATAATCGTATGGAAGAGTTTTTAAAGTTTACGAGTTTTCAGCACACATTATTGTAATAGAGAATACATGTAATTCAATTGAAATTTACAATAAGTAATACATGTGACTGATTGCAGAAGTCCACGCACAATACCTTACAATTATTGGTTAAAAAAATAACCACAGTCTCAACGTAAATCTATATATATAACTCAAACTATGGGGACTTATATATACTAAATACAAATCCACACCGTTACACCGATTGCCACAAAAGTTTGCACATTTAACCTTTGACACAAAACGAAAACACTGTTTAACTTGGAATTTGATATTTTGCCCCGTTCACACGATTTAGGCCCTTTTAATTATGCCTTTTTGTTGACGCTTATAAAGATGTCAACAACACCATTGAGACCAGAATTAATTACCATAGTAACAAGTAAATAACCAAAAGCTATTTAGCAGCATCGGAGCAGTACATTTATCCATTCCTGCAGTAGATTTTTGATGTTTTATATAATATGGGATTGTATCGATATATTACTATGAAGTGTACTGTATCGAAAATAAGGAGTGTACTAATTGTAATTTATCCTATTACATAATAGAAAGCAAAATTGCGCGTTGTTTTTATTTGTGAGGTTAGGTGACAACGGTTTTTGGTTTTTAATTTACTGCTGAAATAAATAAAAGCGATGGTTGATGAAAACATAACGTTAATATGTTATACAATGCTTCTGACACAGTAACACTTAAAATAAAGAATTTAGCGTTTTTAATTTAATAGGCACTTTATAAATATATCCAAAGGCTTTAGAAACGTGTGCACTTTTAAATCTCCAAAGGCTGTTGGACCAGCATAATAATTTAGTACAAATTGATATAGTACAAGTGTTGAAAACAGCTTTGGAGAGAATTCGACTAATGAGTACAAAAGTGTTATATGAGCTGACAGACGCCATATACACATAGACAATAAACATTATAATAAAATACTTACTAACAGTCGAATATTTGCATGCGAAGTCGCAGGCAACAGCTAGTTAACAAATAAAACACACACGTTAGTAATTTGCTTCCAAGTATGCGACCCATTGGCCTTTGATATACGAGTTGTATTTATAATCGTCGGAAACAACTATGCCAATTCTAGACTTTTACAATGTTGTATAATTGCCTGAACAATAGTAAAACAATCTTCGAAATGATTTTGAAGGCTCAGAACGATCAAGAAAGGGCGAGAGCGTGGCGTAATTCCGGTTCCCAGACAATGCGTATAGAGTGTCGCGTAACGTATGTATATATTTCCTACCTCCTCAACGTAGATAGAGACTACAAATAGTCTTACTATCTTTAGTTCCCGTCACGCTCCGTCACTAGTCTAGAGTACATTGTACGTCACTACCAGACACCATTTATTCGACGCTACTTATCTCTCCAAGTTCACCCAAAAATCTTCAGCGTATCGTCGTTTTTATCAACCTTGCCATGTATTCCAATTGCAATTCGAGAACGTCACTTTTTCTGCTTCCAACGTTTGTTCACTTCCAGCAAGTTCTTCCTGTCTAGCGGTGTCTCTCTTAAACGTTTACTTCAACTTAGGAATGAACGTGGACCTGGACGACCGCAGTTGGCTTCCGATCACCTTTTCTGCGTTTTTACAAATTACTAGTTTGTCTTTCTCATATTCTCTCGTTTCTGAATCCAACACCAATTGTCCCGTGTTTTCAAATTTGTAGAATTGAATAACTTGTTGATTTCAAACTGTTAATTAAGATTAATTAAAGCTGGTGGTTAGTGACTTAATCGGTGTCCTGTATATTGTTTCCACTGTACCATACGACGATCAGTTAGACCGACGTAACAGTATGTTCTGACCTAACTTATTTATATACATCTTTACGCTGAAGTCAGATTAGTACACATATCTAGCAGAATTATATTTCATAAAATCGTTTGCAAATTTGCCGGCGTGCGTACCCTTCCTGTCTCATTCAAAGTGGTGGGAGGTTAAGGATGATTCTGCCTGATGTAGCGTTAACATCTTTCGCGCGTCGAACATTTAAAGGCTGGAGACACCCGACAACCGTGCTAAAATACATTCGACTGGTCTCAGATCCATGGACCACGGCTCTACAGCCAAGCAAGCAGAAGTTCTCATAACATTTTACCAGTCTTTTTGCTACTGTGAATCAAAAACATGGGCTTCCCTCTTAATGGAATCAGTGGTGTAACTGTCTATAAAGGTTTGCTTTTAATATAAAAGAGATTTAAGATTCCGTGAAAACTAATGATTCTAAAATAATTACAATTCCTTAAAAAAGTTGTACAAATAATAATTGGATTGAAGAAAAGAGACAGGGTTCCCCCATTATGCGTGCCACTTAATATGGGCCACTTGGCACGCGACCTGCTAGTTGGCTATCATTGTCCTGTAGGTAACCACAATGCATTTACACTATACTTCAGGGCAATATCTCTGACAGTTATAGGCTAATATATAGACCTATTGCTACATTGCAGTTTTAATTTTATTTGATAAAAATTTGATAAGGTTTTGTTGTACCTGTCAATAACATTTCAATGTAAGTCATTTGAATGTTTTCTAAAATAACCAAACTATTGGGGTGTTATTTATTACTATTATGTCCCAGTCGTCTAAAAAAATGGGGATCTGTTGAAAACCGGTTCTAAATCATTATATCTTTAATTCCCGCACAATAAATTGATATATGGTCGCAAATATTCGCCTGCTAATACAAAGTCAGCGATCATCCACAATTAACAGAACTTCGAGTTTGAGACATAGAATAAATATCGAAAGATTAGGAAATATCATTTATAGCTAATATGTGATATGTTCCTACGTACAACAGCCTTTTGAATGCCTTTAAAGTCTTATGTGCCACTCTTGGACAAACACATTGGAATGCTGCTGGAATATGACTTTGCAGACACGAGACCCAGTGGATTTATGTACTCCACAAACTTGTGCGTTGTAACTTTGATACTTCTCGCTTTCTCCGCTGAATCTAAAAAATAAACAAATATTTAAAGTTTTAAACAGTTAAAAAATATTTCATTTCAGGGGAATACAAGTATTTAGGGGTAAAAATTACGGCCAGTGTGAAGTAAACAAAGAAATATAATCCAGAATTAATTTGCGAAAGATAGCTATATCTATAATATACGAAATCTTCAGGGATAAGCAAATTACAGCGGAAACTAAAACCAAAATATTAAAAACCATTGTAAAAATGATCATGATTTACGGCTCAGAAGTTTGGACTAGTAATAAACACACAAGAACAAAATTAATGATAGCAGAGGTGGACTTTTAGAGACGTTCGGCAAGAGTATCCAGAATTGAGAAAATTAGAAACAAAGTCCTTAAAGACAGAATTAATGTAAAAAAGTGTATTGTTGATTTTATTGGAACAAAAAATTACCACTGTATGGACACACGAACAGAATGGCACAGGAAAGATTGTCAATGAGATTTACTGAATGGGCCCCACCAAGAAGAAGTAATAGTGGTAGACCTGGATAGAAGAAATTCAAATTATAGCGGGGGGGGGACAAAAAGTTAAAGGAGATCTTTAGATGGACAACCAACAGTAGAAAATGAGAACTCAATCAATTCTGTAATCTTTGTTTCCGAAAAATGTGTACACATTGTATAACTGGAATAATAATAATAATAATATTTAAAGTAAAATTCCAGAACAGAATACGCAAAATGTGTTATCTTAAAACACTACTATTATCGTTCTTGCTTTTGACTTCTTTATTTAATAAAATCTTGTAAAACCACCGTTACACGCACACGACACTTCTACGTATACAGTCCGTTCATTACCACAAGAAGATTAGTGTAATTAGGAAGGAAAATTAACTGTTTCTTTTGTACGAGACATTACTACCAGTTGATCGGGAGTTGATAAAAGGCTTGAGAATATTGTGCCTAAATATAATTATTTCACTACCGACTCGGAACACAAAGTTTTTTGGGTAAAAACGTAAAAGTTTTACCTTATAGAATGAACCGGTTTTCGCTTTTAAAAGCACACAAACTAGCTGCCTTCAGAACCATGATACATAGACTTAACAATATCTCCCTAGATGAAAAAGACTACAAACACACGATAAACACGATAAAATATCTAGCAGAATCCAACGGATACGACAGAACAGTAGTCAATAAACTCCTACACAAAACACAAAACAAACAACAGACAAAGACAGAAAACAACAAATGCATAACACTAACATACATCAACAAACAAACTGAAAAAATAGCCCACAAATTCAAAAAAGCAATAAGGATACCGAATCGCTTACAAAACTACTAACAAAACAGAACACACACTATCAAAACACACACATAAAGGACAAAACAAATTTGATCTACCTGGTGTTTACAAACTAAATTGCTCAGATTGCAACAAATTCTATACAGGCCAGACAGGACATAGCTTCAAACAAAGATACATCCAACACACAAAGGCACTCCACTCCACTACAGAACCCACCTTTGCAAACCACCTCATTGAAGCAAACCACACATACAAAAACATCGACAAAACATGGACATTCTACACGTACACACAAAACGCCGAAAACTAGACACTCTAGAACAATTGGAAATATACAAAAACACGAAAACAAATAAAATCGACATTCTAAACGAACAGACACTTCACACGCATTATTCGGTCATATCACACCCCACACACACAATATTGATTTTTCAAAAGTCGATACCGTCGCCAACAACAAGACGGACAGTGCTACCAGCGGCAGCGTCAGACTAAGCTTTTTAAAAGCGGAAACCGGTTCAGGCTATAAGGTAAAACTTTTACGTTTTTACCCATAAAAACATTGTGTTCCGAGTGGGTAGTGAAATAATTATATATAGTTAAGTAACGGACACGTCAAGAATATTGTGCTGTTAATTTTTTACGTTTTTTCTCTTTTGAGAAACTGTGGATTACGTTAAGACAAATGCCCAGCTGTATATGCTGAAGACAGCATATTTGTGTTCAACAAACTTCAAATGTGAGCTGTATATAAATACCGCATTTTTTCGTGCGTAATGTGCACTTTTTCCAGACTTTCTTCCCCAAAATATCGGTGCGCATTATACAAGAATAATATACTTTATATGCTAAATTGTAGATCTGCACATGTATGGTCCACATTATACATGGCGGAGTTGACAACATCGCTTAAATCTGGCAGGCTTGAGTCTAGTAATAGTAAAATAAAATTTACCGGTATTTCAGCTGGTAACTTGATTTGCAGTTTCTACCGCTTCCCCATCGGTTATTTGTTCACGTTGTAGGCTTATAACAGTACTCTGTTGTAGCATTCTGTTGCTGTCCTCGTTTGTCGTAGTTGTAGTCTGTTGTTCACAGTCGACTGTAGTTTACAGTCGTTCAATATCTACATTGAGTATGTCGTCAAGAGACATACTGTTACGACATCACAGAACAATCCACGTGTTTCTCGAACGATCCACTGTAATCCAGCTATAGTGTCAAGGCCGCAATTAATTACGTCGTAGTTTAGAGATAAGGCGTAGTTTGGAATCTTCTGGTCTGTGAGCGTTGCATAAGTACAAGGCGTCAGCGGTCTTTGTTTTCAGTTGTTATCGGGCGATATTACTGTGTGCGTTCAAGTGGTTATTTGTGAAGTGTTGCCTTTTATAATCGAGCGGTATAATTGTAATACAATTGTGTTTTATGTTAGTTGACATTTTATTGCGTGTGAAATTTTTATTTGATTTGTTGTAAGAGACTGTATTGTTAATTACGAACTATTTAACTGTAAAAATTATAGCTGGTGATTAGGGATTTAATTGGTGTCTTGTACTTTGTTTTTCACTCTACCATATGACGATCAAGTATACCGTCGTAACAATACTCTATAGTCATAATGAGTGAATGATCATCTCTATCGTCCTATGCAGCTGAGTTTAATTATCCGTAATAAAATTCAACAAAATTAAAATAGTAATTACGCCGCATCGCGTACATTAGATGTAGCGGAATCTAATCTTCGGGAATGGGAAAACAGAAAGGAAAATTGATTGTTACTACTTGTGATCGGCCTTCTTCCTTTACTAAAAAAAAGTTAAGTTTCCAAAAGTAGGAAATCACCTAGTAAAGTTTCTATAAAAGTAGGGCTTTCGTCGTTACTACTGAAATGGTACAGGCTCAACGTTTGCCTTGTAGTAGGAAAATAAAATTATCGAGTTTCATCGACTTATTGCTTAAACGAAACATACGAACATTTTCGATTCGTCTCAAATTGGGAATGCAGGCCAGTGTTTTGGCTTTTGGGATTTACCAATGGCCACGAATATTGTTGAAAAAGGTGCAAAATCTGTCCCCGTCAGATCAACAGGACACGACAAACGAAGGTGCATCAGAAGAATTAGAAAAGGATACTTATTCAATATTGTTTTCTTCAGAAACAGACGAGAATATTAATCAATGCAAATTTTATGTGCTAGTGAAAATATAGACATATAACAAACTGAACATAAACTATGAGTTGTGTAAGTTTAAAACTGTTTTAAATTCTATATGACTTTAAATTTCTGTTCTGTGTTTACAAATAAATAGGTGTGGTAAGTACATTTTTATATTTTTTTGTATGAAACAATTTTTCTCAGCAGTGTAATTCTTAAAACCGTGTATACTATTCGGCGTCGTAATAAATTTGTTCAACTATATTTCATCACAAACATGGCTGCACCTTATACAGGAATTACATAGTTTCTCCAAAATGTTATGATAAAATGGTGGTGCTCATTATACACGCAACAATACGGAACTACCTGTAGAGAATTGAATTCAGATATTGCACAGCAACATAATACATGGAAAGATTTTTTAATATTTAAAATTGTTATCTTAAACCTAATAAATTTATAAATACTATATTAGAAGTACAAGTGTAGAGGTTGACTGTTTAACAGCCTAATTGCGTAGTTACGTGAAATGTTTAGGCTTAGTGTAATTGACAAGCATACATTAGTGGCACTGCGCTGTAATCGTGACCGTATGGTTGGGCAAGTTACAGAAAGTCAACGCGCTCCGGATTGGGTAATGCTCAATACGCACGTCAAGGAAAAACACTGCAATCACATACATGCTGTCTACACAAAGACTAGAGCACATTAGAGGATCCCCGTTTTTTGGTTTTTGGCTCTAGTAACCCCCAAGAAAATTGATATTTCTAAGATCGTCGGTTATAAGTTATCACTGTTTTCCTTGTTAATCATCTTCTGTTACTTTCAGTGCACTCTGGCTTCTATCATAATATTCATATGTGACTCTAGACCTACATATAGCTTTGTATTTTCCTTTATACGTGCACTCATTTGAGATTTTCCAGTCTCGAATTATATTCTACGTATAATTATCCGCTTTGTTCTAGTTTCACTCAAATTTTACCACCAAGTTTCAAATAATGTCATATATTTTGTTACTCTTTTTGTGTGTTTTGAAGTTACGATAACCTTTAGAGACTGACATGTCATTACAACCTGCTTGAGTTAAAAATAACATTACCTCTAGTATTACTTGATTGGCATTACTTTAAAATAATACCATACCATTACCATTATATTTAGTTCAAATTACTATTTTAAATTAATTTAAATTCTTAAAATTATTATCATCATCATCATCATCATCATCACCATTCCAAGGACTAAGCCTTAGACCTGTTCCGGAATCCATATTCTCTTCGGTCTACCGACATCTCTATTCCCAGGAGGTTGATAGCCCAAGGCAGGCCCAGGCAGAAGGATATCAGGCTTGCGACCATCTCCTTCTGTGGTCTTCAATCTTCTGGTGCAATGATACAATGTTTAAGTCGCCTCTAATATCCTCATTCCTCTTCTCTGATCTAAGAGAGAACAACCTTGCGTCCCTTTTAGAAATTTCATTTTGCACGTCCTGTTTCCTTTCAAGGGTATAAATAATATCGGCTCCCTAGATAATATTAAATCCAACTATGCTCGACAGTTGATAGATAATAATCACTCATATAGAAGTTTTGACACAAACTTCATACCCCTACATTTCTGTGACAAAGGACTCAGGATGAATGCACTTGAAGAATTTGAAATATACAGGGGTCATAACAACCCTGCATATAAGAACAACATATTGAATGATAAATTGAATTTCAAAAGCAACCCGCTATATGATACAGCAATACTAGCGCTCGCAAGAACAAAACGTTGAAAAGTTACACTACTCAGTATCGATCGGTAATCGCGTGGTGCACCACGACAACAGTGTTATTCATGTTTTTGAACATTTTTAATTATTGACAATGAATTTACATATGTGTGTTTTTATTTTAATTGAATTTTAATATATGACGACCTCTTTTCCAGCAAGTGTCTAAGGATGGGTCAGATGGCCTGAAACGTGTCACACTAATTTTATTCTAAAGATAAAAGTCACAAGACGGACTTAACAAAGGTAAGAAAACAAAGAAGTCTAACTTTGTTAGCTTACTATTCCAATCATTATCAGTTCCATATGAGATATTATATCCCAGGTAATTAAACTTACTAACCTGATACGAAATCTGATTATTCACGACTATCTTAGTTCTTATAGGATACCTACCCTGAAATGCCATCGTTTTAGATTTTGTAGCAGAGATCTGTAGCCCATAGTCTTGTATGATGCTACTGAACGTAAATATCGTCCGCTGTTACTGGTCTTCTGTTTTCTGTATCATTACCATACAGGCCGTTGGCCTTGTCATATCCATAAAGCAATGCATTCACATTAATATTCCGCTGAGTTGATATTTCCTAGTCAACTTTAGCTGCCCAACAAGATTTTTATAATGATTTAATTTAAATCACTTGCCTATTTGGATGTGTAATCCTGTACTACAATTTGTTACAAACAATTTTTTTGCTTTTCGCGTCTCTAGATACGGTAACATTTTACTAAGTACGCTTTGCCTTAAGAGGTAATAATGACCTGCCAGCAGGTTTGTGTCAAACACGCTTGTTCGCTTTGTTTGAAGGCCTTAATTCGATTAATGTGTAGAACGTTTCTCTACTTAAATATTTTGACTTTACTTCCGGCAATTTGTATAATTTTCATTGTTCCGTGAATTGGATTCGTTACAAATTCAGCGATAATGACACTACGTTCCGAGAATTACTGTTCCCATTAGCAGGAGTGGTCTGTTTACATTTTAATTCATTGATTTTGTGTAGAGAAAACGGTTACGTGTTAATATTGGTTTCGTTAATAATATAAATATAAATGGATTTTAACAACTCTTCATGTCATCAATTTTATAAGCTAAAAAAAGAAACAAAGGAAAACGGATAATATAAAAGTACAGTATTAATATAAAGTATCTTAACACACATCAGCTTAAAATGTATATAACATTACACATTGAAACTTAAAGTAAAATATTATGTAACGTCAACATATAATCTTGCTTTAGGAAAAGAAAGTGTTGATTGTACTCACAATAAGGAGACTACATTATATAAAAATAAAAAGTTCAATGAAAAAATTTATGTATTTCAAACGAACTGCTGTGAGTATATTGATATTTTTATACTTCAATTTTATTGCTGCTACGTTGAGCTGAGAAATAACAACAGTTTGTACTAATGATAATGTGATGTATTTATAATATATCAGCAAATGACGATTACGTAAATGTAATTAGGAGACGTAAAGTTTTTAATGAATTACGCAACAATACCCATAATTGGTTTACCAACTTCTTCCACGAAACAAGGTAAACGAAAGTTTAAATACGTTTTCACTTAATTACTTAAGAAACAGTTGAGCTTCGTGTTTCCACACTGTTTAAGGTGTGTATAAACTCTCATCATTCTTTCCTTTCTCTGTCTGATGTTTACCAATTACGACTACGGAAATGAAAATTAATATCTTATGGATAAAATACAACTCTACTTATCTCTCTTTAAATTAATATTTGTACAAAAGTAAATTTAACTTACGCTGTTCTGATAACGACACAGATATTTTAGTGAACTATCAAAATACATTAACGAATTAGTGTCTTTCTGCATGATCATTGCACTTTTTTCGCCGTTTCTCTGAAAATTATATTTACAGCACATAATAATGTGAGCTTAAAGAGCGAGCCTTCCATTCTACTCCTTTCTGTAGGGTGTAGTCAAAATCACACAGAAATATTTTCCACTTTTATATTTTCTGCAATAGCTTTCTATACAAATCAATTTGTATGAGTTCCCTGCTATAGGCGGATGACATACTTCTTTTTCAAGAAAATGAGGACGATTTACAAAGAGCTATGTTTCTATTACAAGAAGAGGCAAGAAAGTAATCAATAAGAGTAAGACAGACCAAAACCATGGCCTTTAAAAATAAATATTCAGTCAGAACTAAGATAGTTATAAACAACAGCACTTTAGAACAAGTGAGCCGTGAGTAAATTAGTTGTTACGAGATATTTTTAAAATGTTAGTTTTGAGTATTTTATTTTTACAAAAACTAAACCTAACTAAACTAAACCATGGCCTTTAAAGGTAAATATCCAGTGAGGTTAAAGATAGTTATAAACACTTTAGAACATGTGAGCCGTTTCAAATATCTCCGTTGTGCAGTAAGCTACGAATCTGAACATGATATAAGAGAGAAGATAAATAAATTTAGGAATATTTGTTTTACAATTAATGAAAATGTAAGAAATACAACAAGACACAGCACATGAACTAAATTTTATAAGACTATTGCATTCCCCACGTTGATTTATTGCGGGTGAGGCGTGGGTCATGACAAAAAAGGAAAGCGGCGAGATGCAGAGTGTTAAAATACAGTTTCTTCCAAATATTTTAAGTTATACATAGCAAGATAGAACAAGGAATGAAGACATCAGAGCAGAACTTGCAGTAATGAAATTATTTCTGTTTACAGAAGACAATAGTGGAATCATCTGCAAAGGATGACAGCGGATCGATTGCCGACAAATATAGCTAAAACATAACCTCTGTTCAGCTACTTGTTTGTCAGCAAGGTGATATGTAATATTATTCCACTTTATTCACAATTAATTCTCATATCTCTCGGCTATTCTCTGCGACCTATCCCGTAGCTGGGACGGAAAAATTGTCGTCATTAATTTATGCCCAGAATCTACGTTTATTCTTAGTGTATAATAAATTCATGGTTATTTATAGTATCCGTAATTTATATGCAAGGATATAAGTCAGATTTACTAACTTTACTCAGAATCGTCCATTAATTATATAACTCTTACTTTAAAATACTTCTACGCAAAAGCCGTTTCTGTTTGTACAATTGAACAAAACAAAACTATTTTCTAAAACGAGAGAGAGACAATAGCAGTAGGTTGCAACTAAAGCAATAATTCATTCCTGATCATTCGTTCCAATTTATATAATGCTTCCAGTTGGAATATATCCAAATAAGTAACTTAATAAAATGAAAACGTGTACTGCTGATCGCGTAAAACAAAACGGGTTACAAAAACTGTCGCAACTTTCTCAACAAAACAATGCATTAAATGATTTAATGCTAATTATGATAGTTCAATTATCGTTGTTCTCATTCAGTAGTCTACAATGAAAATATATTTACCTGCATCTCTTTAATAAATATTATTAAATAAAATGATTATTAATCATTTTAATACATTAAAAAAAAGTATTATTTTTTCAATTTACTTTATGCAGCAATAATACAGACTATACCGTAAACAGACATGTAAACAGTAACAAAAACACTTTGGAAAACAGGAAATTTTTCTACATAAGTTGTACTTGATAACGTAATGATATTAATGTGAATGTGTTTTGAAAATGTCGTTTTGGGTCTTAATGTGAACGAGTTTCTACTGCCGTTGAGAGAACTAAAATGTAGGCCAAAAAGAAAACATCCGTCGAGCAACACTACTGGAAGAGATGGTAGGCTAAAGACCTTAGTTTACGATCCCAAACACATATTAAGAAAATTAATATTGTTTATAATAATTATGGATATCTGATTATTACTGACAATAATTATCATATTTACGTTAATGATATTCATTATACTTAATTATTTATAAGTATAATGCATTCTCTTATGATTATCTAAAAATTGTTCTGTGAACCCTCTTAATTAAAAAGGTAAATTTTAAAGGCTTAAATTTTTAAGCATATACGAAATACATTTTGTAAGCAAGTCTTTAAGTTTGAACTAAGTGTTTTAGTCATAAAGACGTTTTGATACTGCAATACAGACTGTAAATTACAATTCATACTTGTAAAAACATATTTTATGATAACATTTGCGCTACAACACAGAATAACAATCTATGTTGTGTTATTAACGAAGAATCTTTAGAATTTCTTCTAGAATAAATTAATTCTCTCAATACATCTGCGTACCTAGATATTATTAATACAGTATTTTAGATTATACCATTTAGAGTCAATTGATCTTATACTTAAACTAAATGGAATTTACTATACTAAATGTAATTCAGTATACTAATAATTAACTGTACTAAAAAGAAATCATTGTACTTATATTTATACTAAAGGGCTTTTGTTTACAACTGTATTAGACTGTTAACAGTGAGTACCTGTGTTTAACATCCGGATCTGGCCATCAATCAAAGTATGTTTTTAACCCTTTCTCGAATATATTTAAATTTTAAAACTTGTAAAACCTCTGGCAGACCACTCTGGCGTAATAATGATCGGGAATATATTTAAGGCTTTATTGCATATCTTCTGATCTGTGTGGTTACTATAAACAGCTTATGCTTCTCAACACAACTCATCTACTTCCAAGGTACAAAAAAAATGTTCTATTTAAGGAGACTCTGGCTATATGTATTCTGCATACACGATATTAAAACAGACTCTGCCCATTTATAGGTTTATCCGGGGGAAGAAGCTACACGTAAACCTGACGAAGTATGTAGCATGCTGTGGTTAAAAATATAAAAACTTATGCTCTGAGATTAAAGAACTTCACGTTTTCAGTGACCCCTGCGGAGGCCAAAACCGCAACAGCACATTGGTGCTCAATTTTCTTGCATTGTTTTTACTGGGCGGTTTAGAAAGATTTATCAGTACTTCCTAGTGCGAGGACACTCGCGTCTCTCCAATGTGATCGCAATTTTGGGACTACTAAAAGGAAAGTCAGACGAACGGACAGAATTTACACCCCACAACAATACACTGACTTTATTCAAAATCCTCTAAGAAGTCAGGCTTCAATGTTACTCAAATCTCTGCAGAAAGTGTTGTAGACTTTAAGAACTGGTAGCCTAAGCTCTAAAAAAAAAGAACGAAGTCCCAAGTCAAGTCCTCATTTTTGTTTTCCAAATACAGACTGTTAGAGTACTCCTTACCAATAATTGTAAAGATTTTTAAAACCGATAAAAGTTCATTAATCTGTTGTATGTTTAGTATAGCTGTCCTAATAAGGACAGTTCTAAGAATATCAATAAGAATATTTGGACAGCTATACTATACATACAACAGATTAATGAACTTTTATCGGTTTTAAAAATCTTACTACTACAGAATTATTTCACATATGATGGTAAATACTTTATACAAGAAGAAGGTTTGGCAATGGGCTCCCCCTTGAGTGGATTAGTGGCAGAGGTTTACTTAAACATTTATGAGAATAAATATTTATTGTCTACTAACAACACACTATCCAAAAATATTATTTCGTACACACGATATGTAGACGATACTTTTATTGTATTTGATGGTACAGACAGACAAATAGATAAGTTACTCAGTTATATGAATGGATTAAATAGTAAGATCAAATTCACAATGGAGTTGGAATGCAATGGCTGCTTGAATTTCTTGGACTTATCTGTACGAAAAGAGAATAATTCTTTAACCTATAAGGTCTATAGAAAACCAACGATCACAGACATGGTTATCAACGCTCATTCATATCACCCTGAAACTCAGAAATTGGCTCCTTTTAATGCCTTTATACACAGATTATTGAGTATACCTTTATGTAGTAATGACTATCAAGAGGAGATAAATACCAATAAATATATAACTATAAATAATGGGTATAAAGATGACATAGTTGACAAGCTTATACGTAAACTCAAATAAAAAATGAAAAATAAAAATAAAAACAAAGCAAAACCGACATGAACAAGAACTATTATGTCACAGTAGAATACACCAATGTAATGCCTAATATACTTAGCAATGAATTCAAAAAACTTAATATTAACGTCTCCTTTCGAACAAACAACAATCTAAAAAGTATATTTAAACTAAGACCACCTAGAACAATAGAAAACAGTTCAGGAGTATATAAGATACAATGTAGTGACTGCGACAAGTTCTATATCGGCAAAACTGGACGTAAATTTTTCGAAAGATTCAAAGAACACATGGCGAAAAGTGACATTAGAAATTTGAAGTCGACATTCGCCATGCATCTTGTAAATGAAAACCATAGTTACACTAGTTTCACAGATAATTTAGTACCCTTACACATATGTAGCAAAGGCAGACTCATGGATGCTCTAGAAGAATTCGAAATTTACAGAGCTTCCAAAATTAATAACAAGTGTTTACTCAATGACCAACTCTTTTTTAAATCCAATATATTATACGATACAGTAATGAAGATGAATAATGAACTTTGAAGCCCACTCAGTTGTGTGTTGACAATAGTACAGTGCGCACTGCTACGAGATATTATGTCGGTGTTAATCGTATTGACTAGTACATTTGTGTTATGTTGTTTAATTAATTATATGGTTTTTTACTTTCACTAACGAGCCCTAGAAAATAGGAGGACGTTTACAATATACCTGATGATGAAAGTTTACTTTCGAAACATGTAGTGATACATTTTGGAAAACTGCAAGACCGGAAGACGGACTATAAGGTATTTATATTTATTTAAATTTACAATTATTAATGCGGTCTGGAGACTATACATACATAATGAACCTTACCAATAAGTTATTTAACAGCATCTGTGTTCATCGTTGGTATGGTAAAAAGACTGTCTTGCTGCAAAAGCCAAAGACAGGAGTACCCCAGGTTCCAACGGGAAAGCTTACAATTAAAAAATTCAAATACAAGACAAAAAGATGCAGAATGTAGCCAAGATAGTTACATACATTCCAGATGAGTACAAACCATTTTATGAAGAAGCGTTGATGAGACAAACTACACCAACTGGAGATGACCTTGAAAATGAAGGGGAGTAATGATTTTCTGAGTACATTTTGGACATAATGCTTTCAAAATCTGAGAGTAGTATAGCAATTTACTGTACACGTTGTATTAGTAATGTTTCGAGAAAATAAAACATTTCCTAATTTTTGTAATAATCGATTTTTATGTCTTATACATAATCAGTTTGAAAAAGGGATCGAATCCATGTTATTAGTATCAAAATATTTTTTTTTAGAATAGTCCAACTGATCTGTCCAAAGTACTGGAATAACGGGTTAATGTAAAGAAGGTCATATAAAAGTTTGGCTAAGAACAAATTATAAATAAGATAAGTAGGAAGTTTTTTGATTTCTCAAAAACATATTTTTTGATGCGTTCCCTTCTTCAAACTGCTGGTTCAAATGTACTTCCAAGTCCTTATTTCAATAGCACTTACTTGATGTTCAGATGTTTTGAGCATGTATACGAGAATAAACTTTAATTCTGATGTTCATATGTACTTATTGGAATTTGATACTTTTTAAGTTATTTAAGCACATTGAAATCAAATTTATTTTCATACTTTTTTTTTTTTTTAATTTTTACATAGCACGTTACCGTGTTTACACGATGCAAAAGATAATATGGTTAAACTTTTACGGTATTTTCCAAAAATAAATCTTCTCTAAATTATGTATCACTTTCCCTAAACCGATATTCCTTAGGTTGCAAATCTAAAGTTGCGTGACAAACAAGTATTCTGTTTCATTTTCTACCAGTACATTATTAATTTTTATTTTAGTGAAGATGGAGATTAATTGTAATCATTATAAAAAGCGATGGGCCCATGTAAATTACGTTTTTAAATTTTTGTTAAAATAAAGTTTATAAATTTTCAGGGAAGCGTTTGTGAGGATCGGTCAAAAATATAAAACAGTTTTTAACTTATTTGAGTCGACGTTTGGACAACGTTTATTGTCATCACCAGGACCTGTGTATGAATACAAAAGAAATGACAAACACAACAGAACAGTTGAGTGAACGTGTTTGTGTACGTGAGGCTGTCTGGGTGTGCGTGCGCATGTATGTATCATTGTATATGTGAAGGAGTACAATATACAATTTTGCAATTATAAAAAATGTATTTCTACACATACAGTATTATTGCTTTTATAATTAATTAAAAATACCATTACATTACAGTAATTTAAATTGTAGTAGTGTATAAATTAAGTTCTGTGATATTATAATTTTCTCGTTGTCTTAAGGAAAACGTTTGAAGATGTACACAAACTATCTCAACTCCTTCACATATACAAAGATACATACATACGCACGCACACAAACTCACATACACAACACGTTCACCCAAATAATTCTTCTGTTGTGTTTGACATTCCTTTTGTCAAACATTCACATTCCTCATGATGACAATAAACATTGTCAAAACGTCAACACAAATCAGTTAAGATTTGTGTTATATTTTTGACCGATCCTCACAAACCCATCACTGAAAAATTTAATGCTAATGTTCAGATGTACTTAATGGAATTTGTTACTTTTTAAGTTATCTAAGCGCATTGAAATCACATTTATTTTCATACTAATTTTTTTTATTTTTAATTTGTACATATACAAGTCACCGTGTTTACACGATGCAAAAGATAATATGGTTAAACGTTTCACGGTATTTTCCAAAAATATATTTTCTACATATTATGTAGGCTACTACTTTCCCTAAACCAATATTCCTTAGGTTGCCAATCTAACGTTGCGTGACAAACAAGTATTCTGTTTCACTTTCTACCAGTGCATTATTTAATTTTAATTAGGTGAAGTTTGAGATTAATTGTGTAATAAAACAAATTTAATTACAAATAATAATTGGTTAATAAAAAAAATTTATTTTATTTTTAATATTTTCATTTTTATTTGTTATTTTTATGTCATTAATTAATTTTAATTGGTGTAATCGTTTTAATTGTTTTTATGTTCAATTAATAAAAAATACTGTTTAATAACTGTGTGTTCGGAATAAACTTATTTGTTCTTTAC
Organism: Magicicada septendecula; assembly: GCA_034769895.1. NCBI lineage: Eukaryota > Metazoa > Arthropoda > Insecta > Hemiptera > Cicadidae > Magicicada > Magicicada septendecula. The sequence continues at coordinate 25,199,604 of CM068373.1, read as the reverse complement.
TTTAAATAGATTGTCTAGGCCGCATCGATTGCATGTAGCAGCCATATTGAATATCTGTTCTTCTTCTTCTTCTTCTTCTGCTAGCTCGTCTCCTTAAGAAGTTCACCTTTTTTCACAATAAATGAGTTTATTGGTTAAAACAATTATTTGAAATTGCCGCAACGGGCTTGAATCTAATTCGATATAAAGTTACAGTTCGATTATTTTATATATTCAAAATGTTGAAGAGTATAAGGGTTCTTTTAACTGTAGAAATAGTCAGGAAAGGCAAGAGAATTCAATACTTACAAACTATTAACGACTTATTCATGAAACAGACAAAATAATAAAGTTAAAATATATAAAATTTAAATATTACGATACGATGGCTTGATTCGACGTCACTCGCTCTGGTCCCGTGAGCCTGTGCGAAGTTGACCAAAATGACAAGATGGCGTCCTCAATGTGGTTCTGCAATGAAAATTCAGCTCTGAGATTCCGTTCCAAATAAATGTATTAGTTGTTAATTCCTCTTCAAGGATGTCGCTCTTGGAATCTTCACAAGTTGCAGTGTATAGTAGTGCTCATCCGCTGGACTTTGTTCAGTAATAGTAGTGTTGTGTCAAAATGGTTCCCTCACTAGGTTCTGGTTATTTGAGTTCAGTTTTTTCGTTCTCCAATCGTGTCTAGTCGTAGTGACGGTTTAATTTAATATTATTTAAGGTTCCAGTGATCAATATTATAGTGGTTTTCACTTTGATTTATCTTCTATTTACCTTTATATAGCTTCGTCATATATCTCGGTTGGTGTTAGTTAAAATTTTCGTTAGTATTTCCCTGAGAAGTCTTTTGACACATCTATCTCGTTTGGCTTCTAACAATCAACTCTCCTACTTTTGTTCCTTCATATCGAAAATTTATAATATTTCGGTATCACTTCTCATTGTTCAGCCATCAGCTGTTGTATTTGAATTCAATCTTATATATAAAAAATATTGACATTTTTATGTTTAAATGGCTATAAATTATTTGTTTAGTACTTTTATGTAATTTTAATTATATAACAATATTCCTGATTTTATTTCATACAATTTAATACTAAATTTGACCTATTTTGGTTTGAATTGTGCTTCTGAATTACATTCTTTGAAATTTATCTGTAGGGCTTATCTTGAATTACAGAATTACCTATTAAATGGTTTAAAATATGTTTTATGTTACAATTTATTTTTCACTCGATTTCTAATTAAATATCTCTAATTTACCTAATTTACATCTGGCTATTATTTTTAATATTTAACAAATTATTTGCATTTAACTAGTACACTTTACTGATTATGGCCTTATCTGTTACAAACACCTATTTTAAGTCAATTTTACATGTTGATTCCTTTCATTACTGTTATAGGTCGTGGTTATTATTATGATAATGTATTTGTATATTTAATAGGGTAATTTACATGAAATTAGTCTAGGTTCTATTAACTTGTATTCTTTGATTAGATTTATATGGTCAAATTTGAATTTTTCTTGGTCATCAATTTCCAATTTTCCTAGCAAAGCTATTATTAATTCTTCTTATTAATTTTATATTTTTTGATCCACTATTTCTGGGTTGTTTGAACTATTATTTTGCCTTTCCTTACTTTACAAAATATAACATTAATTAACATGATTAAAATACAATAAATTCTTACTTTCTAACATCTAGCATTTACTAGTATCAACATATTTTGTATGGTATTTAAACAACAATAACATAAAATAATTATATAAATAAATATATTAAGACTTTATATTAATAACTGTCTTTTGTTTGTCCTTTTTTAAACTGGTTTGGGGTGTTCCCCTTAATCACATTTATTTTAATTATATTTAGTTTTTACATCATTTTTAATTATATGTATTGGATTCTCTTATTTGGGCTTGTCTTTTCATTTAAATTGGTATAGCTGATATAATTTAATTTCTTTTGAATTATTTATTTCCTGCTCTAGAGGTTTTTGTCTTTATAATAGATTTTTTGGGTATCTGGATTATTATTTCCCTTTAATTCATTAGTCCTGGGCTATTACTCCTTACTGTTTCCTATTTTGAAAATTTTTATTTTATTTGTTCCAAACTATTATTCATTATTATTACATATCTTGCTAATTGTCATGTTCATTTATTATTCCTGGGCTGTTACTCCTCACTACTCCATATCTTACTGGGTCTACTAATTATTATACTGATATGATACTCTTATTATTTATTTTTTAACACTTTATGGCTATAAATTGACTACATATAATTCCTTTGAATCGACTTTTCTAGTTCTGTTAAGTTCTTTTATTTCTAATTGTAAATACTTTTTTGTTAATTTTTGTTTAAGTTGATATTATCCCTTCTAGATGACTTCTTCCCTTCCTTTCATATATTATCTTATTTTGTAGAACAAGGTAAAAACTTCGGTGTGCTACAATTGTGATCATTATAAAAAGTGATGGGTCCATGTAAATTACGTTTTTAAGTTTTTGTGAAAATAAAGTTTACAGCATCGTCGAGATTATAAAGATGTTATGTACAACACACTTGGGTTATGCAGATACGTGCAAAGTTAATCTACGTAAACAATATAACACAACACTGGATATTTTTATACCCCTGTTTTATTGTACGGTGAAAATTATAAACTTAATAAATGTCGGGGCTGTATTTCTTTGAACTCTTAAATTTATTTACGTAATTATAAAACCTTATTAAAAGAAGAATGTAAATATACTGCTGTTGCAATGCGTGATAAAACTACTCCACTGTTTTCTAGGGTCGAGTTTATCAGTAGACTGCGTGTATTTAACTGCCCATTACAACGGTAGTTGCCAGCACGGATTTAGCAAAAGCATTGAAAACAGAAACAGTGCTTTAAGGTACACATTTCTGCAGCTTTAAGTTGCCATGCAATGGGTACGAAGTATTACACCTAAGAATCTAATTAACAAGGTTTACAAAGTTGTTAAACCATTTAATGTTTGTACACTTCTAAGATCTGTATTCTGTGTAACACAACAAAATTTAAACATGTAAACGTAGTATACGAGCACGTAAAACTAAATGTTATTGTACTATTTTTGAAAAAAAAAATTACGATCGTTAGAGCACAAGTGAGAAGCAGTGCATCCGTATAAATTGCACAGGTTTTCTTTCTAATATTTCCGTAGGTAAATGTAATTCTAAATTGACTGTTGTTATGACGATCTACTGATCCTCGTATGGTACAGTGGAAAAAAAAATACAAGACACCAATTAAGTAACTCATCACCAGTTTTAATTATCACAATAAAACAGTTTATAATCAACAAGATAGTCTCACAACAAATCAAATAAAAATTCTTCACACTCAATAAAATGTCATCTAATATAAGGCACAATTGTGCCGGACGATTATAAAGCACATAACACTTCGCCACAGTACATCGAACCGCACTCTGTAAATCGCCACTCAAACGGACTTTGTACTCGCCCGACCATAACTGACTGAACGCCGCTGAGTACTTATATTTATACCCCGCCGAGGTTCCAGAATATTCGCTAATAGGCGTCTACTAGGAAAAAACTAGAACGTAATTTATTGCGGCTTTTAAACAGCATGCGCGGACCGGTTATTGGCATTTTGAACCTTTGAGGAGGGCTGGGGGGGGGGGCTCCAGGGGGGATTTTTGGGGACTTTTGTAAAAATGCTCCTCTGGTAGTGATCTATCAATGGGGTAAAAATTAGCTTTACCCTAATTATTTCCGAAGATTGATGTTTTGGTGTCTTTATTGACTGGGGTAGGTATGGTCAGGTATAGACCCGATGGTTGACGCGTAATTGTCTTTCACCGCAAGGTAGCAGCATTATGTACGCACACACACATTACAGCTGGATTCCATTGGAACATTCGACAAGAACTTGTAGAACATTCCGTATTACGTAACACCTTTTCCGCATTACGTAACAATATTACTAAGATAAATTTATTGTAACTGTACTTATGACCTAAGCATGTAATTATCTATTAACTATCTGTATAAGAAAGAAAAACAAATGGCTTTCCTGAATGTATCAAGTTTTGAAAAAAGTCGTTTTCGTTTTATATGTAACCTATAAAAAGAAAGGTTATAAAATTAAAATATTTTGACTGTCAGGTTTTTTATTAATTTGTTAACTTCAAAGGAAAGGGGAGTAGACGAATACCCGAAATATTTCAAAAGATTTGTGCTAAAATAAAGAAAAATACACTACACGCAGGAGAAGCAATTGAAAGAGACATTTTTCGGGCAAAAGTGTTAAGAATGGAAGGACTCCAGTGTAGACGAGAGAAAAACGCAGGTTCAAAGTGGACTGAAGACAGGAAGAAGAGACACAGTGAAAATATTAAAGAAAAAACATCCATAATGCAATTTAATTCGTATGTAATTAAGAAGTTGGATAGAAAACATTAAGAATTGTATAATTTTGAAATAAGGGTGAGTGACCGCGCCCAAAGTGTGAATGAGAGAGGCCTTACAACGTTAGGTTTTGAAAAGAATGCACACACACACACACACACACACACACACACACACACACACACACACACACACACACACACACACACACACACAGGGAATGTGCTAGAAAAATATGTATGTGTACAGACGGGGGTGACAGGGCACGGGCGGTGGTGTTTGTTGACAGTGGGGAGGATGGGGGTGTGAAGAGTTGGTTTATTCTGTTGTTGTTACTTCCGAACTGACGATGCGCTGAGAAGCTTCCGAAAGCGCTAATCGGAATAAATTTTCTATAGTGGTGTGCAACAGTGATAAGTCTGTTTGCTAATATGAGTCCCTAGTATATGCTTAGTTGTAAACTAATCATAGATATATGTCGACGGCAGCTTGATTCCTCCGTAAACTGGAGCATAGAAAGTGTAATCCTTTGCCAATATGCACTAAGAAATTTATTTAACTTATTGACTGTTACTTTAATATATGCTGCATAAGTATGTCTAAAGCATAGAAATATAATATATCGCTTATGGAAACGCTAATCTGTTTTAGTACTGTCGATGACTCTTATGTTTAATAACCTTTCCAAATTATGGCCAAGCTTTTTAATTATACAAAAAATAAAATCTAGATTCATTTGGTATAAAAATACAAAGAATATTTGTTTACTAGCTGTTACCCGCGGCTTTGCACGCCAATATTAGGCTTTTAGTATGTATTTTAATATAATTTTTATTGTCTATGTCTACATGGCGTTCTGTCGGTTCGTATAACAAATTTGTACTCATTAGTCAAATTTTCTACAAAGCTGTTTTCAACACTTATATTTAACTTGTACTAAATATGGTAGTGCAACAGAGATTTAAAAGTACCCATTTATAAACCCTTTAGAGATATTTATAAAGTACCTGTGAAATCAAAGACGCTAAATTCTTTATTTTAAGTGTTACTGTGTTAGAACACTGTATAACATATTAAATATTATGTTTTCCTCATCCATGGCTTTTATTCATTTCAGCAGTAAACTAGGAACAAAAACCATTGTCACCTAACTTCACAAATATAAACAACACGTATTTTCGCTTTGCATTAAGTATAGGAGAATTTACAATTAGTAAACTTTTTCTTTTCCACATCGTAATATATCGATACATTCGCATGTTATATAAAACATTGAAAATGTACTGCAGGAATGGATAAATGTACAGTTCCGATGCCGCTAAGTAGCTTTCGTTTATTTACTTCTTACTATGATAATTAATTCTGTTCTCCATGGTGCTGTTGATGACATCCTTATACGCGTCATCGAAAAGGCGTAAATAATATTGCCTAAAACGTGCCAATGGGGCAAAATATCATATTCCAAGTTAAACAGTATTTTTCGCCTTGTGTCAAAGGTTACCTGTGCAAACGTTTGTGGCAGTTCGTGTAACGGTGTGGCTTTGTATTCAGTACCCATAAATCCTCAGATTTTGAGTTTTATTTATGTAAATAAAACCAGGTTTTTTTATACACAAGCAAGGTGGGTATATATTTTTGCTGCCTGTATTGATAAAGAAAATATTTTATAGATGTACAAGGGTATACAAGGCTGTAGTTTTTGGTCTGACATACTGCGACCATTTACGTTCATCCTATGCATTTTATAATCAATCTCTGTCACCTTTGTTTACTGACTGTCAGTTCTTTGCACCCACTCCATACGCAATATTACTAGTCTTTTGAGCTGACTAAAGGCAAAAATGTTAGTTAAGTATACAAAAAATAATTAACACCTATTAGTTATCAAAAAGTACGATTATATTTTTGTAAGCTTATTTTATATACTAAATATTTAAATTACTGCCGCTATTGTGAAGAGTACTGATCTGGGTGATTTACATGATAATTGGTAAAGTTCTAACGGAGAGAAAGAAAACTTGTTAATCAGAGTAACAGAATTATAGGAATACAAAATATGCTAAATGTATCGTTGGACTGAGACGATATGCAAAACATGCAATCACTACTCAGCACGTTGAGTGAAATAAACGTAATTTATTTATGTAGCTTTGTCACATAACATTAAACTACATCACTATCGTGATACTACTGATGGATTTTGAAAAGCTGTTCAGTAACATAAGCTGCCCAGAGACACTGTCGGACCCTCCTAATGTAAATTTTTAAATTGTAATAGTTATTAATAATAAATATTTGTTATTCATACAAGAAAACATTGTCTGTATATAATTTTTACAGTGCCACACCAGGAGTCCACATTTTGTGGATACGGATTTAGCAATTCCGATGTGCCTAAGCTGGGTTCTCACTTTTCTTCAACTTGCCTAATGTGAGATCCCTTCTTTTAAACTTTCCTATCGAATCTGTCTTGACTGAGCCTTGTTTTTTCTGACCCCGGCGCTAGTAGAGTACTCGAGGGCTAAAGTGTTTTTTTTTTCCTATCGGCCCTCTGAAGACCACATGCCAATTTCAATTCTTTACTCTTTGGTCCTTTATTTTCTAATATTCTTTCATCTCCTCACTGTGTCTCTTCTTCCTGTCTTCAGTCCACTTTGAACGTGCGTTTTTATCTCTCCTACCCTGGACTCCCTCAATTTTCAACACTTTTGCCCGAAAAACGTCTCTGTCAATTGCTTCTTCTGCGTGTATATTATTTTCTCTAAATCCTTTTCGAATTCTTTAATCCAACTTGATGTTAACTTCTTCACCTACAGATATCTGAAGATTTGCTTTGTCAACCTATTGTCGTCCTTTCTATATAAATGTCCAAAAAATAATAGTCTTCTTTTTCACATTGTTTCTGTTATATTTTCCATAATTTTTATTTTGTTTTTATATAGTATCCAAGTCACTTTTTCATAATAATTTAATTACCTTGTATCCGTCAGTAACTTCGTTCTAGCGTTTTTTATATAGACGCGTTTCGTGACATGTGTCACATTATCAGTAATCCTCGTCAAATGTTAAAATTCACATAAAACACATAAAAACACATTTGCACATATTTACTAAATCACAATAACGACACACACATAACATGATGTAACTTCGGCTACGTTGGACCGGTCCGACCGCGCGTGTAGTTGCCGAGCCACTAATTAAACTAAGTCAATCCTTATCACCAGTCATTACCGTCATGAGCGATTATATTTAGGGCTGTATCATATAGTGAGTGAGATTGAAACCTTAATTGTTCGTTTAATATACTGTTATTGTTGATCAATAATGTTTGTCATCTGCGAATGCCAAACAGTTTATTTCAATACGTTTGTTCCTTCTTCCCAACATAATTGGTGATATTTTGTATTCCTTTAATTTTTCATTCCAAATTCTCATTACTTTCTTCAGGACACAGTTAAAAAGAATTTGAGATAACCATCACCCTGGTGTACGCCTGTATTAATTTGGATAGCTGAGATAGCTGTTCTCCCAATCCCTAAGGTGTCTTTATTATTTTATGTTTTCATTCTAATTTCTTAATTTTGGGTGGCTTATTATATTAGAGTAGTCACTGATGCCGATTGGTGAGCACTCGAAATATTAAGGAACATTCAGTATCAGAATAACTGATACAAACCACCAAATGCTATCTCACGAAGAGTATAGTAAGGGCTTTTGGCTAAGATATGGTAGCCCTGACAGAAGAGTCTCTGGTCCTCTTGGTAGGGGGGGGGGGAGAACAAGCCATTTACCTGTTCATGTACAACTACTACTAATACAATACTAACATAATACAATACAATAGTAATACTAATAAAATACTACTACTACTAACTCATGTACATGTACTAATGCTTGTAGTACCCAAAACAGCCTCAGAGTAAGGATTAGAACGGCACTGAACTATAAAGCCATTGGTAGAAGAAACGTGGGTCGTCCGAGGATGAGATGGGTGCCGGAATAAGTTTATATAACCTAATACTTGATGTGAAGAAGAAGAAGAAGAATTTTATAATGTTTCAACAGTATTTTAACTGCCTTTATTTCAACATTGTATTAATATTCCATTCCGTAGCTAAACTATTCATCACTAAAGTTTTAAATACACTTTTTTATTTCAACCATTATTATTTTTAATTTATGTTTATAAACAATTTTTATTCTGTTAAAGTAGTCCCGGAATATTAGTTCCGCAAAACCGAGATAACAAAACAAGTACAATATATTGTAAACGTTAGGCGTAGACCTATACAATTAAAATTAGAAAACATAATGTAGATATTGAAACTAGTCTTCTTCTTTTTGTCATGTGACTTTTGAGTAACAGTTAACGTGCCCTTTATCTTCTATTAGTCGAGTCTGTAATTTAGTAAAATTTAAAAAGAAAAGAAGAAAAGTTATCTACTAAAAAAATACACCTGAATTTTGCACATAGTAAGTTGGAAAGGGCTGCAGTGAGAGACTAGTTAACGTCTCTGCAACCCATTTACCCAGCAGCAGACAAACACCTTAATTCTAATGTCTTAATATGTCAAAAACGTGATTACGCTCTATAAAAATATTTAAATTAGGCCTATATTCTGTTGTGTAAATTCAAATTTTAATGTTGTAATCTATATATATATATATATATATATATATATATATACTGTTAATGATTTCGAGGTTCGGTCATTAATTATGAAAACTCAGTTTTGCGACGTTTCGAGATTTATTCTTCTCATAATCATGCCTACAACATTAAAATATAGTCTTACTACAATTATATTATTTGTAAGTGTGTATAGGTGTGTGTAAAGTCATACATTACTATAACTATTTACTTACATTAACTGTGAGATGAGCTCTTTTTAAAATGGACAATAGTTTACAGGTATAAGAATACTGACCAACTTTCTAGTTAGTACTATTAAAATTTTATATCGCTGGCAGTCTGTCAGATAACTACATAACGCTAACACTATACAAAAGTAATGTGTTATATGTGTATAAGTATGGAACAGTGATAAGTGTTTAGTGTAATGTGGTTGCTGTAGCTCATCTCACAGTTAATGTAAGTAAATAGTTATAGTAATGTATGACTTTACACACACCTATACACACTTACAAATAATATAATTGTAGTAAGACTATATTTTAATGTTGTAGGCATGATTATGAGAAGAATAAATCTCGAAACGTCGCAAAACTGAGTTTTCATAATTAATGACCGAACCTCGAAATCATTAACAGTATAATAATACGGTCGATAATTAACATTCCTATAATATTGCTGAGAGCTATGATATCTACTACAACATGAAATATGGGTTTTTACAAGGATATAAAGGACATACATGGTACTTCATCAGTCTCAACATTGAAATTACTTTCGAAATCATACAAGAAATTGACACATGCTAAGAATAACCGCATCTTCCTACTTCGGTGCCGGGCAGAAGACGTCACACCTTCACACATTATTAACTATTTTAAGAAATTACATCGCACTTGTCATATTCACCATAAATATTACAAAGACTTTGAGAATGCTATTAATAGATTTAAGAAAACATTGTTAAATTTAGAAATTAAGAGCTCTAATTATAAGATCATTGGAACAGAAAGAACCATAGTGGAATGTAGAGATTACTGCAAACAATTTTACCGCCCACAGTAATGGTAGAATTTGAAGAAAAACAAAAAATACTGCATGACCAAAAACATGAAATAATTAAAACCCGTCAAATAAATAAATTCAATAAATTACACAAAGAAACATGTAATATCATAGGTAATGAGAAATGGTTTGTGAACTTTACTAAAAAAGACATCCCCGTAGATATAAAACAATTCTTATCACTAGGACCCAAATATTCCATTCCATTTATAAATAACAAAATTCCGATAGAAAATTTAATTAGTGATGTAGAATACTTCATCCAACACAGTGTAATTGAAGAAAACAGGGAAGTAGTCAGAGGTCAATGTGTTAATGTGATTACAAATTATCAAAATCAAAATAAGAATAAAAATGGTATAAAACATAGGGATGTACAGATTTTAAAAAAAACAAAACAATTCCTACGCTCCAACCCAGACATATACATAACTAAAACTGACAAAACAAATCAAACGGTAGCAATTGATAAAGATGAATATATAAAAAAAACTCAACAATTATTAAATGACCATAATACGTACAAAAAAGTTTCACGTAACCCCACACACAGCCTGATGAATGATACAAACAAGTACGTACGGTTCTTACAAAAAAACAAATACATAGATGAACATACTTGCAGAAAACTTGTGAATAACGCACCAACTTCCCCTAAGTTGTACTCTCTAGTAAAAAACCATAAGGATGGGAACCCAGTCAGACCCATAGTTTCGTTTTTAAATTCCCCAACATATGGATTAGCTAGACATCTTGCCACTATTCTAACACGTCTCTCCACCTACAAGTATAACGTGAAGGATTCATTTGACTTCCACGATAAGATATCCAATGTTCAATTACCCCCTGGGTATCAACTTATTTCACTGGATGTATCATCCCTTTTTACCAATATATCAGTACCAATAGTAACCAAAATTATTTCTGACAGGTTTGATGAACTCAGACCTCACACAAATATTCCTAAAAAACAATTCTTAGAAGCACTTAAGTTATGCCTAGAGAGGGGATATTTTCAATTCAACAATGAGTTTTATTTACAGTTATTTGGATGCCCAATGGGCTCACCAATAGCCCCTATCTTGGCTGATATATATCTTGAGTATATTCTTGATAAAAAACTTCCCACTGCACCATTTGATATACCATTCCTTTACAAATTTGTTGATGATATTATTACAGCAATACCGATCAATATGCAGAATATAATAATAGATACATTCAATGACTTCCATCCACGTATAGTTTTCACTGTAGAATTAGAAAAATCGGACAACACAATCTCATTTTTAGATGTTTTATTACTCCACCAAGCCAATGGTAAACTTGACACAAAATGGTGGCAAAAACCACAAACCTCAGGACGATACATTCATTACACGAGTCATTGTCCATACCACTACAAAATTAATGTTGCTAAAAATCTGATAAATCGTGCACACAGACTTACAACAGACATCTACAAAAAAGAAATTGATAATAGACTAGTAGACTTATTGCTAAAAAATGGGTACCCCCACAAGATAATTTGCAAAATATTGCGAGAAAGTTACAGACATAATCATAATATGGTAGATAACACTAAAACCCAAATAAATAACTTAGACGTGACTAATAACCAAATAAATGGTAATACACCTGTAGGACAGAATACAACATCCAGTAATCAAGATAACACTACTACAACTAAAAAATATTTTTCCCTTCCATATGTCAAATCATTATCAGAAAGACTTTCCAAGATCCTCACTAATGCTAATCACAATACAAAAATAGCTTTCAAAAACGTTAACACTATCAATAATAAATGTTTTACGCATACTAAAGACAGGGATGAAATAGAACTAAGATCCAACATAATATATGAAATACCGTGTGAAGAAAACTGTGGAAAAAAATATTACGGTTGTTCTGAACAGTATTTTAAAAGACGTATTTATCAACATAAATATAGCTGCCAGAAAGTAAATACTAACAGACCTGATCCCACGGCCCTAACACAACACGCCCGTACACACGGTCACTCGTTTCAGTTTCACAAAGCTAAAGTAATTCATGCAGAAAGTAATCACTTTAAACGGCAATTCTTAGAAATGCTAACAATAGAGAAGAATAAACACCTTTCAGTTAACAAGAAAACGGACGTACAAAGTCTTAGCAAGTGTTATTCTAATCTTATTCACTCTTTTTAAAATGGACAATAGTTTACAGGTATAAGAATACTGACCAACTTTCTAGTTAGTACTATTAAAATTTTATATCGCTGGCAGTCTGTCAGATAACTACATAACGCTAACACTATACAAAAGTAATGTGTTATATGTGTATAAGTATGAAACAGTGATAAGTGTTTAGTGTAATGTGGTTGCTGTAGCTCATCTCACAGTTAATGTAAGTAAATAGTTATAGTAATGTATGACTTTACACACACCTATACACACTTACAAATAATATAATTGTAGTAAGACTATATTTTAATGTTGTAGGCATGATTATGAGAAGAATAAATCTCGAAACGTCGCAAAACTGAGTTTTCATAATTAATGACCGAACCTCGAAATCATTAACAGTATAATAATACGGTCGATAATTAACATTCCTATATATATATATATATATATATATATATATATATAAAACTCAAAGTCTGCGGATTTATGGGCACTGAATACAAATCCACACCGTACATAGGGCGAAAAATATTGTCTAACTTGGAATTTGATATTTTGCCCCGTTCCCACGATTTAGGCCCTTTCAATTATGCCTTTTCATTGACGCGTATAAAGATGTCAATAACACCATGGAGACCAGAATTAATTACCTTAGTAACAAGTAAATAAACAAATAACATTCAGCGGCATCGGACTGTACATTTATCCAATCCTACAGTACATTTTCGATGTTCTATATAATATGCGATTGTATCGATATATAACGATGTGGAAAAAAAGAAGTCTACTAATTTGTAAATTGTCCTATTACTTAATGCAAAGCACAAATATGTGTTGTTTCCATTTGTGAGGCTAGGTGACAACGGTTTTTGGTTTTTAGTTTACTGGTGAATGTTGAGGAAAACATAACTTTTAATGTGTTATACCATGCTTCCAACACAGTAACACTTAAATTAAGAATTTAGCGTTATTGATTTAACAGGTACTTTATAAATATCACCAAAGGCTTTATAAACAGCTACTTTTAAATCTCCACTAAAGGCACCAACATAATAATTTTGTACAAGTTAAAATAGTACAAGTGCTGAAAACAGCTTTGGAGGGAAGTTGGACTAATGAGTACAAAATTGTTGTACAAGCTGACAGAACGCCATATAGACATAGACAATAAAAGTCAAATATTCGCGAGCGAACCCGCGGGTTCTATATTTACAATGAATATTTCTATAGTCAGTGTCGCTATGAAATGAACATTAATTTGTGAGTACAAGATATTATAGTGAAGTGATACCAGTGGTTCCCATTGTTCTAACTCGTCGGTTTATTCTATATTGCAAATACGAGTATAACAGTCTGTTTTTCAATAAACTTCAGGTACAAGGGTATCTGCTGTCAGCAGTGTATTGATAAACAAAAGCAATTTTGTTTCCCAGTATTCGTGAGAACACGCACCTGACACGTCCGCTTTCTATGCACATACTGAATGTACAAACCAAATAAAAATAAATAAAACACTGAAAGAATTGCAAGTGTTTATTCAACAATATTACCTTCAATTTCATATTATCTATGTAAGCTATGAGAAAATAATTTAATGAAATTGCCAATATGGGTACAAGTATACAGTAAACATTTTCCTACCAACTGTAGAATTTTTAATTACACAGTTAGTGTTTAAATTTAAATTTACATTTCGTTTAGTATAACCTGCAAAACGGTAAAACTACGTTCAATTTATGATTGTAATATAAAATATTATTTTGTTTAATTTGCCTTTGAATTGTTAGCTTTCATATGGAACGACCAGATATTTTGTGAGAATATTTTTTGACGAAAAGCTTTGTCAGCGACTAAATACAAGTAAATTTTTACTCGTGTGTTTTGTGCCTGCTCTGCGTCTTGAGTGCTGCGAGAAGTGCAATCAGTAATGTGTGCGCACAGTACGTAAACACATGTGACTTTGTGTACAGGGATACGTAGATAATGGTAACGCACAGCTTGTTTGTATACGTGACCAGAGTATTGGGACTGCGGATTCCCCAGTTCCGTTAACCTAGTTCCACTAAATTCCACATGCCACCTGAACGACCTGAAACCCTGTAGTTTAGCCATTCCCAGCCAAGTCACACTGAGCAAGTAGTACCATTCAAGAAGACTCTTTTCACTTCTCTATTTATAAAAAATATACTGCAGCAGTACGTCTGCGTACGTTACTGTGCATTGTCGCAGTTAGTTGAAAAAATACTGTTAAATTAAAATAAATAATTAACATTGTCAGTATTTAAAAAAATGCGTATTGAAAGCTGTAAGTAACCAGCGAAGGGGAACACCGAATGTGCAGGACGGTACTGGCATATCACGCCAGACTCAAGCTAAGACTGTGTACAATGTAAGTGATATGTGTGTGTGTGTGTGTGTGTGTGTGTGTGTGTGCGTGTGTGAGTGTGTCAGTAGAAACCGGCATGCGTCACCCCTGAATAAATGTGAATTAATAAGTAATTTATTTAAATTTTGGTAATTCCCCGTAAGATATGACAAAACAAATTACGCCACGTTATTATTAATATAAAAACGCGCACATGTGCAAAATCTAGTGCGAAACAAATAATACATATTAATGCAGTGTAAATAAAAGTGAATAGAACCAAGAACAATTAAAATATAGAAAAAACTGTTAACATACAATTATACATAAAAAAATTACGGACCGTATGAACATCGAGAAATAAACAAAAGACTTCGCATATTGCGAATAAAATTAAAATAAGTAGGAAAAATAAACGAATCTGTAAAGGGACCTTCGACAAACTATAACAATATAAATCGTGCACAGAATGGGGATCTCTTTGGCTGGAACACATCTGCAGCCGTAGGCTATGCCCGACGGTGGATGATCCAAGGTCGATATCCCACCAGTACCGTACGAGTCGTCTGAATGCTGAGTGGACCAGGAGGACCGGACGACGGACTCCATGACGATCAGACGACAACGGAGGATCGACACAGAACACTGGACTCAGGATCATGACGAAGAATCACTGAGTATCACCACACAGCAATATGGTGACATGAAACCATTTTTACTCGTCAACCAAGAGTCATAAAAGACATTGAAAAGAAAATGGTAAAGAGACAATGATAAACTTTAATAATGTAAATAATAATTGTAAAATCTAAATTGTAGATTGTAGTTAAATTGTAGTAATTTATAATGATATTTAACATTTACGAAATTAATTTTTGAAATTATAACGTAGCATAAATGTTTAAGTAATTCTAAAATTGATTAATATTTCATAAATAAGATATTCATATGTAGGCACACAAAGCAAAGTAGCAATAAAATAAAAAAATATGGAATTTAAAAAGAATACAATCTGAGCAAGTCGAGAACACATTATATATTATAAAAGTTTCTATTTATACATGTCAATTTATATCTTGTGTATTATATTTATGAATATTTGTGTAATCTTATTTGGATTGTGACAATAATTGTGTGTATGATGAGCAAAATATTATGCGAATAATAATGATGAAATTTTAATTAATAATTTTTGAAAACTTTTTTAATAAAATTTTGAATGATTTTGCAAAGTCGATAAGAAGTGTTATTATTATTTTAAAACCACGCCATACACCTTTTCTCGTTATAATATTAGATCTATATAATTTATAGTAGGCCTGCATTGGTATGCAAAGTAAAAGCTTAATAGATAATAATAGATTGATAATAAATGATAATAGAGTGTAATACTAACATAAAGTACAACTAAATATCTGATTACCTTAAAAATGCTAACTGAATATTTTTTGTTAACGTTTTCCGTTACACACGTTATCCTTAATAAGTATTGTTGTTTGCTCCTGCTAACAAAACTCTCTGTTCCATCGGATTATCTCGTCTTTACATAGTAAGATAAACTGTAGGAAATATGAAATTTACAGATATTTATAAACGTAAATTAAAACCTGTAATCACTAAAAGAATTTACTAATTCAGTCGGAAAAGTATAATTTTGAAACACATTAAAATGGTTTTTAGCAAAGCCAAAAATAACATTCAATTTCCCGCAAGTCAAATGAGTACAACATATATGCTCGTAGATCATAAAAATTACAAAATTCCTTTTTAAGTAAGAAAAATTATACACAGCATTTTAATTAATAAATGTAATTCTTAAAACAATTTCTTTATTAAAGGCGGAAGAAATAAATAGTAAGAAATTAACAGTTACTTATAGAAATACCTGTTACATTGAAAAATGCCTGTTAATTTTATCAACCATTCAAGTTTAAAATACTTGAAGTTCGATAAATGTGAGTCGTAATACATTTCCGTAAAATAAATTGTAGGAAAACTGTTTTCTGGTCATGAAACATTTATATGAGGGGATAAACAATTAGAGTTCGTGGTTAAAGGCAAGATAAAGTAAGGGGTTCTAATATATCTGGTATCCAAACGCACAGAAGATAAATATTATGTGTATAATAAACATTTTACACACCGATTATTATGCATTCAAAATATATATTTATAACCACACTATTGCAAATCTCACTGACTTTATAAATAAGGTTAAGAACGTTAAGTTTCCCCCTAATTATAGATTGGCCTCCTTTGACATTATCAACTTTTATACTAACATGCCAGTTAGGGAAACGCTGCAGATTCTAAGGAATAACTTGTTTGAAAGTAACAAATTAAACGCCCGAATGATAGAAGAGCTAATGAGCCTACTTGAAGTCATTTTGTGTCAAAATTAGTTTACTTTCGATGACCAATTTTACAGTCAACGTGATGGTTTAGCAATGGGCTCGCCGCTGTCTGGTTTGCTTGCTGACATTTATTTGAATTTCTGTGAAGACACATTTATGTTTTCTAACAACATTCACAAAAATAACATCATATTTTATGCACGTTATGTTGACGACACATTTATAATATGTAAAGGTACTTTACGACAGATCGAAAATTTTAAAAACTTTATGAATAATATAAATAAAAACATTCAGTTCACTATTGAGACTGAAAAAAATAATAAATTAAACTTTTAGACTTGACAGTTAGTAAACACATTGATAAACTGAAATTCAATATGTATAGGAAACGAACCACCACCGATGTAACCATAACTGTCGACTCACATCACCCCTTTTCGCCAAAAATGGCAATCTTTAATTACTTTATACACAGACTTTTAACAGTACCTCTTGACGACGAGGATTTTAATGACGAACTAAACACAATAAAATACATAGCTCAAGCCAGTGGCTACAATAGTTCCTTGATTGACAACCTCCTCAGGAAACAAAAGCACAAGCTATCTAAACCTCGTATTGAAAAAGACACTAAAACCACTTTTATTTCAACGACGTACACCAACATAATGAAAAAAATTTTAACTAGTGTGTTAAATAATAACAATAGAACCGTAATATTTAAAACTGATAATTATCTTATGAACATACTCTGTAAAAAATAACTGTCACTTTAGAAAAGAAAACGGGGGTGTATAAATTATCGTGCGACGATTGTGAATGCTTCTATATCGGCCAGACGGGAAGGGGTTTCCAAAAACGTTTTATTGAACACACACCTAAGTACAATCTGAAGGGTCAGACAACACCATCAAACATAAAATCCAACTATGCTCGTCACTTGATAAACGAAAATCATAAATATACAAGCTTTGTTTCCAAATTGAAACCAATGCATTTTTGTAATAAAGGCACTTACATGAACGCCTTGGAAGAATTTGAGATATATAGGGCGTACAATGACGTACACAGTCGTGACTTCGTGCTAAAGGATCATTTAAATTTTAAATAAAACCCGCTCTACGATACCGCAATAAACCTGTCTACACGGTAGCTATTGTAATCAGTCCGATCGGTCCGACTCGAGTGCGCACTCAAGTAAAGCGGGTATGTGTGTAATCGTTTTCGAATATTTGTATTTTAATATGTAACGACCTCGCTAAGAGTGAATTTTTATTTTATTTATTTCTGATGACGAGACATATGTCTCGAAACGCGTAAATCAAATCAAAACGCAAAACGAAGTCACACGACGGAAGAAATGAGGTAAATATTATACAGATATATTTATAGAAACAAGTTTTAAATAGGAAACAATGACATGGGTTACTCCTTTATATTGTTACGACGATCTCCCTGATCATCGTATGGTACAATGGAAAACAAAATACAAGACACCAGTGAAATCACTAATCACCAGATTTAATTAATCACAAATATAGTTTAAAATCAACTTGTACAATAATCCGAGTAAAAGTTCTCCACATGCAATGGTAATGCCAGCTAATAGAGTCCCGCACAATTATACCACTTCGTCACAATATGTCAAAATTACTTGAATAAATCGCCACTTAAACTGACTTCTAAGCGGCAGCTGTCGTTGTTTAAATAGATAGCATAAATGTGCCAGAATACCCGTCAACCGTCAAAATTACTAAAAAAAATAAAACACTGAGCGTAATTGATTGCTGACTTGAACACTTGAATACAGTGAGTGACCGTTGAAGTCTTAAGTGTCACGTAATTGTCTTTCTTCTCAAAGTAGCAATACGTACGCACACAAACATTACAGCTGGGCTCTGCTGGGATAGCTGAGAAACATGTACCACGTTCTGTAATGGCATAACAGTATGTACAACAAATTAGAACTGTTAAAGATAAACGGTAATAATCACGTGATATGTATGTAATATTGTTGCTTAAAATGCTAGAGCCACTCACATCGTCATTCTTTCATAATATTTGGCATTTTCTCTTATTCAATTTACATACGGATCAGAACGTTCATCAATTATGCTTAATTACATACTGCCGGATACAATGTTTATCTGAAATGTGTGTGTAGACGAATGAAACATTTTTCAGTTACAAAATTCATGCTTTCAGTATCCAATTTACAGTCACAAAAACGTTTAAATTTAAAACGCTTTAAAAATTTTACCTAAAAAAGGCATTAACAAAACAAAGTCAAATTACGCACGTCATTTGATGGACAGTAATCATAATTATACTGATTTCGACAATAACTTTCAACCCCATCATATATGTGAAAAAAAAAAACAGATATGTATGAGTGCTATCGAGGAGTTCAAAATATATAATTATTTTTAAAATAAAACACCAAAGAAGTCCTGCTGAACGAACAGCCGAACTTTCAGTCTAATTCTCTATACGATACAGCGATAAGATTACAAGATGACGTCTGTAATGCACTGTAAATAACAACGTAAGCCTAACAGTCGATTATAGTATTACCGTAGTGGGCACCAACAACACCGCGTGTGTTCCATCTCCATTATATATTTTATAGTTATTTACGACATTTGAGTAAGTTATACGTAATTTATTGTTATATTGGAGTGTTAGTGGTCTCAAATATTTCTACTAGTAATTTTATACAAACCACTATATTATCTTTGGTATTGACGAACGCTTTCGGCAGACAAGCCATCTTCAGGTCATATTACCAACCTATTTACCTACCACAGATAACATAGTGGTTTGTATAAAATTACTAGTAGAAATATACGTAATTTGTTTTCATTATCTGACAAAATTTACCGAAGGATTACACGTGAAGATGGGACACATGTCCAAAAACGCGTAGGGAAATATAAAAAAGGAAAAGCCACTAGATAAATAAAAGAGGTAAATTTTATTCTATTTATTTGTCAGCTAGGCTGCAATAGATTTTATAATGCAATGCTGATTTGGGGTATTAATATCAAGCTGGCGGTTGAGAAAGTTGAAAGACATGTTGAATGGTATCCAAGTCACTAATTGACACAATCTGTATAACATTTACCTTATTCCGTCTTACATGAAGGCACTTACATGAACGCCTTGGAAGAATTTAAGATATATAGTGCGTACAATGACATACACAGTCGTGGCTTCGTGCTAAACGACCATTTAAATTTTAAATCAAACCCGCTCTACGATACCGCAATAAACCTGTCTACGCGGTAGCTACTGATAATCAGTGTCCGATCTGTCCGACTCGAGTGCCCACTCAAGTAAAGCGGCCATGTGTGTTATCGTTTTCAAATATTTGTATTTTAATGTTTAACAACCTCGTAAGAGTGAATTTTTATTTTATTTTCTGATGACGGGACATATGTCTCGAAACGCGTAAAGTAAACTAAAACGCAAAACGAAGTCACATGACGGAATAAGGTAAATATTATACAGATTTTGGTTGAGAAAGATTTTTTGCATTTGCTTTACTTCTCTTTCTGGATCGCAAACAGTAACGTGGAACGCTTTCCCAACATACTCTCCAGATACTATGTATTACTAACGCGTTAAAAGTAATTTGTTTTTATTACGGATCACTGAGTATGTTATTGAAAATTAATCAATCACATACTGTCACAACTAACTCAGCTGACGGAACTTTCCTTTCAAAACTTTATTCAATCAGCACCGCTTGTTATAATTCGAGGGTTTGCTGCGTTGTAATTAATCATATACAGGACTATCATTTATTATGTGTAACCTTACAAGGGCACACGCGTGAACGAAAGCGCGCGCACGCTCACACACACGTACCACTCAGGTTTCCCATGCAAGAGGAGCTTAACAAGCACGTTCCAATTATAGTTATATAAAAATACGTTTGTGTACCAATATCAGAATCCCTACTGATCACTTTTCCTTAACCTTGATTCTTTCCTATGTAAACTCAATTGGAAATAGTCTGAAACCGCTTCACAACGCACTTCCCTACAATCCATAGCCACCTCCATCAACACAACTACCCGCAATATCCGCAGACCTTCTTTTCTCATAAACCGTCTCCTTACCATACCTGATGGGCCTCCTCCCAAAACTCCTAGCCGCCAGCGTCATAGAAACAGAAATATTTAGAAACACCTAATTCCAAATTACAAACGTATTCAACCTGTCAGCCTTCCTGAACACAAAATAATTTAAGTTTCCCTACCTTCTTACCAAGATTTTAACCATTTTGTTTGTGTTCCCCGCCTACATTGACGTACCACCCCCGTGTATGTGTCTACAGAACTTTTTGGGTACTATATATCTCACTTCAGTCAAAGTTGACTTATGAAATTAGTTTTGTAGTAGGTCATACGTATCCTCTTTAAATTTATTTTTAATACCAGTTTATTCTACCTAAAACTATTGTAAAACTAGTTAGCTTGTTGGTACATCCTCTTCATTCACTTATTAATATTTATATAAAAATATATTAACACTTTCACTGTTGCTGGTGGGTTGCTGGTGGGAGGGAATTGGCGCTGGGATTCAAAGTGTGTGTATGAATCAGTGTATCGAAAAGTATGTGTGATCTATAATGTAATTGTTCATTTAATATGTTGTTTGGTTGTAGTGTGTGATATCTGAAAATTTCAAATTGTTCTGCTGTGTTTAGTTTTCTACTTTTACGTAAGTAGTGTAGTAATTAACACTTTCACTGTGAACTTACTTTTAGGTTTTGATTAAAACTAACAGTTAATTAAATTAAATTTGATTAAATGAACAATTACATTACAGATCACACATACTTTTCGATACACTGATACCTACACAAAATTTGAATCCCAGCTCCAATTCCCTCCCACCAGCAACCCCCACCACACACACCCATATCCCATAACCGTTACTGTACAGACATTCAGTATTTAAAAACCCATTGAGAAAGACGAATACTACGTCGAAACGTCTGGGTAATCAAAACCTAAAAGTAAGTTCACAGTGAAAGTGTTAATATACATTTATATAAATATTGTAAGACTACAAAATTATATACAATTTCCTCCGTTTCAGCGAATCGAATGTGTAATTTTTAAGGGTTTTGATTTACATAAAGCATACAAAGTACATTATGTAAAGTACTTCCATTTATAAACTGTTTTAGCACACGTGGAAAATAAACGTTAACTCAATCAATTTAACAAAATTAAACTCTTTCAATTCCTTAGCTTGAGACGATATATATAATAACTAACTGTTACCCGCGACTTCGCACGCGAATAATTGACTTTTAGTAAGAATTTCAATATACTTTTTATTGTCTATGTTTGTTATTTTTATTATTATTATGTTGTTTATGTCTATATGGCGTTCTGTCAGCTCGTATATTTTGAACTCATTAATCAAATTCTCTCCAAAGCTGTTTTCAACACTTGTACTATTTTAACTTGTACTAAATATGGTAGTGCAACAGAGATTTAAAAGTACCCATTTAGAAACCCTTTGGAGATATTTATAAAGTACCTGTTAAATCAAAAACGCTAAATTCTTTATTTTAAGTGTTACTGTGTTAGAAGCATTGTATAACATATTAAACATTATGTTTTCCTCAACCATGGCTTTTATTTATTTCAGCAGTAAACTGAAAACTAAAAACCGTTGTCACCTAACCTCACAAATGAAAACAACACGTATTTTCGTTTTCCATTAAGTAATAGGACAATTTACAATTAGTACACTTCTTCTTTTCTACATCTTAATATATCGATACAATCACATATTATATGAAACATCAAAAATGTACTGCAGGAATGGACAAATGTACAGTTCCGATGACGCTAAAGAGCTTTTGTTTATTTACTTGTTACTATGGTAATTAATTCTGGTCTCTATGGTGTTGTTGACATCTATAGTAGTAGTATTTAATATATTTCCTTAATTATTCATTGCATCATCAGAAATACGTATAACCATAAATTTTATAATCGTTTAAAACAATTACAAAATATATAGACGTATCTGTGTACAAAATTACAAAACATATAGATACAATAGCATATAAAAAAAATTAAAAACTGCAGGAACACATAAAGGTACAGTTGCGATGCCGCTAAATAGCATTTGTTTATTTACTTGTTACTATAGTAATTAATTCTGGTCTCCATGGTATTTTTGACATCTTTATACGCGTCAACGAAAAGGCATAATTAAAAGAACATAAATCCTGCGAAAGGGGCAAAATATCAAATTCCAAGTTAGACAGTGTTTTTCCCCTTATGTCAAAGGTTACCTGTGCCCTGTGCGAAATTTGTTGACAATCGGTGTAACGATGTGGATTTGTATTCAGTAGACATAAATATTCAGTTATACGTATATATATATATTTTTTTTTTGCAACGATACAATTTAAAACTCCATAGATAGGTTACATTGAAAGTATTCAACCAACTCTGTACCTTGAGGTAGGAAAATTTTTTTAAATTAAAACATTAAAATTTACTATTGTGTTATTACTTTATAGTATAAAATTGTTTATTAAAACAAACTGTCTTTCAATAAATGAGTCTATTGGTTTGTTTTACAAATAAGTTACTTGTGCGTAGAATTCCACTGTTTGCGTAGATTCCCGACGCTCCGCATGGTGCTCGTACTCTGCACCGCTGTGATTCTGCACGTCGACTGAAGATCAATCCTTTGAATAAACTACGCCGCGGCACATCCACAAACTGCGATATAATACTGTTATTGTTTATAATGGGAATAATCTTAATCTCAGGGATTTATACTGGGTAAAAATAGATCGTGTATCAAGCTTACACAAATCCGGTTTCTTGAAGTGTTCTCGCGTTAACTCAAAATATCTCGTTAGATATTTTGGCCCTAACCCGGAAAATCTTCCACTTTACGCAGAAGAGCACTGGAGTAATGATCTATTTAAAATTATTTGAGTTTTATAAGTGGTAATGGCTACGAAGAAATCGAACCGTGAACCAACTCCTAAGTCTTAAGGAAAACGACCTGTCTTGTCACGAAAAACTCGCGACAGCGAGTAAGTCTTTCAATGACGAGACTTTGGAAGAAACTGAGCAATCTGCACTCGACAGAGCATTGGCTCAAATAATTTTTAGACCTTTTGATTGTTTGGAAATCTAGGAACGTCATAGACGAATACACAGTTAGACTAAAATCAGGCTTAAACTCTGTCCGATTCTGCAAAGGCCTGACTAGATTTAATCTACTAATTTTATTACTTTCTTGGAAATAAAGAAAATAAAAGAAGACAGATTTCATTTAAAAAAACAATATAAAAATTATAGTTGTGGAGAATTGAACATATGTAGAATGTAGCTTATAACCATGAGAATACCCTGTCCAATTTTCAGAATTAAATGTTAATTTTCAACAAAGTTATTAAATAAAATGTAAATCACACGTGCACCCCCGCCCTTACACACAAATATTTCACATGACATAAAAGAGAATAAAATTGTGAACATTTTGATATAACATACTTTTTAAAACGTAGCTTGGTTCAAAACGTATGACTACTTTAAAAAAAAAAAAAAAATCATTTTAAAACATGTCTATGGCCGTCAGAAAATGTGTTATAGCCTTGGCATCCCCATTATATGATCTTCATATCGTGTGTACTGTTGCAATATATATAGATTTTATATATGTCTTGTTTTGTCTGCTAGTTTTTCTTATCACTTGTCTACTGACATAAAATATCATGAAATTAAGAGGATACTTCTGAAAACACCGATTATAATATTACTGCATACTAACAATGTCGACGATGCTTAATATTTATTCAGGTAGTGAAATGTTTATAATACATCTTTATTATCATTTTATATATAAGACTAAAATTAACGCAAAATAATATTAGATTAAGTTTGGAAAAATCTACGTATTATCAGAAAAGAGACACATTTATTTTACTAAATTGCACAGAATTCTTGTAGAATACTCTAATAATCCAAAATATATCGTACAGGCTAATATAAAATGGCTGCAAATAGACATTGAAATATTGATGGACATGGAAACTGTAAATAAAAATAAAAAGTGAAGAGAACCACATGTAAAGAACTAATATTGAAATAATATGTATATTATTATTACAATAAATATAGTTTGTAACTCATTCGGAAATTTTTGTAACTCATTTGTTACTAGTTTCCTAAAATGTACTAACAGTTTTGACCACAGTAATCTCGAGTCAATCGGATGCTCATGAGTCTGATAAAACTTGCAGTCAAACGAATTGTCCGTGCAAATTCAAGTTAGTATACTACCAACATTGCGACGAAAAGTGAATAGTACTTTGTGAGACTATATTTATTTTACAGTGATGGAATTATAACAAAACCCACTAACACATTTTTTTTTAAAGAAAGAAACAAACTTCTTCTTCTCCTTCAAAAATTAGGTTATATAAACCTGTTCCGGCACCCATCTCATTGTCGGACAACCCACGTCTCTTCTACCAATGGCTTTAGAGTTCAGTGCCGCTTTCGGCAGTCGATCCTCTGTCATCCTTTACAGATGATCCTACCATTGTTTTCTGGAAATTGAAATAATTTCATTTATTTCCCTTACTTTGAGTTATGCTCTGATTTCTTCATTCCTTATTCTATTTTGCAATATATAATTTAAAGTATTTCGAAGAAACTGAATTTCAGCACTCTGAAACTTGCCGCCTTCCTTTTTTGTCATGACCCACACGTCACTCGCGTAAATCAATGTGGGTATCGTGGGTATTGCAATTGTTTTATACAGTTTAATCCTTTAGTACAAACCTTTTTTCTAATCTTGTTTAAGTCTTCAAAGAGAGAGAACATACAGGAATTAAAGAAAAATTTCACGCATATTTTCTCCCGTTACGCATTTTACAAAAATAATTCTTACCAGGCACTTTAAGCATGCTTTCCTATAACCATTTTTTTATCAGTAAAGTAAATCAATAAACTGTAAACAAAGTTCAGTATTGTGTTTTGACTCTGACACGGTTTATGCTCGGTACTCAACCTGGATTTCATAAATTCATTTGTTTTCTTAAACTACATTTTTCATTCGTTTGAAATACACTTTACTATTCCAGTTCCTGTCTTTGAAGTTATAGTGTCTAGGCGAAGACAATATCTAGACAACTTTCTTCGAATAGTGACTACAAAGCAGTGTGCTACTTACGTTATCTTGTATTCAAGAAAGTTGTAAGCTTAACCGTTGTTAGTTTGTGCTACTTTCAACTACAGTACAACGTATATTGTGCTTGTCGATAACAAATGCTCTGTCACGTATTAAGAGGAATACTGTACATAGAACACGTTTATAACGTAGAGAATGTACGCATAATTACATTTAATCTAATTATCGTTTACCCTAAACTACGTATGCATAATCATTGTCACATCTATATACAGGGTGATTCAAAATTGCATGGCAATCTCTCGGGACCTGATTCTATGGCCAAAAATAAGAAAAAACGTTTAGGCCTATATAAACATAGGCCCTAAAACGGTTCGTTAGCGAGTTAAGGCTCACGAACCAGTTCGGCCTGTTCTCTGCTCCCACGGTAAAATGACGCCATACTGAAATCCGTGGGGTACAAAGTGAAGGGTAAATTTAGTGGTTTCTTATAGTTTTGATCTGAAAAATTGAATAAAAGAAGTCCCATACCTCTATCTTAATTAGTTTTTAAGAAAAAATGGGGAAAACACAAAACATTTGAATCGAAAAAACACATTTTTAGATTTGGGATAAAATAATTTTGTTAACTTGCTAATAACTAAATAAAAATTTCTAACCAACTTTGTAGAGAATTTAATTATGAAGAAAGTAATGTGTATAATGTCTATTAAAAGTAAGTACAAATTTGAGAAAATTGATTTTAATTAAAAAGAAAACAGACCAAAATGCGCTAGAAAAGTGTTACAATTTACAAGAAAAAGCATTATAAACTTTCGAAACAGCTACACTTGGGCAGACGAAAATCCACAAAACTGCCCCCAAGATATGACCAACATACTTTTTCATTTAATGTGTGGGGTGCGCTCTTCTTGGTGATAAGCTCTTAGGTTCTTTTTTCTTACCATCAAGGCTTAATGGAAGACAATACTTATATTTTTTGCAAACGCATATGATAGAACTCTTGGAAGATATTCCACTTGCAGATAAAGTGCAGAGGTTGTTTTCGAATGATGGTGCATCTGCTCGCTACAGTCGTGATTTGATGAACCATTTAAATAATACTGTTACGACATCACAGAACAATCTACGTGTTTGTCGAATGTGCCAGAAGAATCTCGCTCTACTGTGTGTGGCGTACGTGCTTGTAGGCGTATTTGCAAGAGACTTCTCGATGCCGCCAGCCGTGCGGACTGTGTCAAGGCCGCAGTTAATTACGTAGTTCATACGGTCGCTAAGACGCAATTAGGAATTGTCTAGATTTTCGGCGGCTATAAATACATGGCGGCACCGGCCTTAAGTTTCAGTAACGTGAGCGATTTTGGCTAGTGCGGTTCGAGTTACAATCGGGCGAGATTACTGTGCGCGTTCAAGTGGTTATTAGTTAAGTGTTGTGTTTTATAATCGGACGGTATATTGTAATAGAATTGATTTTTAATATTGGTTGATATTTATTTGCGTGTGAACAATTTTCATTTGATTTTTTATAAGAGACTCTGTTGTTAATTACGAACTGTTTAACTGTGAAAATTAAAGGGTGATTAGTGACTTAATTGGTGTCTTGTATTTTGTTTCCACTGTACCTACGACGATCGAGTAGACCGTCGTAACAATACATTCGGTAAGCGATGGATTGGTCGAAACGGACCAGTAAAATGGCCACCTCGAATTCCCCTCGAATGGGCAATTTTGAATCACTCTATATACAAAACTCAAAGTTTGAGGATTTCTTTATATTGAATACACAACCATACCGTTACACCGATTGCAACCACATTTTGATCAAATAACACTTGACACGAGGCAAAAAACACTGTATAACTTGGAATTTGTTATTTTACACCGTTTGCACGATTTAGGGTCCTTTAATTATGCTCTTTTGTTGACGCGTATAAATATGTCAGCAACACCATGACTTACTTACCAAAGTAACAAGTAAATAAACAAATACTACTTAATGGCATGTTTGAGCAGTCCGTGTGACCACTCTCGCGCGTGTTAGACACGTAACTAAAAGGCAGCAGGTTGCGTTTCGTTGCGGGAGATCTTGAAACCTCAGCAAAGTTGACAACCGTGTGTGTGACCACGCCCGTGTGACCAGTTTCATAGCTGCCTTTGTGTAAAATTCAATGCGTTTCCTAAATCTCAGAAAATCTCAATCCCTGACGACCCATGGCAATATACGTGCAAGCTATAACGCAGTTAAAACCCTTTAAATAGAAACAAAGGTGCGCAGAAAAAACAAAAATAAAGATGATTTGACGAATAAAGATTTAAAAAATTGTCTTTCAAAAAAATGTAAATTAAAAGAAAACAATAAAGCGGGTAAAGCCGCGGGTGTAACACCTTGTAGATTATAAACTAAGTAAAATCTTTTTTAAAACTAAAATTGTCTTACAGAACATCTTTTCCTACCAACACATTCTCCCTTAACAACAAAGTATGTTATCAATAATGGAGAGAAATATTATTTCGCAGATTTTCTTTACAGCACATCATGGCTGTTAATGTTTATACTGTAATATACATCTAGAAAATAATCTTCATGGGCCGGTGGATACATATTGCTACGACGGTCACACTGATCGTCGTATGGCACAGTGGAAAACGAAACAATGACACCGATGAAGTCACTAATCACCAGCTTTAATTAAGCACAAACAACAGTTTGTAATCAACAAGTTATTCAACAAGATTATACTCGCACAATAATTCAATTTATCCACACGCAATAATATGTCAACTAATAGAGTCCCACGCCATAATCACTTTTCACTAATTCACCACTTGAGACGCGCTGAGTAAATCGTCCGATATCAACTGACTGACTGTTATTTATACCCCGCTGAGATGTCAGAATAATTTTCACTTTTTGAATTACGTGGTAAACAAGTCAGGCGCTTTCGAATCCAATAGAAACAGTGTCGATGTATGGCCTTGAACACAGTGCGCTGATTGGTGTGGTCTGGAACATATTGTTGACGTATGATAAATGTCAAGTAATTATCTTTTTTCTGAAAGTAGCAATATGTACACACACAAAAACATTACAGCTGGGCTCTGCTGAGATAGCCGAGATACTTGTAGAATAACATTCTATATTGTACGAAAACTTTTCGTATTGGATATCAATATTAAAGGTTGTTAGGCATTTATATTTATAATATGTATTTGTCAGGCAATATAAAATCCGGAAGGAGACTTTAATATGGTATTCGTATACAGCTACACGATTTATAGACACAGACACAAACAATTCTTGCTACAGTCAATTTATTGATACGTAAATTATATAATATTTACTAATATTTTACAATTAAGTTGTATTGTTTTGACATGGAATCCATAGCTATGTAATGTCTTACTCGCACGTTTCGCGAAAATCGACCGTTATGTTTCAAATGTACTTTCGGCATACCACTATCTCACGAACCGCTCAACCAACCCCAGCAAACCAGGTGTCAGGTGATCGAGTCACTCGGCCCCCTTCCAACAATAGTACTGAGAATTTTGACAACTGACTTCAGTCGCCTCTAGGCTTTGTCTGCGTGAGGGTGTTTTTGCGCCGAAAATTTCTAAATTGCTCCACTAAAACTTAAATATCTCGGGAACTACAAGTCCGATCGCGAAAATACAAAGTGCGTTGTGATCCTCAGAACTAAATATCTCCAATAACACCAATTCCAAGTACCAGAAGCACTCACAGAATATAATAACAACATTTGAACTAAAAAATTTGAAATGCCTGGAATTGAAAATCGCGATAAAACTCGAACCAAAAATTTCAAACCGAAAACCGGCAAATCCTATGCTGAGCGTCAACAGGCCTATCGTTTGAGACTAAAATCAAAGAAATCGGCCGAGAACTTAGAAAATGGCAACCATTTGAAGATTGACGAAACCCCGTCAGCGCCCAAGCGGCCCGCATCTCCGATACCTGGGTCATCCGGCGTGCCCCCAAAGCGACTCAGATCAAGCGTACGGCTAGCTAGCAAGAAAACAGACGATGAGAACATTAATAACTTGTGCATCGACAGCTAGTTATATATGAGTATATATGAGAAATTCTGAATAAATAAAATACATTGAAACTTATGTAGCTGTTTATTTAACCAACCCTTCATTCCTTCCCAAAGCACAAGTCTGTCCATGATTCCATGTCTACCGGTAGTCCCACGACTACCAGGTTTAAAATTTTTTTTTACTTTTAACATGTTTCAGAAATTAGATAGTTTCCCATGCACAGCCATCTTAGTTTTTGATCTTGAGGAATATCTGTGCCCAGGTTGGTTGTTGATTTTGGCTTTTGGTAGTTTAAATTGGTATTCTTGTGTCCGGGTGTCGTACATATTTTTGTTTTTTTCAGTGTTTCCCATGTTATGTACTTTAAGAATTGTGTCGCCCTTTGTGTTGATTTGTATTTGTTTAGGTATTATTTAGTTTCGGGTTTTGTGTTTATATATTTGTAAATTTTCTCATGTATTTATTATTAGGCCTTTGTATGGTATAACTGTTATCAGTGTATACGTACATTATTTGATATTCACTACTATTCTACAGTTACTTTGTATCGTTTCCTTACTTGGATCATGTTTTGGTATTAGATATTTTATTCATCTTTATTCATCTTAGTTTTTGATCTTGTGAAATATTTGTGTGGCTTCCTGTTCTCTTTTGGTAGTTTCGTATTACTGACAATCAGGCCCGGCTCCAGGCAGGGGCTAACCGTGCCACCGGCCAGGGCGGCAAATTTTAAATGGCGGCAGATTCCGTGATGTTAAGTTTTAAAATTGAGGGAAAAATAAACTTATTCACTTAATTTCATGGCAATATATAACATCAGTAAGAATTACTTTATGTATAAAGTCAGCGGAGTTTAACGAAGAGTCGAAAAATCGTGAGCGAGAGAACGTAAACCTTGTATTCCTTGTGTTGTCTCTACGATTTTTATTGTAACCGTTCACCATATCGTAAACGTGAAAAGGTTCTAGTTATTTGATAAACACAACAATGCAAACATTCCTAGTCGTCATTTGAAGGCAATCACCGTATCTTTAGAGTAGGTCCAGTGTGCGTGAATGTGTTCAGAGTTAAAGTTGGGAGGGGCCGGGACTCATAAATATTGCACAGGGCGGCAGAAGCGCTGGGGACGGCCCTGCTGCCAATACTGTTTGGTTGGTTGTTGTTGCTAACTCCTCTATATCATGTCAAAAAGCATGTAAAGGTAAATTATTTTCACAGGCAAAAAACGATTAAAATTAGAGTCTGGATACAATCTATGCAGCGTGCAACTTAAAGTAAACTGATATGCTAGCATTTATGCTTTTCCAGTTTCAAAAGAGATGTATCTGCGGAAGTTGTAGTGCTACTATGAGACAACTTACGTTTAAGGCAATACGTAGGGGTTAGTATTACGTGGGCAATAAAGGAGAGCAAGTGAAAGCAGTGTTTGCAGAGTTCCGTGCGGTGACGAGGTTCAATGAACAAACTTGTTACCGGCGACTGTTAACTTAACCTAATTGAGAAAGTTTTATTAGGTTCGTTCGTAACAATTAAGTCCCACTGTCACCAAATATCTCTCTTAACTGTAGGAAAAAGTTCTAAAAGGTTTTGTTTACAGACATTCTTTGCAATTTAGTTGAGGGTTTAGTCAATTGGTCAATCACTAACTCACTCACCAACCTAACAAACACACACCGTCTTCTTTCTAAATTCTTTCCGTTCTGTTCCACTAAGAGTGTAATTAATTTAAATACGTTACTTACACTTAAATTAAAATTATCTGAATGCATATAACTTTTCTGTCTAATTAGAAAGCACATAAAGTATATAAATTAGAAGGCTTGGTTTGTACTAGTACTTAAAATGACTATTAACTTATGTCTGCTAAAGCATACAGATTAATTTCATTTTTAAGAATAGTCAGTTCCAAGAATAGAGATCGATTTTATGTTGAATTATAACCCTTCAATCAGTTGTTAATTTACAGAAACGTCGACATTGTTTCATGTATCACTGCTCGAATGAAGAAAATTTGCCTACAGGAAAGAAGTAAACGTTTCGCACACCTTTTAATTGTTGTCTGTTCAAACCGTGTGTTGGGTGTCTCCTTCACTGATGATTCTGTTACCTCTGGTTTAATTTTTCTGCGATACTGGACGTCTCAGTCTTTCAACGACAACGATGGACCGCTGGAGGGTATGCGCTTGTAATTACATTCCCCTTTTTTTCATTCATTTTTTACAATCCCCCTGGATGATAATGACTTTCGTGATGAGATGAATACCATAAAATACATCGCGGTTGCCAATGAGTTTGACCATTGACAACCTAGTGAAAAAACAAGAAAAAAGCAAACTCAGACCCCGAATAAACAGTAGCACACAAAAAAATTTTATATCCACTAATTATACAAGCTTTATACCTAAGATTTTGTCCTCTGTATTGAATAATAATGGTTTAACTATTTAATTCAGAACTAATAATGGATTACTAAGCATTCTCAGACCAAAAAAACACACACCTCCAAAAGGAGAAACAGTTATATATAAGTTAATATGCAATGACTACAATTGTTTCTATATTGGATAGACGGGGAGAGGTTTCCTCAAACGTTTTCGGGAACATATACCCAAGAAAATAAGAAATTGTGACACCATCAAATCAAATTACGCCCGATACCTGACCTCACACAGTCATAATTACACAGACTTTAATTCCGACATAATACCGTTGCATTTATGTAAGAAGGGCGTTTCATGAGTGGCTTGTAAGAGCTTGAAATTTACGGTGCATACGCAAACCTAAGCAGTCGCGATTGCGTATTAAATGATCAACTGAACTTTAGAACCAACCGCTTGTACGATACCGCCTTGAGTCTGCTCACTAAGACTACGATAAAGCACCAACCGTTCAGTAGCAGATTGAACCTGAACGGGAGCGCACCCAACATGGCGTACAGTTCATATGCAAATTGACATTTTTTATTATGTAACGATCTCGTAAGGGTGATATAGTTTTATTTTTATTTTACTGTCTGAAGAAGGAGCATAGTTTCCGAAACGCGTAATACAAGAGATTTATAAGAAGTCACACGGTGGATTATTGAAGGTAAATTAATTTATTAATTCGATCAAATGATTTAGATACCAGTATAAACATGAATATTAAATTACAGCCTATCCAAGCAAGCATGGTATTTAAATTCCAAAGTGTCAATATTCAGTTATTAAAAACTAACTTACATATTAAGTTCAATAAAATTTGTTTACAAAAGAACATAACTAGTAAGTATGCTACTGTGAAAATTAATTGCTGTTCCAACGCCGCGAAAATAACACAACAATACGCTGAACGACTTCGCGTCAAGGAAGAAAGTAATTAAGGCATTATACATTAGAAAATCTCTCGTCAGCACTCGTTTACTTCAATTACACTTGCATATTCTTAACAATATTCATACTGTCTTTGTCAATAAAGTTTTAGATTCCGTACACAAATACATATCACTTATTGTACGCCGTACACATTTTAATCAATTACGCAAACTTTGTAGGTTAGAACATAAACATTGCCAAGAGACTGCCATTGTTTGTAAACACACATTTTATCCTAGAGTCATGAACTTAACTACAATAAACGTTGATGATAACAAAATGAAGCTTTTAAATAAAGGGATAATCTTCCACCAGTCGGTAAAAACAAACTTATCTATGAGGTCGTTGAAGTGGAGGCGGCCATAAAAACTATTTCGAACCAACACTTACAAAATGAAGCACGTGTACTTATAAATAATAAATTCAATGGAGCCATTAAATTGAACAATATCTACCTCTCGTTTCACGTGGTCATTCTAGGTACTC
The DNA here is from genome assembly GCA_034769895.1 of Magicicada septendecula. Taxonomy (NCBI): domain Eukaryota; kingdom Metazoa; phylum Arthropoda; class Insecta; order Hemiptera; family Cicadidae; genus Magicicada; species Magicicada septendecula. Next base: position 25,165,531 of record CM068373.1, on the reverse strand, counting down.
CAGTGAACATAAAACTTTAAAACATATGAAAAAAATGAATTGACAACAACGCCCGTATTGTTAAGGCAGATAAAGGAATTCGCTAGTTATCATGGGCACTGATTCATACAGTGCTAAAGTTCATAATTTTATTTCTAACAACAGCATTAAACTATTAAACTCTGATCCCACTGAAACATATGTCAGGGACCTTAACAATCGTATTAACAAATGCATCAATTTATTTAATGAAAACACACGGCGTTACTTAAAGCCCATCAACGCAAAATCCCCGATATTCACAGGACTACCCAAAATTCATAAACATAACGTACCTATCAGAACACTCGAGAACTTTGCCACCGCTCCTGGCTTCAAAACTGCAAAAGCACTCGTCCGTTTGATTAAAGATAATTTACAGTTAAGAAATAGTCACAGTATTACAGTCAACACTAATTTTATTAATAAGATTAAATCCGTTGAACTACAACCTAACCACAAATTGGCATCATTCGACAAAACTAATTTATACACGAATATCCCAGTCATAGATACATTACAGATTTTGATAAACAATTTATCTCATAATAGTTGCATGAACACACAGATGATAAATGAGTTCATTAACTTACTCGAGGTTATTTTAAAACAAATCTATTTAATTTTTAATGATTCATTTTGTTTTAATTGTCTCCTAGTCACGTTACTAAATAGGTAGAATTAATATTAGGCAATTACCTGTATTAACTTCCGTCTTGTGACTTATTTGGTTTTTTCTTAAAACGACGCGTTTCGAGAATAAATTCTCATCATCAGTTTCAAATTCTATAAAAACATCAAATTCACCCAAAAGGGGTCGTCAACTAGTTAAAATACACAAACACAAAAACACCACACATAATTTAACACCGACACAGTCATGGCACAGTCCGATGCGCATCGTCTCGCTGCCAACGACCAACTGTTGCACTTTGTCTTATACGACCGTTATCATTGCCCGCTGACCCATCGATATCGATGGCCGTGTTGCACAGCAGATTCGATCGGAACGAAATTTTGTCATTAAGTAGCTGGTCCGTTTGTAACTTAGAAGCCCTGTATATCTCATATTCCTCCACAGCGTTCATGTATGCACCCTTTTTACAATTATGAAGCAGTTTAAAGTTTGTGTGGAAGTCTGAGTACTTATGATTATACAGCATTAAATGCTGAGCGTAACTGGATCTAGTTTTCGAGATATCACTTTTGGGCAGGTGTTCTTTAAAACGTTCGGCTGACGGCCTGCCCGTTTGTCCTATATAGAATTTGTCACAGTCATCGCATTCAAGCTTGTACACTCCAGTGTTCTCTTCAGCCGGGATATGAGTTCTTTGTCCCAAACGTTTTTTGATGTTATTTGTGGTTTTAAAGGCCACTGTTATTTTACGTTTTTTCAACTCATTCTTTACAATAACTGGTAGTACATTCGTGTACTCAGTTACTATAAACTTAGTATCTTCTTTAGATGGGCCGGTTAATCTGCTTTTACTATTGATTTTTACCGAGTGTTTTCTTATAAGCTTGTCTATGATTCCACTGTTATACCCATTAGCGATAGCTATATTTTGATTATATTAGTCTCTTCCACTCTGTCTTTTTGCTCAAGGGGAATAGCAAGCATTCTATGAACGAACGCGTTGAAGGCTGCCATTTTTTGGGAATATGGATGGTACGAATCAGCATGAATAGTAAGTGGCCTTTAAAACCACAAATAACATCAAAAAATGTTTGGGACAAAGAACTCATATCCCGGCTGAAGAGAAAACTGGAGTGTACAAGCTTGAATGCGATGACTGTGACAAATTCTATATATGACAAACGGGCAGGCTGTCAGCCGAACGTTTTAAAGAACACCTGCCCAAAAGTGATATCTCGAAAACTAGATCCAGTTACGCTCAGCATTTAATGCTGTATAATCATAAGTACTCAGACTTCCACACAAACTTTAAACTGCTTCATAATTGTAAAAAGGGTGCATACATGAACGCTGTGGAGGAATATGAGATATACAGGGCTTCTAAGTTACAAACGGACCAGCTACTTAATGACAAAATTTCGTTCCGATCGAATCTGCTCTACAATACGGCCATCGATATCGATGGGTCAGCGGGCAATGATAACGGTCGTATAAGACAAAGTGCAACAGTTGGTCGTTGGCAGCGAGACGATGCGCATCGGACTGTGCCGTGACTGTGTCGGTGTTAAATTATGTGTGGTGTTTTTGTGTTTGTGTATTTTAACTAGTTGACGACCCCTTTTGGGTGAATTTGATGTTTTTATAGAATTTGAACCTGATGATGAGAATTTATTCTCGAAACGCGTCATTTTAAGAAAAAACCAAATAAGTCACAAGACGGAAGTTAATACAGGTAATTGCCTAATATTAAGTCTAAACATTTTTAATGGCTTGTTTTACATTCAAGGTAATGGCCTGGTTATAGGGTCACCCCTCTCTGGCCTACTGGCCGATATCTATTTGAATTTTTATGAGATTACTCACTTGTTAAACAATAATATATACAGAAATAAAATAATATTTCATGCACGGTATGTAAATGATACGTTTCTCATTTTGGATGGTACTCTAAGACAAATCGAGTTATTTAAAAACTGTTTAAATAAAGTAAATAGAAACACCCAGTTTACTCTTGAAACAGAGTTTGACAACAAGATAAACTTTTTAGATTTAAGCAACACTCGACAGATGAACAAACTGAAATTCAACATTTATAGGAAACCAACAACTACTGACACCACAATACACGCTGACTCCCATTATCCTTATTCACAAAAAATGGCGGCATACAATAGTTTCATTCACAGATTATTGACAATCCCCCTGGATGATAATGACTTTCGTGATGAGCTGAATACCATAAAATAGATCGCGGTTGCCAATGGTTACAATAGATTGACCATTGACAAACTACTGAAAAAACACGAAAAAAGCAAACTTAAACCCCGAATAAACAGTAACACACAAAATTTTTATATCCACTAATTATACAGGCTTTATGCGTAAGATTTTGTCCTCTGTATTGAATAATAATGGTTTTAATGTTTCATTCGGAACTAATAATTTGTTACTAAGCATTATCAGACCGAAAAAATACACACTTCCTGAAGCAAAAACGGGTATATATAAGTTAATATAAGATGATTGCAATTGCTTCTATATTAGACAGACGGGGAGAGGTTTCCTCAAACGTTTTCGGGAACATATACCCAAGAAAATAAGAAATGATAACACAATGAAATCTAATTACGCCCGACACCTGACCTCACACAATCATAATTACACAGATTTTAATTCCAACTTAATACCGTTGCAGGTATGTTAAAAGGGCCGTTTCATGAATGGCTTGGAGAAGTTTGAAATTTACGGTGCATACGCAAACCTAATCAGTCGCGATGCGTATTAAATGAACAACTGAACTTTAGAACCAACCGCTTGTACGATACCGCCTTGAGTCTGCCCACTAAGACTACTATAAAGTATCAACCGTTCAGTAGCAGATTGAACTTGAACGGGAGCGCACCCAACATGGCGTACAGTTCATATGCAAATTGACATTTTTTATTATGTAACGATCTCGTGAGAGTGATATAGTTTTATATTTATTTGACTATCTGAAGTTGGAGCATAGTCTCCGAAACCCGTAATAGAAGAGATTTATAAGAAGTCACACGGTGGATTATTGAAGGTATATTAATTTATTAATTCGATCAAGTGACTTGGATACCAGATTAAACATGAATATTAAATTATGCATTATCTTAAACTCAGATGATGACTGAAGAAACAGTCAGTTATACAAATTTTCAGTGACAAGGAAATCGGATCAAATTTATTTACCAGATAGTAATTATGACTACATTTACTGAGTTTCCACCATGCTCACGGCAGAAGTATACAGTTTTACAACTTGCATCTGCAATTCAGAAATTCTTCGTATTGTTTAAATTAGCAGCCATCCTTACTTTTCTTTTATAAAATTGCTAAACTGCTATAATTGTTATTATTTAGACAAAGCTTTTCGTCATCACTGACATCTTCAGGTCTTAAACAACCAAACCTGTTGTTTAAGACCTGTTGTTTAAGACCTGTCGTTGTTTAAGACCTGAAGATGTCAGTGATGACGAAAAGCTTTGTCTAAATAATAACAATTATAGCAGTTTAGCAATTTTATAAAAGAAAAAAAAATCAGAAATTGTTGAACAGTTATGTCTTAAGCTACCACGCCATTCTGTTTAACGCTTTAAATGCTAATAAAGTAAATAACAAATAAGAAGGCAAACTGTAAGAGCTGCTCTACTTCCTTTTGTTTCGAAATTCAACACAGTGATTTAGAATTTTAAACTTATTTCTCAGTGGCGGCCCGTGCTTAGGTTGCACAACCCCCGACATAAAAATTTTAAAATTCCGAATTGTATTTTAAATTATAGAATTATGGATAAAACAACTAATAATATGTTGTTAAGCTAACTAACTCTAATAATTATTTGCGAATTGAAAAGCGCAGAGCAATACTAAAAAGCGTACACGCTCTTGCCGCAGTGTATGCACCAGGTTTCTGTCTTGTTTTGGCATTATTGACACAGCTTATGTGTAGTAAATGTAAAAATTTGTAATGATCTGTCCTAGAGTCCTGACACAGAGCCTTGCTTCTTTACTTATTCAGAACTATATACAGAGTGGGCCACGAGTTGCTTGACAAAAATGAATTTGTGGACAGTTATCTCTGTCAGGCGACTTATGGTCGACTCTGTACAGTTGAATGCACTTGTGACTTAAATTCTGAAACCTTAAAGACGCTTTGACACACTCTCAGTTTATAATATTTATTAGATATTTAGTTCTAATCAATCTTTTCAATTTAATTTCCTTTATAAATTTTTTAAATTCACATAAATAATTAGAAGTTCTCCTTTTCTTCCCCTCTTTAAGAATTATGTTATATAAATTCCTGTTCCGGCACCCATCTTATCCTTGGACGACCCACGGCTTCTACCAATGCATTTATAGTTCAGTGACGCTTTCGGCAATCGATCCTCTGTCATCCTTTGCAAATGATCCCACCATTGTCTTCTGTAAATTGAAATAATTTCATTTATGTCATTTACTTTGAGTTCTGTTTTGATATCTTCATTTGCTATTCTATCTTGCAATGTATAATTTAAAGCAGTTTAAAGAAACTGCACATCAGCACTCTGAATCTTTCCGCTTTCCTTTTTTTGTCATGGCCCACGCCTCATCTGCATATATCAACGTGGATATTGCAATTGTCGTATAAAATTTAAACCTTGTGCTGTGTCTTGTTTTATTTCTAAGATTTCTATAAGTCGTACAAAAATACTCTTAAATTATTTATCTTTTCCCCTATATCATATTCAGATTCATACCTTACTGCACAGCTGAGATATTTGAAACGACTCACTTGTTCTAAATAGCCCTCACTGGATATTTACCTTTAAGAGCCATGGTTTGGGCCTTTCTTACTAAAATTGTCAGTGAGTACTCTCTTGCCACTTCTTGTAATTAAACATAGCTCTTTGTGAATCATCCTCATTTTCTTAAATAAGAACTATGACATCCGCATATAGCAGGAAACCCATAGAAATTGATTTGTTAAGATGTATACCCAAAGTCACTCTGGAATTTAATGCTCTCAACATGTCGTCAATGTATATATTAAGGAAGGTTGTGGAAACACAGCATCCCTACCTAACCCCGTTATTTATTGGAATTTGGTGGTTATTTAATTATATGTTGGTGTACAAAATTTTAAGATTAAAAAAAATCCAAAGTTATTAGTAATAAATAAATTTATGTAGTGTGTGTGTGTGTGTGTGTGTGTGTGTGTGTGTGTGTGTGTGTGTGTGTGTGTGTGTGTGTGTGTGTGTGTATTCACTTTAATGTGATAATAATATACGTTTTTTCCCTTGAACAATATGGGAACAACACTGTTTTAAGATAATACAATAGCCAGTATTTATTCCCGACTTCCGATCAGATACGATGAACAAATGCGATATCAATATTATACTGTTTCATGTGAGCCTGTTGCGCGAAACATTGGACAGCACAATAAATTATTATTTAAGGCTATTCAAGGTTAGGGGCGCAGGCAAACTATTCTGTCCGGCCTATTTCAGAAGCCGTTGTTTACGCACAAAGCAGTAAATCAACGTAATTATCTGATACAAACTCTGTGTTGTATAAGGTTTACACTGCTGCACTGCTGCACAAGATAAGCTACACAATATCACTATTGCCGTAATTCAAGGCACAGAAATTTACTAAGCAATTAAATGTTGTTTGCAATTTTGTGCGGATATAACGACTCTGAGGTGTAAAATTGATTATTCCTCACACGGTTTAATTAAAAGTATCGAATATGCTATACTACTATTAATTGTATTACTACTACTACTACTACTACTACTACTACTACTACTACTACTACTCAGGGCCGGCCCCAGTGCTTCTGCCGCCCCGTGCTGTATATATGAGTCCCGCCTCCTACTTTCACTCTGAACACATTCACGGAGACTAGACCTACTCTAAAGATACGGTGAATGCCGTGTCAAATGACGACTAGGAATGTTTGCATTGTTGTGTTTATCAAATAACTAGAACTTTTTCACGTTTACGATATGGTGAACGGCTACAATAAAAATTGTAGAGACAATACAAGGAATACAAGGTTTACGTTCTCTCGTTCACGATTTTTCGACTCTTCCTTAAACTCCTCTGAATTTACACATCAAGTAATTCTTACTGATCTTACATATTGTCATGAAATTAAGTGAATAAGTTTATTTTTTTCCTCAATTTTAAAACTTAACATCCCGGAATCTGCCGCCCTGGGCGGTGGCACGGTTCACCCCTGCCTGGAGCCGGGCCTGCTACTACTACTACTACCACCAAGTCACTAAAATGAAACATGTATATTTATATAATGGAATCACGATATATATCATACTTCTCTCTCCCTCCCTCCCTCTCTCTCTCTCTCTCTCTCTCTCTCTCTCTCTCTCTCTCTCTCTCCCTCTCTCTCTTCCCGCATGATATCTCAAGCACGATTTTCTAAGTATTCCTTCCCTCTTTAGATCCATGGTCATCCTTTCGTTTTTCATTGTTCTTTCCCCCCACTTAAAAGGCAGGCTGAACTGTGTTAATGTATTTTCATTTACATAGTTCCAGCCTAGTATCTGCCTTCCTTTTCTTTTGTTTTCTTAAAGTTGCCAATCGATGGAAATATTTTGATGTCGGCTGTTGTCTATTCTGAAAACATATCCGTGCCATTTAATGCCCGCACTTTCTCTGTATGTCTCCTTATAGGCTTACATCCGTTTGAATACTCATAGTTTTAAAATTGTATAGGTTTCCGACACTCTGCGTCAAGATGTTTCAGTTGAACCTATAACAAACACACTTTCATTACAGTCAACGTATTTTCATACCATTATGAAATACAACAAATTTCATATCCTCATAGATTTACAATTGTATTGTCCTTTAAAAAACAAGCATCCTTTAGTCTGGTTCAGTTTAGTCGTTTTAATTACCTGGGTTGTAATACCTCATACGGAACTGATATTGAATGAGATACTAACCTAACAAAATTTAGACGCATCTGTGAACGATACATTGGTACCTAAAAAATAAAACACATAATGATACCCGAATGAAATTTTATAAACTGTGGCTGTTCCCACATTCCTGTATACTAGTGAGACATGGAGTCTTGGTAAAAGGGAATTCAGGCAGCCGAAATGAAATTTCTAAGACGGAGGCAATGTTGTTCCCTCTTGGATCGGAGACGAAACGAGGATATCAGAGGTGATTTAAACCTTGTATCATTACACCAGAAGACTGAAGACCACAGAAGGAGATGGTGTGAACAGTTCAGTCGCTTGCCTGATATCCGTCAACCTGTGGCTGCATTGGGTTATCACCCTACTGGAAAGAGCAATGTCGATAGACCAAGGAGGAAATAGATTCCAGAACGGGTCTAAGACCTAGTCCTTGGATTGGTGATGATGATTATTATGATGATGATGAGTAGCTTTTAAAAAAATGTCTATTTGTACTTTCCGCAAGGAGTCTATTCAATACTATAGCAACGAGCCAGCGTCCGTTCTACCTGTCTTACGTGACCACTAAATTCTGTTTCTACTTTCATTACTTTGAGCCCACTAAGTTTACTCCTAAATAGTTAGTCTATTTCTTTTCTTCTTTGCTTCCTGTTCATTGACACATTAGCTAACTAGGTCGTTCTAAACTGCCTTCTTCCAGACCTTCAGCCATCAGCACTTATTGAAAGTTGATAGTCTGTGAAGTTCAGTGTAAACTATGTTACTGCCTCATTTAGTGCTACCGCTTTTCATTGCATTTTCCGTTACATTTTCCGTTTGGAGTTTTTTCAGATATATAACGCTCTGTATCTAAACTTTTGTACATATTGTTTTGTATGTCAAAATGACTTAAACTTACACACTTCTTTCTACTTGATCAATTATCACAGTTTTGCAATCGCTGACTTTACATTCAGAAAAATTACTTCTCACTAAGTAGTCTTAACTATGCTTGTTTAGCCCTTTATTACAATACACAATTGATTCCACACAACTGATTGCAAAAAAGTTGTGGGCATTTTTTTAAACGTATATTATACTTACTGTAATTGATTTCACGGTCTGCAATCAATTACAAAGACAGTTTCAAGCGTTGAAAATGCTCGTGAAACTTTTAGTTTTGTTGTGTGGCATTGATTCAAATATAGCCTATTACATTATACGCCGATTGCATGCAAATCGCCTGCTCGCGCATTCTGTAGACAACGAAGAAATGCCATGCCATGGTACCGACACAACATTTACAATTTTTACAAAACCGCCAATATCTCAAAATCAAAAACGAGGGGATTTTATTAAAACAAAAACGAAAATAAAACAAAAATATTTTATAAATTTTATTCAATGACACCATATAGCTATCTTTTATACAACGAAAATTTACCGCATGCCAAAAATTTCACTACATGCAAATGAACAAAAATTTCATGATATGGGACCGTTGTAAATCGGTGTTCTTGAAAACTATTAAAGTTATTGGTTCAAATTTACGTCTAAAACCATTCTCAAACTTCAAAGAACACGGTAGTAAAAGAATTTTTTTAACTCGGATCAGTAATTTCTGAGGTTAACCCAGACAACGATACAAACAAAATTTGCCTTTTTAAATAATAGTATAGACAGGCTTATACTCTGCAACGGATTGCTGACCAGTTGCAGCCTATTTTTACTACAATGGAACTTGTTTCACATAGCCTTGCAATCGGTTGCATGCAATTAGTTGCCTAGTGTAATAAAGCCCTTAAACACTGGTGGCTTAACACAGGCCACAATATTTGAATTAGGCAAATTGTCTGGAAAATTCACTTTACGTAATAACACGCCATACTGTTTTTTTTTTTATGATAGTGAACAGAAAAAAATTAATAGGGCCTACTTGAATGTGAAAATATTAATCTAGTTATTAATTTAATAATTAAAATTTGCATCTGAAATTGTAAAAATATGTTGACATTAGGAAGAACTTTATAAATTATAAACTCAAAATATGTAAACTATTTCTATTATTTTTTAAATTGTAGTACAGCAAGAAATTTTTGGAAATAAGTATTAATTCCATAAATTCTATAAAATCTATAAATTAAAAATTTGTATGAATTCCTTAAATTTCATAAAATCTGTAAATTATAAATTTTTATAAATTGCACAAATTCAGTTACATAGAGCCTGTATTTGTAAGTGTAAATATTTATGTGTATTTTAACAAATGGATTTCTGATATAATGTATAAAAATATTCTTTTTCTTCCAGAATATAAATAAAATTATTCTGTACATAGTAAAACAGCATTCTGAATTAAAATCTATAAATATATTAATAAATATTGCTACGCACGATAACAGAAAAGCACCACACACACCATTCGATTACTGAATTTAGTCATCACAGAAAGAAACGTGACTAGAAACAGTATGTACACTTGGAGTTAGTTCCATACAAGCAACAATTTACAAAAGAAAAATAAGTAAAATTCTTTAAACACTTATTAAAATGTGAATATGTTTTTGTGTAAGTAAATATTGTAACGAGAATACTGCCAACCGGCCTACAACATTCTCCACCCCTCCAAGTGTTGCAGGTGTTGCCTCAGTCAAGGCCGCTCACAAGTAGGTTTCAGTGTATCCAAGAACACCTGAGATACGCATTCAGTGCCGTGATGTGAAGATGGAAAATTTCTAGAAATCGTGCGCTGCCTATAAAAAGCCGTAGCAGCCGATTTGTCAGTTCAGAGGTGTTGAGCGATTTCTTTAGCGGGGATCAAGTGTTTGTAGAACTATTGTAGGGAAGTTTTGATGTGTGCGGAATTCTTTATAGCTGACATTATTGTTGCGTGTGAACAATTTTTACTTGAATTGTCGCAAGAGACTATCTTGTTGTTTACAAATGATTAATTGTGACAGTTATAGCTGGTTATTAGTGATTACATTAGTGTTTTTTGTTTTCTTTTCCACGGTACCGTACGATGATCAAGGAGCCCGTCGTAACATATGTTTTCAGTTATTATTTATGGTATTTGTAAAAACTGTAACAGAAGTTGCGATACCATTTGACTCAATAACTCCACTGTTTGTGAACGTAAACTATCATCCGACTATATCTATAGGATACGAGATGCTAAGAGGATTATATTTTGTACTTGTAACATTTCAAATTTTTACTGTTAGGGTCTGTTATACATGTTATTGTCATGAGTCCGAATGCATCCCGTCTGTTTTTGCTTGGATGTAGTGATATAATATTTTCTTACATTAACGACATGTTGAGCGCATGGAAATCCAGTGTGACTTCGGGAATACAGCTTAACAAATCAATGTGTATGGGTTTTCTGCTATATGCGGATGACATAGTTCTTATTCAAAAAATGAGGATGATTTACAAAGAGATGCTGAAATGCAGTTTCTTCAATATACTTTAATTTATACATTGCAAGATGGAACAGGAATTAGGATATCAGAGCAGACCACGAAGTAAAGGATATAAATGAAATTATTTCAATTTACTGAATAGGCTATTGGGAATTTACTGAAGAATTTACTGACAATATTGGGATCATCTGCGAAAGATGACAGAGGATCGATTGCCGAAAGCGCCACTGAACTATAAAGAAGAACTATAAAGGACTATAAACAGAAGTGGTTTATATCACCTAATCCTTGAAGAGAAGAAGAATATTTTTTTTATTTTTTGCTGACTTTATAAAACTTTTGTGCGGGTTGGTAAATATTAATATTCAATTTGACTCGGTTAAACAAAACGTTTAAAATCTATTGTACAATGTATTTATCTATCGATATTTTTTAATAAATGCTTCAGAGGGACAATTTTTACTATAAGTTTATATTTCCATCACCCCAAACGCGTATATTAAAATAAAACATATATTTATGACCACGAAATGCTTGCGTATGCGCTGGACTCATACTTTCAACAATATCTTCTTTTTTCCAATCTTTAATACAACAGGAATTTCATTTGAAAACTTAATTCACTTTTATTGGTGAATCGTTTTTTTAAAACAGTCAACTCTGTTAGTGACGTTTATTAGTTTAGGAAAACTATGAGAGATCAGGATATTTGTGAGATTGACCTTGTGTAGTTTACCCGTTAGTGTGTTTGGATTAGCTATCCCGCTGGTTTGCTATTGATGCTGTTGGGTGTAGTTTGCTAGTGCACTGTGGAATTCCCCTAAGGCTATGTACATACACCACATCTCAAAGCTAACAATGGATAGCTGTGCCAGCTGCATGTGCCACTGTAAAATATATTTTGCTTGAAATGATGCGAGTGTTAAAAGTTTATACTCACAGCACATTCCTAGTTGAAAATATAAGTAATATTGTACAATAACAATCATATAATTAATTATATTACTATCAATTAGTTTTGCTGCAAACGTTGTTAATGTTATTATTATTAATTTTGTAATGTCCGTAAATCAATGAATGTTAAATTTTTATTATAATTTAGTATTCAAAGTTTCGCTAATTTTGCTGCATAACTGCTGCTACTTTGTTACTCAGAATCAATAACAAATATTAAAATATTTGTATTCTTAACAATTTATTATGTTTCAGTAAAGTCAAGTAACTTTTAATTTATTTTTGTACAACTGTAAATTATGTTTTTTTTAAATATAAATTTAAATGAGAATTGCTTTTGAACTTCAGTTTTCATGTAACTGTTCCGACGTTTTTTGTCTTAAAGTTCCCAAATGATATACAGTTTCCCCACTATCGTTTTACCATTTTATCGCAATTGTATTATTTTAAAACATATTATGTCAATAACCAATCTAAATTGGGGTTGAGAGAACTTGGGGAGGTAGCACATTTGCTGCGGGTTGACCGGGTACTGGTCTTCACAAGAGCCATGGTTGGAGGAAGTGATGGCGCCCCAATGGAGCCCTTAGCTTCCACCCAGCCAAGAAGCATATCTTCTACAGACCGTACTGCGTGGTGAAGCGCCACATACTACACGAAGTGACACTGTTTTCGCATAACAGAACAAATCTAGACCGGAAGGTCGATAAAAATTCGTGGTGGAGGGCAGCAGTACCAAGTTATGGTAGAATAGAAAGGATGGAACGACTTATCTTTGAAATATGGCAGGCGTGAATCTGGATGATTCAGACGGCTGTAATACTACCAAAACCTGAAGGGGGGCCACGAAGCCATGGAGAAGGGAATCGAATATACACCAATCAGTCAAGGTTTTGAGCTACATCGTATTATAACTTGTGCACTATAAGGTGTCAGAATCCACTCAGACCCAACAACGTATTAGACATCAGATCGAGGAGTAGTGGAAAACTTCATACCTGAAGGTGACACAGGAATGAAATCAATAGTAAATTTAAACTCATCGCAATGTACTCTTGTATTTTGTGGTATGTTGATGTCACTTAAAAAACAATTTAGTCTAACAGATTAAAACTACAACATTTCTTAAACAAGAAAAATAGGAAAAACATCTCTCAAACTTGAAGGTAATAAATTTGCCATATTTCAGGTGATTTCATGATATGAGGATGAACATTGTTTCAAAGGTTTCTATTCTAATGAAAGACAATATGATCTTCATCCCTCGCTCACTTTCTCTCTCTCTCTCGGTCTTTCTTTAACCTGTTTACCTTGTTTACCTCTCCCTCCGCCTCTCTAGCCCACAATTCTATCTCCCTCACTGTCTGGCAGTCTGTCGGCTCTCTTTCTCTCTGTGAAAGCCGTAGGAGTAATTCAAAGGTAGTATAGATTACATTATTTACATTTTCACTGATGTGCTGAGTTAAATTAATTCTAAAGTCATAAAGCATGCTGGACGTAACTAACATAAGCAAAAGCCTTTATTATAATATTGCTTCTAAGAGTTTACTTAAAAAAGCTGTGTAGCCATAAAAAAAAATGTAGGTCAACATCTGCACCGTGCATATTTACAGTGACAATAAGTATTAATTGATGACTTGGTGAAACGTATTAATACAAAGGTTTTGTAAAATATATAAAAACACTTGGTACCTTTCACAGATTTTATTTAATTCTGACAGCTGTTTCGACATCTTAAGTCTTTGTCAAAGAGACATTGTCAAAGAGGTCGAAACAGCTGTCAGAGTTAAATAAAATCTGTGAAACGTACCAAATGTTTTTATATATTTTACAAAACCTTTGTGACAATAAGTATACCGTTTTCATTTACAATGCTTTCTGAGAAAGACAGAGGACTTTAATTTCAACTTAAGAGCAGAGAAGAGAAAATAATTTTATGAAGCAAAACTAACGCAGGGACAAACTTATTTTCCAAATGAGATGTAATCAGCTTTGTTTAATGTAACTTATGTAACTATTACTGGGAACTTTATAATGTAAAATGCTAAATTAAACGTGGTGTCAGAAATTTCCTTTAACAGAAACTGTAAGAAAAACAAACCAAATATCGTACTCCATTCATGCAAACAATAGTCAACAAATTACACAACCATATATAGGTGTGAAATAAAATCTGTGAAACGTACCAAGTGTTTTTATATATTTTAGAAAACCTTTGTGACCTTTGTGATTAGATTATTTTATCTAAATAAAAGTGTAAATTAATTTTTAAAACTTTTCTAGCTTGAACATTATTTGGTAAAACAAACCAGTAGAAATAGTAATTTTGAATATTACAGATCAAGAAACAGAAATAAACTTACGGAATCGCTCGCCTTCTCCTACAAAAATAAGACAGTAGTTGGGTTATACACGCAGACTAGTTAAGATCAACAATTTCGACAAACACAATGGTTTAGACATAATTACAGGAATACATTTAGCACCAGTGAAGACTGAAACTTAGTATTTTAGACTTCATATTGATCAGCTACGCACCTGGCAGAAGCATGTCCAAACCAAACGCAGACAGTTAAATCTCTAGTTCAGGCAGGTGGCCTAGTTACTTGGGTAAAGTCTAAGCTTTCATTAAATAACAGACCACTACTTTACAAAACAGTGCTCAAATCTACGAACTCCAGCTACGTGGATGCGATAAACCCACAAGATTAAAAATCATCTGAAGATTTCAGTCAGTGCTGTGAGTTGTAATAGATGCCTCATAATAATGGGGACCCATCTATGGATGCCCCATAGTTCAGCAATCAAACACTACACACTGACCTAAAAATATCTTTCATAAAGGATGAAATACTGAGGATTGCCACAAAATAAAGCTGTCATATTGTAGAAAAAAAAATTGAGCTGACAGATCAGCTACACAAAAACGGTCCCGTCATGAAGAGATTCCGCAGAATTACTAGCTCCTAAAAAAACTCTTTTATAAAAAAATCATTGAATATTTCCCTGAAAAACGAACTTTTTCATGTAATTGAAATAAAGCATGGTATTACTATGTAACAAATGTAGATTGTAAATTACAAATTGTCAATAAAAAAGCAATATATTTTAAAGTAAACAGATAACAATACAAATACTCGTAATACACTATTGTTAATAACATTTAAGTTAGTGTGAAATACTTTGTATGAAACAGAATACGTGAACAGAGAGTAAGACTACAAAACTCTAGTGGAGGGGTTAGAAGGGCGAGTAGTAGGAATGGTAGCAATTAAGGCCAAAATACAAACACAGATCCAATGCTTATATATGTCACCTCAAATCTCACTGGGCATGTTGCGAATGAAATAACAATAGAAATCGAAGAGGTACTCCATGATGTAAACTTTTGATATCATTTTTGGGAAGTTTGTTTAGAGAATAACAAATATTCATCTTTCAATTTAGCAATTGGCCGAGGTAATGATGTGTTTAGTAAACAAAACAGTCATAATCATCATCATCATCATCACCATTCCAAGGACTAGGCCTTAGACCTGTTCCGGAACCCATTTCCTCCTCCGTCTACCGACATCTCTCTTCCCAGTAAGGTGATAACCCAAGGCAGACGCCGGTAGACAGATATCAGACATGGAAATTCAAGTGTTCACAGCAAACAGTATACAGTAAAAAAAACAGTATGCATATAAATTATATTAAATAATCTTAAACAATAAAATGCGAAAAATATTCTGAAAATACCTACTGGTAAGAACAATAAAATTGTTTGTACAAGAGCAAAAGAGATTCAAAACACCGCTACAAAACCGGGTTCAATGCAAGATGAACTGAATAATCAAGTAACTAAAATGTTTCCAGAACAAGAATCAAGGACACTAAATATACTGACGTTAAAAACGGCAAAGAAGTAACGTCAAAAACATTGCTGAAGTAGAAGAGCGTGTAACAAGTAAGGAAGAATCAATACCGGTAAAATAATCAGCTGTAAATATAAGAAAAAAAATGTGCGGCAACAGTGCTTAAATTAAAAGCGAACTTCATGAAAGCTAAGAACAGCAAATACGAGTACAGGCGTGTACACCAGAACACATTTCTGAGCTCTCAATGCTTCACAATAACTAAATATAATTACTTCACTAAAGACTCGGAACAGAAAGTTTTTTATAGGTAAAAACATAAATGTTTTACCTTATAGCAAAGATTAGAGCTGGCCACACCAGGGCTTCCTAGGACGTCCCACACCTCTCCATCCCTTAGTATATAGTTCCATAATTGTTTGGGGATGCGGCAGTCATCCATTCAGCAAATATATCCCCACCAATTCAGCCGATACTGGGCAATCCTGTCCAGTATATTCATAATATTCAGTTCCTACCGAATATCTGTGTTTCTTCTATGATCATGGAGAGTATACCCTGCCACGTGACTGAGAAATCTCATTTCAGCCGCTTGGATGCGACTGAACTTCCAGTTCTCAAACCCATAATAAAGTGAGGGAAGGGCCATCACCTTGTAGAATTTTAGGCTTGTTCCTTTCCTTGCTGACTTGAAGGTTCGCGTAATGGTCCCGCATATAAGGATGAACTTATGCAACTTATTCACAAAGTTGTTGCTTGCATTATAAGAAACACTTTAGCCCAGTTATTCAAAATTGCTAACTTATTCCAGGACAGTACCAACTATAACAATTTTTGCCCGTACGGGATCAGTTCCACGAAAAGCCATCACCTTCGTCTTAAGTGTAGATAGATATTTGAAATCCAGAGTCTTTGTCTTTGCAGATCCGATTTAACAAATGTGTACCCATCTGCATCCTGTTTGCAGCATTGAGTCTCAGATATTTTATAGCAGAAGGGAAGTCCGCTAAATTTATTTTAATCCAGATCATCTGGAAATCACCAAAGGATGTAGCTTCAAATAGGGAAATAATTTTCCTAGCAAGAATAAAGTGGTTGATCCAACCTGGCTCTGTCTATCTGATTTTGTTAGTGCAGAACGATCTCACGTCATCGCCGGACTGTCATGTACTAAACATATGGACTGGGTTGTTTTCTTTCTCAAATTCACTATTTACTATCAAATATTTAATATCATAAAATATTTACTATAAACCGTGAATACTCAGCTAGACATTTGAGAGAAACATAGTTTTCTTCTTATTCTTCTTTTCCTTTTCAAGAATTAGGTTATATATGCTTGTTCCGGCACCCATCTCATCCTCGGAAGACCCACGTCTCTTTTACCAATGGCTTTATAGTTCAGTGCCGCTTCCACCAATCGATCCTCTGTAATTCTTTGCAGATGACCCCACTATTGTGTTCTTAAAAATTGAAGTAACTTCATTTATGTCGTTTACTTCGATTTCTGTTCTGATATCTTTACTCCTTATTATATCTTGCAATGTATAATTTAAAGTATTTCGAAGAAACTCCATTTCAATACTCTGAAACTTGCCTCTTTCCTCTTTCGTCATGACCCACGCTTTACTCGCATAAATTAACGTGGGTATATTGCAATTTTCTTATAAAATTTAATCCTTGTACTGTGTCTTGTTTATTTCTAAGATTTCTATCAATCGTGCCACAAATATTCCTAAATTTATTTATAACAGGGGTTGTGCAACAGGCCAGTAACCTGGTCATGTAAATCTGAGAAGTACTTGTAGTATCCGAAGCAGCCTTGGAGTAAGATCTGGAAACACAGTTATAATATAATTATTTATCATTTGGCGAGAACAGGCTAAAAAGAATTTCTTATTACAGTATTATATAAAAACAACAGGAATCCAACTGTCTTGAAATTGCAAGCTACTCTCAAAGAAGACCGCACGCTAGGCAAGATATTTGACGCATTATACATATAAATAACATACCACTTACTGCACTAAACACATAGAATCCTTAGTATACTAAGTAATATATCTCATCTGAAGGTCGTTACACACTCACAACTACAAAAACGCACGCGAACACACACACACACACACACGCACACACACACACACACACAAACATCAGAGTACAAAGATGTTATTAAATTCTCGTTGAATGTAATTCTTGGTAGACTTCAGTTTTATTAAAAATACAAGAAAAGGAAAAGAAACGGAATCGTTGTTGACAGTGGTACAACATTGACATGAATTATGTATGAGCATCGTGTTCCCTTACTTTAGCAATATTGTACTCACTCGCACAAACAATAATGGTGCTTCTCAAAAAGAATGTTTTTCTACGTTGTGTTATTTTGTTTACATCGCATAAGTATGAGTTTATATTAAATGATTTCAGACATTTGAAGGATTTAACTTCTGCAGTTGTGATGTTTTTAATATTCTCATCTGTTTTAAACGTTTTCGTCTTTTATTTCTCAAATATATTGCGACAATACAAGCATATGCTGTAATGAGCATTTATGAAATAAAATAAACATTTAAATTAATTTTAGTAATACGTAGTAGACCAGCAGGTGTGAAATTGGAAGCTGGCTTATAAACATGAATCAACAGGAACATCACGCGATTCCCGCTGAGAGCGTGTACGCAAGTAAATAGTGTGTGTGCGTGAAGCCTGTTAAAGCCTGAAAGTTTGCAATCTCACCCCAAATAGATGCTAAATTAAAGTTTTATTTAATTATAAACGAACCATAAATATTAGAAAGAGTGTAAAGACTTCTAAAAATGCATAAAAATCAGACACGTGTGCAGTGCAAATTCTATGTAATTATGACGTTCAGTGCGAATTCCGTGCGATTTTTAAAGCATAGTAATTACAATAACGATGCGATCATTATGATGATTACGTATAATGTGTATAATTAAATTAGACAATGTTAGATAACCTTCAAATCCGCATTATACATTGCAATTGGCGAACAAGTGCGAATATGAGCTTCTGACCCGCAGAATTCTGTAGCGACAGGTGTGTTTTTTTTGGTGAATATAAATACGAGCCCAGGAGAGCCAAATTTACTCTTCAATCAGTTTTCAATTGCAGCGGTACGCTATGTCCGTCAGCGACGCGAAATTTTATTTATTTCAGACATAGTTAAACGCTATGTCCAATATCGACGGTATCTTTTATTTATAAATTATTACGGACAACAAGTGTGCTGAGTCAAAAAGATTCAGCAGATTTCAGTTATCTTACAATTGGAGAGTGGGCTGATATCTAGCGGAAAGACGGCGCGAAACGACATGATATACGAACTGTAGCTATAGGCAGTACGGAATTACAATGCTGTAATTAGTGCTGCACCCTACCCGTGAAAATATAAGCACTACCGATTTCTACTCTACACTGCGTGATCGGTGTCGGCACCTGCCGACTGTCCGCGGCAGTATGAAAACTTCAGGTGCTGCTTCCTGGCGTCAACTACGCTACGCAAACGGACAAGAAAAGGGATTTTCTGACAAAGTTGTCTGACAAAATACTCTGTGGCTGACGGTCGCCATTATTTTCTCCGGTAGAGAAATGAAGATCTCAACACTTGCCGTTCTTCCAACTATGTCGAGATAATTCTGTAAACGACTGCGGTAAGTCTCAATTACTTTCATATTAATTAACTACAATATTTTACTGGAGAAAACAGTTTTTTTAGTAAGCCTGAGGAAGTTCAATCTGTTCACCTGTTGCATCGTGCATTGTGCAATACGCTATGTGTTGGTAAAGTTTTTATAACTTTATAAAACATTCCATTCAAGTGTCAGAATTTCGGCACTAAAAGGTAAAGTATATTGAATACAAAATATTTAAGATTAAAAGTTATCTAACATCGATGTAATGAGATTCGTGGTACACCACTATTTTATTGCACAATGCGTAGTTAGTTTAAGTGGTATATAAGTTTTGCTACAATTAACAGTAAAACCTTATTAATATCTGGTAACTTACTCAGGCACGTTTTGAAAGTAAATAATGTCCAATTCATATTATTTTCTGTAATAAAAAAAAACTATGTATTTGAATTAACCTTAACCACGTGGTATCTACATATTCACGCTAAGTATAAAGTTTATGAGATGGTACAAAGCCATAATTAATTGCCAAATTACAAACAGGGTAATTCACATTGTGTGAAGTTAATATTAGGAAGAATTACTGTTATAAAGAATAACTGTTGTAAAGATTTTCAAATAAGGCATGTTGGCCATATAAATTTTACCAAGTTTAATTAAGTAGCTCAATAGAGGTGTTGACTATATATATATGTATTTTGGAGGGTGTGCAAACTTTAGTGGGACATTGTGTGGTGTACTCTGACTAAAAAAATATAATGGTGTAATTAGGGTCTACTGCACAGACGAGAACAAGACCTACTACATGGCTGAACATTTAACATCCTAAGCTCTCCACTTCGCTACCGGATGAATTTGGACGACCACACGAACA
The DNA here is from genome assembly GCA_034769895.1 of Magicicada septendecula. NCBI lineage: Eukaryota > Metazoa > Arthropoda > Insecta > Hemiptera > Cicadidae > Magicicada > Magicicada septendecula. The sequence continues at coordinate 25,145,166 of CM068373.1, read as the reverse complement.
TCTAAAATGTCGGCCACGAGATGTCACCTCCATAATACCCTTCATGAATGAAATCAGGTGATACAAAACCAATTATTAATTACACATAGAGTCAACACTCAATCATACCCAGTGACCAGTTATATACATCTGTCAGCTACTACATTTCAAGTTTTAAACATTCATTTAGATTCCCAATTGATGGGACAGTTTAGTGTGTGGACTGGGTGTTAAATTAATTGTAAATTTCAGTGTATTTCTGGTAAAATTGTCAGCCAGAGACTGGCATGCTTTACACAGTTCACATTCAGCATAGATTTTCCATTTATTTCATTATAGGGGTTTCCTTACAGATTTTAAGTCATTCTGGCTATTAGTAATTTATTGTGTTCAATTCAGTAGTATATATATATATATTTTCTTAATTTAAAAATCAGTTTTATTCTTTTGTATAAAAAATTACTGGGGAGGTAGGTGCATTTTCAACAAGTTTCAACCAGAAGGAATACATGTCGAAACACCTTTCAACTTGTTTGTTGAGACAAGTTGAAAGATGAATCATCAAGATATTAACATGTCCGTCTCTGTGCCAAGTGTATTTTTCATAGGGTTATAATATTATGCAATATTTCTATTTTTATTAATTGGCCATGTTTCGGTATATATAAATTCTTTAAATTATTTATGATAACTGGGGGGCGTTCATTATTTTCAATATTTTTAATTTCTCACTGTAATTAGGCACTTAGCCACTTAGCCACTTAGGCACTTAGTTTTGAATTTTATTATGTCCTGGGGACTACTGTGTGCTTAAGCATTCTCTTATACACCTGATGTGTAATCAACCCACACCATGAGGGTAATATAAAAATAAATTTGTCATCCTAACAGGGATAATTATAAAGAAAAAGTAAGGATTTATATACACCATGAGGGTAATATAAAAAGGGCGTGGCAAGACACCTTTATGTATATTTTATTGTATACTATTGTATAATGTATTTGTGTCGTGGAACATGTTATGTATGTATATTTGTGTGTACATTTTGGGGGTTATAAGTAGTATGCATTTAGTGTATTTTTGGTGGGGACTTTGATTATAGGGTTTTATTTGTGCAATGTCTTTTTATAAAAGAAAGTTAATACATGGAGTCATGTAGTTATATCCTTTTCATTTTTTATAACAGGTATTCTATCTCAATTAATCATTGCTGATCATTTCTTTAAGGAAATAATTTATTTTATTTAACCTTATAACAAGTATATGAATTGTCACCCTTTAAAATTTATTTAATTTGTTTGAGTAATTATTTTTGTAATTAATATTAGCAAGGAATCAATACCATTTATCTTCATTAAGTTATATGAAGCATTCCAAAAGGAACATATAAAATAAATTTTATATTTTATTAATATTTTAATGGAAGCTTATTTCAAGGTTAGTTATGGTTTTAAATTTCAATTCATTGGTAGAATGACATAGCAAATTATTTTCTTGGTTTCAATAATTATTTTCAGGTGGCCTTGTTGAGAAAGTATACTTTATTTAATTAACTATTTAAGGGGAATTATAGATTACTGTTGGGTTTATTTATTTTATTATTAATTGTTTAATGAGATAGAATAATAAAAAGGATTTGTTAATTGTTTAATTCTTGAGTTTTCATTGCAAGTCCCGTCTCACTGGATCCAGCGCATTTTGCCTTCTCTAGGCTTTAGCCTAGTTATAATTAACTTGTGGCCCCTCTTTACAAAAAAAAAAAAAAAAAATTTTTTCTCAAAAAAAAATAATTTTTTTTTTATAACTGCTAAAGTCAAAGTGGGGTTACACAAGTTAGTTCAAGTAATAAAAAAAGAACTGTAACTACAATTATCTACAAACAGTCTACAACGACAAACATCTACACTCTAGACAGATGGCAAGAGAACATCAAGCAGAGGAACGATACGCAGAGCAATAGAGGCGGTTTATATAACAACAGCAGCCGATCCAGAGCAACACATCATTCCATTCTACAGCCAGCCGATGGGACCATGAAGGACGAGAGACGATAGGACGACCAGTGGAACCGGAAAACGCAAGAGGACATCCAGTAAAAAATGACCGACGGATCACTGGAGGATATGGGACAATCTGCAGAATTGAGGTGACGAAAAACCAATTTATAATTATAAAAGAATAAAGACATTGAAAGACATTATTAAAAAAATATTTTAAATTAAAGAAAAATTATGTAGATAGAGATAACAGAATGTAATTTACTTGTAATAAGAATTTTCTTTAATGATATTTTCTTTAATGATAAACAGTCAATTTAAAAATAATTTAAATCCTTGCTTGGAGAATTAACAATTGATTTAATACTTTAAATTTTTTCATTGAAAGCATATAAAGTAAATAAATTAGAAATATTCAATTAGTTTTTTTAAATGATTATAAAGCCGTAAATGGTATGTCAGTTATAGAATAAGAATGGAAATATTAACAAATGTATAAAGCACACATTCAGACTGAGTAGTCGAGAATTTATGGTATAATGAAGAAATGTTTTACATAAAATTGCTAATATAAGATATAAGATGTAAAATCTAATTTTATGATGAGTATACGGCCACAAAGAAACCTTGAAGAAATAGATAATGAATATTTTATGGCGAAGTAAATATTATTATTATACTATTTTTTTTATATTTTTTTATTGAATAAATAAATGAAAACATATTACGATTCCTAAAAAGACTACTCTTATTATGATTACACCTGAACCCCAATTTATACATACACGGTATCAGTAAAGTTATATAAATTTTGTAAGTTTATTATATTATTTACAATAATATTGTAAGTCAGCAAGTAAAGGAAAAGGGCCTAAAATTCTACAAGGTGATGGCCCTTCCCACACTTCATTATGGGTCTGAGAATTGGACTTTAAAGAAAACCGTAGCCAGTCGCATCCAAGCGGCTGAAATGAGATTTCTCAGGCACGTGGCAGTGTATACTCTCCATGATCATAGAAGAGACACAGATATTCGGCAGGAACTGAATATTATGAATATACTGGACAGGATTGCCCAGAATCGGTTGAATTGGTGGCGATATATTTGCTGAATGGATGACTGCCGCATCCCCAAACAATTATAGAACTATATACTATGCGATGGAGAGGTTTGGGACGTCCTAGGAAGCCCTGGTGTGGCCAGCTCTAATCTTTGCTTGTTTGAGACGGGAATAAACCATCCTTGGTTTATTCCTTGAAGATAATGATGATGACTACTTAATGCTGCATTGAACACTTGTGTTGTAATATCTAGAATACCTTTCCTCAGAGGTTGGTCCTTTTATACTTTTGATGTAAAGGGTTATATCCCGATGTATTCTTTAGATTAATGGAAAACAACCTTTGTATTCTATTTTGTGTTTCACGAAATGGATAGATTTGACTCAATTGATGTCATAATATTTGAATATTTCTTCCAGGAGCTTGAGAAAAGTTTTCGCCCATTTGTAATTTGACTAAATGAAATAGCCGTAATACATATAAAAGAATAAAACTGGAATATAAACAAAATCAATATAAAATAAATATTGATATAATGGTATTTGTACGTCATCAATATACTTGGTACGTGTGAGAATAATTCATTGCATAACGGAGACTAACTGCTGCAGTTAACTGCCTTCTACCAACTTTGTCTGACTCACCCCCCCTCTCTCTCTCTCTCTCTCTCTCTCTCTCTCTCTCTCTCTCTCTCTCTCTCTCTCTCTCTCTCTCTCTCTCTCTCTCTCTCTCTCTCTCTCTCTCTCTCTCTTTCAGACACACACACACACACAATAGTTCGCTGACGCACACATTTCTACTAAGTTTAAAATTGTGAAGATCAATATTTTGTTTTTCTATTAGTCTAAACTTCTGGCATTTAGTATGCCCGATGTGCTGACTAGCTGGGGTTCGAATATAGACCACAGGTTGCCCCTAGTATCTACCTCGGTTTTAACCATGATGATTTTTCGGAGTTTTCTGGAACAGTTACTGTCCATCGATTTTTCTGATGTATTCATTGTGGAGAGCATTACCTCATTTTTTCCGATTCTCAAGACATTGTTATTGAAGTCGACTATAAATCCATATGTGTTCATAACGTCCACACCAAGAATTGTTCATCCACAATGTCTACAACGAGTACTTGATGATCAAACTCAAGACGACCGAGGCGTAGGCGTATCTCCACTTTTCCAAACACTTTTACAGGCCGTCCAGTAGCTGTTCACAAGCTGCAAGAGCAACAGATTGGCTTAAGATTTTTAACCACATCGGGGCGCACAATGGAAACTGTTGCGCCTGTGTCAACTGTAATCGAGGTTGGCCTTTCTTGAACAAATCCGGTAACTACCAAGCTCCCGCTGTTTTTCTGAAGTGTAGAAATTGCGGGGCTTCGTTCTTCCAGTTAGGCAGCACACGCCCCGTTGTACCGACTACTGCTCGTTTCCCTGCTGCTGAACTTTAACCCGACAATCTCGTTGTAGATGTCCACCTTTCCCACATCGATAACATTTCGGTCTTCCATCTTTTCTTACATTACTCTGTGGCGAGGCTCGTTGGGTCTCTGTTCCTTGGTCTTCTTCTTCATCGTCCGTGTCGACGCGATCTTTTAGCGTACACTTTATGATTTGCCCAACCAGACGCTGACTTTTCGGCCTCGAATGCAAGGCATGTACCATGGCGTACGCACTGTTCTGGTGTCTTGCTATTCGTAACATTTGCTGTAGTTCATTATCTAGGACACCAGCAGTAAATGTCTGCATAGCAATAGGAAAACCTTGTTCGGAAATCTTATGGCGCGTTAGGATATGCCAGTCTAATTAATCTGTCGATATTTGCTTCAAACTCTTGAATACTCTCCCCTGAATGCTGCCGCCTTGCTCTCAACTGCGTGCAGTACAAATCTCGCAAATGTTTATCACCATACCGTAATCCTAGAGCTTTTACCAATTTGGCATATGTGTTCTGGCTTTAAAATGACACTATCTGTAGTAGTTCTGCGGCAGGTCGTTTCAAAGCGAGAACAAATGAAACTGCCTTGTCTTTATCTGTCCAATTATTTGCGCATGTGGCGGCTTCGAATTGGCGTAAATACGTCGACCAGTGCATGGTTCTATCAAAGGTTGGGGCCTTGACATTAACTGTCCCAACAGCAGGCGAGGTGACTTTCTCTATTGACTTTATTTCTGTGTCTCTCTCTGTCTTTATCATTCCTTGTCCTTCTCTCTCTGTTGTCCTTCCAACTCGAGGAAGCGTGCTTGTCTTTCTTCTGTTTCCAGGAGTAAAGTTTTCTGCCTCTCTTCCGCTTTCTCATCCTGTCGTTTTTCTGATTCTTCTCTTTCTTGTCTTCTTTCTCATTTTTGTCGTCTTTCTACTTCTTCCGAATCCTGTCGGCGTCTTTTCTCTGCTTCCTCAGCGTCCTGTCGTCGTCGTTTCTCTGTCTGCAACAGCAGCGCCTGCAAATTTTCCATCATCTGACTGGCATTCATTGTTTACCGATTAATTACGAATTACACTCGTCTTGTACAAAGTGTCGACTGTTTCCACTATTAATGGTTCTTTACCACTTCTGACACCACTGTTACGACGGTCTACTTGATCGTCGTATGATACAGTGGAAAACAAAATACAAGACACAAATTAAGTCACTAATCACCAGCTTTAATTATCACAGTCAAACAGTTCGTAATTAACAACACAGTCTCTTAAAACAAATAAAATAAAAATTGTTTACACGCAATAAAATGTCAACTCATATAAAACACAATTGTCTTACAATTATACCGCCCGATTATAAAACACAACACTTCGCCACAATAACCACTTGAACGCACACAGTAATCACTTGTAATAACTGAACTGAGCGTCCCTGAGTACTTTTATTTATACCCCATCAAAAATCTAGATTATTCCACGTACCACATATTAGCTGTATATTACGACGTAATTGATTGGGGCCTTGACACAGCGCGCACGCCACAGTCTGGCAAAGTCACGCGAGCGCATGTTGACATCACATAAGGACGCAACATTATAGCCGGATTCCTCTGGAACATTAGAGAACCACGTAGATTATTCTGTGATGTCATAACAATATCCTTACTTAATACTTCAACGCATGAATAGTTACAAGAATTAAACAACATCGAGACTAGAATTACTAATATCAAGAAAGCGGTAACCGTCCTTTTAAATAAAATGGGATACTTTTTTTGTCTAGTAATTAAAAATTAATATATTAACTAATGGGAAGAAGTAAAACGAAAATTTGGATAAGGATTTGAGAGGCTATAGTTGCTCTTAACATTAAATGAAATTTAGTGACTTCTAAAGAAATAGCCGTAGAAACCAGAAATAGTTTCCTGGATGGTTCCAAATAGATCATAGTTCTATATGATTGTGAGACGTTGACAATATTAGAACAGAAGAAAGGAGAAGACTTGAAGCACTGGAAATATGGCGTTATAGGCAATTACTGAACGAAACATGGCTCGACACGGTGACTAAAGATGAGATCCTGACTAGAGTTAGACGAACAAGACGTTTTTGTCAAAATATTGTAAAGAGGAGTGTTAAACGTATTGGCCTTATTATGCGTAACGAGAAATTAAAAAAATAATAACAGAAGAGAATAAAGGAAAAGGAAGACCGAGACTCCAGTAATATATGAAACAGATTATTAGTCATGTAAGAAATATAAGGAGACGAAACGGAAGACACAGAGAAGATCGGGGTGGAGACTGCTTCAAACCAATCTTCAGATTGGAAAGTACTAAGGAAGGAAGGAATAGGAAAATTATGATATTAATATAGGTAATTCTAAAAAGAGGTAACAAAAAATAAAATATCTCACGTCGGATCGGAGACTATTAAAAATATTATTACAGCAGGATAAAAAGAACATAAAAATATGTGAACCTAATCATAATACAAAGCGACGTGAGCTAGTGAGCGCTCACCCACATATAATCATAATCATGCCTACAATAAGTATATGGTGACACTAATGAATGTGATAATAAATTGTTGTTAGTTCTTATTCTTTGAAATTCTTATTTGTCGTGATTTATCGCACAGAATTTAATTCTACTGCTTACAAAGTATGTGAGGACCTGAATCATATACACACTTCAGAAGAAAAATACGAGAAAGAAAAGTAAGATTGAAAACAAAGAAAATGAGGTTTTCGTTAAACACATTGGGATCACTATGTTCACTATCACTAGTTCACTATGGTCTTTATAAAACTTTTTTTAAACGTGATTTTATAGGTTTTTGAAAACTATGAATGCAAGAAATTAGTTTATAATATAACATAGTGGCGTCAGTGAGCCGTTGACATACCAGTAACACAGAGGTAAAACGCTGTGACAAAATCTCCGTACTATTTGTCTAGAGACAAACAAGAATGTCTTTGCTTCAATATAAATTGTAGACTACTGCTGAATACAAATGGAAACGTATTTGTTCCCAGTGCATTCACTAGAATATATAGTCTGCACTGCATGTACTTTTATTGTGTACGTTTTGTTTTGAGAGTCCATAAGCTAGTATATTCAACTCTTGGTAGAACAGAACTATCGTATCATACATTATTGTAGGTTTGCTCATGTATTCATAAGTGTACTGTGGGTTTATCGTAGACAAAGTGCGCTCCTCCTACTTTTGTCATATTCGTAGAAGAAATCTTTAATGTTGTTACGAATAATTGATAATCCTGTCAATTTATGATTTATAAACCTTTCAGCCTGTTACGCAAATTCGTTGTTTCTATGTGCGATTTTATTTACAGTAATTTATTGGCGTTTTCATAAATTTCCTTACAAATTTTTTAGTTGTACTTACTATATTTATATGATAATTAGTACTCCTTAGAGTGTTATGCACCTTAGTTTATGCCGATTTAACGAAAATGCTTTTATTAGAAAGGATTGTTATCGTTGCTGTATTGTACTAAATTTCATTGTTAGTGTATTCTATTGTTGACGATTATTTCATAAATTACATTGTCATTGAAAATGAGACTGAAATGAAACGAATCTATAAATAACCCAAACCAGAAAAATTATTGTTAACGTGGCTGGATATTTAAAACTTTAAAAGTCAGAAACTAACTTTAATTTTAACTTTGCTGTAGGTAGAAACGGTTGCTCCGAAACTATTGTGTACAGAAATAAAAAAGAAATAAAAAAAATTCTTCTAAAAATGAAATGTTTTCAACTCTATAAGAAAAATGGCTGTTTCATAAAAAAAAGGAAAGAGGATTCCTTTACAGGCTCCTCAAAGTGAAAGTGTGACAGGAACAAAGTGAGAAAGTGTTCAAATATTATGCCGTAAAAATGTTTCTCCATTTATAAAAATATGACAATTGGAATCGCTTAAGAAGGTAGTTTTCTTGAGTTTAAGTTAAAATGTACAAAGAAACGTCTTAAAAGTTAGTGTTTAAGTCGACACAGTGTCAGGTCAATATAAAGGATCTATTATACAACACATTATATCGTTATGTGAGGAAATCGCTATTATACAAGTATATATTAATTCAAACACTTTCTGCTACAGTTCGTTTCTTGATGTATATAATATACATTTTATAATGACTTTACCTCAAGATGTTTCTCCAAATAGGGAGAAAACATCTTGAGGCTAAGTGATTATAAAATATATATTAATACAGACGAAAGAATTTTTAAATTTTAATAATGACCAAACATGGTTCGTGCATTACAGTTTGTATCTTCAAGATGACAATACTCTGAAGACATCGGTAGAATTTAGGAGAATATGCAAAGGTAAGAGAGTTATGACAGATGACACACGGACGCACAGTTGACGGTGGGGGAAAAGCTGGTTTTATTGAGATGGATATTGTTTCCACTGTCTCACGGATAGTCGTATGGTACAGTGGAAACAAAATACTGACACCAAAAAATTCACTAATTACCAGCTTTAGTTAGTCACAAATAACAATGTGAAATAAACAAGATACTCTTGTACAATAATTCGACCATGAAACGTAGCTCTTGTCCACAAGTCACTATAAACGTTGACCCCATACCTATAAAATCAGAAGTTAAATACCTGGGGTTGCATTTGGACGACAAATTAACATGGAAAGCCCACATTCAGGCTAAGAAACAACAACTCAACTTAAAAGGTAGGCAAATGTACTGGCTCATAGGTAGAAAATCTCAACTGTCTCTCGCAAACAAAGTAATCATATATAAAGCTGTGCTCAGACCAATCTGGACTAACGGTAGAGAATTGTGGGGCTGCACTAAACCTTCCAACACAAAGATTCTGCAGACAGTTCAGTCAAAAATCTTGCGCTGCATAACGAATGCTCCCTGGTTCATCTCTAATTATACTCTTCACAAAGACCTCAACATTCCATACATTTCTGAGGTCATCAAGATGCACGCCGCTAAGTACAGGAACCGCAACATAGGACACAGCAGTAACCTGATCAACGATCACCTCAATCCATCACTGGATGTAAGAAGGCTGAAGAGACAGTGGCCAGATGACCTGACGCGGTGAACGTGGTAATCATCGCTGGATGATTCCCAACTCAAGTGACCACTTATACATCACTTTTACTTATTACTCTGTGAAATGAGTAGATTGTAAAAAAAATAAAATAAAAATAAAGTTAATTTTCTCTACAAGCAATAATAATGTCAACTATTAACAGCTCCACACGAATTATAACACAGTAAATCTCTTTCCTCAACAACTTGATCCGCACTCTAAAGTCTCGGGAGGTTTAATAACTACATTCGAAGCCGTCCGCTGTTGCTTATGCATAGTCCGCATATGTCCCATTCTTTCGGCGGCGTGCCGGAAATTTTTGCTTACTTACAAGTACTAGAACAATCTGGAATGATACCTTTTTGCAATGTTTTGACACAGGCCCTGCACCTGCTTGGCTAGCCGAGAATCGTGTACAACGACACTCCACTGTTCGAGAGCTTTCTGTATTTGTCGTAACAACATTAATTTTTACGTCTCACTCAACATATGAAGGTGTTTATCAGAAATGTTTTTATTTTACCAAAAGTACCGCTGTGTACACGGTGAAAATGTCAAACTTTAGTAAATTAAGTCAAAATGAAATTGACTGACTTGTGAAGTAAGGTGGTAAGGTAGTATTCATAATTGTACACTTTATAATCAATGTCAGTTAGCTTGGGTGACTCGTTGTATTTTGTAGCAATTTCCATCACTTTTAAGAATGTTATTACTAACACGTAGCTTTAGTAAGCTAAGTTATTTTTATTTCTAACAATGAGCAGCAAAATTATAATTAAACCTGCTGTTTGAATCACAGGGACTCAAAATTACTTATTCATTGTTTGTGGTCTCCAAGTTGCAGTAATTAATTGAGAATAGGTTAGATACCCGACTATATTTTCCTTCATGGTACTTCGGTCGTTAGGTATGACGCCTTTCGGGTTCACAGTCCCCCATCTTCAGGAGAAAATCACTCGAGGCGAGCTTGTCAGTAGATAACAATTAACACCCACATAAAAACACTGAATTCATTATATACTCGTACAGCACGAGACCACGATGCGCATTGTCGAGAAAATAAAACTGTACTGAAACGACGAGCTCGCCTCGAGTGATTTTCTCCTGAAGATGGAACTGTGAACCCGAAACGCCTCTTATCTAACGACCGAAGTTGCGTGAAGGATAATATAATTAGGTATCTAACCCATTGTCCATCAAAATTAATATTTGCATACACAACAACACGCGCGCCTATATACACATGTGAAAAGTTATGGTAAGTATAAAAAGTATAAGTCCACTCAAATTTTCAGTTTAAGAGATTAAACCATAGATTTAAAAGTTTTAAAATGTTATAGGCTATACGTTTTATTATATTTAAAGTTCTTGGAATTTAACTTGGGTTTATGTCGAATTTAACACGTTTTGCACTAAAGGTCTAAGTATAACATGTCTTCGTTATATATGTTACGACACTACAGAAGAATCTACGTTTTTATCGAATGTTCCAGAAGAATCCAGTGGAATACGGCTAAATGTTGTGGCGTACGTGATTTCATCATGCTCTCGTAAGACTTTTCTGGAAGCCACCAGCCGCGTGGACTGCGTCAAGGCCGCAATTAATTACGTCGTACACACCGGCGCTAACGCGTAGTTTGGAATCTTCTGGTCTGTGAGCGTTGTATAAATACAAGGCGTCAGCGGCCTTAGTTTCCAGTTACAGTTGCGATATATTTACAGTGCGGTTCGAGTTATTATCGGGCGATATTACTGTGTGCGTTCAAGTGGTTATTAGTGAAGTGTTGTGTTTAATAATCGAGAGAGACAATTGTAATACAATTGTGGTTATATTAGTTGACATTTATTGCGTGTGAACAATTTTTATTTGATTTGTTGCAAGAGACTGTGTTGTTATATACGAACTATTTAACTGTGAAAATTAAAGTTGTGATTAATGGTTTAATTTGGTGTCTTGTATTTTGTTTTCTACTGTACCATACGACGGTAGAGTAGACAATCGTAACAATATATTTCATAAATGTACATAGGTTAGGTAAACGTTACAGATTGTGGCAACAGCGATTCATTACGTCTGCTCTCCGGTACCAGCGACACGGCGCGTGACACCTGAAGAATACGAGGCGAGCAGTGACCAACTACGTGTTAGTTGGCGGGGAGTCAGCCGGAAGGAACGGCCGAAGAATAGAACCGGCGTTCTTGCGTCTTCGCCCTCCAGTTCCGCGCCAGCGATGGATTTCGCTGGGCCGGTAGTCGACTCTACAACCGGTGCCGAAAGAAGAAGAGGACTGCAGTACGCCACGAACAGCGGGCGCAGCCGCCGAACATCTCGGCACGGCACTACCAACATCACCGTTCTCGCCACTCGGTCTTTTTAGGGCCACCAAAATAACTAGAGTGTACGATTGACGCCATTTGTCATGCGGCAAGCCTTTTGTCCGGTGCCAAGATGTTTCATGAGATTATTTTAACGATGAACTGTTTTGTGAGGATCGGCCAAAGTTTTGACCGATTCTCGCAAACCATTCATCGTTAAAATTCATTGATTAAATGTCACTACGAAATTAAGAATTCATTATGAGATTATCGTTGAAAGTTTATCATGTGTTCATAAAGTTTTATATTTGTAACTTAGTCAAACGGCGCTGAGTTAAATGCGCAGTGGCCTTTTACCTGACTGGAAACTCGGGTAATCATTTTACACGTGTGTGTGACATCTTTTATTCTTATAATATTTAGAAGGCTGAATAACTTTTATAAAAAAATTTATCAAAAAATTCGTCATAATTCCGCTCACAACATATTATATCACGTGGTGTAAGTTAAAATTGTGGCGCCAATAATCGAGGGTCGTTACCGATCGAATAGTAGGAACTAAGCAGTTGACCATCACCTTGTGCATGCTTTCGTAGAGACGAAAAGTATACGGTGTTGAGGAAGAACCATTCGAGATTAACAGAAGGTAGCTTGATTTACTTAAAAAGTGATAAAACATTATAGGTTATTTCTACGTGGATGTGATTCATAGTTTTGACCAAGCACTGTTAGTTGAATATTGTGTAATTGTACCATACCATACGAGGTAAACGAAAAGAGATAAATAATGTGTGTGTTTTGGGAGGGACGTGCGTGCGCGAGAGAGATTATGTCCGCGCGTGCTTACGAGAAATGGAAATACAATTGTAAAATCTACTATAATTATTATAAATTGCTGAATTAATACTTTAATTTAAAGCCCCATAGTTGATATATTTTTATGCTTCCTTTCAAATAGGTATGAGTTCTATCAATGCTAGCTAGGAAGAACAAACTGTAAAAGAGCGTGGTACTAGAATATTATTCACACTACAATATTGCTCATGTCGGTTTCAAAATTTAGTGCAAGTATTTTTTTTTATTATTTACTAGTAGACTGTAATTTGGGGTAAAAATAAAGCATATTAAACTAACATAGAATGAAGCAGGTGAGTGAGTAAAACAAATAATACAGTGATTATAATTTAATATGTTATTAATTTTATATTGTTTGTTACGCTACTATTAAGTAAGGATCAACAGCTTTTGAACAGCATTACTTGTTAACAATAGAATTAAGTATATTGTTGTTTGTAATTAAGCAGCAAAGAGGATATGAGAATACTCACTAGCTTTCCTTTCGAAACAATTGTTGTTTAACTGTATAAGGTATTCATTGTATACCGACTTCATTTACAGCAGTCTTATCATTCACTTATATTCCATCTGTTTGTACTAAGCTGAGTTTCTTGAAAAGTACACTTAAACAGATACGACAAAACAATTTCTCTCTGCCTTTGTCTGCTTGACTGTCTCTATCTATATCTGTCCTTCCTCGTCCCTCTTTCTCTCTCACCTTCGCCTCCTCATTCTATCACTCTCTACCAATCTATCTCTTTCTGACTGTCTGTCTGCACGTTTCTCTCTCGCCCTCTCTCTTCCTTTCTTTCTTTTCCCCTCGCTCTTCATTCTGTGCTGGGCTGTAGCTATTCCATATAACCTGACGCGCTACAAGACGGTTTAACAGAAACTAAAGTTAACTTCCGAACATCGGCACACAGTGAGAACCGATCAGTGTACAATACACTTCTTGATACCTTCTAGTATGTAACAGCCTAATTTGATGTGGTCGTCGGGGAAATAAATACACCAACATTTGATTAACTTCTATAAGTTATACTGCAGAAAACTGGTTGTTTATTAACTTTGTTTTTGTTTTGTTAAGAGTGAATAGAAATGGAAAATATCTAAGACGTAAAATGAGTGATGGTTTTTTAATTTAAAAACATATTAACAGTCGAGCCTTTTGCTTTATTAGTTAATTACGCACGTTGATTATTCATCAATTTACATTTACAGTTCACAATTTTAATAATAGGCAATTCGTACTATAGTTTACTGTCCATGTTCTAACTGTATTTTTAGCGTAGTTCCTCCTCCTATGGCGCAACGGCCCAAGTCGGGCCCTGGCCTCCACCAATCTCCGCCTCCAATCCACTCTATCCACTGCAACCCTCCTCCAGTTTCTTATCCCCATGTCTCTCGCGTCCTCTGCAACGCCATCTTCCCACCTCTTCCTCGGTCTACTAATATAATAATTCCTCTTTCACCGTAGTTCTTTATCAAGTATTTTAAATAAGTTTCGTTTTATAAAATTTGGAAAGAATAAAAAATGCAAATTTTGAAATAGCACGATTTAAAGTCCTATGGAATACAAGTACGTTTAAGTAAACATGACATTACACTGACTGAATGATTGCTCGGCACTTGGTAGAACATTTTGTTAACAATTGACTTGAATAAATAAACACTTGGTATAGTTCGACAGATAAATTTTTTAAATTTGTCAGTTCCAAACCAACCTCTGAAGCTGCCGTGACTGATGAAACAATTGTCAGGAAAATAAAAATTTTCAGTAGAACTGTACCAAACATTTATTTATTCATTTCCAGTATTAAATTATTCATTTATGATATTAGTTATTTAATAATAAATATAAGAGCTTTAGAAAAAGATTTGATACTGGACTACCATAGTCGTTATGGGCATATGGGTGCATTAAAAGTAATGAAAGCACTTGAGGAACATACTTACATTAAGAATATCAACAGGAGAGTTAGGGAATGTATTCGGCAGTGCCACATCTGTCAATTGGCAAAATGCAATAATGAAAAAACAGAAGGAATAATGCAGCCAATTACATCAACTGGTAAATTAGAGAGAGTATTTTTAGATGTGTGTGGACCGTTACCTTGTAGTGGAGGGAGAAAACAATATAAATTTATTATAATCATGTTCGACCATTACTCCAAATTCACAAAACTATACCCCATTAATCGGGCAACTACAAAAAAGATTCTGCAAATAGTAATCCAACAATACATACCAGAGTTAGGAGCTCCAAGGTCAATTATTACAGATCACGGAACTCAGTTTCGAGGAAGGGTATGGAAGGAGACTTTGTTAGATCTAGGTGTCAAGACATATAAAACATCTGTCTATCACCGAAATAGCAACCCGGCGGAAAGAGTACTGAGGGAGGTCGGCCGAATCCTCAGGACCTATTGTTTCGATAAACACCAGAAGTGGAGTGACTACATTACACAAACAGAAAGTTTTATCAACTTAGCTTACCATGAATCAATACAAGATACTCCATATACTATAATGCATGAAAGACTTCCAGCCTGAGAAATTAGTGAAATAATCAACTTCCCAAACAACCCAGCTTACCAGTTCGACAACGTGAGATTCCACAGCAAACTGAATGAACAAGTGGAGAAAAGAAGGAAAAAATACAAAATAATTCAGCAGAAAATGATCCAGTACAAGATTGGAGACAAAGTATTGTTAAAAAACAGCGAATTGCCAAGTTCTAAGGAAGGAATAGCAAAAAAGCTATTATTACTGTATAACGGACCATATGTCGTTGTAAAAAACAACAACAATAATACTTATGTAATTAGTGATGTGGAAACGAAAAAGATTAAGGGAACATACAACCAAGTTTCCTTAAAAATGTATTATGAACCCAATAAATGAATTGAATAAATCTCAAAATTCAAATAAATAGTAAGGACAACTTACAGTAAATTTTGATAATGTTATTTTGAACCAAGTGAATAAACAAATTTGAATAAATTTCAAAATTCTAAACAAAATAAACACCTCTTATTAAATATAATTATGAACTTATTATTTGAATATAAAAGAAAGATGCAACATCCATGAATCAGAAGAAACCATAGTGCTATAAAATGAATAAGAAAAGACGAATGTAGACAATCAAAGATGAAAATAAGACAAAACTAGAAACGAATTTACTACGAATAACCTATCATGATTGTGAGAGAATCAACAACAACTATAGATACAGATACTTGTTATGTTTTAATTGAATAAAGATAGTGAATGGAAAATGAAGATTAAGCAGTACTGATAAAGAAGGAAGGAAGATAGTACCAATTGAAAATAAAAAATGTTATTAATATCGCCACAAGAAAATAAACATCTGAAAGAATCAATGGAAAGAAATATTTAGGTCTGAGAAGTTAAACTGAGTGAACCATCCCAAGAATATATTATTATATTATTTTTATTTGATTTAGTCGTGAATAGACTAGTGATTATTAAATGTGATTGACTGATGAGATAGCTCCAGCAATCGATATTATTTATGTGTTATGTATTATAAGGACAGCGGGGTATTAGGTCAAGAGAGCCCCCCGACTGATTCAAAAAAAGTATGTGATGGTGATTAATTTGTTAGGGAGGTAACATGTTCCAGGGATAGAACACATATAATTAAAGACAAGTATACCAGATCATAAAAAGAATAACAAGTGATCATATGAAAGATAAGATAATTGATGATTTCAACAAAATATACTATTTTATTAAAATAATCAAATTTGGTGGCAGGGTAGTATGTAACATTACATTTGGCATAGCTTGATATCGTACCAGATTTAATGAAGACCATGTATAAGAAACTAAACAAGAAAAAAAATATCTTTCAAAATGATAGTGAAGATGAACGAATAACTACTTTAGACTGACTTATACTACAACTGACCGTACCCAAATTAATATTTTGGCAAAGTAATGCAAAATACCCCGATGATGACATGAATTTCAAATAATGACAAGAATAATACTTATAAAGACAGACAGCTTACGTACCAATGCTATAAGTAAACAAATGGTTTTATTAAATGTATCAAAATATAAAAATAATCAAAATACAAATTGAGGGATAATAGGCCCAAACATACAATACAATGTAAAATGAAATATTAGTAAATTATTAATTTGAATGATATAATGAAATAATATAACAAAACAATTACTATAGATACATGGAACTTACAACTAATTGTAAAGAATAGTGGACATAATGTTGTCAAGAGAATAATGAATAATAACCTATTCACATTATTATTATATGAACAATGTGAAATTGACTTCGAATAATTAATTAAATAACAGAACAAAATGGATTGAGGAGAGATATTATTATGTGTTAAACAGTTGTTAGGGTTTAATGAAAGTTAGCTTATTTGTTCAATGTTCATTAGAGTCATAGCCATGTGGGCATGACATTAAGCTGATATGATTGTATATTGTTTTTGTTGTTGTTAACGTAATGATGTTATTAGAATGCAATGAAGATGTTAAAACCATGTGATTAACCAGAAGGTCTTAAAACAATGGGCCAAATGGAATTTGTAAATTTACAACATGGTACCAAACACACAAAGAAATAGGCCAATACTGATATAGTATGGTTGACCAACTATAAAATAAATATGAAAAAAGAAAAGAATTAATGTTATTAGATGATAAACTGTTTTTGTGTTTTTTGGAATTTAGTTTATCTGTTTAATGTTTATCAGAATCTCAGCCATGAGGGCATAATATTTAAGTCAATCTGTTTGTAATTTTGTTAAAGTATTCACATTATGAGAGGATGATGAGTATTTTTAAATCTCATGGGTTAACATCCAATATCATGATTATAATTAAATATAAGGGTTCAAGCCAACAGGCTAAATAATAAAACAATATGTAACAGGGTGTTGAAAGAATCACCATGACATAGGCCAATGTTAAAATAAATAAACTATTATCAGAATAGCCAGTAAAGTAACAAACCATTATAAATTAATAAGAAATAGTAAAACTAACAAAACAGACAGTAGTTCCATAATGGTAATCACATATTTTGAACACATAAATGAATTAGCAAATGTTTTTGTGGATGGCCAACTGTATAAAGCCATGTAAAACCAAATTTTGTAAATTTTAGGAAATACTGTTAGAATTTTGTAAAACAAATGTTGAAATATGGATAGATTTATAATTAATGGTATACACAACAAATCTGGAATCAAAATAATCCGTTTTAAGTTATTTAAGAAAAATTCAAATAGCAAAAATGTAACATCAGTATTTCTTAAGTAAAAATAGGCATGTTTGGTGTCTATATGTCACAAATGTAAAGACCAAAATAATGATGCTAGTAGTTTTAAATTCCCAATCAGTACAGAAAAGTTATACTAATTTTAAAGTTTTGACCAAATTCAGACATTGAAATAATGAATTTGTATGACAATGTATATCTGAATCAACCAACCAATTTCAAGTTTTACCTTAGCAACCAAAAATTTCAGATAAATAAAATAGGACTTCTTTAACAACGGTCATTGAATACAGACGCGTTAATAAAACGTCTCATATAATTATATTTAAACAGTGAAAACACGTACCAGACTTAGTAAAACAAATCGATATACTTAATACAAAATATTATAATCAAGAAAGGAACATCCAGAATTTAATACAGAAGAATTGAGATCCAGGGAGAAGAAGCAAAGAAGACGTGGACCCTATCTTCGTCCTGGAAGAAGAAAGAAGAGGATCTGGTGAATTTGAACAATTTGTTATCTTATGGGTCAAACCAACATTTGTGTACACGAATATCTAGGAATTAAACAAAATAAAACTACAGACACTATATTACACCAACACTGAAGAACACTAAAAAAATAACACCAATTGAGTTTTACACTTTCTTGAACACCATACAAACTTTAACGATAACTAATAAGCACCTAAACTGGTCATAACCTCTAATAATAAGTAACCAATACACGACTGCCAGTTTGCACTTTAAACACCAAAACCTTGTAATATCCTTATACTGTGAAATTTGTATTTTGATTTTAAGAATTGTATTATTTGTTTAAACGTAATCCCCGAACCAGATACGCCCTGAGATAATTTATTTTAATAGAAATAAAAACAATCTGCATCATTCTTTTGGCCTGGCCGACTACAGAACAATATTTTTAGCTACTGTACCAACTGATAAAAGAAGACGCATAATTTTGTCACAATTGTAATTACCGTAAAGAAAAACGAGAAGTAATTAACCAATGCTTCATTGAATAAAGATCGTTACAAGGAAGATATCTGTTTGGTGTTATATTTGCGTTATTATTACTATTTCATTTAAGAATTACGTTAAGCACAGCGGACGGAGCAACTGTTGGCAACTCTGAGTGACGTCATTGGAACTGCACGCATAGTGGGAGCGAGCGGCAGAATACAAAATAATTTACCGTTCATCTCATTTATTTATTATCGTTACAAATTGACGACTCCAACGTGAGGCTTAAATAAGACGGACGACCTCATCTAGAATCGAAGGAAGTAGCGATATATATTATTCGTTACAGTATTTAAGTTTAGGAACGTGAACTGCTTAGGGTTATAAATAATTTCAGTTTCAAACAATGTTTAAATATTGGTAGTTTGAAAGGTGGTTTTTGATATTACTTTTAGCAGTAAAGCAAAAGGTTCAATTTTAAAATTATTTCATGATAATAGCTATAATTTAGTTTCTACTGGTGACTTTTGTTACATATAGTTCAAAAAAACTTCACCCCCCCAGTCAAAAACATTACCAGCCACCACTGTTCTTGAAAGTGAAAGGTTTATTGAGCAATAAATTTCTTCTGCTCCACGACATAGCACGTCCTCATTCCTCGCCAGTCACGCAGAATTTGTTTGAGTCCTTTCCAAGGAAGATTTTTGATCATTCCTCATATTCACCCAATTTGGTTCCGAGTGGTTCACAAGAGTTCCCTTATCTCAAAAACGGCTGGGAGGACAACCTTTCGAAACGGATACGGAAGTTAAACAAGCGGTTGGGGCCTGGCTCCGAAATCTGGGCAACCAGTGGTTCAAAAAAGGAATTGAAAAACTGTTTTTACGCTACAGAAAGTCTAATGACAAAATTGGTGATTATATTGAAAAATGAGTACATGTTTTTGAATAAAATAGTAGTTTTCTTTTTAATTTTTACGTTTGTTTTTTATTTTTCCTAAATCAGGAAAACTTACTTTTGAGAAGACCCTCATATAATAAAAAGATATCAAGATAGTCAGAATGATGCCAGGCGTAATAGCAAGAATAATTCAAACTACGTAAACATGAAAATATAGCGCCGCTTTTTGAAGTACCTAAATTTTGATATCAGCAACTCATAATTCATTTACATAAAGTACACTTACATCTTACATCTTACACTTACATACATTTTTAAACAAAAATAATGAAACAAACCTTATATAGAAGGATAAAGCAGTTTTAAAGCAAAATGAAGAACACAAAAAACGAGACCTGAAATAAAGTTATTCAAGCCCACAGAATGTACTTATTAAATTTACAATGAACGTTTTACATGAACAACAATATACACTCGTAAAACGTGTATTCATGAGAATTGTAAATTACGAACAGGAAACAATCATTGGATTATTACTTCTTTTCTATATAAAACACTATAGAAAGGTTTACTGTTAAACAATAATAAATATTAAGTACACTCTATTTAATAATATATTGTATTTAGCTGCTTTAAATGCTAGAGCCATCCATCCATGCGGACTATCATAAACTTGAGAAATTTTTTTCTGTTCTCATCAAGGTAATCAATTATGCCTTACGATGCCTCAATTAACTACAAAATTTACCTCAAGCTTATGGATTATTTAATTTTTTCCAATTAGGCCTCAGTAGTTATGAAATGTTTATGGTAAATTACGGCATCAATATTATTCTGTGGTCAACAACTTTTGATCCGTCCGGCTATTCCTCATTTGAGGCATTTTAGTACTTAATATGTCCCCTGGACATACTAGCATATCGCAGGGTAAGACGTATGGTGGGGCTGCCACCTTCAGGCTTAACGTCCAGCCCGATTTTCTGTCTGGGTGTTCTCCCATAAACTGGCTGTCTTACAGGGCTAACAAGAGCAGTTTTCCTAGTTGAGATATCCATAAGGATCTCTAATGTGGTGGTTTCTCCTTGCCACCCACATCCTATGTCTTTGACCAATGAAAGATCATCTGTCTTCAGGGACAATTTCTCACCCAAAGGGCAAAAGGGTGCCCTAACCTCTACTTGGCAATGACAAAAGAGGAGGAACAGCTTATACCGGCTGTCACTCGGTCTCGAGAGCTGCGTTAGCCACCCGTAGGTGTTGCCCACTTGGAGGTGCGGCTCGATATTTCCCTCCATCAAGGAATGAGACCATAAGGCATTACTCATCCTCTCCAGTACTTTGGGGGTCTGAATATTATGAGTACACTCTACAGGATCGCCTAGTATCAGCTGAATTGGTGGAAACATCTTTGCCGAATGGATGACTTCCGCATCGCCAAAAAACTATGGAACTATAAGCCGAGGGGACGGAGAAGTGTGGGACGTCCGAGGTAGCGCTGGAGTGACCAGCTGTAACATTTGCCTATTTGAGAACGGAACAAATCATTCTTGATTTAAACCTTGAGGATGATGATGATGGTGAATATTATTATGCCTCTTTATAAAAGTTTTTCCTACAATTATTTTCAGTTGCTTTCTCTTTGTACATCGCAAACAATAGTGTAGAAATTCGACTCAATATACTTTCCGCTTACGAAATGTAACTAACGAGCTAAAAGTTATATCCTGTTATTACGGCTAACTGAGAACGTTATTGGAAATCAATCAATCACATACTGTCAGACGTAACTCAGCTGACGAACTTTCCTTTCACACTTTATTCAGACAGCAGCACCCCTGATTAATTTCTGAGTCTAGCGCGTTGTAATTAATCAAATACCGAACCAAAATATATTACGTGTGAACAATACAATGAACACACACGCGAACACGCAAACAAAAATGAGACGAACAAACATGTGCCCAATCTGTTTAAATACTGATATGTTTTTAGTTCTATGTTCCGTAAGGAAATGGAAGTATGGTGATCGCGAAAAAAATCGTGTTCCATATAAGGGCAGATTCTAATCGTACTACCCTCAAAACATGAAGAAAGTCATTTTCCGAAATGTGTGTGTGTGTATGTGTGTGTGCAATTTTTTTTACGGCGAACGATAACTGCCGCTAATTCAAACAAAATCAAATAATTATTTGCATATGTGCCACAGTTGTAGAGGACCCTTTAGGCTTATTGATGTTGGTGTATATCGGTTAAGAAGGATGGGTAGTTTACCTGCAGATTTTTACGTTTCAACAAGAGTAGAGTACTTAATTTTGATAAATAATGTATCCTGGAAAGAAGGTCATAATATTCCACTATAGAAAGGTAGCTGAAATATGTATAAATGAAAAGGTTAGATGAAGGAGGAGGGGGTAATTTTTGTATTGATGTTATACATTTAGTGGACCGAAAACTTAAAAATTTCAATAAAATAATTACAATTCATATCGTTCCTTGTAAACAAAATATCGTAACCACGGATAGGTAAATAATAAGTAATTTTTCGTTTTCAGAAATTCACAGATTACAAACGCTGGGCGGTATTCGCTTTCACTGAAAGAAAGTTAGTTCTTTATTAGTTAGTTCTTTAATTAGTAAAGTTGGTTCTTTATTTTTTAAATATTAACAACTATGTACATACAATTTGTATTTTTATGAAGTTATCTTTCTCAAGGTTTTACCAAAAGCATGCTGATATATTTAGTTTCGTTAGACTGTACATATAAAAATAATATTATAATTAATTAGAACATGGAATGTTGTATGGTTCCCCATACCGATTTTTATATAAGTACTAGATTTGGATGAGATTTTAACTAGCGATATGTAGAACAGCAAGAGAGGGCAGCTGTAATCACACTCCGGCTCACCTTACGAGTTAGACAATGTACGTACTGTAGGGGCAACGCAACAGTCTGTAAAATGCTGACAAGGATTAGTCAGTACGAATGTTGTACGTACAATACGTGAGACGCGATCACACGCACACACACACACACACAAATGAACACCTACATTGTTGCAGCTCGTTCAGCACGTGGTTGTGGAACCATGTTATGATGTCACAGTACAGAGTGGCGCAAAAGTTACTTGACACTTACTTTTTAAAAAATCCCTACTCAATTTATTTACACCAGCAAAATGGGGTAGAATAATTTTTTCCATAATGTTGCCATTACAAAATCAATAATTTTGTTTTGACAGGTTGGCAATACAACGAACCTGCCTAGATCTATTTGTCAGTTGCATAGTGAGTAATTCTACTGAGTGCGAGTTGATTATCTGTGTTACGTAGTCACGATGTTAACGAAAGAAGAAAGAACTTTTGTTTTAAAAACGTTCTATAAAAGTGGTGCTACTGCAGTTATTAATGAGTGGACTGAACATTTCAATTCATCGACTATACAAGCTTTGTACGACTTACGAGATAAATTTGAACAAGATGGATCTGTTATGGATGCACCAAGATCTGGCCACCCAAGAATAGCCCAAACAGAGGAAAATGAATTGCGCGTTTGTTCAGCTGTGACCCAAAGGGCACAAAAATCAACATGTAGAGTAGCTTCTGAGCTGCAGGATATTTCACGAAGGTCAGTGCAAAGAATTTTGCACAAGCAAAAACTTAAAGTTTACATTCCACGTTTACATCGTGGGTTACTCAAAGATGACGCAGATCGACGACTTCATATTTGTGAATTTGTGATGCTCGACCAACATAAACATGATCCGCAGTTATTCAGTAAAACTGTGTGGTCTGATGAGGCTAATTTTAAGTTAAATGGATAAGTTAATAGACATAACTGCACTTACTGGTATACTGATAATCAACACCTTTCGTTAGAGAAACAACTCAATCAACCAGATGTTTTGAGGGCAATATCGTCTTTTAGCGTACTCGGATCGTACTTTTTGAAGGGAGGAGATAATTATATTTGGACATGCTTAAAAATTATGACGCATGTTGAATACTTTCAAGAAGTTTACTTCCAACATGATGGCGCTATACCACATTACGCCACTGCAGTCCGCAATTATTTGAACGAAGCTTTCGGCAGAAGAGTGATTGGTCGACGAGAAGATATTGACATGCCTCCGCGCTTGCTAGATTATACGACAATGGATTTTTTGTATGGGGTACCGTCAAAGACTGTTTATTCTAAAAGGCCTTAGGCCATTGAAGAACTGAAAGGTTACATAGAGGAAGCATTCCATGATTTGGACGGTGATCGAAGACTATGCCATAGAGTGTGTAATAGTGTTCCAGAAAGACTTGAAAAATGTATTTCTGAAGATGGAAAGCAGTTTGAACTTGAAATATAATTGTAAGTAATAATAAATGTAAGTTGCATTGCTATAAATACATTCTGTACGCTTTTTTGAAATCCAGTGTCACGTAACTGTTTCGACAACGTGTATTACGACGCCATTGAGAAAGGCAATACCACGTCATGTGTACCAATAGAGTCTGGTGTCACTGTTCACAAGGTAGGCAATCGACATAGTATTGAATTTGCCAGTGCTTTGTAGTTCTTAATCCATACTTGTTCTGGGATTTGGGTCTAGATTCAAAAGCTTCTTTCCCGTTTTTTCTTACATGATATGCCTATATTTTTTGTACACTTGTGCATATTTTATATACATTTTGTGTTATAATGCTACATAGATATGGTTTTTATAAATTTAAGTACGTAAAAAGTACGTAAAATAAATTACATGATAGCGTTTATAACGTATGAATAAATAGTGATTCGTTCTTCGGCCCATGTGTGTAATTTTTGATCAGCTAAAATTATGCACCGTATGTCCTTTAAAGTTAAGCGAAACTCTCTTGCCAGCTTATCCCTTTAATGCTGTACGTGTACACTAAATTATAGAGAAGAAAAAACTAAAATTAATATCCAATTACGAAGCAATTAACAAACATTTAAGTAGAAGAGAAAACTCATTTGTCTTTGAGTTAAGTACAGTAGCCTTTGTACATTGTAAACGGTTTGGCGGTGATTGTTTCTGAGGAGAAACAATCATGAAGAAGTTTGTTTTCTACAGGTTACCCTCTGTTTTCTCTTAATCAATATTTTACTTCATGCTCAAGAGGGTATCGTTCCCTATCATTATCCGAGATTCTTACACTCACTTTCTTTCACCTATTTTTTAAAACAGTATATGTTACAGTAAGATACAGTTTAGAATTCTTACTTACTAGCCAACGCCCACCTTTGGCTGTTGAGCCATTAGGCGACGCGCTGACCAGTAGCGATCTCGGTGTCCTCGTTGGACAGGGTGTGGTCCAAGCCCGGGCAGTCTCTTAGATGGTCGGCGTCCATCGTCGCGTGGCCGCACAGCTGGCACTCAGGGGTTGGCAGCGCGCAGAGGCGGTGCAGATGTGAAGCGAGATAGTCGTGTCCGGTTTTTAGTCGGAAGTTGGCGACACACACTGCACGAGGGAGGTTGGGGTTGATTAGACCGTCGGTGACGAGGCTTTCCCATTTTTTACCGGCGGCCGCCTCAGACAGTCTTCGCTTCTTACATATGCTGACGGGGGAGTTTATTTGAGCTTCGGAAGATTGTAGGGACTGCGGGCGGGTAGGCTGGGGTAGGGTTGTGCCTTGCTTGGCCAGTTTATCGGCCTCCTCGTTGCCCCAGATGTTGACATGACTGGGTATCCATTGCAGTTTTAGGATCCACCCTCGGCTCGCCAGGGTCTCCAGTTTCCTTCTACAGTCGATAGTCCTTTGGCAGTCGGTTTGAGAGTTCCGTGATAGACTGCGTATTGCGGCCTGCGAGTCGACTAGGAGCACGGCTTTTGAAGGGGGAGTGATTTTTTCCAGTTCATCAACGGCAGCGTGAACTGCTTCGATTTCCCCATCGTAGTTACTAAGGGGGCTGTCCACGGCTAAGTGTCCTTGGAAAAGGCGGCTATAGTACACAGCTCCTGTTTTTCCATTGCCCGGAATTGATGAGCCGTCAGTGTAGATATGGATCCACTCTTGCTCGGGATAATCTTCGTGGATGGTTTGCAAAGCTGAACTTGGTGACTTTGGAAGGTCCCAAGCATCTAGGTGTCCAACGGGTTCGCCCAATGTCTTCATGCGTTTAAATATCATGAAACAACCTGTATCAAGTTTAGAATAAGAACACTGTTTTTTTTTTTATAAGACAGAGTATAACGCAAACTACTTTCACTCAAGGATATAACATAAAATTGAAAGTAACTCTAATAATATTATCAGTAACAGAGTATCTGCACACGCTGCAGTGCGCTGTAATGCAACCTGCTATATCATCATGTTCTTGCACTTAACTCCCATTGCACTGGTGTTGATATCATGCCAAAAAGGAAACACAAACTCACGCAAAATGCTTAGATCTAATAATGTGTAGAGAGCAGTTTGCCAGGATAAATTAAATTAACAGTGTATACGGTTCTTACCATATCTCAGTATGTCAAATTGAGACGGTATTGGGTATACCATACCAGACGAAAAATTTAGTGTCTGGATTGCAATGATTACAGTGGTTGATCTTATCGTTGCATGTTATTATTATTATTAATTTCAAATGCTTAAGGTAGATAGATGGACGTAACTTGGAAATCTTTTAGAAAACCATACTCAACATTTTTGCAGTTATATAGTGAACAACTTGCACTCTTTGTTATATAGTTCTAGTAATTTCATTGCTGGGTGAATTCTCAACTATTGTTAATGTAAATAGAACATTTCTGACGATTGAAAAATGAAAATAATTTGTGTCTGGTTGGTATACAGTTGTAGTAATTATTTATGAGTTACATTATTGGATGTTATTAGTGCAAGTCAACAATATTAGTGTTTACAAAATGAGATCGATTGAAATCAGCTTGAAAACTGTAACAGAGTTTGGAGTTTTGTAAAAAGGAATATGTCTGGAATTAACTAATGCACTAATAAAAATGTTGTTGCTGTTAAACAAGTGTTTCATTGCAAGTCCTGTCACGTTGGGCTCGGCGGATCTTTTCCCATCTAGGCCACGCGTGTAGTTTTAAAAAATTAAGTAACACCCCTTCCAAAAATGTGGGGGGGGGGTTTCATCAGTCTGGATTGGGAATGGAAAATTTTCATGATAGTAACGTCCAGGAAAGTAATGACAATACAGATTTATTGAGTTTATGACTAGCAAGTTTCTTCTATGTGTTCTACAAGCCTCTCGAATAAGAGTAACAAGTAAACAAAGGCGAGAATATTATTAATATTTGACTGTAAATAAAACACCAGCACTGCCAACTGACTGTACGTATTTCGTGGTAATTATGAGGCACTCTGCAAGTGGAGTCAGTTGTCTCACCCTGATGAGCAGAAACAATAAGTAATTAAATGAGCGTCGGGAACAAGTCACGTGAGCCCTAATCTAGACACATATATGTTATCTGGCAAGAAAATTGTGATTTTTGTAAAATCAAAAGGTGTTTTCTTATATAGATAAACAGTAACATAACATACTGTGCCCATATTTCATGACGTCTTGTGGAGAGGAAGGAAAACCACCAAAGTCTGTGCAGCTAATGCAAAGTTTACATTGACGTCTTACGTTAGGATAAAAACACCCAATACAGAATGAAGTCCTGAAGGCGCAATGACATCATGTCTTGGGATTGATGTACGTAGGTTTGCAAACGATCTATCTTCTTCTTATTCCTTTTCTTTTGTACTTTGGCTGCTTCGTCTTCACATAGTATCTCTCCATCTTCCCACATCTCTTGTACCAAAGGGTCTATACCTTAGGAAGTCATCGTTCTCCAATGTGTCCAGATGCTGTAACCATTACTTGGAATAGTCTGGATTTTATCATTTGTGAACAATACTTGTACCTTTTCTCTAATATTCTCACTGCGCAAACAATCCTGTCTCGTGCAGCCCTGTTTTCCTCTCAGAAACTTCATTTCCGAAGTTTGAATCTCCTTTTTAATCTTCTTTCTGGGAATACATAATATATTATAGTAAAACAGGCAATGCCATCCTTTAACAAAATTTAAGCCTTGACTCTTTCTTTGTCTTTTTGGTCAACGTTCTACGTATCATCTGAACCCTCGATATTTTGTAGTGATATATCGGCCTGTGTATAACCTTCAATTTATAAATCTATTGTGCTAACCGCGATTGAGTTACTTAATGTGTTAATTTAATAATTTCTTAAATTTACCTAGCCCTTAAGTTGGACGCCATTTTATAACAATCATTTAATATGCGTATTGATAGCACAATAAATTAATTATTAAATATATAAAATTATCGATAACTGACAAGTATGTGTATAATTTAATCTTAATGATGATTCTAACTATCTACGTTCATCAACAAATACGTGATATCATTTATTTAATTGAACATAAGAAACTCTTAAAATCTATTTGCATTCTTTCTAACTTTAAGTCAATATTCGGGTTACATTGGTAATAATGAACGCATGTTTCTGGTTAACTAAAATACTAGTTTAATTATCATTTATGACATATTATAATAGTACATAGAATACGTCGCTGTACCTGAAATACATACATATTTATAATAAACAAAGATATATCTCAATATATGCTGAAATAAAGAAAACATACATACATATATAAATCCAATGATGTTACAATTCAATATTCTACTTATTTAATGCGTTCATTAAATCCCAAATAAGCTTTTGTTTATACGTTCATTAACTACTTATTTCAATTTTACTCATTACTTTTCTTAATAATTTCTCAGGTGTGAATTCTTTGAAAGAAACCAGGTCAGTAGAAGTTACAATTAGAAGTAATTATAATAATGGTTACTTGGTTAGTGAATATCCATTAGTTGTTGACGTAGTCTCGTTCTGGTGATGGAAATGGCTCGTAGATACATTCCGTCGTTAGTTGTTTTATCACTGCCACTTATCACTTTATTCTTCCGACCACTCGCGTAGGTGTTGTATAGGTGTGGGTAATTGAAGTTTAGTGTTCAATCAATGTTCTATCTTACTGTGTTTGCTGTGTGTTCGTTTTTAAAGTCAATAAACATGTCTAGTTTCATTTGTCGCTGCTTCCACAAACAATCCTATAATTGGTTAGTTTGTTTAATGTTTCGTGTTCATTATGTTGTTGAGACACAATATTAAGTTCCACTAAGTTGTATATCGTTTAGTGACGCTGTCTGTTAGTGTAACGGTCTGATTGTTCACTTGGTGTAAATTTCACTAAGTCCGATAATGCGCACGTCGGTAAAGTTCACTACCGCGAATGAATGTATTAAGTTTTAAGTTCCTAGTTATTTATCTACCTTCCGAATGATTTGAATAAACAATGGAAAGTTTATGATGTACCGTCTCTCGCACTTGAAGTTAAACTACTTGATAATTGAAATGTAAACTGTCTGAAAATTCTGTATGACTGACTAAAAATTTGAGTATGACTGCGTAAAAATTGAGTATAACTGACGAAATTTTGAGTGTGGCTGCGTAAAAATTGAGTATAACTGACTGCCTAAAAATTGAGTGTAACTGACGAAATTTTGAGTGTGGCTGCGTAAAAATTGAGTATAACTGACTGCCTAAAAATTGAGTGTAACTGCCGCTCCGTCTTCCTGGACAGCTAGTTTTATTAATTCGTCCCTACTCAAAATTTTGTCTCTGGCGCGCTTCACGCCCACTTCTTTTCGAGATTGGTCAGTTTTTGATTTTCTCGGAAAATACTGTCCCACTCTGTCAAAATCCGACGTCATAGTTCTTTCGATAGGTTCTTCGTCTCAGTTGCTATGGAAACATCCCTCACCATCAAATTTCTCGCTGGCTGAAGGTCTCTGATAGGTCCTTAGGTCTCCCTGCTCTCCAGCTAGACGATCGTTGACCCGCTTCGAAGAAACTCTGGCTATAAACAATTTGTCTAACAGCCTATTGTCTGAGTAAACTCTGCGTTTCTATAGATTCCCATTATCTGTACTTACAGTCTTCCTGGCGTATTGTTCTATGCTCTTACCCCTTTTTTCTGGCTATTACTAATTTCGAACATCTGCTGGTCGTTGAAGTCACTCCAACTTTCCCTTCGTAAATTCTTGTCTGTCAATTAGACGATACCTCCAGCTGTGTAACATGACTTTAGTTTTTGTCAGCCTATCTTCCAGTATTGTTACTTAAGGTGCAGCGTATCCGTTTCATTGTAGTATGGAACATTACTTGTTTTTGTCGCTTATCGTCTACTGACGTAATACGGCCACATCTGCTACAATTCTTGGTACGGGTGTGAATGTCCTCCTTACTTTGTTACACCTGCGGAGAGCAATAATTCTGGACGAAACTTTCCCTGTCATCTTACGCCACCAAATTCTATAGTTGGATAGAACTTAATGCGTTTCTATTGTCAAGTCAGCAACGCTTCACTGACACCTTCTCATTACTCCTTATTTATTGCTCCACCATAAGTCGTTGACACTTGCCTCGTGTGAACGTACTCTGCCGAGGTGAGAATTTAAAAAATTTTTAAAATTTTCTGCTCGTTACAGTGTCCTCAATTTCGATTTGACGATGTGACCTCTGGGAACAACTCAAATCTAAATTCTGCGCCCTGTACGTCGCCTCGCCGTGTCCATCTTCTTCGGGGAAGGTATACACAATAACCTACTTTCAAAAGCTTATATGACCAGTGGTACACCCCCTTTTGGTTTTAATTAGTTCTCTGAATTTATTGCCAGCTATTTGGGATAGCTGAACGCATTTCACATTGTCGAATTGACATATAAATACCTTATCTTTATAATTTATAAGATAAGTCATAAATTCCATAAGCAATTAAATAATTTCATCAATTGAATAAGATCTTACCTTCTAAAATATCATATTCACAAGATATTATCAAACAGTTAAGCGGTTCAATGTAACCTTTACATGATATCAAAGAAAATCTCCTATACATATACACCTTCGTGCACTATTAATGATCTTACCAATAAAATCTTTTAAACTATTATTTTAAAATTAGATTGTTAATTGACACAATCGCTACGTTAACTGTAATTATTTTAATAATTTACATACACGTATAACATTTAGTTTCAATGATTGACCTACTTCATGATACATCATTTATAATCCTAACCTACTAATTACATATATTCACATTAATAAAGTTCATTCACTATCTAGTTCGTTAAATATTATCACTTATCTGATTTAAGTGTCCATTTTTCTCACTTTGTCCTTTTAACTTATTACCATATAAATCAATTAATAGCAATTAAATGTCCTTTGCATTCACTGCAATAATTTTATAAAATGTCACACTAAATGTTAATTTATCTTATTATCTAACATTTAATTAGTGCTTAATTGACTAAATACATTTTGATGTTATGTTTCAACAATTAAAGTACATAACTTTCTTGGATAAGCCAGCTTGAATGATATCACCGCGTCAATTACCCTAACGCAGTTGATTCATCAGCATCGGCTAGCTTCTTAAGACATCTTCTTCTATTTCTTCCTCTTCCTTCATCTTCAATTCTCTGGTTCATAGTATTTTTTCAATTGTCTGGCATTAAATTTTCCACGGAGTTTCTTGTCATCATCGCAATCCACGAGTAGATAAGTGGCTTCTCCGAGAATTTGATGCACTTTATATGGTCCGCAGTACAGTTCGCAAAATTTTTCAATTCTTTTCTGGACCGCGTCCGATTGATGATATGTTCTGATTAACACTTTCTCACCAATGTTGAATCTTGTAATGGTTTTAGTCTCATTACATAATTTTGCTTGTTTTTCTCTCTTCTCCTTCATTTTGATATATATTTGTTTATGATCTACCCCTTTAACTAGGAGCATATCCTTGTTGATGTATTTTTCCCACGCTCTGGGAGGTTTTCTTCCGAGCTGAGCTTCGTACGGTGTTACTTCTATCGTCTCGTGGTACGTTTCGTTAATACAACTCTCGACGATTGGTACGTAACGCGACCACTTTGTATGTTGATCACCAACAAAGATCCTAAATAAGTTCCCAAGCTGTCTGTTGATTCTTTCAGCCAGATTCGCACAAGGGTTCCTTATTGCGGTAAATCGTGGTTGGATATTTAGTTCAGTTAATCCATCTAACCATTTTTTAGATGAAAATTGCGTTCCGTTGTCTGTGATAATCACTCTAGGAGATCCTAGTTCTTCACAATATTGGTGTACTCTCCTCAGTGTAGCGACGGTCGTTGCCCTTCGAAGTGTGAAAAGTCGTACGTATTTGGTAAAGTTGTCAATAATTATAAACAGATACCTCACCCCACTAGACGAAGCAGGTAACGGTCCGTAAAAGTCCGCGCTCACGAGGTCACCCTTGCATAACGGTATTATGGCTTTTGTTCCTCCAAACGAATTTCTGTTGCCGGAATCCTTTTTTTTCTGACAAGTGTCGCAAGTCCGTACGTAATTTTTCACCCTCTTTAACATTCCGTCCATGGTAAAGTACTCCTGCAATAATTTGATACATCTCTTCGCACCGGGATGCCCATACATACGGTGTATTTCTGCAATTATTTCGCCAGACACACTGTTCGGTACGTATAGTTTCCACTCTCCTTTGCGTAATCTGTACAATTTCTCATCGACGAATCTATAAAATTTATTTAATTTCTTACCTATACAATTTTCCCTAATCTTATCAATAATATACTTAAGCTTATGATCTTGAATTTGGTGCCTTCCAATATCCATTAGGATCTTGCTTACCTTCTTATCCATTTTGATTGTCAGGTGGTTAATTAAATATTCGGAAATATTGTCACTAATTACCTCTCGTGTAGCGTCTTCTGGATTTCTGCTCAGAAGATCGGCAATAATATTGTCCTTACCTCTACAATGGACAATGTCAAATTTGTACTCCTGAATACTTAAGATCCAGCGTGTAATACGCGAGTTGTTTAAATGACATTTATTCATAAAAGTCAGTGCTTTATTATCAGTAATGATGGTTAACGGTTGTCCTAGTATGTATATACGGAACCGCTCAAGACATCTTACAATACACAAAAGCTCCTTCTCCGTAGTGTAATAATTTATTTCCGCACCCTTGAATGTCCTGCTGGTAAAAGCTATTACTCCAATTCTTCCTTCTTCATCCAATTGATATAGTTGTCCGCCATATGCAAAGTTGCTGGCGTCACATTGCATATAATATCTTTGGTTTAATCGGGGAAACTTTAAGATGACTGTTTCTACGAATAACCTTTTAACCTGTTGAAAACACTCATTTAATTCCTGTGTCCAGGTGAATTTCTGTCCTTTCCGTAGCAACTCGAGTAATGGTTTAGTAGTTTCAGCGTATTTGTCTGTAAAACGATTATAGAAATTTGTCAGCCCCAGGAAACCTTTTAATTGTTTTTGGTTCCGAGGTGCAGGGAACTTCATAATGGCATCTATCTTCTCGTCCGTTGCTCGTATTCCTTGCGTTGTTAGTTGATAACCGAGGTACGCGATTTCTTGTCTGAAGAACTGCGACTTCTCCAAATTGATAGTTAAATTTGCCCTTCTTAAATTAGATAATAATAAGTCTAAATGTAACAAATGCGTTTCTAAATCTTCTGAATAACACAGGCAATCGTCGACATAGATAATGGTATTCTCTTTTACTTCTTCGTCCAGTACCGTGTCCAATCCCCTGGTCAGTGCAGCAGAACTGGTACTCAGGCCAAATGGTGTAACTGTAAAACGATAACACTTGCCGTCGTACATAAAAGCGGTGAAGTTCCGGCATTCCGACTTCAGTGGTACTTGCCAGAAACTGCTAGTTAGATCTACGGTAGATAGCTACTTCATCTCTCCACATCTCGCCAAAATGTCGTTTATTGGAGGTGCACCCTCGTAGTCCGGGATAGTCACACTGTTCACCTTCCTCGCATCCAAACACAATCGTACGCTACCATCCTTCTTGATTACCGTAACTAGTGGGTTGATATATGCGCTGTTGCATCTCTCAATGACCCCATACCGTAACATTTTCCGAATCTCCTCATCTACCTTCCCTTTATAGGCTAATGGGACAGGCCATCCTCTCTGGAAGTACGGTGTCTGGTCGGTGACTCGGAACTCGTGGACATACCCATCGATTCTTCCGGGGCATTCTCTGAATAAACTACAATTTCTTATTAGAATCTCCCTTAACCTTTCCAACGTTCCTCTATCTCCGCATTCTATACTTTCTATCTTCTTGTTAATGTTTCTGATGATCTCTTCTTCTTCTTCTACGTCCACCACTTCTATATGCATCATAGGCACCGTGTACGTCTCTTCGTTATCCTCTCTTCTTATCTCGACGATTCTTCTTCCCATGTCAATGAGACACCCTGTTTCTTGAAGAAAATTGGTTCCTAATATGCATGGTTTTATCAAATCTGGTATTATTAGGAAAACACATTCATATTTAATTTCTTCAATATAGATATCACATAATATTTGTTTTCTGATTAGCTTTGATTTATTACCAACTGCGCTAACTATTAATGTGTTAGACATCGGTAATATTTCATAAGGTGTAATGTCATGTTTGTTTTGGTGAAACCACGACTCAGATAACCCAGCTATTACAGATCCAGTATCGATTAACGCTTGTACACTAACATTATTATTGAACTTGATATTTATCTCTAGACACCTAATTATTCGTTGAGAAATTTCTTCATCATCATTACACAATAAATCGCTTCGTAAGTCCGGTAGGATAATATTCGTCTGGTAGTCATTTGTTTTGATGGCTATCTTCGTTAATGGGTGGAGGGATTTTTTTTTTCCTCTTCTTGTTGACGATTTCTCTTAGGTTGAATGCCCGATGCACCAGCTGTCGTGTTTGTAAACTCTATTGTGTTGACAGCGCGCCGGTCCGTGTTACGGGGCTGATTATTTATGGCGGGTCTGTCACCCCATGTCTTCTTCTGTATACCGCCTCCTTTGTTCAAGTTACTTTCACCTTCCTTATACGCATTTCTGCCCTCGTTTGCCGCTGCATAGTTCGCTTCTCTATTAATTCTTGGTTGAATCTGTGAATACTCGATGATCAGAGACTCGAAGTTTGGTATCGTCACAATTCCTCTTGTAACCACCGCAAGCTGGATGTCACGCCCAAAGTGACGAGAGATCTTACGTATTAACTGATAATCAGATAAAGTAGGCGTTAACTGCTTACTTTCCAATAAAATCCGTTCAATATATTGAATAGCAGTAACTGGTCCGCGCCAATCAAATCTGCCAAACTCCAAATGGTCCCGAATACTGTCCTGTCGTTCCTGGCCCCAATATTTTAGAGAGAACGCTTCCTTGAATTCTGCGAAGTTTGATATCTGGTCACGTATCACTCGCCACCAAATTCCTGCGTCTAACTCCAGATGTTTGCCAATCCACTTGATATTGTCAGCGGGATAATATAGCTCTTGAACTTCGGACAATTCTTTGAGGAATTCCATAGGGAATCTGTCTGTGCCATTATATTTGAGATCATTGTGGTTAGGTCCGTTAATTCGATTTAATATTCCACAATCACCTTCCATCAGTTGTCGCTGTAACCTTTCTTGGTTTTCTCTTACCTTATTTAAATGTCCTTTTAATTCTTCGATCCTAGTTGTCTTTTCTTTCGTAGTCTCGTCCAACTTCTGTTCTGTTGAACGTTGTCTACCGTCTACGTCTTCTAATTTTTGTATAATATTACTATTTGTTCCTTCTTGCTCCTGTTGTCTCTGCAGTATGGTATTATGCATCTCGGCCTTGAGTTCTTCGTGCTTCTTATTGTAATCCTTAACGTGAACATCGAACTTGTGATTAATCTTTTTAACGGTCGTCTGGGTAGAGTGTACCGCCGCCATCCATTCTTGTCGTTCATTATCTTGTTTTTCTTGTATTTCTATGTACTTCTTGTCGGCTTCTTCTCTCAATTCTCTCGCGACATCGTCTTGTTTTTTCTGTAATTCATCAACCTTTCTTTCCCAAGTCTGCTGGTAGTCACGTATCTCGGACCTTATCTGCGTCAGCTGCTCCTCTGACTGTCGTTTCATCTCTTCCTTATGCTGGTCGAGTTTTTCATTAATTAATTTACTGTTTTCTTCCTGTTTATCTAATTTCTCACTAAGTAATTTGATATTTTCTTCTTGTTTTCTGTTACTTTCTTCGCTAATTAATTTAATATTTTCTTCTAGTTTCATGCTTCGTTCTTCTTGTTTCTTTTCTTGTTGACGCATGAACTCCATTAACATTTGTAGAGTCCCATCTTCTGGTTTCGATGTCTGTCCTCGCGCCCTATCTTCTGGACTCTCTACCATGCTACTTGGTTCACTAGGTGTAGTATTGTCCTCGGTATTTACTACGCCTAATTGGTTATTAATGTCAAATTCTACACTGTCTGAATTGCTCGCCATTTTAGCCCTACTGCGTGTAATCATTCAAACTGACTTACACTAATAACGCTTATCTTACTTCTACTTCTATGACACTACTTTTCTACTACTTCTACTGCCTGTTCTTTACCTAAGCCGTACGTGTTAACAGTCTGTGTTAATACGTATCATGCCGTGCGAATGGGCGCCATTTTATAACATGAATAAGTTATAAATCTACATACGTGGCAAATACTTATTTACTTGTATTTGTCGTGCCTCACGATCTTGGAGCGCTATTTTATAAATGAATATTTATTATGCCCCACGTTGGGCGCCATTTATAACCTTCAATTTATAAATCTATTGTGCTAACCGCGATTGAGTTACTTAATGTGTTAATTTAATAATTTCTTAAATTTACCTAGCCCTTAAGTTGGACGCCATTTTATAACAATCATTTAATATGCGTATTGATAGCACAATAAAATAATTATTAAATATATAAAATTATCGATCACTGACAAATATGTGTATAAATTAATCTTAATGATGATTCTAACTATCTACGTTCATCAACACATACGTGATATCATTTATTTAATTGAACATAAGAAACTCTTAAAATCTATTTGCATTCTTTCTAACTTTAAGTCAATATTCGGGTTACATTGGTAATAATGAACGCATGTTTCTGGTTAACTAAAATACTAGTTTAATTATCATTTATGACATATTATAATAGTACATAGAATACGTCGCTGTACCTGAAATACATACATATTTATAATAAACAAAGATATATCTCAATATATGCTGAAATAAAGAAAACATACATACATATATAAATCCAATGATGTTACAATTCAATATTCTACTTATTTAATGCGTTCATTAAATCCCAAATAAGCTTTTGTTTATACGTTCATTAACTACTTATTTCAATTTTACTCATTACTTTTCTTAATAATTTCTCAGGTGTGAATTCTTTGAAAGAAACCAGGTCAGTAGAAGTTACAATTAGAAGTAATTATAATAATGGTTACTTGGTTAGTGAATATCCATTAGTTGTTGACGTAGTCTCGTTCTGGTGATGGAAATGGCTCGTAGATACATTCCGTCGTTAGTTGTTTTATCACTGCCACTTATCACTTTATTCTTCCGACCACTCGCGTAGGTGTTGTATAGGTGTGGGTAATTGAAGTTTAGTGTTCAATCAATGTTCTATCTTACTGTGTTTGCTGTGTGTTCGTTTTTAAAGTCAATAAACATGTCTAGTTTCATTTGTCGCTGCTTCCACAAACGATCCTATAATTGGTTAGTTTGTTTAATGTTTCGTGTTCATTATGTTGTTGAGACACAATATTAAGTTCCACTAAGTTGTATATCGTTTAGTGACGCTGTCTGTTAGTGTAACGGTCTGATTGTTCACTTGGTGTAAATTTCACTAAGTCCGATAATGCGCACGTCGGTAAAGTTCACTACCGCGAATGAATGTATTAAGTTTTAAGTTCCTAGTTATTTATCTACCTTCCGAATGATTTGAATAAACAATGGAAAGTTTATGATGTACCGTCTCTCGCACTTGAAGTTAAACTACTTGATAATTGAAATGTAAACTGTCTGAAAATTCTGTATGACTGACTAAAAATTTGAGTATGACTGCGCAAAAATTGAGTATAACTGACGAAATTTTGAGTGTGGCTGCGTAAAAATTGAGTATAACTGACTGCCTAAAAATTGAGTGTAACTGACGAAATTTTGAGTGTGGCTGCGTAAAAATTGAGTATAACTGACTGCCTAAAAATTGAGTGTAACTGCCGCTCCGTCTTCCTGGACAGCTAGTTTTATTAATTCGTCCCTACTCAAAATTTTGTCTCTGGCGCGCTTCACGCCCACTTCTTTTCGAGATTGGTCAGTTTTTGATTTTCTCGGAAAATACTGTCCCACTCTGTCAAAATCCGACGTCATAGTTCTTTCGATAGGTTCTTCGTCTCAGTTGCTATGGAAACATCCCTCACCATCAAATTTCTCGCTGGCTGAAGGTCTCTGATAGGTCCTTAGGTCTCCCTGCTCTCCAGCTAGACGATCGTTGACCCGCTTCGAAGAAACTCTGGCTATAAACAATTTGTCTAACAGCCTATTGTCTGAGTAAACTCTGCGTTTCTATAGATTCCCATTATCTGTACTTACAGTCTTCCTGGCGTATTGTTCTATGCTCTTACCCCTTTTTTCTGGCTATTACTAATTTCGAACATCTGCTGGTCGTTGAAGTCACTCCAACTTTCCCTTCGTAAATTCTTGTCTGTCAATTAGACGATACCTCCAGCTGTGTAACATGACTTTAGTTTTTGTCAGCCTATCTTCCAGTATTGTTACTTAAGGTGCAGCGTATCCGTTTCATTGTAGTATGGAACATTACTTGTTTTTGTCGCTTATCGTCTACTGACGTAATACGGCCACATCTGCTACAATTCTTGGTACGGGTGTGAATGTCCTCCTTACTTTGTTACACCTGCGGAGAGCAATAATTCTGGACGAAACTTTCCCTGTCATCTTACGCCACCAAATTCTATAGTTGGATAGAACTTAATGCGTTTCTATTGTCAAGTCAGCAACGCTTCACTGACACCTTCTCATTACTCCTTATTTATTGCTCCACCATAAGTCGTTGACACTTGCCTCGTGTGAACGTACTCTGCCGAGGTGAGAATTTAAAAAATTTTTAAAATTTTCTGCTCGTTACATGTGTTGTTTCCAATACCGATAGTGTATCCAAGTAATTGAAGTCAGAGACTTGTTCCAAAACTGTTCTCTCATGAATCTATACAAACCAATTCTAAAGGATGTGTCGTGGATACAAACAGTATAGTCATGTATAAGCGCTAATGGGTAGTATATTTTGCTTAAAATTAAATACTCCTACTAAGTTGATTACATAATTTCATCTTTTTTCCTTCCATAGACCCTTCACTAATTATAGCAACGCCCTAAGCATTATTTCACCATCGTTCTCTTTTTAGTTAACTTAATCGTTCACTGATTGGCCATTAAAACTGACCCTCTTCTTCCAGTCTACCAGCCTGTTCAACTTTGGCCATCTCAGAGGGTGTTTGGACATCTTATGCAGGGTATCGGTCGGTGTGCGCTGCCGTCGGCCCTACGAAGGACCAGTACGTCGACAAACTCCATCTAGCCGTCCGTCTTCCTCTCCTTAGTAAACTGAATACGAGGGTGAACAGCCTCCTTTTCCAGTGAAATCCACGGGATTCAAATCCCGTGAAAAATTTTGTGAAATGTAAGCTCTCTTTTCCCGTGAATCCACAGTTCGGCTTTAGCTGCGCAGTTGTTACTGCCAATTCTTCGAACGTTTCCCTATAAACGTTTTGGTCTGCAAGGCTAAGTAAACTAAACTTTGTAAGTCTTTGAGCGAAGTTGTTCTACTTGAAATAGGTCGTCGTAACCACACGCCGGAACGGAGGTGTAATATCCGCTAGGAACAAGTCGCCGATAAACACCATAACCCACTGTATGGGAGCCATCGTCATCAACAACACCATGTAGAAGCCAAATATTGGTATGGAGAACCATACATGAGTTCCATGTTCTATGATTTATATTTAAAATCATTTTAGAAATGAAATATTTCCACAAAAACTACATTTTTCTTCTTCTTTTTTTATCCTTAACCACAGTACTGTGGTTACTAACGTATACCACCTCACGTTAGAGTACTCGATTTTCACTGATGATGGCAGTCGTTTGCACTGCCGAAAGGTCTGACTTTGCTGAAAATATTGGATCACAGCCAAACAACCCGGGAAGGAATTTTTACAAGAAACTACTTCATTGTTGCCGATAACGTAGTAGGCCTACACATATAAAAAATTATCGCCTCCCCCTTTAACTATCATTTCCATTTATAGATATTACATCTAGCTTTCTACAGTGGATTATTATTACCTTCTTTTTAGGATACTTTATTTATCAAAATTTTACTCTTGTTAAAACATAACAAGGTAAACTACCTCTTCCCATTAACCACTCTTCACAAAAATTAATAGGCCTTGAGTCCTCTACAATTCAGGAAAAAATTATTTGATTATGTTTAAATTGATGGCAGTTATCGTTAGTCATAAAACAATTACTCTTGTTAAAACATAAAACGTTGCTGGTAAACTACCCTTCCCCTTAACCGATCTTCACCAAAATCATTAGACCTTGATTCGTCCACAATTCAGGCATGTATACAAAAATCATTTGTTTGTGTTTGAATTTACGGCAGTTGCCACATAAAAAATTCTACACACAGACACACACACACAGACAGTGACTTTTCTTCACGTTTTGAGGATAGTACAATCAGAATCAACTCTAATCTCGAACACGATTTTTTTTTGCCATCACCATACTTCCATTTCCTTATGGAACATTAGTACGACTACATAGCCCTCACATACCACTACTATATGCACTATAGAGTACAAAACATAAAAAATAATAACAATACGTAAATAGTTAAGCAAAAGTGATGTAAAAAAAAACTTATACCAAGGAAAGAAAGTAAGAAGCAGAAAAAAGTACATTTCTAGGAAGTGCACATGACGTGATTTAGTCGATTTCTACAAGCAAAATGAACAAACACACGCGCGCGCGCGCATGTTTAGAAGCGAAACAAGTTGAAATTTGTATGTCTATGTCCATTACGCACCAGAATAAAAAAGAAGAAAGCACAGCGCAAGACGTGTTCACCCACCGGCGTATTCGAACATTCTGAGGACGGAGAGATAGATATTTCGACCCGTGTGAACCACTCACTTGTCGATGTTTGATAAAAGACATATGCTCACCATATCGTGGGAATGAGATCAAATAATATAAACAATTGTGCAACACCACGATGTAAATGACCTCTCGCTGAGCGAGCAAGAATTGTGAATGTAAATTGCTTCATATTGTGATACTTTGCCACAAAAACATTTAATAATTAGAAAAGTGTTCATTCTTATAGAACACTTTAAGATTGGTTTCTTTAAATTAATATTATATTTTAATTCAGTAAACTTATTTAGTAAACGTTATAAAAAGTTTCGTTATTACATTTTGACCTTGACACGTTATACCCGCAGCCTATGTTCTTGATTCGTTGCGTATAAGCACAATTTGGAATTATAGTTGTTCTCTTGTAAATTACAATATATTGAAGACCAGAATGTTGAAAAAACAACTTCCCTCGATTAGCGAACGCAAGCAAGGAAGGATGTGCTATTTAGCAGCTTATCTTGAACTGAAGTTAATATCAAAGTTTAAAAGCTGTTAGTCTGTGCTAGTTCCAAGTACACAGTAATTAATATTGTGCTTATCAGTAGCAGATGCCACGTGAAGCAGTAAGACTAATGAAACACGGACAACCTGTGTACAGCGTAAACAAATAATTACTATAAAATTCAAGCAGATTATTGTTTACCACAATAGTACGTGTTTGTGGTCATTGTCATAAAAATTATAAAATAAATACAATTTATGTATATAAAAATTAAAAATATTTTACAGACCCTTTTTTGCTAAACAACAAACCAAGCGTTCAGTCAAAATGTACAAATGTTTTGCACATAATCTTTAAACAATTCTCAAGTAACGATAATATATCGTCTAGTATTCTTGTATTCTACATAATTTTAAAAATTAAATTTCATCACAAAAAAAAGTTAATTTAAAAGTTTCTGAGATTTTCTGCGCACCGTTTAATAGAGTCTAAAAAACAGGGCCGGCCCCAGCGCTTCTGCCGCCCTGTGCAGTAATGAGTGCCGCCCCTTAACTACTTTAACTCTGAACATATTCACGCACACTAAACCAACTCTAAAGATACGGCGATTGCCTTCAAATGACGACTGGGAATGTTTGCATTGTTGTGTTTATCAAATAACTAGAACTTTTTCGCGTTTACGACGCGGCAAACGGCTAGAATAAAAATTGTAGATACAGTACAAGGAATTGTGACAATAAAATTTTGTGCCTATGTGATTACTTAAAATTAAAATCTCTCTCTCCCTCTCTCCTATGGCGGTACAGCCCAAGTCGGGCCCTGGCCTCCACCAATCTTCGCCACCAATCCACTCTATCCACTCTATCCACTGCAACCCTCCTCCAGTTTCTTATCCCCATGTCTCTCGGGTCCTCTGCAACGCCATCTTCCCACCTCTTCCTCGGTCTACCTCTAGGTCTCTTTCCCTCGCATGTACCCAGCAAAGCCGTCTTAGGGTTCCTGCCATCCTCCATTCTCAAACATATCCGGCCCAACGCAATCTTTGAATTCTTATAAATTTTGAGACTGGTATCTCTTTATATATTTGATACAGTTTGTTGTTGTATCTCAGTCTCCATGAGCCATTTTCTTGTATTGGGCCTATAATGCGTCTGAGGATTTTCCTTTCAAAGGTGTCTGCTATATCGACTGTTTTCTTTGTGATTGTCCATGCCTCACACCCGTAGCATAGCACCGGTCTGATATATTTTCATTTTTGTTTCCCTGTGCACATCCCCAGACCTAAATGATGGCAGCAATGCGAAGTACGCCTTGTTAGCCATGGTGGTCCGTCAAAAATTAAAATACTAACTACAATTCATTATGATTAAAATATAACAAAAGTAAAGTATCATATACCTTAGTTAAAATTTCCTATCAAAATTTTTAATTGTTTCGCTTCAGTTTCTTGTTCTGCCCTTCTTTTACGATACTGACTCCCGGAGAGACGTTTTATATTATCCGACATGATTGAAAAATAGGTCTAGAAGACTGTTTTTATAATAAACAGCAAGCATATACAGTAAACACTGATTCGGAACTGGAAACACGAACACTACTCACTCATAACTCCTATAATGTTACTAAAAATAGGTCTTTTTGAAAATTTCTTTTCGTAAAGTTAACGTAGAGGGACAGTTCTGATGCTGACTCATGTAAGGCAGCACTCATTGTCAGGTTTACGTTCTCTTTTTCACAAGTTTTCGACTCTCCGTTAAACTTCTCTGACTTTAAACATAAAGTAATTCTTACTGATAAATTATTCC
Organism: Magicicada septendecula; assembly: GCA_034769895.1. NCBI lineage: Eukaryota > Metazoa > Arthropoda > Insecta > Hemiptera > Cicadidae > Magicicada > Magicicada septendecula. Next base: position 25,101,868 of record CM068373.1, on the reverse strand, counting down.
TCAGGCTTTCACGGCCGGTGTCAGATGAATTGTTCATGATATCCGGGCTGTTTGGCCGTGGTCCATGGTTTATAACAACATTTATATATATATATATATATATATTGGTTTTGTTATAAACCATGGACCACGGCCAAACAGCCCGATATCATGAACAATTCTTACTGATGTTACATATTGTGATGAAATTAGCTGAACAATTTTATTTTTTTCCCTCAAATTCAAAACTTAACATTCCGGAATCTGGCGCCATTTAAAATTTGCCCCCACCTGGGCGGTGGCACGGTTCGCCCCTGTCTGGAGCCGGGTCTGCTAAAGTATAGTGTTTAGTGTATTCAGTCGATTAATTATTCTACTTTATTTGCTATAAATGACATCCTACTTTACCTAGACTCAAGGTCGTAATCATAGTCGACTCTAGTAGAAGGCCGGAATATTAAAAGTGGCAACACTGGAACAAGCTTATATTTCGGTTCACTAGACGATCTCTTATGTATTTTAGAAATCAAATCGCGTCACCTTTAATTGCCTGTTAACAGAAGTTTTATAATTCTTTTATCGTGAAAATTTAAAAGTTTATTATGTAAAATACCGTTACACTATTTAGTGAATATAATAATTAACTCAATAATATGATACGAATTTAATAATTCGAACAAAATTAATTCATTAGGCCTAACGCTAATTCACTAAATTCTTCAACATAAACGTATAGTACTAAATAATGCGCACAGACCTATAATTTAGATTTAGGTATAAATAGGCGTAGTCATGATTTTAGTAATACTATAAAATTAAATCAAAATATAACGTGTTCACTTTAGCAATTTTATTAGACTATGCGTACAGTCCTCAGACGCAACGTTGCCACGTTTAGTATTCTGGCCTTCTACTAGAGCCGGCAATGGCCTAACTGATTAATTGATTTTTGGAACGCATGCTATATTTTATTGTTGTACGCCCCATGATATATTCGTTTTCAAAAGTATAATTTCAAATATAGGACAACTAAACTTAATATTGCAATAACACTAAGGAAAATTAAATTTGTTTTTTAGGTATATCTATTATGTAATTAATAATTATAACCTAATTGTTTGTATTTCAAATTTGTTGAGTTTGATTTTAAAGTAAATAAATTTTGTGGCTAGAGAAAGTGTGTTGAATGTAGCACTTAAATAACACTCAAACATCGTAATGAGAAAAAATGTGGAAATTCTCTATGTTTTTGTTAATTATTGAAGTTCTGACATCAGATAACATTCGCTAATTCCATGTCAGTTACGATCTGTTGTTTTAAGTCAGCATAAAAACTGCATATCCATTAGACTTCTCCTTTGAGTTGGTTAGCTTCAACAAAGTGTTATGTATAACAGTATTATGTCCTAATAAGGAAGTTTTGTAAGGTTGTTTTACTATAACTCTTGTATAAATACTTTATGTAGTGAATAATTAACGTAAATATAATTAAATAATTATCGACTCGGAACACAAAGTTTTTTATGGGTTAAAAGGTAAAAGCTTTACCTTAGAGTTTGAAGCATCTTTTGCTTTTAAAAAGCTTCTTTAGAGGCTGCCGCTGGGAGTACTGTCTGTCTTGTTATTGGCGGCGGTATCGACTTTCGAAAGATCGATGTTGTGTGTGTGTGTGGGGTGTTATATGTTCGAATAATGCGTGTTATTTGAATTGTGTCTGTTCCTTTAGGATGTGGTTTTTATGTGTTTTTGTGAGTTTATATATTTCCAATTGTTCAAGCGTGTCTAGTTTTCGCCCTTTTGTGTGTACGTGTAGAATGTCCATGTTATTGTCGATGTTTTTTTATGTGTGCTTTACTTCAATGAGGTGGTTTGCAAAGGTGGATTCGGTAGTGGAGTGTAGTGCCTTTGTGTGTTCAATATTACTTTGTATGAAGCTACGTCCTGTCTGGCCTATGTAGAATTTGTTGCAATCTGAGCAGTTTCGTTTGTAAACACCAGGTAGATCGAAATTTGATTTGTGCTCTGTGTGTGTGTTTTGATAGTGTGTGTTCTGTTTTGTTTGTAGTTTTCTATGCGATTCTGTATCCTGCTTTTTTGAATTTCTGGGCTATTTTTTCATTATCGTAATTCAGCTACATTTTTTGTGCCCGATAATGGTCTCGCGGCTTACATATCGTCAGTGTTCCCAGTTACAATTAATATTCGGTAGACTGTATTGCTGATACACACTCTCTCTCTCTCTCTCTCTCTCTCTCTCTCTCTCTCTCTCTCTCTCTCTCTCTCAGCACGCAGTAACACTGCGCTACATTGCTAACCAATTACGACACGTTACCCCGGGGGTGCATTCCCTCAAGTAATTAATTTCTAATCATGTAATTTCACATCAGTGTACAACATACCACTCGCTCATTCCACAGAAGACGGTGGGAACAATGAACTTTTTCGGCAAACAAAGTTTAATTTTCTCATCCACTTTTTACGAATGTGAGTTTTTACTTTCCTCTTTCACGAGGAGTATTGTGTTGAGTTTCTGTTACTCGTACTGCATTTATATGACTTTTGTAATTGTTTTAATTTTCTTTATTTTGTCTCTTGAATAGAATTTATGTAACTCATGATACGTTATTTGAAACGTATTTTACTCCTTTCAGGCAGTGATGTACGATATTATATTGTTGGAACATAAAGACTTTACACATTAATTACTTAACTTAAATAGAGTCAATATATTAAATTTTTACGCCTATTGAAAGAATTTTTGTAAAATTTATTTGTTTTTGTAAAAGTACGAGGGTAGTCCGAAAAGTTCTCGGCCTCGATCATAGGCGGTAGCATTATCGCAATTTTTTTTCTTATGTTGGTACTACATCTATTTTAGCATGCGTGTGGAATTTCTGGTTATTCCATCAAGTTATTTGTACTATAAAGCTGTTTGAACCGGAAGTGTTGTCCGAATTCCTTACAATGGAGAAAACTGAGTACCGTTAGGTCAAAAAGTTTGTAAAAGGACGTTTAACGCCAAGCAAAATTTATTCAAGGTTCATTAAAGTGTATAGAGAAACTTCTTCGTTTTCAACAGTTAAAAATGAGCTGCCGAGTTTAAACGTTGTCGTACAAGCCTGGAAGACGATCCACGTAATCACGTCCAAAAACGGCATCATAATCGGGAACCGTCAAGATAGCGCACGATATGGTTTTGAACGATCAATGAATTAAAGTGCACAAAATTGCTGAGATTAGGTATACAGGCATTTTGAAAGAACGCATCAGGCATATTTTATATGAGGAATTGCAAACAAAAAAGCTTTGTGCTTGGTTGGTGCCGCGCTTACTCACAGCAGATCAAAACGCATAAGCATGAAAATATTTGATCAGTGCTTGAAGCGATTTAATAAAAACAAGCAAATTATGTGCGTAGGTTTGTTATAATGAACAAAACTTAGATCCACTACTACACACCAGAGTATAAAAAACAGTCAAAGTCGTGGACAGAAGCTGGTTGTTCAACGCCAAAGAATGTTGTCAACGCCAACAGCAGAAAAACTAATTGCGTTATTATTTTGGGATTCTAAAGGTGTTTTGTACATCATCACCCGTGAAAAGGGTTCAACAATAACCAGGGAATATAATTCCAAACTTTTAGTGAAACTGGGAGAAAAATTAGTGAAAGAAGGCCCAGTCTGCAGAAGAAAAAAAAATCATTTTTTATCAAGACAGGGCACCTTCCCTCAAAAATGTTTCGGTTGGGGAAATTAATAGTTCTCCGCTATAAATTGTTAGAATATCCTCCCTATTCCCAGATTTGTCTCCCTCAAACTTCCATCCTTTCCAAAAACTAAATCTTTTTTGGTGGTCAGCGTTTTTCGTTGGATCAAGAGTTGATTTCAGCTGCAGAGGGGTATTTTTCAGACTTTACAGAAAACCACTTCTGGAACGGCGTAGTGGCATTATAACGTCCCTGGAATAAATGCGTTACTCTAAAAGGAGAATATGCCAAAAAAATTTAAATTAATTTAAAATTATAAATTTGTTTTTTCATTGTTAGGCTGAGACCTTTCAGACCGCCCTCGTTACTGCCATTGCGATTTCACCAAATTTTGTACTGAAAAACAGAACATCAGCTAAAGAAAGGAGTCAATAATGTTGATTAATAGTGTTTGTGCATTCAGAAAATTATGTGCTTAAACAAAATAATTAAAAATTTACTTATATTGTAATACCTCCATACATTAACAGTAGATAGTTCAAGTTTGTGTGCCCATCATCAGAAGAGTTCACTCGTCGCTGTGTACATAAAATAATTATATTTCAATTTTGTTGACAGATCATAGGAATTAATTTGTGTAATGGTTTAGAAAATATTTTTGCTTCGAACAGTTTTCGATTTGCAATGAAATACATTTTAATTGTGTTTGTACAAAATGTATCAGATTTCAATAACTAGATAATTTACTTCTGTGGTAAACATTTTATTAAATGTGAATTTAAACATGGTCGTAATATTACCGTTGTAAACCCGCGTGCGACTAATTTGTGACAAATTGTTATGGTTCATGAACTCATTTCCTATAATTGCTAATTTGTATTTGCTAAAGCGTGTGTTGTTAAATTGGATTTGCAAATATTTGGTTATCTTGTTAAAGATTTAGTAAATGATATAGAGATCGATGTTTAAGAAAAATTAAACTTCTCAGTGTGTCAGGCGAACCTCATCATTACAACCAATTTTAAATGCAGAGAGTTCCCACTAAATCAAACGATGTGTGTACAAACGACAGATGAAAAACATGTTTTCCGTAATCAGTAAAATATTCATCATTGTTTTCGGTAAACGTTGAGCCTGTCAATCAAACCAAACGTCAATAATAAATAATAAAATCAAACAGATGATAAAATGTGTTCAGATTGGAGGTTTAGAATATGTTATATTGGTCAAAGAGGCAGAAAATTCTTGAATAGGTTGTCACCGGACAAAAGGCTTGCCGCATGACAAATGGCGCCAATCGTACACTCTAGTGTTTGTTTTTGGTGGCCCTAAAAAGGACCGTGTGGCGAGAAGGCTGCTGTTGGTTGTGCCACGCTGAGATGTTCCGCGGCTGCGCCCGCTCTTCGTGGCGTACTGCAGTCCTCCTCTTCTTTCGGCTTCGGTTGTAGAGTCGGCTGCCGGCCCAGCGACGTCCTACCGCTGGAGCGGAACTGGAGGGCGAAGACACAACTGGGGGTTTGCGCGGGTCGCGAGTAGTGCAGTGTCCCGAGTCTCAGAAAGGACTCCTGCCACTGGTCTGTTTGATTTCATTCAGAGTCCAGAGTCCAGAGTTGAACGGAGCAGCAGCTAGTCGTGCTCCGGTGGTCGCAGTGTCCGGTAGCATGTAGCATGTAGCATTGTAGTAGCGGGGCGTCTTTGCACCCGGTGCATGACTGCAGCATCTGAGTCGAGCTCAATGGCTGCCTGTGGATATACATAGGTCTGGTTCTTCGACTGGTGCCTAATATCAGGAATGGACAACCGCCAACCAGTTAACTGAGAAGGCGGGGGAGAAAGGTTTTAATTTTTATTTATTTTAAAATATTTGCAATCAGTGGGCACTGCCGCATGAACGGGTTCAGATGACAGATGTCACCCGTTCCCAGTCCCGCGTGCAGACGCCGTGAGGCGTCGGTCGCTCCCCGCGAGGCAGAGAGCCTCCGTGCCAGTGATAGCGCGTAGCAGCAGCATTCAGCGTGGTCGGCATACTAGGAAGGGAGGAAGGAAACAGCTTGCAGGTAAATTCTGGGGCATGGGCAGATGGTGAATATTCAAATTGAGGTTTAAGCAGGTTACTTAAACTTATGGCGGGTCATCGAGAATCGCCCGAGGGCGTTTGACCCGGACAGGGGGAGGTGGTTGCGTGGTGCTGATGGTTCTGAGGTAAGGGAAGGAAGAGGTCTCAGCTGCGGCAAAGAGAGTCGCAGCTAATGACCAGACAAAGGCTGAGAGAGCAGGAACTCGTAGACCTCCTCGAATTACACTGTTTCTAACAAACCAAGGAGATCCCGACAAGGAACGGAGGGTTCTGGATTGGAAACTTTCCAGCCTACGCCTGTTGGTGGCGGAGGCAAGTGACCACCATACAGGTGCCGCATAGGTCAATACAGACCGGAGAAACAACAGATAGAGGGTAACTTTCGTGCGCAGCGCCAGGGGGCTGCGGCACGCGAGGTATGGGTAAAGTTTGGCTCGGACGCCGCGAGCCTTGGCAAGGGTGTCCGTCACGTGGGCGTTGAAGCATAGGCGACGATCTAGCCGAACGCCTAGATACTTCACCGACTCTTTGTAGGCGATAGGCCTCCCTTCAAGGGAGAGGGGCTGGCATCGGGAGATGGACTTACGAGTGAAACAGATCGCCTCGGATTTCTCCGTGTTGATCGTCACCCGCCATTTCCGTAGCCAGCCCGGAAGCTGGTCCAACTGACGCTGCAACTGTGTACTCGCAAAACGCGGGGACACAGAGCTGTAATGATACATTGCATCGTCAGCGAACAAAGACAACGTGACTCCGGGCAAAACAGGCAGGTCGTTCGTGTACACGAGGTACAGAACGGGGCCGAGGACAGATCCCTGGGGTACGCCAGCGGCGACAGGACGAACTGCAGAGCAGGTTCCGTCGACGCTAACCCTGAAGGTTCGGTCGCTGAGATACGACCGGAGGAAAAACACTATGGACGATGGTAAGGGGGAGTTAGCAAGTTTGAAGAGAAGACCTTCGTGCCAGACTTTGTCGAAGGCCTTGCTCACGTCCAGCAGTGCGGCGGCCGTAGCCGCTCGCCTGTTGGTGGCGTCAGAGAGTTGCGTTACCACGCGGACTAGTTGAAGCGTGGTCGAGTGCTCTCTGCGAAACCCGAACTGTTCGTTGCGGATAAAATTATCCAACAACGGCGAGATGCGGGCCAGCAGGAGCCGCTCGAACACCTTCGAGATAACTGGCAAGAGAGATATTGGCCGATAGCTTTCAGGAAGCATGCGCGGCTTGCGGGGATTAGGAACCATAACGATGTTGGCATTTTTCCACAGGCGGGGAAAGTACTGTAGCCGGAGACAAGAGTTGAACAGCTCGAGAACGAGGTCAACGCCTGAGGCCGGGAGATATTGTAATGCAGCGGCCCCGATCCGGTCAGGACCGGGGGCGCGACGGCGGTTTAGTCGACAGACAGACGAAACGAGTTCGTCTCTGTCGAACGGGAGGTCTGGGCCAGCGGGAGGGCGAGAAAAATAACCAGATAGGAAGTCCCGGACTTCTGCCGAGTGGGCAGGGTCCGAAACGCCTCGGTGAACGGTAAATTGCGACTCCATGCAGTCGGCGAAGACCTCAGCCTTGCCTTCTGATGAAGACACAACCCCGTTCGGGGTTTCCAGTGGGTTGCGAGTTCTCTTCTCGCGGGTCAGTCTACTCACCGCTCTCCAGACGGAGGCGTGGTCGACTTCAAGAGACTCAAGGTATGAGTCCCATCGATCAGAGTTTACGTCCCGCAGTAGCTGCTGAACGTAAAGGGACTGTTGTTGAAATCGTCGCTTAACGACTGGGTCACGGGTTCTTTGCCATCTGCGGCGGAGCTGGCGCCGTAGCCAGATGGCGTGGAGTACTTCCGCAGGTAAGGCCGATTTTCGATGATTCACCTCGAGTGCGTAGGTGTGTCGATCCATGACACCTTGGACCAATTCCTGAAGATTTGTGGCGCGGAGATCCAGATCGTCACGAGTGACGATTGGGTCCGCCGGGAGAGATGGTAACCTTCGAGAGAGCTCGTCATGATAGGATCGCCAGTTGACTCTCCTAACAATCTGAGCGGGAAGTCGGGGTGACGCCGACAGCTCTCGAACAGTTATAACAAGGGGATTGTGATCGGACGAAAGGTCCGACACAGACGAGACCTCGATGTTGCGGGCAACGTTCTTGACAACTACTATGTCAAGAACGTCCGGCCGATGGCCGTGAAAGGGGAAGTAGGTAGGGTCTTCAGGGCCGATGACATTAAGTGCCGGGTCGCCAGAGACGAACCGGAACAGAGAATTTCCATAGGCGTTGACAACGCGGCTGTTCCATGAAGGGTGTTTGGCGTTTAAGTCGCCGGCTACAATGGTTGAGAGGGGGTGGTCGAGGAGGGCGTCCCACTCCTCGGGCGGTGGCGGAGTTCGCCGGCCAGGCCGGAGGTACGCAGAAACAACGCGCAGCTCCGATCCGCCGGCGTCCACCGCCACCGCGCAGCCTTCAATAATAGATGTATCTAGAGGAGGCAAAAGCCTGTGGGATATCCGCCTGTGGACTAAAACAGCTGTGCCCCCCGAGGGGGGACAGCGAGGCCGTAGGGGACGATCCTGACGATAACAGGCATAGGCAGGAAGGGAAAACGAGTGGTAATGAGCCAGATGAGTCTCGGAAAGAAGTATGATATCAACATCATACTCCGTTACGAAAGTCATCAGTTCAGATCGCCTGGGGAGTAGCCCGAAGGCGTTCCACGCAACGATCCTCAGGCTATTAGCCATTTAGGGGAAGTAGAGGAAAGAGGGCAGCTAATGATTGGAACACCAGGGCAAGCACTGTGGTAGTGTCGCGAGCAGTCCTGATGGATGCAACAAGATTATCTGCCCAGGCAGTCAGGGGATCCGCCGAAGCCCGGGAAGATTCCCGGGGTTCAGGAGGACAAGCCTGACTGGCCTCGACAGGGGTAGCAGATGGCGCTGGGCTGGTGGTCTGAGTAGTAGACTGCTCGCTGGAAGGTTGAGGACGATGGCTGGGGGCGGGTCGAGCCCGCGGAGAGGGTACAGGTGGAACCTGTGATGATGTTGGTCGGCCGGCGGAGTTCCGGCGACGACGAGAGCGCTTTGATTTGCCCGATCGGGCTGGAGGCGGGGCTGATTTAGCGGCCATGGCCGCGTAGGAAGGTGCGGGCGCTCCGGTAGGCGCCGGGATTGAGGCCGCTGCAGGCGGCGCCGAAGCGACGACTGCAGGCGAGACAGCGGCACCGGAAGCAACCGGAGTTGCTGCCGGGACCTGGGCAGATGCACCAGTGAGAGGCGGGAAAGCCGCTCGCCGGTTAGGGCCAGGACCAGCTACACGGCCTGCCTGCGCGCCAGGGCGCACAGGAGGTCGCTGCGGTTTCATGGCGGCGATAAAGTTAGGGCAGCCTCGGTAATTAGCCGGATGGGCTCCTTTGCAGTTACAGCATTTAGCTGTGTACCCCGTCGTAGGCTTATCACAGCCACGATGAGGTTCAGCACAACGCACGCAACGCGGGGGCTGATGACAGAACTAACTGCTGTGGCCGAACCTCTGGCAGTTGAAACACTGCGAGGGGCCGGGCCGCGGGTCAAATGTTCGGACTTGCACCCGTAGGTGCAGAAGGTTCTGGAGACTATAAATCTCCTCGAAAGGGCCTACTTTCAGAAGTTTGACCAGAAAGCTGTTAACAGGACGGCGGTCATCACCTTTGCCAACATGCAGGACGCTTACCGCGGTCGGCGCATAGCCGAGCGCAACAAGTTCCTGCCTGATGGCATCAGTTTCTGTGAAAGAAGGAATTCCCGACAGAACGACCTTGATTTCTCGCTCTGACGGGAGGGCAAAAGTATGAAATGAGATCTTACGCTCTGTCAGGAATGACTGAACAGAGCGGAAGTCTGGGATCGTAGCAGTCGCCAGCTTTAGCGAGGCGCCTTGGCACCTCGCCTCGACCTTGACCGAAGGGAGAGCTAGGGATAAGGAACGAAGCAATTGAGTGTAATTCCTATTGTCATTGAATACTCACGCTCGCGCTGAGTGCCGCTGTTACCGTGACTAGACGACTGATCTGCAGCTGAGGCGGGCGGCGGAGTTTGGGCCAGTTTTCGCTTGCGTTTGGCAGACTTGCCCTCCACAAGCGAGAACTGTCCGTCCCCCGACCCAACACTGCACATATCGACCGTACTTATATCACTTTCACAATCACTTTCACTGTCGTGAGGAAGTGGAGTAGAACGGAAGCCGGTTGAGCAAGTTTCCATTAAGGAAACAAGCGGCGCCGGCAGAGGATTCGGGGGCGTATTCGACGCCATTTCGGACAAGCCGAAATGAACGTCTACGCAGGTCTAGGATTGAGGGATCACCAGACACTGAAAACTATCCACAGGCACAATTGGACACAACACAGACCGCACAGCACTCGGATACAAAAACACTCCCGCACAGATTAAATATAACTGCGTAGCACTGAACTGTTGGTGAAACTTGTAGTGTTGATGATGCAGAATATGATGATGATGAAATAAATGATGAAAATTCAATATTTCCGCACAAATTGGAAAAATTTTGCAGAGCAAAAACAATCACAGCCTACCCGGGCAAATGCTCTAGGTAGACCCCCGCAGTGTCCGGGTGATACCCGATGACTGCATGTTGCCTTGCTGTTACCTTGACTAGCGATCTCGCGCTTTGAAAGGAATGGGACCTCCATCAATTTTATTTTGGAGGGACAGGATGTTACGATTTTACTTGGACCCTGGGACCTCGAAGAGACCCGTGACGGCAGAATGGGGGAGACCTCGAAGACCTTTCGCGTGAGAAGCAGGAATGACCCTCCCACAACGGGTAGGGCGCCCCTAGCCGCTCAGGAAAAGTCGCCGAGGGCTGCCAGGCGGCAATGTCGGCGCACGGGAGAGAGCGTAGGAGGAGGCAGCGTCCACCAGAGGTGGCACTAGGCACACCTAGGGCGAGCGCAGACCCCCCTCTAGTCTGTCGCCGAGCGCCAGCACGGACAAGAGAAAGAAGAAGGAAGGAGGAGGAGCGTGAAAATACTCAAGGTCGGGGGGATGGGGCAGATGTTCTGTAAGTGCTTATGGGGGGTCGTCGAGCAACGCTCGGGGGCGTTTGTGTCGTCTAGGTGGTGGGCCGACATCTGTGCTTAGTCGACGGATGTGAGGATGGGTCGAGACATAGGTTCGGGAGAACAGTTTGAGGGCTAGGGACCGAACGAATTCGGTAAGTGAAGGAACCTTCAACCCTCGCCTGATGGCATCATTTCTGACAAACCAGGGAGAGTTGGAGATGTAGCGGAGGGTTCGGGATTGGAAAGCTTCCAAACGGGCGACAACGGATGGGCTGAGTAGTACCCAAAAGGCGGGGGCTGCGTAAGTCAGGATTGCCCTAAGAAAGAGCAAGTAGATGGTGAGTTTAGTGCGCACAGGCACTGAACCCCGATGAGAGAGAAAGGGAAATAGTTTGGCTCTGACGCCTCTGGCGCGCTGGAGACTCAGAGAGACATGAGGTGCAAAGCTTAGGCGTCGGTCAAGAGTGACGCCCAAGTACTTTACAGTCCGTTTCCACTCGATTGGGCTCCCTTCAAGGGAGAGGGACTGGCAGCGGGAAGTTAATTTACGAGAAAAGGCGATCGCCTCGGATTTCTCCGCATTGACCGCCATCCTCTACTTCCTTAGCCAGTCCGGAAGTACGGCGAGCTGACGTTGCACCAGGCCAGCTGCGAAATCAAGACTCGCTGAGCTGGCGTGGTACATAGCGTCATCCGCATAGAGCGAGAGAGTGACTCCAGGCTGAACAGGCAGGTCGTTCGTGTACACGAGGTACAGAACGGGGCCAAGGACAGATCCCTGAGGTACGCCTGCGGCGACTGGTCGGACGGATGAGTACGACCCTTCGACGCATACCCTAAAGATACGATCGCACAAGTACGATCGGAGAAAATGAACGAATGAGGCAGGGAGGGGGGAGTGGGCCAGTTTGTAGAGAAGGCCTTCGTGCCAGACTCGATCGAAGGCCTTACTCACGTCGAGCAATACAGCGACGGAGGACAGATGCTTGTTGTAGGCGTCCGTCAAATGGGTAACAACCCGGACGAGTTGAAGGGTCGTCGAGTGCTCCCTGCGAAAGCCGAACTGCTCCTGCCGAATGAAACCATCCAGCAGAGGCGCGTACCGACCGTGCAGGAGGCGCTCGAGTACCTTCGATATGACTGGCAACAGTGAGATGGGTCGATGGTTTGAGGGGTCAATACGCAGCTTGCGAGGCTTGGGGATCATGATGATTTTCGCACGCTTCCACAGGCTGGGGAAGTAATGAAGCCGGAGACATCCATTGAACAGCTCGTGGACCAAGTTGATGAGGCTAGGGGGAGCGTGTTGTAGCGCCGCCGCTCCGATACGATCATCGCCGGGCGCCCTCTTAGGGCGAAGTCGACCAATAGCCGAGACAACATCGGCCCGGTCGAACGGGTCAGGGATGTCAGCTGGAGGGCGGGAAAAATATCCAGATAGGAAGTCTGTGACCTCGGCCGAGTGGACGGGGTCGCAGACGCCTCCGTGGACGGTGAATTGCTCCTCCATGGTTGCGGCAAAGACTTCAGCTTTGCCGGCCGCGGAGTACACAATGCCGTCCGGTGATCTGAGGGGATGGCGGGTCCTTTTTTGATTTCATTGTATACTTTTTATCTACTTATGGGGGGGGGTCTGAAGCGACCTGCGATTGGTGGATTATACCACCGGGACTAGCAAACGGTGTCATCAAGAGAGCGGACACCGAGTCCTCTCCTCAAAAGACGAGAAGAGTACTTCCGGGGGACTTTGCACGCAAGCTTCAGTCCCCGGTCGAGTACGCGCTGGAGCGTTGTTCTATGACCACGAGCCAGGTATCCCCAAACAGGACAGGCATAGGTAATCACGGGCAACACGTACGAGTTTACTATGAGCTTACCTAGCCGGGGGGTCATTGCCGGATTAGATAGCACGGGCCAGAGTCTACTGAGTTGCGCCGAAGCGCGTTGACGGATGTATTGAGTGTGGGTTCGCCAGGTGAGTCGGGAATCCACGTGGAGCCCGAGGTACTTGACGCTGTTGGTCCAGGGCACCTCGACGGGGCCTACTTTAAGCGGCCGAGGCCGCTTGCGTTTGCGCGAGAATATTACCGCGGCGCCCTTGGAAGCGTTAACGGCAACTCTCCAGTTATCGGTCCACCCGACATACGCGTCGAGTTGACGCTGGAGCTTAACTGCCGCATAACTTGCGTTCGGCTCTGAGGAAAAAGCCGCAGTGTCGTCCGCGAACAGCGACAATTTAACTCCAGGAACTCGGAGCGTGTCATTGACAAACAGCGAGAACAGGAGAGGCCCAAGGACACTTCCCTGAGGGACGCCAGCGTTAATACGCCTCTCCGAAGGGAGAGCGTGGTTTATTCTCACTCGGAAGCTACGGGCTCGCAGAAAGCTGCCGATCAAATGAACGTAGCAGTCTGGAAGAAGGACTTCCGTGAGTTTGTACAGGACACCCTCGTGCCACACGCGGTCAAAGGCTTTCTCTACGTCTAGGAAGATCGCAGTCGTCTGTTTGCCCTGGCAGCCAGCCTCGGTAATGCATTCCACGAGTCTCATCAGCTGATGAGTCGAGGAGTGCAGCTCACGAAAGCCGAACTGTTCGGGGATCACCACGTCTAGTCTTTCTAGATGGTCGCGGATCCTACGCTGGATCAGTCGCTGGAAAACCTTGGACGTCGCGGACAAGCGGCTGATGGGTCTAAGGTTTTCCACGCGAGAAGAATTCTTTCCCGGCTTGGGTATCACTATTACTCTGGAGGGCGAAGATGCAAGAACGCCGGTTTTATTCTTCGGCCTTTTGTCTTCCGGCTGACTCCGCGCCGATATCGTTCGAGAGAGGAGACGAGATGAAGTACTTCCGATGGCGTGGAAATAAAAATTTTCTCCCGGCGCTGGTTTTATGCACTAACCGGAACCGCCGATAGGCTCGCTCCGAGCACGTTAGTTGGTTTCGTCTCGGCTGCTGAGCCCTGATTGGCTCGCCTCGTATCCGCTGGTACCGGAGAGCAGATGTTCGCATACCGCTGCCGTCACAAGGTACAAGAAACATCGGCCTAAGGGTGACATTAGGAACATTAAATCGATCTTTGCCTTACATGTCATCAATCATAACCATAATTATTCCAGTTTTCAAAACAGTTTCAAATCACTGTATTTCTCCATAAAGAGAAAACTCGTGGACGCACTGGAACAGTTTGAAATTTGTTGAGCCCTCAAAGCTCAAGGTGTTCATCTTCTGAATAAAAAACTTTCTTTCAAATCCAACGAGCTATGTGATACAGCTATACGCGTCCTAGAACAATGTGATAAGTGCGGCCACAATAACCTGTAGTATCGTTATGTTAGAGATGCGCATCGTGAGATAACGTGTGTTGGGATTCGCTTAAATAACGGGATGTGTGTGAATTTTATTAATTGACGTAATCCATGTGAGTGAACGTATTTTACCACTTGATGACGGGGCTATAATTTTAACATGATAATGTTTTTAGGCTGGGAGTCATTCCACAAAAATGTAACGTCATCGTAATATGTAACGCTTCCACACTTTCGATTCCCCACAGTCTATAAATCTTCGGTCTCTGTCGTTTAACATGATAATGTTTGTTATGTAGTAAATATATTTGTTATATAGTAAATATTTGTTATATGGACATTATACGTTTCAAAAGTCTAAAAACATTATCATGCTTCGGTGTTTTGGTTTCCCCGAAATTTTTTTGTTTTTTTTTTTTAACGCGTTGTGTGTAAAATATAAAAATGAAGTTGCAAGGAAGGGAACCTGGATACACAAGGTAATTTTAACAATTTAATAAATTAACTGCTTGTACGTCGCGTGTATAAACTTTTTGTCAGTACTCTTCTCTGTATTTTTTCGACTACGTGTACATACGGTATCCGAATGTTTACAAAATATCTTGTCTATTCTCTTCCAGTTAAGTAGGATCAGCTGTTTTCCACAGGCTTTTTCTTCGACGATGTAGGCGCGACATCTCTTTACCTATTCTTTTCTATCTCACCCTTCACTTACTTGGTTATAATTGTATCTTGATTTCTTTAACATGTCTGTCGTCAGAATATTCGACTGACCAAAACGTCAATCTTATTTATTGTCCATTATTCGTGACGTTTTTACATAAATATAAATTTGCCAGTGCCTTGACGTGCATTACAAAGTAATATGGTAATCTAATACGTCAGAATCTTGACAATTGTTTAGGGGAAAATTAGCCTTTTCATCTCGAGCATATAAAATCTAACTCCAACCTATGTGAGATGTCATTAACTAGAAAAAGACTAAATCTTACATACGCCACATTCTTGCAGAAACGTTACTAGTTGCTGGAGATCTTTCTCATAATATGTAGTATGCTTCATTGTTTAGAACAACTTATTAAGTTTCCCTCAACAACAACTTTTGGGTATTTCACATTTTTTATTGCTGTTTTACAGCTTTTACGATCTTGATGTATAATACGTTCGGCTAGGTTAGAGACCTACTCTGGCACTTTAACTCATATTCGATAACTAAAATATTTTCTTTTATAACAACAGCTACTACTACCACTACTACTACTACTACTACCACTACTACTACTACTACTACTACTACTACTACTACTACTACTACTACTACTACTACTACTACTATTATTATTATCATTATAGGAGCTTTTCGTGAACACACAGAGGCGGGATTCTGAAATATTGGTTACAGGGTGGAGGGACGCCTGAAGAATTAGAGTTTTTAGTCTCTGAGAGTCGGACACAAGAGGGTGAGAAGCCAGTAATCAGCCACCCGATAATGCTTATTGTATTTTGCTTCTCGATAAAAATTTTGATAATTCGTTTTCGTATCGGCCATCTAAGGACCACATGACAATTTCAGTTCTTTACTCTTGGTTCTTTCTTTTTTTTCAATATTCTTTCATCTTCTCAGTGTGTCTCTTCTTCCTGTTTTCAGTCCACTTTGAACCTGCCTTTTTCTCTCTCCTACCCTGGACTCCCTCCATTTTCAACACTTTTGCCCAAAAAACGTCTCCTTCAATTGCTTCTTTGCATGTATATTATTTTTTTCTAAATCATTATGGACTTCTTTTAACCAACCTGATGTTGACTTCTTCCCCCACAGATATTTGAAGATTTGCTTTGTCAACCTATTGTCGTCCATTCTATATAAATGTCCAAAAAATAATAGTCTTCTTTTTCTCATTATTTCTGTTATAGTTTTTATACTTTGATATATTTCAACATTACTTCTTAATTTCCAACCTTCTGAAGTTTTTCGTGGGCCTAATATTTTCCTAATAATTAATCTTTCCAATGTTTCTAGTTTGTGTAAATTATAATTCAATGCTAGATATTTACTTGCATATAGGCATTCTGGCCTCACTACTGCACTGTGTTGCCTTATTTTCGCATTTTTAGATATCCACTTTGTATTGTAAATGTCTTTAGTTATACCATATGATAATTTTTATTAATTGTTCTTTCTCTTTTTTCAGTTACGTAGTTGCCATTGTTTAGAAATCCAACCAATTGCATGTACAAAATGTAGAAACAATGTTGTGATATCAGTATCGAACCAAAGGTGTCCACTTCGGTATGTGGACTTATATAAGACATGGAGAATAAAATTCGTCTTCAACTATGTTATTTGGTCAAGGCTTAGCAATTTCCGAACAATATTTACAATGCTCAGTAAAGCCGTTTTCTGAAAATGGTTGGTTGGTTCGCAAACTCAGTTCAAGCAGTTGCAATTTCTTCTTAACATCTTGACAATCTGTTGTTATAAGTCTACTCAAAGTTTCTACTTACACATCTTTGAACTCAACGGTTGGTAATTCTTCTTCTATTCCTCACACATCAATTAAAGCTGTAGACCAACTCTGCCACATTAACTCATATTCGATAACTAAAATAATTTCTTTTATAACAACAACAGCTGCTGGTACTACTACTATTACTACTACTACTACTACTACTACTACTACTACTACTACTACTACTATTACTACTTCTACTACTACTACTACTACTACTACTACTACTACTACTACTACTACTACTACTACTACTGCTACTACTACTACTACTACTACTATTACTGTAACGGCCACTTAGGCCGTTACGTAAAATTTAAAACTA
This sequence comes from Magicicada septendecula, assembly GCA_034769895.1. Classification (NCBI taxonomy): domain Eukaryota; kingdom Metazoa; phylum Arthropoda; class Insecta; order Hemiptera; family Cicadidae; genus Magicicada; species Magicicada septendecula. Next base: position 25,084,906 of record CM068373.1, on the reverse strand, counting down.
GACCGCTTGGCCTAGACGGAGCGAAAAATGTGCTGGAGCCCAGAGTGACAGAACTTGCAATAAAACACTCGTGTAACCATTAACAACTCTTATTAATGTTTTTCTTTTTTATAACATGTTAATTTAATCCTTCAGAAAATAGTTCTAATGTGGTTCATTTTTTAAACATAATTTAAATTTACAAGATTGGTTAAAATATTAATTTTTTTTAAACACTTGTGCTTCTGATCTTGTTCTTGAGTAGAACATGTCTTTACATTTACATATAACATCTATTAATCCTGATTTTAACAAAGGGGGTGGAGTTGTTGTTGAGTGTTTAGTAACTGGGAAGCTCCCACCTGTACTTAGAAGAACTGGAATGATATCAGGTAGAGCCGTGGCGATGAGTATTGGCGATGGTTCCCGGAAAGGTCCCGAAGCTCGAGCTCATCTCATTCTGGGCAGCTGTCCCTTGGTGGGTTGCAGAAGAAGTGATTCAGGGCCTCAAGGCGTTGGGGAGCATCCGGGTGCAGTGTTCTGCAGATGGTGACTGTTGTTGATGTCGCCATCTCCGCATTCCCCTCTCTCCCGGCTGTACGGGGATCCTGAGACGATTTAGACTTTTACGAAGTCATATAGAGTTGAACACGTGCTTCGCCCTGCCGTCAGACCACCCAGCACCCTGTCAGAAGTTTGGAGACGAAATGAGAGAGGACAATGTATACTGCGATCCCACCTGATGTAGAAATTTAACTTCTTTCGGACTGTCGTACTTAACCTTCGGTACCAACGCCTCAGCTGTTACAGTTGGCTGGCTAACTCGATCGCGCCGATGAGGGGCAGACACAGTCTTACTAATTGCTTAGCTTTCTAGTCCAGCGGCCACGCGCTTTGGCGGCGCCAACCGTCCAAATCTCGCCGGGAAATTTCAAACACCGGCACATAACTAATACCAAAATCATCACTTGGATTCGCACTTGTAAAATTGCAGGTTGTAACTGAACTTGGCCGCTTCGAAATCCAGTATTTATGCCTCGGCCGCCTTGGATTGGAGAGAGACAGTGGGCCTCGATTCGGTAGAGTAGTCTATTAATATCTGGAAAGGGCATTTCGAGCAATTCAGAGCGTTACATAATTCTGGCGTACAAGACACCACGTACGGTAGTAGTTCAGCGATGCGGTAATACCTATTACTTCAGCGTAGCAATATAGATTTATGCACAATTTAGAAACACCACGTAAGCAAATAACTGTCTTGAAGATTGTAGCATTTACAGTAACCTAACAAGACTCCAAGTTATTAGCGAACGTACACGAAACGTGAATTTAAACTTCCTATAAATGTACAGTAACTGCAACTAAAACATTACTGACCATGAGCCATGCTAGCAACCATCGACACTGTATACTAAACATTCCTGTTGAGGCAGACTAAAATCATTAACAACAAATTACATAATATTTCTGATATTTATAAAAGATTTCCTTGTGAAAATACATTTTTAGGAAAGCATTATGCAATAAATATTCATTCATTTGTGAAAGAATTTGTTTTCCGTTTTGTATTTTAAAATATTTAGTTTAATAACCTGACTTATTTTAGTTCTAAATATAGCCTAGTTTTGACCATTATTCACGTACTTCCTGCTAAAAATTTTCTATTATACATCGCCTCAATTCATGATATCAATATTTTACCGTTTTATCAATTTCTGGATGCAAAAAATTGATACGTTTGGCTTTTCTGTATCTTATGAGTCTAAACTAAACTTGGTCATTTATACTCTTTTGTCTAAGGCCCACAAATTATTATCTAGATAAACACATGCATGTATTTTATGTGTATTAAAACAACGCAAATTTGATGCGAATTGTGCACGTATTAATTGGTAAATTTGTATCAACCATATGATGTAAAACTTTAATAGAATGTAAACTGAAATTTTACATAGAAATTTGAAATGGGAAATTTTAGTAGAATGTTCTCTAATGTGAATGTAAACGCGAGCAGGAATATATATGACCTGGTGGGAGATCACGTTCTATAAGGTGCTATGGTTTTTAACCAATCAGAAGCTTCAATTTTTATTTAGTTTTGTCTTTTGCGGAAGACGTTTCGCGCACTTCTACCTAACCGCTCGGCCTTAACAGACGTTGTCTCTGTGCGAGTTTGTCGTATCAGTATACGTTCTTCATAAGGGTTACAAGAGTCCGCATAAGTCAAGAATTTCCGCATAGGAATCACTGTATTTGCCGAAAAACGTCTGGGTGAACGCGAGGACACGTCAAGATACCGGGAGGTGTACGTAAAACACACCGAAATTGAATTAATAATAGTTAAACCCATTATCGAATCCTGAGATAAACTATATCGGTGATAAACGGCGTGTGTGCGTGAGTCGCGAGATTTCTACGTGTCATCATTGCAGCTGATCCAGGAGGCGACGTGTGCAGCAGCGGAGCAGTTCAACGGTTCGTCAACGGAATTCGTTGAACAAGTAAAATAGACTATAAGACAGAGAAACATTCAAACCATTTTACAGACACTATTTAAATTTAAGATTTATAATGTATGTTCAAATCACAGACTATATTTAAATTTGTTTTGAAATAAATACCTAACTCCAGATAAAATATTCTGATACTATTTTGTTCTAATTTACTATGCATTCTCTCTCTCTCTCTCTCTCTCTCTCTCCCTCTCTCTCTCTATATATATTTGCATATTTGCCCAGGGTGTTATGTTTGTAAATATTTAGCATAGAAAATAAATGGAGAACAGTTTTTAACAATATTATGGAGGCTAAGAATTGTCAGAAAGCGTACACCTGCCCCGCGAGTGAATACAGGGCTTGTGTTTTTGTGTGAGTGAAGCCAGCTCGGACATGCAAAGATGGGGTAATGCGTACGAATTAGTGGTTTGCTTGTAATCAGGTTTTAACCGGATAAAAATAAACTAATTAATACGTTTTAAACATGTGAACAAAGACTTACCTTAATTATAAAGGCACCATTATATTAAGGAATGTTTAACGAATATGGAGATGAAAAATTATTGCAGAAATGTGAAATAATAAAGACGCTAAGTAATGTTAATTACTAGTGTAATTAAATAGTAACTAATAAGTGTGTTATATGTGAGTGACCAGAAAAAATTACGCAAACGATGATATCGCTCGTGCTACGAGTGTGTTTACGAAATCGCAAAAATGAACCAAAAAGTGATTTGTAATTAAAAGGACGCTTTGCACGAAGTGACAATATCTAACAGGTCGAAAACAGTCCTGGACTTGTCAGATCGCCGTCCAGTATAAATACCACCGCCAATCTTGGCGATCTAAGACTCAAGATATCTTCACACAACGTCACGCTGCTGGTCTGCCGACCAATCGAACATCTTTACCACACACACCAAGATTTATGAAGGAACTCTGCACTATCACAAACAACTAACCGTAGAAACATTGAACACAGCATCAGCATAATCATCATCATCATCATCATCATCAAATTCTGAAGATTCAGGAGCACACACACACACACACACACACACACACACACACACACACACACACACACACACACACACACACGCAATGGTAACGTCGGCAGTACGCAGGTGATGAATATAAAATTATATTTTTTGTTTGTGATTAGAATTCTTAACAAGAAACGTATATATGAACAGTGAAGACTTAAAGTTTTAAATATAATCACTGTACATAAATTTACATGGCAGTAAAAGAAAATAATTTAATTTAACAAGAAAATTTAAAAATACTAATCTTCTGTTAGATGTTAAAATTTGGGTGTGTCAGTAGAAATAAATAATAGGTTGGAAATAAATATTATTTTTTTATTTTGTTTAAACCAACAATTAGTTTTATTCTTGAGATTTAATATTATTTTTGTTTGTAAATGAGTTGCTATTATTTTTTTTTAAATTTGAGTCAAAATCAGACACACTGAAATAAAAAGTGTTTAAATAATTTGTTTGACATGTCTGTTTAGCTAGTAAGATTATATGGTTGTTTATTTTTATATGTCATGATCCGCATAGAATGTTATATTGTATTTTTGTAAACTTATAAAAGTAGAATGTCCTCTAATGTGAATGTAAACGCGAGCAGGAATATGTCACCTGGTGGGAGATCACGTGCTATGGTTTTTAACCAATCAGAAGCTTCAATTTTCATTTACTTTTGTCTTTTGTGGAAAACGTTTCGCGCACTTCTACCTAACCGCTCGGCCTTAACAGACGTTGTCTCTGCGCGAGTTTGTCGTATCAGTATACGTTCTTCATAAGGGTTACAAGAGTCCGCATAAGTCAGAATTTCCACATAGGAATCACTGTATTGGCCGAAAAACGTCTGGGTGAACGCGAGGACACGTCAAGATACCGGGAGGTGTACGTAAAACACACAGAAATTGAATTAATAATAGTTAAACCCATTATCGAATCCTGAGATAAATGAGATAAACTATATCGGTGATAAACGGCGTGTGTGCGTGAGTCGCGAGATTTCTACGTGCCATCATTGCAGCTGATCCAGGAGGCGAAGTGTGCAGGAGCGGAGCAGTTCAACGGTCCGTCAACGGAATTCGTCGAACAAGTAAAATAGACTATAAGACAGAGAAATATTCAAGCCATTTTACAGACACTATTTAAATTAAGAATTATAATTTATGTTCAAATCACAGACCATATTAAATTTGTTTTTAAATAAATACATAACTCCACATAAAATACTGTGATATTATTTTGTTCTAATTTACTATGCATTCTCTCTCTCTCTCTCTCTCTCTCTCTCTCTCTCTCTCTCTCTCTCTCTCTCTCTCTCTCTCTCTATATATATATATATATATATATATATATATATATATATATATGCATATTTGCCCAGGGTGTTATGTTTGTAAATATTTAGCATAGAAAATAAATGATGAACAGTTTTTAACAATATTATGCAGGCTAAGAATTGTCAGAAAGCGTACACCTGCCCCGCGAGTGAATACAGGGCTTGTGTGTTTGTGTGAGTGAAGCCAGCTCGGACATGCAAAGATGGGGTAATGCGTACGAATTAGTGGTTTGCCTGTAATCAGGTTTTAACCGGATAAAAATAAAAAAATTAATAATTTTAAACCTGTGAACAAAGACTTACCCTAATTATTTTCGTAGTCCTTCAGTCTTCGACTGGTTTGTACCCTCCCCGCATTTACCCGTGGTGCGTGTGGTACTGATTCTCTCACAGGTATATGGGACCTACAGTTTAACGCCGGATCCGAACGGCATAGTTGGGGAAGGCTTATACTAAGCAGGATACCTCTCGCTGGTTTGACCCTAATTATAAAGACACCATTATATTAAGGAATTTTTAGCGAATATGGTGATGAAAAATTATTGCAGAAACGTGCAATAATAAAGACGCTAAGTAATGTAACGTTAATTACTAGTGTAATTAAATAGTAACTAATAAGTGTGTTATATGTGAGTGACCAGAAAAAATTACGCAAACGATGATATCGCTCGTGCTACGAGTGTGTTTACGAAATCGCAAAAATGAACCAAAAAGTGATTTGTAATTAAAAGGACGCTTTGCACGAAGTGACAATATCTAACAGGTCGAAAACAGTCCTGGACTTGTCAGATCGCCGTCCAGTATAAATACCACCGCCAATCTTGGCGATCTAAGACTCAAGATATCTTCACACAACGTCACGCTGCTTGTCTGCCGACCAATCGAACATCTTTACCACACACACCAAGATTTATGAAGGAACTCTGCACTATCACAAACAACTAACCGTAGAAACAGTGAACACAGCATCAGCATAATCATCATCATCATCATCATCATCAAATTCTGAAGATTCAGGAGCACACACACACACACACACACACACACACACACACACACACACACACACACACGCAATGGTAACGTCGGCAGTACGCAGGTGATGAATATAAAATTATATTTTTTGTTTGTGATTAGAATTCTTAACAAGAAACTTATATATGAACAGTGAAGACTTAAAGTTTTAAATATAATCACTGTACATAAATTTACATGGCAGTAAAAGAAAATAATTTAATTTAACAAGAAAATTTAAAAATACTAATCTTCTGTTAGATGTTAAAATTTGAGTGTGTCAGTAGAAATAAATAATATGTTGGAAATAAATATTATTTTTTTATTTTGTTTAAACCAACAATTAGTTTTATTCTTGAGATTTAATATTATTTTTGTTTGTAAATGAGTTGCTATTATTTTTTTTTAAATTTCAGTCAAAATCAGACACACTGAAATAAAAAGTGTTTAGATAATTTGTTTGACATGTCTGTTTAGCTAGTAAGATTATATGGTTGTTTATTTTTATATGTCATGAACCGCATAGAATGTTATATTGTATTTTTGTAAACTTATAAAAGAGAATATTTTTTTATTTTTATAATTCGAAATTTTAATATTTGCATATTTTTATTAATATTAATAAATCATAGAACGATTATTTTGAATCGGTTTTAATTAATTATTTCATGTCATCAACATCTCACTCCTCTCTGAAAATTATTAAATTATTGTGCAACTACATATACTTGACGCAACGAGAATAAAAATATTCCTGCGACCTGGCCAGTGTGATACACTTCATAGTTGCGTTGAGTACATGGTATTGTATTTGTGTAATTTTTTATAATACTTGTAACGTTGCTATATAAATATATATATATATATATATATATATATATTACAATATATATATATATATATTACAACAGTACATCTTTGTGTATATAGGTTGCAAATACAAATTTATTTGGGTTTGAGGAGCCCCACGTTCTTGGGACGTAAAATTTTTATAACACTACACATTGATATTTATTTAATGTAATTTAAATATGTGTGTTATATAACATAACAAATTCAATTTAATTTATGGAATTGATTTCATGGGTGTAATCGTAATAAGAAGACGATACGTTATATAAGTTTAAAATTGTTCCATGCTTTATTTATTTAAACAATATCTTTCATATCGCATATTAAACATTGACTCATTATTGTATCGTTTGTACGAAGTTTTCGTACATAACTTATTGCTAACAAATTACATACACAAGTTACACACAAATCTTATTATCTAATTGTAATTACTTTAAAATATTTATTTTGCTCTCGGGTTACTCATTGTCTGCTCATCTTTTTGCAATTGCTGATTCATTAGCTTCAAAACTGAATATATTTCTATTCAAATTTCTTTTATATTACTTTCTCTTAACTTTCTACTGCATATGCATTCTCCTTTATCATCAAAGGCTTTACTAATTACGTTAATTCAAAATTTAAATCTTCTCTTATCATTTACGTTACTAACTACTAAATTTGATACAAGAAATATTATTCTACTTTTTATTCTGCTTTTAAATTTATATATAATTTTTTAATTTTAATATTGGTTGAATGTCTTCCATTCCAACTCTAATTAGTGTCTTTCAAATGTCTACAATTACAATGGTTTTTTTATCACCTCATTTGACGTGGTTATTCATTTGTGCGTCCTCCTTCTGGTCCTTTGGTCGTGTCCTCCGTGTCCTTCTGGTCCTCTGGTCGTGTTCCACCTCATGTGCCGATTAATAGTCGTCTCGTCTCACGTCATATGCTGCCGGTGTGTCCATAGACCTCATCGTATGGTCTGCTGCTCTGGTTGGACACCTAGTTTGTCCTGTGACTCTGACTATAGATGTGAATTGGCGTCGTCAACTGACATAGCCTCCTGCGGCAACGGTTGAATCGAGAAGAAGAAAGTTTATTAGCGCGACCTGGTATTTATAGTCAGGTCGTGCAAAAATTTCTGTCTGAACAATATTTGACCTGTCAGATTCTGTCGAGCGATACTTACCCCACTCTGGTTCAAGTCACAGTTTTCGCTAATCTTCGCGAATTACGAAGTTTGTTTCACATCACTCAATGCTCAATCGATCATTAATTTACATGTGATTACTATACGTAAATTGCACTTCTTTATGGTACTCACAAAAAGAGTTATTCATTTTTACGTATGGTAATTGCACTTTTCGTCACATCTGTACGGTTTTTTAACACTTTATTCACCTATAATTTCTATACGCTTTCGTGTCATTTGTTTTATCCTATCGTACATAGTTTTCTTATAATTAAAATAAACATATAAATATTCTACTTGAAAAGGTTTGGTTACATTTCAGGAACGGACAGGCTTCACACACACCAACAAAATACGCGCGTACACAACGCTCACGACAGGTTTGTCGAAAATGCATGTCCATGCATGAATTCTGCGCTCCCTATTTTTACTACGATCTAGCTTATGCAATCTGAATCATGTTTATTAATTCATATTTATTTATTTTTATTATTTATTTCATTTATTATGGCAATGCACAGTACCGTAAATGTTTGTACTGTTGCTATATATATATATATATATATTACTTTAATATTTATAACTAAATTTACCTCAAGATATACTTTTTTCCTATTAGGAACATGTTTCGAGAGTTCCTGTACTCTCATCTTCAGCCTTCGCCATCTTGTTTCTGGTGAAGTATTTGTGTGTTGGCTTCTGGATATTATTAAGGTAGTTTGTTGGTCTTTGGTCTTTTAAAGTTGCATTATTGTGTGTGGTTGTGGTATCTGTTTTTGTATTTTGTGTATTTTCGATGTTGAGTGCTTTGAATATTGTGTCATGTTTTGTAGTGATTTGTTATTTGTTCTGGTATTAGTTTGTTTTGTGTTTTATGTTTGTAAATCTGTAAATTTTCCCAAATGTTCATTATGGTGCCTTTGTGTGGTATACAAAACTAATAAAAATAAATTACAAAATCTAAATAGCTCACACAACAAAGATAATACAACAACCAACGGTATATACAAAATTGAATGCCAAGATTGCAATAAATGTTATATAGGACAAACAAAAAAACAGCTGAAAAAACGTTATTTTGAACACCTAAATGCATACAAAAAACCAAATATATATAAATCCAATTTAGACACACATGCAATAAACACAGGGCATGAATTCCCAGACATAACCAATGTAACACTAATAAAACACATGTGAGTGCGCACTCCATTCGCGTACGTCGCTGTGTTTGTATAATATATACATAGATGTACTTTAGTGTCTCCTTTTAATGTTTTTACGAAGTCATAACTGACGGATTTTTTACTCTGATGATGGATTAAATTTAATCCGAAACGCGTAAGAAGACAGAAACCAAGCGGTCACAGTGACGGATTAAGGTAAAATAATTTAATTATAATAATTGTGACTCGGATACCAGTACAATGCCTTTAAAATTACAACATACGGTTGGACGGGTGGGGGGTATAACGTCGGGACGACATTATAATATCGGGAACCTGGTTAATTGGCTCAGGTCAATTAAACAGGCTGCCATAATATTCACAAACTCACAACTATCAGAAATATAAACAAACACTAAATAGGATCCCGTGAATTGAGAAATGTTTGACTGGGGTTTGTAGATTTATTCGCTCACCTTTTTGGACCATGACATCTCTTTATTATATGCCATTCGCTTTCGCGTGGCACCTAAGGGATTAGGAGACCCTTACACACACACGCACACAAATGCAGCTCCTCGCGTCCGCTCCGGCCGGCAGGTAGATGACTCATAACTGGGGCCCTAATTGAGTAATTGCTACTTCTTTAAAATATAAAATTTAACTACTGACATCAGTTTATTTGTAAACTTCGTGCAATTCCAAGAAAAATGACGCCAAACACGGTATGATTATGATAATATATGATGTTCAACATGCATAGTAGTATTTTATATTTAATATACCGGGTACCATTAATTTTTTTTTTTGTTACATTTCGACATCAAAGTGTGTTATATATTGTTGATTTATTTTTACATTTATTTTTAGTGTGTTTATACACAGCATGTATCAATTAAAATGCAAACTTGTAAGTGCAGAATTAAAATAAGCTTACTTTTTAACCTCACAGTTTCTTCATGTAAGTGCGGGTAACTGGTTGAATTATTTTTTATCTTAATTATTATTAATTCTACCAACTACCTCGAAGCTACAATGAACCGCTGTTCAGCGACATTTTGAAGTCTGTCCGGAGTTTAGTTTTCACTAAGCGTCGTTATGAAAGATATTAGCCGAAACAACCCTATGACTCACTTCCTGTGTATAGGGCATCCGCTTTCGCCGACAATGAATATGACTCACTTCCTGTGTAGTAAGTAAGCGCCACTGTCGGGGGTGTCGAAAGCATGATTATTGTCGGTGGCTTTCCTTAGTAATGTGGTCGGTGTTGTGCTGTGCGTGGAGGTTTAAGTGTTACAGTTATGTCCTCTAAGTCTAAGCAAGTGTTACATTCGCAAGCAAGAACGATAGTTGCTTCGGTGATACAGTATTTTTATATGGAAAAAAATAATATGGGGCCTCTATTGGATATAAGAAAAGTTTTGGAAAGAGTTTCATCAGCGTGTAATGTTCCCAAACGAACCGTCGCCCGGATAAATGCTCAATTGAAATCAGCGCTACTGGAGGAAACTGAGACCGTGGAAGATGATGCGAGCGACAGAGAAGACAACGTAGTTAATGAAGTTTCAGCCTGTAAGAAGATAAAAATAACAACGCTTAGGAAAACACCAGGAGGGCCACAACGAAATAGAAAAGTGACGGGCCTCGACGAGTTTGCGAAATCGGCCATAAGGCGGCACATCCTGCAGCACTACGAGCGGCGAGAGATACCATACCTCGAGAAAATTGTGAGTTCGTTGAAGAATGCGAGTCTGTTCGACGGCGGGAAGACGGCATTGCATCGTATTGTACGAGATTTGGGGTTCGTTTACAAGAAGTATCATAACCGAAGGGTTTTGATGGAAAAGCCTACAATCGCTTTATTAAGATGCCAGTTTTTACGTAAAGTCCGAAATGTAAATATTGAAAATGTTGTGTTCCTAGATGAAACATGGTTAAATGAAAATGTACATAATGACAAAGGATGGACCGACGATACAGTTAAGGGGACATTGAATGCTCCCTTAGGCAAGGGGAAAAGATTGATAATTTACCATGCTGGAAGCCAGAAAGGATGGATCGAAGCTCCCCCACTCGTGTTTGAGTCAAAGAAGACGGGAGATTATCACGAAGAAATGGACCATACAGTTTTTGAAAACTGGTTTTTTAATACACTAATCCCCGCAAAACCCCCTGCGAGTACGGTAATCATGGACAACGCTCCGTACCATTCCAGAAAAATAGACAAAGCACCAACTTCAAGCTCAACAAAAGCCGCAATGATCCATTGGCTGAAAGAGAAGAAAATTCCATTTCCTCCTGACTTCCGGAAGCCAGAAATCTACGAATTGGTAAAATTACACAAGCCTCCAATTCCAAAATATGCCATTGACACTAAAGCCACCGAATTAGGGTTCAAAGTTATCAGGCTTCCACCTTACCATTGCCATTATAATGCTATAGAAATGGTCTGGTCTTACTTGAAGGCGTACGTGAAGGAAAGAAATAAAACTTTCAAGCTGAAGGATGTGAAGGAACTTTTTATGGAGGCGGTCGCCCAAGTCACACCGGAATTGTGGTCAAGGTATGTTCAACATGTCAAGAAAGCCATGGACGCAGACTGGGAGAGTGAAGGATTGCACGACCAAAGTGTTCAGGAGTTAATAATCAATTTGTGCCCAGGCGATGATGATAGCAGTGAATGTGATTCCGACGATGACTCAGACGACGACATCGGGTGCTACCCACTGATGTAAGATTTTCCAGGTACGATTTGAGGACTTATTAATATATTTAAAGTTATGTGTTCACAGGATAGGGCTACTGTTATATAACATATAATTAAGAAAATAATCTACCCTGAAATAAATTTTATTTTTAACTCATGACTGACCGATTTCGGCACTAAGGCCATCGTCGGCGTCTTCTTGATTATCGTACTTGCAGGGGGTATTGCGGGGATTAGTGTATTAAACAACCAGTTTTCAAAACAACCTGGTGTTGACTCAAACACGAGTGGTGGAGCTTCGATCCATCCTTTCTGGCCTCCAGCATGGCAAATTATAAATCTTTTCTCCTTGCCTAAGGGAGCATTTCAGAGTACATTGTGTTCTTAATTATATGTAATATAATTATATATTAGAGTTTTTTAATACGGTGGACCAAAACTTTGTTATTAAAATTTTATGGTTTCAACTAATTATTCAATATGGAGAAGTTTACTCTTATGATTTACATGTAGTCCACGTTTCTTATTTTTGTAGGATAGAATTTTGTTTAGTTTTGTAAAAATTTTATTTTTAAGTTTGTAAATAAAAAAATTATTATATTGCATACAGTATTCGTGTGAAGTTATTAAAAAAAGTTTTTATTCAGTATGTATTTTTGTTATAATTGTTTTTTATCTATTACTAAAGGTTTTTTTTTGTTTATCCATAAATATGGGCTATCTGTAAATAAAACCACGAAAAATATTTCGTTTATGACCCACTTTTGTTAAGATGGGGTTTTTAATTTTGTAAAAATTTTACTTATAAGTTTGTACATAAGAAAAACAACATTGTATTGTATATAGTACTTGTTTAAAGTTATTTAAAAGAAGCATTTCTTAAGTATGTATTTTTTGTTTGTTTTTATCTATTAATAAAGGTGTTTTTCGTTTATATATTAATATATTTTCGAAACGATCAAAGTTAAAGAAAATATTGCGTTTATATTCATGTCGTTTTTCGTGTGTTAATGTAAAATTTTAAGAGAAAAATGCCCATCACATCCAGGAGTAAAATATTTTTAGTACTGTATTACAAATAGGCTCTTCCATTTTATAAAAATTAAAAACATAATAATGTGGAATTTAAACTAAAAGGCTAATATATTTCATCTTGTACTTATTTAACATTAATTGTAATGTTATCATTAGTAAGTTTTTATCATTGGTAACCGATTTTATATAATATTAAAATGCCATTCTCAATTTTAAATAAAACTCGTCTTTTTAGTACTGCAATATGTTTTTTTTTTCTAAAATCCAAATATACTCTCTTGACGCTACATGGTTAACAGTAACTATATGTTGAGAGGACTCATTTTTCTCGCAATTTAACGAAGATTACGAAAATCATATTTTAATTTGGATTATCATTCAATTTAAATGTGTCATAATTTGTAACTGTTTCATGAAGCTGTATACCTGCGCATTCGGGCAAGGGTGTGTGGCCCGGGCGCTCGTGAATGCGCGTGCGAGAGCAAGGGTCTGCTAATCCCTTAGGTGCCACGCGAAAGCGAATGGCGTATACATACTGTTTTAGCGTCATAGAAGAAAATTAGTAATGTGTATACTAATGATAAAAATATTTGCGCATTTTGTACAATTGTAATTAGTGTAAGTCATGGGTGAACATAGCTTGTACTGTCCTCGGATCCGTGTGTTCCTGTATTTTATATTAAAAATAATAATCTTTACTTTGTGCCATCTGAAGAACTTTTTTTTGGGCTTATTTAACTTTAGCGTGTTATACTCATTAAACTCATTAAACTTAACACATCTTATTACTTATCATGAAATTACAATTTTATGGTAACTAGGTCAGTCTTTTGTGTTTTACTTTACTCTTATTTAAGTGTCTTTCACATATTAGTTAAAGTTAAGTTCTGAACCACAGAAGTAGAACTTCCGTGTCACCTGTGTGTTATATATCCTCGGCGAATCGGGGCTTCTAACTGTCGTGCAGGGTGACTGGGAGATCTTCTGTCTATAGTTTGTTGGGGAAGTTTGGTGTCATTCTTAAAGATGAGTAGTCTGTCTCTTCTGTAGATTCTTGTGGTCTGTTTCTTTGTGGTAACTTTCACTAGTGTTCGCATTGTTGTACCGCACATATTGCTTATGGTTAACAGTTACATTCTAGAAGTTTGACATCACATTTAGGTGATGTTATTTATTTAGAGATGTCATCGCTGCACACTCAAGTCATTCACAACATTCACATCATCCGGTAATTACGTAAGTTTTACTTAGTCTACATGTTTAATATTTTCTAGCGGTCAACATAAGGTGCTGTACGCTGTATCACCATGGGAGTCTCTGATTCAACTGGACTAACTAACTATAGGGGTAATGGGGCTGTCCGCGCGCGGGTAGTTTCTCAGCGCGAAAAGTAGTTCTTAATTATTATTGATTATTTTCCTTTAATTTGCTTACAAATTAATTACATCACTCTATACTTTTATTATTCTTTTTATGTAACGCGGGGTCGTTATGGATTTATTGAGTTTCTTAAATTTAATTTTATTAACTGATTTATCGGCAAATCGGCATGTTACTACCGGTTTGGGGCATAGAGAAAGGTTTCTTTAGTACCTTATTAAATTATTTTAGTATTATAGTTTTTTATTTAATTTTATTGTGGGACTTAGGCATATTAAATCGTCACAGGGGGTCCTAAATCAATTGACGAGTGGGGTGGAGGGATAAATCGAAGGACTTGCGTGGTGGTGGAGGGTGATGACGACACGAGCAGGTGATCATGACGTCACAATTTACGTCACGAACGGATGCACTCTGGACCTACCTCGACATGACGTCACGTGGTGGTGGAGGGTGATGACGACACGAGCAGGTGATCATGACGTCACAATTTACGTCACGAACTGATGCACTCTGGACCTACCTCGACATGACGTCACGACTGACCACCATCCCCTCGTCAGACCGCTGGCTCGTTAATTCGTGACGGAATTGGAGGGCTCAATCGAAGGACTGGTGGGGTGGGGTGGATGGCGATGACGTCACGAACGGCCGATCGTGACGGTATAATTAAGAAAAACGATCGTATATTTCGCGCTCGTTCCTTTCTGTCTAATTCGTTCGTTTCGGTCGCGCGGTTCTCGTTCGTTTTTCGGTCTCTCGGTCGGGGTTCGGGAGGCTCGGGGATCGGGCTCGGGTTCGGGTTTGGGTTCATATGTCATATACAGAAATACAATGTTTAATCGATGTAAATAGTATAAGTAAGAAAAAATAATCGTAGATAATAAAAAAAAAATAAAATAAAAATGCGTAATGATGAAAAAGAAAACCGCTTATCGCGACCGTCCACTGTACGTAGGATGCACCGCGCTGGACATTAGTATACACTGTCAGAAGTGCATTGTCAAATACAAAATTTACCCTGTTAAACGATAGTAAAAACGTATTACCAACTTCAGACAAATAAAAAATATGTAAAATATAAAAAAAAATAGAAATATTGTTAGATATTATATATAAAAAAATACAAAAAAAATACAAAAGTAATGACTAAAAAGTTAGTTTCGCATAACCATAAATAAAGCAAATGACCGACCGTGTATAATTAAAAAAATGGAGAAATAAAAATAAATGTAGTAAATAATGGTATAGAGGAGAAAAACAGATTAGCAATTTACTCTATTCAAATATTGAAACTGATAAGAAGCGAGAAGCAGGAAACGTTGCGGTAAAAAAAAATATATATATATATATAATGCGAGTGTGTAAGATTGTTGTGGAATGTATAAACTACGTGTGTGTGTGTGTGTGTGTATGTGTGTGTGTGTGTGTGAAGCACAACACAGCGCCCGCCTTGTCTGTTAAATGCTTAGCTACGCTCTGTTTACATAATTGATATCTCAAAATTTTTCCTGAACACTTTCTCGGATTGTGATTTTAAAATTTTACTTGGACTTTTAGAAAACAGTTAAGAAAAAAAAAATTATAGGTGATCGCTTTGGAAAAAAAGTTCCCCGCTGGATGAAATAATGTTTACCCTCATGTATTTAATCACGCAAAGTATTAAAAATATGACCCGGTATAAAGTAATGCAAATAGTCACCTAAGAATAGGATATCTAAATGTATTAGTAAAGCGCCATCAATATTCAGTGCACCTGATCGTACATTAGTTAAACCAGGTCTCGATAAGCCCACTTGTAGTCATAAACATTTTTAGCGAGGTACAGTCTCGTTGATTAGAATCGCTGTGCTGCCTACACTATACCCTGATTAACGAAAGAAAGTGACTGGCGGAGCGGCCGCGCGGCGACCGAGTTTGTAGTAAAAACATTCCACTTTATAACCTCGTGGAAACGTAAAATACAGGGCGAGAAATGTCTAATGAACTGTATTTTAATCATCAATTAAAGACGTTTTTAACAAACTTTTCTAATTTTTAAAATCTCTTTTCAATAAATTTACATTGTGAGTTAAAGAAAAAAATACACGAATTTGAATTAAAAAATTAGGGTTTATCGTTTTTATTACGTAAGAACTCAGAGGTTAAGCATCGGAAAAAAATTTCTTGTAGACAAATGGTAGTCCACCTTCTTTAGTACAATATATCAAAAATTGAGATTCCTACGATTAAAATTAACGACGTTATTAATTTTTTCCGAATGTCCTGTTAACTCAGTTGTTAAAAGTTGTACACGAATGAGATTTGCGTGACGCTCTCTTTAGATAACTAAATGTAGAAGACATATACAACTTACACCTTGTACGTGATAGGAATACTACAATGGATTAATATATAAAGTGAATTTCACAGAGAGCAATGCGTGGCGCTCTGCGGCGGAAGTACAGTCAGAACCTATTGCACCCATTTTATTCGCGCGCTACCGTCATTCCCGTACAGCGTCTCGGCCTCTCCTTTATGTCTACAAATAGCACACGCTTCCAGGAAAACTGAACCGTTATACGCACACTAAGGGTAAGGGAAATTTCCAGCTTTCAGTTTAGTTGATGTGGTGGTTGAGTGATGTCCGGTTGTTGGTTATCTTGATTTTAAGTGTTAGTTTCTTGTGCTTTCATTATAAATTGACGTGTTTTTAAGTTATTTTGTGTGAATATACTTCGGTGGCTGAGCATGGAGCAACGTAACGAGGCTGAACCAAGGAAACATAGGGGAAGACCTAGGACTCGAACTCCAAAGAAAAGACAAACTTCGGGCCGAGGCGTACCTATGAAAGGACAGTCAAGAGAAATTGTGTGCAAAGTGCGGGAATATTTTGATAGAGAAAAGGCGAACAAAGGTCCTTTGATTCCGGTTAATAATGCAATACAGCGAACTGCAGATGCTCTGAAAATACATAAAAATACAGTTCTGCGAGTTTGCAAGGAAAAAGAATTGAAAGAAATACAAGATGACAGTAATAGCCAACTTTCAACTCCGGGCAAACAGAGGAAACGGGAGAAAACTGTGACAAAACTTGACACTTTTCAGGAAGACGCTATACGAAGACATGTATATCAATATTACATAAGAAAAGAATATCCCACTTTGAAAAAACTTTTATCATCGTTGGAAAATGAAGAGCTGTTTAATGGCAGTCTGTCTTCGCTTAGAAACGTGCTAAAAGGTTTAGGATTTACGTGGAGAAAATTTTCGGGCAGAAAAGTGATTATGGAGAGAAGCGATGTCGCTGCCTGGAGGTGTCGTTTTCTTCCCCAAATCAAAGACGAGAATTTCGATAATATAATTTGGCTCGATGAGACCTGGGTCAATGCTGGGCATTGTTTGAAACAAGGATGGACTGATGAGTCACTTCAGGGGACAATGTTAACACCTATAGGGAAAGGTGAACGATTAATAATATGTCATGCAGGTTCTTCAAAAGGGTTTGTTCCAAATTCCCTTCTACTATTTAAATCGAAAAAAACCGGTGACTACCATGAAGATATGGATCACGACAAATTCTTCGGTTGGTGTTCTGAAACTTTGCTAAATAACCTAGAAGAGCCTGCAGTAATAGTCATGGACAATGCTCCCTACCATTCTAAGCAAATTGATAAAGCTCCCACAAGCAAAGATAAAAAAGCTGACATACTTGCATGGCTGGATAGGAAAAATATTCAATCTACAACCGACTTGAAAAAATCATAACTTTTGGAATTAGTGAAATGGCACAAGCCCCAGAACAAAAGGTATTTTGTTGATGAATTGATAGAGAGCAGAGGTCACAAAGTGATAAGGCTACCACCTTACCATTGCCATCTTAACGCCATTGAGCTTATATGGGCTCAGGTTAAGGGGTATGTTGCCGAAAACAACAAAATGTTTACTTTAAAAGAAGTTGAACGACTGACTAAAGACGGATTTAATCGAATTACTGCTGAGAGGTGGGAGCAAGTAGTGGACCACACCAAAAAAGTTATTATCGATGCATGGAATAACGAAGGACTAATGGAAGAAGCTGTGGAGGAAATGATTATATCCGTGGAAGACAGCAGTAGCTCCGAGGATGATAATTGTTCAGAAGATGATAATAGTGATGACGATCCAATGGAGGGTATCAGAGAACTTTCATTTGAAGACTACTAACTCACAGCTATAAGTGTTTTTTATAGAGTGTTTTAATAGTGTATTTTTATGATTTATACACATATTTTATGAGCGGATTCCATAAAAGCTGAAGAACACTACAATACTTGTAAGTACCGTACTGTATTTATTATTTATTTGTCAATGCTAATAACAAGTAATTTACTAATTGTTTTTACATTTCAATTACATTATAACAGTAAAATACTGTTATAATTATGCAATATCTGGTAGACCGAGCTTTGCTCGGTAGTTTTAAACTGTAAACTACATTTCATAGTTAAATAATTAGTTATTGAGAAATTTGAATGGCATTAACAATTTCCCAGTAATTACATTGCACTTCAATTAGTAGTATTAAAGCTGATCACAAAACAAAAACAGTTTATTAACAAGAAAACAATAAATACCGTACCGCAAAAGAGTAATAAACAATCATTCAAGACTGTTATAAAAAGCATGTAGTTCAACTAAACCACAAAAGTCTGGTCAGATGTACGTTTTTGACAGATCTCCAGGTAGAAGATTAGATTAAATAAGTAGACAGATAACTAAGTATATACTTATGAGAGATTGGTGACTCGTAGTAAGTTGGCTATGTGTCAATGTGTGAGCCGTGAGCGTATGCACCACTTTCTTTGGGCTGTTACTGTACCTTGACTCGGTCGCGCGCCGTTGAGCGATGTTAGTTCTAATTTTCCTATATTAACTGATTGCGGTTATATTTCGTAATATTTGAAGGTTACATACCACTTTGTATTGATGAATACAATTTTGTTATGTTTATTGTGAAAAAACACAATGAAAAAAATTATTAATAACGGAGTTAACAGTACATTCGGAAAAAATTAATAACGTCGTTAATATTAATCGTAGGAATCTCAATTTTTGATATATTGTACTAAAGAAGGTGGACTACCATTTGTCTACAAGAAATTTTTTTCCGATGCTTAACCTCTGAGTTCTTACGTAATAAAAACGATAAACCCTAATTTTTTAATTCAAATTCGTGTATTTTTTTCTTTAACTCACAATGTAAATTTATTGAAAAGAGATTTTAAAAATTAGAAAAGTTTGTTAAAAACGTCTTTAATTGATGATTAAAATACAGTTCATTAGACATTTCTCGCCCTGTATTTTACGTTTCCACGAGGTTATAAAGTGGAATGTTTTTACTACAAACTCGGTCGCCGCGCGGCCGCTCCGCCAGTCACTTTCTTTCGTTAATCAGGGTATAGTTAGAAACAGAGGAAAAGTATTCAAATTATATGAATTTATGTGCATTGGCACGTACAAGTGTGATAAATGTGAATTGTGTGTGTGTGTGTGTGTGTGTGTGGTTGAGAGAGAGAAGGGGTGAGAGAGAGAGAGAGAGAGAGAGAGAGAGAGCGAGAGAGAGAGAGTGCCTTCAGTCGCTGTACGGAAGAGAATTCTAAGATTGTGCTTCAATTTATTACGTCGTACTGACACCCGCGCGCGGACGATCTTCAAGTGCTAGGATGTGTGTGCGTGTGTGTGTTTGTGTGTTAGGTGATATACTCAAATACAATGTTTAATAGGTCATATATAGTGTAACGAAACTCCATTCTGGTGTTTAATAATTGGTGTGGCTCTCGAAGTCTTGCTGGTCTGAGACCCTTCTTTTCGTTTCCCAGTTGATCGAGTCCCAAATGTAGCAAGACCTGTCAAATAGTGTTATGCTGTTGAAGAGATATATGTGTAGTATCACCAAAATGTTTTAAAAACAAAAATTGTTGCTTGTTGAAGAAAATAAAAAAATTGTGTTTAAAAAAAAATTATAATTAAAAAAAATTTTCTTTTTATCAATTAATTAATTAAAATCAATTAATTAATGGTGTTTTGTGAAGTTTTAAAAAGTGAATTACTTCTCTATAAAATTTTATTGATGTTCTTGTATTTTCCAATGAACTACAACCACTCATAAGATTGTCTCTAGGACAATCGATATTTGTTTACTTTTTCGTTTTGGAGGTTATCTTCCTTTGTATGTGGTAAAATTCTGGTAATTTATTACTAAAATTATATTAATTGTAATTCGTTATATTAATGAAAGAAATAACTATTTTCAAGTGAAAAGTATAAATGTTTTATTAAATAATTGAAAAATAGACTCTTTTCGATTATAAAATCGACTCTCAGGGTATCGAAACAGTTACAAGGTTTGATATATAAAATTCAATAGGGTTCTTTAAACAGCTAGTTATGGTTAAAGTCAGAGAAATCGGGCCAATATTTAAAAAGTATAACGTTACAAACAGTAATTACTAATACTAGGTACATACATTGAATATAAAGTGAAATAAAATAATTTGTTGTCACCATGCAGCTGACGGAAACAGGAGGCGTTGCTAACGACAATTGCAAATGGCTGCCGTCAAGTCGGTCAAAATGTCCTTCGTATATGCGACGTTCCAAATAAGATATTTTCTTGTAGTATTCACGTCCTGGTGCCCGCAAATCTTCCTTCTGATGTTGTGTAGTGTCTTGAGTGAAGTTTCTGTGTTGTATTTTATATATCTGTGTATGTATAAGTTGGTTCACTTTTCTGTCATTCGGCACTAATTAACGGTTATGTTGTATACTGTTTTCTTGTGTTTAATAGTGTTATTCGGTGTAGTTAGGTGCTGTTCAGTGTTATTTCGTCTTTAATAATTGTTTCTGTCACTATGTTGACGTTCCAGAATCGTTTTACTCGCCACTCGCGATTTTACAAAAACGTGTCGTTCACTGACTCGCCATTACCGTACGATTAGTTAGGTTAATTTTGTTATATTCCGCTCGTCAAGTACTCCGTACAAATTCCAATAATCAACTATTTATTTCCTTCAGTTTCGACTAAAATCTTAGCCAATACAGTATTATTCTTTACATTGTTCAAATATAATTTTGCATCCTGTGCATATTTTCAAATACATTATATAACTGCCTAAACTTTGGTTATTAATCAATCTTATTTGCTAGATGTAATTTAAATTAATCCTTCAGTTCATTCGGCGTATTTTAATATTGAATAATGCCGTTTTATTATGTTTTTTTGTCTAAAATTAGTAATTTTACTTTCATTTTGTATTTAGTAAATTTCCAAAATTAACTTCCTGTCATTATGCAAATTCAGCCATTTTTTCAGTTATATTTATTATTAATAATCTCATATTGTATTAAAATGTTTATATTCCCTTATTTTATTGTAATTACCTGAATTGGCTAAATTCTAAAATATTATTTTGGAATATATGACTCCCCTCTCCAAATTTCTGAGTTTTGTCATTTCCATTTTTATTTATAATTCTGAATATAATTTTATAAAATCTTTCTAAGTGGTATCTGTAATATATGGCTTCATCTCATGTTTATTTTATCTAAATCCCTTTTGTTTAATTGCATTTAAATGAGTAATTTCTCTGTTTTGATGAAGTTTGGTTTTCATTCTTTTGCCTAGATGTTTAAACAAGTTTTTTCTTACAAAATTTTTACACAAACAATAAATACTGTGTTATACCCTCTCTGACTTTTAAATATGGTATTATAAACTAAACATTTTTTCAAATAACACAACAATAATTAATATTGGTTTCAATACAATGAACAGTTAAACAAATAAGAAATATTTTCAAATAAATGGTTGTCTTCAACATTCAGACATTTTTTACAATCAATACTTATTACTAATATAGGATTATTATTCACAAAAGAAGTTTTTTACCAACTAACACCTTAATTACTTATTACTATTAACACAAGTAATAAATGTATTTACAGTTATAATGTTAGTGGTTGCAAACTTAAAGAAATGTCCTTATATCTAATACATTTTTAAAATCCTTACCCTATATTTACAAAACCTTATATCTATATTCTTATTTGCTAACTATTATACTAAGTTGGATTCTGCAGTTTTTTAAACTGTCTTTTAAATATTGTATTAGGGAATTGTACCCTGTCACAGTATAATTAAATCTGTTTTTTCTCATTCTATAAAACAAAATGTCACTTTAAACAGATTTATATCTTGTTATTATTCAAAGTAACATATTCACATAGTACACATTTTAAGTCACTGAAAGTTGCATTTTTCATTGTATTCAATGTTTGTGATTGCCAAGAATGAAACATAAGGTTTATTTTTTATAATACCCAAAACTAGCACTGGTTCACTTTACACTTTTATTTTGTTATTTCTAAATGGTTGTGTAGTCTTATTAACATCAATAAATTGGTTAGTGTGCTACAATGGAGATTTGTTCCTTGGGTACTATATTATTGTTTCATCTTGGTTCACTGGCAACTCTTACTCTACACACTTTTCTCTCTTAATTTTATTGTACATGTTGTTACTGTCCAAGACTATTTCGTTATACTTTTATTTGTATTTTATTATTTATTTTGGGATATGGGGATATGGGTGTCTTTTATAAGAGCATAACATCTTCCTCAGGATGCTGCCTTCTTCTTCTTTCTTCTGTCTTCTTGGACTGGTATCTTCTCCATCTTCTTCTTGATGCCATCGGGTTTCTTGGGATTT
This sequence comes from Magicicada septendecula, assembly GCA_034769895.1. Taxonomy (NCBI): domain Eukaryota; kingdom Metazoa; phylum Arthropoda; class Insecta; order Hemiptera; family Cicadidae; genus Magicicada; species Magicicada septendecula. The sequence goes on along the minus strand of CM068373.1, from coordinate 25,062,000 downwards.
CTTCATCTTCTTCGGGTTTCTTGGGATTTCTTCATCTTCTTCGGAATTTTAGAAATACATCACCTTTATTGGTGGATCTTGCCTTATTCAGGGTTTCTTTTCCATTTATATATCCTCGTTGTGGGTTTAGTCATACTTTATTGTTTCTTTATATCCTCCTTACCTTCCTGGGTTATATTTATTAAAAACCTTGGGTTATTATACTGGTTTTGGACGACTCATCACTAGTAACTTATTTTATTTGAACTTATATTTTTTTTAAATAATAATGATTGCTTTGCACAGTTGCTATGAATTAATTCTTTTTATTAAACTTAATGCTTTCTTCCAGATTTAAATGTTATAATCTTATTATTCTAATGATCAATGCCATTCATTATTATGCATTTATCTGTCACGTTACAATAGAAATACAATGTTTAATCGATGTAAATAGTATAATTAAGAAAAAATAATCGTTGATAGTACAAAAAATTAAAAATAAACAAATAAAAATGTAATAACGAAAAATAAATACAAAAACAGGACATATTAGTACGGCGTCATCAATATTCAGTAATGTAATATTTCAGGAATATTATTACATTCAGTTATATTACATTACATTACATTTAAGTAAATTTCTCGATAGCCCCACTTGTAGCCATAAATATTTTTAGCGAGGTACAGTCTCGTTGATTAGAATCGCTGTGCTGCCTACACTAGTTAGAAACAGAGGAAAAGTATTCAAATTATATAAATTTATGTGCGTTGGCAAGCACAAGTGTGACAACTGTGAATGTGTGTGTGCGTGCGTGTGTGTGCGTCTCTATAATATACGGCAATTCTGAAACCAGCTCTATAAGTAGCCAAAATATCAACTAATATAATTAACATTTAAAGAAGTTATACAGAAGAAGAACGCCAAGAGATATAACTAGAGAATTAGGCTAGGTACGAATTAGATATTTTCACACACATACAGAGAAAGACCAAAGCAATAATATTCTGTGGTCGGAACTTGAAATCACGTTTGCAAATACCTGTAATCAAACGATTTTCAAATAGAGGAAGCATGAAATTAGCCAGTAATTCTCTACCATCTCAAACTTGTTAAGGAGCGTTTAACCGATTTGTTCGATATTGTTTCAAGTGGAAAAAATGAATTATTTGGAACAACCAATCACAATCCTGTATTAAGAGGAGACGCCAACTCAGAATGAGGGATTGGGCGTTAAATAGCAAGACGTGTGTTAAATACGAGCTAAATTGCACAAACAACGCAAAGTATTTGTTAAAATAAACAGTTCGCGAAGTGGTCCGCAGTAGTAGAGGAACTAGTAAGGTTCAATAAATAAGCTCGCTGCGTAATAACAAATTAATTAATTAATAAATAATTAAATAACAGTGAAGTGACCTGTGCACTAGAGTAGCTACAGCATCTGTAATTGTCCAGGATCATCAGTCAACGTTATTGGTCAACATCATTTCTTCTGAGCCGAACCATCAAAAGGAGTATCTCTATTGATTACTATCTACGGTCGACGCATCAATCAGATAAGAAATATATTCATTGATCAACGAACATAAATAACAAAATAACGACTTAAGTCAATATACATTTTAAAAAAAAGACACTATATAAATTCAAATTTTGTATTTAATTATTAAGATTAGATATAAAGTAAAATAGGAGTGTTGAATGGAGAGTGAAGTGTAGTATTGAACGTGCAAATTATTGCAGACCCGTTCTTTAGCACTGGTTTGGGAGATATAAAATCCCTAAATAAGCCAGATAAGAGCAATTGGTCGTTTCGACGTTCTAATCTTCACTTTTCAAGCACACTCATTAACTAAAAAGATTTAAGTTAACAATAAACCATTAAATTAACTTTTAAAGAAATTAATACAATAACAGAATCTTTAATTAAACAAACTTCAACAATTTTGAAGAGTTATTTGTAACGATTCCCCTTAAATTCCACACTCACTGAACGAACAAATCCTGAGATAGTGTGTCTCTGTGCTCTGAGCTAAGCTGAATCCGTGTCATTTGTATCTGGGATTTGTTCTGGCGCCCAGGTAAAGTAAAATGTCACGGGTAAGTAAGATTTGTTCTATCATTATATATATATATAGAAAGTAGATTGATAGATAAAAAGGCTTTATAATTGTTTAATAAATGTAAATAGTATAATTAAAAAGAATAATCGTAGATATTACAACAAAATATACAAAAACATAAAAAATGTAAAAACGAAAAATAAATACAAAACACGACCGATATCACCATAATATTAAACCAAGAACGCTGCAGTCAACTAGCTCGGGATCTGGACGACGTATCGCTCGTGAGTGTTGAGATAAGACCGAAGGGTTTAGCGAACGTACGTCGTGTATATAAACGGACAATCTTGTTCTACTATCGAGCGTAACTGTCGCACAATACTGTTGCGCAATACCCTACTGACCTACTTCAACATCTCGCCACTACTCCCTCCCGCCCACTGATGGCCTCGGATTCTCCCCACGTTGTATGCGGAAACCGCGGATGGGTGTACGTTTGGCGTACTCTGTGTGTGTGTGTGTGTGTGTGTGTGTCATACTGTTGCGCAATATGATGCAACCGTTCCACTTGACCTACCACCTTCCCCCCTCAAGCATTGATGGCCTCGGATTTTCCCCCACGTTGTCCGATGAGGCCGCGGAGGGGTGTAGTGTTGGCGTAGTGTGTGTGTGTGTGTGTGTGTGTGTGTGTGTCATAACGGTTCCGTAACCGGGTCGAGGATTGTAAAATACATTGCACGACGTCACAAGTGACGTCACGAACAGCTGCCCACACGAGAGAGAGGACATGAGAGGCGCCCAGTCTTACAAACTGTTTCCATCATATTCAATTACACACACGTAAACTGAGAGTGCGACGAGTACCAACAATCGTCTTGAATCAAATACGTAAAACCCGCTAGCACCATTTAAGTTATGAACAATAAAATTAACGAAGCAACCAACTGTGATTTGCGATCGTAAAACGAGTATCATGTCACTGCAAAGTACCTGGGTATTCGTCAACACTAACAGAAGGTAGGTCAGAACGCCGCACAAATAAGGAGGGGGACAACATTAACGCTTATAATGTTAGTCAATATATGTATTGTCAAAAAAACACACACACAAATAAAAAAGTTTTACAAAATTACGTACAAACAATATTTTAAAATCTTGCAATAGTAACGTCCACTACACGATCTTTTCGTCCGTTGTACTGTAGGTAGAGCGTGTCCGCCTGAACGCCTTGCAGTTCCTCGTCCGTAAACAGCTTCGGCAGGTAGACCTTGAGTAATCCCGCGCCGTCCGTTCCTTTAGTTATAACGGCTGCCAGAGAAGGTCCGTACCGCGTCGTCTCGTTCCGCAACAGGCGAGCCTTGAACAAGGTTGTAGAATAATATTCTCGTGCCTAAATATTGTACAGATTTACCGCCCAGACCTCAGTTAGCAGCTGGACAAGTTGCTGAAAACAAGTGCTTTCTAACCTAAGAAAAGTGTGCTTTATTTCGTATAAGTCATAGTACAGAACCAGGTGTTTCCAATCAGAACACTACGTGCCTAGAGAGACGGTGCGTCGAGGCGAACACTGTACACGTTGAAGACTAGTAACCTGGAGGCAAGTGACAGTACAGCAGAATGTGCAGCGTACCCTAATAGCCTACTTTATACACCGGTTGGTTAATAGACGTGGGTGGGAAGTCTACACACCTCGACTGCAGCAACGTTAAAGTTAAACCACTATGCATCTGGTTAAAGATGCTAACGCCTGTTACAGGATTAAGGCCAGTATAGTGAAGTTTATGAGCGGATTTTACCAATGTTGGTACGCGCACCCACGAAACGATGACGAATTCGAAGTCTTCCGGTTGTCATAAGACAAGGCCTAACTAGTCGACAGGGTGGAGTGTGCCTACTGGGAGTGGGTAAAACTTGAAATCGCAGACAACATCCGAACCTATAACTATTACAAACAACTCGATGAACACAAGCCAGTACCAACAAAACGTAACAGTAACTGACCGGGTACAGAAAAGGACTCAGTAATTGTTACAATAACAATAATATGATGCAACATTTCTTTGTAACTAAGAACAGTGTTCACTTACGTAACATATATACATTACGATCAATACAGAATTTCAGAATGAATAAGTTGCTAGAGATTGGAAAATATCGTAAATTTCAACAAACTACACAATAGACTGACGATGTTGTGTTGACAATGTCTTGTGCTGTGTTGTGTATTGTGTTGTAAATATTAAAAAGAGTAGCACTGTCTACACGTAGAAATCCATGGACAATTCGTGTTAAAAGTAGACCTGTTAAACTGCGTCAGTTTTTAACAAGAATATAAAGTGACTGTTATTCATGCGCTCGTTGGCATTGCGATTCAGAGTCGCTGCTTGACTTCATCTGTGTCAGGGTGATAAAGAAGGATACAATAGCTTTGATCACCTGTAAGGAAGAAACATTTACGTTATAAACGTGCACCATTTTCATAAATAAACTTGTTTACTTGCAGTACAACAAGTGCTATACTGAAATATACAGGTATGACCTATTAAATTATTAATTTATTTCTATACCTTAAACTTGAATTTACAAACAATGTCCGAAGCAACGCTGAGACCAGCCGCCAGATTTATAGATTACCGAGATTCAGCTGTTTAGCTGGATGTATCGTCTACAAGACGTTGTAACTTTTATACTCGATCGTTACCATTATTCTGCCGCATCGTTTCTCCTTTGAGTGCCGTTCACTGCTTCACAACTGTTTATAAGTCTATTCTTAATCCGTCTTCACTCAATCCTTCCTAAGTATCGATATCCCATTTTCCAACTCTACTTACCATATTTCTGCCGTTTCTATTTTATAAAAATTCCTATTTCTACGTTCGTTGAGATAACAGGCAATACTCTTTAAAATCACACGTAATACACCTTAAATCTCACGTATTAACACGTATTCACACGTAAAATCTGACATTGCCTTTCTGCACGTTTCTCAACTAACCTAACACTAGAAGCACACTGCCGGGCTTTGACATTGTCTCCAGATTTTTGTAGCCCCTGTAATCACGCAAATTATGCTCGCTGTGCCGCCAGAAAAATTAAAGATTCTTTTAAAATACCTGCGGTAATTTCAGTTCTGCCTGGTGATTTTATCAGTGAGATTTGCAGAGATTCTTACTGTTTATTGAGAAATTGTTATTGTGGTAATTAGTATACAACTGTGCCAAGGTGACATTCAATGTTAGATAAATATAACTAGCCACTGTGTAAAAACTGCTTTGTTAATATATAACTGCTGTTTGGTCCAATTAAAGTTTGTAATTAGTGAATCCACTGGTATCATTTATTTTGCTTCCAGTGTACCTACTACGACCCGGTATGACTGTTGTAAGGCTAAATTAATCTCATCATGCTATCATCGTCTCTCCCTATCTCTAATCCAATCATTTTAATTATGCTTACCTTTCATCTTTATTTTGTTTCTCCATTCCCTTGTTAACTTCCTTTACCTTGAAACTTCGTATATCTGAAATTTATGCATTTTCCTTCTTACGTTCTTTATTCCTATTCTTAATAACTTTCTAAGAATTCTCTCTCCCCTATATCCATTGCTATTCTTTTACCCTAGGGCTCCATTTTTCTATTCAATTCTCTTTTTCCACGTCCGGTTTAGTTGCCGATTCTTCATCACTTAACCTCCTCTTCCTCTTTTCTCCTTTGTCTTATTATTTTTTGTTTTATTAACTCCTTTTTTCTTTTTGATTTCTTTCTTTTCCTTTTAAAATTTACTTTTTTAGATCCCATTCCAACTTTTAAATACCTGTACCTATGCTCTTTCTTCGATGTTATCTCTGTAAATTAACACATTTTATACTTTAATAAATTATTACTTAAGATAAAAGTAGTTTAAGAATTGAACATTTTACAACTTACCCACAAGAAAGTGTTTTTTGTCAAATCAAAATGCTCTGATCTAAAAACGCAAATGGCGTCTGGCTTCTGTAGCCTCTCGCGAATTATTAGTAGCGATTTTTTAATTCCTGGAGTACTGTCGTACCAAGCACTGTTATATATAACATTCGACAACTGTTCATTCTAGAATGTACAATAATTAATTAGCATTTTATTAATTATTAACAACAAAACTCCTTTCAATATCAATAATTCTAGTGAAAATGAACTCAGTATATTTCATACCAATTTGTAGAAGGTTTAGAAATTAAGAAGTGTTTCTTAGAACAAGTAAAAGAGCACAAAGTAAATAGATAATAGGAAAAAAGGCAACAAAAAGGAGAAAAGAAGGAAAAGAAAAACAGAAAGAAAAAGAATAACAGAAGAAGAAGATAGAAAGGATTATATGCATTTTAGGAATGAGACCAACAGTTTAATTATTTTCATTATAAACATATACTGTCAGACAGAGGAAATAAAAGGCGAAATAGATAAGAAATAATGCAAAGCATTATAAAGCATCTAGGATTGGTTACTGTAACATGACAACACATGATGATACGAACGTCAAAAACGCAATCAGCATATGCGATTCAACATCAACTCAGTGTAGGGAAACTTATAGACATTACGAAACTAATAGAAATAATAGTTACTAATAGAAACTAGCAAAAGAATAGTTACAGCACGACGATTTATTCTTGGTAGACACAAGAATATCGGACAGATACAACAGTTAACCAAATTAATCCACGTTAGGCGATAAAGAACAGCAACAAGTATATTAATGATAAGGTGAAGAAGGTGTAATGGTAGGGCAGATCATTTTCTAAAACAACAGAATTCTCAAGTAAATTGAAATCATCTGAAATAAAAAAAGGCTACTGGGAATACATATAGCAAAAATAGAAAGCCGGGTTTTGAAAGGAAAAGTAAGGAAATCTAGAGCTCAGCCTGGACGTAGATGGTGGAATAAAAGTAAAAAATACTATGAAAGCAATGCATTAGAAGATTTTGAAAAAGTATTAGGAAAGCGAGAATAAATTGTAGTTTGACGATGATTTTTGAGCAACAGGCTAGAAAAACATCATATGAAAAGCAGACAAAGCAAAATAAAAGATGTAAACAATAAAAAAAAAGAAGAAATCAATTAAACAAATCTGTAGCTAAAAAGGCAGACAGAGTAAAAAAAAAACAAGGAAATCTACAAAGAAAATGAGATAAATCAAATGTGTATTTCTTAATAAATTTAAGGAGGCATTCAAATTACTAACATAATTTTGTACAAACAAGGACTGGAATATTATAAGAAATAATGTTACTTACGGTAATCCAGAAATTAACATAAGGCTTTGGAAATAACTGAAAGAGACGATGTGGATCAGACTTAGTAATGACAATAGGCAAAATTTGAATGATACAGGAATAGAACAAATGCTACAAGAATTAAGAGAAACTATTAAAACGTGAAAAAAATGGCATCTCTACGAATGGATACTATTGTGCCTCCAGCTTGATTATCAACTTTATGGTACCTCTATATATGTGTATCCAATAATAGTAATTATATGAGAGTTTCAAAACAAAACTAAATTAACCTGTCTGATTGACGCTACGTTTGAGAACACTAAAAGTCATGTCAGGTTACAAAACAAAATACAAAATCAATTGATGTAGAAGTGTAATTTAACAAGCGTATCAGATTTCTCTAAAGTTGTTTCAACTAAATTATACATAAATCCTGCAAACAGCGGTATATCCAAAGATATAAACATTATTGTTAGATCAAAGAAGGCTTACGGTGAAAAGAATTTGGAAGCGCAGCGACGGCAGTGTATATAAAGTCGCAAGATGTCCTGGTAAAAATTTGGAAATACTTGCTGCAAATGAACAAATTTAAGTGTTCTACATTGAAGGAGGCCAGAGTCGATGTGAGCTGTTGAGCCACACAGGAAGGAAAATAGGAGAATGAATGAAAGATAAAAGAGAACAAAGAGATATAGTAGACCTAAACCTTATAATAACATTCATGTAAATTATTATATAAACCATAATACATAATTGCAAATATGTTCATATACCTGGCATATTACTTCGCTTCCAAGAGTACAGAATAGAAGAAATATGGTGAGATTCAATGTCCAATATCCCCCTAGTGACAGAAACTCTGGCAAAATGTAGCACTTGGTTTGCTGAAAATGTTAAATAGCTTGTTTAGGGTTTCTGGATGTATTTTAAACACAGCTAAAACTGATTCGAACGTAACGATCTAAACTTCACTATAACTAATGTCTGAATAATATGATAACTAATGTTAGTATGTAGCTACAAGTAGTTTTGTTTTTGCACTAAATTACTTAAGGATGTTCAAAATTTTTGTCTGTTCCAATATGAATATACTTTTGTGTAACATAATACTCGTGTGCAACATAATACAGAAGTTAGTACAAACAAATTTGTAAATACGTTATTTGTAAAAAATGTTTTAGTACTTGTAAAAATATTTTTGAATGACATTTGTGGTATTGACGTATTTAAACGGTTGAGTAAAATAAATTAATACCAAAGGATTTGTTACAACTTTAATAAGTTTTGAGTTACTAAATAAAGGACACGAATACAAGAATTCTTAAAGACTAGAATTGTCCAACAAACGCTAATGTAAAGGACTATAAATATCAGCATAACGCTATCGCAATAAGTAATACAATACAAAATATATGTTCCAATTAGAAACGTTTGCACACAATAATTTTCGATCATTGACACGTCTTATTGCATCCATATCTGACCGCGGCCTATCTGTCTTTCTTTATCATAGCGGGCGGAAGCAGTGATTCCCCTCAGAACATTTGATAGCGATTTCCAAAAAATAATGTGACTTCTATATATCTTATTTATTATAAATAAATTCTACATTTGCTAGTCGTATGTAGACGAGAAAGGTCCAGTAGCAGCTAGAACATTCAAAGTTACGACTATAGTGTCTTATATAATACGTTTAAGATGTTATAGGGTTATTAGGCCAGCCATTAGGGTTATTCTGGTTGTCTTACTTGGCATAAGAATATATTTTTATTTAAGGAGTATTTTTTAGTAGAACACATGGAGAATTTGCAATAGCAAAAGCAAACTAAATCCCACTTTTGCCCCTTCGAAGCGGATTAAACGCTTCTTTGAATGCAACACAAGGGGATTTTTTTATTTTTCTTATAATCCTTGCCAAGAATAAACATTAGTCGGCAGTGACGAATTGACTACAAATTTTAACTGTCAAAAATTTGCGTTTTACAGGTGTCTTGCATAAATGTAAATCTTATAGATTTTTATTTAAAAAAAAGGATATAAAACAGTTGAGAGCTAAAACTTTCTGACCTCCTCAATAATATAGAGTAATTATTTACGTCTGTTTAAAGTACATACAAGTACATTTTATATCAATTATGTTATAGAGCAAATATGGTATATAAAACTTGAATAGGTTAAACTTAATCAAAAATGAAAACTGAAAATTTGTTGCGAGTATTTAATTTTGCTGGCCACCATACAAATTGGTACACAATATTACGGATAATGGTATAAAGGAAAGATAGTCATGTTACTGATAAACACAAAAATAAGTACCGTGTATGCACAATATCTTGTCACTGTTTAATTTAAATATGACTAATAATCTCTCTGGTCTGCAGAACTCACTCAGTTTTGGATGACATACATTTATTGTAAAGTACGTTTAAAAATTATCGAAAAAAAACACCGTAAATTATTACGAAAACTCCAATTATCCTGCTAATATTATAGTATAAAGACAATTGTCAAGCAAACAATCATACGATAAACGCTAGAAATTTTAAATTACAACATCAAATTTTAGTTAAACTATAATGCCTAACAATACCAAATAATTCAGTCCCATATTTTAAAGTATATTTAGGTTTACATAGATATCTATACAGCTCTATCTCATTATTTTTATAAATATTCAAATTTATAACAACGTAAAGTATTTTGTGTACTATGCTGAAAACCTTTGAAGATTATACAAAATTTGCAAGGAGTATTATAATATATTAATTCAGTTTATTTATTAAAGATACCCAGTGTGTATTTTAAATCAAATTCCTTACACCTATATCCTCCATACAGATTCTTACAACTTTCATAAACAGAACTATTAGTTACACTTTTGTCCTGTGGTTTTCCTGGAGTTAAAAAGTTTCCATAGTGAATACCAAACTAGAATTTTGGTTAATATTCCCTGTTATCTGACACACAACTGTTGATTTAAATTTTTTTAAATTGATACTTTTTTAGGCCATGGTGTCATAAAATTTGTAAATTTTCAAAACTATAAACTACATTCAGATTTTGGTTAAATATTTATTACTTTTATACACCGTATAATCTTCATTGATGTTATCAAATTTTTATCCACATTTTTGGCTCTGGTTCCCTAGAATTTTGAAATCTCTAGCACCGTATATTACATTAAGATTTTTGTTACGATTCTCTTTAATTCAATACTTCTAAATTTTTGCATTTTTTTAAAATATTAACCTTTTGCATTTTTTCTAGTGTTTTTGTATTTTTTAGGGTAATCAGTCTCATAAACAATAGGGGTAGAGAGAATTTTGAACATGCATGACAAGTTTTACGAAAATCGGTTGATGTATTCCCAATTAAGGGGCGATAATTCCAAATAAATAGTCAGAAAGAAAGCGGACGAGTTAAAACTCAGAAAACGTTTGCTCGTCTACTTCGACCTACAAATTATAAAATTTTGTGTAATCTATGACATATATGCTTAAAAAGATAAAAGACACTTGTTGATAGCTTGGATCAAATACATTTAATAGTAGTTTTATTTGCTCTATAATAAATAATATTTGCTGAAACTGCTTACTAGTGTTAATGAGAAAATAACAAACGAAATACAGCTGAAGAGTTCTATGAAGTACGTCATCAAACACGGTGAATACAAGTGAACCAGTTCTTCAATAAGGCTGGAAAACAAACAAAATCCGGGTCTATTAGAAACGTATGACCATTTTCTCATACTGTTTTGATACTGTTTATTAATTATTTTATATTAAACCTTCTCCAGTATTGTCAACATGTTCTTTCCGTCGTGAACAAGATAATGAAAAACTAAATTCTAGAATGATGTTAAACAAACTTAAAATTTTAATTAAACTTATCATAGGCCTACATGTTTGTATGTGTCTACACGTACATAATTAATGTCATAAAATAAATGATTAAAATAAAATGTGTCTGTATGTGTTCAAATAAATGTATGAAATGGTACAAATAGGTTGCTAATTTGCATAGGTAAAAAGTGTTATTAGGGAGGCTGATATTTACTAAAGTTTGACTCAACTAAATTCACTTATAATGCCTGTAGTAATCTTATATAATTAAAACTAAGTTATTGTCTTTGGCACATAGGATTTATAATTAAAGTATTTTTAAACGTTCTGTAATTGTTTATAACTGTCGAATTGTGTTGATGGACGACTTCAACAGCTGGCTGCTTCCGCTTGAATGCGTTGTTCCTGCTGCGACTTTTCTGCAAACTAGTGCGTGTTAAACTTCGCACATCCATTCTTTAGAGCTGAAAAATATTTAGTTATTCACATTATATCAGGAATATAATAATTCCGTTTGTTTCTACGGAATTAGTGACAAATTATTCAATGGCGCTTAAAATGCATTTATCTGAATCTTAAAATGTTCTAGAGCGTATTCAATTTATAACTCCAGATGAGATACAACTCACACATTTTCCACTCACACAAACAGCACTATCTGAGACTAGCAAGTATTATTAGTTATATAATAATAATAGTAGTTATTATTATTATAATTCCAATAATTACATTAGATTTTAAACTGTCTGTTTTTTGAGACTGGTATTTCAAATTATAAGAACTATTGAACCACTGAAGGTCCTTATACCCCGTACGGGAATCTCGTACAGAGGCTACATGTACTCTGACTGAAGTTTTCTGAATAATTCCCAGATCCGACCGCACGAATCCGATATACGATCGACATGTCAAAGGATCTGATCGATTGAAATTCTTTTAAACGTAGTAAATACGAGGGTAGGGTTGAAAGTACTGCCCAAAAAATATGGGTAAATGTTTACGCATAGGGCATAAATAGACAGCCTTGTAAATATGTGACAATTAAATGTTTGTTTAACCTTGGTACACAAACCGTGAACCATGTCCGATTGTCATATAAAAGTTCAACGACTTCATTAAAATATACATCATATAAAACTGTGTAAAATATTATGTCAAATCGTTCATACGACATTAGAAAATCGTAGCGTGAAATATGATTTAAAATATGACAAAATAACGGCGTTATTCTTTCTTTAACTTAATTTATTCTCGCACACACGCATTTGCACACTAGGAATTCACGTATATGGATACAAGAACGATGAAAAACTTGGAGGTGTCTCACTTCACAGATCTAAATCTAAATACAATACTTACGACGAATTAACATATTTGAACAAACTTGTTGTCTATACATGCTCATACGCATGAGAAAGGCATTACAGAATATTCCTTTCTCGTCGTTCTGGAAAGTTTCGTTTGCTGAAATATATGTACGAACATAGGCCTATATATATGTATATGTGTATGTGTGTGTCTGTGTATGTAAAGTTAGAAATAATTTGGACTAATGTGCCGAGTCGAGTAAGATCGGCGCGAATAAACAAAATCGTGTACGGTAATCGAGAAAGCTGACGAAAAATACGGTACTGTATTTAGAGGGGGCGGCTACGATAATGTAATGAGGTAATTAAGTTGCGCCTGATTGGTGCTGCGCTCTGGTGTTCGCTGCTGATTGCGAGTTGAGAAAAGCCGGAACTGCGTTTCTAAAACCTGTCTTATTCTGGTCGTCATCGAAAACACCACGCCTCGTTCTGCGACAGAGAGAAGTTTTTAATTGCACCATCTTCCATCTATGGCAGGCTAAATTAACACAGATCTGCGGTAAGTCACTGCAATATACTTATATACATTAATTTAAAATTATGCAAAAAGGAAGTTGTTTAATAAGTACAGAAATAAATGAAATCGGTTAACCTATCACACCACGTGGCAAATTAGACTATGTGTAAATTTTATTAATTGTATAACAAACTGAATAATTATATAACAGTAAATGAAATCTTAACTAAGGCACCGTAATTGAATAATGTAAAGTCAGAATAATATGTAATTTAACTAAACTAAATGTTTTCCAAGATAGGGCCATATGCCAGTATAACCTGTTGCAAAGTGTGTCAAACGTTCATTTTAAGTAGGCCTAAAGCTGGGTTTAATATTATAAATGGATTTTGGTGCGTGTGAGATTTCTGGGGGAATTAGTTTTGGGAACTTATCGCTGATAATATTTTGTATGCATAGGGTCCCTCGCTGCAAGTCGAGGAACAGCCCCAACCTGAACATGACCATCTAGACTCTCTCAACTTCATAGGCCGGAGGAGAATAGCGAGGACAGGCCACAAACACACTAAAATGTAGACCAAAATACCACAACTTCACAACATGGAATAAATCAGGTGACACCAAACCATATTACTTTTATACAAGGGAATGTAACCCACTAGAACTCGTGGACGTATAGCTACACAACATTCAATGACTTTAAGCTTTAAACATTTTAATTGGGTCCCCGGTTAACGGGACAGAATAGTGCGTGGACTTGGGGGGGAATCTTTTGTTCATTTTGTAACTCTGTTTGTATTAAATGTGAGCCCAGAGGTTGGCATGTATCTGTGGCTGATTACCATTCAGGCATGTAAATTTCTTTCTTGTTTTCAGTAGAAGGGTTACCTTAGTGCTAGTAATTCTATCATTCATCATGTAATTTCACTGGTTAAATTTAGTTTTTATTTTATGCATTAATTTCATATATTTATATTCAGTTTGGGTCATATAATGGATAGGAGTTTCTTTGGTAGTTCAGTCGGGTCCCCAGTTTAATCCTGTATAGGTGGATTTTCATGCAGACTTGAACATGCTCTTGGGACAGGTTTAATTATGCACGATCTTGCCTAGGAACATGTCGGCCTTTGAGCCAAATTAATTTTAAAAGGTTATAAGGCATTATGACACATTACTGTTTTCAATATTTAACAAAATATATCATGTTTAAATTCTTTTTAATTGATTATGATCACTTGTGTGTTTACTGAATTCTAATTATATTTACTCCAAGTCTAAGTGCTCAATGTGGACGCACCTTATAATAGTATCAGGCATTATGCCAACTCCTGAATTTTAGTATGGCCTGGGGGGCACTGGTGTTACACACATATATCTTGAGTTATTAGGCATTAAGACCTTGCAATAGGTGTTGCGTGCAAATATATTTATAAATTATGTACCTCATGGGGTGAAAGAGGTGTGGCAAGATTTTAATAATACAAGTTGTAATTGTCCTGTGTTGTGGAACGTGTGTATGTATTGTATATTCATGTGTATTTTTGGGGGTTAGATATAGGTCTAAGTGGGGAAAAGTAACATTTTTAAGGAGAATATAGAATATAAATTTTATATTTATTGATTTTTTTCAAGTAACAATTTTAAGGAGAATATAGAATACAAATTTTATATTTATTGATTTTATTAAGTAACATTTTTAAGGAGAATATATAGTATATAAATTTTGTATTTATTGATTTTTTTCAAGCAACATTTTTAAAGGAGATATAATGAGTTTGTTTATAATAAAAAAATTGTATTGGTTGTTAATTTTGTGAGTTTTAATTGCAAGTCCCGTCTCACTGGATCCAGCGCATTTTTGGCTTCTCTAAGCTTTGGCCTAGTTTTAATTATCTTGTGGCCCCTCTTTAGAAAAAAAAACCCATTTTTTTTATGAGTCAATGCAACACTTAAAGAGGGGTTACACTAAGTAATTAACTGCATGGAATTTAATATGTAAGAAACGAATGACTATTGAACGTTACGTCTTAATAATGAAATAAATTTTAATTTGTAATATTCGTTAAAATTAGTACCGAGAGATGTGTGTTACCTTACTAGTGTTGACACAAAACATCAAAACCTTAGAACTGATAACAGGTGGTGTAGGGCCTACTGACAAAATGGTAAAGCTGAAAGAAACATGACAATGTAACTAAAACACAAATGCTATTATAAGAAAAGACAGACAAAGGAAACTTCAAAATGTTACAGATGTAATAAGATTCTTCACTGTTACCTGTAGTAATCGATTAATCTTGTACTTAACGTTATTCGAAAATTGCTATTCTACACATATTTATGTTTTCCTAAACCGTGTTAATACTTGGTATTATAAAAATTCTTCTTACATCCGCTATCGGCGATACGTTTTAGTTACAGTAATTCACGGAATAATTCTTAACTTTTTCAGTGTTTATTTTATTACATATATGTATGTATATATATGTATGTGTATATATATCATTTTAAACATTTCGTAATTATATAGCAATTTTCCTTACAACTAATGAAGGATTGTTTTTAATAAAATAATGCCATTTGAAATATTTTGAGGTTTAACTGTTAAAAAGTAGAAAACAAAGAATAAAAGACAACAACAGATAATCGTGTGAAAATGTGACAATAAAACAATTCTTACAGTAGGCAGTAAACTGCATCACATTCAGTTTAGTTGATAAATAAACAAGATTTTAGGTGTCTTAAAAACTATTTACCTTTGAAAAGTTTGATCAATTTTTATCCATTCTTTAAGTTGATTTACATCGTCTCGAGTCATTTCGTCGTTTTTGTGACATGCTACCGATTTCTTTGTAACAGAAATTCAAGTAAAGAAACAGTACTGCAAACAAGCTTTCCGTAGCACACCTCTTTATAGAACAAATCAGTGTAGTTACCATCTGGGATAAGACGGTGAAATCATAATACGGGAAACCAGTCGGTTCCAAAGGGTACTGATAGAGAAGTACGATTTCATCACTTAAATGAAACCAGTAACTTATATATCGCGCAATTGTGTAGATTACATTCATACTACACGTGAACGTAACATAATACAGACTGTATTTATTTAATTTGTTTAATCGTTTTTCTACCGATGTCAAAAAAAATGTCCTGATCACAAAGTGAACTCTCATAGAGCATACGAACTGCAGCGTCAATTTTCTCGAAAAACAAATAAACTTTCTGTCTAGCAAAATAAAAATAAATTGTAACAGTTAGAGTGTAGAAATGAAGAAAAAACATGACGATAGAAATGGCAGGGTCTCTTACTGTTTCCCACTTATAAACTATCAAATATAATATCAATACCATGTTTGTAATACCTGTAATTACCGTAACAAAAGAAAACCTTTTTAACACTTTCTCTGACATTATAGAAATATCTTGCGGGCATGGTATACATAATCCTCCCATTTGAGATAATAAGAAAATATTATTTAACATTGTTTGGAACTCCAGCATATTGTACTAAAGAAACAAACTTTTCTCAAAAGGATTCTATTGGTGTTAAGCACAACGAGTACTATTAGCACTCTTATTACTATTTATCACTATTATTACTCTTATTACTTATTACTTATTACTATATAGCACTCTTAGTACTATGATTTTATAATTTTCATTAAACGTAGACTAACTATAAGAGTTACAATTTCTTACTAACATTTGCAGTTAACTTTGTAATAAAACCCCATCAATATCTAATTACTCTATTTACCACCATTGTTTACATCAGTCTTATAAAGTATTTATTAACTTGTATTTTGTCCATTACATATCGAAACAAAATACTTAGAAACTTGTTTACTATTAAGGCATTAATTGATAGGACTATCAATTATTAAGTCTTTCATTTCGAACTACTTTTCAAGGTACATAATTTATATTATAATTAATGACTACTGTCAGAATTGTATTAATGCCATCAAAACACATAGAAAATATGACATTAATATTTTAATGTATTTTTGTTGATAACTTAGTACTGAGCCGGCCCTATCCCCTTCTCATATTTTGTAAATTTTGTGTTAAAAAAAATTAATTTGTTATTTATTTATTTTCTTTTTGTTAAGTTTTTTTTTTTTTAAAGGGAGAGAGACGTCTCGCGATATTTAAGACTAGGCAGAATCACCTAGAAGGAAGCATAAAAGTGACGGGCCTCATATCACAGGACTTGCAAAAAGTAACTCAAGCTTACTAACAAATAACAACTTTATATTTAATCAATTTTCCCACAACAACAAATATTACAGCATATAACATTCACAATCATTGATCTGACAATTAGCATTAAGGGTCCTTCGACTTTCCTTTTATCAGCACATGACATCTTTGTTTTAAAATTTACAGATCTCAAAAGCTGAAATAAATCATTATTATATTAACATAGTTAGAATGGCACCTAACATCAAATAAACATGTCATCATAAGCTACTACATAGCACTATCATCATAAGCTGATGGTCCCCCAGCACATGGAACACAAACAATGATGGTAATCATTTTTAACCCTTATAACCTGAACAACAGAAAAACGGACTAAATTTCCATGTTTAATAAATTTCCAGTAAAACGTGAGTGTAATAAAATCAGAATATCACTGAATGAAATTAACTGCCTGTGTACCATGTGTTCAGGACAGCCCTACCATATGGGTAAAAAATTTTATTTAAAGTTTTTTCTTTTACAATCACAACAGCCCAGCTTGACCAAGACCGTGGGCATGGACAACACGACTTTAAAAGAGAAGTACCTATTAACCCTAATATGGGGCAAAAGGAAAATACAAGCAAGAAATAGACAGAACATGAATGGACATACCCAGGGAGTGCATTGACATAAAATAACATGCGACAAACCTGCACATTTCTGCATGACCCACTTATGCGAGGAAACCAGAAGAAATAATTGGCAAAAAGAAGGAAAATGAGAAACAGAAAGCAATATAACTGTGCAGGCAATAACCACCAAAATATTCAAAGCAATATCTTAAATTCCAGCCAGCCGGTCTGGAATTGTACCTTATACCTATATATCTAACTCCTCAAGAAAATATTTTAAAAAAACATAGTAAATCAGGATCTGAATAACGAGTGCTAACCCATGCCCACGATCTGGTGTACAATTACTGATTCATGGCAAGGGTGAGTAACATACAGCCCTCCGGCATATGTGTATAATACATATATATAGTTGCAATTGTAATCACTAAATAAATGCCATATTGTTCTGAATAAATGTTATGGGTATGGTCTATTGCATTATAAAATTATATATATCAGTATAAAACACTATGTCTGTTCCGAAATGTCGTGAAGGAATGGTTTGAGGTAGAAAATTGGAAATTCATCACCTGGAGAGTAGAGGTTACCAAAGCAGAATTTCAGAAGCCTCAGTCAGGGGTTGATCTGAAGAAGCCCATGATGATGATGGTGCAGGAGACGTTTGCGGGGTCCTGTTCACTCCAGTGGCAGCAGGGGAGGCATCAAGTTCGCTAAGGCATGGCGACTGAAGAAGGTGTCGCCATGGACTCTATCGAGCCTTCGTCTGGTTCAAAACCCGGGAGTACTTTACTGACTAGCACGCCATAAAGAATAGGAAAAAAACGAGACGAAAATGCACCGCCAACTGGAGCGAGAGCGTACGGACAAGAGCTAGATGATGACTAACATTTTTTCTTCAACGCAACGCACAGCAAAGATCGCTTCAAGGCGTCCACCAGAATGCGTGCCGATCACGGCACTACACCGACACTACTCCGAAAATTACCCCAACGTACTAATTCAAAATACCACGGAATTCCCGAAAACGCCCCGATACCAAGTAAAGCAAATGACTTGGCCGCTATTTCTTTAAAGTAGCGGCACACCCCCACTCCAAAAAGGCAACACGGTTGCCAGTAAAACTTAAACTGGGTATCCACCTAGGGCCCCGGTTCTCAAGACCATTACCAACTTAAACTGCGAGGCGTTGCCGAGCCTATCAGAGTCTACCACTATGTGCACTTGGGAAATCAGAGGGACAGAGTGTGAAAACGAAAGAAGAGCAAGGGAGAAGTGTAGCGTGTAGGCAGAGGTGCATGAAAGTGTATATGCACAAGTGTGAGGTTGCAGGCTCGCCGGGCCCTGGTCCGCATGCAAGAGAAGAGAAGGAGGAGAACAGCAGAAAGGTAATAATTGGGTGCCCCCCCTCTGAAATCCGACCACCCAAGGCATGCTATACATAAACCGAAACCTCGGCCCTCGCCACAAACTCCGCAAAAGAAAACATACCACATCCCTCACTCCATAAGCATCTTTAACCTTTACGACATAGTTTTAACTTAGAAATATGGGTGGTTAACTTTTCTGCATCGCACCCAGGTTCCCCTAATTTTGCCGTAACCGGCGACACGAACCTTAGGATGCGGTATGGTCCCGACCAGCGATAACAAAATTTCGCGGCCCTCTTGCTCGCGGCCGAGCTGATTGGGTGGCTCTGACAATAGACCCAGTCCCCTGGCTTGAAGGGGTTAGGAATTAGCCCCTGATTATATCGATGACGGACGCGCTCGTGTGCCCGCAGGAGATTCTTCCGAGCCTCTTTCCACCTCTCTGTCGTTCCGCTATTTGGCTCGCTGGGCAGAAGATCTTCAATATTACACAGGTTAGTCAGCGGAAGTGCTGGCGAGAAGCCAAACATAATTCGAATGGGACGGCCTTGTGACTATCATGTAGGGCCGTATTGAAATCCAGCTGTAACCACTTAAGATTTTGATCCCATGTGTTCTGTTGCTCAGCATGGTAAGCAATAAGCGCGGAGCGGAGAATCCTATTGAATCTCTCCGCGTGGGACGGCTGCGGGTAATAAGGAGAAGTGGTTACATGCTTGATCCCACTTGCGAAACACAATCGCCGAAATTCGCCAGAGATAAATTGTGGACCATTGTCCGAGACAATGATGGCCGGAAGCCCGAAATGCTGAAAGACGTGGCTCTGAAGCGCGACAATGGTTAAACGAGCATTTGCCTGCCGTAAGGGCAGTAGCCAGGCAAACTTAGAAAAAGCATCCACACAGACAAGCAGGTAAGAATTTACCTGACTTGCTACGCGGGAAAGGTCCCACATAGTCGATGAATAGCTTCTCCATCGGTCTGCTCGCCACATGAGATGACAACAACCCTAACTTGGTGTTCTGGGCAGGCTTACTTAAGCCACAGAGATGACAATTCTTAACACGAGTCGCAATTTTCGTATCCATGCCCTTCCAGATGAAATGTCGCCTAATACTGGAAATGGTCTTCGAAATTCCCTTATGACCTCCTACTGGGGAATTGTGATAATAACTGAAGACCATGGGCACTAACTTGCTGGGCAGCACGATCTTAGGGGCACGTCCTTTTCTCTCCCTACAACACAGGACGCCCTTGGACAGGAAGTAAGGGGCTTGTACGTTACCCTCCTTCATGCTCTTCGTCATCTAGCTGATGGGGTAATACATCCGTGAAGGCTAATGGAAAATCTAACAGGACTGAACAGGGTTGCTCAGATTGGACTTCACTGGGTTGGGAAATCATGCGTGACAAAGCATCTGCAACCACATTTTGAGTTCCCCTAATGTGTTGCACCTTAAACTTAAAGGAAGAGATCTTGACCACCCATCTACCAATTTTACCCAGTTGCCGGGGATGAGCAAGAAGCCAAGAGAGAGCCTGATTGTCGGTCTCGAGAAGGAACTCAGCATGTTCCAGAAAACGTCTGAACCTATCTAGAGCGTACACAACAGCTAAACACTCTAGCTCATATAATGAAAATTTCCTTTCTTGCTGGGTCAAAGTTCGGGATATAAAGGCCACAGGCTACCTAGCACCATCAACGACTTGGGACAGAGCCGCTCCGAACATCCACTGAACCACTAAAACTTTAAGACAATTAAAAATATGGACTCCAAGACACCTAGGGTATAAACTGGACGATAAATCTCTAAGAAAGTTGAGGAGAAGGGTGTGAAACTTTTAGGGAATTCAAGGAGAAAATCCTAAGACACTGACAGAATAAACTGAAGAAGAAGACTCTAAGAGAGTTACTAGCAAGCTCAAGGAAATGATTCTAATATACTTAAATAGTAAACTCAAGGAGAAAATGCTTATGGGGGAAATTTCAGACGAACAATCTGGATACAATGAGAGTTTACACCACACGGATACGGGTAACAATAATAACATTACAGTCATACATAACATTGCATTACAAAATACTATTACTTAAGCTTGAGAACAAGAAAATAACGCTCTGTCAAGAAAATATTAGTTAAGTTAAAGTTCTACCAGCATAAACTTTTAATACTTCAGTCCCTTATAGGTCGCACTTATTTTACCACTTTAATCTAATTAAAATTATTGCTATATAATGAGAATTGGCGAACAAAAGTAATTGCTCTGAATGCAAGAAATTTAAACATTTTTCAAGTTTTAATGATAAGAATACAAAAAAATCTCAATTTGTATTGTTAAGAATATGTTTATAGAAGGAATACTGAGAGTCGTGATCAATTTTTAAAATATTACAAAAACCAATATTATCTGAAAACTTGAGAAAAGTTATTAGAACATAACAAAACTATGTCAAAAATTTACTTTACCAAGAATGTAAACGCCGGCAGTAGGCCTATATATAGGTAACTAGTTGTAAAGATATATATCATCTAAAATGCATTAATAATTCGAAGAAAATATTATGTAAAATATATGTGAGGCTTAAGTGTTGACGCTTCAGTTAAATTCGGTCTCCTATATAAATTAGGGAAGTTAAAAATAGCAACTGGTAAAGTCTACTGTGACAATCGCAAAGCTGATTTTGTACGGAGCCATTATGACACGCCTTTTAAATCTCAGAAGAAACTGAATAACGATAATTGTAATCTTAATGATCTTAATTGAAAACTAACTATAAATCAACTAAAATAGTTATAAACGTAATTTAATAGAAGGAAAAATAATAAATTTTTCATAACCAGGAAAACATAAAGTTATTAAAAAGGAGCTATCTGTGCGCAACCTAGAAAATTGAATATGGAAGTGCTTATTAATAGACTGAACAAGATATCTTCCAGCGCAAATGAGCTTAGGACTCACGATTCTGAAGAATATCAAGGACGTCGTAACTAAAAAGGTAATAAATGTGCTCAAAAATGATATTTATAACAAAACTAAAAAATTTCAGTATTAAGAAACCTGCAGAAGATATTACAAATGATGAGGTGAAGAAATTCAAACAGGAATACTTTTGACCATATACTCTCACGTCTGTTGAAGATATCGATATCATATCAGCTTTCTTAGAGTTGCATGGGAGCAGTTTAACTGAGGATATGCTCAAGACCTATAAAAGGATTAAATGTTAATTATTTTGCGCCAATAAAATCATGATAAATGGAATTTAAAAACAACTACACATTATGACAGTGTGCAAAAATCTTAAGAACGGCGATTACTGTTTACATTGAACTCATATCCAAATGCATTCTAACACTTTATGTAATTTTCATTAATCTCAGCAATACTGTCAACTTTTCCGTAACTCCTACTCTTTAACGTGTAAATGAGTATCATAACCTCTTATATTTTGACAGAATACGGAAATATTTTGAGGGAAATTAAAGTTAAAATTACAAATATCATCGAGTTGCTCTTTTATATTTGCGCTCACATGGCAATACTCTGTTACTTCTATATATTTATCAATTTGTACCATCTGGGTTAACTGAATAATATAAAACCTCATTTCTTCATCATCTACATCTTCCTTCATCGAGAAAGTCTTCAAATTTATGCATTCATTTACTTTATTGTAAATTAGGTTAGGGTCAGTATCAGCGCCTTTAAAATATCATTAAGATCATAAGAGGTGAACTCTATTCTGCGTCAGGTAAATCCTCGATACTATCAATATGAAAATGCATAAACGGTGTCTCCAAAATGTGGCATATCTCAGCATTCTGAAAGTCAAATTACTCTCCCTCTGTGAAGTTTATTGGTGTTTAAATTCTTGCAGTTAACTTTTCAGGCTGTAAATTTTAAAAATCCAGATAACTCTAAAAACAATTCTCCCTACTTCTTCTCCAGATTCGGCCGTATAACATATAGGTTTAATAACTTTATCACTTACATTAGATAAATCGTACATAACAATATCATAATGACATTAGATAAGTCGTAAAAAACAATAGGGTATATGTCAGCGCGTCTTGATATTAAATTATTTATTAGGATCACTAGCATACTGGTGTTTCAGAACTGAAAAACAGAACGCTGAGTTAAGTATAACTAAACGGTAGGAAGCTAGTGCAAGTTGATGTATTTACACATTGGAGAGCAACACTGCATTAGATGGAAGATGCACCGATAATGTAAAATGTATAATTACACAAGGAAGAAGAGCATTTTCCAAGAAGAAGTATGTTCTGACGTCCAAAAACTATCCGTGAAAACCGGGGTAAAATTTATAAAGACTTTTGTTTGGAGTACATGCATATATAGCTTAAAATCCTAAACTTTGAGGAAATTTGAGATGAGCTACACTAAAGCTTTAGTGATATGCTGGAGGAGAGCCATAAGAATATCGTAAACCAAAAAGTCCTTCCTTTAATGATGAGATTTTAAAGTAGATAGTTGAGGGAAAAACGCTGATTATAGCCTTTGCGGAAAGGAGAAGAGATATATTTTGATACCTGCTACTGGTTCACCACCCCCCCGATCGAGGCAAATACCAAAAGGCCTAGTGGGAAGCGAAGGCCCAGACATGAGTGAGATAATACATGGATGAGAGCATGAGAAGTACATAGATGAGATACAAAAAAGAAGAAGGTACTGTGGAAAGAGATGTGTAGTGAAGATTAGTTATGGTAAATAAGATACTATCTACCGTAGGGAAGACATTTTAAGCCTGCCATAGCACTCCTAAAGCCTACCATAGCACTCCTAACTGTATAAATATTTCCTCCCCTATATCAGGTATACTAGCCGAAATATTTATACACACCATAGAACAGGAACACATACTGAACAATAACAAATACATCGATAAAATAATATATTGGCACAGGTATGGTGATGACATTTTACTCCTCTACAACGGCAACAAAAGACAAATAGAAAATTTCCACAAATACACACACTATACACCACTATACACTACACACTATACACCATAAATTAAAATTCACTCTTGAAATAGAACTCAATAATAGCATAAACTTCTTAGGCCTTACAATCACCAAAACAAACAACACACACACATACAAAATATACAGGAAACCCACCACATCAGACATGGTCATACATAACTCATCCAACCACCCAACTCAACACAAACATGCAGCTTTCAACTACATGCTCCATAGGCTCACTTCAATACCCCTAAACACACATGACTACCAAGAAGAATTAAACACAATCAAATATATAGCAGGCAACAATGGACACAACCCCGATTTAATAAATAAACTACACAAACGCATCCTAAACACAAAAAGTAAAACACATCAGATCAACAGCACACAACGCAGTTAATACATAACACTTACATACTACAATTCCAATACGCACAAAATTGCAAACACATTTAGAAAACATATTTATAAAGTAGCCTACAGAACCAACAACGCCATTAGGAAACACATAAATAATACTAACAAAAACACAGACACATACAGCAAAACAGGGGTATATAAATTAAATTGTAATGATTGTCACCAATTCTACATCGGTCAGACGGGACGATCTTTTTCCTCCAGATTTTCAGAACATTTGAAAGCCCTGACCACAAACTATATACATTCCACATTTGCCACACATTTACAAAACGAAAACCACAGTTACACAAACATAGAACACAACATGGAAATATTACACTACTTACCTAAAAGTAGAAAACTAAACACAGCTGAACAATTTGAAATATACAGACATCACGCACTACAACCAAACAACATATTAAATGAACAATTACATTATAGATCACATACACTATTCGATACATTGATCCAAACACACAATTTGAACCTCAACGCCAATTGCCTCCCACCATCAACCCCCACCACACACACAAGTCCATAACCGTTATACTGTTAAAATGACGTTCAGTATTTAATCCCACTGAGGAAGAGGAACATCACCTCGAAACGTTTGGGAAAGATAAATGAAAATAAATTGATATTGTGAAAGTTTATATATATAATAATATATGGAATAGTAGGTTCTTTTTGAAAACTCTTATTAGCTATCATTGAAAAATTCAACGTTTGCAAAAGAATTGCACTACAAGGGTATTACGATTTCTAATATAACTTGCAGAAAAGAGTTATACAATTTTACATTATCTAAGACGAGGTACTGTAAAGTTGTACGTTAGAAAGGGTAAATTTCGTGTTGAGCCCTATAACATCTAACAGTTTTATCCAACATTGTTTTTTTACCATTGGTAAAGTCACATATTCTAAAAACATTGCAAACGTCCTACAAAACATCTTTAGTGACCTGGTCTGTATATTTTCTGCAAGTGTCATATTAGATCTAAAAAGCAATTTACAAAGGGCTGCCTCGTTAGTAGATATGGGTTCTGTCGCGTGTTTGGACGAGTCGGTAAATTACCGGCGCCTAATTTACTATTATTTGTATCATTTTTAGCAATATTATCATATATTTCATGTTTTGATATTTTATATTCTAAAGTTTACTAATATCATATTCTTTTAACCAAGCATTACTTTCTTTACCGATTATTAAAAATGACATACAGATTTAGCCTCCAAAAGTAACTATTAATTTAAAGAGTTGACTATTATATTTATTGACTTGTCGAATTCCTTTACGAAGTCACTTTTAATCTGCGCTTTTATTTTACTCTCCAAGTCGATGTAGTCTTTGATATGTTTCTTCTGCTTGTAGGTAATTTTCTTGCTTGTATGAGTCAGTTCGCTCCCTTTTCTAAGTAATACTTTAGATTCCTACTCCAAATACGTAATTCCTTTTATAGAATAGACAAAGTCTATTATTATAATGTTGTGGAGCAAGAGGGAAAACCTCATGTTCCTTATGTACTTCCTTCGTGTACTCTGAATCGCACTCGAATATTACAAGCTAGTTGTCAGTGTCGAGTCTCAAACGTACTTCTTAAACATATATACAAAATGTATAATAAACCGAAAACAGAAGATATGAAGCACAAGAAACGCCAAACCTCAAGGTGCAAAGGGTGAAACGGCGAAGGTAAAGTATACATTCTGTACAAAAGGTTTACAACAGACAAACGTATTAGGCGTGATGTACTATCAGACCAACAAGTCTAGATCCGTCGTCTGGGTTTTTGTAAGTTTTATATATTCTGTAGGTGTAGTAAGAATATTCAGTTCTACACTACTACTCAATATAGTCTTAGGTCTGCTAAGGAAGCATCGGTTAATATTCGCTGCATCAGCTAAGGAATTCCATTTCCATGACATGTATGAGAAAATGTTATTCACCAGCACTTTACAATTAACTTTTATCTATATTGTAACCATAGTCTTTTCCATTTACGTAATATTCCATATCTGCATATACTAAATAATATAAAAAAATCTGTCCTGTCAGATGACTGCATTAATTAATAGAGAATACGTTAAACAACACTTAGCACTTAATATTTCTTCTGGTGCTGTTCATAAAAGCATTTTATATATTTTTTTTATTAATTGACTTTCATCAATTTTTAAATGATTTACAAGTCTCTTAAACCAAAACGGCAAAAATATAGTTTTAGTCGCTTAAATCCATTTTTTCTTGTTCAGTATATTTACAACTCATTTCTGTATATCAAAACTGGTTCGGCTGTGGACTTGTAAAGAATTAAATTTTTTCTCTTTTCTTATTTACTCTTAAATGTTTTACAGATAATGCTATATGCTGTCTAAAATTTTTTTATTTCTGTGTCAATGTGCTACAGTCATAAGGAATATTATTATATCTGCCACAGTTGCAAATATTACTTTCCAAGAGATTGAAATGATTACTGTAATTTTTGTTTTAGTAACAAACTAATTTGTTCTGTCTACAATTTATTGTACTTAGTTCTTAATTTCTGCATTTCTTTGCCGTTTGAGAATATTTTTTAAGACCATTTACTTTGACTACTTTAAAACATTATATTTTTAGATAAAATTTTAATTAAATTTTTCCTCTAACTAAAATATATTTTGCCTGTTTACAAGCTTTAAAAAATTCCTAGATTTTGTTGTCCATAACATGTCCGTTGATTAACTAATTATAAATATGTCGCTACTGACTCGGGACACTAATTTTTATTGCTATAATTGTAAAAGGTTTACCCTGTAGCCTAAACTAGTTTTCATCAATAATCACACTGAAAAAGTAGCTCACAAACTTAAAAAAGCAGGATACAGAATCGCATACAGAAATACAAACAAAACAGAACACACACTGTCAAGAACACACACAAAGAACAAAATAAAACTTGGTTTACCTGGTGTATACAAACTAAACTGCTCTGGATGTAACAAGTTCTACGTAGGCCAGACAGGACGTAGCTTTAAACAGAGATACATTGAACACACAAAGACACTACACTCCACCACCGAATTCACTTTTGCAAGCCACCTCATTGAAGCAAACCACAAATACACGAATATAAACACTAACATGGAAATTCTACACGTACACACAAAAGGCCAAAAACTAGACATTCTTGAACAACTAGAAATATATAAAGTCACAAAAAATACATAAAAACAACATCTTAAACGAACAGACACAATTAAAAACACAAACTATTTGAACATATCACACCTCACACACACAAAACATCGATCTTTTGAACAACGGCGCCGTCACCAAGGACAAGACAGAAAGCGCTCCCAGTGGCAGCCTCTGACGAAGCTTGTAATAAGCGAAAACTAGTTCAGGCTACAAGGCAAAAGTTTTACATTTTTACCAACAAAAATTAGTGTTCCGAGTCAGTAGTAATATATTTATAATTATTTTATAAACTTTTATGGTGTAGATATTTTGTATATTAAAGGTATTTGAACGCTTATAATGAGTCGATTCAACAAATGTAGACTTTAACCATGTTTACTGAGGAATCGAAAATATTTTTTCTTTATATACATAACGACTAGTAAACAAACAAGACCTGTTGAATCAAAGAAAAGATAGTAAAAAGAGTGTTCACAGGAAAACCGTGGCGTTTTCCAACATTCGCTGTTAGCCTAAATCGTATTTCAAGTAAAGTTATATAAGATGGAAAGTATTTAAAAGTAAAATCTCCATTTTACATTCAGATACTTTTGAATACTTGAGAGAATCAATTGTTTAAGTTTAGGAACAAATGTGTGAGTTTCTGAAGTATTAGATATTCATTTATTAAAAATTATTATCGATATAATATAAAAATAATCGAATTCGATGTGTTGTTTTAAAGTTTCTAAAATTGTTATACAGAATTGTAATTTCTACAGTTAGTGTCTGCATTTTGTTTCTGTCGATTTATACGGTCGTAGAAGAAGGCATGTAAACAGACAAATTTTCCGTATTTAAAATTCCTTCTGTCCTGCATAAGTTTGTCTACAGCTTCCATCCCTATGACTAATTGTATGCTTTTCTTCTAATTGAATACCATTCATTTATTTCTCCTGTCACGCAGTTGCAGTCACATTCAATTATTAGCGACTTTAACAATTCGTGTTAACTTAGCCTCTCTTTTAAAGAGATTACGACGATTTTGGAATGCATGGTTTTAACAAAAGAAATTTGCCTACTCTTGTGATGTACCATGCGCACAGGCTTGTGTAAGTGGTCTGAGATCGTACACAATACTTATTTCTTTCGCCATTACAGGCAAACCTTCTTCTCTTGGTAGTTTTTGAGTCTTTTAAAGATTTGTCCGATTGAGTTTCTCCTTGATACTCCACGTATATTGAGGCGAAATTTCAACAACAGTTTAGATATTATGATATATGGGGCCTGTTTGTCTAACTGTTGAATATCATCATAAACGAAAAGAGTAAAGCTGGTGAAAGTGTCGCCGCTTTCAAAATGTGTTTTAATTCGTTAAAATACGTCACACGTTTTTGGTATGTCGAAAAAGAATAATTCATTTATTTGGCACTACCTGATTTATTATGTATACATTAAATAGCATTATTGTACAGTCAATTACTTTCATATTAGTGGTAACTAATAATTTATTGAAATTCGTAAATTCTGTTATTTATTTCTTCCGCAAGTATTTTGTTTGGTCTCTTCTGTTGGAAAAAGTTAAATTTAACCATTAACTCAGGAAATTTAATTTAGTCCTTATTTTTATGTTTGTATATTATGATTTAGTTTCCATAATTTATTGTAACGTTCATTGAAGGGGGAATATTTTGTTGTAAATTGTGATGGTCGAGGCTTACTTCAGAAATGGATTCTTATATTTTTTAATAATTAATTAGTAATTAAGTATTCAGAAGGATTAGGAACAAAACTTTTAACTAAAATAGCGAATTATCGGAAGATAAGTTAATCAAATTAGTCTCTACTAACGGAAAAAGTAAAAACTACCTCGTAAAGCATAAAAGCCTATGTGTAATGATAATTTCAATATTATATGTTATGCAAACGACACGGTTCTTAAATCCTGTAAAAAATAGGATTATTTACAAAGAATTTTGTACAAATTTGCAGCGAATATTAATATTAACAATATTAATAGTAGTCTGCACAGTTATTAATATTCCTGCATCTTTAGTGTGACATACGTTAATAGTAGAAGACAACAGCTATCTTAGAGTCGTGATAAGAAGCTGTAGTTTGATAGAAAAACCATTAAGCTGCCAAATTACAAATCAAACACAAAAATATCGTGCATGTACAGAATTTTATAAAGCAAAATACATTGTACTGCTGTAAAATACACCAGTGCATACTAAGGCCTAAATCTGTGTAAAATTGAAAAATTGATAATTTGGAATATAATATTGTCAGCTATAGTGAATGTACGTTAAAGCTTAGGACCAAGCTTTGGCTAAGTATAACCATTTGATGTATAAAAAGTTAATTTAACCTCAAAATTATTGTAATTTTTTATAAAATTCTTTAATAAGTTGAAATTAATGATAAATTATTTTAAATAATATAGAATTAGTTTCGTTATAAATTGTGTTTTGATAGAATATTATAGAACAAATGGAACACATTTTTGAATAACTAACCAAGTTTGCCTACAGTTGTGAACAAATTTTGTATTATAACAAATTAATAAATCACTGAATAAGTAAAAATTAAATGTAAACAGGACTATACCTATGTATAATTTAGTAAGGTTAAGTATTTTTAGTATATCTAGGCTATATATAACTGCTAAATGTGCGAAATTACAAAAGTTATTGTTGGTAAGAGAAAAGAAAAGCTTTCTGTTTCCGGAACGCCTAATTAAACGCGTTGGTTGAAAGCATCAGCTTGTTTTAACAGTCATTCTGTGGAGACGTATTGTAAAGAAGTGAAATAATAATTAAAATGCTCGGGAGCCTATGAGTAAATACCAAGTCCACAAGGCAAATTAAAATGAAATAATTAACTCACGAAAAACTATAACAACGAGAAGAAGAAATAAAAAACTCAGGTAACATTATTTGTTTATAATAATTTCATATAAGCCTACCAAAGAACGAACCTAAAAACTTTCACTGTTTAAAACAAATGTGAAATTACTCACGCAGGCACGCAGTTTAATACACATCTAGTGTAATATAGATAAAAACAATTTAGCGAATAAGAAATATACTAATAAAAACTGGCAACTTATAAAATATTATTTATTTTAAAAGAAATAACTAGAAACCAATGACGTTTTAATAGTGCAGTTTACTCATTGAGTAGCGACTCGGTGAGTGAGTGAAGAATTATGTCGTAAAACTACAGCCAGTGTAGCGCCCTGGTTGAGAAGCGTCAAAAATGTAATAATTTGTAGAGAAATAATTGTTTTCTTCTTCTATAAATTGTATAGAAAGAAAAATGCATATCGATTAATAAATAACTTGGTTCTAAACTCTATAGCCTATATATTTTTTTTAATTTTTAATTTTTGTATACTACAGCCCTGAGATATAAGAGTCATTAATTCATAATATACAAAATAAAAACAAAGTAAATTTAATATTAACGGACCCAGGTCTATAGAAAGGTCAGTACAATGTATATATATATATATATATATATATATATATTATAACATTAACTTTTTATTATTTTAATTTATTTCAATTTATTCTGTATTGATTATTGTGTACCGCTCCACGTTGTTGGAGCCAAACTATATAACATGATATTTTATTAATTATTTTATTTATCGTGAATGTATATTATTTATTATTGTACTCTTGAATTAATCTGGGTTGGTTTCAATTTCGGGGTGTCTCCGTTGAAATGACTTAGTTATTATGATTTGATCTGAATAAATAAAATAAGAATTTTGAGTAAGTAGTTGTTTATCAAAATAGAAAAATTGAAGTAATTTATTTTCTTAGTATTTACCTTAATTTGTAACTATTACATTCAACACATACAATTAACCTTGGCTATACTAGCTGAGTTGTGTGAAAGTTCGCAAGACTCATCCCAAGGATAAAAAAATATGACTTTCATTTTAATTTGATCAATATTACTGGATTCTTTTGACTATAAATATTAATGTTTCGAAAATACCAAAAGAAAGTACAAAATAATTACAATATTTGTGAATCTTATTCTATGTGGTTAATCAGCTTAACAGTTGGCAACACAAATTTCGTAAAGATGGCGGACCTAGGTTTAGTCCAGTTCTTACTTCTTTCGATTCGAAGTGAACGAGTTGAAAATATAATAAATTACATAATTCTCTCAAATAAATGAGTACCAGTGTCAAAATTTACATAAAAGAGTGTAATTATACGTTCTAGTGTGTACAGTGATCCATAAAGGTCATCAGAAATAAGTGTCGTGATGGTTAGTGAATTTCGGGTTATATTAATATAAAATTGTTTTTATCTCACTAATTAATAATATTTGTGACTGATTTTCTATTTTTTATTATTTCACTTTAATTAACTCTTCAATAATATAATTCAACGAAATACACTGTTCCTTCTAAACACTGTTTGGTTCAACCTAACCTGTCTTGGGTTCGGTTATTAACTTTTTTGATATGAATTACTATGGAGAGTATATCTGTACACAACCACGTTCAACAAACGAATGACGGTTTCTAAATTTTGCTGGTTTCCCTATCCAAAAATGTAAAAAATTCTGATTGGCTGGATTAGACTGGCATTGTTGACTGACCAGGCTGGCTTCTTGCTAAAATAACAAGTTGATTTTTTGTTCACCAACCCTGAACGTATGCAAAATATAATTTAAAATACATTGGTAGATCTAAAATCTTTGTTTGATGCAGACAATTTTGATATCTCACAAGCCATATTTTGGTTACAATATTAAATTACTAAAATACACTATCCAAACCCACATACTAAATCCTATCTGAATTTACAAACATTTAAGATAAACAATAAAAAATAATGTGAGTTGCTTGCCAATTTCACTCCTAATCTCAGTTTACAATGGTGTAAACATTAATTTACTTAAGTTACTAAACAAAATACATATTACAACACCTTTTAGTTATTAACAAAATTCTCATTAACTGTAACATTAAAACTAACATTATGAAAATTGAAAAGCATGAACAATAGTATAGAATTAACATTTAAAAGTTAGTGTAATAGATCACTGTTAAAATATTTGGTGACTTTCTGTTTAAAGACTGCCATTTAGTTTATACAATTCAATACCATAACTTTCATAGAAAACATTCACTCCATCATTAAATACAAAATTCATTTAGATTATATTAAACCAAGACTCATCAACGCACAAACCCATCACATTCCATGAAGGAGAAATAGTGCTACTAAGAAGCAATCCAGTGGGAAAACGAATCGACAATAGAGAGAAGAAACTATTTAGATTGTACGAGGGACCCTACTTATTACAAAGAAGGAAAGGACGACACACCTTTATCGTCTACGATCCGACACAAAGGAAGACTATTAGAGAGTACCATGCATCAGCATTCCGCAAATTATATGGATAAATAAAAAAAATAAAAAAAACAAAGTCAACATATAAATCCATGGGAGGGACGTAATCCACCCAGGGAAGGAGTGAAACAATTTTAAGAACCCTTATAACCACTAAGTGTGAGTTTTAATAAAAAAAAAGGAATTATTTCTGAGCAAAGAAATAAAATTTGAATAAAATTCAAATTTTATTTTACCCAGAAGGGAATTTATGCAACGATACGTTTAGCATAAGTCTCCGTATCAACCCCTGACTGCGGTATGAGAACATACGAACGCACGTATGAGTCGTGTAAAAGATGTAAATAATGAAAATAATGTAATAATTAAGCGTTAGGTATAAGACATAAATAAAAGAAACAAACGTATTAATTAATTTTAAATAAGGAAATAATTGTAAGTGAACATGCATATGCAATTGCCAAGCCTTGTTGGTTTTAAACGCAGCGAAGAGAGACGAAACACGCCTCGACTGGCAGCTGTGACGTTTTGCGACAGGCAACCGCGTGTGTATCAGTGTGAGTGTGTGTGTTAGTGTGTAAATGAAGAACAAGTTGAATTATGTATAGAATTGTGGAAAATTTTACACAGTTTATTAAGTGCTGAACGAAAACCAGAAGTCACACAAATCAGAGACATATGTAAAAAAACAGCTGGCGCCTGGCGCTACAATTCAGTATTAAGAGGTCTATGGCAAAAAAGTGTCTTTATTGCAAAGCGAACTCTCGTAAAGAATACGAACAGACGCGTCGATTTCATCTAAAACAAATACACCTTGTATCTAACAATATAGAAATAGATTGTAACAATTAACGTATAGAAACACAAAAAGAATACAACTACAGTGTGGGCAGGGTCTCTGACAGTTTCCCACTGATAATTGACCAGATATAAAAGGAATAAAATATTCGTAGTACCAATGACAGCTGATAGGAAAGAAAACCTTTTTAACGCTGTCTCAGATATTATAGATATGTTTTTAGTGCATGGAATAAACCCTCCTATTTGAGACGCCTAAGAAAATGTTTTTTAGAAATTTCTGAAACATATTCTAAAAAAGAAAAATATCTTAAAATACAGCATTCAATTGCACACAGTAGGACTGTGTTTTGAAATTTAACAATTTCTGTGTGTTTTCAGACTGACACAGAAGTCCAAAATTACCAACTGTTCACGACAACATAGAATAATATATCCGCATGAATATCTAATTAACAATAATTGTGTATCTAAAAATTTTAGAATATTTATTAGCTGGCACTCTGTGGATTACATAATAGAAAAACATTTATTAACACCTTTGATAACAGGTGTATGAATTATTAATTATTTCATTTGGAATAGCTTTTGAGAAATTCATAGTGTACATTATTCTATTAGTTCCTAAATTTTGTTAGTAGATCTTCATTATTTCCGTTGAATCATTAAGTGAATAAGGAAATTAATATTATACTTTATTTTTAATAACATTCTACCCCAATGTTTTCCACTCCCTCTCTTCTGATTGCTATTTAGTAAAACTGAATTTATTACCAGTGATGCTCTCTCCTGTCTTTTCACTGGGATCTCTCAATCTCGGATACTTCGCAATGCCTCCTCTCCGCTTTCCCTATCACGACAGTTATTATACGGACGGTCAAGGTTACCATAGAAACCTTCACCAAGTGCTTCTGCTACTCGTACGGTACCAAGGTAACTATCATGGCTATCCAGTAAACAACACGTCTAACAAAGCAGACTGAAAACGATCCTGAGCCAACTTTCCTGTCTGTTTTACTGAGCATTAGTTACTAACAAATTCTTAGTATCCAGTTACCAGACAACTTTATTCTTCAAAGTGTATTGCTCTGGATATAGAGAGCACGATTTACTCTGACCCGTTGTCTGAACATTTTGAACCCATTAAAAATTAATACCTGATGTTAATAAACCCAAGTGACTAAGACGGAATTTCATTTAAAACTACAACGTTAACGTCCTACGCTAACCATAACGCTAACCTCTTATGTTAATCACAATCTTTATCTCCCACTCGCATTGAAACATTTATTACGATTATTATCCGTATGTACCCCTCCGCTGCCTACAACAAATGAGTCATGTTAGCTTTTCAGCACCTCCACTTGCTTATGGTTATGGTGGTGGGTGGAGGTGATGATGATGATGACGATAGAAAAGATACAATGATGATATCTAGAATACTCGGCGGTACAAACCTAATAAACGTCAGCGGTCATCCGGCTCAGCGTACCAATTAATTCAGGTCAGTATGACATCAATAATTTTGTTACGTAATTTTGTTTATTAAAGACAGGCATAGAAAAGGTAAAGATGTAAACACGTCTACACTAACGGAAGCAAAATATTGTTACATTCGTTGCGAAGAAAGACAATTACGTAACACTACTTAGAATTAGAAAACATTATTCGAAATATCGAGAGGGCATTTGACAGGGTGAATCGGAGCAAACTATGTGCAATAACTGGAACCTAGAACATCTAATTAGAGCTATACAAAGTCTTTATGTGGAGAATAAAATCTTAAATGTGGGAGGGGACAGAGAAAAGCTCCTAGAGTTGGCCTGATCAATTGTGGAGTACAACAAGAGTGTCTAATATCACTTTCTACTTTTATTTTATATATATTACGATGTCATAAAAAACTGGCAGATGGGTTTTCCGTGGAATTTTATGATTAGCCACTCTGCAATTGACACTATGTTGTTTGCAGACAATCAGGCTATTCTGTCGAACTCGGAAAGCAGGTTGCAGATGGGTATACATTTGTTAAAGCGAATCTGCTAAGACCCTGGCTTACAAATATGCATACTTACGACCAAGGTGATGGCTTTTCGTGGTACTGATCCCGTACGGCCAAAAATTTTTATAAATGGTACTGTCTTGCTACAAATAATTTTAAATACCTGCGCTACAGTGTGACTTATAGTACAAGCTGCAAAGTTGTGAACATGTTGCGTAAGTTCAACCTGAAATTCTACATTGTGATGGCCCTTCCCACACTTTTATATGCGTTATGAGAATTGGACTTCAACGAAAGACCAGGCCAGTCGTAACCAAGCGGCTGCAATGAGATTTCTTAGGCACGTGGCAGGGTACACTCTCCATGATCCATAAAAGAAACACAGATATACGGGAGGAACTGAATATTATGAGTTAACTCGACTGGATTGCCCAGTATCGGCTAAATTGGTGGGAACATCTTTGCCGAATGGATGACTGCCGTAACCTCAATAAACTATGGAACTATAAGCCGAAGGCACGGAGGGATGTGGGACATCCGAGTGACCAGTTCTAGACTCTGGCTGTATGAGACCGGAAAAAACCATCGTTGCTTTAACCCTTCCAGATAATTATGTTCATTCTACACGTTTTACCACTAGCTCAGCGGTTATATCGTCTGTGTCAAAGTCGTGCACTGGCGTATCCTCCAGAATGTTCGATCTTGTAACTAGGAAAATACATCGGCACGCCGCCAGGGGTATGGAAAATGATTCTGCACCTCTGAAGGATCTATACAAACGACAGTGGCCGGTTTAGCTGTTAGTTGCTGTAAGCCGACTACACCAGGCGATAGTGTAAAGTGCGTATCAAGTGATTATTACGGATCAGTGGAAAGTGATTATTGTGTTAATTTGTGCGGTACTGTAATGTTAGAATACCTTCGTTAATTTCAAATAGTTATTTTTGACTAATTTGTTAATTAGTGATTTCATACGTGTCAATGACTTTGTTTCTACTGTACAATATGACGATCGTTGTGACCGTCGTAGCATATTATCATCACCCACTAGTGAAGTGATCAGCTATGGAGTCCACTGACGCGAGATTTGTTGTCTCATAAGTATTTCAAAAAATCTGTCACAGCGGAGTGATTACGTGGTAAAGGTCAATGGCCAGTAACGTTCACACCCCAAAATATTTACAACCTTTCTTCCTGCAATCCCGGGAAAATCAAGATAAATCCCGTCTGTCTTTTAGGTGTACAGGCACGTCTGTACTAGGTTGGCTTATTTAAGTGTAACTTACAGCCATGAAAGATGCGTCTACTAATTTCCGCTTAGGATTATTAAGTTAGTTCTCTTCTTACCAACATCTATCTATTTCACAGGCTGTTGTCTTTTTCAGCTCACACATATTTAGATGTGTTGAGCATATTCGTTTCGATTCTTTTGCATTCTGTTTTCTGCAGTTTGAGCTACTTCAAGGAGCCTCAGTATTTCTCCAAAAGTGAAAAGACAGTATGTTAATATTTTACATTTGAAGAAGATGAAAAATATATTGTGGTCAAAAAGGTTATGTATTTCCTTGCTAATACCCAGACACTTGGCGTTTGATGTATTTGTTTTTCACACGGAACAGATAGTAGCGATTCACACCGCGTCAAACTTGTACGATGACCGTACGTCGAGAAGGGGAGGATGTGTCTGTCTGTTTGTGTGGAAACGTACCTTTGTTACTTTTCTGACTGAATCTTACCGGATAAGGATACCGGACCTATAGGGTTGGCTAGACAGGCCAAGCCGTAACTTTGCCTTGATCCGATCCCGCGACCGGAGCACAGAGGTTTTGATTATGCGTCGCCAACAATACCATTGTATTTGATGTGACCCAGATGATCGGAACATTATAAATTTTTTAGCGGTGGTTTATATATGATGAAATAATATACGTAATGGTAATATGTCATTCAAAAATTAGTGTTGAGTGTCGTATAACCTGTTGTCACTTATGGATCTCCTTTCTTTAATGTATACCACTCCTATATAAAGTATAGGAGTAGCTGTTGCTACAAAAAATTTGACGACGGCCGGATAGATTTTGTGAGTGTGTTGTTTGATGTAAATTTTGATAAATTCACTCTCTAAGCGCTTTTACAGCGTGGAGTAGGTACGAAACCACATCCTGGGAACTACAATTGTTGGATACCGTAATTCTACATCTTTTATCATTTCGGCGTAGGTGTTCTGACTATCAGGTGGCACTACCTGTAGTAGCTTTGCGGCATTTCCTTTCAAAGTGAGGACGAGAGAAACTGCTTTCTTTTCCTCCGTCCAGCATGCGGCGACTTCAAAGTGCCAAAGGTACGCCGCATAGTGAGTGCTTCCGTCAAGTGTTGGGACCTTGTTATGAACTACCCCAACTTTACGCAAAGTGACTTTGTTTATTGTATTTTTTCCTTGTTTTTCTCTAACTTCACCACTTTTCAGTCTACAAAAATGTGACGGGAATGGTATAGGACTGTTTAGGAAAAATCCTATAGAGGAATGTAGAGCCAGGGGAAGAAGAGGAAGAAGAAGAAGTAACTAATTCAAAAGTCTTCCAGAATTCAAAAGCCTGGAAGGAATTATGTGTAAAGACAGCAACAATTTTCTTCATTAACCCAAGTACAAACGATAAGATGTGGGTTTTCTGTGACATACCTCATATTTTGAAGCTACTTACTTTTCTTGAATTCGGGGATTAGGCGTCTTTCATAATAATCCCACTCCCTTTGAAGTTCGCAACAGAATTCGGCTTTTCTTTTAACAGGGAGCACGGACGATATACCGTTATCTGGAAGTGCGTCTGTAGCTGAGGATGTCCATTCATTCATTTCCAGTCATTCTATCAAAGTTATGGTATCAAATGACTTTGAAGAGGACTTCATGACATTTTTTACCAGTGAACTATGCTTACACATAGTTGAACATACGTTAATACCAACTACTCCGAATAATGCCACTGACGAAGCAGAATGGTTAAAAACAGAAGATTTGGCCCAGTATGCGAGTGACAACAATGTTCCTCAAAATACCTTAAAATATCTGACTGGGTACATCGCAATCAAGTGCCGCTTAATTGATGAAAGTAAAGGCAATTGTAATTAAAGTGCCGCTTAATTGTATGCGTGAGAGGCAAAACATTTTCCAGGGAACATACTTATGACTGGCTATTGATTATGTGAAATGGGGAGGAGGGCTTACCCATCCGTCAGATGAGTGGTTGAATAAACTGATTCAGTTTGAGATAGTTTTTGGTTCTTTTCACGGACGTACAGTCTCAAAACTAGTTAAAGTTATCTCTTCTTTGGACACCTTGCTTAAATTTAAATTTCCAGAAGGGAACGAGAAAGTTATTTGTCTGTACGTCAGGACAAGAAAATTCATCAGAATCCGCCGTCTGAACACACAGCTCAATCTCAAGTTACTTGAAATATATGCAGCAGCAAAGAGCCGAATGCGATGTACCCAGTCAAATATGTTAAGATGGCTTGAGGAACGATCTGGGTAGCTTCGTTTTCAAAAATTTAAGTCCCCTATGAAAATATGTATCAACTAAATAACTATTTCCATTTTATTAACAAAGGTATTTGTGTTTTTTATGTACATATAAAATACATACGAATTAATAGACAAACCTAAAAATAATAAATATAAATGAAAATAGATTTTTCACGTCATATGATATCACAAATATGTACACCAACATCCCAGTAGATTAAACAATAGACATAATAATAAACAAACTTAAAGAACAAAATGAACACACACAAAATATAACTGAAATAAAAAATAGCCTCCAAGTAATACTAAAACAAAATTACTTTGAATTCAACAGCAAAATTTATCAAGAACAAGAAGGTTTAGCAATGGGATCTCCGTTGTCTAGCATAATAGCAGAAATATTCTTACAACACATAGACACCAAAATACAAAAATATTATAAATTTATTTGATCCAAATGGTATATAAATAAGATATGTAAATGAAGGTCTATAGGTAACAAATAACAAAAATACAAATGCAGATAACATATTAAAACAACTCAATAACATACATCCAAAAATACAATTCACAGAGGAAAAAGAGAAACATAATAAAATCAACTTTTAGACATAACCATCACAAGAAACAACAACCACATACAATATGCAATATACAGAAAACCAACTTCTACCAACATCATTATACCTAACCATTCTGACCACCCACCAAAACATAAAATGGCAGCGTTCTATTCGTTATTTAACAGAATGTACAAAATTCCCCTAAACAAACAAGAAATTGACAAAGAAAGAAATATAATATACCAAATTATAATCTTTTTTTCATTATTGTAGATTTTCTTCCTAGTACTATACAAAAGTTTATTACCTCATATCTCCATAGAAATGGCAATTTTCTACATATTTACATCTTGTCATTAACATATTATTATTTCTTATCTTAATAATAGTACAACTAGTATTATTTTAAGATAATTATTTCTTCACAATAAGGCGTTCTGTGTCTCTAATTCACCCTAGTTTAGACTACACGATGCAAGGGGTCCGTCTACCAGACGTTGGGGAGGCCTATTGTTCCTTTGTATCATAGTCGCCGACATAAGACAATTTCCGTTCCACACCCTCATTGTGTCAACATCTGTTTTGATTGTGTAACTCACCTGTTTAAACGTTGAGAATTCTTTTCTTCGATGAGACGAAACGACTTCTCTCTTCGCCTCTCTCTTTCTCCTCTCTGCATGTTCAATTACTCTCTCGTGACGAACGCATTTCTTATTAGTCCGTGCGTACCCTATATAAACAGCTATTCGCTTCTTCACGCTCGCCATGTTGTATAATAATAATCACTGTAGTGTTTACCATTATAATTCTTGTGATTATCATTATAATTACCGTACGATTGCTAATTGTTGTGCCCACCCTCGTCGCGTGCGATTTGTTACAATCGTGCTACACGTATTGTTTTCTTAACTGTTTTATTCTTCGTATTGTTTAAATTAGTTGTTAATAAAATTAAACGTAAATTTAACTGTTTTAATACTGTGAGTGTAACCAGCGAATTGGATATTGTTGCTACCCAGGTACGATTGTCGAATTTTTATTTTATTTTATATTCTTCCGTAGTGTTAATTATTTCATTAGAATTATTATTATGAATTATCACCGTTTCTTCTCTCTTATTTTCAATTTCAATTGTTAGTTCATATAGTGTTGTTTGGATTGTAGTTTCTACCGCCTCTATGAGCGTATTTATGTCGTTAATTTTATCTAATAACTGTTTATTATTATCAGCTATATTTTGTTTTAATTCCTTTTTTAAATTTATATTATCTTACTTCAATTGTACATTATCTAATTTCAACTCTTCTAAACTTTCTACGATTTGTATAGTATCTTGATTAAAATTTTGCTTTAATTGTACATTTTCTAGTTTTAATCTTCTACATTTTTGATTATTTTTTCTGTATCTTGCTTCAACTCATCTGATTTATTATTTAAATTTTCTGTTTGTTTATCTAAATCTTGTTTAAAATCTTCTCTTAAATTCTCTGTTTATTTGTCACCTAATTTGCCAAACGTCATAAATTTGAGCGCCTCCATATCAAAACCTGGTGCTGCCATGTTGAATATTATGTATTTATTTATTTACTTATTATTTATTAAAAATTATATATTTAATTTATCTCAAGATGATATTTTTCATTTATTTGGAACATGTTTTCTAGAACTCCCGTGTTCTCATTCTCAGCCTTCGTGATCTTGTGTCTGGTGAA
This sequence comes from Magicicada septendecula, assembly GCA_034769895.1. Lineage (NCBI taxonomy): Eukaryota > Metazoa > Arthropoda > Insecta > Hemiptera > Cicadidae > Magicicada > Magicicada septendecula. The sequence goes on along the minus strand of CM068373.1, from coordinate 25,020,301 downwards.
GTATTTGTGTGTTGGCTGGATGTTATCCTGGTTTCTTGTTGGTCTCTGGTATTTTAAAGTGGTATTATTGTGTGTGATTGTGGAGTATGTATTTTGTGTATTTTCGATGTTGTGTGCTTTGAATATTGCGTCATATTTTGTATTGATTTGTATTTATTCAGGTATTAGTTTGTTTTTTGTTTTATGTTTGTATATTTGTAAATTTTCCCAAATGTTCATTATGGTGCCTTTGTGTGGTATATGTTTTATTAGTGTCACATTGGTTATGTCTGGGAATTCGTGTCCCGTGTTTATTGCATGTGTGGCCAAATTGGATTTATATATTTCTGGTTTTTTGTATGCATTTAGATGCTCAAATTAAGGTTTTTTCAGCTGTTTTTTTGTTTGTTCTTTGTAACATTTATTGCAATCTTGGCATTCAATTTTGTATATAGCCGAGGAAACAGACAGACTGAACAGAAAATATAAAATATGTGTCTAGACTACAACAAGCCCGAAACACGTTATGGCAATTTTCCGTACGTACAATTGTTTATGAGATTAAAATAAAACAACTAATTTTGTTTTATATCTTGTTTAATGGGATATGAAAGATTGATAAAATTTATATTTTGTGGGTACTCATGGGGTGGAAACATTTAGCAAAAGCTAAAAGTCCGCAGATTTACAGAAGACCTTTGTAGTTATAGATCGCAATGGAGAAAACGTTTTGGCACTTGGAGAAAAAGCGCAGTAAATGAAATCGGACAGCGACGGGAAACGCTATAAACCCATAAATTATGATACAAAGGTATCAGAGACGTTTCTGACCTTGGGACGCTACATTTATAGACTCAATATACCTTTATTAGACTCGTATGAAATGTTTATAGACTCGTATAACCTTAAGACAGCCTTTGTTTGTTTAAAAGTTCCTTACGAGGTAGCCTAGTATAATGCTGCTAGACGCCGTGCAGTCATTTAAATTGGGTAACTGATTTTAGTTGTAGACAGTCAGAAAACAAAATACCTATGCTACACCAGTTTATTCTCCACATTTAATTTTTTGATTTTCATCAATCGACAGGATGTATTATACCATATATACGCTTGTATATAAAAACAGAAAACTTCAATCTGCATATTTACTGACAGATTGGAATATACGTATATTAGAGGGAGTTTAAAAATATTAGTAAGATCAATAATGTATTTGATAAAGTTAATAAGGTAAAACAATAATTTGTGTTAGAAAAAATGTAAAACATAAGAATTTTGAGTTCAGTATTTATCTGTATCCGAAAAAAGCATAGATTTTTGCGTAAACTTATGAAACGACAGGGGAAATTAAAGTCAGCTTGACAAGGAATAGAAATTGTAATAATTTTCATAAATATAGACGCAATTACAAACTACGCATTCTGCTAATGTGGCCTTAAATGGAATTTTAATAATTCATAACCACAAATATTCTATTTTGTTTCAGGGTCAGTCCTGTTTTGTTATTTATAAAGAAAAATTAATATTACATAAGGTGGGAACAAGCAATTATTATTTATGAGTTTGGTAGTTTATCGATAGAAGTAGCCTATATTGCGAGTTGTGTTCCAAGCACGAGAAGGTGTCTTTGTACCACTATTTTAGCCGCTGTACTTTATTCAAAAGAAACACAGGTTGAGGTGTTGTAGACAGTTGATATACAGGATACCGGCCGCAGCAATATTAAATATTATTCAAAGTTTCTTCCGATCAAAATTATGAAATCCCAGAACATGTTTAAAAATATGTTTACAGCTCTTGAAAAGTTTGGCGTATATAATCAAAGACAACGAAATTATTCAGTGATATCAGAGTCTGTATTAAAAACATTAATATTTATAACGATAATTAGTTTTAGTTTAAATATTTCACTGCTACTTTATATGTTTATTTTCCAATGGGAATCGATCGGAGACCCTAGTTTCTCTGGAGTCTTCTTATCAGCGAATACATATAGTTTGTTTCTTACTGTATATTTTTATTTTTCACGGGAAACGTTTGACAAGGTTTTAAATACATTTGATAATGCTATTACTTTGCTTTATTCGAGTCCCCTTTGCCAGCAAAAATCATATTTCTTGTCCCTAAAGGAATTAGTGAATAAATTAAATAATTTTAGTCTATATTATGTCGTGCTCACCATCAGTATGGGGACATTCAGTGTTATAATTCGGTACATACGATACAAGTTAGGTTTCAGCGAGGATAGTATACCCATATTTCAATTTCCTTTTGAGACCACCAGCTTTCCTTTATATGACATAACTGTAATTTATCAGTTAGGAACTGGGCTCTTCGGTGCTGCGATTAGATGCGTCGTGGAGAGTTTATTTGCAGCTTTTTTTATCTATTTAAATTTCTGTTACAAACACCTTGGTGACATATTTAAAGGAGTTTTCAGCAAACACGAAGTAAATTGTAACAGCATAAGCAGGCTGAAACAGTGGATACAAATTCATCAAGAATTTCAAAGGTAAACTATGTAAACAATTTTATTAATATTGTTATAAGAATATAAATATAACAAATAAATTAATTTTACAGATAGTTATTATTTTCATTTTCTAACCGAGGAAATTACGGAAACGTTTTCTTACAGATGTACATTTGGAGAGAAAATTCTAATACTCCATATTTATACAAACAATTATAATATAAAATAATATTTATACATTGCTAATAAATATTTATTTTGTTAAGTTTGTACATTTTCTTAGGTTTGGTCTATTTTTTTTTTTTTTTATATAATCATCATTATGAAAAGAGCTTTTAGGTTAGAACAAACGTTTTTATCCAACTTGGATCAAAGTTGGCTATTGGATTTTTCGACAATCAAATTCGAACTCGTCTTCACATGTAAAACGCAGTAACACCTACATATTTTTCAAATTATCAGACACGTAAAAGCCTCTAGTCATGTATGTTTGAGAATTTGGATAACTAAAAAAATTTGTGTTTTTTTTTTAGTATCGTATCAATAGGTATAGTGGAGTGTGAGACAACAGAGACTCTACAATATTAGAAATAATATGACTACGTCGATGGTTTTGTATACTCATTTCTGTTGTATTTACATTTTGTTAAACTATGCAATATAATATATGACAGAGAAAAATCTAAACTTGAAGAACCTCTGTGAGATATTCACTTACAATAAGCGATGAAAATCAATACTGGAAGAAAGCAGTAGACAAAATATTATTTTGTAGATCTAATTAGAAAATTGCTGTTAATATAGGCCTACTTGTAATAAGATAACTGATGACATCAGGCCTAGAAAGAAGACTAAAAGAAATTACATGGTTGCAAAATGTGTAAAACGGGAAGAACTAACATTGTTTATACAGACGCATTTATTGTGGTTTTATTTTTTTGAATTTAAAAATTCAATACAATAATGAAATACACAAACATTAAGTTTTTTGAAGTTTTGTCTAATTAGCTTGGCAGATAAATTAAATTGCTTTTACATTCCTATCAGTTAAAACTAATGTAGAACCCGATAATATTTTAAAATTTATTGTTCGTTATTGAGTCATAATGTATATCCACATGACTGAGATTACAAATTTTTTTTAAAGTGGTAATTAGTTTGTAAAATACCTTTTGCATTCTAATTTCCGTCGCTGGAGGGACTTCTCACTACTTTCTCTCCCCATCTTACTTACATGCACATATGTCACTAAATAATTAATATTTTTATGCTTACTCCTTAGCGAATACCTTCCCGTTATTGTGCAACAACTCCTCTGAGGTGAAATCTTCACAGTTTAGTAAAATACCGTACACAAAACAGACAATCCTCAAGGATATTACAGTACAGTATTTTTACATGTCTAATGTAGTAACTTAACCCTTACTTCGCTCTCAGTAAAGTAATCACAATCGTTTTGTAAGTCCGGAAATCAAACAATGTGTTCTAATTTATTTATGCAATCGTCTAATTGTTTTCCTTTCTCTTCTTGTGCTTATTGTTGTTCTTCTTTATATTACCCTTTCTTCTTACCCGTTAAATTATTTAAAGAATAACGCAATTATTAAAATTTGTTTAAAATAATACCTGTCTTCTTCCCTTCATCCTATCACAGCCGACTATGTACATGTACTGAATATTGTATATGTTCAATATACAGCATTCTGCGTGCTTTAAATGTACAATTTACTGTCTACGACATTCCCCTAACGTTCTGTAACATTCACTCTTTATTATTTTTAATTTGACAAAATTGTTCCAAAGCATTTGCAGTCCACTGTTTTTTCCATGCGTATCGTCAGACTGATGAGTGTAATTTCCTACATAAGCTTTTCGTCACTTACGTCAGTTACATAAGGCTTCTTCCAATGGACGCCGAAATGATATGGCGACATTGACCATCATTATATTTGGATACCTTTAGGCATGTTATTTCTGAATACATGGTTTTAAAACTCATCCTTACTATTGAATTTTGTGACTAAATGTTATTTTTCATGTAACTCATGTTAGTTGAATATTATAATATACATATTAGTGAGAATATTTCTTCACAACTTGAAATAACACTTCACAATGCAAATTGCTCTAAAGACTAAAGTTTGCCTTTGGACACCTATCCTTTATTTCTAAATGCATGGAAAATGTTTTCTTTCTAATGGAATTAATTTCTAACCTAATAAGCATTTCTATAACCTTAACTTCTCCCCACAATATCGTTTTGCTGTTACATTGTGAACACCTCAGTTCGTTCATATTGTTACGGTGGTCTACTGATCGTCGTATGGTACAGTGGAAAACAAAATACAAGACACCAATTAAGTCACTAATCACCTGTTTGAATTATCACAATGAAACAGTTTGTAATCAACAAGATAGTCTGTTGCAACAAATCAAATAAAAAATTTTTTAACGCAAATAAAATGTCAACTATTATAAAACACAATTGTATTACATTTGTCTCGCACATACATAAAAACACATACAACACTCTGCCACAATACTTCAAACCGCACTGGTATAAATCGCAGCAATAACTGAAACTGAACGTCGCCGAGTACTTGTATTTATACCCCGCTGAGGTTCCAGAATATTCGCTAACTGCGCGTCAAGAATGCTATTAGAAAACAGCTGTACATAATTGGTTGCGAGCTTACACACAGCACGCGCGGACCGTTGAGTCCCGGAACAATCTCGCAACGCATGTCGAGAATCACGTACGCCATAACAATACAGCCGTATTCCACTGGACCGTTCGAGAAACTCGTAGATTGTTCTGTAATGTCAGAACAGTATTTCCCTCTCCTGAACACTTCAATGACTTTGTAAAATATTTAGGACATCGTCATAGGTTTTATTAAATTTGGCTATGGTATACATGTTGCTGGATAGTCTATCCCTGCCCTTTCCCGTACTTAACATTTTACCGAGCTGTACCTTAATCACTTTTCATACTTTCATTTCTATTTCTAATTATTTTGTTTAATTCGCTTCCTACGTGATCATCTCCATGCATAGGCTCTTGATCTATACCAAACGTCATCATACCTTCTGCAGAATATATCATATTTTTTACGTCAAATAGCCTCAAAAATAATATCTCTTTTCCTCAGAATTTTAAATTATGTTATACCGTGTGTATTTTGTTTTTCTTTCCGTAGCATTTTGCAACAGATGTTATGTTTTTTAATATTCCCTAACAAAAACTAAGTGTATTTCATAACTAATCCTATGCAGCAAATATCTTATACATTTTCCTGTATAAGGATACAAAATCCTGTATGCTGGATTTTCGTTAAATTTTATTTTAAAATTTCTTGATATGTTAATTTTATTTAAATTTAGAATGGTATTATAATTTTACTTCGTCTTATCCACACGTTTCTCTGTCATGTGAAGCAAATAAGTAATTGTTTATGAGTAACAAGAAATGAAAAGTAAATTAAATTATTTCAGCCCGTAATAAAAGTATAACAATTTACATGTCAAATTTTTTAGGGTCATGGAAGAATTGATTCGCTTCGTTTCTCCATTTTTGATGATTTTCTTCTTGAACCTATTCATCTGTGTTACGTTCTGTATTTTATCACTTTTACTGGTAAGCAAAAATAAATAAAATTTTTAACAAATTTATTCTTAATAAAAGTTGCAATATTATTTTATAGTATATATTGTATGAAAAAATATATTCTGCTACTTAAGTAAACTAAAAAACTAAATCGCTATTTTGAATACTTTTTGTTTAACATTTAAAAAGCAGAACTTGTGCGTTCGTGCATGTGTATGTGTGTGTGTGGGTGTTGGTGTGGGTGTTGGTGTGTGCGCTCGCGCGCGCGTCTTTATGTGTGTTTGAGTGTCGTGTGTGTGATTATGATCCTGTTTCTCACAAAAACAATTAGCTCAAAACACTTTTTTTTTTTAATTACTGGTATTATCCATAATTCCGTGTAGACAGATCTCGATGTCTAATTTATGCATAATTTTGTAAAGTGCTATACAATTCTCATTTGTTGAAATGTGTCATACAATAGAATCATTGTTGAAACCGTACTACTAGATTTCAATAAACGCAAAAAATATTACGTGTGTTAAACTAATGAATGTGTAAATATTCATCATTAATTTTTTTTTTAAGATTTAGCAAATAAATGGGAAAATAATCTCTTTCCATATGTAAACCACTATTTAAAAAAAAAAAATTTCAAATTAACTGGAAAGAAGTAAAATTAATTTCTAGCTTTGAAGAGCTCTTACGTATAAGAAATTAGAAACTATGTGTCACTAAAAGTATATGATACTGTTTGATAATTGTGTTCTGTTTTAATGCAATTTCTAAATATGTAGATGTCAATTTACAGAAAGCAAAATGCTCTCCACCGGCCGAGTATTTACCAGTTTTAGGATACGCGTTATCCGTTTTCTGCATGTTTCTGCTGCTCTGTACCGTTGGTAATGATATTATGAACCAGGTAAAGTATCTGTCTTATATTTGCGGTACTTTTGCTGTGTCATTACATGAATACCAACTGAAAACTTCGTGAAACTAATTTTTCTTATTGAAATAAGACTAACTTTTATTGCCTTAAATTTGTAGTACGTTCAGCTTCATTATAGTTTTAAGTTATCAAAATATAAAATTGTTTTTATAAATTGTTTACAATTTTTTAGAATGAACAGATATCCAGAAATATATATGACAGTGATTGGTACGACAAGAGTCCGGAAATTAGAAAAACTCTGATAATAACCTGTGAGCGACTAAGGAAGCCAGATACCATATGTGCCTTTAGATCAGAACACTTCGATTTTACAAAAAGCACTTTCCTTTGGGTAAGTCTCCTTAACGTAATTTACAAAACCAGTCTTTAAAGTACCTTGGTTTTTGGCATTTTAACCAAAATCTGGAGCCACAAGCATGATATCAGCCAAGAGATAAATCCATTTTCAGCAAAAATTTTGTTTATATAACAAAAAAACATTATATCTCCTTGTTAAATTAGGTTGCAGTTATATGATATATGAAAATCACCTTCACCAAACTCTCCAGAAAAGTAATAATTTAAAGATATCTAAGGCGCATAAACTTCCAAAATAGTTTGAAATTGTTTGGCCAATCGATTTAGTAATACATTGTCTAAACTCTACGTAAACCAACAACGTAACACTGCTCTCCCTTAACCCCGTTTGTATCGTGCTGACGACCGTATATTGCGCTTTGGATTAAATATGAATCTGAAATGTTATCGCTCCATTTTCAAAGCACATTCTTCGTGAATTGCAGATACCTCTTCTTTGACACGATCCTTCTAGTTCACCCTCAATCTTAATCGTTAATTTTTTTCTTCCTACTCTTAGCATTTTCTTAACGCGGAGCTTTTCAATCGTTGCTTCTCGGTAAGTTGCTTCTTTCATGTATTGCTTTTTTTTTATTTACTGCTTGTTCTCACTGTTCGGAAGCTTCAACCACGGACGCTTCCTCCGATTTAGAACAACTATTTTCTCGGTTTATTATCAGTAATTGTTACATGCCTGCTAAAGGTGCCGTACTAAGCAAAATTATAAATTTATTTTTTTATTGATAAAATCGTGTGTTGTCAATTGCGAGTAACAACAGCATTCCTGTTTACCTTCCCTTTCAAATTAACATCACACTTTCATGTGAAGGGAGCAATACGTTTTGCTTTACTAACGACGCTCCAACCCTTTGCATATCGTCATTTGCGTATCTAACAAATGTCTGCCGCCAAATCAAGTACTTAACCAGAAGAGTATACATAATAAAATTTACATCGAATAGCCCTTCGCAAGTTATTTCACAAGGCTGGTATAAGGCTGATCGCTTTCTGTATACCGTACCTAACCGCAAGGGCATAACAACATATGGTATGTTAAAATCGTACTACAGTTAAATTCGTTTGCAGCTGTAGGCCTATTACTTGGAAGTTCGAGAGTCATCAGTTTTCCATAATGTAGGCGATAAATAAATAAGATAAATTCAATTTAATTAACAGAATACTCAATACATTAAATACAGAAATGTTTAAATTAATACCGTGAACTGTAGTGATTTTACAAATTTACGGAATTACAGATGACGGACAGGGAGAGAGTACACACAGGCAAAACGGGGAGAATCTATAATAGGCAAAACCGGAATGATTGAAAAGTCTACGCAACTCTACCCGGTTCTACGCGTATGTGGGTAGAAGTGTAGGGTGTATGTATGCCAATGTAACTAGTACAGACCCGAGGCCTTTGTCGTTGCTGCTTCTAAGAGTTTACTCACCCAATTACAAAGCGTTAAAATAATTTTGGTTAGTATTATCTTACTACTATATAGCGCGTTATTATTATTACTCTTCCAGTAATGTATACTATCGTTACTTTAATACGTTTTTGGAATGTTCTATCACTCATAATATACTTAATTTGGAGACAGGTATTATTGAAAACGAATATTTTAAAACTTTAACAACCAAAGATCTAGTAACCACGTGTATGCGAAACCGCGAATAAAATACGCAAATAACGAGTAAATATATTCTGTAAACCTATAATGTATAAATATATGTCAGATGTTTTGAGAAAATTACAGATACGATAAAACAGATTTACGATCTGATTTGGACTGTGTAATATTTTTCTTGTTCTGGCACTGCGCAATTTAATGTATGCTAACCGAGAACTGCCATCCTCCTTGGACTCAGCAACGTGGCAGGGATTTGATGCTGTATTTCCATGGCACGGAAATGAACAAGACACTGATAGTAGTGTAATTTACTATTTAAGAATAACTCTTTTAATTTTCTAATTGTTTTAAATTACTATGACTGTTTCTACACTAACTTGTATACAGTACAATATTACAAGGTTTATTAAAACTTTATTTTTCACAAGGCATTTTGGTTAAATTTAGATAACTTACATTGTTTAATAATAACTTTTTGTTATAACTTATCTACTTACAGGTAACTAAAGCTATGGTGTCTTCCTTTATCACGCTGTCAGAAATCAATGCACGTCGAAATGTTGCAAACTATCGCTGTTAATGACTAGGGATAAGATCACGTAACTGTTTTAAGTATATTTTTACCAGCATGATATGATGGAAACCTCATAAATGTTAGTCACAAATGTAATTTAAACACATAGTACTTGCAGTATAAATAAAAAAAATGTATATTAGTTTTATTGTACGTTCTTCAATTTATATGAATTGTGTGAAGATAGTTATTGCTAGTATGTGCCACCACTTGCACTCTATAATGGAATCGTAAAATATTAAGTAATGCACACAGTTTGTTATTGGTAACATGGTGGCCATACACATGCGCCAGCTTACACATAACCATACACATGACCAAACAGGCGTGCGCGCACTTATTCGCACTCACTGACACCACACACACACGCAATATTTGTGTCTATATAGGTGTCAAAGTAAATGTAGAATTCAAAATAATTTTAAGAATTACATTAAGAATGTGTAGTATTTTATTTATTATCTTCAGATATAAGTTATGCACATTGTAAGATTTAGTAATTCATTATTAAATAAAATAAGATTTTTGTTCACCAAACGTATGAACATATTCTTGCTATTTATACCTTTAATGTACAGCTTTGGTTTCAAGCTAAAATTCCAGACGATTCGAAATTCAAGCATAGAATTAATGAGAAACATGAACAAACAGATCATGCCAATTGCAAGAGAACTTGCGTTCACAATTCAGGATATAAAGTACATATAATAATAACATAAATTGAATAGAATACGTAGATTGAATAAAATACATGAATTGACTACAATGCATATATTGAATGGCGTGCATAAATCGCATAAACCACATAAATCGAATGCAATACATAAATTGAATAGAATACGTAGATTGAATAAAATACATGAATTGACTACAATGCATATATTGAATGGCATGCACAAATCGCATAAATCACATAAATCGAATGCAATACATAAATTCAATAGAATACGTAGGTTCAATAAAATACATGTATTGTATAAATTGAATAAAGTCCTCTGCACAAGGCAACATTACTGAGGACCAGAACAATAACACCACTTCGCATAGAGTGAAACCCACACGAGTGACGACAATCCTTATTCGTTAGACACAGGTAAAGCGCACAGCTTATGAATATGTCGACGCAATATACCACGGGGAGTGCGGACGTCAACCACGCGCACCAACTGGTCGTCGCCCATGAAAACCTTAGTCACCACACCCAAACTCCAGTGTAATGGAGGGGCGTTATCCACTATAATTATGACCACATCACCCTCCGCGAGGTTCCCCTTGGGTGTCTGCCATTTATTACGCTGTTGGAGCTGGTGCAGGTAGTCCTTGTACCACCTGCTCCAGATGGATTGTAAACATTTTTGCAACAATTGCCGGCGTCGCAGTTGGTTGCATGGAATGGCTACCAGGTCAGCGTCGGGGGGTGCTTTCAAGGTCGAAGCAATTAAGAAGTATCCGGGTGTAAGGGGCTGCGGATCCCTAGCATCAGATAAGATGGCAGAAAGAGGACGGGAGTTCAAACATGCCTCAATTTGAGTAAGGATCGTATATCATTCCTCAGAGTTAAGAATGGTGGCGCCAATGGTGCGGCGCAGATGATGCTTGACGCTTTTTACACCACTCTCCCAAGGGCCGCCGAAATGCGGTGAGGAGTGTGGAATAAACGACCACTTGAAACATTGGGCAAGTGAGAATGAGTGAATACTCGTTTTAAATTCCTCAGACGTAAATAATTTGTATAACTCGCGCAAAGTGGAACTCGCGGCCATAAAATTCGTGCCGTTCTCAGACATCATTTCCACGGGAATGCCGCGGCGGGCAATGAATCGTTTAAAGGCGCCAATAAATGCCTCAGCAGTCAGGTCAGACACTAATTCCAAATGAATCGCCTTCGTAGCAAGACAGACAAACAAGCATATGTATGCCTTTGAGGTAGTCTTGGATCGCTGCCCGCCATGACGGATCACGATAGGGCCGCCGTAATGTACAGCAGACGAAGAAAGGGCCTCGGTCAATACCACTCTAGACGAAGGCAACTGGCCAAGTTGCTGGGTCTGCTTGTGGGTTCTGAAGCGAAAGCATTTGATGCACTGACGGATGACAGAACTGACAACAATCTTGCCGTTGACGATCCAATACCTTTGACGAACAGAACTATGCGTTAACTGAACGCCCACGTGAAGCAGCCTCGAATGCTCAGCCTCTATTATTAATCTAGTGAGGTGGGCCTTTGGGTGCAGAATAATCTGACGCTTAGTGTCGTAATGCAAATCGGAATGTTGGAGACGACCTCCAACCCGAAGTAACCCCGAATCGTCGATGAATGAATCAAGAGAGATAATTTTGCTAGATTTGGATAGATTGCCATTCTTTATCTCAATGACCTCCTTGGGATAGTACGTTAATTGGGATTTGCGTATAAAGAAATTTAAAGTGTTGTTTAATTTCTCCCTGGACAGTCGCAGGTCATGTCCCGAACCAGGGGAACTCGATCTCAGATTATAGATAAATCTGAAGCAATAGCTGATAACGCGTATCAATCTCTGAAGAGTGGAAAAGTCTTCACTTATATCTAGCCATACATTCAAGAATTGCCGATTGTTTTTGTTCAGATCGGCACTCCCGTATGGTGGCCGAATCATTTGTGCTGAATTTGAGGTGGCAAATTGGATCTTGCAAAAGCCATGCCGGACCATGCCACCAAAATTGGAAGTTTCGCAATTTGTCTGGATGAAAACCACGAGATAGAATACCGGCGAGGTTATACTGGGACTTCACATGATGCCAATCTGCGTTATTGGAGCCCTGCTGGATTTCAGCCACACGATTGGCGACGAAGGTCATCCACCTGGACGACTCACCGTGTATCCAGCGGAGGGCGACCATGGAGTCGGAGTACAGATGGATCTCATGAGCATGTATGTTCAATGCGCGAATAACCTTTTGAAGCAAACGGACAAGCAGAAGACAACCGCATAGCTCAAGTCTTGGTAGTGTAATTTGTTTTAGGGGGGCTACCCTGGATTTCGAACACAGTAAATTGGATGAGACACGCCCATTATTATGTACAATTCTTGCGTATATGCAACAGCCATAACCCTTACAGGAAGCATCCGCGAACCCGTCAATTTGAAACGATCTCGTGTATGGGTTTAGACTTTATGCAACGGTTCACATTAATCTTATAGACTAGATTTAGTTTACTATACAATTTCCTCTATGTCGGGAGAAGACAATCTGATAATACCTCATCCCAATTCGTTTTAGCTTGCCAAATCTGCTACATGAAACATTTATGTAGAAAAACTACGGGACCAAGTACACCCAACGGGTCATAAATGCTTGCAATTACTGAAAGAACAGTTCTTTTGGTAAACTCCTCATGGCAAGGATTGAGAGTCGTCTTATAAACACAAACATACCGGAACCGTTGTTCCATAGTAGCCCATAAGTGCTCACATTTTCACCCTTGTTTAGGGGTATGGCAGTGCCGCATTGTTTTATGATTTCTTGGCTGTTAGAAGACCATTTGTGCAGGGGAAGCCCATATTGTCGAAGTAATTCGCTTACATCCGACCTCAACCGTTTGAGCTCATCTATATTATTGCAGCCAGTAATTAAATCATCGACGTAGAACTCGTTAGCAATAACTCGGCATGCCAAGGGAAACTGATTGAGGTTGTCATTCGCAACCTGGAATAGAGACCTGGTAGCAAGAAATGAAGAGCTTGCTGTGCCATAAGTCACAGTCCTGAGCACGAAATGCTTCAACTCCAAGTCGGGGGAATCCCGTCAAAGTATTCTTTGGAGTTTACAGTCGCTTGAATCGACCAAAATTTGTTTAAACATATTCTCGATGTCGGACGTTAAGCCATAGACGTGGGTCCTAAATCTGAGTATAATATAAAAAATATCCTGCTGTATTGTCGGCCGTACCAGTAGCGTATCATTAAGTGAACGGTCATTAGCGGATTTTGCGGACGTATCAAATAACACGCGGAGCTTTGTAGTCAGACTTGAGTTCTTGAAAACCGCGTGATGGGGTAAGTAGTACACCTTGGAGCGATAAACCAAATTGTCGCTTGGACTGAGTGATGACATGTGCCCCAGCAGCTGGTATTCCTTGATGAACTTGGAATAGTCATGCCTCAACCCAGGATTCTTCATGAGTTTACGCTCAAGAGTTCGAAAACACTGCTTAGCATGGGTCAGCGAATCGCCCAGAGCCACATCACCAGCTCTACGAGGCCATCTAACAACAAATCTACCGTCACCATCTCTCCGCGTGATATGCACATGACTCGTCAGCAGCTGAGGGCAAATCAACAGGATACTCCTCGACCTGCCAGAATTTCCCAACCATAGAAGTGAGCCCCTTATTGTCATTTCTCGCAATAAATGACGAAGCACGATAAGGAGATTTGAATTTGAAAGGAAGATTTCCGGACACAATGTAAGCCAGTGTAGTTTCCTGAAGAATGGGGAAGTTCCCGTCCCTGACGAATTTGCCGGGATTAATCAAACTTAAGAAGAATTGGGCGCCCAGCAGAACGTCAATGCTCGAGGACGTGCTGAAGTTTGGGTCCGCTAAGAATATATCCTCGGGCAATCCCAACTGCGCAGGATCAAAAGATTCAGTAGGGAGATTGTCAGTAAGATTGGGCAGAATTGATCATTGTACGCTAAAATTTAAATTTTCGTACCGCGACTGTAAGGTAATAGTTGTGCTGTGGTGGGACCGACGGGACTCAATGTTGATGCCTGTAATTGGCAACTCATTTTTTACAAGGTTCAATTTAAGTTTTTAGCAAAGGCCTGTGTAATGAAATTCGCCTGTCTACCAAAGTCCAGTAAAGTTCTGCAAAGGCGAGGTTTACCAGATTTGTCTAAGGCTTTGCAAAACGCAGTAGACAATAATATGTTCCTATTAGTTTTTAGTTTGAGGGCACAGTTGGTGCCCTGTGCTGTACGTATTAAGGAGTGATGCTTCTTAGAGCAAGTTTTACAAGTGTGCTTCTTTTTACAATCATTTACAGAATGTCCCACCCGCAAGCAATTAAAGCAGCATTTATTTTTAATTTAAAACTCCTTACGTTTGTCAATGGTTAACACCTCAAATTTTTACATGTATATAAGTGGTGGTTAGCATTGCATATTGCACATTGAATATTTTTAGAATTAGCATGATAGCTGACCACCTTGCCTTGTTTTGAATTGTTTAAATATTTTACCAGTTGTTTAGGCCTTGCTGAGTTCCCTGCCCGACCACTCTCGGAATCTGCCACCACGGTTTCCAGCACCAATCTCCTATTGTTTAAAAACTCAATCAACCCTTCAAATCGGGAAAGTGTTTGCTAGAGAGTGACTCCTTCCAACGTTTGGAAGTATTCGGGTCCAATTTCGACGCTAATAGCTGAGTGACAATAGGCTCATAAATATTTTCGGGTAACGCCATAACCTTGAGCTCGTTTATGGTTGGACTTATTTTATTAAGAAATTTAGATATGCTACCCATCGATTGCCTATCGATAGAATTGATTTTCAGTATATCTTCGATATGGTGGTTGGCGATAATTAGCTTATTGTCAAATCTAGTCTTGAGTAACTCTAGGGCTACGCAATAATTCTCACCGGTTATAGGCAGCGATTGTATAAATTGGAGCGCTTCATCCTTTAATGAATTATGTAAGTAACGAAACTTTTGTATGTTGGTAAGATCCAAGCGAGTATCTACCAAGTCTTTGAATATGTAATTATACTTTTTCGGCGTACCGTGTCACTTATAATTACTTTGAATATGTGTATGTAATGTTGCCATTTCATAACAGTTCCGCTAAACTCCGGGAATTCAATGGGCTCCAGTTGCGTGACATGAGCGAATTTTTCAGTTCTAGTGTCAGTAGTATTATAATTCTCTGCAAGATTAGTCGAGAATTTTTCTATAAGATTGTGCAGTTTGCACTCGATTATACATAAATCATCTTCGACCTGGATTCGATCACTATCCGCGTCAAAACAGCGTCCTCGGACAACTCGAGTTCGGATTGAATTGTGTCATATTTGCGCTGGAGCTCCGCCAGCGACCTTAATTTAACATGCAAGACGTGGACGTCATTTTTTGTTATGCAGTGGATGCATCAACGCTGCATGCAGTAGATTGTCCGGAAGATACTTGCAAACTTATAGCGAACCGCAAATTTACGTAATTGATTTGCAAGTTAAATGATTTTGCGGCACTTACGCATAATAGTTTCAATGCCCGAATAATACACGACCGCATAGAGCTATGATGCACTAATGTCCGAAAACGAGCATGCGCTAACTCCCTTACGACGCTTAAAGTCCGTCACTCCGAACTGTTCGTAAGTTGTTTACGCACCTTAAAATCTAAATTAAATCCGGCACTGGTGGACCATACGTTGCGTTGAACTTGCTGTCCCCTTGCGTGGCTTGGGGTTAACGGCTGTTCACACATAAACCATATGCTGGGTTTAGGCAAAATGTAAAACGATAAAAGTGGACTGTATAAACGGTTTATTATAAAAAAGCAGATTAAATCATACTTATGTGATTCGGTCAATCCGCGCGTGCCCGTACGACTGCATATCTAATAATTGAGTTAAGTAGAAACTGAATCAATTGAACTATTTACATATTGACGGCCGTAAATTGAATTTTGCGTAACACACGCGCGGAACAGGCTCTTGCCCTTTGGCCAAGAGCCTCCGCCAGCTGACTGCTAGATTGGAAAGGTGGGGCAGACCGACCTAGTCGGGCGATAAGCGATATGCAGCCGACGTCACAGGCTAATCGTAGTTTGAATACATTTTAAATCTGAACAGTCTGTATATAGAGAATAAAACCTTAATAAAGCTGGGAGACCAAAAACTGCTCCTAGAGTTGGCCTGATCAATTGTAGAATACGACAAGGGTGTCCATTATCAACTTCTCTTTCACTTTTTAATTTATATATTGGCGATGTTACAAAAAACTGGCACGTGTCTTAAAGCACATTTAATGATTGGTCACTCTAGAATTAACACTTTGTAGTTTGATGACTATCAGGCTATTCTGTCGGACTCTGAAAACAGATTGCAGATGGGTATATATTTGTTAAATCGAATCTGCAAAAACATGGGATTAAAAATATACACACTTAAAAGCAAGATGTGGAACTGATTCCGTACGGAGAAAGATTATTATAGATGATACTGTCCTGGAACAAGTTAGCAGTTTTGAATACCTAAGCTACAGTGTGCCTTATAATGCAAGCAACGACGTTGTGAATAAGTTGCATAACTCCAACCTTATGTATGTGCGGGACCATCAGGCGAACCCTTAAGTCAGCAAGTAAAGGAACGCGCCTAACATTCTACAAGGTGATGGTTCTTCCCAAACTTCTTTGTGGGCCGAGAATTGGACTTTAACGAAAAGCCAGGCCAGTCGCCTTCAAGCGGCAGAAATTAGATTTCTCAGACACGTGGCAGGGTATACTTTCCTTGATAATAGAAGAAACACAGATATACGGCAGGAACTGAATATTATGAGTATACCCGACAGGATCACCCAGTATCGGCTGACTTGGTGGGGACATCTTTGCCGTATTGGTTGATTGCCGCATCCCCAAACAACTATGGAACTATAAGCCGAGAAAACTGAGAAGTGTGGGACATCCGAAGAAGCGCTGGAGTGACCAGCTGTAATCTTTGCTTATTTGTGACCGGAACAAACCCACCTTGGTTTAATCCTTGAATATGACGATGAAAATAATAATGAAACTTACTAAACTATATAAACCTAGTAACTAAACTTCATTGTGTGTTAAATTGCTGCTCATAAGCAATGTTTTACAAGATTAGATGCTTCTTTTATGTTTTCTGTAGAAACAAGGAATTAGGGAAAATGATATTACAAAATGTCCGTAACCATTGAAGTTTATTAAATATAATTTACCTTGACCATCTTTGTGACTGCATATCTTCTTTCTTCGTATACTAACGCGTTTCGGATTATTTCAATCCATCATCAGAGTATAATAAAATCAGTCGATTATGACTTCGTTAAAATATTAAAAGTTCACAGAACTATTCATATACATGTCCCACAAGAATGACTAACGTACGCGGATGTTGAGTGCGCACTCGACACTTGTTGACAACGTACTGCACAGTTTACTTCATCGTTCTCGATTGTTATGTTGAGGCGTGTAATCTATGTTCGTGTTATCTGTAATTTTATCATACAGTATATGTGATTTGAACTCTAATTTTTCATTTAATATATTGTTAGGATCCTTTTTGAAGGCCCGGTAAATTTCAAATTCTTCTATTGCATTTATATATCGTCCTTTTTTGCACATATGTACGGGTATGCAATTTGTTGTAAAGTTAGTATAATTGTGATTTGATGAAACGAGGTGTTTAGCATAAGTTGATTTCGTTATATTTGAATTACTTCTTTGTAGGTGTTCTTTATATCGCTCGAAAAAACCTCTGCCAGTCTGACCTATGTAGTGCTTATCGCAGTCATCGCACACCATTTTGTAGGCTATATGCCCGTTCTTTTTTCCATTGCTCTTCTTGTGGCATTGTTTAGTATTTTCTGGATATTATTATTTGTTCTAAACGTAATGTGAATATTATGCCTTTTAAACGCATTTTTAATGATCATTGAAAAATTATTAGTGTAATCAATTGCCATATATGTAGCGTTTTTCTGGATCCGGTGAGCGTTATTGGTTCTATATTTGTGTTTATGTATCAAATGTTCAATCAATAAGCTGCGGTAACCATTTGCGACTGCAATATGTTTAATTATGTCTAATTCTTCTTTACGGTTCGTTGGGTCCAATGGTACACTGTGTAGTCTGTGTATCAGACTGTTAAACACGGCCATTTTTTGCGAGTGTGGGTGGAAGGAATTGGCATGTATGACACTATCGGTTGTAGTGGGTTTTCTATATATGTTGTAGTGAAATCTATTATTATGTTTTTTAAAAGTTAAATCCAAGAAATTTATGGCGTTGTCAGATTCCATTTCGAGTGCGAACTGTATATCTGCGGTAATGTTGTTCATGTATTGCAACATCATATCCGCTTGTCTCGCGGTTCCATTGAAGATAACAAATGTGTCGTCTACATATCTTTTATAGAACGTAATTTTATGATGCCATTTATTATGTGACGATAGCAAATACATATTTTCAAAGCTATTCAGAAATATGTCAGCTAACAAACCGGACAAATGTGAACCCATTGCAAGGCCCTCCTCTTGGATAAAAATTTTGTCGTTAAATGTGAAGTAATTCTGTTTCAATATTACGTCCAGTATGAGCAGCAGCTCTGTTATTTCCTGTAAATTTAACTTTCCCGTTTTTATTAAATTAGTTTTTAGGATGTCTAAAGTTGTCTGTACTGGGACACTTGTGTAAAGGTTGATTATATCGAAGGAAATTAACTTATGCCGATTGTCAATGTTGAAGCCTTTAGTTAGTTATATTAGCTCAATGCTATTACTGCAATGTTTTTTACAGAATGATTGTTGTCAAGATTTATGTTATTTTTTATTAATTGAACTAATTTCTTGGAATCTTTATAACCCGGTGCTGTTGTGTAGTTTACGAGAGGTCTTATCGGTATACCTGGTTTATGGATTTTAGGTAAACCGTTAAACTGAGGTGCATGTGCGGTTATAGGTTTCAATCGGCGGCGCGTAGTTTCATCGAAAAGATGTGTGCACTTGTTAATCGCTTGATTGATGCATTTGACGTACTTCATTGTGGGGTCCGAATCTATAGATCTTATGTTGTTACTATGGATAAAATCATATACTTTTTGTTGATGTGTGTCTTTTGGTAAGATAACTGTAGTGTTGCCCTTGTCAGATTTAATGGTTATGGCCTTATGTTCGTTTAGCTTATTTTTAATTCGTTTAACAGTTTTTATTTCGTTTATGTATTTCTTTTTTAATTTGTCAGATAACGGTTTAATGTTGTTGTTATGTGTTCGTATATGTCTATCTACTTTACTGTTGATTGTGACTCTCAAGTCGTTCTGCGTCTGTAAATCTGGTACACTTTTTATGGCAGCTTCGGTCAGAATCAATTCTTTAATTAAGTGGTTTCTATTTAGATCTGGCAAATTATACTTGAACCCTTTATTAAGCGTATTCATCTCATGTGAGTCGAACTTAATATCAGTTAGATTGGAGACTCGATTATAGAATGTATGTATACAGCCAGCGTATTTATGGTTGTGTTGTCTTTCGGTTAAAGTACTTAATTTCTTATCATGTTTGTGTACTGTCGGCAAAATGAACTTCATAATCTGTTGATTAATATATTGTAATACGCTGGGCAAAAGTGCAGGGTGTATCTCTTTCAATAATGTTAAATGTGCTTTATATTGTAATAGATTCAGTCTAGTCTTTTTAATATACAACTGCTTGATTTCTTCTCTTGATTTCTTCTCTTATACAAATCTCTTATTAAGATGACTTGTAGTTAAATATACTGAGAAAGAGGGCGGTACATAGAAGACTGCTTTAAACTCCCAACATTGACGGCTCTGGTAATGAAGAATGCATTGAATGAAAAATAATGCAGGAAAAGGCGGAGACTGAGTACCTGACCCAGATTTCTGATGACGTGGGACGCTTTTTATGATTAGGTTAAAAAATGACTGGGAATAAGAGGGCCGGAGGACCGCATGAAACCAGTCAGAGAACTTATGACGTTCAGACATATACAGGCCTAAGTGTATTTGAATATTACAATCGGTCATGGGCCTACTTCAACAAATTCTTAACTCTGTATGTCTATTTTTATGTAGTTTCCATGTAAATCTTTTTTGACTACCGTATCTGTATTATATTGACTTCATTGCTAATGTTGGCATATATAGGCCTGTTATTGGCGTAGGCTATTGGCTACGTATTTGGAGTTTGTTCTGTTTCCTATTGTAACATGACATAAGATAGTGCAAAATATCACTAATGATTAAAAAAAGAAAAAACATATTACATATAAAATTTAAAAGAAAAGCTGAAGGTAGGAAGAAATGTTAAAAAACTTATAATTTGAAGATTAATGACCCAACTACGAAATAACAATTGACAGGAACTGACTATGACTTGACCCAATAGATTGGAGAAAACAAGAAGATTGAAGAAAACAAGAAAATAGAGACAAGAAAGAAGGAACGAGAAACAAGAAGTAACCCAAAGTATGACCACGATCATTGTAACCCCAAGATGTAACTAACAAATAATATGTAAAATAAATGCATTAAAACAAATAGGGCATAAATAAAATGTCAAATATAGAAACTGTAAAAATAAACTAGACATATCATATATGTTAAATGAAAAGCAAAGAGACATGAAGTTCTAAATGTAAGATAGGAAGCTAGAGATAAATAATACCCTAGTAAATAATAAACTAGTCAAAAACAAGTAAGTTATAATTGAGCTGAATAAAAACAATAAATAATATCAAAAGTGACCAATGTGGAATGAAAATAAAACAAATATTAATTACCAATAACCGCACAATGATACAAAACTAAATAAACAAACCATGTGTGAAATATCAAGTGAAAGTGATGATAAAGAAAGAAACCTCATATGTAAGGAAAGGTGCAGTGTAAGTGCATGTAGTTTACAATATAATAAGAAGCAGACTATAGTAATATAGCGAAACAATCTTTAATAGATATTATATAAAAGGTATGGAACTAATTGTACCATTATTAATTTAAGTGATAGTAAGTGGAATTGAGAATTATAATTATAAGGTAAAAGTTAATATTATTAGAGTGGAGGATAGGAGAAGCAAACACTATATTTTAGTGAAGGAATTTGTAAGTGAGTAATATTGTGCAAAGTACTGTTAAAAAATTATTATTATAAGAGTTTCATTATTGTTAAAACCATAGAATTAATTAACTTAGAAGATAGGGGAGATAGTAGTAAGAAACCAAAACAGTTAGAAGTTTAATTTCAGACTTGGACCTGGCAAGAAATATTTTAATGATAAAAGGTGTGTTGTTGAAAGCACAAATGTTTTTTTGTTTACCTGTTCCTATAAAAAAGATGTTCAAATGAACCAATAAATAAAGTTTATGAATTATAAATAATGTTGAATGGGAGTATTGTGAAACATATGCCTTAGGCCTAGCATGAAGGAGAGAATTTTGTAAGTTTCAAAAGAAAACAATAACCAAGGGTCAATTAGGGTATATAAAATGTTTAATTAAGTAAGTAAGTTAATCAGATATAAAAATGTATAAATATTATTCAGTTTAAAAATAATTACAAAAGAAATATCAATAAGAAAATAATAAAAATGTTATTAACTAATCAAAAGTAACCATGAGGGATATCAAAATAATCTAGTAATAACAGCGGAGATGGTAATTTATGTTTTGTTTTGGCAACGTTCATAGCTAGTAGGAGCAAGCTGAATCAAATTTGGGTTTGTTACAGAGCCAAGTAATATACAATTTTTGTTTTTTCTTAACTAAACATATACAACCGTGTTGAATAACATTAATAGATTTATACATGTATCCAAACAATCCCTCATCTCAGAAGTATAATTTTTTGTATGTATTATATATTCATTAAAATATTTATTTTAGACGTTTTCTGAAATTTTCTGCAATTTACACTTTTATGCATTGTACATATAAACGCAGGAATGCAGAATCTTTACTTTTACTATTAACATTTGTAATTATCCTATTTTGTTCATTTATTATAATTTTGTCTGTCATAATGACAGTTCTAACACAGACGTAATGCGTAAAAAAGAATAAATTCTTCGACTGTTACACAGATCGTTGTGCTGATGAGTGAAAATGGAATAACTGAAACCAATGACATTTCAAACTTTAATTAGACACAAGCAGCAGTTATAAATCATGAAAGCACTCTTATACAATAATTAATGTTAAATTTCACCAAAAATAAATTTTACCTTTATCTAGTTTTGCACCAACTATTACAATGATCACTTTTCACTAAAACGCAACGATCACTGCGAAATGGACTATAATATCGCCAGGTTAACTGATCTGTGCTGATTCGAAATGCAGTATTTATTCTTCCGCTGCCTTGCACGGTAGTGAAATGCTGATGGGGTAGTTACATAACGCCAGGAAGAGACAAAACATCTCAAACTAAAACATTAAGCAAATGCTGTGCAGAATAATCGGTATTAAACGTAGCATTGCCTCATAGTTGAGCCTTTGTGTACCGAACCGGCTAACCATCTCGCACTAATACTATGCCAGGCGGCCTAAGTGATGTTGGCAGTTGTTTGTCTATTCCCAAGGATAATTCTAAGGCTGTTGCGTAACATCCTCTTTAGCGACTTCTTCTCTGGGCGCTTGGTTAAACTTATGAGCAACCAGGAGTCTTTCCTCAACAACCATAGTAGGTTTTCCAATCACCTCTTCTATCGCTTTACAAATTGGTCGAACATCGTTTTTCGTTTTCGTATCCAAACCCAAGGGTTCTTCTCCGCAGCTGTTAACTCCTTTTTCGGCCACCATCACTTGCTTGATCAAACGGTTGGTTGATCCTATCACTTCAATCGTGGAAAACGTTATCTTCTCTTGGCCAACACTCAGGACATTCTCTCTTAAGTTCAAAATGAACTTGTAGACATTTAAAATGGTTGTGCCAAGAATCACTTCATCGATAATATCGGCAACGAGCATTTAGTGGCTAAACTCAAAGGGACCCAGGTGTACACGTACGCCTATTTCTCCTAACACTTTGACGGGGCTTCCAGTACAGTCTCTACTATACAAGAGCTAAATTGAGGCTAGCGGTTGCTGAGTAAGTTATGGCATAAAATGGACACCCTGGTTTACCTGCCGCAAATCCATTAACAATCACGTTTCCACACATATTATGAAGCGTCAAAATGTCAAAAGTAGAAAATAGTGCGTTTGCAATAATATCGTTAAACCTAATGTATTACATAGTGCTAAATTGGAATATGATAGAATCGAAGGTATAACCAAGGAAACAGATGACGGGAACGCTATAAATCGATCAATTATGTTAAGAAGGTAACTACATTATCATAGAGGTTTCTGACTTTGGGACGCTATATTTATAGATGAATTATTATTTAAATTGTTCCTGACCTTAAGCCAATTCCTTCAGAGGCTGCCGCAAGAAACGCTGTAGTGCTACTGGACTTGACGGAGTCGTTTGAATTGGGTAAAAGATTTTAGTTGTAGGCTTTAATTTCAAATATATGTCACACCAAAAATTTTCTCCACGATACTTTTGCGGAGTTTCATCAATCGACGGAATATATTATCATGTAAGATCGTATACAAAAAAGAAAACATTTTTTTTATATCTTCTGACAAATGTTAATATGCAGTATATATATATATATATTGTAACACGACCGCTGTATGCCGGTCGTTACAAAAAATAAAATGTAGATGGAAAATTTTATAAAAATAAAATTTTCAAATAATAAAAAATTTTGTTTATGTTTATTAATGTATGTAAATAAGAAATAAATCTGTTTTAAAAGGTTCTTGTAAAAATTTTGATAATCAGGCAGGTATTTATTGACTATCGAGCACTTCTGGAAGATTTGAACCAAGTCTGGAGTTAAATAGATTAACTCCAGTCAGCAATCGATTGGTGATTTTTCTTGCTGGTCCAAAATCTCACTCAAATAAAATATTTTCTTCTTCTTGAGGTCCCTCAGCCTTGATAAATAATCTTAAATTAGCCTGTGAAATAATAACAGATAAAATTAATGGAAATATAAAGATTTATTGAACAATTTAAATAATAATCGATGTTTTATCGATGGAGAACAATTATCGACTCCGTCTCAGGGAATTATCGATTGTGCATACAGAAAAATGTTTATGATATGTATTATATAAAAGACAGGTTCTTTGAGCGATTAAAATTAATAGTCAGAGAAGGGTGACGAGAAAGTATAACATTAACAATTAAAATAAATACAATAATTATTATTCAATAGTATTTAAATAATTCTGATATGTAACGTTTAAGAAAGTTGTCGCCAAACCATATGCAGACTATGACGTCACTGCTGGATGATGAGGAAGGCAGGCTGGTAAAATTAAAAGATGGCCGCTACTATTTCTGGCGTAGTTACTGCGAAATCGACGTGTCCGAAAATCACAACAAAATTACCTTCAGGAATGTTTGAAATATTCCCGCACTGGTGTAATATGTCTGTTAAGTTATTTGGTGTGTTCTGAAGAAGTGTTCCGTGTAAACTTGTGTTAATTAGTTTATTTTGTATGTGTTCACTCCTGTGGGTTAAACTTCTCAAGATATGGTTAGGATTTGTAGAGTGAATTAGATTAAATATATTGTTTTACTGTTTTATATCACTCGTATTATGAAGTTAGGTGTTTGTTTTCACTATTGTCGTGAACGTTTTGGTAGATTTAGTTAAAAAAGTGTCTAATTCGTCTAACTCTCGATTCACGTATATTAATGGCTAACTGCTAGTACCATTTTCGATTCGGTTTTAAAGGAACGTTTTTTACACAACTCTTCAGCTTGATATTCAACAAAAGACTAATTAACTTGGTCAAAATCAGGCCCAGTTAATCTTTGAAAAAGTATTGTTAACATATTTCGATTACTCATACACATGATAAAATATTACATTATATATGGAATTTATTTATTTTATTCATCACTTTCATGAATTATGAAACTTATCATTGGTTTAATCATCTCATTCCTTTTAAATTGATGTATTATAGTCCACATCTGTAGACATTTTGTGGAAATTAACAAATTTGTTTACTTTATGGAAATATAGGCTCAAAATTGGATTTCCGTCTTTATACAAATTTCCTCCATTTTAATTATCATTAATACTATTATAATAAATTTTAATTAGTCATATTCCTCTTCCTTTCCTTAAATACATATAAATTAAACCTTTAAACTGGTTTTTTGTGTTAATCTGGAAATTTGACATTGCTCTTTAAAATTAATTAATTTATATATTTTGAAAATTTACAGTGTTTTAAGGTATATTTCCTTATTATCATTTTAACTCATAGGATCATTACCAGTAGTGGTTAATTGAGTTACCTTATCTAAATCTTGCTAGTTTACAGGATTTATAAGTGAATTATTTGGTTTATATTGTTTCTGTGAATTCACCAAATGGCCTAGATTTTAGAATTTTATATTTCTGTCTTTCTCAAATAAATTTAATCCTACTTCCTCCTCTGACTTTACATAGTTACTATTACATGAAAATAAAATGGTTTATAACTTATTGTGAGGTGTAGTATTTAATTAACACTACTGTTACTAAAATAAATAATTATGAACATTATTTAGCAATCTGCACAATTGAACATATTGCTGATATGGTTTGAACATATACTTTTAACTATTTTTGAGTTAACATAGCATACCTATTGAAACATTTTTAATGGTATGTATGCTATTATTTAGCAAACATTATTCATTTTAAACACATAATATAAATCTTATTTTCTAATAACTCTTACAAACACATTGATTTTATGGCTGTGAAACAACAGTTCATTTAAACATTTTAAACCTATGAATACTAAATTAATGCCAGTCCTTTCTGGTCTAAACCATTACTATTTATGATACCCTTCATCATTAAACATGACCACCCATACTCTAGTTATTAGCATTTTTTACAAATGTCTTGTAAATAAAGAGTTACATTAAAATAATAAAATACTGGAAATCTTCCATTTTATTATTTTATTATGCTGTTTATTATTGGATATTAAAGTTGTTATATAGCATACTGATAAGTCATAGTATCACTAACTTTAAGTTTATTGCATTTACAAAAAACACTTACACAAATTCACTTTCACTGTTGGTTCTAATATTTTGAGTCTTATTATCTCAGACCAGACCTTTAGTAATCATGGACTGTTAAGACTTGTTTATTTTCTTATCACACAATAGCTTTAGTCGGTTCACTTCTTATAATACTATACAGCACTTTATTTTTCTAAATAATTACATTCTTATAGGATTTTGGTATATTATACTTTCTTTTTAATCGTTTTTGTGGGTTTGGGGTTGATGGTAGTTAATAATAATAATAGGTTTTACAACGGTGTTTCTTTCATACTATTTCTTTCTCTCCTCCTGTCTTCTTTCTTGTCCTTCTTCCTATCTTCTTTCTTGTCCTTCTTCTTATCTTCTTTCTTGTCCTTCTTCTAGTCTTCATTCTTCTGGTCTTCTTGTCTTCCTTCTTCATTCTTGGGTAAACCAAGGTACTTGGTGTTATCTCGACTGATGTTTAGTTTGGAGCATCTAATTTATTTACTGACACGGACCTTGTTCTTTTCTAAAGGTTTCAGGGTATTGTTTTCTTCCTGATCACAAACTTTATTCTTCCTTCTTATTTTTGGGGTATTTTGGTATTCACCACTCTTAAACTGATTCTCTTCTTGATATGGTGTGATTTAATTTGTTTACTGCTCCTAGCTTCCTGGGTAAATTACTGATCTTATACTATGAGTTGCTTTCAATACTTTCTTTGATATTTAAACAGTGGTTTTTATATAATGTAATGAGGATTTTTATTTTATCGTGGTTCATTCCTTTAATTTCCTTAAATCTCATTCAATATTATTTTAACATATGTGGTGTAATTAAACTTTATGATTTTATATGACTTAATAAGTAGTGGATTTTCTGTCACGCTACAATATATATATATATGCACTGGTAGGAAACTGAAATCTACTAAAACTAAGGAAAATATGTGAAGTGTCGAAAACTGGGCAATGCGATATAAGAAAACGACAAGGGCGTGGGCTGTTTGATGTGTCAACGGATAGCGGCACCGACAGACTGGCGGTTGTGCAAACTCACATATAAAGAACATAATAATATTATTTATTTGTGTATTATGGTTGCATGTGTAATATCTTATATTTTATTAGAGTTTGTATAATTGTCAGTTGTACAGACGAGTTAAATTTGCAATTTCTCTTATTACTTGCACTTACAGAGTCTACCACACTCCTGTTCTCCGAAACAAAATTAAATACAAAGAGGTCACCAATATAGGCTAATATGGCTCCTCATGAAAGTTAATTAGTCGACGTTAGTGGTATAACGTTAGCCACAGCGGTGTAGACATAGTTACAGTACCGTTGTGACCAGCTGTGTTGTAATGTCTCACATAATAATTCATGACGTAATATGTGAGATTGAGGCGCTTATAGACTACCGTAAATTAAACTTTATTGCCTGGGGCTCTGTGGCTATGTGTATCACGTGAAACGGAATGTCGCTTAGTAGTAACTACACTATACGATTTGAAAATGTTTGTCGCTTTAGTAACAAAGAACACTACCGTAAGTTTAAAACATCTTCAGACAGAATAGAATGGTACACATCTTATGATTCCAAAACAGAAAAAATATCTTATTTAATGAAAAATTTCCACACATTCTCAGCAATACGTTTCAGTTAATTTGACGATTTAGAACTGAATCATGGAATAAGGCAATGTCGAGTACACTAAAGAATGCTAGCGACACCCAAAATATTTTAAGACACTACCTTGTTTTCTGTTATGCAGGTAAATTTCTTGTATAACATACACTGAACTCTCGATTAAACGCGGAATTGGGTGGCACGACCGCAGCGGATAATCAGCAATATGTGTAAAAAAGGCCAGAAAGTAATACAAATTTTTAACTGTTTTACGTTAGCTGTTTATTTAAAGTAAAGCAATACGGTAACGTCCAGTTAAAACTATCATCAAGGGACCACGTGCAAACTGCGTATTAAGCGAGTAGCATGTAGCAATATATATGTTACCGTTCGTGAAATAACTAAGTATTCATTGGTTACCTGAATAAAGTCTGTAAAATGAACGGTGGCGGTTGGGACAGGACAGACCGGCTTTCATCCTCACTAACACACACGCAGCGGATTATACCTGGCCCTTGGTGGCCGCCGTGACTCACATACTGGACATTTCTAAGCGCAAGAGCATTTTTTTTACTGTGCTAAAACCGTTATTGTTTTTGAATTCTGCGAAAATTTCTAAGAAAAATTATACCAAACAACAACGATCAACAAACAATCACTCCCCTTTACAGATATAATGAGTTCATTATCCTGTTATGAATAATACTAATAATTATGTACCATTAATTTCAAATATTAATATTTAAGTTTACATGTTTTTGGTTACATTTTCTTACATAATAGTATGCTTAATGAGTTATGCTTATTCTTATTTATTATACAAATATTAATATCACCAACTGTAATAGTAGGGTAGTCGAATTATGTAATATATTCTCAAAATCATTTTAAAAATTATTATAGGTTTGTTTGCATTGACCATAAATGTCATGCAAGGAAAGGTTAAAGCTATTATTACTAAGATTAAGACTACTGGTAACATAAATAATTGCGGCTGTAGGAAGTAGGATTTTTTGTTACTTATGTAGATCTGTACTAGTATGTATGTCTAATTTGTGTACATATTTAGTTATTTATATTTTACTGACGATTACTATGTATTTTATTGTATGAATACGAAATAATAAAATTTGGATTTGCGTGTCACAATATTTTATTTATTTTATTTCTTCCACATTAATTTAGTCGCTTGATCTGATTTTTATAGTGTTGAAAACAGAGATGTCGCAATTACGTCGTGTTTAGACTCATTTTTCTTAAAATTTCATGGAGATAATAAGGTAATTTCGTTTGGCATTAAATCAAATTTAAAAAGTTGTAATTATGTAGCGGACGGCACACTTTGCGAATCATACCTGTGGCGCGCGGGCCGGCTGTGAATGTGCGTGCGTCAGTGAGGGCACCTCAGGCAGACTGGCCAGTCCCAACCGCCACCGTTCATTTTACAGTCTGTATGTTAGGTAAATTATCAAATAAATACACTATTTCAAACTTTACCTAGTTATTCCGTGGAATTACTAGTTGTTTTAAAAAATTAAATGATATTAAGTAATTGAACCCTTAAAAAATAAATTTAATATTACGGTTAGATTAGTTGAACTGTAATAAGAAAATTACACAGTATAGTACGGCCGTTGCAGGGCTGCATACTACATGGAGTACTAAACAATAAAATATGTCGAGCAACTGTGTGGCGGTTACTTGATTACATTATGCAATTACTACCGAAACATGTCGCCTTCGAGTTGATGAAAGTAGCATGTATATATTGTTACGACATCTCGAACGATCCATTGGAATCCAGCTATAATGTTGCCTGCGTATGTGATGTCAAAATGCGCTCGCGAGACTTTTCTGGAAGTCGCTAGCCGCGCGGTCTGTATCAAGGTCGCAATTAATTACGTCGTAGTTAATAGATAAAGCGTAGTTTGGAATATTCTGGTCTGTGACCGTTGTATAAATACAAGGCGTTAATGGCCTTAGTTTTCAGTTATTATCGGACGCTATTACTGTGTGCGTTCAAGTGGTTATTAATGAAGTGTTGCGTTTTATAATCGGGCGATATATTGTAATACAAATGTGTTTAATATTAGTTGACATTTTATTATGTGTGAACAATTTTTATTTGATTTGTTATAAGGAAGAGACTGTGTTGTTAATTACGAACTGTTTAACTGTGAAAATTAAAGCTGGTAATTAGTGACTTAATTGGCATCTTGTATTTTGGTTCCATTGTACATACGACGATCAAGTAAACCGTCGTAACGACATTAACGGAAGGATAAATAAAGAAAGGTAGTCGAAGACAGACTGGAAATTGATACCAAATGAAAGGAGGAAGAGGCGACATTCAACAGTGATAATTTTACATACACGACTACGTGATAAACAAACTGCTACAGCAATGTGGCGTGGCTGTGACAAAACGGAGCGTAGGAAGTGTAATGCGGCTTGGCCTACTGAAAACTCACGCGCGCGCACATACACATACAACAGTTATATCTACACATTTTCAGAAAACTTATTTCATCTTTATTGATGAATTATTATTTTAACTACGGCTTCAAAGCAGTAATTAATAATTTTGTAAATCGGTTTTACGGACCGGCTCTATTCCCTACGTCAGGCTTGGCAATTTCTTTCTTCTCTGTGTTCACTTGGATTTACTCCATGTGTGTGTGTGGTGTGTGTGTGTAAGAGAAAGAGAGAGAGAGAGAGAGAGAGAGAGAGAGAGAGAGAGAGAGAGAGAGAGAGAGAGAGAGTATAGTTTGATATTTTTAATCTGTTAATGGTAAATTGTAAATCAATTTTTGTATCAAATATAATGTTTTTGTATTTGGTGTACATTTGTATCTAGTAAGGGATTAGTCTATTCTTTTGGTAATTCTGACTCATAAAGGCTTTAAAAGATTTATTATTGTAAATTATTAATTCTTTTAGTTATTGCCACTTGTCGTTTGAGTTTAATATTTCCTATACCAGGAAACACTACCGAGATGGAAGCAGAAATGGAAGGGAAGTACTTTGGAGAGGTCAGAGTCCTCGCCCAAAATAGAGCCCGTTGGCGTAGTAGCTTCGTCGAAGCCCTATGCTGTGCAGAGAGCGACTGGAATTGATGAAAATTAATTATACCAGGAAACGAGAGTTTTGTGTCGAGCGGAAAGTCACGCTAAGGTTGCTTGTATAGCTTGCAGCATTGTATATCCGCGTACGTAATTGTTGATGCGCGCGGGGAGGTGAACGTCCGTGTGTTAAAGCCGCAAGTTTCATTGAAAGGACCGGTAAGTTTTTGTCAGCGCTAAGAGGGACAGAGGCAGCAAAAAATTGAATCAGCTAAAATGAGATTTTAGTAATAACACGGACGGAGCTGGTGCAAAATATTGTGACACAACGCGAAGTTGACAGAGATTGATTGCAAACTATATAAAACCAGTTGGCTGGGTCATCCCAATATCCAGACACTTGTATCTCTTTAAAGACACTTGTTACATGATTCTCGTTTGACATGAGACTTTTTAATAACGCAAGGAAAGGGTTTACACAAAATGAAAAAAATATATTATTATTACAAAATATTCTAAACACTTGGATTTTGTTGTCCATGATGTATCCGTTGATTAACTAACTGTTAAGTATAACACTACCGACTCCGTAATGTAATCATCTGTCACAAAAACACATAAAAAGGACCTAAACGAACTGACACAATTCAAATCACACATACTATTCGAACATTACACCCCCCCCACACACACACACAACATCGATCACACACATTCAAAAGACGGCGCCGTCACCAAGAACAAGACGGACAGCGCTCCTAGTGGCACCCTCTGACGAAGTTTATAATAAGAGAAAACTGGTTTATTCTGTAAGGTAAAAATTTTACATTTGCACCAATAAGAAACTTTGGGTTTTTGAGTTGGTAATGATATACGTATTTATAAATATTTTAAAGACATTTTAAAAGAACAATATAGCCTAGCATCTTTAGCAAGACAAAAAATATGGTTTGTTTATTAATTGTATTAGTAGATTTCTTTTCAGCAGCAATAAAAAAGCTTATTCAGAGGTGAAGCTAATAAATTAATGTTGCCGGGAATCATAATAAAAATTTTAAAATGTGTCATACTAATTAAATAAACCTATTTTCCTCTACAGCGATTCGTCTCTTTAAGTTATTGAATGACCCTCCTCATAAGTTAATGTTCTGCAACGATACATATTTGCATTTTTGCCTAAGGGTAACTAAGGGTAATTTATTTCTACATATAAAATAAATACATACAATTTGTACGGAGTTTTAAAATTGTTCATACGGGAACGGACAAGTTGTGGACAATTCTTGACTTGTTAGAACACTTGTTTTTTTTTTAACAATGAGTTATTTGGTTACCGAGGGGTGGCAAACGTATGAGTGTTCTTGACGTAAATGTGTGTGTGTGTATGTCGCATCATCTGAT
This sequence comes from Magicicada septendecula, assembly GCA_034769895.1. NCBI lineage: Eukaryota > Metazoa > Arthropoda > Insecta > Hemiptera > Cicadidae > Magicicada > Magicicada septendecula. The sequence goes on along the minus strand of CM068373.1, from coordinate 24,987,830 downwards.
CGAGAGAGGAACAATTACGTCATTGTTACAGTGTAGTTAACTTGTGGTAGTGAGCTCCAGTTCGGACAGGCAGAAAATGCAAATAACTAAATACGATTATCTGATAGAAATTCGCACACTGACAATACATACAGCAGAGTGAATGATTTAATTTTAAGACTTGCGAAATGACGCATGTGTAGATACAATTTAGATTAAGGTAAAAGTATAACTAAACTATAAAAAAATGGAATTATTACTCAGTTAATTAATGTGAGACAAACAGTTAATTACTGTCTAAATAAAGACAAACATTTCACGAATCTTCTCATGATTCTATTAGATCGCAAATGAACACTAATTATGAAGTGAAAAGACTGAAAAAGTTATAACCGACGCGCTGACCAAAATGTACATTTTCGAGATGGCCTGTTAGACAATCTTCAAGCTGTCGCGGTGCCATGGAGTATATAAAACCACGTACGATTCCAAACGATAAAACAGACGCTAATAATTTGCTAACGAGGACAATGTGTCCGTCTGCTAAGCGACATAGGAACTTCATCATCGTCATCAAAGAGCAAAACACAACTCACACGTCACGGTAACTTAACAGTGAAAACCAGGTGAAAAATTAAAAAACTAGTTTTATAAACAAATACAGAAAACAAGTTTAACCATTAAGCTTACTTATAAAAGCAAAAAATACATAATTGTACACGGCGTAATTACAAAAATTTAAATAAATAATATAATTTAGGCGTGCAATTGTACCATCAAATTTAGAATAATTTTTCTAGTTAGTTAAATGGGTCTTTAATAAATAATATTTATTGAAATAAAATCAATATTATTTTTTATTAAAATACTACAACTAAACTTTTCATTTTTGTCATAAATATTAAATTGATAGATGGTTTCCAATATTGAAAATAATTACTTGAATTCTATAATATAATGTCAGACACACATGTACTCACAACAATTTCATAATTTGTTTGTTAAATTTTTCAATTTTATAATTTTTTCATACATATTTTTATGTTTATTATGTACATGTTCATATCTGTGTTTATTTTATTGTTTGCATATTATTTATGGAAAATTTAAGAGGTGTATACTATGATTAATACGTGTAAAACAGCTTATCCCTAATTAGGCAACTTTTAATACATTTTTTTAATCTTTAAAGAATTTGCTTTTTTTAATAAGTCAATGTTTTATTAGCATTTACTCAACGTCACGGAATCTTCATCCTGTCTTCTCACGTAAAATTTATTGTGCATCCAAATGGATAACTTTTATTACGTTTATTATAACGTAACAAACACAGAACTTCCACAACCTAGCTGACAAATTATTTAATAATTACGTTGAGTACTCTTCAAATACATAATATATAAATTGTAATGTTACAGTACAATTTTCATGAAATACATTTCAGAGAATCAGTCTGACGATAGCGGCAAGGGCTGCCAAATGTGGTGTTTTAGAGACTGTCGTGAAAAGGGAAGAAATTGCTAGCTGAAATTGCCGATTATTTGGAATTACATTTTGACAGGTAGTCCTAACATCCTTACTACTGACGTGCTATCAGCGATAAAGAGTCTGAAGTTGGGGACGGCGGTTGGAAATTGAAAAGATTCTATCATTAATCATTAAAGGTGTGCCGAGAATGTCGCGTCCGTTGTTTCCTCGGTTTTAATTAGAATTTCACATTATGGGAATATCCCCTCGCCTTTGAAAGTAGCTGCTGTTATGCCCATTCCAAAGTTCCTAAAAAAATATCAAATTTTAGGCCAATTTCAGTCATTATTTCAAATATCTTGGAAAAGATTATGTAGAAGTGTATTAAGACACAGGAGTATACCATGTGTTTTTCCCCAGCAGTATGGCTTTATAAATGGGCACTCTACAATAAACAACTTGGCGTCTTCCTATCTGCCGCCGGTTCACAGTCAAGATTGTGGCCAGGTGGACTTTACCTTTTTAGATTTTATGAAGGCATCCCAGTGAGAAGGAAATAATTAGTAAATTGCACATATCGTCTTCGTCTGAACAACTTAATCAGTTTTTGCATTAGTCCTTAACTAATTCAGTGGATCAGATCATACCATCACCAGCGGTGTTTTCAAGTAAGATTTTAAGGAAATACATCTGATCGATTTGTAACCACTTCGGTAGTTCTGCAGGGCTGCAATTTACTACCTTTCTTATTTAAAATATTTCCTAATGACTTAACATTTAATAATTAAAAATTACCTTAATAAACGTCTTGCGACTTCTTCTTATTTTGTCCTGACGCGTTTCAAAACCTAAGGTTTCATCTTCAGAGGATAATCACTCTTCCGTCGTCAAACGTTAAAAATTAATGACACACGACACACATACACATAATTTACACTACAAACTTACGCCTTTTCACATTGCACAGTGCGCACTGTTGGAGGTCAAGTTCATACTGTCAAACTTATCAGAACTCAGGTCCAAGGTTCTGATTGCTATCCAAGGTTTATTAATGTTATCTAGTATTGTCTTGTGTCTCGAACTCAATAGTTGTATCAAATAAATAATGTGATTTGAAAGATAACTGATCATTTAAAACATTTCCAGAATTGGTTTTAAATGCCTTGTAAATCTCATATTCCTCGAGTGTGTCCACACGACGTCCCTTGGCACAATAATGTAATGGCTTGAAATTAGTGTCAAAATCTGTATACCCATGGTTGGACTCCATGAGGTGACGAGCGTAGTTGGATTTAATACGTTATAACTATGTAATTTTGCTCTTAGGCAAATGTTCCCTAAACCACTCTCGAAACCGTCTGCCAGTTTGGCAGACATACATCTTGTTGCCGTCATTACATGATAGCTTGTATACACCTGTTTGTTTCTCTATAGGTATTTTGTCTGTTGATTTAAGCATTTTATGTAAGTTATTTGGCACGGAAAATCACTTGGAAGTCAAAATTGTTTAAATTGTTTTCAAAATAAGCGGCACTATATTTGTATACTCTGCTGATATATATTGCACAATATTAGTGTTTCTATTAATTTTAAGTTTATTTGTATTATTATGTTTGTTTTTAAATGTTTCTTCAACAGTGTATCTATTAATGTGCTACAGAATCCGTTTTTTGTGGCTACGTATTTTATGGTATTTAATTCATCTTTAAAATCATCTGTTTCCAGTGGTATATTGATTAACCTATTTATAAAGCTATGAAATCCTGCTAATTTTTGTGAATGTGGGTGGTGTGACTCTGCGTTTATAGTCAAATCCGTGGTTGTAGGTTTTCTGTAAATTTTGTACTGAAAATTATTTGCCTTCTTTATTATGGTTAGGTCCAAAAAATTAATTTCGTTGTCCTCTTCATGTTCTATTGTAAATTGAATATTATTGTGTACGCTGTTCATATAATTTTTTAATTTATCTATCTGGCGCGTAGTGCAATCAAATATAATAAAGGTATCGTCGACATAGCGTTTGTATAAGATTATTCTATTTAAATTTTTATTGTTATGGGTAAAAAGAAGTTCGTTTTCGTAATTGTTTATGAATATATCAGATAATAGGCCTTTGAGTGGTGACCCCTGGCAAGTCCTTCCCCTTGTGTGAAGTATTTATCATCGAATGTGAAGTAGTTTTGGTCTAATACTACTTTCAGCAGTAAGATTAATTCGTTGATTCTATAATGCTTAATTTCTTAGCTCTTATTAAGTTATTATTAATAACGGTTAAGGTATCTCGTACAGGTATATTGGTGTACACGTTAATGATGTCTAGCGATAGTAATTTGTATTGTGGGGAAATTTTAATATCTTTCATGTTGTCTATGAGTTCAAAACTGTTTTTAATGCTGTGATTAGGCTCTATTATTATGTTGTTTTTAATAATTTGAGCTAATTTTTTAGCTGTTTTGTAATCGGGCGCCGAGGTATAATTTATTAAAGGTCTTATGGGGACGTTCTCCTTGTGTATCTTCGGCAGACCAGTAAACCTAGGCGCCTGTGCATTTATGGGTTTCAAATATCGTCGAGTACTTTCATTAAATAAATTTGTGCATTAAGTCTTTGATGTACTTTGCAGTGGAGTCTTTATCCAATGTTTTGATGTTGTTATCGTGTATAAACTCATGTTTTTCGTTTATATAAATCTTGTTTCATAATTACAAGAGTATTGCCCTTGTCAGTTAACTATTTTCTTTTTATTTGTTTTATGATTTTGAGTTGATTTGGATAATTGGTATTGTTGCTACGTAATATTTCTTATTCTGCGAGTCTAATGTCTTTTTAAGCTTAATATTAATCAGTTGTCTTGCTTCGTTTTGTAAATTGTGATGAGGTATAGATTTAATTGCCGCTTCTGCGTTAACAACCTCACTAATAATCTGATTTTTATGTACGGTAGGAAAGTTGTACTTTAGCCTTTTGTTCAGTATTTCAATTTCGCTGTTGTTGAATTCTATAACTGTCAAATTAGAAACCCTAGTATAAAATTTAGGTTTACATTCTATGTTTACATCATAACGTTGATTACTTAATAGACTTTGTAATTTCTTATCACGTATATGGGTCATAGATAATCTGATCTTCGTAACATGCTTATCGACATATCCTTTGATACTATTCAAGAGAAGTTGCAAGACGTTTATTAAGGTAATTTTTAATTATTAACATTTACGAGACTTGGATACCAAAAAAACATGTTTATAGAACTTAACATTTGTCTGAAATTGTGATGCACAAACGTATAACTATATAATATGCCCCTAAGTTCCGGAGCGCCAATTTATAACACAATTTATAACATTTTACTACTGTTATGCTATCTATTTAATGTCCCGCGTGTGGGAGCCAAGTTATAACAATTAATATGCCCGACGTTGTGTGCGTCAATTTAACTTTTTATTTTTATGCTCTTTATCTCAGGGTAAAATATAAATAAATGCTCAAATTTTCTTATAAATTGTTCTTCGATTTATTACAATTAGCTATGATTGATTATCATACTTTATCATTGACACATGAACTATATAAATTCTAATCAATATTGTAGCGTCACAGAACGTTCCATAAAAAGAAATCATTTATATAGTAAGTTAGCATATTAATAAATATTACGAGATGGACACATTCCACCATAGGCAAGATTTATTTGCAATAGCCATGTCAACGTATATTTACCAGCTTACCCGTACTTAGAGAAGGAGAAAGATTGTTATTAATAAATATTACTAGATGGACACTTAGTAAAGGAGAAAAGAAGGAGAAATACTGTCATATATTTGATACTAAATGGAAATGATAAATGATAAATGAAAAAAAAAAAAAGGAAAACAGTGTGTTACATAAGGAGGTAATGATGAATATGAATATAGCTATTGACATTGAATGATTTTAAACGATAATTTTAACCTGCGGAGAACGATATATTAATATAATTGTGAATTAATCAGAAGAGTTTAAGAAAGGGAATTTATGTGTAGGAGCCTATGATCTTTGAATATTGTTTTTTTTTTTTTATTATTATTATTATTATTATTTGTTGCAAAGGTGCAATTATTATTTTCTGAACAGGGATGTGTTGCCTCGGATTTCAGTAGTTATAGACAGGAAGGGACAGAGAATGTATGCCATAGCGAGCCACTCTGACTCCCAACCCTCTATGTAAGTTAGGGAATTGATAGGGATTTATATCAAAGATTAATTATAAAACATCAAGGTAAAAAGGAAAGGAATAGGTGATATGACAAAGAACGAACTAGGAATATTGAGTTGGATTAATATATTAAAGGAGTAGTACAGGAATTTAATTATAAGATAAAGGAATGAGATATAAAGAAGCTAATAAAGGGTTATTATAGAGATGATAATTTCATCAAAACCAAAGATATGTTTTTCCAAAATTATCAACTTTAACGGTGAGGCATATGTAGCGTCACAGAACGTTCCATAAAAAGAAATCATTTATATAGTAAGTTAGCATAGGAGGAAAGTGAAGTGAACAGTATCGAACCCAAGTAGTCCCAATAAATTGTGTAATTTTGTATAATAATTATTTCTATCAACTTGAAAAAAACGACCAAACTATGACTAAGACAAAACCCCATATATATTATTAAAGTGAATAAGAGTGAAAAAACCATAAGACACTATAAGAGAGAGAAATAATGTCAGAATCCACCAGAATAAAGTCAATAATTATTAAGTTTTATAACTATGAATATAGTATTAAAAACTATTTGTTGTGAATAAATGGACATGATCCATTATTATATTATGTGATGTAAATAAAATAAATGTATTAAATGACTTAAATACATTATTAGAAAGAGTTTAAGTTAAAATAAAAATTGTATATTTGTTATGACAAAAAAATATTAATGTGTTGGATTTGAGACCATACTCCAAGATTTCATGAAAAAATTAATTATTATCAGATTTAAATAAAAACTATATGTAATTGTCAAGCAGACAATAGTGAACAATTTATCTTAAATAAAGGAAGCTGTCAAATGAATAAAAAGCAGCCAAAATAGCCAAAAACAGTGTTAACTAAAAACATGTAATAGGCATCTAATATTGTATAATTTATGAATTTAATGTTGCCAAAATGCAACCAAACTGTATTAGAAAGCTGTAATATGATATAAAGCAACTATACTAATATACCTGACTAACTTTAACATTGTAATAGTCAAGTCAGCAAAATATTTACTTATACCATGTATGGCTGAAGCCAATTATCCAGTACAAAAGAATCATATCTGGCTAAAATACTTACATAATACTAACAAAAATAAGATAGAAAGATACAATACATGAAAATACCTTAATAAGAAATAAACTCAGTTGAAAGTAAAATCAATTCTAAAAGAATTTAACTATTTAGAGTGAGATTTGTCACACCATAAAAAGTGACATCTCAAGACAATCAATGATGCTATGTCATCTTGTGATAAATATAAAATATGTACAAAGTAACCAGGTATCACAAAAGATAGACAAAATAATAAACTCTGTGTGTATAGTGGTGAAATGATACATATATTAAAGGAAAAGACTAATCATTGTATTAGAAAACTTACAAGAATTTAGGCCATGAGCAGAGGCCATACAAAATTGTATTTATTTGTGTTTTATTGATGTTAAAATTTGTTTATTTTGTTGTAGGAGAGTAGTAGTAGTAGATGTCCAGCTTGTGAAGGGAACTTTATAACTCCACAACAATTTTTATTAATAATATTGAGTTTTTAATGACTACAACTCAAGGTGAGGGTTGTAAATTGTAATGTTTGTTAGACTTAAGTTAATTAGATACCAATCATATTTAGTATCGCTAGATTCAGTTAAAAACAAGGAATTTAAGTACATTAATGGCATACAAATTGTAAGTACTAATGTGAAACTGTTTGATAAATACCAGTGTAAATTTTGAAATATCCATTGTATGAAGAATAAGAAATTCGTTCTAAAAGCTTCTACGGAAGTGTAAATTGTTCTATGACATTCCATTTCGTTTATTCTCGAACAATCTAGAAGAATTTTTACACAAATATACCGGAAGTCGACGAAAACAGTCATCCCGATTTAGTATAAAAGCGAGACAAAATTTGACCACAAAACACTTGAAGATTGAACGCCAGAACTGATGCATCTCACACAACACTGATCAACGCAGCTAAGGCGAGACCGAGAGGCGAAAAATCGACAAGACACGGCAGGAAGGCTTTTCCCGTACATAGACATACCCGACTGACTTAACCTCAACGAGAGTCGCCAAAAAGTATCGCTGAAATAGAGCAGCGATACGGCAAATTTTAATAGAAGGCACGCAGCCAGAACGTCGACGGCCCAGGAGGGTCCCAACATTTAATAGAGAACGAATTCTGCTGTGTTCGCATTGACTGACTAACGTGACAAATAATTCTCCCGAACGTAAACAAAACAATACATCTAAGCCTTCCTCAAAACTGCATGGGGATCAGCGCTGCGGTGGCAGATTTCTGAATCAACGCTAAACAGATGATTCGTAGTGGCGGCGTTTGAACGAGATTTTACTGCCAAACGTTTTGACAAAAAGTGCGGAAAAAGTAACGATCGGAAAAATTGACTTTAAATAGATTCAGTGTACACCCGAAGAGGCGAGATCGAGAAACTACCCGAAGGAAGTGTCCAGTGAGAGAATAAACGACCATTGGAACGTGAGTTTACCAAAATTAAAATCATTGTTACCTGGTTACAATTATCACACAGTTGTACTTTACACGCCACACATACACCTTCAAATCACTTAGTTTTTTCTTGTAAGGCATCTAATTGATATGTCTTGGTAGTTCAAAGGAGTCACGTCCTGAGATTAAAGTTTTTTCATATATTAAACTCATGCTTGTCAACTGAGTCAGAATCTGAATTATACTAGCCGATACTTGATTGGACATATAAAAAATTGTCAATAATAATAACTTGTAAAATTTTTTTCTCTGCAATTTTATAATTTTTATGAATGATAGTCCTTCAGACGATTTGTTTGTTGTTTTTAAAGAATCATTAAACATAACTGATTTTTCAAAGCTAAACTGGCTTGTTTAAATTTTTTTGTAGATTTAAAAAAAAAATTTGGTACCCCAACGTGGGGCGCCAATTTATAACGATTAGAAATTTGGGTGTTGTTTAAAATGTGTTGTAATGTCGGGCGTTACCTCCGCGCACTTTTGTTACTTACCCTGTTGACTGGATCCTCTGCAGTGATGTAGTCCTGTAACACAACTTAAAACTATGCTTTTTGTGGGCGCCACTTGGAAACGTTTGTTCCAAGAAAAATTAAATGTGATTGATAAAATTTTTAAATCTACAAAAAAATTTAAACAAGCCAGTTTAGCTTTGAAAAATCAGTTATGTTTAATGATTCTTTAAAAACAACAAACAAATCGTCTGAAGGACTATCATTCATAAAAATTATAAAATTGCAGAGAAAAAAATTTTACAAGTTATTATTATTGACAATTTTTTATATGTCCAATCAAGTATCGGCTAGTATAATTCAGATTCTGACTCAGTTGACAAGCATGAGTTTAATATATGAAAAAACTTTAATCTCAGGACGTGACTCCTTTGAACTACCAAGACATATCAATTAGATGCCTTACAAGAAAAAAAACTAAGTGATTTGAAGGTGTATGTGTGGCGTGTAAAGTACAACTGTGTGATAATTGTAACCAGGTAACAATGATTTTAATTTTGGTAAACTCACGTTCCAATGGTCGTTTATTCTCTCACTGGACACTTCCTTCGGGTAGTTTCTCGATCTCGCCTCTTCGGGTGTACACTGAATCTATTTAAAGTCAATTTTTCCGATCGTTACTTTTTCCGCACTTTTTGTCAAAACGTTTGGCAGTAAAATCTCGTTCAAACGCCGCCACTACGAATCATCTGTTTAGCGTTGATTCAGAAATCTGCCACCGCAGCGCTGATCCCCATGCAGTTTTGAGGAAGGCTTAGATGTATTGTTTTGTTTACGTTCGGGAGAATTATTTGTCACGTTAGTCAGTCAATGCGAACACAGCAGAATTCGTTCTCTATTAAATGTTGGGACCCTCCTGGGCCGTCGACGTTCTGGCTGCGTGCCTTCTATTAAAATTTGCCGTATCGCTGCTCTATTTCAGCGATACTTTTTGGCGACTCTCGTTGAGGTTAAGTCAGTCGGGTATGTCTATGTACGGGAAAAGCCTTCCTGCCGTGTCTTGTCGATTTTTCGCCTCTCGGTCTCGCCTTAGCTGCGTTGATCAGTGTTGTGTGAGATGCATCAGTTCTGGCGTTCAATCTTCAAGTGTTTTGTGGTCAAATTTTGTCTCGCTTTTATACTAAATCGGGATGACTGTTTTCGTCGACTTCCGGTATATTTGTGTAAAAATTCTTCTAGATTGTTCGAGAATAAACGAAATGGAATGTCACAGAACAATTTACACTTCCGTAGAAGCTTTTAGAACGAATTTCTTATTCTTCATACAATGGATATTTCAAAATTTACACTGGTATTTATCAAACAGTTTCACATTAGTACTTACAATTTGTATGCCATTAATGTACTTAAATTCCTTGTTTTTAACTGAATCTAGCGATACTAAATATGATTGGTATCTAATTAACTTAAGTCTAACAAACATTACAATTTACAACCCTCACCTTGAGTTGTAGTCATTAAAAACTCAATATTATTAATAAAAATTGTTGTGGAGTTATAAAGTTCCCTTCACAAGCTGGACATCTACTACTACTACTCTCCTACAACAAAATAAACAAATTTTAACATCAATAAAACACAAATAAATACAATTTTATATGGCCTCTGCTCATGGCCTAAATTCTTGTAAGTTTTCTAATACAATGATTAGTCTTTTCCTTTAATATATGTATCATTTCACCACTATACACACAGAGTTTATTATTTTGTCTATCTTTTGTGATACCTGGTTACTTTGTACATATTTTATATTTATCACAAGATGACATAGCATCATTGATTGTCTTGAGATGTCACTTTTTATGGTGTGACAAATCTCACTCTAAATAGTTAAATTCTTTTAGAATTGATTTTACTTTCAACTGAGTTTATTTCTTATTAAGGTATTTTGATGTATTGTACCTTTCTATCTTATTTTTGTTAGTATTATGTAAGTATTTTAGCCAGATATGATTCTTTTGTACTGGATAATTGGCTTCAGCCATACATGGTATAAGTAAATATTTTGCTGACTTGACTATTACAATGTTAAAGTTGGTCAGGTATATTAGTATAGTTGCTTTATATCATATTACAGCTTTCTAATACAGTTTGGTTGCATTTTGGCAACATTAAATTCATAAATTATACAATATTAGATGCCTATTACATGTTTTTAGTTAACACGGTTTTTGGCTATTTTGGCTGCTTTTTATTCATTTGACAGCTTCCTTTATTTAAGATAAATTGTTCACTATTGTCTGCTTGACAATTACATATAGTTTTTATTTAAATCTGATAATAATTAATTTTTTCATGAAATCTTGGAGTATGGTCTCAAATCCAACACATTAATATTTTTTTGTCATAACAAATATACAATTTTTATTTTAACTTAAACTCTTTCTAATAATGTATTTAAGTCATTTAATACATTTATTTTATTTACATCACATAATATAATAATGGATCATGTCCATTTATTCACAACAAATAGTTTTTAATACTATATTCATAGTTATAAAACTTAATAATTATTGACTTTATTCTGGTGGATTCTGACATTATTTCTCTCTCTTATAGTGTCTTATGGTTTTTTCACTCTTATTCACTTTAATAATATATATGGGGTTTTGTCTTAGTCATAGTTTGGTCGTTTTTTTCAAGTTGATAGAAATAATTATTATACAAAATTACACAATTTATTGGGACTACTTGGGTTCGATACTGTTCACATCACTTTCCGCCTATGCTAACTTACTATATAAATGATTTCTTTTTATGGAACGTTCTGTGACGCTACAATATATAAACATATTCATTTTCATAAATCTTATTTCATTACTCATATTCATAGCTCTAATAATTTAAATATTGTAATTCTTATTCAAAGACAAAACTTTAAATAATTTTTTTCTTAAATTATTATATATTACGACATTGTTAATTATTGATCTGGATTCATTTAAAATCGGTGCTTATAGATAAACTTAATTTCCATAATTTCCTAATATGATTTAATTTTGTTCTAAATAAAATTTTATCTTAATCCTTTAATTAAATCTTATGAGTTCTTTAAGTGAACAGACAGTGGACCTAATACTAATTATAGCATGAAAATTTTACTTGTGGTATGTATCCGAATCTGGTAGCGGTTCATACTGTGTGGTTGCATGTTGATCGTCTGGCGTAACTGCGATATTTCCCTCTGGATTAGCAGATTGTAACGTGGTCTCCTTTGAGTCACAAGACACTGCACAACACCAAACTTCACTCTCTCAAATTAGTTCGCGTTAATTGTTATTATAGTTATTCGCTTCTACAGCCATTATTAATTATTATTTATTAACTGCGTTATGGTTTGAATTACTGTTGTTACGGGTTTAGCTCGTTTCATAATGTTACTCGATGATAAAGTTATTGTTGCGTATTTGCACAACTAAATTACAGCGTTATTTGATTATCATTTGTGTTGTATTAATTCACTTGTACGTCACTAGTAAAATTACAGTTTTTCTCTTTACCGAAATCTGTTCTAATACGAGCTTACTTTTCTAACCATCGTACCGAATTTCTCTAAGTCCAATAACTATGGGAATCTCGGTCGCGGACTTACACTCCCGTTTCCGTCAAAATTTTTAGTTAAACTCCTAGCGCGCCTTTCTCGCGTTCCTATATCGAATTCCATATTTCTCCCACTTACTCCTGATTTTTCTTACGCTGTTTTCTAATTGGTTCTACTTTACGACTCTTCAGATTTAGAGACCACCTATTTTTCCGAAAGAACTTCTCTGATAGGCCTTTGGATTCCCACCAGATTCCTTCCCTAGGTCACTACACTGAGGTCGTTGTCGCTGCTAGATACTGTAGCAATAATTCTTGCCTGTCACTTTTTTGGAGTAAACAAAACAACCCTTAACTTTCTCGTCAAGTATTGTTTTCGTGCACTAGGTTGTTCTAATGGCATCAACTATTGTTACTTACAGGCCTTACCAAATTTCCTTTCAACACTTCTTGCTTGTGTTCGGACATTACTCCGAGCTTTCTCTCTTCTCAGTAAGGTCGAAGTCCTGTCGCTGACCGTTTGAGTCTTTCAATAACATATACCTTTTTTTGTTTCGCTATATGCAGCTGGCGTGTATATGTATTCTGGTCTATTGTTAATACCTACAGCTGCTCTTCAAATGAGTTCGTTTACTTCTGTGCCCTTTTTTCTACGGATTTGAGGTAGTTGTCAAAGTTTAACGTTTCTTAGTATGGAGAGCGATGAACTCAGCCTATTTGCCGTGAGCGTGTTGGGGCTGATATATGATTTTATTGCCTGTCAGTCACCTCTGCGTTTCACACAACAATTCCCTGTTACGGCGCTTAAAGATACATCTCTACTCAAAATAAGAAATTTTCAAAATTTCTGATTTTGGCGTTATATCGTCCCCGAAATTTGTCGCTTTGGATGGATTTCATACATCTAAAAGAGATTCAAATTTCTGCGCCTTGTCATCGAGGTTTAACATGACGAAATGCATACATTTTATATTCCTAGTATTGGCTCATCATCTGTTGGACGTAGTGTAATGGATTTGCTACCTGTAGTGACCCACTGCGGGCTGTTTATTATGTAATGTAAACAGTACCCCAGGACCCTTTTTCAAAATACTTTCGCTTTCCGTTTTTAAATGAATCCGTTACATATATCTTTTAACTTTCTTTTCTTACAACCCTTACTTAACATATAATTATACTTACAAACTAATCTTTAGACATTAAATTTAAATTCGTCATTCAGCATCAATTTAAAACAATTCCTTACATATCCCTTACAGGACCTATAATATTTACAAAATTAATTTAGCAAGTTTTATTCAATGCTAGCATCATTTATCATATCAATAAATTTTATATTTCTGTAAAATAATTTTTTAGAATTCTCTCTTTTCATTGTACAATTTTACACATGTTAATCATTATATTAACCTTAATTTAACTATTCATTTTTATATTCACATTGATTTACTCTATATTACCTTGCAGTATTTATAAAATATTAATTACTATCAAAATTTCTACTAATTCGCCAATTACATCTTGCTATTTTAATAATATTATAGATTTTAATGCCATAAATTAATCAAGTTTTCTACAATAATTCGCTATTAATGTCCTTTGATAGTCCATCTTTTACTTATTGTAACTTTTCAATCATTTCACTATTTAATTGAATTTTAAGAGTCTTGCATCACATATACATGTACATATCACTATTCTAATTTTATTGATTGTTCGCGTTCAATTGTTATATTAAACACATATATTAAACAATCTTATTCTAACCATATTAATTCTCCTTACACTTGCATTCGTTTAACACATATATATATTGTCTATGTACTTATGTTAACATAATTATCGCTAAAATTTTAGTTCACATTTCGTTATCATGAAGATTATAAGTACTACTACATTTGTTAGTATTTTACTTCATCGTTTATACAATTATACAATTATCATTTTAGTTTAATTAATGTTAAAATTATTACAATTTATTTAATACTCTATTGCGTCTTACAATTGCTTTATAATTCATAACCTTTCACTGGCGTCAACTAAGAATCTGAATGATACATTTTTAGTTGCCTAGTGTTGAATATTCCTCGTATAGAATCGTTATTCTGGTCGTCCTGTAATTGGTACGTAGCGCTTCCGATTTTTTTTACTATTGTGTACGGACCCTCATATATCGCACAGAATTTTCCTATTATATTCTGAGTAGCGTCCGATATATGATGCGCTCGTATCAGAACTCTTTCTCCCACTTCAAATTCCGTAATTTTCTTTGATTTATTTATTCGGGCCGCCTGTCGCTCTCCCCTTTCCTTGATTCGTAATTGTAGTCTTTCTACATTTACTCCTTCATTGTTAATCACAATAGGGTCTACATACTGTTCCCAATGTCTGGTTGGTTTTTTCCCAAACTGAGCTTCGTATGGCGTAATCTTTATTGTCTCTTGGTATGTTTCATTCAGACACGACTTGATTGTTTTTATGTATTTTGCCCATTTAGTGTGTCTCTCTCTGACAAAAATACGGAACAGGTTTCCGAGCTGCCGGTTCCATCTTTCCGCAATATTAGTGCAAGGATTCCGAATCGCTGTGTATTTAGGTTTTATGTTTAGCTCTTTCAGACCCTGCATCCATTTTCGAGACGTGAATTGTGTGCCATTGTCTGTTAACACACTATCCGGTTTACCATGTATATCAATGTATTGTTGTAGTCGTTTCAATGTTATGTTTGTGGTGGCTCTACGTAAAGCATACAACTCCACGTATTTCGTAAAATTGTCCACTATAACTAATAGGTACTTCACTCCACCACTGGACATCGGTAGAGGTCCGTAATAGTCCATGCTTAAGAGCTCTCCCTTTCTTGTAGGCAGGATGGGTCTTGTTTCTCCAGAAATGAGTCGATTCCCACTGTCTTTACATCTCTGACACAGGTCACAACATCTGATCAGCTGGCTGACACTCTTGCACATTTCTTCGAATGTAAAGTGCTCCTTCAGAAGCTGCAGAGTCCTTTTTGTACCTGGATGGCCATATATCTGGTGGATCTCTTGTATCAATTCCTTCCGAATTTCCTTTGGGATGTATAACTTCCACTGCGTCTTCCATCTCCTATATAGTTTATTGTCTATTACTTTGAAATGTTGGTTTAATTTATGATGGTCTCCCTCCTTAACTCTGTTGATCAATTGTCCTAACTTCTTGTTTTCCATTTGTAGCAGGTGTATTTTTCTTAAATTTGTTGTTATATCTTTGTTCATTTTTATTTCCATTGTGTGGATGTAGTATTCGTATTTCTCGTCGATGGGTTCGTTTATAGTATCACCTTCTGGGTATCTGCTTAAGAGGTCTGCAACAACATTGTCTTTACCCCTGCAGTGTAATATCTCAAAGTTATACTCTTGTATCGCAAGTATCCATCTTGCGATCCTGGTATTATTTAAATGGCATTTTTGGATAAACGTTAACGCTTTGTTATCGGTTAATATAGTAAGAGGTTGGCCTATTATATATATCCTGAATTTCTTTAAACATTGGACGATTGCTAACAGCTCTTTTTCAGTAGTAAAATAGTTTTTCTCCGCATTTTTGAATGTTCGGCTAGTGTACGCTATTACGGCGATCTCCCCTTCCTTGTCGATCTGGTATAGTTGACCTCCGTAAGCATAGTTGCTTGCGTCACACTGCAGATAGAAACGGCGTCCCTGTATAGGAAATTTTAATACCACAGATTCTATAAATAATTCTTTTACAAGTTGGAATTGCTCCTCCATCGTTTTATCCCATTTAAACTTAATGCCTTTCTTTAGTAGATGCAATAAAGGTTGTGTGCTCTCCGCGTACCTACTGGTGAACTTATTATAAAAGTTTGTTAAACCCAAGAAACCTTTTAATTGCTTTGGGTTTCGTGGAGATTGGAAATTTAAAATTGCTGAAACTTTATCCGGTGTCGGTTTGATTCCTTTTGTAGTTAGACAGTAGCCCAAATATGGTATTTCCTTCCTGAAAAACTGTGATTTCTTTAAATTTACTGTGATATTAGCTTTCTTCAAGTTGTCCAACAAGCTATTTAAGTGTTCCATATGTTCTTCCTTACTTTGCGAGAAACACAAGATGTCATCTACGTATATAATCGTATGTTGCTTAACTTCCTCGGTCATCACATGGTCGAGTCCCCTGGTCAAGCCTGCTAGGCTGGTGCTCAATCCAAACGGCGTTACTTTAAATCTGTAGCTCTTACCTTCGTATAAGAAACCAGTGTGATCTCGACATTCCTCCTTGAGTGGAATCTGCCAGAAACTGTTTGTTAAGTCTATTGTGGACATGACTTTGATGTTGCTGCACCTTGCGAGGATCTCGTTGATCGGCGGAGGTCCCTCATAATCCGGGATAGTGATACTATTCACCTTCCGGGCATCTAGGCATAATCGCACCCTCCCGACCCTTTTAATTACAGTTACCAGAGGTTGTATGTAAGGACTGTGGGCTCGTTCTATTATCCCAAATTCCAGCATCCTTTGAATTTCATCCTGAACTGCCCTCTGATACTTGATGGGGACGGCCCACCCTTTTTGCAGGTAAGGTGTGCTGTCGGTAACCCGGAAACTATGCTGGTATCCCGTTATGATCCCTGGCCTATCTGTAAAGATCTCCTTGTTTTTATCCAGCAACTGACCCAATTGATTTAACCTTGTCTGATCCATTCCTTCTAATTCTTCAAGTTTTCTGTAGATTTCAGTTTCAATGTCACATACATTTTCTTCTATGGTTAGTAACGGTACTTCATAAGGATGTTCTTCCGCATTTGTTACTACTTCCGGTCGTACCTGTATCCACCCTTCTGGTATGTTAATTACCCCCTTTGATTGCTGCAGGAAGTTCATACCAAGAATACAATTTCTCACTAAACCTGGTACTATTAAAAACACACAATCGACACTTAAATTACTGCTTAATACTACTTCTAAAAATACTTGTTTTCTAATACTTTTTGACCTATTTCCCACGGCGCTAACTATCGTGGTGTTATTGACGCTGAGGGTTTCATGGTGTCCCATCTGTTTTTTATTGTTTTCATACCATTCTTCAGATATAGCGTTCACGGCGCTACCTGTGTCAATAAGAGAAATTACCGGAACTTGATTTATTTTAATCGCTAGTTCAGGACTTTTTATTATCTTGACACCAATATTTTGCTCCGCCTCTTCCATCAAGTCTTCCTTGATGATTGGGAAGATTGTAGTAATATTTATCTTGTCTGTATTCGTTTTGTTTTTCTGTTTATACCTTAGGTTTATTTCATTTGAAGTTTGGAGTCATTGTCTCGAACTTGAAGGTCGTTCATCCGGTTTTACAGCCGTCTGTCGTTCAATCGTGACACTGTTTATAGTGGTTTGTTTACCTCCTCCCCCGCTGGTCCTAGTTGTCGCTTCCTTTTGTTGGTAATTTTCCCTCCAGCCAACACGTGGTTTACTGCTTTCATTGTTCGGCTGGTTAGACGGCGAGTCCCTTTTGTAATTTATGGCTGGTCGGTCACTTACCTTCTGTTCATTATTGCTTCCTCTTGTATTTATATTCATATATTCACGAAGGAGTGCTTCAAAACCATTTATAGTCGTTACTCCTCTCGTAACCACAGCAATTTGCAATTCTCTGTTATAATGCCTAGCTAATTTCGTGATCATATGTTTATCAGACATGATCGGGATTAACTGTCTGCTTCTTAAGACGCATCGCTCCATGTATTGAATCATGTTAAGCGATCCATTTGGTTTATAGCGCACATATTCAAGTTGGTCGCGAACCTTCTCTTGTTGAGTCGCACTCCAATATTTGCTCATGAAGGCTTCTTCGAACTCCTTAAACGTCCTTACCTCCTCCCTCACGATTCTCCACCACAGAGCCGCTTCTCCGGTCAAGTGACGTCCGATCCACCGGGTATTCTCCTCACCATAATACGTTTCCTGAATTTCCCGTAACTCCTTCAAGAACTCCATTGGGAAATTATCCTCCCCGTCGAAAGTCGCTTCCTTATTTATTATTGCTGTATTCATGGCTACAGCCGGTCTTTGCTCGATTTCCTCCAGCCTACGTTGTACTCGTTGCTGATTCTCGCGAACCGTTGTTAGGTTGTTGGCGATCTCATCGAGTTTTCGCCCCCTTTCTGTAGAGACTTCGTTTATCTTCTCTTCCGTACTTCGGTTAGCTTCTTTTATGCTCCTTACTTGCTGTTCAATTCCGTCGATCTGCAGTTTATTTTGATGTTGATTGTTGATTATGGCTTCTTGCCATTCCTTCCGGTCCCTCTCGCGAATTTCTTTGTTTTCTTTCGCCTGTTTCTTTATTTCTCTGCTTAACTCCTTAATTCCGCTTTCGTTCTTCTTCTGTACTTCTTCTAACTTTTCTGACTGTCTTTGTAGTTCAGTACCCACCTGGTGGATTTGTCCTTGTAAATCTCCTCTCATTAACTCTATTTTTTCGTCTAATTTCTCGGCGAGTTGTTTACCTATTTCTTCATTCTGTTTTTTCGTTTCTTCAATTTTTTCGTCTATGTGCCTTTTCATTTCTTCATTCTGTTGTTTCATGAATGTCATTAACATTTGGAAATTAATTTCAGATGACTGTGGTTCCCGGGCGCCATTCTCTTCACTCGTTGCAGAGCTCCCTTCATTCACCACATTTCTATCCTCATATTGCTCCATCCCCATCTGATTGTTAATTTCGAATACCTCGGAATTTTCTTTCCCTGTCGCCATTTTTGCCTTTCGTCGGGTTATCATTCAGATACTTATCGACAAATAACAATAATAACGTTCTTATTCTACAGTACTAACATTTAATTATTTAACTTAGTGTATCTCTAACCACTGTCTGTCACTGCCCTAGCCTAATTTCTTTAATCAAGCCGTGCGGTGCGGCGCCAATTTATAACTATATAATATGCCCCTAAGTTCCGGAGCGCCAATTTATAACACAATTTATAACATTTTACTACTGTTATGCTATCTATTTAATGTCCCGCGTGTGGGAGCCAAGTTATAACAATTAATATGCCCGACGTTGTGTGCGTCAATTTAACTTTTTATTTTTATGCTCTTTATCTCAGGGTAAAATATAAATAAATGCTCAAATTTTCTTATAAATTGTTCTTCGATTTGTTACAATTAGCTATGATTGATTATCATACTTTATCATTGACACATGAACTATATAAATTCTAATCAATATATAAACATATTCATTTTCATAAATCTTATTTCCTTACTCATATTCATAGCTCTAATAATTTAAATATTGTAATTCTTATTCAAAGACAAAACTTTAAATAATTTTTTTCTTAAATTATTATATATTACGACATTGTTAATTATTGATCTGGATTCATTTAAAATCGGTGCTTATAGATAAACTTAATTTCCATAATTTCCTAATATGATTTAATTTTGTTCTAAATAAAATTTTATCTTAATCCTTTAATTAAATCTTATGAGTTCTTTAAGTGAACAGACAGTGGACCTAATACTAATTATAGCATGAAAATTTTACTTGTGGTATGTATCCGAATCTGGTAGCGGTTCATACTGTGTGGTTGCATGTTGATCGTCTGGCGTAACTGCGATATTTCCCTCTGGATTAGCAGATTGTAACGTGGTCTCCTTTGAGTCACAAGACACTGCACAACACCAAACTTCACTCTCTCAAATTAGTTCGCGTTAATTGTTATTATAGTTATTCGCTTCTACAGCCATTATTAATTATTATTTATTAACTGCGTTATGGTTTGAATTACTGTTGTTACGGGTTTAGCTCGTTTCGTAATGTTACTCGATGATAAAGTTATTGTTGCGTATTTGCACAACTAAATTACAGCGTTATTTGATTATCATTTGTGTTGTATTAATTCACTTGTACGTCACTAGTAAAATTACAGTTTTTCTCTTTACCGAAATCTGTTCTAATACGAGCTTACTTTTCTAACCATCGTACCGAATTTCTCTAAGTCCAATAACTATGGGAATCTCGGTCGCGGACTTACACTCCCGTTTCCGTCAAAATTTTTAGTTAAACTCCTAGCGCGCCTTTCTCGCGTTCCTATATCGAATTCCATATTTCTCCCACTTACTTCTGATTTTTCTTACGCTGTTTTCTAATTGGTTCTACTTTACGACTCTTCAGATTTAGAGACCACCTATTTTTCCGAAAGAACTTCTCTGATAGGCCTTTGGATTCCCACCAGATTCCTTCCCTAGGTCACTACACTGAGGTCGTTGTCGCTGCTAGATACTGTAGCAATAATTCTTGCCTGTCACTTTTTTGGAGTAAACAAAACAACCCTTAACTTTCTCGTCAAGTATTGTTTTCGTGCACTAGGTTGTTCTAATGGCATCAACTATTGTTACTTACAGGCCTTACCAAATTTCCTTTCAACACTTCTTGCTTGTGTTCGGACATTACTCCGAGCTTTCTCTCTTCTCAGTAAGGTCGAAGTCCTGTCGCTGACCGTTTGAGTCTTTCAATAACATATACCTTTTTTTGTTTCGCTATATGCAGCTGGCGTGTATATGTATTCTGGTCTATTGTTAATACCTACAGCTGCTCTTCAAATGAGTTCGTTTACTTCTGTGCCCTTTTTTCTACGGATTTGAGGTAGTTGTCAAAGTTTAACGTTTCTTAGTATGGAGAGCGATGAACTCAGCCTATTTGCCGTGAGCGTGTTGGGGCTGATATATGATTTTATTGCCTGTCAGTCACCTCTGCGTTTCACACAACAATTCCCTGTTACGGCGCTTAAAGATACATCTCTACTCAAAATAAGAAATTTTCAAAATTTCTGATTTTGGCGTTATAAACGTTTGCAGATAGTATGAAAGTCTCACTTCCAATCAGTGGCAAAAAAGATCATCTTACACTTTAATAATGCCGTAGAGTGGGCACTGAGAAATTGCACGCCACTAAACCAGAAAAACACTCTAATAGCCACGTGCAACGTACACCTGTAGAGCCTAGCCACGTACACCTGTAGAGCCTAGCCACGTACACCTGTAGAGCCAATCAGTCTTAATACTCTTACGACATTACAGGACAAGCTACGTGTTTCTCGGTTATTCCAGTGGAATCAGGCTGTAATTTGTGTGTGCGTACGTGTTGCTGCTACCTTGAGATGAAGGACAATTACATGACACTTGTAACGCGTCCGCAACGAGAATTAACCAGACCATACCGGTCCACGCCGGCTGTGTTCAAGGCCGCAATCAATTACGATCTAGTGTTTTCTAGTAAACACGTATTACGGAATATGCTGGAATCTCAGCGGGGTATACATACAAGATTTAAGCGGCGCTTAGTTCAGTTTCAGTGCAGTTCAAAGTATTGTGGCGAAGTGTTATATTATTTCAGTGTGTTTCGAAGTATTCTGGCGATGTGTTTGTGTTTTATAATTGTGCGGGACAATTGTAATACAATTGTGTTTTATGTTAGTTGACATTTTTATTGCGTGTGAACAATTCTTTTTGATTTGTTGTAAGAGACTGTTAAGTAAGAGACCTTGTTGATTACAAACTGTTTAATTGTGATAATTGAAGCTGGTGATAGTGACTTAATTGGTGTCTTGTACTTTGTTTTCCACTGTACCATAAAACAATCGGTAGAACGTCATAACAATATGCTTATAAGAGAGACGGCGTGGCTGTAGAAAGAAAACACATTTGTTTTAGAAAATACATAGCATTTGATCTGGTTGTTCTTATGGGTTCAAAGCTTCTCTTTCCTCAGCACGTTGAAAGTGTTGTGTACATTCAAAATGATGTAGTCTAGTTACGAGATGCACTGGAGTTACTAACCTCTATGTTAACGTCCTGGACTTCTTTTATGACAGGAAGAAGTTTCAACGGGCAGTGCAAGATGGAATTTTCTGCCTGCACGTGTTTGACCTGTCACATTTATTTTCCATCGTGGCTAGTAAGTGGCGTAGTGCTTAGAATTTACTATCTCCTATTTTTCTTATCACAGACACTTCTTACTTGACACAATAAGTCACTCAGATTCATGATCTTTTTCAAGTGTGATATACTAAAGATCTGTGAACGGTTCTAGCACACGTTTCCGCTGTTTATGTACTGGATGCTTTTCTGTCCAAGTAGGTCGATTATCAGGGTGTAAAGTGTGTGTGTGTGACTTGGATACAAAAATAATATTATTGTATTGCCCACGCCAATGTAGACAGACCAAACTGAGCTTTCTGTAAACAGGAATTAGACGATGTGAATCACACGTGTTTCAACCTGTGATAGATGGAAAGAGGAGAGGCAAACCCTTGGAAATAAAGTGGGACAGATCTCGCACGGAAATATTATCGGAGTAATGCTGCAGAACGAACACCACTGGGATCAGGTAACAGCCTACACAGAGAAGGTACTAAGGTAAAAGAAGGAAGCCGAAGATGATATTCCTAGGGCCGCTGACAGGATAGCAGAAAACAGGTAACGTGGACCCACTGAAGGTTTAAAACAGATGAACGTCCACAGGACGACGAAGTACAAATGGCACCACCTTGAAGTATTGAGAAAGCTGGGTCCCGAGGTGGATTCATGCGGGTGAACAATAGTGTTTGTGGTTTGGGCGGGTGCGAGTCCCACACAGCGTAGGAGTGCGGACCACCCTGCGGCTAACATTTGTTTTTCACAGTTTCCCTCGTAAAAAAAAATATTATTCTCGGCATTTATAATAATTCAAATACTTGTTTTAAAAAAATTCTGAAATGTTTATGCATATTTCTTTATTGTTTAGTAATAGATTAAATTTCAACAGAACCGTATCTACAAATTATAAGTGTAATATCTTGTAGCAACGGACAAAAAGGATATGTAATTTTCTATATGACCGTTTAAGCAATGAGGCTATCAGAGAAGAGTTACAAGTTTTTACCTTGAATGGAAACTAAAAGTTTGCAAAAAAATGTGGGAAGACTACTTATGAAGAATGTCAGATTCCAGACTGTCAAAACAAGTTTGGAAATACAAACTTATAGGACACAGGTATGTGGGTGGGCCCAGAAAGAGATTGCTGGAGGATTTTGAAGACTGAACAGACAATGCCTATGCCGTCCTGTAAATCTGATGTTGATGAAATGTCTCTATTGTAAAATGTAATATTCTGTAGAGATCTATATTAAATATAACCTAACAGCTCTTATGTGTCAAATTTCTTGGTCGGTTATACAGTATTTAAAAATAATAAGTCACTTACTGTTGGGTCAAGATTATTGAATTGTTGTAACCATTAACATTCCCGCATTATTTTGTATCAGAATAATTTATTACTATGTAATACAGAAATGCTGGATACAAATTTCCTTACGTTTACATAAGTGCAACACATGTGCGTGGCTACGTGTACAAATTCTCAAAGCAATGTTTTCGTACATAATTTATGCTTTTACACCACTTACGTTTACACACTGACGCCTGCCAAGCGCACACAAATAATGTATTTTTGTCAGTTGCTCTTATAACAAGTTAGTGTCACCTTTTTACTTCAATGTTCCATAAGGAAATGGAAGTATGGTCATTGCGAAAAAAATCATGATCGATATAACGGCTGATTCTTATTGTACTACTCTCAAAACATGAAGAAAAGTCGTTTTTCGAAAAGTGTGTGTGTGTGTGTGTGTGCGTGTGTGTCTGTGTGTAGAATCTTTTTTATGGCAAACGATAACAGACGCAAATTCAAACAGAAAAGAATGATTTTTTCCATACAGTCCCAAATTGTAGAGATTCAAGGCCTATTAATTTTGGTGAAGATCGGTTAAGGGAAAGGGGTAGTTTACCAGCAACATTTTATGTTTTAACAAGGGTAATTTTTTTTAATGATGAACAATAACTGCCGTGAATTCAAACAGAATCAAATATTTTTTGAATACGTCCCTGAATTGAAAAGAACTCAAGGTCTGTTGATTTTGGTGCAGATCGGTTAAGGGGAAGGGGTAGTTTACTGGCAACATTTTATGTTTTAACAAGAGTAATTTTTATATGACGAACAATAACTGACGTAAATTCAAACAGAATCAAATAATGTTTCAAATATGTGCCTGAGTTATACAGGACTCAAGGCCTATTGATTTTGGTGAAGATCGGTTAAGGCGGAAGGGTAGTTTACCAGCAACATTGTATGTTTTAAAAAGGGTAATTTTCCATGACGAACGATAACTGCCATGGATTCAAACAGAATCAAATGATTTTTTGCATACGTCCCTGAATTGGAGAGACCTCAATGTTTGCTGATTTTGGTGAAGATCGGGTAAGGGAAAGTGGTAGTTTACTAGCAACATTTTACGTTTTAATTATGGTAATTTTATGTGACGAACGATAACTGCAGCACATTCAAACAGAATAAAATATTTTTTTGCATACGTTCTTGAATTGTAAAGGACTCAAGGTTTAATGATTTTGGTGACGACCGGTTAAGGGGGAGGGGTAGTTTACCAGCAACATTTTATGTTTTAACAAGAGTAATTTTCTTATGACGAACGATAACTGCCGTAAATTCAAACATAATCAAATAATTTTTACATATTTGCCTGAGTAGTAGAGGTCTCAAGGCCTATTGGTTTTGGTGAAGATCGGTTACGGGAAAGGGTAGTTTACCGGCATCGTTTTATGTTTTAACAAGAGTAAAGTTCTTAATTTTGATAAATAAAGTATCCTGATAAGAAGATCATAATAATCCACTGTAGGAATGTTGATGAAATATCTATAAATGAAGATGCAGTTGAAAGGGGTGGGGGTAATTTTCTTTAAATGAAAATTATAGTTGAAAGGGGAGGGATAATTTCTTATATGTGTACTACGTTATCGGCAACAAAGCAGTAGTTTGTTGTTAAAATTCCTTCCCGGGCTGTTTGGCCGTAATCCAATGTTTTCTGCAAAACCAGACGTTTCGACAGTGCCATCGACTTGCATCATCAGTGAAAATCGAGCGTGATAACGTGAGGTGGTATACGTTAATGACCACAGTACTGTGGTTAAGTTTGAAGCAGTAAGTAGAAAGAAGTAGTTTCTATGGAAATATTTCATTTCGAAAATTATTTGAAATATAAATCTTAGAACATGGAAGTCATGTATGATTCTCCATACCGATATTATTCTTTGTAACAATTGTAGTAGCAAAGTAATTTTACATGCAACAAACCTATACATAAAGTAAAGCATACCAATTCCCGGACATCGTTAAATACCTTCCGTTATGACAATACTGCCTTAGCTAACAATATTTTATAGTATCTGTAATAGTTTAAAAGTTAAATTAATTAAAACGTATACCATTTTGTAACTTATCTTTACAATAATTCAGTTTTATGAAAACGTTAAGTACTTCCATTTCTGGTAAAATTTAAACGCCCTTAACAGGAAAACGGTACTAGAACAAAACTAATTAATTACGTTTGACCTACATACGCCATACTTAAGTTAATTAATGTTTTAGAGTTGTTTACGGTTCTTTGTATGATGAAAAGCTTTTAAATATACTCTATATTGCGGGCACTTTTATTATACAATTTAAAAAATAATATACTAAAATATATCATACTTTTGAATACGACAATTAAAATTTGAAAAAGCTATTTATACTCATCTCCTCATGTCACTAATGAGGCACTTCAGTACATTACCAAGTCATACAGTATTATGTTCTGATAAGTTCAGGACTTAAACTTTTCCACCAATCAATTACCAATTTGTTTTCTATCCCTTATCTGTCTTCAATTACAGCATTCATTTCTCACGAAACTTTTATTCCTTTCGGTATTGTTCTAATCCCATGTTCCGTAAGGAAATGGAAGTATGGCGATCAGGAAAAAATTGTGTTCGAGAAAAGGGCAGATTATTATTGTACTACCGTCAAAACATGAAGAAAAGTAATTTTCGAAAAGTGTCTGTTTGTAGATTTTTTCTATGGCAAACGATAACTGTCCCAATTTCAAATACAATCAAATACGTTTTTGCATATGTGCCTGTGTTGTAAAGGCCTCAAGATCTAATGATTTTGGTGAAGATCATGTAAGAGAAAGGGGTAGTTTACCTGCAACGTTTTACGTTTAACAAGAGTAAAGTACTTAATTTTGATAAATAATGTATCCTGTAAAGCAGGTTATAATAATCCACTGTAGAAAGGTAGATGAAGCATCTATAAACAAAAGGGTAGTTGAATAGGGCGGGGGTAATTATTTGTACTGATTGTATACATTTATTCAACCGTAAACTTAAAAACATTTCAATAAAATATTAACAAATAATATCGTTCCATGTAAACGAAATACCGTGATCACTGATAAGTAAACAAAATAAATTCTCGTTTATAGAAATTATCAGAAAACAATCGCTGGGCGGTATTCGCTTTTTCGCGTTGTTTATGTAAAAAACAGATAAATTAATCAAATTACATTTTTTTTTTTTTAAATAATAACAACTATATACAATTTGTATTTTGATTATCTTTTTCAGCGCTTTTACCAGAAGCATGATGATATATTTGGTTTCGTTTTGAGTTTATGTGTACATATTAAAACTAATTTGATAATTAATTAGAACATAGAAGTCATGTATGGTTCTCCACACCGACGTTGTTGTTTAAAGACTACGTAAAGGGGATATTTGTTGCTGTGTGGCGTTATAGCAAGCATAACTGCAGCGTAGCATTTCTGCAGTGAAGTGCGTATTAATACGCTAGATGATCTTTTGTTTGTCATTGTATTTCACGGCATATCAAAATGAACGGGTGTTTCATCCGTGTTGCTAATCTGTCACAAATCGTAAAATATGTCTTGTTTAATTTTAATGGCATAACGTTGAAATGAAATCAGTTTGTCCGTGTAAACGTTTGTCAAGAAGTGAAATCAGTTTGACCTTGTAATCTTTTGTCAGCCTTTAGCAAAGTGTTCAACGTCTGTCAAGAGTGGGAGACTGTCCCACTACAAAACCATAAGAGGTGAGGGTGGGGAGTCCGAAGACAGGCAGTGCCAGTTTTCCTCGCCAGCAGCAAGCAGTTAAACTAGGTAAACTTTTAAACTTGTTAAAATATATATGTAAACTTTTAAACTTGTATAATTTATAACCAAAATTGTACTGTAAACAATATACTGTTCTTATACTTAGTGAAAATTGTTGCGTGAATCTTATTTCACCTGCCTTTTAAACTACAAACACACAGTGACCTACGTCTTCTCAACAAGAAGTTGTTAACGATTGTTACGCACCCTCTACCTGTGATAAAATCTGTTTAAAAATTTGTTTAAATTTATGGGTATCTCTAAAGCACGACACATAAGCATTGTTTCGGAACTCGTGAAAGTATTTTACTAAATACATTCCTCTTGTAGATCAATATTCGGTGTTGAATTCCCATCCTTTGCTCCTTGTAAACCGTTTGGTCCGTTTATCACTATTAGCAATAAAGAGAATATCCTTTTCTTTTCGTCAGTGATGGACATGCTACACACTTACACCAAAGTCTCTTCCAGTAGCATAACTCTACATAAGTCTCTTCTTGCCACTGTCTTCTGCAAACACTTACTCCAAAGTCTCTTCCAGTAGCATAACTCTACATAAGTCTCTTCTTGCCACTGTCTTATTACGCGCGTTTCAAACGACACTCTGAAACTGTCTTGATGTAGTGGAATTCATAATTACATAACTACTACGTAATCCGGCGCTCGGATTACCTTCACGATGTTACGACCAGTTAGGATAGGTTCGATATAACTTAATTCGTATGACTGTATACCGAGATCTGCACTGGACCACCGGACATCACTCGTAGACATTCACAACCCCTTGGTCGGGTGGCAAGTAACATAAAACAAAGCATACCAGTATGTGTAAAAAAAACTAAATTACGTAAATTCGTCACCATTATTACATATTTCATTTCTCAGACTCCAAATTCTAACCTTTATTTCTAATTATATGTACCGAAACTTTTCACAAATTTCTTTCCAAAATTTAAGGTGCGTAAATTATACGAGGGCATAAATTACGCGTGTAAATACGGTATGATATGTTTGCTGTAATGTAATGATATTAATAAGAACCCCCCGATACTATTTTACTTACCTTATCAGAAAATTCCTAAAACGCCCAAAGGAACTGGTCGCCACCGCATTTTTACACGCGGAATGTAGAAACCGTAATATTGTCCCCGTGAATAAAATTTTAATATGTCGCACTTTCCCCTGTCAAAAAATTCCAAAGTTCGCGAGACGAACTCACTGAGCACAGGTTAGGTTAGAACTTGTGACGTTAAAATAAATTTCCTCATACTCATCATTACTTACTCAAATTTATTAATTGCTATTATTAATATAAAAATATTCACAAAAAATAATCATATTTTTTTGTTTAAAAGATATAATTTTTTATAAGTAACCTAGTGCAATGGTGATCCTATGTGGTGCAATCACCTTCAATATGTGAAAACCTTGAAAAACTGTACCGTACTTTAATTAGAACATTCAATTATCAATGAAAGAGGCTATAACATAAAAATAAAATTAATTCAAGTCAGTATTTTTTCCTTTTAACATTGAAAATGTTTATAAGGACGTGTCGCACATTTGCGGCCGATCGCTGGTGCATGATCGAAAATGGGAACCGGTGAGTTTCCATAGAAACTACTTCTTTGTTGTCAATAACGTAGTACACATATAAAACTTCGCTTATGAATGCGACTACATTTAACTTATAATCTGTACATTGGTAAAAGAAGAATGAATTCATTGATTGGTGAACGAACATAAATATATATATATATTAGATTTATTGAAGCATTTTCAATGCCTTTCCCTGTGCATTGCATTTGTGCAATGCCTGTAAATTTTTTCTATTTATTTACTCTCTCTCTCTCTCTCTCTCTCTCTCTCTCTCTCTCTCTCTCTCTCTCTCTCTCTCTCTCTCTCTCCCTCTCTCTCTCTCTCTCATTCTCTTAACCTCTTTCTCTCATATGGGTCTCTTGTTCTCTTGCATATACCCTCTGAAATTCACAGTTATTGTTTATTTCATGTTTTGTGTTGTGTATGTATTTTTTTATTATTTAATTTGGTCACAAAATTTTGCCCAATTTGTACTTGTGTTTGTGTGTCCAAGGAGGTTTCTTTATACTCTCGCGCACATCACGAGGTCGAATCTGCGCACTTGTTTTCTT
This sequence comes from Magicicada septendecula, assembly GCA_034769895.1. Classification (NCBI taxonomy): domain Eukaryota; kingdom Metazoa; phylum Arthropoda; class Insecta; order Hemiptera; family Cicadidae; genus Magicicada; species Magicicada septendecula. Next base: position 24,958,372 of record CM068373.1, on the reverse strand, counting down.
TATCCATTTATTACACCTTTGGGTTTGGGTATGTCTCCCGGATATTATTTATTTGACGTTATTGTGAAGCTTTATTTGTCGATCAATTATTATTATTCATATAATTACATAATATAACGACATAAGGCTGCATCATTTTACCGGTGCTTGTCTTTGTGTGTGTGTGTGTGTGTGTGAGAGAGAGAGAGAGAGGGAGAGAGAGAGAGAGAGAGAGAGAGAGAGAGAGAGAGAGAGAGAGAGAGAGAGAGAGAGAGAGAGAGAGAGAGAGAGAGAGAGACAGACAGACAGACAGACGCTGCCCCCTGACGTCTCCCCTCTCCGTTAGGTTTCTAACGATAACACAATTTGTATTGTAGTACTTCCATACGGGACACTTTCTAATATTTTTCACTTATTACTAAATTTAAAATTTTGCACCACAGTCCGCACTTTGTAAAAGAGACGCGGTTCTCTTGAGTCCTCTGGGTACTATTCCCTATATGCGACTGAATAGCAGGCTCAGCTTTGGCCTCAGTCCACAAAAACTGGTTTTATCCGGCTCCCAACAAACGTGGCTTTTATTCGTCTGATGTAACACTCGTTGACATTGTAAAACTGTTTCTTTAGGCTGCTGACACACGGGCCACTCTGTGGCGCCACTCAGTCGCTTGTACCAGCTTCTTTGTGTCGCCACACAGCGGCACCACACAGTGGCTCGTGTGAATGGGTTCGCATCAGAGACACGTCATTTGCATCACTGTTGATTTGCTCAGTGATAAAAGATTGTTTGATTTTGTTTTTACGTCAGTTTCGTCATGGACTCTGACGAGGAAGTTTTTCTTCTTGCTCTTCTCGTACGTCGGCGACGCCGTCGTAGACAACGTCGATTCTGGATGCACCAGATAACGTGTGAACGGTTGTTAGTGGGACAGTTTAATACACTAACGAGTGAGCTAAAAGCGGACAATGCGAAATTTTTTAACTACTTCAGGATGTCACCGAATTCTTTTGTACACAAGAAGGATCAGTGCCGTGGCAAGTCAGAATGATATTTGACCTTTTTCAGAGAAACCTTGTCTGATACTGTTCCACAGTTTTATACACGTACATTCTCTTTCCTCTTTCCTCCCTACAGCCCTTTCTCTTTCACACACACACACACACACACACACACACACACACACAATAATGGTATTACAGTAGACGAAATATTAATAGTTTGGTGTTGAGTAGTCGATTAACTATTGGTTTCCTGTAGGTCAGACCTAAATTTGTCTGCAACTGTAAACTGTCTGCATTGTTCGCAAGATTGTTTTGGCTCATATGTGCTCAAGTAGTGTTTGCATAAAACAGTGTTGAGACCGTCTCGCCGAATTCGCCTGTTTTTCTTCTGTTGCAATTATGATACTCAAGAGTAAACCGATATGGCGAGATACTGATCTTGCAGGGAGAATATTGTTACATATTTGTTACACTTGTAGGAGCCATATGGGCTAGATGCAAATGTATACGACTGTTGCAGAGAATGATGTTAAATTTTTGTATGGTGCAACGCCATACATACAATAGTTACTAGAGAAAATATTACATTCATATTTACTCAATTATTCTTTTATATTATTACTGAATAATAAACATTTACGTGCAAGAATGTATTTTTTATTACTTTTTTATTACAACATTGTTTAAATACTGTTAATTTAAATAAATATTAATTTGTATATCTGATCCTGTTATTTAAGTACTATTGAAACAGTGTTATATTAAAAAAATAATTAAAAATATATTCTTGTAAGAAGAGTCTTATTATTATTCACAATAATAGAAAAAATATAAATACTTGTTCAAAGCGGGATTGCATGGTACTGAAGTTTTTTCCGGATTGCCCAAGTTCTCGCATTATACAAAAATTAGACATTAGTCAAATACTGCACTTTTTATACCTTGTATATATATTTTGTTTCTATTCTATACATACACCTACATTTTTGTCATAATATAATTGTTTATGAGAAGAATGATCCAGCAAGTGTGGACAAGAAAGAGTTAATGAATTGGGCCAAGTGGGCTAAATATATGTTTCTTAAGTTGAAGAATTCTGTCGGCTGGTCTTCCATGTTAGTTAAAAATACTATGTAATAAATGCATTGCTTCAGTAGGAAGAAAATGATAAGATGTGGACTGTATTTGAATAGATTTTAATGTCCTTCTTAGTTACATTACAAATGTATTATTTGTTGAAATGAGGTCGGCTAATAATGCGTGTTGCCAAGTATTATAAATTTAGATTGAAATGATAGTTATGGCGCTAGTTGGCCATAAGTACGAATGTGTGGCCTAAGGCCTATATTAAAAGTCGTAAGAATACGATGTGCGCGAATACGGCACTAGAATACTTGAATGCAAGTATTTTAAATGACAGCGAGGCTGCGAGCGAGCCGAACGCTGCTGACGAGCGTCTGATACACACTGTGCAAAGTACAAACACGCGAAAATTGAGGCGAGGCAGTAAGCAGATTAGCCAACCTAGAAAACGAAATCATCGCGCTACTGTACATAAGCTGCCGTCAAAATCAAATGATTTTTTAACACATTTTTTTTTATAAATTATGATACATTTACAATTTAATTTAAAAGAGTACAGTTTCTTATAATGATAGTTAGCTTCAAGGCTGAGTTGTACCATGAGTTATGAGATAAGATAACGGCAGTCCGTCACTAGTTTAGAGATAAGCATGCATAAGATAAGCCTAGAGATAGGCGGTTGTAGGCTAAGGTTGGCGAACAGCTGTTTCATATATGAATAAGTCTGGTTTGACAAATATTACTGACACAAGTGTGTTCAGTATATAACATTATAAAACATGAAAGAAAAATACATAATTATACAATGTTTAATGCATGATCGGAAGCTCATCACATGATTGACCGATAGCTGGTAACCCTATGCATGTCATAGATGGTTACTATAAAATTAATTGAGGCCCGTGGGCCTGTACAGAGAGTTCATTACATGAACAAAATTGTTGTTGAACATGTTGCAATTGCATGTTCAATCGTATATTTAGCAGGGCGGCATGTATTGACCTACTCATGCTGTTCCTGAAGTTTCAGGAACTTACAATATGTAATAATGTATGAACAAGCTAGATGCTGAATGCAAGCCCAGATACGACATGTATGTCATAATTTTACGTAAAAAGAATTGTGCATGCTTACTTGCAAAATGAATACAATATAAAATACAATATAAAATAAACCTAGACGTGGCAGTTACATACGGCAGACGCTAACAATAGTTTTTACATAGACATAATTTATGTGAATACAATAACAATAAATCAGATAACATACAATACTGTAATTACAGAAACAATTGAAAATAAGTTTAGAAATAACCAAAGTTGTACACAATAGTGAGGAAGACATGAGGCATGAATCAAATGTTCCACATACGAAAATACAAATAATAATAAAGCCTTGCATATTAACTAAACTAATACTTGCTTGAGCAAACAGACAGTTGCTGACTCAAAAATAATTAGGCTTATGCTAAAACGAGTGTTTATAACTTAACAAGTTAGAACATTTGACTTATGTGTCCTCAAAATAAAACAAGGTAATAACTCCCTTACGTTATTGTTCGTCTCCTTTACAATTTTAAAATGAGACCACCAAAACATGAAAATTAGAAAGCATGCGATGGCGCAAAATTGATAAGAAAAAAGATTGTGATAATTCATCACAATTATGTTGACCAACTGGTCGTAAAAAGTAATAAGCCAATGGCTGAATAAAAGTAGCATTTTGCTAAGTAATCATAATGTCAAATCTCGTCTTGCGCCGGCAGCAGACATAATTTATGTATTGGTCTCCGCAAAACACCCGTAGGCGTGCGAATGTCCACGACACGAACCAAGTTATCTGGGCCGGGAAATGTGGCGATAATTACGCCAAATTTCCAGGCTAATGGAGGTAAATTATCCTCAATAAGCAAAACTAAATCACCAATGGAAACATTATCTTCGGCAAACTTCCACTTGTGACGCTGCTGCAGCTGGTGCAAATAATCGCGAGACCACGCCTTCCAAATGCCTTGGACAAACCTCTGAAGGAGTTGCCAACGACCAAGACGAGAAACAGGAACGTGAGAAAGGTCTGGGTCCGGAATCGCTGTTAAGGGCGCGCAAATCAAAAAATGGCCCGGTGTAAGTGGCACCGGGTCGTTAACATCCGAAGAGATAGCAAATAAAGGTCGAGAGTTCAGACATGCCTCTATCTGAGACAAAACGGTCGTGAACTCCTCGAAGTTTAGTATAGATTTGCCTACCACGCGGCGGAGATGAAATTTCAAACTCTTTATGCCGCTCTCCCAAAGGCCACCGAAATGAGGTGAGGAGGGCGGAATAAATGACCATGATATCCCCTGAGAGGATGTGAATGACTTAATCGAAGAGATGGCATCCTTGTTGTGCCAAAAGTTGTAAATATCATGTAAGATGGTGCGGGCCTTCCTGAAGTTTGTGCCATTGTCGGAGTACAGTTGACTGGGTATACCCCGACGTGCCATGAAACGACGTAAAGCGGCTATAAATGCGCTGGCCGTAAGGTCGGACACCAATTCCAAGTGAATAGCCCTAGTCGCTAAGCAAACAAACAAAGATACGTATGCCTTAGAAAGAGTTCTAGACTTCTGCCCGCCATGACGAATCATGAAGGGACCACCATAATCAACCGCGCAAAATAAGAACGGCCTAGAAGGAGTGACTCTAGGGGATAGTAAAATACCAAGTCTCTGGACCTGCTGTGTGGCACTAAACCTGATACACTTGAGACACTTGCGAATAATGGAACGGATGACTAGCCGGGCATTAACAATCCACCAACGCTGACGCAGTGAATGATGCACGAGTTGAGCACCAGCGTGAAGTAAACGAATGTGTTCACGTTCGATGATAAGGCGTGTAATATGCGCCGATGGGGGTAATACAATAGGATGTTTCGAATCGTAGGGTAATTGGGAATGCTGCAATCGTCCGCCCACGCGCATCACTCCAGAGTCGTCAAGAAACGGGTCAAGAGAAGCCAACTTGCTCCTAATGGAAACAGAAGATCCGTTCCGAAGACAATTAATTTCGGTTGGGAAGTGGATCGACTGAGATTGTTTTATGAAGAAGTTGAGAGACTGATGAATTTCTACAGGGGTCAAATCGCCCGAAAGTTTGTCCGCACATGAGTGCCTAATATTTCTGATGAAACGAAAACAATAAGCGTATACACGCGTCAGCCGGTGCAACGAGGAAAAGTCCAACGATAAGTCAACAGCCAGGGTAGACATTAGCGAGAGGTTATGTGTTTTTTTCTCTTCCGCGGTGACTTCAGAAGACGACGGAGTGGCCGGTACGAAAGATGGGAAGGGATCAGACTCTGACGATTGAGACAGACAGCTAGGACCGTGCCACCAAAGCGAGCAATCGCGCAAAACGCCAGGGAAACACCCCCTAGATATCAGCTGGATTTCGTCGCGAATCAATGTGATGCCAGGTATAAGTTTGCGTACGACGCTGAATTTCAGCAACCCGATTAGCGACGTATGTTTTCCAACGCGTAGACTGCGCATGAATCCAGTAAAGAGCCACCATAGAATCAGAATACAAATATACATTATCAATAAACGAATAAAGAGCAAGAATAACCTTAGATACGAGTCGCGATAATAACAAGCAAGCGCAGAGCTCGATGCGAGGTAATACACCTGGCGTAGGGGAGCCACGCGAGATTTGGAACACAAGAGGCAACAGGAGGCAGTAGAATCTTGATAAATGACTCTGATATATATACAACAGACAAACCCTGTCTCCGAAGCATCCGAAAAACCATGCAACTGAACTGTAGCCGCCTCACGCTTGCAACGAATAGATCGCGGAACTACTATTTTACCAATCATAATCAATTTGTTACACAAAGAATGCCAATCCGAAAGTGACTGACCGGAAATCGGTTCATCCCATCCAAGCTTACAAAGCCAAAGTCGCTGCATGAAATGTTTATACAAAAAGACAACTGGACCGATTAAACCAAGAGGATCATATATTCCAGCAATAATTGAAAGAATTTTTCTCTTGGATATGCTAGAATCAACCGGAGATAGTTTGATATCAAACAAAAATGAATCGGCAGTGTTGTTCCAAATAATGCTTAGGGTACGCACATTGTCCTGTTTATTTAGGGGTCGTGAAAGTTGTGATGATTTGCGACCGCTGTGGGTTCATTTAATGCCCATTTGTGCAACGTGAAACCATATTGACCAAGTAACGCACCTAGATCGGATTTCAGCTTGGTTAGATTGGGGATAGTGTCCGAACCGGTAAGTAGATCGTCGACATAAAAATCGTTGGTTATGGCTAAAGCCGCTTGGGGAAAGGAAGACTGATTGTCCCTAGCAATTTGTAGAAGGCAACGAGTGGCCAAAAAAGAGGCGCTAGCCGTGCCGTAGGTTACTGTTCGCAGCGCGAAATGTTTAAGTGGTTCGAGGGGAGAATCACGCCACAAAATGCGTTGATAGTGACAATCCCCTTCAGCTACGCGAATCTGACGATACATCTTTTCGATGTCGGCAATAAGAACATACTTATGTATGCGGAAACGCAAAAGAATGGAAAAAAGGTCTTGTTGAACATTGGGGCCTACTAACAATATGTCATTTAACGAAAGGCCATTAGTAGTCTTGGACGAACCATCAAAAACAACGCGCAGTTTTGTGGTCAAGCTAGACTGTTTAAACACGGCATGGTGAGGCAAGTAGTAAATATTTGACGCTCCTAAATTGATAGCGCCATGATCGATGAGTGTCATGTGCCCAAGATCCATGTATTCCTTGATAAAGTCCGCGTAGTCGCGAGCGAGCTTGGCATCTCGCCTAAATCGACGCTCTAAGCTTAAGAATCTTGATTCGGCACTTATGTAAGATTCCCCCAAGTGGGGATCATCAGACTTGAATGGGAGTGACACTATAAATCTACCCTCGTGGTTGCGCTGAGTAGAGCGCACAAAATTCTCTTCGCAAGCCGACTCGCTATCAGGGGTATAGTCAGGGATAGTTTCTGCTTCCCAAAATCTCTCGAGAGATTGCAGAATCTGACTGTCATTGTTCCTTGCTAGGAACGAAACAGCAGGACCCCCGGTGTGGCAGTGCTTGGGCAGATTGCCAGCCGAAATGTAACCCAGTTTTGTTTCCTGAATGATAGGAAAATTGGGTCCGCGTGTGTATTTATTGGCTAATATCAAATCCAGATAAAATTGTGCCCCTAATAGTATGTCGATCTGTGAAGATATATTAAAATCTGGATAGGCCAGAAAAATTTTGTTTGGAATGTGGAACTGGTTGATATCAAACGAGGTTGAAGGCAGATTGTGAGTTAAGGTAGATAAGACGGCACATTTCGCCTCGAAACTATGTCTCTGATAGCGAGAAATAATACGTATAGAAGCAATATCAGTTGCGCAACACGCTGTGTTGTTTATTCCTGTGATTGGAATATTATATTTGGTTAATTTAAGGTGTAACCTTTTTGCAAATGATTTTGTACAGAAATTTATCTGTGAACCGGCGTCTAGAAGCACTCTAGCTCTATGCCTGTTGCCAGCCTGATCAACGACAGATACAACCGCTGTGGATAAAAGAACATTGTTTTTGCACTGTAATTTAAGTGAGCAATAATTGCTGCTGGCAGCTGTTGATTTCGGCACGTAATTTTCGTGCAGCAATGTGTGGTGTCTTTTTGAACAAATTTTACAGACCTGTTTACTCTTACAGTTAGCTATCAAATGACCTGCTCTAAGGCAGTTGATACAGCATTTATGATTTGCAACAACTTGCCTCCGCTCAGCGGTGCTTAACATATGAAAATTATTACATATGTGAAGCGGGTGGTTAGATTTACAACACACTCATGAATAATGATTTGCCGCTGTGTGATAGCTCTTAAATGTGCTGCTGCCAGCAGTATTTCTTAAGCTGCACTTCTCAGACTTATTGTTAGGTTTTACATTAAGTTTGTTGAATTGCTGTCCGGGTTCAATAGGCATTGTATTTTCTAACAGCTGTCTGCGTAAGTTTAAAAAATGCGTAAAGTCTTGAAAGCTAGGCAAGTTGTCAGGGTCTATTGACTCCTTCCAAAGTTTTAAAGTAATAGGGTCAAGTTTGGTGGAGAGCAACTGTATGGTGATAAATTCAAATGAATTCACTGATAGCTTCATTGCTGCCAGTGAATTAACGGAAGACGTTATTGTATTCGTAAACTCCGCCAAACTTTGGACCGAGTCCTTTATTGTGGACTTAACCTGAAGTAGGTTTTGTACATAGTATTTAGCTAATATGAATGGGTTGTTATACCTTTCGGACAGAAAATTCAACGCTATTGCATAATTTTCTTTACAAATAGGTAATGATTTAATTAAATCTAATGGTTCACACTTCACAGAGGAATGCAAATAATGCAGTTTTTGCACTGGTGTTAAATCAGATCTTGAATGCACTAAATCGGTGAAAATTGAATAAAAGTGTTGCCACTCCAGTATGTTGCCTGAGAAGCAAGGCAAACTTATCGGCTTTAATTGTATGGGCGTCGATAATACGGGAGGCACAGTCTGAGTATTAAAAGTGTCAAGTAGTTGTAAAATGTTTGCCTCAGTTGAGTATATCATTTCTTCGACCTCAACTCGGTCTGCCTGAGCAACGCTCGTGTCTTTACTGATAAGCTCTATCTCAGACTGTACCTCGTCGTACTTCGAGGCCAAGCTTTTGAGACTTTCCAGTCTTACAGTTAGAAAATGTTTTGTACTTAAAGTTATGTCAAATGAATTTACCGCGGATTGTATCCGTACTATCGCGGATTTTATTCCGCCCCTCTTTCTGGTCAGCACTTTGAGGCCTTCTTCAGACATTTTACGCACCTTTTTACTGTTTCTGGTAATACCTTGTTGTCGATGTCCTGCAGCGTCGGCTCCTTGGTGAAGATGATAAACAGCTGGCAGAGATTACCACTTTGAGTAAGCACTGTAGCTGGCAGGCACTTGCTAATATGTTGTCTGAAGATGACGAGCGAAATGACGATGCAAATCACGCCACGGTCGTATTAGCTGACGTGCTAATTCGCCCGTGATGGCCAGAAATATTGGTATAAAATGTTGAATGGAAAATCCAGGTCCGGAGTGACCAAAAAATGGTTAGTATCCGGCCCGGAGGACCAAAAAATGTTAATGAGAAGAATGATCCAGCAAGTGTGGACAAGAAAGAGTTAATGAATTGGGCCCAAGTGGGCTAAATATATGTTTCTTAAGTTGAAGAATTCTGTCGGCTGGTCTTCCATGTTAGTTAAAAATACTATGTAATAAATGCATTGCTTCAGTAGGAAGAAAATGATAAGATGTGGACTGTATTTGAATAGATTTTAATGTCCTTCTTAGTTACATTACAAATGTATTATTTGTTGAAATGAGGTCGGCTAATAATGCGTGTTGCCAAGTATTATAAATTTAGATTGAAATGATAGTTATGGGGCTAGTTGGCCATAAGTACGAATGTGTGGCCTAAGGCCTACATTAAAAGTCGTAAGAATACGATGTGCGCGAATACGGCACTAGAATACTTGAATGCAAGTATTTTAAATGACAGCGAGGCTGCGAGCGAGCCGAACGCTGCTGACGAGCGTCTGATACACACTGTGCAAAGTACAAACACGCGAAAATTGAGGCGAGGCAGTAAGCAGATTAGCCAACCTAGAAAACGAAATCATCGCGCTACCGTACAATAATTACACAATAAAATGTCTAAATTTATGACTTTAGATGACTTTAATTGTTTTATGAAGTTTACACATTAGTTTAGTGCAGTAGGCCTACTTTATTATTATTACTTCTATTCCAATTTTTATTACATACTTTACTACAGTACTGATTAGAAACATACCTGATTTATTTTTCATCAGGCTGTCCATTTTACTGAATTCAATTATAAATTGATCGAATTCGAATTCCGTCATGATAGTTTTAAAAGTTTTTAAATAGATTTTAGAAACACGAAAGTCTTAAATTTAAAAAAAATTATTAAGAAAACTCCCAAAGTTTTATAGAAATCCCAGTGTTAATACACGCTTCACAATACTATTCTGAACACTGCTGTGGCGCCAATGAAAGTGGCCCATGTGCAAGCTCCAAAGCCACAAATCGTCGCCACTAGTGGCGAGGACTGGCTTCTGCCTGCCACAGTCGCTCGTGTGCAAGGTTACAATTTAAAACTACGCAAAACAACCGGGCGCGACTGAGTGGCGCCACAGAGTGGCCCGTGTGTCAGCAGCCTAACGCATATTTAACAGTGGCTTGGCGTGGGTAGATAACAGCTGCTGCCGGTTGTAATAGACCTAAAACATAGCTTGAAAATCGATGCTAATTTTTCCTAGTACGAGATATTCTTTTTAGAGACAAATTACATTTTTACTGATATTTTTCACGTATCATCCGCTGGCAGAAGTAGATGGACCCGGTTCAACGTAATCTGACTCCATTATACTTACACAGAATAAATCCGAACACAAATAATCAAATTAAAAATTAGTAAAAAAACACATATTGAAAGCAACAAAACAGAAACAGGAACACGTAATAACCGTTACGCGTCGGTTCCGAAAACAAAGGTACCTCTGCTAACTGTGCGTTTTGCCGGTTTACACAGTGATAACACATTGGTCGGACGAACGCATGTCCTTTCCTAGTATGTACAGTGACAACTACTACGAGGTCAATGACCATACACAGTGGAATGTCGCCGGTATCTGAGCCGGCAACACAACATAAAATGACGATACAAGCGACCAACAGTTCGAAAGCAATATTGTGCTTTTCTTCAAGTTTCTCGACTAATATTGTTGACATTTCAAATTAATCAACAATTAAAGTATTTATTTCTTTTATGAATTTGCTAACTGCTATAATTTTTTATTGTTCGACTAAGCTTTTCGTCATTACTGACATCTTCAGGTCTTAAACAACCTGTTGTTTATGACCTGAAGATGTCAGTAATGACGAAAAGCTTAGTCGAACAATAAAAATTTATAGCAGTTAGCAAATTCATAAAAGAAATAGTAAGGATGGCTGCTAATTTAAACAATACGAAGAATTAAAGTATTTACTCTGTATTCTAATTGATTTTGTTTTATTTTTCATTGCTTGTACTGTTAGCGCAGGGAACAGCTGTTACATGACGCCACGTTACCGGGTGATACATAATTACGCACAAATCTCTTCACGGTCCAAGGTTACATACGCCGTTCGATTCTGTCTCACATCCACGAAAATCCCATTGGAATGGACCATTACAATACGTTATTTAAAACTAAGATTACTCTTGTACATTTTATGAACGGCAATTATATTCCCGCATTCAGAATGACGTACAATACTAATTCCTACGGTCAGATTGTAGGATAATTTCATATGGCAGAGTTTCTAAAATTGGCTACGTGTATTTCATTGAAGTTATTGAACAGTTACTGTGGCGCGACTCACAAAAGATATGCTCACCGTACTATTTACTACAAGTGTAGAAGTATTTTCACTAGGAAATTTTCTTTCCCTCCGTAATAGAACTTTTGTAATTATCATGTAAATTATCTAGTACAATACGCTTCTAGGTAGGTGTTCCCGTTCAAATACTTAGAGTGTTAAAAACGACAATGTATGTGAAAAATTCTTTCATCAGTAAAATCTCATAGATTGTTAAATGTAGACTACAATTAATATGTTAATATCACGTGTTAGCACAAAGAGTAATTAACACGTGTATCCTTAAAGCAGATATTTATAATAGCCTTTACAACGGATTATTATGCGATGTATGCTCAGTCTTCTATTAACGTTCATTCAATAACATTGAATAATTATAATGATTCAATGTTATAAACAAGTATTATGTATTCATAATAATTGTTTGAGAAAAGCATAGACTAAATATCAAAAATCTCTAAGTTTATTGAGAGAATATTATTTGGATTGACCAAGATAAGATAAAGTTTTGCACGGCTGAAATGTTAAGGACAGCCAAATACGGTGTATTAAAAACGGTAGCGGAGGAAAAAGAAAAACAAGAACAAGAATCCAAGTCTAACGGAAAAGAAAACTTGGTGTTGCCTGCGGAAGCGGCAGAAGAACTGACAGATAAATTACGAATTTACGTGAGAATTTCTATGCAAGAAGGGAGTACTGCTTTGTTGAGGACAACATGTAGGACAAGCTTTTGCACGATTTGTGAGAGCTATAACATACCGCATTGATCGCTCACTTTCTAGAAATTCCCAAACTAGTCTTCTAGTTTATAATCTTTTATTAACTTATATTGTCATGCAAATAATTTTTGTATTTAGGCTTAACTTAAATTTTTGTATTATGGTTATTAGTTAAATACCATCATAGTTAATATCATAGTTATTAGTTATTAGTTAAGTATCATTTCAAATTCTCAAAAAAACGTTTTAACTTTCCAACACCCAACTGAAACTGAGTGTGAAAAAGTGGTGGAATATACAACATTGTTTTTTTTTACTTAAATGACTTGTTTTCTTCTAAAGAGACATTCAATGTGGTTGGGTTTAAGGAAAGTTGTGAGTGGACTTAGGTATTCTGTTACCATTTAATAGATTTACTTTGGAGAATTAAAGTTTATTATCTTTAGAGACAATTGAGTATTTTCCCTTACATCCCCATTATAATGGGGAAAATAATTCCTACAAAGGAGATTAAACACCGGATTCAAACTTTGGAAATGAAGTTTCTGAGAAAAATAAAGGGTTGCACCAAACAGAATCGTTTGCGCAATGATAATTTTAGAGAAGAACTACAGGCATTCTCCATAAATGATAAGACCCAGACATATCACAGGTAATGGTTACAGCATCTAGACAGAATGGAGGACGGAAGACTACCTAAGGATGGATTTCAATATAGACCCTTTGGTACAACAGATGTAGGAAGACCGAGAATAAAATGGCGAGATACTGTGTGAAGACAGAACAGGCAAAGTGCCTACTCCGTGAGGTGAATAATAATAATAATAAAAAAAAAAAAAAAAATAATAATAATAATAATAATAATAATAATAAGAAGAAGAAGAAGAAGAAGAAGAAGAAGAAGAAGAAGAAGAAGAAGAAGGATGTGCACGCATGCGCGCGCGCGCGTGTGTATATGTGTGTCAATAAGTCCAAAAGCGCAGATATGCGTAGTTTTCTGGCACTGTGTTTCAAGTGGCACGTTTGCTGTAAGGGCCAATAACAACTTTTTGTCAGTGCTAAAAGGGAGAGAAGCAGCAAAAACCGAAACCTGCGATAGTGATATGTTTCTAATGACGTGTTGTAGCAGGAGCATAATGTTCTGACACAAGCAGACAAAGGAGACGTAGCTTAATACAACGTTTATAAGCCGGATGCCTGGAGCACTTAAATAACAAACCTTGTTATTTCTGCAAACAAAATTTGTTTAATGATCCTTGCTGTACACAATAATTTTGTGATACCTTCCAGAAAAGTTGGAAAAATATGAAAACTAATTTTTCTGCTCACAAAAGTAACAAGTTATTTTAATCCAATAAATTATAAACATATCCATAAAAGACACTGTACTACGTTCCGGGATACTGAGGAAACGTTGCGTTTGTATTATGCGATTGGGTGGGTGGAGCAGAACAGTCGTATTGTTTCGCTAAATAATCGACGACAAGGAGTGCCGCGTGAGCCGATGCGTTACACCATGTTGTAACACCCAAGTCTGTTCTTTCCACAGGTCTGGTCTCTTCTTGCGTACTGTTTCCCTCAAACGCCTTAAAACGTCGCTATAATACTCCTTATTTACTGTCTGACCACGTGGAACGAATTCATGATAAAGCCTTGAAAGCCTTTCCAGTCAAACAAACGCCACTAACATCACATTCGTGTTTGACCGACTCATCGGGACTTTTGTGGTCCTTCTCCCGCCCTCTGCAAAGACCGTGGCTTCATTTCCACATCGTATCCGTACACCCCCGTCTCGTTCCCTCTTGTAATGTTTTTGATAAAGTTTTCATCGGCACTGGTAGTGTCAAGCAGTTCCTGACTGATGTTAACGCGATTCTCTTTTTGATATAATCGGAAACGCGGCACGAATTTTGTTGAGATGGCTTGCATATTTTGATTTCCTGTTAAAATTTCTTGCATGAACCGACGCTGATACCCAATTCCTTGGCAATCTAACTGGAAACTTCATTGCTTTTGTCATCACTTATTGACGTTGAAGACCTGGTCTTTGATTTACATCGGTCAATGTTTTTCCTGGTTTAAAACGAGACTGCCGCTTTGTCGTAGCACTGCGTTCGGCTCATACAATCATCATCACCATATGCTTGCTGAAGTATTTTCTAAGTTTTTGTAAAAGTTTTATCGAGTTTGAAGCAAACCTTTATTCAGACACGTTGTTCTTCAAGCTCTTTCATTTTCATTTCGGGAAAAATTCGCCGAGAGGTTAGAACACTTATTAATTTCAGCTGCTGTAGCGAGAATCACAACAATGGTAGGAAGAAGAATACTGGATGATGTTTCCGAATGTCGCTGCTAGACAACGCCACTTGTCGTGGAATGCTCTATGGGTATAGCGCCATTGCATTGTGAAAGTTCGGTTTCTTTTTGAACTCACCTCGTATTTACGCCTGCCAAATACACAAGAAAATTTTATATTTTCAGTCGCTATTGTAACAATTTAGTTTAGCCATAGATCCCTTTAGCAAATGTCGTTTAAAATCGATTTAATTCTCTAATTAATATAAAACATGTAAATTCCTTTACATTGTTACGCTGTTAGAGAACATTTTGCTAGTTTCTCGGCTATCCCAGCAGAGTGCAGCTCGCGTAGTACGTGACACTTTAGATGCGTCAACCAGGCTAATCCAAACCATACCGGTTGGCGCACTCTGTTCAAGACCGCAATCGATAGCGCTCTAGTGTTTTCGAGTAGTTTTGACGCGTATTATGGATTATTCCGGAATCTTAGAGGGATATGAATATAAGCATTCAACGACGCTTAGTTTAAGTTTAATTGGCGATTTATTCAAGTATTGTGCCGAAGTGTTATTGTTGTGCGGGACTCTATTAGTTGACATTATTATTGCGTGTGGACAAATTTTGCTCGGATTATTGTATAAGTTGATTAAAAATTGTTAATTGAGATTAATTAAAGCTGGTTTTTAGTGACTTCATTGGTGTCTTGTATTTTGTTTTCCACTGTACCATACGACGATCAAGGAGACCGTCGTAACAATAAGGTTAATTACCGTGTCTTGGAAAAATACTACATTGTCAGGTTACACTATTTTCCGGTATCTGTAACAATTTGAAAATTGAAATGAATTAAAACATTTACTATCTCATAATTTTAAGTTAACCGTAAATCTGTTTTATTAAACAGGTAAGTCTTCCTTCTTACTTAAAAAAAAAAAAAAAAAAAAAAATGCTACCAACGCAAAACTAATTACGTTTGCCCTATATACGCCTGACTAAAGTTAATGTAAGATCTAGACTTAGCTTCCTATGGTTCTGTGATGAAGCAGTTTTAATTAATGTTTTTATTACGGACGTTTCCTGTACACAATTTTTAATCTCGTCTGTTTATAAAAATAAATCTTACCTTATTACAATGCATCTAAAGTTTGAATAATACGATAATAATACTCGAGTACAGTAAGAAGGCATACACTCTCAAATTACATGCGTTGATATTGGCAGCATTTGTTTTCTTCTCCATCTGTTTTCCCTTACTATTAAATAATTAAGATGCTTTTATTTATTATTTCATCTACTTTGATTGACAAGTTTTATAACCTAATATGCTTTTTAGAAAATATTCATTGTTCAAAATAAATAGAGAAAATAATATTAGAGAAAATAATTTTCAGTTCAGCGATGAGAAATTATTTTTTGATTAAAAAAGGGCTAAAATATTTTTTCAAGGTTATCATAAATAAAGAGCAGAAACAAAGACTAGTACTTTTGGACATGTATGTAGAATGGGCGACAATAGTTTAATAAAACAAGGCTTCAAGTATCTGTAGGGAAAAACTTCAACATCAAGTTAGATTAAAGAAGTCAAAAAGGATTTATAAAAAATAATATAAACGCAGATGAAGCAATTGAAAGAGACGTTTTCCGGGGGAAAGTGTTAAAAATGTCAGGGGTCCAGGGTAGGAGAGAGAAAAACGCAGGTTCAAAGCGGACTGAAGACAGAAAGAATAGACATAGTGAAAAGATAAAAGACTATTGGAGAAAAAGAAAAGAAAAAAGAATTGAAATTGGCATGTCGTCTTTAGATGGCCGACACAAATAGGAAAAAAATGATAAGAAACAATGATGCAAATCATCGACTCTAAGAAAAATATAAATGGTCAAAACGTTCATTAACAATTATTTTAACTATTCTATTTACACTGCTTACCAAAGTGGACTATGTTCAAACAGATCTTTCGCACTATGTTCCAAAGTCACCTTGTCAAATAGATATTAATATACACTTATTGACAAGGAGACTGTGCGTTTTATTATTGCTCATATCCGCAACAATATAAACCACAATGACCAGTGTCTCTCGCAGCATACTACATAACAAAAAATATTTTGATTTCACTTTACACTCTAATTTTTATTTTACAAAACGTCTACGTTCCATTATCTCATTTCTTTTAGAACCCGTTCAGCGCTACTTTAACTTTACAGTAGTAAGAACATAGAGTCTCGCAACAGAATTTATTATTGTTATTTCAACAGTAATGTGTTGTCTATTGAATGTGTTACTCTTTCCCCAGGGAGTTTCATTAATAATGCATGTTATCTTACATTCTATGAGTTTTCTCTTCCTCCTTTTTTTATTTAAGAAGGTACAAAATATTTTAGGAAGCAGACCATTACATATAAATTGTTTTTTCTTGTAACCAAGTTGAAGTAGTGAGTTTTGTTAAGTTGAGAAAGTGTAAAAAAATTGTGTATTATTTTTAGTAGTATGTTGAACTGAAGGTGTATTGAGCTTCAGTTTCGGTGACTGGAGATATTTTTGTGTGTAAGTTGTATTTATATTTTTGAAAAATTACGTTTATTTTCCTTCGGGCATAATGAATGGCACTCTACTGTCATCCGTATTGGCTGTGACGTATCTCTGTGTTAAAGCAGTGATGTATACTATTGTTTTTTTTTCAGTTTAAATTAATATCGGCAATTTTATTGAGGGGAATTGTGTGTTGTTATTATTGATGGAGATGCCTTGTAGCGGTGATCAACGCGTGCCTTAAAATTATTTATATATTTGTTATATATTCTACACGTTTTTTTTTTTTGAATTTTGTTGTCCATGACCTACTTTACAACGACCTCGAGATAAGTAGTTTTATAGCTAGTTATAGACAATATTCAGTCTAGAAATACATGTTGCAGTTTTGTAAACAATCCACAACGTTTTCAAACGTCACAAAGTTTATGACGTGTCCGTTTATTAATTAATTATAAGTATTGTTACGACATCACAGAACAATCTACGTGTTTATCGAAAGTTCCAGAGTAATCCGGAAGGTAATGCGTGTGGCGTACGTGCTTCTCGACGCATTTGCTAGACTGTACCAGAATTCGCGCGGTCGCTCGCACTCTGTCAAGGCCGCAATTAATTACGTCGCACACACTAGCGCTAACACGTAGTTTGGAATATTCTGGTCTGTGAGCGTTGTATAAATACAGGGCGGCAGCGGCCTTAGTTTTGAGTTATAGTTGCGATAAATTACAGTACGTTTCGAGAGTTTATTGTCGGGCGATATTACTGTGTGCGTTCAAGTGGTTATTAGTGGAGTGTTTAATAATCGGGCGGGATAATTGTAATACAATTGTGTTTAATATTAGTTGACATTTTATTGCGAGTGAACAATTTTTATTCGATTTGTTGTGAGAGACTGTGTTGTTAATTACGAACTGTTTGACTGTGAAAATTAAAGCTGGTGATTAGTGACTTAATTGGGTCTTGTATTTTGTTTCCACTGTACCTACGACGATCACTAGACCGCGTAACAGTATAGAACTTCTGGATCGGATCACTATTTTTTTTTTAACTTAATGTTCGGAGTCAGTAGGTAGTATTATAATTATAATTAACTACCAGTTTTATTGATCTACAGGTAATCTGGCAGGTGTTGCATCAACAATAAAATTACTCTGACGATTGTTTAAATATTGCTGTGTTTATAACAGCACGACTGTGATGAGTAAGTATAGTCTAGTAATAAAAACTGTACAGTCGTTGACTACTTACAGTCGTTGTTAAGTGACAGAACGACACTGTCTCTATTCTCATTGTTGAACTGGTCTCCAAGAAACGTTGAGGATTGTTTTATAACCTTTAACACGTATTTCTAGAATGAATATTGTCTAGAAATTAACTAGCTATAAAACTACTTACCTCAAGGTCATTTTAAAGTAGCCAGTGAACCGTTATATTTAGAATTGCGTTTTAAAGAAGCATTTTGCTTCTCAAACATGCATCTAGTAGCTAATAAAATATCATATTTATATTGTTGCGTTTGAACTTGCTGTCCCCTTGCGTAACTTGGGTTAACGGCTGTTCACACCTTAAACCATTCGCTGGGTTTAATTTTTTTTTTTTTTTTTTGCAATTTATTTAACTATTTGCAATCAGCACACATAAAAATAACATACTATAAGCAAATTGTTTGCATGAAAAAAAATAGGTGTTGACCATGTGGAGCTGTTATCCTGTGATAACATACTCAGTTATTACTTTAAAAGTAAGTTACAAAAAGAAACAACAGTCACAAAGATTATGGTTGCTTAAATCTAGATAGTAGGTCTAGTATTTTTTGTCTCTTTAGTCTATGAGTGTCTTCACTATTGTCTAGCAAATTTATTGCAAGAATATTAGGGTGTAGTTCTAGTTTACTTAAATACTTTTCACTGCACTTACTCACTTCATCTTTAACAGATGACACTTTTAAGTCACAGAGGATTTCCCTATTTGGTATAAGCCAGGGTGCATCTATTTTGTTGTGAATTAAGAAAGTCTCTACTTCTTGCCTGTAAGCAGACAAGCCATTTGCATTCCATAACGCTATTTTATAGAGTTGTGCCATTACGTAAATTTTTGTTGTAGGGGTTCCGTTAGTGTATCAATCTTATCCTTGAGTCTTTTTATTTCTGCGTGATTTGTAGTTTGCAGTTGACTCGTTACTATATTCTGAAGGAAATAGATAAAGTTACTGTTATTATACTCGGTTTGCTGTAGTGCTGTAGGTTGTTGTGGAACTTGTGAGTTCGTGCCATGAAGAATCTGCGCGTAAGTTGATACATTGGGTTGTTGCTGAGTGGTGTTAAAAACTGGTAGAGCATTGTCAAGCGGTTGCTGCACATTAGTTGAGTTGTTGAATTGAATACCTTGAGAGCCTTGATGGATTTGTAGAGTCTGACGGTGTTGTGTCATTTGTAAAGTTATGCCATTAGGGGACCGGAATCTTCTATTTATTATTTCCAGGTAAACTCTGCATATTTTGGCATTGGCAGGGGTGAGCACCACCACATAGGGCGCATTTAGGGTCTCGTCCATCTCCCTTTTTTTTTTGTACCGGTTTGATAGTCATGATTTCCTGCACATTTGTAACAACGATAGGGCCTAGTGCAGTTTTTTCCAGTATGACCGTAGCACCAGCATCTAGTACACTGGGGTAATTTGGTTTTCTTTATAGGTTCTTCGAATTGAACGACCGCATTTAATAGTCGTTTAATTTTAAAGATATCAGCATTATTTGTTTTTTTTTGTAGGTCGATAAAGAAAATATTTGTTGGTATGTTTTTTTGGTCTTTACACACCTGTATGTTTGTAATAGCTACAACTGTATGACCTTCTTCGTTTAATGCTGCTGCTATGTCTTTTGCATCTGTAGAGTGATGAAGATTACGTAGGACTACTGTAAATTTTCTTTTCTCCGTCCAGACTGTATGTGTGTCTTATAAATTTATTGTCTTCAAGAAGTTTCTTAACCAGCTTATAGTTTTCAAGAGAGTTTACTTGTAGTTTTATCTTGTTTCCTTTCATTACCTGATAATAGTAGTCTTTGTCAGTAATGACCGATTTGAGAATGTCTAATAGAGGCTGCAACTTATCAACAAAGTGAAGGATGAAGGGTGGAATATTTTCTTTGCTGTTACCAGTGGTAGTTTTTCTGTTGGTAAGTTGTTCATCATTGAGCCCTATAAGAGGGAGGAATCTGTTTTCCGTGTTAGTCACATTCATCTCAGCTTCACGTGGGGTTTGAGGACTGTCATCTGTCCTTTTTCTTTTGTTCTGTCTAACGACTTGGAAATTGGGTTCAATTGAATGTAAAACGATAAAAGTGGACTGCATAAAACGGTTTATTATAAAATTAGATTAAGTTACACAATATACATACTTTAGATAGTATTTAATGTACATACTATGGAATATAGAATATAACAACTTAAAAAGAATATACGTACAGTACTTTAAAGTACGTAGAATATTGTTACGACGGTCTACTCGATCGTCGTAGGTACAGTGGAAACAAAATCAGTACAAGACACCAATTAAGTCAATAAATACCAGCTTTAATTTCCACAGTTAACAGTTCGTAATTAACAACACAGTCTCTACACCAATTCAAATAAAAATTGTTCACACGCAATAAAATGTCCACTAAAATTAAACACAATTTTATTACAATTACCGTCCGATTATAAAACACAACACTTAACTAATAACCACTTGAACGCGCACAGTAATTTCCCCCGACAATAACTCTCGAACCGCGCTGTCAATATATCGCACAAATACTGATACTTAAGGCCGCTGCCGCCATGTATTTATAGCCGTCGAAAATCTAGACGATTCCTGATTGCGTCTTAGCGTCCGTATGAACTACGTTATTAACTGCGGCCTTGACACAGTCCGCACGGCTGGCGGCATCGAGGAGACTCTCGCAAATGCGTCTACAAGCACGTACGCCACACACAGTAGAGCAAGATTCTTCTGGCACATTCGACAAACACGTAGATTATTCTGTGATGTCGTAACAATATATTAGGAACGGCTATAAGGAAACGGATAGTTTTACGAAAGCATTATATTTTATTTGCAAACATACACACTTACATATTGTATTTATGATGTTTTATGTAAGCTTGTTTAAGCGTTTTTAAAGAACAAATTTTTGTTACTACATCGATTTATGCTAAACACGTGAAAGCTAAAAGCATATTTTGTACTATTTTAATTCTATCGTTGTCTATACAATATTAAAATTTATATAATCATTTTATGTGATTGATTTACTTACAAACCTTTGGGATGCTGATATTTTTCAGTGAAACGTGCGTCAGGTTTTGAAACAACAAAAACGCAATACACTACTTGCAAAAGAAACTAGATAGGATCTTATCACAACTTTGTATTTTAATCCTATAGAAATTATGTTTTTCTATTATTACTTGCTATTTTGTAAAGCGAGTTTTATTGAACAAAATAAATTAAACACCAACATTTTATATAATATATATTTACGAATGAAATTAAAGAAATAAATTTAAAAGTTAAATACTGTAATAGAAGAAATGAAATTTAAACAAATTGCTGATTGGTAAATATGGTCGATTGAAAATTTCATTTAGTAAAAAGTAAATTGGACGGTTTATCTCTTTTCTTCAAATAATAACATCTCCTGCGGTAGGCCTCTTTTATAAGATGTGGTGAATAGTAGTCTAAAGTGGAATTACATTACTGAGAATGAAATACCGTGGGTGAATGCACCCTTGGGGGTAAGGTAACGTATTTGAGTAGCAACATGCTGCAGAGTTATTTCGTGATGAGAGAGAGAGAGACAGAACCAGTGGGAATTGATTTCTGCAATAAAGCCTTCACGATACAGGTTATAACCGGGGATCAGTGAGCGTCTACAAAATAGATATAAAACAATGCCAGTTTAGAACGACTACTTTAAGTGCCTGGATCTTAGCGTCTACGGGAATCAATTGCAAACAAATTCGTAAGCAATTCCATTAAACCTACAATCAGAATTTCAACTTCAACATTTCTACATGCAATAAAACTCTCACGGGAACTGCAAATATTATATTGACACATGACATTGAAAGCAGAGAATTGTAGCAACTTTATTTGTTTTTTGCGCGACTGATTCATTGTGTACCAAACCTGTGACAAGATGGAATCGTTTAAAGAGCTGGTAAATTTACTTGTATCCGTTACGTGTATTGTCAGAACTATGCCCAGCTGCGTTTCGATTGTAGCTAACACTGTCATATTATTTCTTTCATAAAAATTTAAACCATTAAATTGTAAATGCCTTGGGTTGACGCGCTTTAGAGGTAATTATCATAATAACATACTCAAGTGGGTGCCTGTAGACAATAATCAGAGGCAAAACCTGAGAGCAAGCAACGCAAGCAGTGCTTAAAAAAATTAGGGAAAAGTAAATAAATGATTAAGTAATCAACATTATTTCTGACATGCCTGATCCCGACCATTTTATGTTTGGTCACACTACAATTGACACTTTGTTCTTTGCGGACAATCAGGCTATTCTGTCGGACTCTGAAAACAGATTGCAGATGGGTTAAGTGGAAACAGCAAAGACTCTGGATTGCAGATATCTACAATTAAAACCAATGTGATGGCTTTTTGTTAAACTGATTCCGTACGGGCAAAAATTGTTATAGATGGTACTGTCCTGGAACAAGTTAGCAGTTTCAAATACCTGGGATACAGTATGTCTTATAATGCAAGCAACGACGTGGTGAATAAGTTGCATAAATTCAAACTTATGTGCTGGACCATCAGGCGAACACTTAAGTCAACAAGTAAAGGAACGGGCCTAAAACTCTACAAGGCGATGGCTCTTCCCACACTTCTTTATGGGTCTGAGAATTGGACTTCAACGAAAGACCAGGCCAGTCGCATCCAAGCGGCTGAAATGAGATTTCTCAGGCACGTGGCAGGGGTATACTCTCCATGACCATAGAAGAAACACAGATATACGGCATGAACTGAATATTATGAGTATACTCGACAGGATTGCCCAGTGTCGGCTGAATTGGTGGGAACGTCTTTGCCGAATGGATGACTGCCGCATCCCCAAACAACTCTGGAACTATAAGCCGAGGGGACGGAGAGGTGTGGGACGTTCAGGGAAGCGCTGGAGTGACCAACTGTAACAATTGCCTATTTGAGACCGGAACAAACCACTCTTGGTTTAAACCTTGAGGATGATGATGATGATGATGACGACCAAAGCCTGATTCTTGTGCCTTCTTATCCCTCATCTTTTGAAAATCGGTAGCGCGTTAGTGACCTAACTACCAATCAAAAAGATAACCATGACTTGACTTGATCAAAGTCAGTAATATCACTTGGCTTCCTGTTCTGTGCGCTGTTTTAACAGCTGACTAACCGCTCCGCCCCAAGGCAATTACTAGGCCGCTAGGAGCGCCAGCAGTGTTCCGACTGCGTGTGTGAAAATGGTCTCGCGTTTCTTGTGACGTGACAAATAATTATTGGAGGCGATGAAAATACTTCGAGAAGTGTTTCAGTGCTAAACGCCACTTTTTAATCATACTGATTTCAATTCACAAATATTTTTGTCACAGTGAAACAAACAAACAGCACCTAAATATTTTAAAATGTTTTCTAGCATTTAAATTGTATGTGCATGTGCTTCTACTGTGCTTAGTGCCAATGCTTGTCCTACCTATTGGGTTGTGAATCGCTCCTACAATTATGGTTTGTGAAAGGGCCAGTATTTTTAAAATTTACTTTTAACATTCATTTTAAACTACAAAATATATAAAGTTATATACCGTCATAATGTTGGTAAAACGTTAATATGTTTTTTGTCAACATTTGTTACAAAATATCAACTTTATATTATACGAAACACTTTCATTGTTACTCCATTCCAGGAAATTTTGTATATTTCAGCGACATTAGTGCTGTAAATTGACTTGTATTGGATTCAGTGTATCTTATGTTGATTCGGCTCAGTGTAATTCATTTATACTTTTTTTTTAATAATCTTACAAAAATTAAACGGTAAATCCTACTCTGGTTTTGATCTGTATGTGGCACATAGTGAAACTGGATTTTATTTTATAATGTCACACTGGATTATGAGTCGTTCCTCAATTAACTGTAGTAAAACGTGTTACACTTTATTGATTAAAACAGCGGTTGCCATTCAAGTGCCGACCGAAAATAATATTAACATAAATAGAATTATTATCTTTATATTTTTTTCTGCGGTTATTTAATAGAAACTACTCAGTCAATGGGTTACAAGAAATTTTTATGAATATGAATAATAACTAGCTTAATAATTAACAACTTTTTAATGGTCTATAATATAAGTAAATAATTTTCAACGTCGCGATTGCGACTTGGCCCATCAGTTGTATAACAGCCGTTATATTAAGCGAAAGAAAGAGTGAAAAGCAACTTTAATGTTTTCATCTCCTAAACTATTGCGATCAGATGGATGAACTGGTGCACTTTCTACTGCGGAAAGAATTTTAAATTCTAAATTTTGCTTTAAACTAGTGGTTCCCAAAATGGGGTCCGCGACAAGGTTTCAGGGGGTTCGCGGACAATTTAATGAAAAAATAGAATTACCGTAAATTTTTCCGATTTTTTTATAGTCTGAATGTTAAAACAATCAGTAGAAGATTCCATTATATTTTTTTGTGAAATAATTTCAAACTAATGGCTTTAATATGTATTTAAATCATGTCTTTTAGCAGATCTCTTTGTCAGCCAAACTGACTAGAGCGCCGTGTCAACGCAGAAATGATCGCGCTGTTTTAGGCCACGTATAAGCACCTGTATCTAAGCACAACGTATTTCCGTGTAACTGGTTTTACGTCTAACTAGCTGTATTCGGCAAAGTGTGGCTGGAAAGATAGAGCTGAGGTTGGCAAAGTTAAGAAATAAACTTGATGTCGAGAGTCACATTAATATTGAAATTATCAGACATTAAACCTAATATTTCAGAGCTACTGGTTAAAAAGCAGCTTCATTGTCTACACTAAACTATTTTAGATATCATTAATTTTATAATTTTGCAAGTTGAGAGAATTTTGATTGTAATACATTTTAATTAAAATATAAGAATTTGTATCATATTTACTGTTTGCTTTATTTCAGAACTCAGACGGGGTCAGTGAAATATTAATAATTTTTTTTTGTATGGCTGGTCCGAGGACTGAAAAGTTTTGGAACCATAAATTTATACAGTACTCTCTCTATTCCGGTATATCATGGACACTACCACTGTGTTGGAAGAGCACTAATTACCCGATCCTTTTTGTTTAAAATATAAATCGCAGGAAGAAGTGACTTAGAGTATTTCTTTAAGGCGATAGATAAACTAGAAAAGGTTCCATTTTATAGTCTGCTGAGGCATACCCTCCCAACAATAATAACGTTACAGACGTTAACGTCTGTTCGTTTAGGATCTCGTATTTATGTGTTTTCGTGTGTTTTTATATATGCAATTGTTCTAGAGTCTTTAGTTTTCGGCTTTTTGTGTGTACGTGTAGAATTTCCATGTTATTGTCGATGTTTTTATATGTGTGGTTTGCTCCAATGAGGTGGTTTGCAAAGGTGGATTCTGTAGTAGAGTGTAGTGCCTTTATACACATAAAAACGACATCCTAAACGAACAGACACAATTCAAATCTCACGCATCATTCGAACACATCACACTCCACACACAAAACATCGATCTTTCAAAAGTCGATACAGTTGCCAACAACAAGACGGACAGTGCGCCCAACGGCAGCCTCTGAAGAAGCTTTTTAAAAGCAAAAACCGGTTAAGGCTATAAGGTAAAACGTTTACGTTTTTACCTATAAAAAACTCTGAGTTCCGAGTCGGTAATGAATTAATTAAATTTAGTGAAGTAACAGAAACGTCATGGACAAAGAAATCCAAGGACCTACTGTACTTTTAAATACGTGAGCGAAACTACAATGCGATGAGATACTATACTAGTGTCGTAATGCACGTATGGGGAGTTGAATATACTTACTTACAAACTCACCAAATAAAACATACAAAACAAAAGTACGTTTGGTGCAGAATATAAATTCTAGCAAATGCACTCGAAGCAAATACTTTTCCATTTGTATTCAACAGTAATATACAATTTGTATTGAAGCAGAGAAATTCTTATTTGTGTCTAGACAAATGGTGGGTCGCTTTGTGGCAGCGTTTTATCTCTGTGTTACTGGTGTGTCAACAACTCACTGACGCCACTATGTTATATCACAACCATCACAACCTAATCTATTGCACTGATATTGTTTGTAACTCATAAGATTATTCTAAAGTTTTGTAAAGACTGCAGTGAATTAATTATGTTTTTTTTTTGTATCGGCCATCAAAGGACCACATGCCAATTTCAGTTCTTCACTCTTTGTTCTTTCCTTTTTTTCCAATACTCTTTCATCTTTTCACTGTGTCTCTTCTTCCTGTCCTGACTCCACTTTGAACCTTTGTTTTTCTCTCTCCTACCTTGGACTCCTTCCATTTTTAACACTTTTGCCCGAAAAATTTCTCTTTCAATTGCTTCTTCTCCGTGTATATTATTTTGGACTCCTTTAATCCAACTTGATGTTGACTCTTCACCCACAGATATCTGAAGATTTGCTTTGTCAATCTACTGTCGTCCATTCTATATAAATATCCAAAAAATTATAGTCTTATTTTTCGCATTGTTTATTATGTATTTATTCTATGCATTTAATGAAATGTTTAGCGAAAACCTCCTATTTCTTGATATTCTTTATCACTTTCTTTTCTACTTTTTTTATGGGAGCCTTTTCCTTATTCCTTCCAGCAGCATTCTGAACGTCAGGGAAAACCTCCAGTAACTCTTTCCTTATGTGTGTGATTACTGTGTGCCGTTATGTAGTTCACTGTTTTGATACTTTTGAATGGGTACAAACTGCCACATCAGTTGTCTAAATGATCATCTATTTTGTGTAATGACATTTTGTTTTTTTCAGTATCGTGCCACAATATAAGAAAATGAGAAAAAATAAAGTTTTCCTACTTAGCACTTACCTACCCTTGTACAAAAATAAGAGAGTAAAGTACGGATATAACACATTATCGGGTGTAAATGTTATCAGTTTTATCAACTTATGAAATATTCAAGAGATATTGTTGCAAAGTTTAACAATAAATCTAGATACACTGTCCCTAAAGGTAACGACAGCAAGCATAATATTCAGATATATTACAACACTAAATGTTCAACTGAACTTAGTTCAACAAAACAAATTTAGTTTTAGAAAATTGGTATGATTCTTGTACAAAAAATATTTAATTCTAATAGAATATAGTAATGAGTTTCTGAAAACTACATACTTGTTTTATGAAAAACTTGGTGGTTATAACACAAAACAACAAAGTTAAAAGCCTTCAGAAATAGTGGAATATATTACACGGAGTTGACTTTTCAAGGAACGTATAATAACGTTTTATAGTTGAGTAGCAGAGTACGCATACATTTGATTTGTGGGAATTACACATAGTAAATGTAAAAGGCACGAAAGATGATTAATGTAGTTTAATTAATACACACTTTCCTACTGGGATCTATAATAGGCTGCAATGCATAATGTAGATGAAGCTCTGGAGAAACGTGTTAAATCGTGGCGGGGCCAGGTAATACATGTGGGAAATTACCAAGTACGGTCAACTTGTCTGCTAACGATTGATTCTGCATAGCTCAGATATACAGCAAGTATGCATAATTTACGTCGGGTTCAACGTAAATTAATGTCAAGTGTTTCTCACCTTATTCCCTCTGTTCATGCGCTACAACAAGTCTTGACTTGCAAAATAAATCACTTATGTATCTCTTGTGTTTAGTACTGCATTATATAAAGGATTTTTAGTACTTACAAGTACACCTATACGTATTCCAGTCGGTGATTTTCTTAGTATTTCATCCGAGATGCATTTCGAAACAGTTGTGCTCCATCTTCAATCGGAATCATTTAGTACACAACTGATTCCATTGATCGGAATCAATGGAAAACAAAACTGTTCCGAACTGCATCTCGGATGAAATACTAAGAAAATCACCGACTGGAACACGAGTGTAAGTACTAAAAATCCTTTATATATTATTAAAGGTATTCTTTGACTTTTCATAAAAAACTGCATTATAGTTGTCCCGTGTATTCATTACTTTTATTTTTTCTACGCAGACTAAGTATTGTATTAGTCGCCTCTTTGCTGGTGAGGATAAAAGGGAGATACAAACTTTTTGTATTAGTAAAACAATTAAATTGTTCACATGTTTTCTTCTAAACCAATTGTCTATACTACTATACATCCCCAGAAGTTTTGGTCACCATGAAATTTAAAATTACCTTCATCCACCAGTTTGTAGTATACCTTCATGGTAGTTTTATTATGGTAAAAACATTTCAGTATTAACTAATTCCTCTCATATTCCTCTATCTTGTATCAAATATATTAATTAATTTAATGACACCAAATACATTGTGTTTTCTCTTACATTTTCAAGTTTGTACAGCTAACTTATTACAGACGTACTTCTAAGTTTCAACCTTCTATTTTACATAATACAACAACTTTCTCACTACAGTCTGTAAAATGAACTGTGGCGGTTGGGAGAGGGCTGACCGACTTTCACCCTCACTAACGCACACGCAGCGGCTTATACCTGGTCCTTGGTGGCCGCCGTCACTCATATACTGGACATTTCTAAGCTCAAGAGCATTTTCTTACTGTGCTAAAAAGTTGCAAAATCGTTATTATTTTTGGATTCTGCACAAAATTCTAAGACAAATGATACCAAACAACAACTATCAACAAGCAACACTGCCCCTTATAGTCATAATGAGTTCATTATCCTGTTATGAATAATACTAATAACTATGTACCATTAATTAAAAATATTAATGTTTTAAGTTTGCATTTTGTGGTTACATTTTCTTAAATAATTGTATGCTCAATAAGTTATGCTTATTCTTATCTATTATACAACAAATTATAATTGTAGGGTAATCGCATTCTGTAATGTATTCTCAAAATCATTTAAAAAATTATTATAGGTTTCTTTTATGAATTTGCTAACTGCTATAATTTTTTATTGTTCGACTAAGCTTTTCGTCATTACTGACATCTTCAGGTCTTAAAACGAATAGCTTAGTCGAACAATAAAAAATTATAGCAGTTAGCAAATTCATAAAAGAAATTGTAAGGATGGCTGCTAATTTAAACAATACGAAGAATATTATAGGTTTGTTTGCAATGACCATAAATGTCATACAAGGAAAGGTTAAAGCTATTATTACTAAGATTAAGACTACTGGTAACATGAATAATTTCGGCTGTAGGAACAAGGATTTATTGTTACTTATGTAGATCTGTACTAGTATGCATGTCTAAATTGTGTACATATTTAGTTACTTATATTTTAATGACGATTACTATGTATATTATTGTATGAATACTAAATAATAAAATTTGTATTTGTGTGTAACAATATATTTATTGTTTTTATTTTTCCACATCAACATTAGTTTGCTTGATGAGATTTTTATAGTGTTGAAAACAGATATTTGTTGCAATTATGTCGTCATTAGACTCATTTTCTTAAAATTTCGTGGAGGTTACAAACGTGGCAATATTGTTTGGCATTCAAATCAAATTTAAAAAGTTGTAATTATGTAGTGTAGGGCACACTTTGCAAATTATAACAGTGGCGCGCGGGCCGGCTGTGAGTGTGCGTGCGTCAGTGAGGGCACCTCAGGCAGTCTACCCGGTCCCAGCCTCCACAGTTCATTTTTCAGACTGTAGTTCTTCTTGATATAAACTAATGTCTTGTTAAGTACATCTTTAACAAGTCGGCTAAGTTTCTTGTATATACTGGAAGAAATATTCTGAGGTGGTACATAATCTCGAGCGTTTTATTGAGGTAGTTTTTAACCCCATAATTAGAAATCACCGTTGTTTTGCCATTTTTTTAATCTCATAATCAAAGTTTTAGTCTCTTTGATGGCTGAATACTAATATACTAAATATAATAATCCTATATTATTAGTATACTAAATACTACTAATACTAGATTTTTGCGATTATTGGTACAATTTTTAATTACACGGTCGGCAATTTTTGATAATTTTACAAATTTCTTTGTAAATTTTTCTTTTACAAGGTAGGACTCCGAAAATCTCAAGAAGACGTATCAAGACAAGAGTTTGACTATAATTGAAGCAGAAAGAAAGGACAAACAGCGTAGAGGTGGCGCACGAAATTTTTGAAGGAAATAAATTGGAAATAAAGAACCTTGAACATGGCAGTAGATACGATTGAGACTGAAAATCTTGTTGGGTGGAAGAAAATTGTTGAAGCTCTTTATTACACAGAGAAAGAAGCGGATTAAGTAACTCCATACACTAAAAATTCGTTTATCCGAATTTGATGGGACCGCGCCTGTTTCGGATAAACCGAAACTTTTATTTCAATAATAATACATATGTAAGTACAGTAACTTTAATTAACAATAATAATTTAAAAATAACTTACAGTGAATATGACACAATATACTATGAAAAGGCTCCGCACTGTAAATTATAGTTTCTTCAGTACTGGAACAGTCCTATTGCTTGTTCGTACAGTAAGCAATCATAGTTTTTTTGCCTAAACTTTGAGGTTCGTTTGCTGGCTACCCGATGTTAAAGTCGTTTCATTGCTAAAAGTTCTGCAGGGGAAGTTTCGTCTTGTCGCTCCAAATACAACAATAGCTCTTCAAACATTGATGTTGCCTCTGTGTGGTTGACTCCCGTTTTCTCTTCCACATCATCATCAGAGCTTTTGTCCTCACCGGGCTGTTGTGAACATTGTGTAACAATTTCGTCATCGGATAACAGCTGATAAGTTTCTGTTCTTTGCGATTGTCAGACTGATGTTTTTTTTATTACCCTACAGTTAATACAGTAGCCACATTACAGTTGTTTATTAACATAGGATTGTTTTATGTGAACTGTTATTATTGTGTCACTTGCGGCTTCTAAAACGAAGCAGAAATGTGCTGTTATAATACATAACAGAATACAGTACTTTCAGTTTACAATATATGAACATAATACTTTATGTTCGAAAATCCGAACAAATCGATAATTCGGAGTACCCCTTATCCCAATTAATTCTGATTATTGACTTTCTACTTTATGTCACGTGGAATTGCTTGTCTACGCTATTAAATATGAGTAATAGCAACAGGAAAATGCTTTTGTGTATTTTTAAAATTTATTAAAATTGTTTCGGATAAACCGAATTTTTAGATAAACGCAATTCAGATAAAAGAGTTTTTAGTGTATTTTACATTTTAATTTTACATTTACATTAGAGTATTTTAACAAATGAGGATTATTACATTTTAAATTACCATAACTAAACGCTGTATACGTTCAATTAAAATAAGTTCAGCAACTATCTAGGGTCCTTCAAATTTTGTCTATCCAAGTACAAAAACCTGAGCAAGACTTTTTGTACTGCTATCACTAAATCCTGGATAATACTTAGGTCTTAATACTTTTATTAGTACTGTACATGGATGTGTCATTCTTCTACGTTAAAAAAAATACTTTGGTCATATCTTCTGTTCCAACTGTAGTAACTACAGTTACTTTAAAATAAGCCGCTTTCACTAAATCAAATTGTTAACAAGATTATACCTTTTTGGGAGGAAAAGCTGAACCCAAGGCTTGCTTCTTGTACTCCTCATGTAGACATGTAGATTAGGCCTACACTGCGGTAGACAAAGTAGGTACGACGTGGCGTTGATAGCGAACACGAGTCTATTATTGATCAAAAACATCCGTCTTTACACATTAGAAATAAGCTTATCGGTATGGAGAACCATACATGACTTCCATATACTAAGATTTATATTTAAAATCATTTTCGAAATGAAATATTTCCATAGAAACTACTACTTTCTTCAGCCTTCACAACAGTATACTGTGGTCACTAACGTATACTACCTCACGTTAGCGCACTCGATTTTCACTGATGATGGCAGTCGATAGCACTGCCGAAACGTCTGGTCTTGTAGAAAACATTGGACCACGGCCAAACAGCCCGGGAAGGAATTTTAACAACAAACTACTTCTTTCTTGCCGATAACGTAGTATACATGACATAAATAAATAAAAATTAGCCCCTCCCCCTTCAACTATCATTTTCATTTAACTTATAGAAAAATTACCCCACCCCTTCAACTAGCCTCTTCATTTATATATATTTTCATCTACGTTTTTACAGTGGATTATTATGAGCTTCTTTTCAGAATACTTTATCAAAACTAAGTACTTTACTCTAGTTAAAACATAAAATGTAGCTGGTAAACTACCCTTTCCCCTTAACCGATCTTCACCAAAATCAATAGACCCTGAGTCCTCTACAATTCAGGGACGCATGCATACAATTTTTTGATTCTGTTTGAACGTAAAAAAAATAAAATTAATCCGTCAAGTATGTAGTTTACTGTAATGTTGGAAAACTTAATGTATCCTGAAACAAACGTGTACATTAAAACTTTATCATTAAGACCATTTTATTGAAAACCGAATTAATGAATGACTCAAAATTATTTGAATATTCAATAAATATAGACACATGTAGGGCTAAAATAATAAATTTTTTTATTGTTGTATTAGAGTGTTAGTGGTCTTAAATATTTCTACTAATAATTTTGTACAAACCACTATGTTGTTTTTGGTATTGAAGGGCGCTTTCGGCAATCAAGCCATCTTCAGGTTATTTACCAACCTCTACTAATAATTTTGTACAAACCACTATGTTGTTTTGTTGGTAAATGACCTGAAGATGGCCTGATTGCCGAAAGCGCTCGTCAATACCAAAAACATCATTGTGGTTTGTACAAAATTATTAGTGGAAATAATATATTTTTATATCATGTCACTATGTATGCGTGTGGCAGACATATCTTTCCAAATTTAAACCTCAATGTGTATGAATATTAACTATGTTTATAAATTTTGTGAACGTTATGTGCAAATTGTTTCATGTGCAGGAAAATTAAGGAAGTGAATTAAAACTATGCTTTTACAATGAAGAGATTATAATTGGATTACATGTTTAATTTTCAAGTACTTAATATACAAAATTTTATTTATTTTCAAGTTATCCATTTTCTTTGTATCGGCCATCTGAGGACCACATGCTAATTTCAATTCTATATTCCTGGTTCTTCTCTTTTTCTCGAATATTGTTTCATCTTTTCACTTTGTTTTTTCTTCCTGTCTTCAGTCAAAGAGTCAAATGACATAGGTTCTTTATAAAATTTTCAATTTTCATTTATAGTAAATTTTAGATTTCATAATAAACGATGACCATAACAAATTCAGATTTTTTGTGCTTACAAAAATACATAATTCTTTCATATTAATTTGCGTCCAGTATATGTCTAAAAGTTAATATATATTTAACTTGTTACACTTTTTTTTTTAATCGGCCATCTAAGGACTACGTGCCAATTTCAATTCTATATTCTTTTTTCTTTAATTTTCTCCAAATATTCTTTCATATTTTCACTGTGTCACTTCTTCCAGTCTTCAGTCCACTTTGAACCTGCGTTTTTGACTCCTCCCATTTTTAACAGTTATGCCCAAAAAAATTCTCTTTCAATTGCTTTTTTGGCGTTTATATTATTTTTTTCCCAAATCCTTATAGACTTCTTTAATCCAACTTGATGTTGACTTCTTTCCTAACAGATATTCCAGTTATTAACTTTATTATTTTATTATTTAGTCACACGGGACTCATTTCTCTCCTTTCGTCGCCTTTATACGTGTACAAGAATCAGGGATAAAACACAAAACTCGACGTTTCCGAGTCTGCTAGGTAATTATTAGGCTAATACAGTAGATACAGGCCTACGTTACGCACACATAAACTACCAAACATGCACGCATTTTGTCGGAAATAATTAATTTACTCTTAATATCTATTGCGACGTTTTGGATAAGCAGAAGTGAATTATTATTGCCGAAGCAATGATAAGTAATGACGGTTTATTCAAAATTAAGTAGTGCAACAGATGTAAAAAATTATTTAAATTCTTCCTACCGATTTGCATTACAAATTTTGACCAAGATAAAATTAAATAAAAGTAATTCTGTTTTCACAATTTATTTTTAAACAGACTTTAGCAATTAAACGATTTTTATTTTTATGATTTGAGTTTTGATATTAATATAGTATATTGTGGACTTAGGCCTATACTGAAGTGTGACGCCTATATGTGTAGTTTGGAATCTGATATTCTGCATCTGACATGTCCGGTGTAGTATTCCTACGGTGAAAGAAAATCGATTTTGAGGTAATAAAACTATCTGATATGGTAGACCATTTTGTAGGTAATTTATTAATGTTTTTTTCAGCAGCACAAAATAAATGTTGTCAAAACCTAAGTAACAAATTACTGTGTAGGCCTACCGACCATTATATTCAAGTGACTATAAATATTGATAAGACGGTCTACTTGATTGTATGGTGGATCATCGTATGGTACAATGGAAAACAAAACACTAGACACCAATTAAGTCTCTAATCACCAGCTTTAATTATCGCAATTAAACAGTTTATAATCAACAAGAGAGTCTCTTACAACAAATCAAATAAAAATTGTTCACACGCAATAAAAATGTCAACTAATATACAACACAATTGTATTACAATGGTCACGCACAATTAAAAAAAAACACATAACACTTCGCGACAATAATTTGAACCGCACTAGAATAAATCGCTAATTCAAACTGAAACTGAGCGTTGCTAAGTACTGCTATTTATACCCCGCCGAAATTCCAGAAACGTCCATACTACGCATCAGCGCTACGCTAGAATGTAATTTATTGCGGCCTTGACAGAGTGCGCGTGGCTGACGAAGTCTAGAAAAGTATGGCTAACGCATGCTGAGATCACCTACGCACACAACATTACAGCCGGATTCCACTGGAACATCCGAGAAACACGTAGAATATTTTGTAATGGTATAACAGTTTTTCGCATTACGCAACAATATCATAGAGGCCTAAATGTTTTTGGTGTAATAGTTTTTCGCATTACGCAACAATATCATAGAGGCCTAAATGTTTTTGGTGTAACAGTTTTTCGCATTACGCAACAATATCATAGAGGCCTAAATGTTTTAGATAAATTTAAAATCAATCAGCAGCCACACAATCATAGAGAAATTTACCGTTATGAGTTTTGTTATAGGCATAGCTTAAAATTTGTGTACATAGGTAACATATATTTTATAAACATGACTTTAATAAACGTGCTAATAATTACCAAATAAAGGACGGAGAAAATTATTCTTTATTAGTTACCAACCATACATTTCAGCTGTCCTGCAAATTGAAAAATAGTAAGAGAGTCTACAGTTATTTCATTTTGGCGGGAAATAATCATGTAATTAACTTTACACCGCACACTTCTCTAATCGTTATATGTTTCCTGTTACAGAGTACGATGAACTTTAAAAACCGCAAAATATTCAGTACTTAGACGAGCGTAAAACATTTTCCTCTTGCTAAATAATAATGCCGACTGTCACATGCACATGTTTTTAATTTTTTTTGTTTGAAGTATAATTTTTGTCTCTGCTTAATTTTTTGACGTCATTCGCAGACAGTTCAATGGTAACATGAAATGTAATACTTGTTTTTTACTTATAGTCTATGTGCTGTGAACTTTAGTTCCATAATAATTTATATTGTTACGTAATATGGAACGTTCTACAAGTAGGCCTATCTCGGCTAGCCCAGCAGCGCCCAGCTGTAATGTGTGTGTGAGTACATATTGCTGGTACATTGAGATGAAAATTAATTACGTGACACTTATCATGCGTCAACAATGGAGGCTATTCAAGACTTCACCGGTCGCGCGCACTGTATTCAAGGCCAGACACGACACTGTTTCTAGTAGATTCGAGAGGGCCGTAAGAGGCAATTTTTTAACATGTCATCCAGAAGTGACAGATTATTCTGGCAACTCAGCGGGGTATAAATATAAGCGTCCAGCGACGGTCAGTTCAGTTTCCTTCGGGCGATTACACAGTGCGTTTATTCAAGTGAGATTCGGAGTACTGTGGCGAAACATTATTGTGTTATAATTGTGCGAGACTCTATTAGTTGGCATTATTATTGCGTGCGGGAAAATTTAATTTGAATTATTGTACGAGTATAATCTTGTTGAATAAAGTGTTGATTACAAAATATTAATTGTGACTTCGTTGGTGTCTTGTATTTTGTTTTCCATTGTACCATACGACGATCAGTGAGACGTAACAATTTGTATGTATTGATACGGAAGGTATCTACATTTTTGGTAATAAGAACCTGTCTCTAATAGGCTACATGCAGGCTATTTACCGAAATACACACGGCCAACATATTGATTAGTTACGTACTAAGGAAGTCGGAGTTTACATAAAATTAATCGCAATTTTGCACGTTAGGTAATGTGAGAACATTTATTGTAACATGTTATTCTATGAAGTATTATCCGTAGTTGTTCTTTTATTGCAAACAATCTGTTCTTCTGAAATTGTCCTCAGACTTTCACGGCCGGTGTCAGTTGTATAAGAACGTTTTCCGAGCTGTTTGGCCGTGGTCTATGGTTTATTGACAAACCAAACGTTTCAACAGCTCCATTGGCCGCCATCATCTGTGGAATTTAAAAGAAATCCAAGGCCTCCTGAACGTAGGTTGTTCGCGTCAGGCCCACAGTACTGTGGTAAAGGTATGACGCGAACAACCGACGTTCAGGAGGCCTTGGATCTCTTTTAAATTCCACTGATGATGGCGGCCAATGGAGCTGTTGAAACGTTTGGTTTGTCAATAAACCATAGACCACGGCCAAACAGCCCGGAAACTTTACTTATACAATCTATTCTTCTATATTTAATATTCTATTAGAAGAACTCAGATCATTGGATTTCATAAATTTGTGTCAAGTTTAGTTCTAAACGTGTGTTCTATTTCATATTTTATGTTGAGATTTACGTACAAAAATCTCTTTTAGTTATTGCAAGGAATTTGTGTATCTTATATCAGTATTAAAGATTAGATTCTGGAGGAGTTTTTAAATTATTAAAACTAACGGGTGCTTACTGGTTTTCTCTTATTTTTGTATAGTGTGTTATATGCTAATCCCCGTCCCAGGTTTAATTTACAGCGTTGGCTCTTATGAGAGGTGTCGCGCTCTGTCTTACCCATGTGTTTCTCCTATACTTCTGTCCTTTTCTGTCGTTCCAGTGTAGCCATTCGTTTTAAATGTGAAGTACAAATTTTAAAGTCTTAAATTTTATTTATGTTCTACATTCTGTGCTGGACATTTCTGAATGAATTACATGTCTGTAACACAATTACCGTCTTCATAAAAAAATATTTTATAAATTTATTTTTACTTGTAGAAGTTAGAGCAAAGTTAAACTGTGACTGTTGCCTTATATTAAATTTATGGAGTTAACTTTAACCGCATTTTAGTTAAAATAAATTTTAGTTGTTACAAGCATAATAATAAAGGGTTTACTAATTTTTTCTCTATAATTAATTAATGTCATCCGTGTGTGTATTAAACTTTCGATCTGTGAGGACATTTTTTATTTCTTGAGATAGACATATACTATAAGCATAAAAGTTGTAGTAAATAGTCTAAAGTTAATTTTAATTCAAATTCTAATATTCAACTTCAGGTGGTTTGGACCATATATACAATTATTTGTAATCATTATAGCATACGCTTCGAGAGACGCGCGCGAAGTGTTGTCGCCACCTTATTCACGTTAACGCGTCTTGCTTATGGATTGTTTGCGTTAGTAATAAAAACGTATGTACATATTTCGTATTCCATTCTCTCTATGTGTCCAAGCCTGTACATTTTGATAATCCTGACAATGCCCGGCTCTTTGTAAGAATGGTATAATTTATAATTATAAAACGTGCGCCACATTCCACTCCTTAAAATGTTGTTCTCAAAATCCGTCTTTCACATCAACCTATAAGTCTCTCGCTATTTTTCTTCATTGTTAATGTTTCTGAAGGATATGTCAGCACTGGCCTGATAAATGTTTTGTAAATTTTGCACTTCGTACTTCTTGAGATGAAGTACGTACTAAATGCTTTTTTAATCCACAATATGCTTTAATTACGAGATATATTCTTCTTCTTATTTAAGTGTTGGTGTCGTTAGTGCTGTTTATCTGGGAGCCAAGATGTATCAACTCTTTTACTGAGCCTATACTTTTTGTGCCTATTTCAAGGTATTCAAGGCTTGGTGGTGAGGTAGTTTGTTAGTAGCATACATATATTCTGTTTCCTCCAAGTTTATCTGGAGGCTAATTTATTTGGAGCTTCCTCTAATGCTGTGAAGGCACTAATGACATCTCGTACTGTCCTGGCAATCAGATGAATATTATCTGCATATGCTAAAAATTGTATACTTTTGTTTAAGATCTTGTTGTTTATTTGGTAGTCTAGTATCACGTGTTCTTATATTAGTGCTAGATTAAATAACAACCATGACAGACAATCTCCTTGTTGGAGTCCAGTTCGAGTTGTGCACGAACATGACACGGTTTTCTGCACTTCAACTTTACAGTCACTAGAGATCGTTTATACTTTCGATAATCTATGAACTTTTGGAAACGGTCGGTGTGTTTTCGCAGTACGAATTATATAAATAGGCACACGCAGCTAATTTTGAATTACTGCCAGGTTACAATTAGCACTGTCCGCGGTAAAGGATATGGCATCCGCATAGATTATATATACACATCAGAATTACAGTAGGCAGTAAAATCTACATCTAATAATATTTGAATTCTCAATGATTACACAGAGCGACAATTGCTATTTCAGCAATTGTAAATTTCAATTAAAGTAAATTCCATATATCCATAGTACAAATTGGTCTGTGCTAACCTCTGTTGACATGACACACACAAACACACATTCACATTTGTAGTGTATAACAATTTTATTGTGTAACAGTTCATTAGTGCTGCACATGCGTTCTATACATTTGCCTTGTGATTAAAATGTGAGCCCTGGGGATATGGTAGGTTTTTACGGACCTGTTCGTCGATAATGACTCAAAGTCGGCTCTCGCCAGTGTATATTCATCTATAAGCACATAAAATTATATGTATTTTGAACATGCCCTTGTATATGCTAGGAAAGTCTCCTTGATTAGTGTAAACTACTAAAAGATTTAGTTTAATTAAGAAAGTTGTGTTAGTGGTTATAATCACAAACAGAATTATCACTGTTGCACACCACTATAGAAAAATTATTCCGATTAGCGCTTTCCAGCTTCTCAGGTCATCGTCAGATCGGAATTAACCAGCAGATGTAACCGAAACCCTTCACACCTCCACCACACTGCCTACATACAACAAGCTATAATTCAACTGTCCCTTCCCAACCTGCGAGCCCTGTCACCCCCGTCTAAAGACGGGCCCTAATAAAAGATTTAGCGTTTATTACGTCACACGTAATCTCACGGCTGATTTTAGGGAGAAAAAGGAGGAAGGTAGTAGTGTCATGGTCATTACCGCTGAGGTTTCTGGAGGAAGACGTCTTACCCTGGCAGTGCTGCTGGGACGAGGTTTGGTAAAAACAGTCGCGGCTGTATTAGACGTTTGCTGAGTGGATCTAACGACGGAAAGTGTTTTGGATTCGGTGGATACGTGAAGCCGTTACTCTTTGTTGACACCTTTCCTTGTTTTACAAATGTCCACCAGTTTGAGCACAACATTGTTGAACGACCTCATCTGTAAGTTCTTGTTGTAACAATTCCAAACAAAGCTGCATTGGATCGTTTTAAATCATTTTAGATCCACATACGATCACAATTAATTTCTACAAACAGAAACCAACTTTTTGCCGTCGAATAATTTTTCAAAGTGCTCCGTCGCCAGACGCCAATGGCTTATAAACACTAATTCTCGATTCTCAAACGTCTCTTCTGTATGTATTTTGTAGCAATCCATCAGTTCTATCTCACTGTCGACATTCGTTGTTTGTGAACTGGCATTAGGCGTTGCGGCGTCTGCGCAGCTGCTGCTCGCCTCTACTTTTAACGCTGCCTCATCCTCTGCATTCGTAGGCCTACTGCTGCCATAGAAGCGTTTTTGGACTTATCATTTAATTCTTCTTTTACTTTGTAAGCGTTTACGATATTGTTGTAAAGATATTTTGAAATTTTAAGGAAATTTGTCCAAGTTTACCATTTTGTCACTGTATTATTTATTAAGTTCTTTTACTATTATAACTATTAGTATTTTTTAGTTTATAGCACTTGTAAGGCTTTATAAAACGGCGCCTCAAATGAGGCCTTATGCTCCGCGTTTCCGAGCCATACTAATTTTTTCGCGTAGCAAACCGGTGATTTTTCACTCCAAATTTGCGGCCATCTTGTGATGGCGTGTAACATCACGCGCTCAAGAATAATATTGAGTGACATTTTTGCATCCTTGCTCTTTTTAATTGTGTATTGGTCATTTACATATACGTTACACTTTTAAAGATATATAAAAGTTTGTCTGGTATACACAAAATCGTTACATCAACTTTCGCATAGGTTCCCCCTCCCCCCGGAATTCGGTGTGAGACGTTTTCCGTCAAAAGAGCTGATTCAGTTTGCAAAATTTCTTGTATCAACTTTGGGGATTGCTAGTCAAAAAGGTTACCGTGCGTTATGAGTGCGTTTGCAAATTGCGCCTAGGAACTTTGTAACCTTGATCAGATTTCATTGTTTAGGTGAATAATATTGTTACGTAATGCGGGACGTTCTACAAGTACCTCGAATATTCCAGTTGCAGTGTGTGTGTGTGTGTGTGCGCGCGCGCGCGTAATGCTGCTAATTTAAGGTGAAAGACAATTAAGCGTCAACTATCGAGCCTATATCGGACCGTACCGGTCAGCGCAGTGTATTCAAGGACACTGTTTCTAGTTTAAAGACAGTGTTTAAAGTTACAGATAATTCTAGAAATCAGTGACGGTCAAGTTAGTTATTATCGGGCGAGTACACAGTGCGTTTGAGATGCGATTTATTGGAGTGCGGTTCGATGTGTTGTGGCGAAGTGTTATGTGTTTTATATTCGCGTGCGACAATTGTAATACAATTGTGTTTTACATTAGTTGACATTTTATTGCATGTGAACAATTTTTATTTTATTTGTTGTTAGAGACTATCTTGTTGATTACAAACCGTTTAATTGTGATAATTAAAGCTGGTGATTATTGACTTAATTGGTGTCTTGTATTTTGTTTTCCACTGGACCATACGACGATCAGTAGTCCGCCGTAACAATAGGAATTCGATACTAGTATACGAGAAAAGAACGAACAATAGTGCACATACTTGTAACCTCTACTAGCGTTTACAATAGTCATAATAATTAGCTTACTATTAACAACTTATAGCGCTTGAAATAACAACAGTTATACCTAAATTCTCAGACTGACAAAGTTCTGTACATTAACGACTATGTGGCACACGAGGAGAAATTTCAGCAATAATATAGTACAACACGCGCTACGCTAAATACATGGATGCCATTTCCCTTGTCTCGAGTACGTTCCAGCCAACTTTATTCCAGTCGCACGCTCGCGAGCGCTCGTTTGCAAAGAGCAGAAGAGAAACGCGTTGTCAATTTACATTTTAGTTAATTACGGTCAAATATTTTTTGAAGGGTCTTGGCAAAAATCACTTTTAGTTTTTGAGAAAAGTTATTTTAAATTTAATCCAAATCTTTATATCTTTAGGAATTAGCTTCAGGGGTTTTTATAAAACAATTGTTACATCTGTTTAACTATAAGCGAACTGCATATGAATTGATGGCGCTACGTTGTACTTTGAACGGTGAAAGTTATCACAACAAAGTTCTGCTTTCCCTTTTATTAAACCAACTGGTTTAAAAAGTATTGCTTGATATTGTCTGAGCCATGATTTCTGTTGTTTTATTGACAAACATGAGTTTGAGTAAAAAATATGAAAAATGTAGTGCAAAGTGGTTCATTGATCATCAATTTTTCTTTCTATTAATTGTGTATGTTCATTAATTGTTCTGTTAAAGGAATTTGTAAGCACTATCTTTTTTTATAAGAAAACAATATTGTGATTTATTCTGTGTGTTGAAAAGCATTCTAAGGAGTTGAAACTCAATATTGTATTAACGCATGAGTTTTAGAACTAAATTTTAAACACAATACAAACGACTTTAAAC
This sequence comes from Magicicada septendecula, assembly GCA_034769895.1. Lineage (NCBI taxonomy): Eukaryota > Metazoa > Arthropoda > Insecta > Hemiptera > Cicadidae > Magicicada > Magicicada septendecula. Next base: position 24,915,945 of record CM068373.1, on the reverse strand, counting down.
AACTTCTCTGAACTTATATGCTCTAATACCAACACATTATCCTCCTCAGTTTACGAGATTATGTCACAAATTAGGGTAATTTTTAAATCTGTTTTCCATTTTGACTACTCATGGTTTTTGTTTCCACTAAACGGAATTATGATAGCTTTCCTGTGAGGATGGAGAATTGTGTCTTTTCCTATTATGGGGAAAAATTAATGGGATGACAAATATGTACGTTAAGAAATTGGACTATCTTTGTTGAAGTCGCTTAGCCTCGCTTAAAATACATATTGTTACGACGGTCTACTCGATAGTCGTAGGTACAGTCGAAACAAAACAACTACAAGACACCAATTAAGTAACTAAGTACCAGCTTTAATTTCCACAGTTAACAGTTCGTAATTAACAACACAGTCGCTACAACAAATCAAAAAAATTGTTCACACGCAATAAAATGTCCTCTAAAATTAAACACAATTGTATTACAATTACCGTCCGATTATAAAACACAACACTTAACTAATAACCATTTGAACGCGCACAGTAATATCGCCCGAGAATAACTCTCTAACCGAACTGTAAATCTAACGCAGCTGTACTGACTCTTAAGGCCGCTGCCGCCATGTATTTATACCTGCGATCACGTACCAGAATGTTCCTAACTGCGTCTTGGCGCTTGTGTGAACTACTTAATTATCTGCGGCCTTCACACAGTCCGCGCGGCTGGCGTCTTCGAGAAACCTCTCGAAAATGCGTCGACAAGCACGTACGCCACAAGCGTTACATCGAGATTCTTCTGGCACTTTCGACAAACACGTAGATTGTTCTGTGAGGTCGTAAAACAACCCCCTCCTTAAGCCTGTTCGTCCCGAACTGGCAAACCGTCTCTGAAGTAATACTCGACCAGGCGATCTAGGTGGACGTCCTTGCGAAAGATAATTTTCCCGTTCTTCGAATTCAGTCTCGTGTGATCCGAACATCACGTTCCCAGGAATGCGAGTTTTCCGCTCAACCACTAGTTTTGCTGAAATCACTCCCCTTGCGTCATGTACTGATGACCTAAACACCATTGGCTGATCCAAGTAACTTTGCTTCTCGTCAACAACCTCTTGCGTAACCTCATCTTCAGCCACTTTGCCCTCGGGCGCTTCTACCAGCTCAGGAACAAGCAAGAGTTTTGTCTCGACACCCATAGTTGGCTTTCCAATCACTTCTTTTGTCGTTACACTTATTTGTAATTCCTCTGCTAGTTCTTCCTCCATTTCCACTTGCAATAGGGAGGGTTCCTCTTGCCCAGGCTTGTTGACTTTTACTTCGACTAATGCCACTCGTTTAATCGAATGGTTGGTAGACCCTGTCATTTTAGCCATGGAAAGCTTTATCTTCTATTGGCCAACCTTCAGGACATTCTCTCTTAGGTCCGCAACGGATCTGTAGGCATTCCTAATGTCCGTGCCAAGAGTCACTTCATGGGCAATGTTTGCAACGAGCATTTGGTGGCTAAACCTCTCGGAAATGCGTCGACAAGCACGTACGCCACACGCGTTACATCGAGATTCTTCTGGCACATTCGACAAACACGTAGATTGTTCTGTGATGTCGTAACAATATATAATATGAAAATTATTAGAATTTGACAAGAATGTCTCGTAATTTTGAGTTTCACAATTGCAGAAAACTATTAAATTTATAGTATCATTCGGTTAGACTTGACAGAGTACAAAATACAGCTAACAATCTGACCGCTCCCTCTACTTGAAACAGAGTCGTTCCATATTAACATTTGCTTTATATTCTTCTTTCCATTTGTAACTCATACGTAACGTTATGATATACTTGAATTGCCTATATTTCTTAAAATGGTATGCAGGTATACATTTTAAATTTGGGCTGGACAAATTTGTACTCGTCTGTTATACAATTCTTTTAGAAATCAACAGCAACACTGCAAATGGAATAAGAGTTAATGGCGTCGTCATGAGCTATGTTCGTGAGTTCAAAACTTTTTTTTTACAGCTTCGCCAAAATTAAGATGTAAACCTTTTGACGTGAATACGTCTTTAAATTTGCTTCCATAGTGGGAGGCAATTCAGAAAACTGATGATAACAAAATCGGGGGATACAGTTTGGTGTTGCAGCTACATATCTATCATCTACATCCAAAATTTAATTACACCACTCGATAGCTAAAGGATCAAAGAATTCGTTACGTTGAGTGAGGACTGTGACGCATCGCGCGCGGCGGAGGAGGAAGCGCCGCCATTTTGAGGTCGTTTCGCTGCGTCACATAACGTCTGTTTAGTATAAATTTTGACTCGGAGAAGCTAGGACGTTCGTTTGAGTTTCAATCGTCAGCTCTCGTCAAGATCTATCGATTGCGTATATAAAACATTAGTGTGAAATAGTTATAGTGTATATATATGGTGTTAAAGTAAAAAATTAAAATAAATAATGCAATGTCGGCCTATACTCGTCAAAAAGCCAAATCAAAATATAGAGATCGTATACGGTTGGAAAGGGCTTCTCAAGAGCAATCCAGTGATACCCGTAAAACACGATATGACAGAGTGAAGCGGTGCCGGGAACGTAAACGAATGAAAGCGTCCGAGCGGATCAACGACGGCGCCAGTACATCTGCAGCTGGGGCGCCCGAGCCTATGCAAGTGGATGATATAATCGCTTCTATATCAACGCCGGACTGTATAGACATCGATACATTTAACATACAATACTGTATATTCCTTCGACGACACGAAGCCGCATAATTTTCATGGCCATGTACAAAATGTGCTCGGGTGTGACACCGCGGCGATCGCTTCTTCGTATTTAACGATATAACGATATAACATAAGAATATATATTCTTATGTCAAGAAAATTCACTTGATATAAGTATTTTTTTCTCTCAGTGTATACATATAATACGCTCAAAGAAAATATTACCCGTTACGTACACGTATTCACGTAAAACACACGGCCGTGTCCACGACACAGCCACACCCAAATTTTTTAATCCGAAACTTAACACAGCAGAACAGTATGAAATATACAAAGACTACACAACACAACCAAACAGCATACTTAACGACCAATTACACTATAAATCGCACACACTCTTTGACACAATTATACATAAAACAAACAATAATTCGGATCCCCGCGCCAATTCCCTTCCACCACACACCACCCCTACTCAACCTACCAAATAAAACCGTTACAAGTTACTGGCAGTCTGTCTCACACCGCTGAAGAAGTTTCAGCTTGATGTTTCAAAGTATTTGTGTAGTAACTATTGTGGGTAGATATTACTAACTTCCATCAATATTTATGATACAAAATATCAACACAAATAAAATTAATTTAGGAATTTTGCCAGCTACGCTCTCACGAAATTTGGTATAGATCATGATAGACTTTTGTAGGTGACCAATTTGTGTGTAAAACCGTTTTTTTTTTTTTTGTTAAAAGTGTAGGTAAACGATCGTGTAAATGAACGACTAAAATGTTTGAAGATACTGAACGTGTGTTATCACAAGTTATCACAAGTATTTGTTAATGGAATAAGAGTTAATGGCGTCGTCATGAGCTATGTTCGTGAGTTCAAAACTTTTTTTTTTACAGCTTCGCCAAAACTAAGATGAAAACCTTTTATCTACGTTGATTTTCTTTATTGCGATTAGTAGTTTTACTCTGTAATACATCATATGTCTCTGAAAGCTAACAACTATTATTTAAAGGAAAATTGAATTCAGTACAGGAGATCTCATAAAACGTTTACTTGCAGTCAACCTTGCTCACAGTATACACTTTGCTCATTACGAAACTAGGCGTAGCGCTTGTTAAGCGTTTCAAATTGAAATCAGACATATCTTAGATCTCCTCGAAAGTTTTAGATTAATTATTGTCATTACCATTTCACAGATCGTTTTCATTAAAACCTTAGTAGAAAACTTAATTCTTAGTAGAAATAAATTATCATTGCCAAACGACGGTAATTTTAGGTTTATGTTATGTTGAATCAAAAAGATAGTAAAATAATTATCATTAAAAAGAAAAAATTAGGCAAGGAAATACAAGTTTAATACACTTTTATACACCTGAAAATTAGTAAAACGTGAAATATTACACTATTTCCCTGTATTATGGGAACGAAGAAAGGAATATAACGCACAAAAAATAGGTGGTTTTTATTTCATTCCTTTATTTTATAAATATGACACATGGAAAATGTTGTTGCCTTACTTGCAACAATGCTCACATCCTTTATCTATGAGACTGCTATTCTAAATCAGTTTATTTACAGTAGACCTGACTCTCTAGGACAGTAACTATTTTACATTATATAAATGCGTATGTATAATTATATATGTTTGTAAGTTTGAGGCCTGTATTTAAGATAAACAAATATATTAAATATTGGGAGAAAGTCGCAATTAAATCTCAACTTTAGTAGTTGAAGTTTCAAGAAGAGCATCATCTTTCCCCTAGCTTCACAACACACCATAGTAGGGAGTTGGCCACAGCTTGATATTTCAAAGTATTTGTGTACTAACTATTACATCTATCTATCTATTTGGGTAGATATTACTAACTTCCTTCAATATTTATGATACAAATTATCAACACAAATAAAATTATTTTAAGACTTTTGCCAGCTAACTTTTGTACGTTACCAATTTGTGTGTCAAACCGTTTTTGTTTTTGTTTTTTTTTACTTAAAAGTGTAGGTAAACGATCGTGTGAATGAACTATTAAAATTTTTGAAGATACTGAATGTGTGTTGTCACAAGTCTAAAATGAAGTATACAAAAACGTTAGAATAAAATTGCATAGTGCAGTTAATGGATTTTTAGGATACTAATTTGTGACATTATTAGTGAAGTGTATACTGAATCATGTCCAAGTGATCGGTAAGCGTTCCCTAACGTGAATAGTTTTAACATTTTTCAAGTACTCTACTCTTACTTCATGCATGTAGAAATGAATTTGTCAAGACAAAAACAATTATTTGATCGGTAACTAAACGTTCGTCACATTTATAAACACATATTTTTAGTCATTGTAACTGATAAGAATGAAGATTATTAAAAAAAAAAACTTGAATCGGTAATATTTCGTTAAAGATGATTACACCGTTTGTCACATAAAAGAAAAAAAATTTAATTACAATAAGGGCTTCACATTATTATATTTTAACCACAATTTTTGTATTATTTTAGATAATATTTTAGAGATTAAATTACATTACGTCCTCAATGTCACTTTGCGGTGTAGGCGTATACTCTGTTCCCTCTTCACTCCACACACCTCATCTAGGACTTACTCACAGATCTTCTGCCAACAGATTTTTAGTCTACAGCGCGCTTAAACAGCGTCTGGTGGCCTATTCTGTAGACGTGCTCCATCCACTGCAGCTTTCGTTCTTCCATATTATCATTGATGGAGAACAAATCAAAAGTTCGGCATTTATATTTTCGTTATGCATTCAATCCCTTAAACCAGTGGTTCCCAAACTTTTCAGTCCGCCGGCCCACCCAAATAATTTAAAATTACACGGACCCCGTATGAGTTCTGAAGTAAAACAGTACACATATGATAGAAGCTCTTATATTTAATTAAACTCTATTACAATTTAAAATTCTCGTAAGTTGCAAAATTATAATACTAATGATATCAAACATAGTTTAATGTGAACAATGAAGCTGCTTGTGAACAATTAGTTCTACAACATTGGGTTTAATGTCTGATAATTTCAATATTAAGTCATTCTCGACATCAAGTTAATTTCTTAACTTTGACTTTACGTACAGAGAGAATGCGATTTCACACAAATAAGTAGAAGGAAACACAGTTAAACGCTTCAAAACTATTTTGCGAGTTCAGGATAGTCAGTCATTACATATAACCAAAAGTTAGTTAGCTAGCTGTAATTGGGCAAACTATAATTTTAATAAACTGTCAGTTGAAAGTTCTGTCAATGAATCTTCTTTTTTGTAGTGTAAGAGAGAGGTCTAATCAGTTCGGATTACTTACAGCTCTGCTTCACGACATAATTTAAAGACATTATTAAAGGGAATATTAGAACTCCCCACCCAAAAATTACTGGAATCTTCCACTAGTTGTTTTAAGATTCTAAAATTAAGATTTTAGAGCACTAAAACTAGTAAAAATTAAAGTATATTCTAATTTTTCTTAAAATGTGTCTGCGGACTTTATTTTGGGAGCCCCTGCCTTAGACGATAACCACTCACATGCCTTGAAAAATGAATTTCGGCTGTTTGTATATGCTGCTTTTCTTTCCCAGATATCGTCCATGTTCCACTAGCGTCTGTAAGAACTGGTATCGCCAATATTTTATCAAATTATATTTATGGATTTAAGTAGAAGTTTACATAAATTATCAAAATTTTTAGTAAGTTACTATGTTTCTTAGCGGTAATGATCACATTTTGGGGTGTTTGGTGATAATAATTAATTTGCCATATCGTAAAATGAGTACGTCACGGGATTTGTTAAACAGACATGCATTTCTCGGTGTGTCGGATTACAATTACAAGCTGTGTTGCAGTCTTGCAGTAATATGAATCTGAATAATGCAACAGCAACAGATGACCTACTACGTTCAAGCAAAGCAGTAAATCAGTCGCCTCAGTTGACACATATGTATCATGCAAGCTACAAAAGGATAAATTGCAATAGTGTAATATATATATATATATATATATATATATATATATATATATATATTGTAGCGTGACAGATATAAGCATAATATTGAATGGCAATTGATAATTAGAATAATAAAGTTATAATATTTAAATTTGGAAGAAAGCATTAAGTTTAATATAAATAGATTAATTCATAGCAACTGTGGAAAGAAATCATTATTATAAAGAAAATACAAGTTCAAATAAAAGGAGTTACTAGCGATGAGTCATCCAAGACCAGTCTCATAACCAAAGGTTTTCAAGGTATAACCCAGGAAGGTAAAAAAGTAAATAACCAAGCAGTACAGAATATGACCAAACCCACAACGAGGGAGAATAAATAGAATAGAAACCCTAAAATAAGCCAAGATCAACCAATACAGGTGGTGTATTTCTGAAATAAAGAAGAAGATGGAGAAGATCCCAAGAAACCTGATGGCATCAAGAAGAAGATGGAGAAGATACCAGTCCCAGAAGGCAGGAGAAAAGAAGACTGATGAAAGAAGAAGAAGGCAGCATCCTGAAGAAGATGTCATGCTCTTATAAAAGACACCCAAATCCCTATATCCCCAAAATAAATATTTAAAAAATAAAAGTATAACGAAATAAAAACCACATGTATATAAATTTAAGAGAGAGAAGTGTATAAAGTAAAAGTTGCCTGTGAACCAAGATGAAACAATAATATAGTACCCATGGAACAAATCTCCATTGAAAAAACGCTAACCAATTTATTATGTTAATAAGACTATACGACCATTTAGCATTAACATGATATAAAAGTGCAAAGTGAACCAGTGATAGTTTTGGGTATTATAAAAAAATGAACCTTGTGTTTCATTCTTGGCAATCACAAACATTGAATGCAATGAAATATACAATTTCCAATGACTTGAAATGTGTACTGTGACAATATGTTGTTCATGAGACATGAATCTGTTTAAAATAACATTTTTGTTTTACATGAAAAAAGAAAAAACAGATTTCTTAATACTTTTTGAACAATTCATACTATTTATTTATTAATGACAGGGTACAATTCCCCAAAGACAATGTATAAAAGACGGTATAAAAACTGTAGAATCCTACTTATAATAATAGTTAGAAATAAGAATATAAATATAAGGTTTTTATGTATATAGTAAAAGAATGTTTAAAAATGTTTTAGATATAAGGCCATTTGTTTGGGTCTGATACAACTAACATCCGAACTATAAAAATAGTTACTACTTGTAAATAGTAGAGAGTAATTAAGATGTTAGTTAGTAAAAAACCTTTTTTGTAAGCCATATTTCCATGTTTAGAAATAAGGATTTTGTTGCAAAATGTCTGACTTGAAGACAACCATTTATTTAAAAAAATATTCTTTATTTTGTTTAACTATTATTTGTATTGTAACCAATACTAATTGTTTTTGTGTAATTTGAAAACATGTTTAATTTATAATACTATATGTAAAAGTCAGAGAGGGTATCACACATCATATATTGTTTGTAAAATATTTTGTAAGAAAAATTGTTAAAAAAATCATAGGCCAAAAGAATGGAAACCAAACTTCATCAAAACAGAGAAATTGCTCATTTAAATGCAAATAAACAAAAGGGGTTTAGACAAAATAAACTTGAGATCAAGCCATATAATTGCACATACCATTTAGGAAAATTTTAATAAATTATATTCAGAATTATAAATAAAAATGAAAATGACTAAACTCAGAAATTTAGACATGGGAGTCATATATTTCAGAATAATGTTTCAGAATACAACTAATTCAATTAATTACCAGAAAATAAGGGAATATGAACCTTTTAATACAATATAGGATTATTAATATTAAATATAACTGATAAAATGGCTGAATTTATATAATGACAGGAAGTAAATTTTGATGTTTTTACTTTTCAGAGTATACCAAACTGAAAGTAAAATTACTATTTTTTGGACAGAAAACACTATAAAACGGCATTATTTAATCTGAAAATAAGCTGAATGAACTGAAAGATTAATTTAAATAACATCTAGTGAATAAAATTGATAAATAACCCAAGTTTAGGTATTTATATAGTGAAATATTAAAGTGTGCACAGGATATGAAAATATATTTGAACAATGTTAAGAATAATATTATATTGGCTAAGAGTTTAATTGAAACTGGAGGAAACAGTTAGTTAATTATTGGTATTTGAACGGTTAACATGACAAACGTTTTGTAACGTGCCTAACCTAACTTATAATAGTCATATAAAGCGAGTGTATAGTACGTTATTGTGAAATCGCGAGTGACTTGTAAAATACTTCTAAAACTATCATATTATAAGAGAAACAATCAAGAAACACTCCATAACACAGAACAATACATATCTACTCCGAAAAACACCACAAAACACTAGAAAACTGTATAATACATTAACCCAAATTAGTGACGGAATCGGGGAAAGTGTTTGAACTAATAATTACACGGATACACTAAATACAACTCAGAAACAGTACACCAGTCACTACACAACATTTAACAAGAGATTTGCAGACACAAGAACAGGAATACTGCCAGAAAATACATTATTTGGAACGCAGCAGGAACGAGCAACATTTTGATCAACTTGATGGCCGCCATTTGCTTTTGACGATCCCAGTGCCTTCTCCTAGTTCAACCCAGCTGTTCGGTGAAAACAATTATTTTATTTTCAAATTATTATTCAATGTCTGTGTTTAGTAATAATTATTAATTTGATTGTAACGTTATACTTTTTAAATATTGGCCCGATTTCTCTGACTTTGATAATAATTGGCTGTTTAAAGAACCCTGTATAATTTTTATATAATATACTTTGTAATTTTTTCGATATCCTGAGAGTCGATAATAATCGATAAGAGTCAAATTGCTATTAATTAATAAAACATTAATATTCTTCAACACTAAATAGTTCTTCATTTCATAAATATTACTAGTTATCATTAATATAATTATAATTAATAATCTATGAGGACTTTACCACCTATAAGTGAAGATAACCTAAAAAATAAAAAGGTAAACATGTATCGATTGGTTTGAAGACAGTCTTATGAGTGGTGATAGTTTATTTAAAGTATACCAAAACTCTAATAAAAATTTTCAGAAGAGCATTACACTTTTTAAAACTTCACAGCCCTATATTAATTAATTGATTATAATTAATTAATTAATAAAATTAAAAATTTTTTTTTTAAATTATTTTTTTTTATAAACATAATTTTTTTTTTAAATTTTCTTCAAAACAATAATTTTTGTTTTGAAACTTTCGGTGAAGCTGAACATTACGCTACTCGACCAGTCTTGCTACCATTGGGACTAGACCAGCTGGGAAACTTAAGGAAGTGTTTCAGGCCAGTAAGACGTCGAGAAACACACCAATTAAACATATTACATTACAACTTATTTATATTATTACAAATTGGCGCACAACTTTAGGGGCTTTAATTAGCGATTGGAAGGCCAATACATTCTGCCCAATCACTAGTTGGAGCTAGGCAACAGCTACAAAGCCAGAGAATTTCAAGGGAAAATGCAACAACGTGCAACATCTAAGAAACGGGCGGCGGAGGCCGAGAAAGAAATAGAAGTTGACATGGACAACAAGGAAGCAACACCAATAGACGCGGAAAGTTCGTTGCCACCAGTGTTGTCCAAACAGTATGAACAACCAGGGGAACAACCTGAGATGCCTACTCAGACAGAGGAAGTCAATGTCCAGGAGGAACGATTGGAAAAACCAAAACGGACGGAGGATGAGAGATTACATGAAATGCTCAGAAGAATGATGATGGAAATGAGTAAAGAAATAAATAAAAACATGGACAAGAAGATAGACGAAAGTAATAAGGAAAGGAAAGAAGATAGTCAGTCTTTGAAAGAAGATATCAAATCCGGCAAGGAAGAAGCAAATAAGAAATTTGAAGAGTTGAAGGGAGACAACCAGTCTTTAAAAGAAGATTTGGGAAATAAAATAGAAAAAACAAAAGAAGAATTGAGTGGGATGAACAAGAAGATGGAAGAAAACAGCAAGAAGATGGAAGAGAAGATGGAAGAATTGAAGAAGGATAATCAATCCACAAAAGAAGAGTTGACGGGGATGAACCAGAACATAGAAGATTTGAAGGAAGACAACAAGAAGATGGAAGAAGAGATGGGGAAGAAGTTAGAAGAATTGAAGGAAGACAACCAATCGTTCAAAGAAGAATTCAAGGCGACTAAAGAAGAATTGATTAATAAAATTGAGAATACTAATCAGAAAATCGATGAAACCAGGAAGAAGATAGAGAAGAACAACCGACAATTGAAGGAAGAGTTGAAAGAAGATAACAAGAAGTTGGAAGAGAAGATGGGGGAGAAATTGGAAGAATTGAGAGAGGACGATCAAATTCTGAGAGAAGAATTAAGAGAAGTCAATCAGGAGAATTTGGACAAACTGGACGAAAGGATGGAATTGTTGCGAGAAGAACTGAATAAAGAAATCAACGTTAACAAAAAAACGATGAATAAGAAGATGGAAGAAGAAAATATAATGGTCAATCGACAGATTCGAGAGATTGATGGAAAGTGCAACCAGACCGAAAAGGAGGTGCATGAGTTTAAAGAAGTGGTGAACATCAAGTTCACAAATATTGAAGAACATAGTCGTAGGAAGGTAGAAGAACAGAGAAAGGAAAATCAAGAAGAATTCGGAAAAGTACGCGACCAAGTCACAGAACGATGTAACGATATACAAGAGACCGTGGCCAGTATCACCGGTCAGGTGCGACAAAGCCGAGAGGAGATGGAAGCAATAAGGAACAGACCGACTCATTTCACCGGATTGCCTGTCAACGAAAGCCGAGAGTGGCTCAACTTCCGGCAATACAAACGCAAGCCGATGGAGTTCCTAGCTAGGGTAGAAGAATATTTGACCAAGCATAAAATTACCCAATGGAGCCATAGCAGGGAGATATTCGACGAGTCTTTCCGAGACATAACAGATAATTGGTGGATGGCCAACCGGAGTGAAATTTCCGACTACCAACAGTTCCGGAAAATGTTTAAGACAAAATACTGGTCTGAGACCACCCAGAACTTGATCCGTGACAATATTTGTAATGGAAGATACAGGTCACAATTAGGTAGCAGTATGACGGCATATTTCTTGGGGAAGGTGTGTATGGCAAAACACCTTGAGCCAGCAATCCCAGAAGAATGTTTAGTGAACAAGATATCGTATCACTATGATGAGTACATTATCAGGGCCCGGAGAGGTAGTCAGATCAAGACGATCCAGGGAATGACCGAGTTACTAGAGGGATACGAGAACGAAGAGTATTATCGGCAGAGCAGGAAGAGAAATGAGAGACCAGAAGCGAGACCGACTACCTACCCCAATAACGGTAATAACCATACAAGTAACCGGAACCAGCCCAATAATTACGACGGCCCTAACAACCCGCCGCGTAATAACCAGTTTAACGGTAATTTTAACGGCGTAAGGAATAACAACCCCTACCCAAATAATAGAAACAATTTTTATCAACAAAATAATAATGTCCCATACAGTCAGAGAAATCCATATCCCAACAATAATGGTGACAGACCTTACCCACCTAACCGAAATTACTATAATAATAATTTTAGTAATAACAATAATAGCAATAGTAATAACCGAGTGTCGCGCCCTAGGGTAAATTTTATAAGAGCAGAAGATCGCGGACCCAGGAGATATTATCAACCGAGGAGGAGCAGCTTCCACGGCGCCGACCGAAGATGGAGGAGTGCGGAACGAGACGGCCCAAGATACGAACAGGAAAGACGAAGTACCAGCCTGGAAGATCTTGGCAGACAACAGAACAGGGCGTTAAACATCAACCAGGGTACAGAACGTCAGGAAACAAACCAGAGTTTCCCGAACGATGCCTCGGTCAATAATAACATAAACACTGACCAAAATACTTTAAACGAGAGGAGGCAGTAATCAACAACGATGACCCGTTACTGCTTATACTTCCTGGGTTAGAAAAGGATGATTTGCAACAAGCAAACAATGATAAGAATATCACTATCATAAGTAACCATTATCTGAAAGACATACGAACTGAACTTTTGGAAGAGAACGAGAAGAGTCTCAGCAACAGTAATAATGAGATAATTTATATAACAGCGGAGGTGGAAGGAGTTCCCGCTAAAATAATGATAGACACAGGAGCTAATATTTCAATAATAAACTCCAATGAGTTGGAGAGGATACAATGTACATGTGGAAAAACTTTGCCAATGTTACCAGTCAACAACATTGTGTTGGTAGGTGCAACTGGTCGCCAGAATAAAACCATTAGGAAGCAAGTTTCCTTAAGTGTCGTTAGCCGTGATATAGCTTTAGACATGGAATTTTTAATCGCCACCGGATTACCATTTGACATCTTAGTCGGTTGCGATATTCTTCGTAGATATTCGGCAGTAATCGATCTTAATTTAAATAGAGTATCACTTTTCCCAGACGGAGTAACATGGACCGCAGATCTGGTAGGAAGCACAACTATACTTCCCAGCCCTATACATCAACAACTTCGTAAAATAAATGTTATTAGAAACATCCCTCTTTCTAAACCCATAATATACAACCATGGTGGAGAGGATTTATGGTCAGTTAAGATCCAAGAAATACGGAATTTCCAGTGCGGAAGCGATAACAAGAAAATACCAACACATCTGGCTGATCGTCTAATCGCTATATATGAGAAATACAAGGCGGTGTTTTCTGATGAACCAGGGAAGGTAAAAAACTACCAGTGCCAACTTCGTTTTAAAGAAAACGTAGAGTTTAACCGGAGGTCATATCCAATAGCGCAGTCGCTCAAAGAAGCCGTGAGAACAGAGATAAACAAGATGATAGATAATGACATAATTGAGATTAGTCAATCACCTTACACTAGTCCAATTATTGCTGTTCCGAAGAAAGACGGACAAGTCCGGCTCTGTTTAGATGCGCGTGAGTTGAACAAGACAATTGTGAATGACAGAACCTCTCCCGGTGAAATAGAAGAAATCTTAAAGCGTTTTCATGGTACTAGATTTATTAGCACCTGGGATACGGTCTGTGGTTATTGGCAGGTAGAGCTGCATCCACAAAGCCGCCAATACGTAGCGTTCATTTTCGAAGGGCGCAATTACCAGTTCAAGAGACTGCCCTTCGGACTTGTCAATTCTGTCGCCATATTTGTGGCATGCATGGACCAGATTTTGGGACCAGAAGCGCTCCAATTTACCACCGTCTATGTTGACGATTTACTAATTACATCCGGAACCTGGGAGGAGCACTGTTACAGAGTGGAATTTGTACTAAACAAACTAGCGCAGAACAACATAACACTGAAGTTGGAGAAATCCAAGTTCATAGCGCGCGAGGTACAATTCTTAGGCTTCAACCTAGACGACAGAGGTATTACACCATCAGCAGAAAAAGTGGAGGCAATTCAGAGGTTCCCGCAACCAAGAAACAGGAAACAATTGCAATCTTTCCTCGGACTCTGTAACTATTACAGGAAGTTTCAGAGCCGATATTCCGAGTTGACCGCCAAGTTTCAACCACAGTTATCTGCCAAGAACAAATGGACTTGGGGTGAAGATCAAGATATTACTTTCCGATTAATAAAAGAGAAGTTTCTGGAGAGTGTGATACTTCGTCACCCAGATTTTAAGAAACCGTTCTTTCTAAACTGTGACGCTAGCGATCTAAGCTTAGGAACGACATTATACCAGGAAGACGAGGAGGGACAACATCTGGTATTAAGCTTCGCTAGTCGCACACTGAACCAGTGCGAAAAGAACTACAGTGTGACAGAAAAGGAATTGTTGAGCGTGGTGTTCGCATGCAGCAAGTTCCGGACGTACATTCTCGGATATCAAGTCACGGTACGAACTGATCATAAATCCATCTCGTTCCTTCGTAGGTGCAAGTTAAGTCACGGCCGATTGGCTAGGTGGGTACTCGCCCTACAAGAATATGACCTGAAATGGGAATACATTCCAGGAAAGAAGAACGTGGTAGCGGATGTGTTGTCACGTATAAATCTGGAAGATCAGACTTTCGAGGGAGAGAAGGAGAGCTTAGTAAAAATTTATAACATATTCACGACCAGAGCCGATTTACAAGCTTTGTTAATAAATATCCGAATCCATCAGCAGTCTGATCCTAAGCTGAAAAACATTGTGAGTCGTTTGGAAGCCAATGATGAAACCATTTCTAAATATTACCACCTTAACAAGGGAATTTTATTCATAAAAACCGCCTTGGACGATGAGACATGGAAGGTGATAATCCCACACCAAATCGAAAAGGAGGTCATCATCGATTACCATGTCAGGTATGGTCACATGGGAGCGTTAAAAGTGATACAGGCTCTAGAGGAAAATTGTAAGATCAAGAATATCAACCGCAAGGTGAGAACATACATCAAGTCCTGTAAGATCTGCCAATGTGCAAAAGTAAATAATGAAAAGACAGAGGGTATCATGATACCAATAACTTCCAACACAAAACCGGAAAAAGTGTTTTTGGATATATGCGGGCCATTTCCCCGTAGCGGTGGTCGGCACAGATATAAATACTTGGTAATCATAATGGATCACTACACCAAGTATATAAAGCTATATCCGGTTAATCGGGCAACAACAGCAAAGGTTTTGGCGGTGATTATTGATTTGTATGTTCCAGAGATCGGTAGACCGTTTTCCATTATTACCGACCATGGTACACAATTTAAGGGGAGGAGATGGCGAGACACTTTATTAGCACTTGGGATCAAAACGTATAAGACATCAGTCTACCACCCAAGTAGCAATCCGGCTGAGAGAGTACTAAGAGAAGTGGGTAGGATATTGCGCACGTACTGTCACAACCAACAGAAAAAGTGGCAAGAGTACCTAGCAGCGACAGAAACATTCCTAAATTACGCCCACCATCCAGCTATAGGAATTCCACCGTACTCAGCCATGTATGAGAAGCCGACTCCCCGAGACATTGAACAAATCATTGAATTTCCAACGAACAACAATAGGAAATTCAACCAGATGAAGTTTTACAATAAGGTAGCAGAAGATCAGGAAAAACGGCAAGCCAAATACCAGAAGGCAATAGGGCGAATTGTAACATATAAAGAGGGTGAAAAAGTCCTCCTAAAAAATAGAGAGCTGCCTAGCACCTTAGAAGGCATAACCAAAAAACTACTATTACTATATACTGGCCCATATGTTGTGGTAAATGATAAGCATAACAATACATATGAGTTGAAGGAAATCGTTTCAGGAAAAATCAAAGGAGTGTACAATCAAGCTTCTATGAAGAAATATTATGAAGAATGAGTTGTGAGATTTAGAATTTTGAATTTTATTTGAAAAAATCCTAAAATAATGTAAGTACATCTTACAACCTAATATTTTGAGAAGAACATTTTGGAGAATTATAAGAAGAAGGAATTTAGAATTTTTATTTGAAAAAATCCTAAAATAATGTAAGTACATCTTACAACCTAATATTTTGAGAAGAACATTTTGGAGAATTATAAGAAGAAGGAATTTAGAATTTTTATTTGAAAAAATCCTAAAATAATGTAAGTACATCTTACAACCTAATATTTTGAGAAGAACATTTTGGAGAATTATAAGAAGAAGGAATTTAGAATTTTTATTTTAAAAATTCGGAAATAATGTAAGTACATCTTACAACCTAATATTTTGAAAAGAACATTCTGGAGAATTAAAAGAAGAAGAATTTTTTAATTTAATATTTTAAAAATTCTAAAATAATTGTACATCTTGCAACCTAATATTTTGAGAAGAACATTCTGGAGAATTAAAAGAAGAAGAATTTTTTAATTTAATTTAAAAAATTCTAAAATAAAGTAAGTACATCTTACTACAACCTAATAATTTTTGAACAAACTTTATGGAAGAAAGAAAAAGAAAGACTTTTGAATTGAAATATAATTATAAAAAATTTAAAATTGAGTAAGTACTTCTTACTACAACCTGATAATTTAGAACAAAACTTTATGGAAGAAAGAGAAAGAAAAAGAATTTTTTATATATTTAAAAAAAAATTTAAAATAATGTAAGTACATCTTACAACCTAATATTTTGAAGAAAAAACTTTATGGAAGAAAGAGAAAGAGAGAGAATTTTGAACTTAATACAAAAAATTTAAAAATGAAGTAAGACCAACTTACTATAACTAAGTTTATGAGAAAACATTATGGTAAATAATTAAGAAGAATTTGAATTTGGAGAAATACCAAAACATTCAGAAATAATAGTAAAATCACAGTACTATAAACAATTCTGAATGAAACAATTCTGGGAATAAATGAATTAAACAGAATTTGAATGTTGATAGAACGTCAGAACTTTGAAACAAGATAAGATCAACATATTACAAGGATTTATGAGAAATATTTTTCATTTAAATAAAAATAATAGTTTGAATTTTACATTAAAACTAACCAATTTCCAAAAAATAATTATGTGTCAATTATGATTGAATTGAGAAGAAAATAAAGTGATTAATTCAGAAAAGAGAATTAACGTTAATCCAGAATAAATGCTAGATATTCACAATAGCATTTGAAGGGGTAGAGAAGAATAACAAAGAAGAGTGTAATATGCAAGAGAAGAAAAAATTTGGAAGCAAAGAGACTAATTACCTATGAAACGATAATGAAAACAGTTAATTAAGAGCAAAGAAGAACAACTCATACCAAACATATGGAGAAGATGATTTTGAACCAATGATAATAATAAGACCGATATGAAATGCGAAGAGAAGAAATACCACATGAAATATAATATAAATGAATTAATGTTAATGAATGCGAAGGCGGATTAATAACTTTCTAAGAGAAAGGAAAGAACCAAAATGTTTAAATAAAATGATCAATATAACAACCTGTATATCTAATGTAAAGATACAATGTTAAAAAATTAAATATAATACATTAAGACCATTCAAATAATGAATAAGAAAGACTATTTATAAAGACCATGCTAATACTATGAGTAACCAGAAGAAAGTATAAAGAGAATTCAGATGGAGAAGAAAGAGAGTTACATTGTAAACAGTAACCAGAATTATTAAAAGAAAAGTTTTCAACCATAATTAAATTAAATATATCAGACAAGTTAAGAGTTTTGAAAAAATATATATGTAATGAGTATAATAATGATTATGAAGATTTATTAAGATAGAAAATGTGAGATAATCTGAGAGACTACGAAGTGGAGAATCCAAAGATATTTTTATTAGTCGAAAATGAGACTACTTTTTATTTATTTATTCGATGACTGACTGAAGATAATTCCAGCAGCATTATGTTTTTGAGCAGGGATGGATATGCCTCTGTACTCAATTTATAGAAGTGGTGTATGGCCAGCAGAGAAGTAGCGTACAGTGCCCCTCTGATCTGCCCCAGCCCACGTGATAGGGAATGTTAGGGAATTAATATCCCAAGGATGCAACACGAAGTTGATAAAGAAAGAAAATGTATTACAATAATAATATATCTCAGAAGACACTAACTATCCGAAAAGGATCAGTAGTAAAACAAGTAATCATATATATAAAATTAATTAAACTCTAATATATAAAAAAGTCGATATAAAAATGGAGAAGAAAATGAATTATAAGAAATGATGAAATTATCATAAGAAATTATTTCATCCATAAACATGTCTGAAATAATTACTTCTGGAGGAGAGCAATCTGTAGCGTGACAGATATAAGCATAATATTGAATGGCAATTGATCATTAGAATAATAAAGTTATAATATTTAAATTTGGAAGAAAGCATTAAGTTTAATATAAATAGATTAATTCATAGCAACTGTGGAAAGAAATCATTATTATAAAGAAAATACAAGTTCAAATAAAAGGAGTTACTAGCGATGAGTCATCCAAGACCAGTCTCATAACCAAAGGTTTTCAAGGTATAACCCAGGAAGGTAAAAAAGTAAATAACCAAGCAGTACAGAATATGACCAAACCCACAACGAGGGAGAATAAATAGAATAGAAACCCTAAAATAAGCCAAGATCAACCAATACAGGTGGTGTATTTCTGAAATAAAGAAGAAGATGGAGAAGATCCCAAGAAACCTGATGGCATCAAGAAGAAGATGGAGAAGATACCAGTCCCAGAAGGCAGGAGAAAAGAAGACTGATGAAAGAAGAAGAAGGCAGCATCCTGAAGAAGATGTCATGCTCTTATAAAAGACACCCAAATCCCTATATCCCCAAAATAAATATTTAAAAAATAAAAGTATAACGAAATAAAAACCACATGTATATAAATTTAAGAGAGAGAAGTGTATAAAGTAAAAGTTGCCTGTGAACCAAGATGAAACAATAATATAGTACCCATGGAACAAATCTCCATTGAAAAAACGCTAACCAATTTATTATGTTAATAAGACTATACGACCATTTAGCATTAACATGATATAAAAGTGCAAAGTGAACCAGTGATAGTTTTGGGTATTATAAAAAAATGAACCTTGTGTTTCATTCTTGGCAATCACAAACATTGAATGCAATGAAATATACAATTTCCAATGACTTGAAATGTGTACTGTGACAATATGTTGTTCATGAGACATGAATCTGTTTAAAATAACATTTTTGTTTTACATGAAAAAAGAAAAAACAGATTTCTTAATACTTTTTGAACAATTCATACTATTTATTTATTAATGACAGGGTACAATTCCCCAAAGACAATGTATAAAAGACGGTATAAAAACTGTAGAATCCTACTTATAATAATAGTTAGAAATAAGAATATAAATATAAGGTTTTTATGTATATAGTAAAAGAATGTTTAAAAATGTTTTAGATATAAGGCCATTTGTTTGGGTCTGATACAACTAACATCCGAACTATAAAAATAGTTACTACTTGTAAATAGTAGAGAGTAATTAAGATGTTAGTTAGTAAAAAACCTTTTTTGTAAGCCATATTTCCATGTTTAGAAATAAGGATTTTGTTGCAAAATGTCTGACTTGAAGACAACCATTTATTTAAAAAAATATTCTTTATTTTGTTTAACTATTATTTGTATTGTAACCAATACTAATTGTTTTTGTGTAATTTGAAAACATGTTTAATTTATAATACTATATGTAAAAGTCAGAGAGGGTATCACACATCATATATTGTTTGTAAAATATTTTGTAAGAAAAATTGTTAAAAAAATCATAGGCCAAAAGAATGGAAACCAAACTTCATCAAAACAGAGAAATTGCTCATTTAAATGCAAATAAACAAAAGGGGTTTAGACAAAATAAACTTGAGATCAAGCCATATAATTGCACATACCATTTAGGAAAATTTTAATAAATTATATTCAGAATTATAAATAAAAATGAAAATGACTAAACTCAGAAATTTAGACATGGGAGTCATATATTTCAGAATAATGTTTCAGAATACAACTAATTCAATTAATTACCAGAAAATAAGGGAATATGAACCTTTTAATACAATATAGGATTATTAATATTAAATATAACTGATAAAATGGCTGAATTTATATAATGACAGGAAGTAAATTTTGATGTTTTTACTTTTCAGAGTATACCAAACTGAAAGTAAAATTACTATTTTTTGGACAGAAAACACTATAAAACGGCATTATTTAATCTGAAAATAAGCTGAATGAACTGAAAGATTAATTTAAATAACATCTAGTGAATAAAATTGATAAATAACCCAAGTTTAGGTATTTATATAGTGAAATATTAAAGTGTGCACAGGATATGAAAATATATTTGAACAATGTTAAGAATAATATTATATTGGCTAAGAGTTTAATTGAAACTGGAGGAAACAGTTAGTTAATTATTGGTATTTGAACGGTTAACATGACAAACGTTTTGTAACGTGCCTAACCTAACTTATAATAGTCATATAAAGCGAGTGTATAGTACGTTATTGTGAAATCGCGAGTGACTTGTAAAATACTTCTAAAACTATCATATTATAAGAGAAACAATCAAGAAACACTCCATAACACAGAACAATACATATCTACTCCGAAAAACACCACAAAACACTAGAAAACTGTATAATACATTAACCCAAATTAGTGACGGAATCGGGGAAAGTGTTTGAACTAATAATTACACGGATACACTAAATACAACTCAGAAACAGTACACCAGTCACTACACAACATTTAACAAGAGATTTGCAGACACAAGAACAGGAATACTGCCAGAAAATACATTATTTGGAACGCAGCAGGAACGAGCAACATTTTGATCAACTTGATGGCCGCCATTTGCTTTTGACGATCCCAGTGCCTTCTCCTAGTTCAACCCAGCTGTTCGGTGAAAACAATTATTTTATTTTCAAATTATTATTCAATGTCTGTGTTTAGTAATAATTATTAATTTGATTGTAACGTTATACTTTTTAAATATTGGCCCGATTTCTCTGACTTTGATAATAATTGGCTGTTTAAAGAACCCTGTATAATTTTTATATAATATACTTTGTAATTTTTTCGATATCCTGAGAGTCGATAATAATCGATAAGAGTCAAATTGCTATTAATTAATAAAACATTAATATTCTTCAACACTAAATAGTTCTTCATTTCATAAATATTACTAGTTATCATTAATATATAATTAATAAAACATTAATATTCTTCAACACTAAATAGTTCTTCATTTCATAAATATTACTAGTTATCATTAATATAATTATAATTAATAATCTATCAGGACTTTACCACCTATAAGTGAAGATAACCTAAAAAATAAAAAGGTAAACATGTATCGATTGGTTTGAAGACAGTCTTATGAGTGGTGATAGTTTATTTAAAGTATACCAAAACTCTAATAAAAATTTTCAGAAGAGCATTACACTTTTTAAAACTTCACAGCCCTATATTAATTAATTGATTATAATTAATTAATTAATAAAATTAAAATTTTTTTTTAATTATTTTTTTTTATAAACATAATTTTTTTTTTTAATTTTCTTCAAAATAATAATTTTTGTTTTGAAACTTTCGGTGAAGCTGAACATACATTTCTTCATCAACATACGCTACTCGACCAGTCTTGCTACCATTGGGACTAGACCAGCTGGGAAACTTAAGGAAGTGTTTCAGGCCAGTAAGACGTCGAGAAACACACCAATTAAACACCAATTAAACATATTACATTACAACTTATTTATATTATTACAATATATACATATACAGAGACAATACAATGTCTCTTTGTGTCGCTGAAGTATGTGTTCCGTGATCCAAAGCAGACATGAGTAAACGTATTGTGTATGGTCAAACTGAAGAACCTTGTTTATAATTCACATCATATTACTGAGTAAAGGACAGCATCAAAATTTTAGCACTTCCTAGTGTAAACAAGAAGAAGCCTGTGTTTTTATAATAACTTCACATTATTGGGTCCTTCAGTCTTTCGACTGGTTTGTACCCTCCTCGCATATACCCGTGGTGCGTGTGTTACGGAGTCTCTCACATGTATATGGGACCTACAGTTTAACGCTGGATCCGAACGGCATAGTTGGGGAGGGTTTATACTGGGCAGGATACCTATCGCTGGTTTGCCATTTCCTTGCGATGGGGGAACGGTCGTTTCTAAATCAGATGGCCCTGGCGGGAATCGAAAACGCGCCGACAGCGTAGCAGCGCCACACGCTAGCCACTACGCCACGACCGCTATAATTCACATTGTTATATAATAATTGTATATAACTTCACATAATTGTAAGAGATTCAAAATATCTCAAGTTTCTATTTACTTCACAGGTGAACTTGTCTGTTTTTATAAATAAACCTACAAGCTAAGAGTATTTGACGATTAATTAAAAGTAGTCGCATTGACAGTACAAATATTTATACGGGAATGGGTAAGTTACCTTTTTACTACCCCGGTGTAGAATAAACCTCTTTCGAAAACGCAGCAACTCCTCTTAGGAAACAATTGGTTTCCATCCCCAGGTGTTTTTTTGTTTTGTTGATACGAATCATTCCTAGATGAAATTTTATGAAAAGCTTTTTAACATCTTACATTAATATTCTTCCATTATTTAATACTTATATCATAGAAAAAGTAATAAACTTAGAAGAATCTTTAATAGCTACTAAGAAAATTACTATATGAGAATAGTTTTAGCATATCTGTTGAAAAATTAAAGATTGGAACGACCTCGCTAAGTCTTAGGAGTCCTTAAATGAAGTTCATTGACGTCACAGCCTTACTACTCCCGAGATCGGACGAGCTAGAAATGTACAATTCTTTCTGAATGTAGAAACCATCAAGACTGTAGAAAACAGGAATTTAAGAATATTTTTACGAAAATTTTGGGCTAGGTGAAAATTTCAAGTGATACTAAACCAAATATTTATTCACATTTATGAACTGATATTTAAGTATAAAAACTGTAACTAATTTACGCGACAATATAAATATTTTTAGTGAATTAAGTAGGGATGAACCGACGTTGTTATAAATATAACGTCGAGGGAAGTATTCATGAGGGAAAATAATACAACACTGGACAAACAACTAAAAATGTCAGCTTCACAAACTCTAAGCACTATTAAAACATATACAGAAATAATTAATTTTTATGTCTGTTCGTAAAATACGTAGGATTCAATTATTAATTGTGTCATTATGAGGGACTTTAGGACACTGGTAGCGTAATATTATTCATGCTGTTTCGTCCGAGAGGTTATCCGGAAAAAAAATATATAAAGGTGAATGCAATGAAAAAAAGGAAATCTCTATAAAAGGCGACTGATATTAAAGTTAAATAAATAATAACAAAGAAATGAAACGCAATTAATTTTAAAAACCCATCTAAAAAAAAATTAATTCCAATGACGAAATAAGTAGTAATAAGTTTTTTCGTGTTTTTATTTGGACAACAGAATTGTGTCTTACGTATAAAGGTACATATAAATCATACACGTGGATAATTAGGCACTCTGAACATTTGGTCATATGTGGTCAGACCTCTCCAAGTGCATCAAAAGTCACAAAGATTATAAAACATAAAGAGGTTACTTATATAGTACCGTGGATGAAAGTGCGGGGAGCAATTGACCGCGTAAGAAAACATAAAAACGTTGTTTGTTTACAAGTAACCGAGCCCGCTTACATAATACCTCTGAAATCGATTTAATTTGATCTAAATTAAAAGGACTAGAAATAACTATTGATTTTTATAATAATTCAGTGTTTAAAAATAATTATGGCATAGAGTGCTTCTACTGGCTATTAGTGGTTCATCCTCGACGTCATAGGCAAAAGTCTGAAACACGCCTTTCCGTCAGAAAACATAGCTTAGGGTACGAACATGCCGACGCAGCATTACTGGTTGACAGCAGCATACTGAGCGACATTGCCGTACTGTACGACAGTGAGGCCATAACAAATTATTTTGTTTTTTCCTCACGGAAGAAAGCAATGTCGTACTGTGGCGCGCTACCTGATTGGTTCACTGAGTCACATGACCCTCACTCCATAGCGCAGCCGAGTTCAGGTGGAAGTGCTTGTCAGTTCATATAGCCTACGTTTTTCGTTGTGATTCCAGTTTCATAGTTAATATTTTGATTTTTAATTATAAATGAAATGGGCGCTATATCGGCGGTTTGAAGAGTTTGATACTGGCCACCATTTTGTACATAAAGACATATAAGTTTCGTCACTGTCACTAGATAACATAATCAGTTATACGTTAATGAGTATATTTCAATCAGTCGAAAGAAAATAAAAAAATATGCATACACATGCATACATAAAAAGTAAAAAAATATAAATTTGGAATTTATACGAGAGAGAAAGGTCAATTCTCTCTACGACACCTTACAGTACACTGCAAGGATAAACTCTTGTCTGTCAACTGACTTGTCGCGATGCCTCACAATAATGTCTTACAGTAAGGATAAACTTCTCGGTATGTTTGTCGCTGACTTGTCGCAATGTCTCATAGTGCAGTAATGTCGCATAGTATGCTCCTGTCTACCAGCAATTTAGCTCGCCATGTTCGTACCCATAGGCCAAACTGTTTTGCTTCATCTGTTGTGCGTACTCAGTTTGAACAACAGTTGTTTTACCGTCTTGATTTCAAATTGGTTTATTCATATTCCCATATCAATTTTGTGATTATGAACACAATACGTTTTGTTAAATCTCTCTTGTTACGTACGTTAATTTGACAGGAATAATTAGTAAATGTATAAAAATTATAAATGTATAAATTTATTTATACATTAATAAACAAGCCAATATCACTCGCTTGTAACAGTCTTCGTAACATAACAATAATATCAAACACTATACTGAAGCTTTCATTCTCATTGAATTGAATTCCATTTTCGTTTCTTATCATAAAATAGGTTTTTAAAATTATTGTTAACATAAGTCTCAAACATATACAAACTTCAACTACTAGTATTATGTTTTAAAAATTATAGAGGTTTGAAAACGTATTAAGGTAAACCAAAAACTATTTAAAAAAAGTGTACTTCAAGGGGTAATATAAAACAATAAAGTATATTGTAATTTATTTCATTATTTTTTTTATTCTTACCTTCTTTGCAATAGTGAATTATTGATAATTTACATTTTATAAAAAATAGTGTTAAGACGGTCTACTTGATCGTTGTAGGTACAGTGGAAACAAATATATAAGACATCAATTAAGTCACTAATCACCAGCTTTAATTATCACAGTTAAACAGTTCGTAATTAACAACACAGTCTCTTACAACAAATCAAATAAAAATTGTTCACACGAAATAAATTTTCAACTAATATTAAACACAATTGTATTACAATTATCCCGTCCGATTATTACACACTTCACTAATAACCACTTGAACGCACAAGGTATCGCCCGACAATAAACTGGAACCGCACTGTAATATATCGCGACTATAACTGAAACTGAACGTCGTTGAGTACTGGTATTTATACAAGGCTCACAGACCCGAATACTCCAAAATGCGTGTTAGCGCCAGTGTGCACGACGTAATTAATTGCGGCCTTGACACAGTCCGCGCGGCTGGCGGCTTCCAGAAAAGTCTCGCGAATGCGTCGAGAGTCACGTACACCACCGCATTACATTCTGGATCCCTCTCGAACGTTCGATAAACACGTAGATTGTTCTGTGATGTGAAAATAGTATTATTTTGTATCACAAATTAATGTTTGATAAAATTTACAATAATACCAATCAAAATTATTTATTACGAAAACTAAATGAATGAAATCAGAAAATTTTAACAGTGGGTAAAACCCGAGTTCTAATATACAATTAGCAACACTGAAAACCTATACTACTGGATATGCACAAACTACTCATAGTGCTGAATATTGTAAACCATGTTATGTTATCTAATCTAAGCAAAATATAACCTAAAAGCAAAGTGTTGAGCACCTTAATACGTAAGCATAATAAGCCCATCACAAAGCACAAGTGATTTGTGCTTTCTGTCGTGTCACGGGTGTAAGCTGGACCAAATAAGTGTATCCTTTCCGTTCATTAAACGTACTTCACAAACAAATAATACAACATGTGGAGTTGTTTAAAAATCTTGGAAGCTTGATAAGTGAAGATATGTCCTGCACTCGTGAAATTACAGTAAGAATTGCTATAGCGAAAGAGGCATTTAATGGGAAGATAAGACTACTGTGTGCCAAAATTAATAAGAATTTAAGAAAAAGGTTGGCCAAATGTTATGTGTGGAGGTTTGCTTTATATGGTGCAGAAACATGGACACTGAGGAAGAAGGATGAGAAAAGATTAGAAGCTTTTGAGATGTGCGTTTTGCGAGCAATGGAAAAATTGAGGTGGGTTGATAAAGTAAGGAATTATGAAGTGTTAAGAAGAAATTGGTAAGAGAGAAGAATCCTGAATGTAGTATAAAATAGGAAAAGGGATTGGTTAGGTCATTTTTTAAGACTGCATGCTTACTACTGCAATGGAGGGTGTCGTAGAAGGAGAAAAAAGAAGAGGGGTAGAAGAATGAAGTTAATAGATAGCATTAAAATCTGAGGGTGTTACGAAGGAACGAAAAGACTGACGCGATAGGACAGCTTGGAGAGCTGTTGCCATTTGAAGACCAGCCTTAGGGCAGAACACCAAATAACAATAAAGAAACAAATATGTGATTTAATTTCACTTAATTTTTTTGCGATTTTTGATTTCTATGAAAACGATTAATGTGTTTTTTTTACCGTTCTACGTAAAGTTAAACTTACTAACGGATTGCTATTATTTCTTGCTTTATAATAGTAAATTATTAATTATTTATGTAAAAGTCAATAGGCCTATTATTCTGTTATTACGATTACTTGAATGATAACATTTACAGTAATACTGAGTAAAATTACAAAAAGTAGTTGAATTAACTCAGAAAATGTTAACAGTATGTTAAAACTAGTATTCTAATAAACAATTAACGGCACCCAGGAATCTGGCTGCAGCAACTGTGAGACAGACCTTTTTAATGGATTATTGGGACTGTAAATATAATCCTTTTTTAACTGCATAATTTTTATTTTTTGTGCAATTGGTGTAATTTTGAACTTTTTTCTCTCGGATACGTGCAATAACAAAGCATATAAAATCACCAAACTACCAGAAGTTACATTTTTTATGCGTGATTTAATGTTCAAGATTATTTTTAATTATTTTAGTACTTGGTTAAATATTCCATAAGGTGTAAAATTACAATGCGTTTGCATAGGACAGTCATTGCACTTTACAACTATAGCAGTCTCAAACAGTGAAATTTCAGTGAAGCTAGGTACAGTTATGTACAGTTTTAGACGAAAATTGTCTTAGTTTTGTCTAATTAATTCCTCAACAAAGTTTGCTACTTTCCCTTGTACAGATTTCTTTACTCATAAAAAAAATTAATTAACTTTAAATAGTTATATTTTTTCCTTTCTTTAGGTTTAGTAATAACTTCTATTTCTTAATAGCGGTATATGTTATAACTTGCTGATACATTAATATCGTTTTTAAATATGTAAGGAAGAAACATTCATTCGTAAAGGCAGTATAACCAATCAACCAAACTAATTGACAGTGACGTATACAATGTGGGGCAAGAT
Source organism: Magicicada septendecula (assembly GCA_034769895.1). Lineage (NCBI taxonomy): Eukaryota > Metazoa > Arthropoda > Insecta > Hemiptera > Cicadidae > Magicicada > Magicicada septendecula. The sequence continues at coordinate 24,888,103 of CM068373.1, read as the reverse complement.
AGAATAAAAATGATATTTGAGAATGTAGTAAGGTAAATCTTGACTGAAATATCTCAGTGTGACCTAAATGTAATTTACAAAACTTACTAAAATAAACCCGAAGTCTCTATTTCGAAATAAATATCTATTATCGCTTTAATCTGAACTTTTATTACAACATTATAGTGTACTGACAACTGTAAAGTGTGACACTGTCTTTCATATAGGAAATTAAATTATGTAATTGTCATATCTATCACATGTATTGCGATTTATAAGGTCGCATAGAATAAGCAGTCGATATTCAGATACTGGAATGCTCCGGTTTTAATAAAGATTTTTTTTTTGTAAATTGCACCAATACTTTACTATTGTATATGATAACATACCAAATTAATTAAATGTTCCTGTAAATTAAAATTAATTAACTCTTTCTGTTACGAATAAATTAGTTAACAATTTCTGTTGACCTATTCTTTACAAACTTAAAATAATTCTCTCCTATATTCTCTCGTAATTACATAAAATCATAATTTATACAACTTCTTTTTGTCTTTTTATTTACGACTGTTTTAATAGAGTTTATATAAATGGTTATACTTCTATTTTTTATGAACGATGCGAAGTCACTCCTCCTGTTCCTGATAAGCGGCGACAGATGTTTCTTTTAGGTAGACGTTCAGGATACTGTTGTTCCTAACGTTGTTCAGTCAGGATGTCCTCCTGGCCTCCAGCGTCCACGGTCGTTTCCGGGTTGGGTACTTCTACAAACAGTGGAGGTTTAATAATTATTAGAGAGTTGTGTTTTGTCAGGATGTCCTCCTGGCCTCCAGCGTTCAGGGTCGTTCCGGGTTGGGTACTTCTACAAACAGTGGTGGTTTAATAATTATTAGAGAGTTGTGTTTTGTCAGGATGTCCTCCTGCTCTCCAGCGTTTAGGGTCGTTTCCGGAATGGGTACTTCTACAAACAGTGGTGATTTAATAATTATTAGAGAGTTGTGTTTTGTCAGGATGCCCTCCTGCTCTCCAGCGTTCAGGGTCGTTTCCGGGTTGGTACTTCTACAAACAGTGGCGATTTAATAATTATTAGAGGGTTGTGTTGTGTATATAACTACACATTACTCCGGCTAACTTGAAGTGTTCTTTCAACCCTTAATAGGACAATCCTGTACTGTTCTATAGTAACACTCTTATCTTAGTCGTGACGTTTATTACATGTGCTCGTCACTCCTGATAGACTTATCGTCATAAATCAAAGGGAACGGTTACACGTTATTAAGTTCAAAAGAGACTGCTCAATCTGAGTTCTAAGCGGGACTACCTTACATATCATGAAGGATAATATCAACTAATGTACGTATTAGCCAATTTCATTGCTCAAAATGTTCCTATACCCTTACGGCTACAATCCAGATGACGTTCTTCATGCAGAACATTGACTATGACCAAATTAAAACGTGCCAATAAAACCTGTTTAATTTTATTGCTTTTCTTTTGGGTCATAAAACGTTTTTATCAAAAACTCACGTATTTCGTTCTACAAGTTATTAGCAAATATTACTCCTAGATAGGTCTTTATTTTATGTACAGTCTGGTGTAAGTATTATGTCAAAAATTTTATTTACACAAAAGTCATAAAATTTAATCTGTGTTTGTTATTATTTTGTAACATAGTTATTCACATCAATGCACGCGCACTCCCCATATGCTTACTCATATGTTCGCACTACATCTAAACTCATCTAAACTCACTCATTGCTTTTTTACAATCAAAAACCAACTAAAAATAACAAAATTGACGTGTATCTTATTGTCTATTTTAAAATGTCTCAACATGGAGTCTTTACTTAAACCAACTCTCATTGTAACATGCTATCGTATGCCAAGAGTAAAATTATTATTTTATATGCAAATCTCACCTAGTGCAGTATCTTATATTATATCAGAGGTATTGCAATAGAACATTGCAGTACACGAAACTGAAGCCCGGACTACATGCTGATAACTTATATCATTTTATGACGTTATAGACATGTTAAAATTTGATTTTTGTTTGATTCTGTTAATTAGAGATAAGTTTTGAATTAAGGATTGGGTAAAAGACTATTATGTATCAAAATGCTCATAAATTTATTTGTGATCATGTCATATGCAAGTTTAATGTGCGAGTGCGCGAGTGTGCGTGGCATTCGTATTTTATGAATAACTCTGTTATAAATGAACGTATTGAACTGAGATGTGGGCAGCGCAAACATCTTAAATAGCGCTATATTTTCTGTGTGTCAGAGACTTGTTACATACTATTTTAATAGGGATTTTTTTTAGTAAAAATCAACTTTCTATACATTCCTTATCTTTTGGAAGTAATGAGGTTTGTAGATAAAATCTGTACCTGCTTCTGCAGAAATCTGCCAATCTGTTCAAGAAGTTTGTCTATCAGCTCTACCCATCAATCACGTGATAGGTGTTTCGACCAATCAGCGGCCCCAGTTTTCATTAAGATTGGGTCTCCGGCAACGTAAGTCTAAGCAGTTCCATCCAGCAGCTCGAATATTACGGACGTGCTATCTGTGCGAATTTTTCGAACAGAAACGTTCTTATGTAAGAGTTATCAAGGACAATTTAGCGACGAGTTACCCGTTAGCTAATACATTGTATTGGTACGAACTCAATATTTCTCAAATAATAAAATATTTATATTAAACAGTGCTAGTCTCACGTGAGTCAAGATTTCCGCATAGGGGAGGTTTATCCATCCGGGATACTCCTATGTTAACGCGAGGACACCTCAAGACGCGGGAAGGTGCACGCTTAAAGCACCATAGTAAATAAATATTAAATTACAGCCCAGTTCTGTACCTTGAGATAAAGAGTAAACTCAGAATGATCACTGTTGCACACCACTATATAAAAATTATTCCGATTAGCGCTTTCAAGCTTCACAGCCCATCGTCAGATCGAAATAGACCATCGTCAGGTCTATTTCGATCTGACGATGGGCTGTGAAGCTTGAAAGCGCTAATCGGAATAATTTTTATATAGTGGTGTGCAACAGTGATCATTCTGATTGTGATTTCAACCACTAACACAAATTTCTTCATTAAAAGAGTAAACTGTTATCGGGTGTGTCGGCGTGCGTGCGTACAAGAGGAGTGTCAGCGAAGCGTCAGTGTGCGGAGAGTAGCAGACGACGAGGGAGCAGAATTCAACGGAGCAGTGAGACGAATCAACATATTTCGCTACAACGTTCAAGTAACAATTGACATTTTAAACAGATCAGTTCTGATAATTCAAAGGCAATTATTAAATTAAAATAAATTATTTGTGAATTACAGAACATTTTAAAATTTGTTTCAAAATATACAACCTTGCTCCAGATAACTGACTATATCGTTCAATTATTACTACGCCTAATATATGTTTTGTCGCAGTATACCAAATCATCATATGGTTTTGTGGACGATTAATCTATTAGTATTTTTATAGATGTATAGTCTACCCTGAACAATGAAGCAATGGAACTTTACCTAATTAACTGATTCTGTTAATCTGATTACCGACTCTATGAATCGCTTTGTATAAGAGTTAGAATCTGCGTCGCAGAAGGCAGTGCAACGTTTATGTCATACAAAACTCTATTCACTGGTTTTACATTACGCTATGCAGTAAAATTATATGTGTCGCATATGTTGAACATTGTGTTCCATTGTGTTATAAATATTACTGCACTGTTTTTACTTCCATGTTCCATAAGGAAATGAAAGTATGGTGATGGCGAAAAAATTGTGTTAGAGATAATGGCTGATTCTGATTGTACGACCCTCAAAACATGAAGAAAAATCATTATTCGGGAAGTGTCTCTGTGTGTGTGTAGAATTTTTTTTTATGGCAAACTATACCTGCCGCAGATTCTAACAGAATAAAATATTTTGCACACATCCCCGAATTGTAGACGACTCAAGGCCTGTTGATTTCCGTAAAAACCTGTTAAGAGGAAGGAGTAGTTTACCAGCAACGTTTTATGTTTTAAGACAAGTAACTTTTTTATGACGAACGATAACTACCTTAAATTCAAACAGAATGAAATATTATTGTGCCTGAGTTGTAGAAGACTCAAGGCCTATTGATTTCGGTTAAGGGGAAGGGGTAGTTTACCTGCAACGTTTTAAGTTTTAACAAGAGTGAAGTACTTGGGTATCATGAAAATAAGGTCATAATAATCCACTATAGAAAGTTAGATGAAATATCTATAAATGAAAAGGGTAGTTGAAAAGGGTGAGGGTAATTTTTTATAAATGAAAATGATAGTTGAAGGGGGAGGGGATAATTATTTTATGTGTACTACGTTATCGGCAACAAAGAAGTAGCTTGTTGTTAAAATTCCTTCCCAGGCTATTTTTCCGTGGTCTAATGTTTTCTGCAAAACCGGACGTTTCGGTAGTGCTATAGACTACCATCATCAGTGAAATCGAGTGCTATATGGTGAGGTGGTATACATTAGTGACCACAGTACTGTGGTTAAGGCTGAAGAAAGAAGTAGTTTCTATGGAAATATTTCATTTCGAAAATGATTTTAAATATAAATCTTCGAACATGGAAGTCATGTATAGTTCTCCATACCGATATTTTGCACTGACCTAATTAAAATGTTTATTTTGCTCTTTCACTGCTTACTTTATTTTAAATTTCATGCTTGAATTTTTGTATGTTTATACGACTTAATGTAGATATTTTTTTAAAACTTTATTCAAGAATATATTTTATGGCTTCACAAATTTGAAATAATTTAACATAAATTATATAAAATAATATTACTGAACAGAAAAATTTCATATTAATCATTTAATTACAAATTGCATTCCATTTTTAAGTTTTATTTTGTCCAGTGTGTGATACTCTTTGTTTTGCTACTGTGAATCAACACTGCGTATGAATCATATAACGTATGAAAAATTGTCGTGGAACCCGACAAAAGCACCACTGTCCTCTGCTCGCAATTTGTCACATTCACACCCATCAACTAAACTGTATTTATGATTCTATAAGGCTGTGGGCAAAAATATACCAGCTGACATTGTAAAGGAAGAAAAATGTGTACGCCTGTATATTTAATTTACTTCTTCTGTACCCGCCGTTTTGATTTATGATGGGAACGTAGAACACACTCAACGGTAGGTATACATTTTTCTTCGTTTTCCTTTCTGTTACCGGCCATGTAAACATACTAATATTAATAACAATTTAAACGGTTCATATTTTAAATTTAAATCGGAATGAATAACCAAATTTAAATTTAGATTTACATATGATAATCAAAATTTTATTTTATTACTTTATTACATATTTATATTAAATATTACATATTTATATATTATATTACTTTATTAAATTATATGCATCTATATTACGAACACGGCTGAATGCGATGACGGAGATCATACTTTCAGAGGCCCAGAACTGTTTCAGGAAGGATAGATCATGTTTAGATTGTATATATACAATAGCCCAGCTCATTGAAAAGCGTAGAGAGTATAAGCTGCCCACATACATAGCTTTCATCGACTTCGAGAAGACCTTTGACAGAGTGAATAGGAGCAAACTATGAGTAGTAATGGTAAGAAAAGGGATCCCGAAACATCTAATTAGAGCAATACAGAGTGTGTATATGGAGAATAAAATCTTAATAGAAGCAGGGAGACCGAGAACAGGTCCCAGAGTTGGACTGATCAATTGTGGAGTACGACAAGGGTGTCCATTATGACCTTCTCTTTTTAATTTATATATTTATGATGTCATACAAAACTGGGAGATGTATCTTCCAGACCATTTTATGATTGGTCACTCTAAAATTGACACTTTGTTGTTTGTGGACGATCAGCCTATTCTGTCGGTCTCTGAAGACAGACTGCAGATGGGTATACATTTGTTAAATAGAATCAGCAAAGACTCTGGATTGCAATATCAACAATTAAAACCAAGGTGATGGCTTTTGTGGAACTGATCCCGTACGGCCAAAAATTAATATAGATAGTACTGTACTGGAACAAGTTAGCAGTTTTGAATATCTGGGCTACAGTGTGTCTTATAATGCAAGCAACGACGTGGTGCATAAGTTCAACCTTATGTGCGGGACCATTAAGCGAACCCTTAAGTCAGCAAGTAAAGGAACACGCCTAACATTCTACAAAGTGATGGCTCATCCCACACTTCTATATGGGTCTGGAAATTTGACTTTAACGAAAGACCAGGCCAGTCGCATCCAAGCCGGCTGAAATAAGATTTCTCAGGCACGTGGCAGGGTATACTCTACATGATCATAGAAGAAACACAGATATTCGGCAGGAACTGAATATTATGAGTATACTCGACAGAATCGCCCAGTATCGGCTGAATTGGTGGGAAAATTTTTGCCGAATTGATGACTGCCGCATCCCCAAACAACTATGGAAATATAAGGCGAGGGGACGGAGAGGTGTGGGACGTCCGAGGAAGCGCTGGAGTGACCAGCTGTAATATTTGCCTATTTGAAACCGGAACAAACCATTCTTGGTTTAAACGTTGAGGGTGATGATGATGATGATTATTACATATTTTTTATTATTACCTTTCTTTTATCCTTCCTGGTTTCCGAGGAATTGTGAGTTGTTGATTGGGACCACCGTATAGGGGAACCAACCCCATGGCGGCTAAATATTTTATCGACCTTCTCTGGTCTAGATCCGTCGGTTTAATATGGTTTAACAATGGCAATATCTACACTTCCTGTATTGTTCTGAAACTTGTGTCATAAAGGGAAAGATGAACAGAAGGTGCAAACAGCAGAAATGAATTTTCTGAGATTAAATAAAAGGTGTAACAGACAAGATCAAATAAGAAATGAGGAGATAAGAAGTGATATAGGTATTTTTGTAGTTAATGAAAGGATTAAAGAATACAGAAAAAATAGGTTCAACACATAGATAGAATAGAAGAAAGTAGAATGCCAAAGATGGCGGAAGACTACAACTCTAGAGGGAGAAGAAAAGTTGGTAGACTTAAGAAAAGGTGGACTGTGGAACAGGAACAGGTCGTTAAAGAATAATACCGACAAGAAGAAGAAGATGATAATGATGATATTTGATTTACTCACAAATTACAACATAACATATATACGAGAAGAAAAACAAGAACAACGTAAGAAGGAAAAACAAGAACAACGACTATTCACGTTTACAATTATCTGGAGTGTAATAGTGCAGAGCATTTTGTATGTTTTCTTTAAGCAGTCACAAGTAATTCCGTTTCGTAAACTGTCTTCAATATGTTTACTGGAAATCAAAGACAAGTACCAATTGTACCTTTTACTTTAATTCCAATTGAAAGGAATATCTTTAGTTCCTTCTATTTCTCTTATTTCACGAGGTAGAACTTTAAATTATAAGAAATTAACGGATATGACATACAGAAGGTCCAATACTAATAAGCACATGCTTCAAATCTAATTGTAAATTAAATTTTCAAATAAAATAAAAATGCATTGTAAAATATGACCCAATATATATTGAATCCAAGATATAAATATTTTCTTAAACTAAATTTACTATTAATTTGGCCATATATATACATACAACATGAAGTTCATCGTTATTTAAAAAACGTTTATAGAACACTGCAGAGCAATACACAAATTACTTAGTGATTACGTAACGTTTGGGAGAAACGTTAAATTCATGTCTTACTTTACTGACTTACTGTACAGTACAGTTACAAAGAGTGTTTGTCACAAGATCGTCATATATTTGCAAACGACAATAAATTGCGTAGTAAATTACGTTGCTCGACAAGACAGTATTGATAGTGTATAGCTTATCTCCTGCACAAGTGCGCCAAAGTTTACCTTGTGTAAAACATAGTGTGTATCAGATAATACCGGTGATTTACTGCTTTGCTTGTAAACAATGGCTTATAATATTATTCTATGAAATGGGTCGCACTGAACGGTTTGTTTGCGTTTACTCTAGAAGCGGCTCAAGTAATAATTTATTGTGCTGTGCTGTATACCGCATAACATAGTTTATAAAACTCATTACAATACTGACGTCATAGTCTGTTTGCTTTAAGAGAAATATTGACATGTTTTGTTACTGTCACCTTAAAGAAAGTCTTCAGCAAATGATTACATATTACGAATTTAACAGGTAATATTTATTGCATTTAAAATAACATTTTTTAGGTAATTCTGTAATTCCTCATGTGTTCTTAAAAAAAGAAAATATTAACACAATTTAAATTGTAGGATCCTCTGTTGGAGTATTCGAGTAAACTGAATTTTATATGGAATGGTAATCTGCTCCTTGCACAACCCCCAACCTAGAAGATCAGTTCCATTGATTTCGGGGCACACAATTCCTAGATGAGCCCCGTCTGATACTAAAACACAAACAATGGCCTTCCTAGGGAAGAACCCTGTAAGAGCAACAATTGGAATTGATAATAGTGGTTTGAAGCAAGTATTACATTTTAATTATTTTTGACGTGATATGTCATATAGGAAGGACAACGATATCGAGAGAGAAAGTTAAATAAATTTAGTTATACCTGTGGAACATTAAAACGACTATAAAGAATGAAACGCAAAGGGAGACACAGCTAAAGTTTTATAAGGTCGTAGCTGTGCCGGCTTTAATATATGAATGTGAACATGGACTCTCCTGGAAAAAGACAGTCCAAAAATACAGGCCTCGAAAATGAAATTTTTAGGAACAATTGAGAGATGCAGTTAGGGAGTTTGTCTGCAAAACTACGACATAAGGAAAGTCCTGTAGTTACAGTCGGTTCTGGATAGAATAAACGAATACAGGCAGAATTGAAAGTTCTATGCGGAAAGCATAATAGACACAAGTATTCCTAAACAGGCGTTGAGTATAGTGTTAAGACGGTCTAACTGATCGTCGTAAGGTACAGTGGAAACAAAATACAAGACACCAATTAAGTCACTAATCACCAGCTTTAATTTTCACAGTTAAACAGTTCGTAATTAACAACACAGTCTTTACAACAAATCAAATAAAAATTGTCACGCGCAATAAAATGTCACTTATATTAAACACAATTGTATTACAACTATACCGCCCGATTAAAAAACCCAACACTTCACTAATAACCACTTGAACCTACACGGTAATCTCGCCCGATAATAACTCGAACCGCACTGTAAATATATCGCAGCTATACTGAACTGAACGTCGTTGAGTACTGGTATTTATAGTCCGCCGAAAATCTAGACGATTCCACATACTATGTATTACCCCTAAACTATGACGTAATTGCTTGCGCCCTTGACACAGTGAGAGCGGCCGCGCAAATTCTCGCACCGTCTAGCAAATGCGTCGACAAGCACGTACGCCACACGCGTTACCTTCCGGATCCCTCTGGAACATTCGATAAACACATAGATTGTTCTGTGATGTCGTAACAATATGCTAGTGGGAACGAGAGATCGTGGAAGACCCTGGGAAAACTGGTCAGAGACTCTATAAAGACGGAACAGGCTATATCCCAAGCCATGTTGTGAAGAAGAAGAAGAAGAAGAAGAAGAAGAAGAAGAAGAAGAAGAAGAAGAGGAAGAGGGAGAGGGAGAGGGAGAGGGAGAGGGAGAGGGAGAGGGAGAGGGAGAGGGAGAGGAAGAAGAAGAAGAAGAAGAAGAAGAAGAAGAAGAAGAAGAAGAAGAAGAAGAAGAAGAAGAAGAAGAAGAAGAAGAAGAAGAAGAAGAAGAAGAAGAAGAAGCTTTTGAAATTGTGGAATTTGTTTATAAACTTAAACAAAATTGTTTTCTGTTTAATGCAGAACTATAAATTAACACTCGTAGGCCTACTATAACTTATATAATTTATAGAAAACTGTAAAACTAAAGCAATAATAGTATGGAACAAAATAGCTATTGATTGTTCTACGGCCGCTTCTCACAACTTTAAGAGATCTGCTACTCCTGTTTCCAATACGTATGCTAACCATGATTTCTACCCGAGGGTAACAGTATTCCCACACCATTTCTTTGATTTGTCTTGTCATCTTCAGTGACACAGGTTCAGAGTTTTAAATTGATGAGTTTATACGGTGACTATTCTTTTAGGTAGTTTACAAAAGTACTCACACCGTTAGGGTAATCTTAGCAGCTGGATACGTATCAGCTGACAGATATTGTCACGGATATCTGTCGTTCAAATAAGTGTGTGTCTCTGTAGGTTGTAATGTGCTTATGTTTAATTGGTGTGGCTCTCGACGTCTTACTGTCAGGATAAGTGTCAGCTGACACTTATTTGACGGATATTGTAACGTGACAGATGTATGCATAATATTGAATGGCAATTGATCATTAGAATAATGAATTTATAATGTTTAAATTTGGAAGAAAGCATTAAGTTTAATATAAATAGATTAATTCATAGCAACTGTGGAAAGAAATCATTATTATAAAGAAAATACAAGTTCAAATAAAAGGAGTTACTAGTGATGAGTCATCCAAGACCAGTCTCATAACCAAAGGTTTTCAAGGTATAACCCAGGAAGGTAAAAAAGTAAATAACAAAGCAGTACTGAATATGACCAAACCCACAACGAGGAAGAATAAATAGAATAGAAACCCTAAAATAAGCCAAGATCAAACAACACAGGTGGTGTATTTCTGAAATAAAGAAGAAGATGGAGAAGATCCCAAGAAACCTGATGGCATCAAGAAGAAGATGGAGAAGATACCAGTCCCAGAAGGCAGGAGAAAAGAAGACTGATGAAAGAAGAAGAAGGCAGCATCCTGAAGAAGATGTCATGCTCTTATAAAAGACACCCAAATCCCTATATCCCCAAAATAAATATTTAAAAATAAAAGTATAACGAAATGAAAACCACATGTATATAAATTTAAGAGAGAGAAGTGTATAAAGTAAAAGTTGCCTGTGAACTAAGATGAAACAATAATATAGTACCCATGGAACAAATCTCCATTGAAAAAACGCTAACCAATTTATTATGTTAATAAGACTATACGACCATTTAGCATTAACATAATATATAAGTGCAAAGTGAACCAGTGATAGTTTTGGGTATTATAAAAAATGAACCTTGTGTTTCATTCTTGGCAATCACAAACATTGAATGCAATGAAATATGCAATTTTCAATGACTTGAAATGTGTACTGTGACAATATGTTGTTTATAAGACATAAATCTGTTTAAAATAACATTTTGTTTTATATGCAAAAAAGAAAAACAGATTTCATAATACTTTTCGAACAATTCATACTATTTATTTATTAATGACAGGGTACAATTCCCCAAAGACAATGTGTAAAAGACGGTATAAAAACTGTAGAATCCTACATATAATAATAGTTAGAAATAAGAATATAAATATAAGGTTTTTATGTATATAGTATAAGAATGTTTAAAAATGTTTTAGATATAAGGCCATTTGTTTGGGTCTGATACAACTAACATCAGAACTATAAAAATAGTTACTACTTGTAAATAGTAGAGAGTAATTAAGATGTTAGTTAGTAAAAAACCTTTTTTGTAAACCATATTTCCATGTTAGAAATAAGGATTTTGTTGTAAAATGTCTGACTTGAAGACAACCATTTATTTAAAAAAATATTCTTTATTTGTTTAACTATTATTTGTATTGTAACCAATACTAATTGTTATTGTGTAATTTGAAAACATGTTTAATTTATAATACTATATGTAAAAGTCAGAGAGGGTATCACACATCATATATTGTGTGTAAAATATTTTGTAAGAAAAATTGTTAAAAAATCATAGGCCAAAAGAATGGAAACCAAACTTCATCAAAACAGAGAAATTGCTCATTTAAATGCAAATAAACAAAAGGGGTTTAGACAAAATAAACTTGAGATCAAGCCATATAATTGCAGATACCATTTAGAAAGATTTTAATAAATTATATTCAGAATTATAAATAAAAATGAAAATGACTAAACTCAGAAATTTAGACATGGGAGTCATATATTCCAGAATAATGTTTCAGAATACAACTAATTCAATTAATTACCAGAAAATCAGGGAATATAAGCCTTTTAATACAATATAGGATTATTAATATTAAATATAACGGATAAAATGGATGAATTTTATATAATGACAGGAAGTAAATTTTGATGTTTTGACTTTTCAGAGAATAACAAAAATGAAAGTAAAATTACTAATTTTGGACAGAAAACACTATAAAACGGCATTATTTAATCTGAAAATAAGCTGAATGAACTGAAAGATTAATTTAAATAACATCTAGTGAATAAAATTGACAAATAACCAAAGTTTAGGCATTTATATAGTGAAATAGTAAAGTGTGCACAGGATGTGAAAATATATTTGAACAATGTTAAGGATAATATTATATGGGCTAAGAGTTTAATTGAAACTGAAGGAAACAGTTAGTTGATTATTGGTATTCGAACGGTTAACATGACGAGAGTTTTGTGACGACCTAACCTATCTTGCAACGGTAAAGTTGAGCGGTGAATAGTACGTTATTGTGAAATCGTGAGTGATTTATAAAATACATCTAGAACTCTCACATCATAACAGAAACAATCAAGAAACAATACATAACCCTGAACAATACATTTCTACTCCGAAAAACACCACAAAACACCAGAAAACTGTATAACACATTAACCAAGTATTAGTGTCGGTATCGGGAAAAGTGTTTGAACTTATAATTACACGGATATACTAAATACAACCCAGAAACATTACACCAGTCACTACACAACATTTAACAAGAGATTTGCAGACACCAGAACAGGAATACTGCCAGAAAATACATTATTTGGAACGCAGCAGGAACGAGCGACATTTTGATCAACTTGACGGCAGCCATCTTTCTTTGACAATTCCAATGCCTCTCCGTGAACATATCAGCTGTTGGTGAAAACAATTATATTATTTTCAAATTATTATTCAATGTCTGTATTTAGTAATAATTATTAATTTGTTGTAACGTTATACTTTTTAAATATTGGCCCGATTTCTCTGACTTTGATAATAATTGGCTGTTTAAAGAACCCTGTATGATTTTTATATAATATACTTTGTAACTTTTTCGAGATCCTGAGAATCGATAAGAGTCAATATTGCTATTAACTAATAAAACATTAATATACTTCAACACTAAATAGTTCTTTATTCCATAAATATTACTAGTTATCACTAATATAATTCTAATTAATAATCTACCAGGACTTTACCACCTATAAGTGAAGATAACCTAAAAAAATAAAAAGGTAAACAAGTATCGATTGGTTTGAAGACAATCTTATGAGTGGTGATAGTTTATTTAAAATATACCAAAACTTTAATAAAATTTTTCAGAAGAGCATTACACTTTTTAAAACTTCACAGCCCTATATTAATTAATTGATTATGATTAATTAATTAATAAAAAGAAAAATTTTTTCTAATTTTTTTTTTTAATAAACAATTTAAAAAAAAAAAAAATTTCTTCAAAACAACAATTTTTGTTTTGAAACTTTTGGTGGAGCTGAACATATATATTTCTTCATCAGCTTTACGCTACTCGACCGGTCTTGCTACCATTGGGACTCGACCAGCTGGGAAACTTAAGGAAGTGTTTCAGGCCAGTAAGATGTCGAGAGCCACACCAATTAAACATAAGCACATTAACAATTTTTCTTTATTTTTACTACAAATTGGCGCACAACTTTAGGGGCTTTAATTAGCGATTGGAAGGCCAATACATTCTGCACAATCACTAGTTGGAGCTAGGCAACAGCTACAAAGTCAGAGAAAGATAATAAACAGGGAACAGCGACAAGCAAAATGGCAGAACTTACACCAAAAGAAATGGAGATGATTGATAAAATGAAAGAAATGTTCCGGCGAATGGAAGAAGGAATGTTGAAGAAAATGGATGAGTGCCACGAATCAATGATGAGGAAAATGGATGAGAACATGGAAGAGGAAAGAAGGGAAAGGAAGGAGTGCCACAAATTTATAAGGGAGAAAATGGATGAGATGAATAAAGAAATAGGAGAGAACACTGAGAAAATAAGGGAGGACGTTAAGGAAATGAGGGAGAAGAGATTAAAAAGAGAAGAATTAAGAAAGGAGAGAACCAATGGAATAAAATATGATAGCAAACCAGAACCAGAAGAAATACCAAATGAGAAAACGCAGGAACTAGTAATGGTAGTACCTGAAATTGAAACTAACCGAAACCAGGAAAATATTAAACCAAGGAAAAGGAGAATGCATCCAAGAAACGTAATAACAACGAAGGAAGAGTTGGAGATGATGAAACATGGGTTAATTGATGGCAATAATATCCCAATTACCGATGACAAAGGCATCATGAATTCTAGGAATTATAGGAGCAGAATCGAAGTAATTTCAGAAATAATTTACCACCAGACCGTAGTCTACCACTGGGAAAGGACCAGAGGTAAACAGAATACAACATGTGGACCAGATCAATTTCAGAGCAAGACTGGACAGTGTTTTTCAGAAAGATGGAAATGTGAAATCGTACCAGACTGTAATGATGACACAGATGAATCACCAGAACGTATTCTATTAGTGTGCCATCTAGGACAGTTCCAGGGTACGGTTAGACTAAAATATATTCCTTCAGAATGGATATGTGATGGTAAACCAGCTTATGGTATTTCAGATAAACAAATAATAAGTGATAACCCAGATGAAGATCCTCACATATATTTGTCGGGTAACACAAAACATGGACCAGAGAAGTATTGGTGTATACAATATGATGATAGAGGGAACCAGCCCAGTAATTACGACGGCCCTAACAACCCGCCGCGTAATGACCAGTTTACCGGTAATTTTAACGGCGTTAGGAATAACAACCCCTATCCAAACAATAGAAACAATTTTTATCAACATAATAATAATATTCCATACAGTCAGAGAAATCCATATCCCAACAATAATGGTGACAGACCTTACCCACCTAACCGAAATTACTATAATAATAATTTTAGTAATAACAATAATAGCAATAGTAATAACCGAGTGTCGCGTCCTAGGGTAAATTTTATAAGAGCAACCGAGATGATAGACCCTGGTTGACACAGATACCACACACCATCAAGAAAAGGGACGGATACCATGATAACCGACTACGGCGAAAAACAATGGTGAAGGAGACGGAATAAATATCATTGAAAGGAAATGATATGAAGAATAAACATAGAAACAAAACTGGGTTTTATGAATGAAGACTATTTAAGAAAATGAACATGACAAATAAGAATATGAGCAATGAAACGACATAAAAAAAAAAAATCGTCCATCTTCCTGGGTATATAAAAGAAAAGAAAATTTATAAGAAAAGAAAAAGTGAGGATCAACTCGTTAAAGTATAAATAATATGGTCCAGTGTAGAGTACAATATATAACCATATGTTGTGGTAAATGATAAGCATAACAATACATATGAGTTGAAGGAAATCGTTTCAGGAAAAATCAAAGGAGTGTACAATCAAGCTTCTATGAAGAAATATTATGAAGAATGAGTTGTGAGTTTTAGAATTTTGAATTTATTTTTAAAATTCTAAAATAATGTAAGTACATCTTACAACCTAATATTTTGAGAAGAACATTCTGGAGAATTATAAGAAGAAGGAATTTAGAATTTTGAATTTATTTTAAAAATTCTAAAATAATGTAAGTACATCTTACAACCTAATATTTTGAGAAGAACATTCTGGAGAATTAAAAGAAGAAGAATTTTTTAATTTAATTTTGAAAAAATTCTAAAATATGTAAGAACAACTTACAACCTAATAATTTGAAGAAAAAACTTTATGGAAGAAAGAGAAAGAGAGAGAATTTTGTACTTACTAATTATAAAAATTTAAAATTGAGTAAGTACATCTTACTACAACCTGATGATTTTGGAACGAACTGTATGGAAGAAACGAAAAGAAAGACTTTTGGATTGAAATATAATTATAAAAATTTAAAATTGAGTAAGTACTTCTTACTACAACCTGATAATTTAGAACAAAACTTTATGGAAGAAAGAGAAAGAGAGAGAATTTTGAACTTAATTTAAAATTAAGCAAGCACAGCTTACTACCACTGAATTATGAGAAAAACATTTTGGAAGAATTAAGAAGAAAGGAATTTTGAAGTTAATATACAAAAAATTTAAAAATGAAGTAAGACCAACTTACTATAACTAAGTTTATGAGAAAACTTTATGGTAAATAATTAAGAAGAATTTGAATTTGGAAAAGTACCAAAATATTCAGAAATAATAGTAAGATCACAGTACTATAAACAATTCTGAATGAAACAATTCTGGGAATAAATGAATTAAACAGAATTTGTATGTTGATAGAACGTCAGAACTTTGAAACAAGATAAGATCAACATATTACAAGGATTTATGAGAAATATTTTTCAATTAAATAAAAAGAATAGTTTGAATTTTACAATAAAAAACTAACCAAGTTCCAAAAAATAATTATGTGTCAATTATGATTGAATTGAGAAGAAAATAAAGTGATTAATTCAGAAAAGAGAATTAACGTTAATCCAGAATAAATGCTAGACATTCACAATAGAATTTGAAGGAGTAGAGAAGAATAACAAAAAAGAGTGTAATATGCCAGAGAAGGAAAAAATTTGGAAGCAAAGAGACTAATTACCTATGAAACGATAATGAAAACAGTTAATTAAGAGCAAAGAAAAACAATTCATACCAAACATATGGAGAAGATGATTTTGAACCAATGATAATAATAAGACCTATATGAAATGCAAAGAGAAGAAATACCACATGAAATATGATATAAATGAATTAATGTTAATGAATGCGAAGGCGGATTAATAACTTTCTAAGAGAAAGGAAAGAACCAAAATGTTTAAATAAAATGATCAATATAACAACCTGTATATCTAATGTAAAGATACAATGTTAAAAAATTTTAAATATAATACATTAAGACCATTCAAATAATGAATAAGAAAGACTATATATAAAGACCATACTAATACTATGAGTAACCAGAAGAAAAAATAAAGAGAATTCAGATGGAGAAGAAAGAGAGTTACACTGTAAACAGTAACCAGAATTATTAAAAGAAAGGTTTTCAACCATAATTAAATTAAATATATCAGACAAGTTAAGAGTTTTGAAAAAATATATATGTAATGAGTATAATAATGATTATGAAGATTTATTAAGATAGAAAATGTGAGATAATCTGAGAGATTACGAAGTGGAGAACCCAAAGATATTTTTATTAGTCGAAAATGAGACTACTTTTTATTTATTTATTCGATGACTGACTGAAGATAATTCAGCAGCATTATGTTTTTTTGAGCAGGGATGGATATGCCTCTGTACTCATTTTATAGAAGTGGTGTATGGCCAGCAGAGAAGTAGCGTACAGTGCCCCTCTGATCTGCCCCAGCCCACGTGATAGGGAATGTTAGGGAATTAATATCCCAAGGATACAACACGAAGTTGATATAGAAAGAAAATGTATTACAATTATAATATATCTCAGAAGACACTAACTATCCGAAAAGGATCAGTAGTAAGACAAGTAACCATATATATAAAATTAATAAAACTCTAATATAAAAAAGTCGATGCAAAGATGGAGAAGAAAATGAATTATAAGAAATGATGAAATTATCATAAGAAATTATTTCATCCATAAACATGTCTGAAATAATTACTTCTGGAGGAGAGCAATCTGTAGCGTGACAGATGTATGCATAATATTGAATGGCAATTGATCATTAGAATAATGAATTTATAATGTTTAAATTTGGAAGAAAGCATTAAGTTTAATATAAATAGATTAATTCATAGCAACTGTGGAAAGAAATCATTATTATAAAGAAAATACAAGTTCAAGTAAAAGGAGTTACTAGTGATGAGTCATCCAAGACCAGTCTCATAACCAAAGGTTTTCAAGGTATAACCCAGGAAGGTAAAAAAGTAAATAACAAAGCAGTACTGAATATGACCAAACCCACAACGAGGAAGAATAAATAGAATAGAAACCCTACAAATAAGCCAAGATCAAACAACACAGGTGGTGTATTTCTGAAATAAAGAAGAAGATGGAGAAGATCCCAAGAAACCTGATGGCATCAAGAAGGAGATGGAGAAGATACCAGTCCCAGAAGGCAGGAGAAAAGAAGACTGATGAAAGAAGAAGAAGGCAGCATCCTGAAGAAGATGTCATGCTCTTATAAAAGACACCCAAATCCCTATATCCCCAAAATAAATATTTAAAAATAAAAGTATAACGAAATGAAAACCACATGTATATAAATTTAAGAGAGAGAAGTGTATAAAGTAAAAGTTGCCTGTGAACTAAGATGAAACAATAATATAGTACCCATGGAACAAATCTCCATTGAAAAAACGCTAACCAATTTATTATGTTAATAAGACTATACGACCATTTAGCATTAACATAATATATAAGTGCAAAGTGAACCAGTGATAGTTTTGGGTATTATAAAAAATGAACCTTGTGTTTCATTCTTGGCAATCACAAACATTGAATGCAATGAAAGATGCAATTTTCAATGACTTGAAATGTGTACTGTGACAATATGTTGTTTATAAGACATAAATCTGTTTAAAATAACATTTTGTTTTATATGCAAAAAAGAAAAACAGATTTCATAATACTTTTCGAACAATTCATACTATTTATTTATTAATGACAGGGTACAATTCCCCAAAGACAATGTGTAAAAGACGGTATAAAAACTGTAGAATCCTACATATAATAATAGTTAGAAATAAGAATATAAATATAAGGTTTTTATGTATATAGTATAAGAATGTTTAAAAATGTTTTAGATATAAGGCCATTTGTTTGGGTCTGATACAACTAACATCAGAACTATAAAAATAGTTACTACTTGTAAATAGTAGAGAGTAATTAAGATGTTAGTTAGTAAAAAACCTTTTTTGTAAACCATATTTCCATGTTAGAAATAAGGATTTTGTTGTAAAATGTCTGACTTGAAGACAACCATTTATTTAAAAAAATATTCTTTATTTGTTTAACTATTATTTGTATTGTAACCAATACTAATTGTTATTGTGTAATTTGAAAACATGTTTAATTTATAATACTATATGTAAAAGTCAGAGAGGGTATCACACATCATATATTGTGTGTAAAATATTTTGTAAGAAAAATTGTTAAAAAATCATAGGCCAAAAGAATGGAAACCAAACTTCATCAAAACAGAGAAATTGCTCATTTAAATGCAAATAAACAAAAGGGGTTTAGACAAAATAAACTTGAGATCAAGCCATATAATTGCAGACACCATTTAGAAAGATTTTAATAAATTATATTCAGAATTATAAATAAAAATGAAAATGACTAAACTCAGAAATTTAGACATGGGAGTCATATATTCCAGAATAATGTTTCAGAATACAACTAATTCAATTAATTACCAGAAAATCAGGGAATATAAGCCTTTTAATACAATATAGGATTATTAATATTAAATATAACGGATAAAATGGATGAATTTTGTATAATGACAGGAAGTAAATTTTGATGTTTTGACTTTTCAGAGAATAACAAAAATGAAAGTAAAATTACTAATTTTGGACAGAAAACACTATAAAACGGCATTATTTAATCTGAAAATAAGCTGAATGAACTGAAAGATTAATTTAAATAACATCGAGTGAATAAAATTGACAAATAACCAAAGTTTAGGCATTTATATAGTGAAATAGTAAAGTGTGCACAGGATGTGAAAATATATTTGAACAATGTTAAGGATAATATTATATGGGCTAAGAGTTTAATTGAAACTGAAGGAAACAGTTAGTTGATTATTGGTATTCGAACGGTTAACATGACGAGAGTTTTGTGACGACCTAACCTATCTTGCAACGGTAAAGTTGAGCGGTGAATAGTACGTTATTGTGAAATCGCGAGTGATTTATAAAATACATCTAGAACTCTCACATCATAACAGAAACAATCAAGAAACAATACATAACCCTGAACAATACATTTCTACTCCGAAAAACACCACAAAACACCAGAAAACTGTATAACACATTAACCAAGTATTAGTGTCGGTATCGGGAAAAGTGTTTGAACTTATAATTACACGGATATACTAAATACAACCCAGAAACATTACACCAGTCACTACACAACATTTAACAAGAGATTTGCAGACACCAGAACAGGAATACTGCCAGAAAATACATTATTTGGAACGCAGCAGGAACGAGCGACATTTTGATCAACTTGACGGCAGCCATCTTTCTTTGACAATTCCAATGCCTCTCCGTGAACATATCAGCTGTTGGTGAAAACAATTATATTATTTTCAAATTATTATTCAATGTCTGTATTTAGTAATAATTATTAATTTGTTGTAACGTTATACTTTTTAAATATTGGCCCGATTTCTCTGACTTTGATAATAATTGGCTGTTTAAAGAACCCTGTATGATTTTTATATAATATACTTTGTAACTTTTTCGAGATCCTGAGAATCGATAAGAGTCAATATTGCTATTAACTAATAAAACATTAATATACTTCAACACTAAATAGTTCTTTATTCCATAAATATTACTAGTTATCACTAATATAATTCTAATTAATAATCTACCAGGACTTTACCACCTATAAGTGAAGATAACCTAAAAAAATAAAAAGGTAAACAAGTATCGATTGGTTTGAAGACAATCTTATGAGTGGTGATAGTTTATTTAAAATATACCAAAACTTTAATAAAATTTTTCAGAAGAGCATTACACTTTTTAAAACTTCACAGCCCTATATTAATTAATTGATTATGATTAATTAATTAATAAAAAGAAAAATTTTTTCTAATTATTTTTTTTTAATAAACAATTTAAAAAAAAAATTTCTTCAAAACAACAATTTTTGTTTTGAAACTTTTGGTGGAGCTGAACATATATATTTCTTCATCAGCTTTACGCTACTCGACCGGTCTTGCTACCATTGGGACTCGACCAGCTGGGAAACTTAAGGAAGTGTTTCAGGCCAGTAAGACGTCGAGAGCCACACCAATTAAACATAAGCACATTACAACCTACAGAGACACACACTTATTTGTAATTTATTACAATACGTAGCGCTTCTGCAGGAGCAGTCGTGAATGTCTAAGCTGTCTGATTACACAAGAACTAAGACAGACTGTCGTGTTAGGCTAATTGTCTCAATAACAAGATAATGTAATTTACAAATTAATTCTTTACGTTTATTTTCCATAATAATAACAAAGTTCTCTTAATACTTCGTAATAAGCGTTACACATATTATCCATAAAATTAGTAGATTCCACCTGAATAAATCGTTGTACAGAATCGTTGTAAAATGAAGTCTATATTTTGTAGGATATTACCGTACTTACGTCTAGGCGGAGACGCCTTAGCCTCTAGTATGAAATAGTGTGAATTATTTAGTGTTTCTGTAGTATTTAAGTTTCTCAGAGCTGTTAATTTTGTTTCTCTACAAACGCCATTTACCCGACAATTTATTAAACCACTTTAATTATTATCTCAGTAGACCAGTGGGTATGGCACCTGGCTACTAATCTAGAGGTTCCTGGTTCAATTCCCGGGCCCGCACCATAAAATTAAGGTGCGTTTTTCAGCCCCCAGGTCGACTCAGCCTGTTGAAAATGAGTACTTGGGATAACATCCTGGGGATAATAATGGGCGGCTGAATCGTAGTGCTGGCCACACTGCCTTCCTTGTATCCTTGTATGCTGTACGGCTCACATTAGGCAGCCTACACTGTCTACTCCTAAGCTACTTCGGTGGTATACATGGAAGCCATTATTATTATTATTATTATTATTATTATTATCTTCAAAAAAGATTGAACCAAAAATGGTTTGTTCCGGTTCCAAGCAAATAGACTGCAGCTGGTCACTCCAACGCTTCTTCGGACTTCCAACGCCTGTCCATCCTTTCCGCTTGTAATTCAGTAGTTACTTAGGGATGCGCCAATCTTCCATTTGGTTTGACATTTTCCATCTGTTTTAGCCGATATTGGTCACGTGGCCTATATATCCCGCCACGTGCTTGAAAAATCTCATTTTGGCCGCATGAATACGACTGGCCTAGAGTCTCGATAAAGTCCAATTATATACAAATGTGGAAATGCCACCAACTTGTAAAATCTCAAATGCATTCCTTTATTCGTTGATATAAGTGTTCTCCCGAACGTCCCGCTTGTATAGTTCAACGAGAGTAGCTTATTTATCAAGTCATTGTTTGTAATTTAAAAAACAATATAGTCCAAATATTAAAATTACTGACCTGCTCCAGAAGTGTGGTATCTACAATAATTTCTGCTGTATCTTTCAAATGTTACAAACTTTTGAGACCGTTATTAGATTCATGATTACTTTCAGCTTACAAAATACTGCAAGCATATTAATACAGTCAATTACTTGTCATTATAAGTTATTACAAACCAAAGTATATTTTTACTTTAAAATTAATTTCTAACGTTTCAGCGCAATTTCATGTTATTTGAAAACCCGTTATACTAAAGTGTTCTCTCAATGGAATTTTAACAAATTTATGCAGTATATAATAAATATTGTAAACAGTTATAGATTATTTGTGGAATAAGTATAAATTTAATAGTATAGGCATAGATATTAAAGTACTTGTGAAATGTAAAATGGTAAAAATCCTATTGAAAAATGTCACTTGTGAGTTTTATGCAACCACCGATTCATCAGAGAGCCTCTTTACCTTAAAAAAAAAGATCACAAAACAAGCGTAAATCTATTACCGTCTAATTATAATCGTAAATCTTTCTAATTATTTAATTGTATGCGATGACTGCTAGTATCATGCATTGGATTCAGAAACTTCACTTCAGCGGGGCAACAACCCATTACTGAGTCAAGGCCTCCTTAAACAACCTCCGCCAGTTGTCCCGGTCAAGTGCAGCTGCTCTCCAGTTCCGGGTCCCAAAGATATGGGGCGCATGGTAGTTCACACCGTCTTCCCTGGATGGCGAAACAGACTGACAGGTTTCTGCACATAAAAGTTTTACAGATGGACTATGTGAATTCTCCGATCCAATCTCCCACCTGGAGGACCAGGAACTTTGATTTCGAGGTGCTCTTCCCCTGGAGACTTGCTTTCACCTCAGCTGACGAGCTCTCTCTGCCCGGTCGCAGTAGGCTAACTGGGTCAGCCCATGTGTGCAGCCGTTGGGCTACTATAGCCTCCTCCGACTCCACACTAGATGCACACCCTGCTGCCGATGCCCGGCCAGGACCCAGGATACCCCCAGGCGGTCCTGACAGAACCCCCATCTCCCGTTAGCTTACCGATCCACTCCGCCGAAGGGATTGGTTACCACAACCTTGGAGTGGATTTCTCAGCGTAACAGCGCCCACCACGTTTAGGTGAGAGTGGTGATAGTGTGGAGAGGCTGGTGCATTTCTCTTCTATGAAAGCATATGTTCGCATCACACCTCCTTTGGACCACATTGGATTCAAAAAACATTCTTCAATTCCTACTGTAAAAGAAGCGTTAGTTTGTTTTAATACTAGAGATCGGTTGGAAAACAAATTAAAGCTTCTTGCAGGAAGACGCGGTAATATATTCTACACTGGTCTGAAGGAGTAAACAAATGTGTTTGCTGTAAGCTTCAACACTGCGAGGAACGTTGACTAATTACAACCGTTCGAGTTGTTTATTGGCTGCCAATTGACCAATGACGATAATTAGTTTTTCCGCGTTGCCTAAAACGACTAAAATATATCTTCATCCGCGCTGCTAGCTTAGCTGTTATGCCAGCCGTTCTTTTAATACAGTCTTCGTCCCATCAACTTTTAATCATTGTGGAAAAATGTATTATTTTTGGTAGACTAAGCTGACACTGTCATATCTAATAATACTAAAAATTTAGTGAAAACTTTTTAATTGAAAAAGTTATGTTAGAACTTTATAAACGGTAAAGTATTCAGTAACATGCTGTTCTAAACGTCTTAGAAAAAGACAGGATATGACCAAAATTGTGTGACACTTTCTAATCCTTCATATTGTAATCTGTAATTTCGTTCGTATATATTAAGCTCTCTCTCCCCCCTCTAGCTCTCTCTCTCTCTCTCACTCTCGCTCTCTCTCTCTCTCTCTCTCTCTCTCTCTCTCCTCTCTCTCTCTCTCTCTCTCTCTCTCTCTCTCTCTCTCTCTCTCTCTCTCTCTCTCTCTCTCTCTATCTCTGTCTCTCTCTCTCTCTCCTCCCTTGTACAGACAGACACGCGCGAAACACACACGTCATTATCACCATCCGGATTTGACTGAGTCTTGCTCTTTATCTTTCGCCATTGTTTATCTCCATTGCCTTCATCAAATGGAATTTTTTCGGGGAACGTCACATTTTTATTGTGCCCAGTGGGCTGTTGACCCTTCTGTTTGACCCCCACGGATACTGACTAAAAGTCAGAAATATTGTATCAACAACCCTTAAAGATATATTATATGTGAAGTGCTCTGAGAGCACTCGCGAGCGAAAGCACACAGACACTACTATCTTAATGAAAAAAATGATCATAATATAATTTATAAAAATTTTAAATAATAGTAATATTTATAAGACTTAACTACTTCATTAATGCATACCAATGCAATGTAGCATACAATCACAGCTATTACAGCTAGATTCTTACGAGTACGTGGAAGCAGGAAAATCCTAGAAAATCAACACTCTCTTTTGAAAAGATTTAGATCCATGTAAAGAAAAAATCCAAGTAACTACTCTCGCAAGAAGAGGGGTGAAGGTAAAAAATTGTCCCCAATTGTTTCCACCATTTCAAGTTAACAAAGTGCAATTTGTCATCTTGAAAAAAAATGTCGGACCCAACTTTAAGCTAAGTATTTCTTACTACCTTATTTTGTTAATGATTACAAGAATGCCTTTCTTCTGCTCACTAGAAAGTAGGCATATTATAATTAATATAATAATTAATTATTAATAATTATATAACTATAATAATTAATAATTAATATAATAACTTTAAGCGACTTTATGCCTTAAATTAATTAAGGCATTTAACTTTAAGCGACTTTAATTATAATAACTTAATGCCTTTTTTCCGCTCACTAGAAAGTAGGCATATTATAATTAATATAAGAATTAATTATTAATAATTATATAAATATAATAATTAGTATAATAACTTTAAGCGAAGTATTTCTTACTATCTGATTTTGTTAATGATTACAAGAATGCCTTTTTTCTGCTCACTAGAAAGTAGGCATATTATAATTATGTAATGCTTTGAAAACGTTTTGACGGATGTCTTAAATATAATATAAGGAAATTATTTAGTTTGAAGGTGCTTTTACAAACCATATACCCTTTCATAAACGATTTGTTAGTTTTCCTCGAATGTCAGTTCTGTAAATGCATGAAATGAAAACAGGGTTTTAAATTTTATTGTTAACCGTGTCGTAAAACGTAATTGCATTAAGATCTTAATAATTTTATATTAATATAATACCATTCATATTTGGTCACATTACTATTCTTCTTCTAATGTACATAATACTTAATATTACTTGATACAAGAAAATGTTTTATTGTTTCTTTCAGTGTTTACAAATGATGATGACAGTACGTTATAAAATTGTTGAAACACCGTAAATAAAATAGACAATAAAGTCTATTCTTTTCATAAAAAATTAAAAGTGTTTTCATCTATAGCCTATAAAATAAATATGATAACAACATTGAAATTTATGTCAGAATACTTTTCTTTATTCGTAAACCAGACTTTACATACGCTCTATTAAGATTTAATCTAATATAAACGTAGAAGACAAAATTGAAGTAATCTTAAATTAGAATAAAGATAAAGCAAGCAAATACACATTAAAAAAATTAACGTTGTAAGCTTTGTGTTTACAGTTAGTAAGACTACGTAATTTAGAGAACGCAAAGTGATACCAACATTAATATTTTCTTTAATGAAACAATTTTAACTGTATCCGACCGTCGTTGAATCTGACCAGGTAATACAAATTCCGGTTTTACATTACAAAATCATTCAAAGGTACTCGGCTTTTGTCATGAAAAAGGAGAAAACATTCGACAACCATATTTACAGTGTTGACTTTCAAAATAGTTACTCACCTTATTTTGACAGGTTTTCAGCATGGTTGAGCGCAATTTAGTCAGAAAAATAATGCTGACTGAAGCGCATTGTTTAAAACATGTAGACAACTTTGTACGCTATCTCCAACTATGCTTAATATTTACCTGTATGTATCAACGTAATTTAGGGAGTATAATTAGCGATGATGGAATATGTGATGAAGGTATTAAACATCGATTAGTTTTAGGAAAAAGGCAGCAAACGCCTATTAAACTCACTTTTGTGGTCCACCAAAATCGGGCTACCGACAAAGATCAATATTTATAAAACCATTGTTGAACCAATTGTTGAACCGCAGGAAGATTGAAGCTGTAAAAATGGACTACCTCAGACGAGCTTCCAGAGTTTCTCGTCTGGAACGTGTAAGGAATGACGTAATAAGGGAAAGAACAAATAGAAAATAAACTGTAATAGAAGAGATAAAACGTAAACAGCTTTCCTGGTGTGGACACCTAATGAGAATGAGTGAAGAAAGAATACCTGTGAGTGTGTTCAAATACAGACCTAGCAACAGAAGAAAAAGAGGCAGACCTAGATTAAAATGGATAGAAGGGATCGAAAGGAGTATGGAAGAAAAGAATCTGAAGAATGAAGATAAACCGAATATGTTGATATGGAAACTAAGCTGCGGGATGCGGCAGTAGTTGAGGGATCCCCGCCAATATATATATATATATATATATATATTGTAACGCAACATAGTTGAGGTTCCCCAACGTTACATAAAAGACTGAATGAAATATGGTCAAAGACCATACCCTGACTTAAGGTTGTTCGATAGTTCATATGTTTGAGAAGGACCTCAAGTAAAAAGGAGGCAATGACTAATAGTAAATGTATAAAACCCAGACTAATGAATGATTGGATGTAAGAAAATGTTTGTTTTGTACTGTGACATGTTAAGGTCTACAGAATATTTATATTATATGTTGAATGTGTTGAAAATGAAATGATGTTGTTTGATAATAATACTTACTCAATAATTATGTTTATATTTTATATTAGATTTGTTTTTATACAGCACAATAGTTACCAATGTTAGGCACGGTACTAAGTTGTCAGTATTGTATAAAATTGAAAGATACTGTTGATCTAATTAATGTTTATAAACTGGATCAGGAGTGTGACCAGTGTTTCAAGTCTAACAAGTAGTTCTGACAATTATGTCATAAATTAATAAAGGGTTCCAGAACCAATTGATTAATGTAAAAACAAATAACCATCAGTAAATTAAAATTCATGTAATTAACTATGTAATCAATAATTAATTGTACAGTAGGTCAGGTAAAAAAGAAAATTAAGTTAAAAACCAAATAATGTTATAATGGTTGTAAATGAATCTATAGGCCTAAATTCCATATTAGTGAAAGGAAATTAATACCTTTTTAGTAAACCCAGTCCAACGAAACTCTAGTAAAACATTTACTGTTTAATAAGGAAGGTTAGGGGAGAATTTTATGTGATTCAATATTAATCCAAGCATGGAGTATTTTATTGGAAAGGAGTAGTAATATTCTATAATACCGGCTCAAGGATATATAGAAAACCTGGTTGTTAGGGCAACTGATTTTTAGTAACTTGTTGATTTTGAATAGATGGTACTGATTGTTACAAGCTATTAGGTTGAGATGAACCGATATATTTAAAAATATATGAATAAATATAAAGAAAATATATATCCTAATTGAAAAAGCATTTTTGCAAAACAATTATACTGGAATGTTAATGAATCATACAAATTAAATAACCGTATAAATTATCAATGAATACAATAAAAAAGAACTGAAAGCGTCTCACCTCATTCACTAAACAATTCCGCTGAATTTGGTATCAAACCAATTCAGGCTATAAATTGAAGACCAATAAAGAGTTGAAGCCTGAATTAACGGAAATATTTGGAAATACAGAAGATTCGGTTGACGAAATAACCTTCATTGGCAGCAGAAGCTGAGATCCTAATTCCAATTCACTGGGACCAAGACTTGTGAAGACCGCAAAAGAAGAATAGAAGCCAGAAGATCTCATAAGGGGTTACCAGTACACACCACCATCAATTTTATTGAAAATCAGAGCAGTTTCACTGGATGAAGACGATATAAACTGGATTTTGATCGTTGTTGACAAACGTTCACCGCCTAACGAAGTTTCGTCGGTTTGGTAAAAAACAACTTATTTTCATTCCATTGTAATTTAAGTAAATAATATTATTTTGTAAATTGAACAACCTTAATTATGCGTTTTACCTGGCCTTACTAATGGTTCAAAGAACTACACGAACCCTGGTATAAGAATTATTTGTCATTATTTTCAAAGTATATATGTTTTTCTTATTAGAATTCGAATAATTAAGAATCGATACATGTTGGGATAGTCGATTGTATTGTCTTATTGTTTGTCTGAGACAACGTAACTGGTTAAATACCAGAGAAAAATGAATAAAGTACATTTGTTGTATGAGATAACGTTTTAATCATTGCAGAGAAAATACTATATGTAATTGGCGTAATAATTTATTAACAGATTGATACAAACACTCAGAATAACTAACCTATACGCACACATATTTATAATAACAGCGCTCCAAGTTTGCAGCTGGTGAGACGGGAGATTGCTGAACTAACGGGTTTTGCCATACTAAATTTGAATGAAATTTTTATCGTTGAGGGACTAGGGTTGAGACAAAAACCACTTACATTCAGTAAATACTCCATATGTATTGCTCATATTAAACAACCACTGAGAATTAAATTAAGTCTACAGAATACTAACATTATAAATTCAGGAATATAATTCTAAGTTTGTGGACTTAATAATCTGTGTTCTGAGGGTTTCACTGGTCACAACCGCAAGGTATATTAGTTAATAACATATTAATTAAACCAGGTAACAGCATTTTAATTGTTACGAATCGCCACCTACAACGTACTACTTGGCGTTTGTTACACCGGAGTCTCTTATAACTAATTACACTCATAGACAAGATCTCTTTATAATTTGACGTCTCCAGCTGGTATCATGCATTATTACATACGTCCTCACATAATTAACAAGCAGTTCGTTACTGAATTGATTACAACAGTGGGGTTTGAATAAGACGGACGGTTCACCGCTAGTACCTAACATACTTCTTCCATAACAAATTGACGACTCCTACGGGGGGGACTGATCAAAGAAGGACTCACCATACGGAGTTTTATTACAAATTGACGACTCCAACGTGGGGCTCGAACGAAAACGAAGACGTCTCCATAATTAGTTCTATTACAAATTGGCGTTCAACGAGTGGGCTTTAGTTAAGTGAAAAATCATACTAATTATCACTTAACTCGAGCAGGCAACCATTAGAGGCACAGAAATGCAATAAAGAGCTTACGAACGAAATTACAAATAACGAAATTACGTTACGAATAACGAAAATGCCCGGACAAGAAAGACGACTAAGCTACGCGGAATGGATGACGGCGCTATTTACAAAATTCAGCAAGGAGATGGAGTATATTAACAAGAACGCCACCGATCACGAAAGAGCGCAAATGAGTCGCGCGAATGCAATGGGAACACCAAACGACAAAATGACTTTGAGAGACATTTATGATGAAATGTGGGAGTTAGATGCCAGGTGTAATAAAGAAAAGACTATTGGGACGAATAACGAAAAAGGCGATAACAAGGTGGAAAGGATGACTGAAGAAGATTGGGAAAGATGGGACGATAATGTAGAACAAATGAAAACCGAAAGAACAGGAGTATACGCCAAGGTGACAGAACAATATACTCAGGAAGACTATGAACAATTGAAACGAGAAATAAGACCACCTGAAAACCCAATACAAACAGAAAACACAGAATTAAGGGAATGGATCAGGGTGATGTTTGAACTATCCCGAGAAGATATGTGTCACTGGAGGAAAGAACATAATCAAATAGAAGAATTTATAGGAACGCCAAATCATAAAAAGATAGAACAACCCAATGTACAAAAAGAAGTAAAAATAGTCAAAGCGAAGCAACAGAAGCAAATACCAGAACAAAAGAAGGAGGAAGGCTTTGAGGAATGGAGGGACAAGTTTTTTAAAAGATTCGGTAAGGTAATCGAAGAATATGATAGGAAAATGAGTGATAAGGAGCGACAACAACTTGGACAGTGGATAGAACGTTTCAAGAAAATGAATGAAACACTAATAACCACTTCTGAAGGGAGAAAGGAAACAGAAATTAAAGAAGACCAAAATGCAGAGCCATCTAAAAATAAAAATAGAAAGAACAAAGAGAATATCCAAACCAGGAAAGAGAATATCAAGAAAATAAGGCAAACACGTCAAAGGAAATTAATGAATACAAGGGAAGAATTGGAAATGATTAAAAGGGGATTGGTTCAGCTACATAATAGACCAATTACGGAAAACAGAGAAGTAAGGCAAGTGAGAAACTTTAAACGAACCACACTTGAATTCCCAGATGGACTAGAAGGGCCAAAAAGGCCAAAACTAACTAAGGAGCATGGAGGACTTATGGAATTTATGTATGAACCATCAGAACAATTAAGAGACAGTACAGAAGAATCAGTTCAAAGGACAATGATGAGCTTGACTATAAATGACAATTTTATAGTGACAAGAGGCAAGAACTGTACAATAATGAGATATGTCACAAGGACAGAAATAACTCTATACACTAGAGAGACCCGAACAACCAGTATAGAGGAAATAATGGACCACGGTTAAACAGATTCCAAACAGAATATAATGAAAAGGGACGGATTTTATGGATACAGGACCAAGCAACCCATTGTAAATAAAAAACTCAAAATTCTAAAGAAACTGTAAGGACAACTTACTCAAGTAATTTCGAAACGATATAATATAAAATGAAGAGACTAAAACCCAAAATTCTAAAAGCATGTAAGGACAACTTACTCAAGTAATTTCGAAACGATATAATATAAAATGAAGAGACTAAAACTCAAAATTCTAAAGAAACTGTAAGGACAACTTACTCAAGTAATTTCGAAACGATATAATATAAAATGAAGAGACTAAAACCCAAAATTCCAAAGGATGTAAGAACAACTTACTCATAATTATTTAGAAACAGTATGATTTAAAATAAAGAGAATAAATACCCCAAAATTCAAAAAATGAAGTAAGCTCAACTTACAAACAAGTATCTAAGAAAACAATTTATGAATTATATAAGAAAGAGAATTTTGAAGATAAAAAGAACAACCAAAGTCGAAAAATAAGTAAGAACACCTTACCATACAATTTAGAAGAAATTGCTTTAAACTGATATGAAAGAAGAAAAATATTTTACACTAATTCAACCTAATAAAAATCATCAACACCAGAAGACGAAATGAGTTTATCTAATGTAACATAATAGTGAGAAATGTAATTTAGAATGTAAAAGAAATAATAATGATTGTGCCAGAAGAATATAGCTACATAATGTAATGTATAGTACTGACCAAAATCTCATAACCAGCTATATTGATCACAAAGGAATATGAGCCAATGAAGACAAGAGAATGAAGAAGCCAAAATGGAACCATCAAAAGGATCACAAGAAAAGAAAAAAAACTAATGGTTAAGAATTATCCGTAAACAAAACCCAATTAATAAATGTCAATAAAATAGCCAAGTATTGGAGAGAAAAAGTGTATAATAGAAGGAAGAATTAATATGAAGAAGTAATATGATCTGAGTTAAAGTACAGTGAATAATCCCTAGAATATGATTATTATTTATTATTTTATTGAAGGTCACATGATGACTACCTTACGAGGTTTATTAATGAAGATTGACTGTAGAATATTCCAGCAATCATTTAACTGGGCAGAGATGATGTTCCTCTGATCCCAGAAAGTATGTAACGGACGACGGTAATTGGTTAGCCGATAGAGCACCACCGATTCGATTCCAGTTATAATGTTAGGGAGGTTTAGGAAAATTAAATATTAGAGGGAAAACTCACAAATAAATATAGAGAATTAAATAAAACCAGATCCAAAATGTATAATTAATGAAGAATGTCACAAGAATGATTATAGAAATAAGATTTAAACTTGGTAAATAATTGACTTTAAGAAGGAACGAAGAAATGATAATAAAATAACGAATAATTGGGAAATATAAAAGTACTATAAATAGGAAACCAATTGGCCAGATACAAATTAGAAGTTTATTTCTTGCTAAACTTTGTTTATACCAAAATAAACTTATTTCGAAGGGGGGGTGTTATGTAACGCAACATAGTTGAGGTTCCCCAACGTTACATAAAAGACTGAATGAAATATGGTCAAAGACCATACCCTGACTTAAGGTTGTTCGATAGTTCATATGTTTGAGAAGGACCTCAAGTAAAAAGGAGGCAATGACTAATAGTAAATGTATAAAACCCAGACTAATGAATGATTGGATGTAAGAAAATGTTTGTTTTGTACTGTGACATGTTAAGGTCTACAGAATATTTATATTGTATGTTGAATGTGTTAAAAATGAAATGATGTTGTTTGATAATAATACTTACTCAATAATTATGTTTATATTTTATATTAGATTTGTTTTTATACAGCACAATAGTTACCAATGTTAGGCACGGTACTAAGTTGTCAGTATTGTATAAAATTGAAAGATACTGTTGATCTAATTAATGTTTATAAACTGGATCAGGAGTGTGACCAGTGTTTCAAGTCTAACAAGTAGTTCTGACAATTATGTCATAAATTAATAAAGGGTTCCAGAACCAATTGATTAATGTAAAAAAAAATAACCATCAGTAAATTAAAATTCATGTAATTAACTATGTAATCAATAATTAATTGTACAGTAGGTCAGGTAAAAAAGAAAATTAAGTTAAAAACCAAATAATGTTATAATGGTTGTAAATGAATCTATAGGCCTAAATTCCATATTAGTGAAAGGAAATTAATACCTTTTTAGTAAACCCAGTCCAACGAAACTCTAGTAAAACATTTACTGTTTAATAAGGAAGGTTAGGGGAGAATTTTATGTGATTCAATATTAATCCAAGCATGGAGTATTTTATTGGAAAGGAGTAGTAATATTCTATAATACCGGCTCAAGGATATATAGAAAACCTGGTTGTTAGGGCAACTGATTTTTAGTAACTTGTTGATTTTGAATAGATGGTACTGATTGTTACAAGCTATTAGGTTGAGATGAACCGATATATTTAAAAATATATGAATAAATATACAGAAAATATATATCCTAATTGAAAAAGCATTTTTGCAAAACAATTATACTGGAATGTTAATGAATCATACAAATTAAATAACCGTATAAATTATCAATGAATACAATAAAAAAGAACTGAAAGCGTCTCACCTCATTCACTAAACAATTCCGCTGAATTTGGTATCAAACCAATTCAGGCTATAAATTGAAGACCAATAAAGAGTTGAAGCCTGAATTAACGGAAATATTTGGAAATACAGAAGATTCGGTTGACGAAATAACCTTCATTGGCAGCAGAAGCTGAGATCCTAATTCCAATTCACTGGGACCAAGACTTGTGAAGACCGCAAAAGAAGAATAGAAGCCAGAAGATCTCATAAGGGGTTACCAGTACACACCACCATCAATTTTATTGAAAATCAGAGCAGTTTCACTGGATGAAGACGATATAAACTGGATTTTGATCGTTGTTGACAAACGTTCACCGCCTAACGAAGTTTCGTCGGTTTGGTAAAAAACAACTTATTTTCATTCCATTGTAATTTAAGTAAATAATATTATTTTGTAAATTGAACAACCTTAATTATGCGTTTTACCTGGCCTTACTAATGGTTCAAAGAACTACACGAACCCTGGTATAAGAATTATTTGTCATTATTTTCAAAGTATATATGTTTTTCTTATTAGAATTCGAATAATTAAGAATCGATACATGTTGGGATAGTCGATTGTATTGTCTTATTGTTTGTCTGAGACAACGTAACTGGTTAAATACCAGAGAAAAATGAATAAAGTACATTTGTTGTATGAGATAACGTTTTAATCATTGCAGAGAAAATACTATATGTAATTGGCGTAATAATTTATTAACAGATTGATACAAACACTCAGAATAACTAACCTATACGCACACATAATAACAGCGCTCCAAGTTTGCAGCTGGTGAGACGGGAGATTGCTGAACTAACGGGTTTTGCCATACTAAATTTGAATGAAATTTTTATCGTTGAGGGACTAGGGTTGAGACAAAAACCACTTACATTCAGTAAATACTCCATATATATTGCTCATATTAAACAACCACTGAGAATTAAATTAAGTCTACAGAATACTAACATTATAAATTCAGGAATATAATTCTAAGTTTGTGGACTTAATAATCTGTGTTCTGAGGGTTTCACTGGTCACAACCGCAAGGTATATTAGTTAATAACATATTAATTAAACCAGGTAACAGCATTTTAATTGTTACGAATCGCCACCTACAACGTACTACTTGGCGTTTGTTACACCGGAGTCTCTTATAACTAATTACACTCATAGACAAGATCTCTTTATAATTTGACGTCTCCAGCTGGTATCATACATTATTACATACGTCCTCACATAATTAACAAGCAGTTCGTTACTGAATTGATTACAACAGTGGGGTTTGAATAAGACGGACGGTTCACCGCTAGTACCTAACATACTTCTTCCATAACAAATTGACGACTCCTACGGGGGGGACTGATCAAAGAAGGACTCACCATACGGAGTTTTATTACAAATTGACGACTCCAACGTGGGGCTCGAACGAAAACGAAGACGTCTCCATAATTAGTTCTATTACAAATTGGCGTTCAACGAGTGGGCTTTAGTTAAGTGAAAAATCATACTAATTATCACTTAACTCGAGCAGGCAACCATTAGAGGCACAGAAATGCAATAAAGAGCTTACGAACGAAATTACAAATAACGAAATTACGTTACGAATAACGAAAATGCCCGGACAAGAAAGACGACTAAGCTACGCGGAATGGATGACGGCGCTATTTACAAAATTCAGCAAGGAGATGGAGTATATTAACAAGAACGCCACCGATCACGAAAGAGCGCAAATGAGTCGCGCGAATGCAATGGGAACACCAAACGACAAAATGACTTTGAGAGACATTTATGATGAAATGTGGGAGTTAGATGCCAGGTGTAATAAAGAAAAGACTATTGGGACGAATAACGAAAAAGGCGATAACAAGGTGGAAAGGATGACTGAAGAAGATTGGGAAAGATGGGACGATAATGTAGAACAAATGAAAACCGAAAGAACAGGAGTATACGCCAAGGTGACAGAACAATATACTCAGGAAGACTATGAACAATTGAAACGAGAAATAAGACCACCTGAAAACCCAATACAAACAGAAAACACAGAATTAAGGGAATGGATCAGGGTGATGTTTGAACTATCCCGAGAAGATATGTGTCACTGGAGGAAAGAACATAATCAAATAGAAGAATTTATAGGAACGCCAAATCATAAAAAGATAGAACAACCCAATGTACAAAAAGAAGTAAAAATAGTCAAAGCGAAGCAACAGAAGCAAATACCAGAACAAAAGAAGGAGGAAGGCTTTGAGGAATGGAGGGACAAGTTTTTTAAAAGATTCGGTAAGGTAATCGAAGAATATGATAGGAAAATGAGTGATAAGGAGCGACAACAACTTGGACAGTGGATAGAACGTTTCAAGAAAATGAATGAAACACTAATAACCACTTCTGAAGGGAGAAAGGAAACAGAAATTAAAGAAGACCAAAATGCAGAGCCATCTAAAAATAAAAATAGAAAGAACAAAGAGAATATCCAAACCAGGAAAGAGAATATCAAGAAAATAAGGCAAACACGTCAAAGGAAATTAATGAATACAAGGGAAGAATTGGAAATGATTAAAAGGGGATTGGTTCAGCTACATAATAGACCAATTACGGAAAACAGAGAAGTAAGGCAAGTGAGAAACTTTAAACGAACCACACTTGAATTCCCAGATGGACTAGAAGGGCCAAAAAGGCCAAAACTAACTAAGGAGCATGGAGGACTTATGGAATTTATGTATGAACCATCAGAACAATTAAGAGACAGTACAGAAGAATCAGTTCAAAGGACAATGATGAGCTTGACTATAAATGACAATTTTATAGTGACAAGAGGCAAGAACTGTACAATAATGAGATATGTCACAAGGACAGAAATAACTCTATACACTAGAGAGACCCGAACAACCAGTATAGAGGAAATAATGGACCACGGTTAAACAGATTCCAAACAGAATATAATGAAAAGGGACGGATTTTATGGATACAGGACCAAGCAACCCATTGTAAATAAAAAACTCAAAATTCTAAAGAAACTGTAAGGACAACTTACTCAAGTAATTTCGAAACGATATAATATAAAATGAAGAGACTAAAACCCAAAATTCTAAAAGCATGTAAGGACAACTTACTCAAGTAATTTCGAAACGATATAATATAAAATGAAGAGACTAAAACTCAAAATTCTAAAGAAACTGTAAGGACAACTTACTCAAGTAATTTCGAAACGATATAATATAAAATGAAGAGACTAAAACCCAAAATTCCAAAGGATGTAAGAACAACTTACTCATAATTATTTAGAAACAGTATGATTTAAAATAAAGAGAATAAATACCCCAAAATTCAAAAAATGAAGTAAGCTCAACTTACAAACAAGTATCTAAGAAAACAATTTATGAATTATATAAGAAAGAGAATTTTGAAGATAAAAAGAACAACCAAAGTCGAAAAATAAGTAAGAACACCTTACCATACAATTTAGAAGAAATTGCTTTAAACTGATATGAAAGAAGAAAAATATTTTACACTAATTCAACCTAATAAAAATCATCAACACCAGAAGACGAAATGAGTTTATCTAATGTAACATAATAGTGAGAAATGTAATTTAGAATGTAAAAGAAATAATAATGATTGTGCCAGAAGAATATAGCTACATAATGTAATGTATAGTACTGACCAAAATCTCATAACCAGCTATATTGATCACAAAGGAATATGAGCCAATGAAGACAAGAGAATGAAGAAGCCAAAATGGAACCATCAAAAGGATCACAAGAAAAGAAAAAAAACTAATGGTTAAGAATTATCCGTAAACAAAACCCAATTAATAAATGTCAATAAAATAGCCAAGTATTGGAGAGAAAAAGTGTATAATAGAAGGAAGAATTAATATGAAGAAGTAATATGATCTGAGTTAAAGTACAGTGAATAATCCCTAGAATATGATTATTATTTATTATTTTATTGAAGGTCACATGATGACTACCTTACGAGGTTTATTAATGAAGATTGACTGTAGAATATTCCAGCAATCATTTAACTGGGCAGAGATGATGTTCCTCTGATCCCAGAAAGTATGTAACGGACGACGGTAATTGGTTAGCCGATAGAGCACCACCGATTCGATTCCAGTTATAATGTTAGGGAGGTTTAGGAAAATTAAATATTAGAGGGAAAACTCACAAATAAATATAGAGAATTAAATAAAACCAGATCCAAAATGTATAATTAATGAAGAATGTCACAAGAATGATTATAGAAATAAGATTTAAACTTGGTAAATAATTGACTTTAAGAAGGAACGAAGAAATGATAATAAAATAACGAATAATTGGGAAATATAAAAGTACTATAAATAGGAAACCAATTGGCCAGATACAAATTAGAAGTTTATTTCTTGCTAAACTTTGTTTATACCAAAATAAACTTATTTCGAAGGGGGGGTGTTATGTAACGCAACATAGTTGAGGTTCCCCAACGTTACATAAAAGACTGAATGAAATATGGTCAAAGACCATACCCTGACTTAAGGTTGTTCGATAGTTCATATGTTTGAGAAGGACCTCAAGTAAAAAGGAGGCAATGACTAATAGTAAATGTATAAAACCCAGACTAATGAATGATTGGATGTAAGAAAATGTTTGTTTTGTACTGTGACATGTTAAGGTCTACAGAATATTTATATTGTATGTTGAATGTGTTAAAAATGAAATGATGTTGTTTGATAAT
Organism: Magicicada septendecula; assembly: GCA_034769895.1. Taxonomy (NCBI): domain Eukaryota; kingdom Metazoa; phylum Arthropoda; class Insecta; order Hemiptera; family Cicadidae; genus Magicicada; species Magicicada septendecula. Next base: position 24,849,841 of record CM068373.1, on the reverse strand, counting down.
AATACTTACTCAATAATTATGTTTATATTTTATATTAGATTTGTTTTTATACAGCACAATAGTTACCAATGTTAGGCACGGTACTAAGTTGTCAGTATTGTATAAAATTGAAAGATACTGTTGATCTAATTAATGTTTATAAACTGGATCAGGAGTGTGACCAGTGTTTCAAGTCTAACAAGTAGTTCTGACAATTATGTCATAAATTAATAAAGGGTTCCAGAACCAATTGATTAATGTAAAAACAAATAACCACCAGTAAATTAAAATTCATGTAATTAACTATGTAATCAATAATTAATTGTACAGTAGGTCAGGTAAAAAAGAAAATTAAGTTAAAAACCAAATAATGTTATAATGGTTGTAAATGAATCTATAGGCCTAAATTCCATATTAGTGAAAGGAAATTAATACCATTTTAGTAAACCCAGTCCAACGAAACTCTAGTAAAACATTTACTGTTTAATAAGGAAGGTTAGGGGAGAATTTTATGTGATTCAATATTAATCCAAGCATGGAGTATTTTATTGGAAAGGAGTAGTAATATTCTATAATACCGGCTCAAGGATATATAGAAAACCTGGTTGTTAGGGCAACTGATTTTTAGTAACTTGTTGATTTTGAATAGATGGTACTGATTGTTACAAGCTATTAGGTTGAGATGAACCGATATATTTAAAAATATATGAATAAATATACAGAAAATATATATCCTAATTGAAAAAGCATTTTTGCAAAACAATTATACTGGAATGTTAATGAATCATACAAATTAAATAACCGTATAAATTATCAATGAATACAATAAAAAAGAACTGAAAGCGTCTCACCTCATTCACTAAACAATTCCGCTGAATTTGGTATCAAACCAATTCAGGCTATAAATTGAAGACCAATAAAGAGTTGAAGCCTGAATTAACGGAAATATTTGGAAATACAGAAGATTCGGTTGACGAAATAACCTTCATTGGCAGCAGAAGCTGAGATCCTAATTCCAATTCACTGGGACCAAGACTTGTGAAGACCGCAAAAGAAGAATAGAAGCCAGAAGATCTCATAAGGGGTTACCAGTACACACCACCATCAATTTTATTGAAAATCAGAGCAGTTTCACTGGATGAAGACGATATAAACTGGATTTTGATCGTTGTTGACAAACGTTCACCGCCTAACGAAGTTTCGTCGGTTTGGTAAAAAACAACTTATTTTCATTCCATTGTAATTTAAGTAAATAATATTATTTTGTAAATTGAACAACCTTAATTATGCGTTTTACCTGGCCTTACTAATGGTTCAAAGAACTACACGAACCCTGGTATAAGAATTATTTGTCATTATTTTCAAAGTATATATGTTTTTCTTATTAGAATTCGAATAATTAAGAATCGATACATGTTGGGATAGTCGATTGTATTGTCTTATTGTTTGTCTGAGACAACGTAACTGGTTAAATACCAGAGAAAAATGAATAAAGTACATTTGTTGTATGAGATAACGTTTTAATCATTGCAGAGAAAATACTATATGTAATTGGCGTAATAATTTATTAACAGATTGATACAAACACTCAGAATAACTAACCTATACGCACACATATTTATAATAACAGCGCTCCAAGTTTGCAGCTGGTGAGACGGGAGATTGCTGAACTAACGGGTTTTGCCATACTAAATTTGAATGAAATTTTTATCGTTGAGGGACTAGGGTTGAGACAAAAACCACTTACATTCAGTAAATACTCCATATATATTGCTCATATTAAACAACCACTGAGAATTAAATTAAGTCTACAGAATACTAACATTATAAATTCAGGAATATAATTCTAAGTTTGTGGACTTAATAATCTGTGTTCTGAGGGTTTCACTGGTCACAACCGCAAGGTATATTAGTTAATAACATATTAATTAAACCAGGTAACAGCATTTTAATTGTTACGAATCGCCACCTACAACGTACTACTTGGCGTTTGTTACACCGGAGTCTCTTATAACTAATTACACTCATAGACAAGATCTCTTTATAATTTGACGTCTCCAGCTGGTATCATACATTATTACATACGTCCTCACATAATTAACAAGCAGTTCGTTACTGAATTGATTACAACAGTGGGGTTTGAATAAGACGGACATTTCCGCTAGCACCGGTACATATTGGTTTCTTTACAAATTGGCGCATAACAACGTGGAACTTATTTAAACACGTACTCAACACATTCTATATATTTTCACTTCTTTACAATATATATATATTATAACAGCACCAAATATTAACTATTTGGAGTTATATGTTTACCGCATACTGAAAGCATATTTAAATAAAATAAAACAGTCAAAACTCCATTTGAATGTAGCGCATTGAAAATAATGCTTTCTAAAGCAACGCACACGTGGTCATTATGTAATCAGTTCACTGTACAAGGAAGCGACCACACCCAAACGGTTAATTATTAATATCTCGGAAACTAATAAATAAAGGCGAAATCTAATATAGCCAAAATGTTTGCCGAGATATTAATAATGACGTGTGCAAATTTGATGCAATATAATTAACAAATGAAAGAGTTAATTAAAATAATTGAATAAATTCTGTAAAAATAGAGTTAAAGTAATGAGATTTTAGTATGTTATAAAGATAATAATTTCTGACAGATTGTATATTTTAGATTTCACACAACTTGGTTTGCAACCAAGTTATTGCAAAATTAAATAAGCACAGGATATCCGGAGCGGGAAATTGGTTCCGCCGGATAATTATAATAAAAATATTAGATAATAATATTCTATTCTCCGTCTGTGGGAACCTAACTTCATTCTCACGGACCAAGGGAATTCAAAATTTTATGTGGTAGGGAGAGTGTGCCAGCCAATGAAATCATTTCACGCGAGCCCCGGCCAGTGCGGTGTTTTCTGGTTGAAACCTCACTCTTCTGTCAGTACTCACGAAGTTAAGACGTAGTCCTTCGATCGTCTAGTAACCAAAGTGGTGAAGATCAACAAGAAGACTCTACGTGGTCAACACACACGCAATTACGAACACACCAAGTACAGATCATCTGTATAGCTCGTAATTGCTACGTAAAGGCGAGATACTCTTCAGTACATCAACCAAGCTTATTGTGTACTACCAGATAGTCATAAGCACGCAAGAGATCCACCCGACTTCAAGACCAGACTTCAAGAATACAGCAGAGAGGCCGTCTAAATTATTGGTGAACAGCTGACGAGCAGAGCGACCACCCGAACGAAGCACACACACACACGCTGACGTGCAACGTGCGAATCGACGAGGGACAGGAAGCAGTTCCAGCAGACAACAGCAGACGTTAAAATATTCACAAACAGCAAGGAAGCAGAGTGTTGCCGAATTTTGAACTCCACGACCGAATCCAGCAGTTCTAAGCAGATTACTTTCTCTAACCAAGGACTCGAATCGACGAGGGACAAATCGGAACGACATCCTCTTCAGTAACAGGAAAGCAAAATCCACTTATTTATTTTTCAGATCAAATTTTCTATTTTTCAATTAAAACATTGTAATTCAAATAATTCAGGTGCCAAACAAAAAGCAAAGACTCTAGTAATTAAAAAGTAAATTCGTTGTGATAATCTGTATAGCAGTTTAAGGCTTTAGTAAGTTATAGTTAAGAAATAGAAGTAGTATAAAAGCGCTATACAAATCTTAACTGACAATCTAATCTTAGATCATACTGCAGTAGATCAGAAGTAGAATCACTAGAAATGAAATAACGTGAACTAGAATGTCACGTCTAATTTATTTTAATTAATTATTCTAATTAATTTCAGAGTTTTATATTTTGTTTCATGAACACTTAGATTCAATTTAATTAAATAAATCTAATTAAATTCAAATCAATTAATAAAGTAAAATTTAAATTGCAATTAACTCGCCAAAGAACGAGTTCAGTTTCTTTCAACTATGGACCAATCGAAAAACATTGATTCATTGTTTAGACTATAAGAAAATTATAAAATAATAACCATTCTATTCTTGTGTGTTGTTGGTGTAATAAACAACGTTTTATTACCCCATATAACAGTGTTTTATTGTTGTACGATAAAGCCTACCAGTTTCACAAAACTCTCCCCCTTTAAAGTAACCTATTTTGTGTGTTGTTGTAATAAATTTGAGATTACTAGCTTGCGAACTTCAAATCCAAAATCCACACGCCCTAGTCGGAAGAATCTGCAAGATCAGACAGCAGGTAGGTACTCACACACAACACGACATAACAATAACGCATAGAAGTAGAGTTATAAATGGCGCTCCAATCTCGTGGGGCTCGACAAAATTAAATTCAATTTAAATTTAATTTTCACTTTACAACAATCTTTGCTGTTTTAATTCGTAAAACAGCTGGCGTCCAACTAAACAATCCCCAAAGAGTTTTGTGACTGGTGTTCGTACAGCAGTAAAGTTATTGTGTGTATTTGAAACTGTTCTGTGTATTTTAAATTGTTTATATTTGAAATTGTTGTGTATTTAAAATGGATATGGATAAAATACTTAAACAAATACAGCAAATGAACGCGCAAATGAGTGCGGATTTGACCGCTAATATTAACGCGAAATTTGAGAAAACAAATGCCGAATTAACCGCTAACATGAACTCGAGATTTGAGAAAATTGACGCGAAATTTGAACTTAGCAACGCAGAAATAACTTCTAAAATCGAGGCACAAAAAGTTAGTCTAACCGAGAAATTAGATCAAAGTAACGCTGACATAAACGCCGAGATTAAGCAAAGTAATAAAGAAAGTAGTAAAGAATTAACTGCGAAAATAGACGAAAGCGTAAACGAGTTGACCGCTAAAATCACCGAAATCGCGGAAAGCAATGCAAAAATCGCGGAGAGTAATAAAGAGCTAACCGCGAGAGTCGTTGAAGTCGGTGAGAGTAATAAGCAATTAACTGTGAGAGTTGCAGAGATCGGTGAAAGAGTAAATACGGTCGATACTAAAATCAATGAACGGTTTAAGCTTTTTGAGACCACTATGCAAAAATCGTTTATTGAACAAGTAACACGTATGGAGGGCCGGTTCAAGGATCACATAAGCCGTTGCGAGAAGCAAACCCTAGACGTCTCAAGGAAGGTGGAATCCCTAGAGGTAAAGATTCACGCGGACGTGACCGAAACGCAACGACGTGTAGATAAATTAGACGCTTCAATTGTAGAGACGCGATCTAACATCGACTCTAATAAAGAGAGTGTTTTACAAACGTTAAACGACGAGATTTTGAAAGTACGACAGGAGGTACGAAGGAGATCTGCTCCAAATATTTTGGTACAAGGTCCTGTCGACGAGAAAAATCGCGTGTATTTTACGGGGGAAAATAACGAAAACCCCATTGAATTTTTATTAGCGTGTGAGAGTGAAATGGCTAGAGTAGGTTCCCGACTAGAAGATCAAGACAAAATACAGTGGGTGGTTAACGCGATGCGTGATTCGGCGCGTAAGTGGTATAACATTGTACGCGATAGAGTGTCCACATACGCGGAGTTCAAACAAAAATTTGAAAGCCGGTACTGGAACTCGCATACCCAACGACTTCTTCGCAATGAACTGGAATGTGGTCGATTTGATAAGAAAATGGGTATTACCGCCGAAAATTATATAATCCAGCAGGTCGAACGCGCGAAGCATTTAACCCCAGCATTTGCGGAGATTGACATAGTCACGAAGCTTGCCTACCATTTTAATCATAATATTAGAGTAGCTGTATTTACGCAGGGTATTCGCACGATAGACGAACTCCTCATTCTAGTGTCCCAAAGTGAGACGGTTTTTGATTTTGGTGGGTGGCGTTATAATCCCGATTTTCGCCGAAATAATGAAGGGCAGAATACGCGAGAACAATACCAGCAATCTGATCAGAGACCGAGTACTAGTTCTACTCCACCCCAAACATCGTCAAAACCCCCAGATAAGACCTTTGAATACAAAGGCAAACAAAATATTGCTAGATCAAAAGGGCAATATAAGGGTAACGACGGGGCCCCGATTAGAGCTATGCAAACGGTTGAGATAGCTAGAACTGATACAATAGAGCAAGACAGCGATACTCCAAGTAATAAAGACCCCAACGAGAGGAGAAAGAATCGTAAGTTTCCAAAAAACTTGGAAACGGGCGCCTCCAGGGGGGAAGCGCCATAAATCATGCTAAAACCTATCGCAATAAAGTAGGTAAAAATAAGAAAAATGTTAGATTTAAGAAAAGTGATTTTTATACAGAAATTTGTACGCCAGTTGCCAAAGTATTTCAACCGGAAGGCAAGGAACCGTGGTTGGCCGTCAACACAATGCAACAATGGGCACCGACAAATGTACGTCCGGTGGAGCAGGAAAGTGACGACGACGTTCCCACACAGTCAGCGTGGGAAGACGTAGAAATCATATCCGGGGACGCGTACGAATTCGACGAGTACATAGCGGAATATTGTCGAGCCACTCATAAAAATGCATACGATATACTGGATGCTCTTTAAAAATAATGATTCTATTATAATAATTAAAATTAAAATAAGTAATTTGTGTTTTATAATATTATTAATAATAATTGTAGATAGCTTGTGTATTAATAATAATATTTTTCTATCGCGATAACAACTACCTGACCGACATTTGAAAGTAGGTCAAGCAATTAGCTACGCGCGCCCGGCGATAACGACTGTTTAGACTGTCAGCAAATTCCTTTGCACGCGTGCTACTGTTTACAAACAAACGCTACAGTTAGATATTAGACGTTATAAAAACATTAATACACAGATAATTTCAAGTGTAATATTATTAACAAGAGTATGTAGAATTAAGTTTTATGTAATGAAACAATATTAACACACATGTATGTTTTTGTTTTGAATAAGTAATACAATGTAAAGGTAATAAGTATAATGATTACAGAATATGTGTGTAATGATTAAGAAAAAAAAATAACTGTAATTATTACATTCATTTTTTTTTTAAAGCGGGTGTGGGAATATATAACAGCACCAAATATTAACTATTTGGGGTTATATGTTTACCGCATACTGAAAGCATATTTAAATAAAATAAAACAGTCAAAACTCCATTTGAATGTAGCGCATTGAAAATAATGCTTTCTAAAGCAACGCACACGTGGTCATTATGTAATCAGTTCACTGTACAAGGAAGCGACCACACCCAAACGGTTAATTATTAATATCTCGGAAACTAATAAATAAAGGCGAAATCTAATATAGCCAAAATGTTTGCCGAGATATTAATAATGACGTGTGCAAATTTGATGCAATATAATTAACAAATGAAAGAGTTAATTAAAATAATTGAATAACTTCTGTAAAAATAGAGTTACAGTAATGAGATTTTAGTATGTTATAAAGATAATAATTTCTGACAGATTGTATATTTTAGATTTCACACAACTTGGTTTGCAACCAAGTTATTGCAAAATTAAATAAGCACAGGATATCCGGAGCGGGAAATTGGTTCCGCCGGATAATTATAATAAAAATATTAGATAATAATATTCTATTCTCCGTCTGTGGGAACCTAACTTCATTCTCACGGACCAAGGGAATTCAAAATTTTATGTGGTAGGGAGAGTGTGCCAGCCAATGAAATCATTTCACGCGAGCCCCGGCCAGTGCGGTGTTTTCTGGTTGAAACCTCACTCTTCTGTCAGTACTCACGAAGTTAAGACGTAGTCCTTCGATCGTCTAGTAACCAAAGTGGTGAAGATCAACAAGAAGACTCTACGTGGTCAACACACACGCAATTACGAACACACCCAGTACAGATCATCTGTGTAGCTCGTAATTGCTACGTAAAGGCGAGATACTCTTCAGTACATCAACCAAGCTTATTGTGTACTACCAGATAGTCATAAGCACGCAAGAGATCCACCCGACTTCAAGACCAGACTTCAAGAATACAGCAGAGAGGCCGTCTAAATTATTGGTGAACAGCTGACGAGCAGAGCGACCACCCGAACGAAGCACACACACACACGCTGACGTGCAACGTGCGAATCGACGAGGGACAGGAAGCAGTTCCAGCAGACAACAGCAGACGTTAAAATATTCACAAACAGCAAGGAAGCAGAGTGTTGCCGAATTTTGAACTCCACGACCGAATCCAGCAGTTCTAAGCAGATTACTTTCTCTAACCAAGGACTCGAATCGACGAGGGACAAATCGGGACGACATCCTCTTCAGTAACAGGAAAGCAAAATCCACTTATTTATTTTTCAGATCAAATTTTCTATTTTTCAATTAAAACATTGTAATTCAAATAATTCAGGTGCCAAACAAAAAGCAAAGACTCTAGTAATTAAAAAGTAAATTCGTTGTGATAATCTGTATAGCAGTTTAAGGCTTTAGTAAGTTATAGTTAAGAAATAGAAGTAGTATAAAAGCGCTATACAAATCTTAACTGACAATCTAATCTTAGATCATACTGCAGTAGATCAGAAGTAGAATCACTAGAAATGAAATAACGTGAACTAGAATGTCACGTCTAATTTATTTTAATTAATTATTCTAATTAATTTCAGAGTTTTATATTTTGTTTCATGAACACTTAGATTCAATTTAATTAAATAAATCTAATTAAATTCAAATCAATTAATAAAGTAAAATTTAAATTGCAATTAACTCGCCAAAGAACGAGTTCAGTTTCTTTCAACTATGGACCAATCGAAAAACATTGATTCATTGTTTAGACTATAAGAAAATTATAAAATAATAACCATTCTATTCTTGTGTGTTGTTGGTGTAATAAACAACGTTTTATTACCCCATATAACAGTGTTTTATTGTTGTACGATAAAGCCTACCAGTTTCACAAAACTCTCCCCCTTTAAAGTAACCTATTTTGTGTGTTGTTGCAATAAATTTGAGATTACTAGCTTGCGAACTTCAAATCCAAAATCCACACGCCCTAGTCGGAAGAATCTGCAAGATCAGACAGCAGGTAGGTACTCACACACAACACGACATAACAATAACGCATAGAAGTAGGGTTATAATATATATATATATATATATATATATATATATCTCAACCATGTGTATGAGTGTGATTCAGAAATGGGTTGTAATTAATTCAATAATTTTGCTGAACATCACACTTTTTACATGTTCTGTGTTCGTTGCACAATGTATAGATTCCAACAGGAATCACATAAAAGGAATTATCGCATTAGGAATAAATACTTTAGTGGTGTAAATTATTAACCCGCTAAAACATGTTCAGCATCTAGCATGAAATAGTCGTCACAAGGGAGATTATAATGTAAGAAATAAAGTTCACATGTTTTAAGATTTTGCATGAATGAATGGAAATAATCTTCAAACCAAAAACGAAATAAGGACACAAATTTCTCTGTGAAACGTTATATATCATTGAGGTGTTATTCGGATAATAGGTAATTCCATGATTCGATTCGAGAACAGTTAGTGCAGTTTAGGTGAGTTTTCTCCGAGGTGTAACGCTGCATTCTAGATAGGACAGAGTAAATAATCAGAATAAAATAAGTAAATTGGAAAGATGATCTGTGAAAGAGGAGCCCAAAACTAATTAAAAAGAAATGGTGTTTAGAATGGTGAAAAGAAGATAGTCAAGGGCAGTTAATATTTATAAAGTTCAGTAAATGAGAAAATCATTGTTAGTCCCCGGAAACGACGATATTGATAAAATAGAGAAAGCTATGCGCCAAACCGGGCTTATAGTCTAATCATGAAAGGCAGAAGTAAAGAATAAAAGACGAGAAAAAAGAAGATAATAACAAGAAGAAGACGTGTATTTGGTACACAATAGATTGTTTATATTTTAGGACGATTTACGTACTCAACTCCATTCTTGAATTTTAATAGTAAGATTAATATAATAAAACGAAAATACTGAAACTTTCATACCAGAACAACACATCACAGCTGAATATATGGTTGCAAAACGTGTTTCCTGTTACTATGTTCATGTGACAAAAATTTGTGTTTACTATTAATTTGTATGTGCAGCCTCTGTACTGTTTTATACTTTACTTATGTTATGCTGTAACTGACATTATGCACCTACAAAAACTTCTACCCTTCTGTGTTACTCAGTTGGCAAAAAGGTAGACTTACAGAAATAAAAATGCATCATTTATCATCAGAAAACGTCGACTAGTCATTCTGCTTCAGTTATCGGCTGCTGATTGGACGGATATATTAATTAGTTTTACGTGCTGCCTCTAACGACTGCAATAAATCTCCTTCAACGTCACCATCGTCGGCTAATGCCAGACTTGTGTCAGGAGAATTATTTATCCCAGTACCAAAATCCGAAGAAAAATGCTTTTTAAATTTTCTGAAGAACTCTTTTTTGATATAATGTGACTTTTAAATTAAAGAAAAGTTTATATTTTTAACCTAAAGTAACTTAAAAATAAAGTATCAAAAATGCGACTTGGAATAAGTAACAGTTAACAAAAACCTATCTGACAGTGTGTTATAATCAATATTTAATACCCTCAAATATCAGTCTTTCTCTTTAAAATTCAACTTAATATATTTGTCAATACACCGGCACCAGTGGACTGCGTGATTAGCTGTTAAGAAATAGTACCCATGTGCTAACTGACATAAAGTTAGTTAAATTGAGCTTGACGTTGTTTTATATATAAATATAATAGGGTTGCTAGAGCTAGTGCAGTCTCCCTTCCTTCAACCTGGCTTTCCAATTCTCCCGATGTTCCCATTGTCCTTCCTCAAGATTGCATAGATTCATCCACTTCGTCCCTCCAAGATCTTCTCGGTCTTCCCCTTTCTCTTCTTCCTAATGGACTCCATTCCGTCACTTTGTTGATACACCTATTTTGGGCTCTCCGGACATGACCGTACCACACCAATCTTTTTTCTTCAATGTAGTCAATTACACGTCTTTCCGTTTCTATTCTTCTTCTGATCTCCTCGTTTGGTATTCGGTCTGCTCTCGTTATTCGACAGCACCTCCTCCAATATTCCATCTCCGTTGCAAGAATCTTGAAGTTGCTTTTAGAAACCGATAATTTTTTGATAAAGGATTTATTACGTTTTCTAAAACGTCAGCTACATAAATGGAGTAAAATATGTAGTATAAGACTTCAACTTTTGTTTCACATCTCACTTTCACTTCTCAGTAGCTCAATTGCAACTAATTATTGACTTTAAAATTGTCGTAGGCTTTCACGGCCGGTGTCAGTTGTATAAGACGAGTTTTCCGAGCTGTTTGGCCGTTTTGTCATTAAACCATAGACCACGGCCAAACAGCCCGGAAAATTTGTCTTATACAATTATTGACTTTATCTTTACCGCTCCTTAATCTCATTAATGCCTACAGTTTTGTAAATTTATGTTGGTGGCATAAACATTTTAAAGATGTAAAATAGTGAAACTCATTTTTTAAGTGGAGCCTAATGTTAACTCTCAACTGTGGACTCTCGATTATGTTTACAACTAACTTCCACCACAGATAAAATAGATTCATGAACGGCTAAAACACTGTTCTACGTTAGCCTCTGACAGCTTATCTTTGTTAACTCTCAACTGTGGACTCTCAATTATGTTTTAAACTGATTTCCGCCACAGATTAAATAGATTCATGAACGGCTAAAACACTGTTCTACGGTAGCCTCTGACAGCTTATCTTTGTTAACTCTCAACTGTGGACTCTCAATTATTTTTTAAACTGATTTCCACCACAGATTAAATAGATTCATGAACGGCTAAAACACTACTCTACGGTAGCCTCTGATAGCTTATCTTTGTTTTTATTGGTTCCGACTGGCTAATAATAACCATAATATATCTAGAATTGTTTACTTTCTAAAGTATTTTACTTCTTTAAATTAAAATGAAAAATATTCAATAAAATAAAAAAAAATAGTGGTCTCTAAATGACACATACAACTGCGTACGTATGTACAACTGATTAAAAACGGAAAAAGGCACAGAAACTGTGACCAAGAAAACGTAATGAGCTAAGCACGGAGCTAATTGAGTCGCAGGAGACTTTGGTTATGTGACAATGTCGACGTTGGTCAAACAATATGTGAATGTAAGTAGGCCTTGCATTGTTGAGACATATAATGAAAATATGGGAGGGGTTTATCTACTGGATAGGATCATTGCTAACTACAGGACAAGTCCAAAGACAAAGAAGTGGATAGTTAGGTTAATATTTCATTTGTTTGACTTTGCATGCGTTTCGGCACGGATTGAATATAGGAGAGACAGTGCGGCTCTGAAAAGTGAATCAAAAGATGTCCTTGATTGTCTGAAATACAAAATGACTATTTCTAAGTGGCTCGTCTATTCACAAAGTGTACCACAGATTGAACTTGTGGATTCTGAAGAAGAAGATGCGGGAGTGTGCAACCCTCCAAAAAGGAAGAAGCTTCCAACACCTCACCCAAGTCAAGCCAAAAGGAAAACCGGAGGAACTCACATGCCAGAGATTGCAACCGATGAAAAGAATCATCGGTGCAGAATTCAGATGTGCAAAAGTGTAAGAGAGTGTTTGTGCAGAATACAAATTACATTTATGCCTGGTGAAAGACAGAAATTGTTTCAAAGCATATCATATGAACTAGTATCTAATAATTAGATATGAACTAGTAACTTAAATTAGATGTTTTTTGAGTGTAAAATAAATTTTAAAAAATATCATTGTTGCATATTTTGAGCGTAAAATAAATTTAAAAATATTTGATTCATAACTACAAAAGTTTGTTTGATTAATATATAAACTATATTGTATTTTATTTTCTGTCATGCTGTACGAATAAATGTTAGTAGTCTGAAAAACTCTTCAATTTTATTCAAACATGCGATTGCCTTAAGAACCAAAGTGTCATATACGACGCATCAAATTAAAAAAAAAAATTATTCATAAAATTTTGAAAGAATGATGTTTACTTAATAATATTAACCACATGCTTACACGTAACTAGTAAATTCAAAAAAAAATTGTGTTTTTCTATTAGTAGGTCTCAAGAGGTTATGGAGGGGATCTGTTTCAAAAATACTGTTGCTTATTACTGTTTTGTAGAAATGAAAATAATGTTTGGACAATCGAATTGCCTGGCATTTAATAGTTTACTCACGTCATCGGTAATTATATGCATGGTAAATGGTATTCTCAATTTATACATAGCGAGATTAGTGTCCCAGAATACTATACTACTACTATTTCCAATAATACTATGCTAAATTATTATACTAATATTATTTTGAGGAATATTGCAATTTTAGGTCACAGTTTATAGCACATTGCGTAAAACGCACTTTAATTTTCATGCAGGCAAGTGTTTGGACATTTTCAAATTTTCGCAGAAAATTATGTGTGTCAAGAATATTTCACCTGTGTTTTTCAGAGATATACAGGAGTGTGTTTATTGGGCTGACAGAGGTCGGTATTATGTTTACCTTTTTGAACCTTGTAATCAATCTCTGTCACTTTCTTGTAGTGGCAGTCAAAATATTTTCACCCGCTGGTACCTGAATACTACTAAAATCTCATTTTCGGACAACGTGTTTTTTTGCTACTTGTGTCCCTCTTAGCTGTGAAGTAAGAATACTTCTTTATTTTTAATAAGGCAAGATACTTGACTCTTATGAACACTATTATGTGCTGGTGTACACAGTATTGTTCCGTAATGCAGAAAAATTTTACGCCATGACGAAACGTTCTGGTACATTGGAGAACGTTGTTCTATTCTATTCCCACAGCTGTAATGCGTACGTGACGCTTGACATGCTCGGCAGTGTTACGTAATGCGGAACGTGTCGTGCGTTTGATGGTGTCGTTCTAGAAGCATCTCAATTAGCCCAACGGTGTGTGTTTCTGCGAAGGTCGCGCTGAAGTGAGCTCTAGAATTTTGGATGGCTTGTCAAGGACGCATATAATAGAACCCTGCAGACTATAAATAGCCCAAACCTGCTGCTTAGATTTCAGTAATGTCGAGCAGTTTTTTACACAGTGCGGTTCGAAGTATTGTGGCGAAGTGTTACGTGTTTAGAGACTCGTTGACATTGTTATTGAGTGTGAACAATTTTTATTTGATTTTTTGCAAGATACTATATTGTTGATTACAAACCGTTTATTTTTAATAATTAAAGCTGGTGTTTAGTGATTTAATTGGTGTCTTGTATTTTTTTTTCACTGTACCATGCGACAATCAGTAGAACGTCCTAACTGTGTGCATATCTGAAACAGAAGTATCAAGTTACAAACTCTACATTTTAAATACAAAAATTTATTTTTAGATTATATAAAACAATTAAACACACAATATTACGGTTTGTTTGTTATCGTTCCTTGTAGTTAAGCTGATTTCGTTTGGCTAAGAACCATGAAGGTAAACTAAAAAGTGGCTTCCTAATATATGAATTTTAAATAATAAAATTAAATTGTTTGCTCAGTGTTCAAATTCGGAGTACATAAAATCCGATAATTTAGGCCTAATAAATCTGGTAGTGAATTTTTCACTGAAATGGTATTCGCCGTTTCAGTAAAAGAATTCTTCAAAAAACGAATGTCTCGTGCATCGTTTAGGTTTTGTAGGGCTGAAGGACTGTCTTAATGCATATTATGTTTTGTTATGTCAAATTTATACAACTTTTATAACGCAGAACCGGATGTACTGTCACCGGACAAAACGCTTGCCGCATGACAAATTGCACCAATCGTACACTCTAGTTATTTTGGTGGTCCTAAAAAGGACCGAGTGGCGAGAACGGTGACGTTGGTAGTGCCGCGCTGAGATGTTCGGCGGCTGCGCCCGCTGTTCGTGGCGTACTGCAGTCCTCCTCTTCTTTCGGCACCGGTTGTAGAGTCGGCTGCCGGCCCAGCGAAATCCATCGCTGGCGCGTAACTGGAGGGCGAAGACGCAAGAACGCCGGTTCTATTCTTCGGCCGTTCCTTCCGGCTGACCCGCGCCGATGTCGTCCGAGAGAGGAGAGGAGATGAAGTGCGTCCGATGGCGTGGCGATGAAGAGTTCGCAAAATTTTCTGCCGGCCCGGGTTTTATTAACTAACCGGGATCGCTGATTGGCTCGCTCCGAATGCTGATGCCGGATTGGCTCGCTGTGTCCACCGCTGGTACCGGAGAGCAGATGTTCGCATACCGCTGCCGTCACAACTCCACCGGGTCTTGAATACTCTCCGGTAGCCAGCCTACTGCTCTTCTCCAGTTGTTGTGCAGGTGTCTGTTGGGCGCCATGTTGATTGGTGTGCCTGCTGGTAGCTCGCTGGCGTGGCTGCATCTTGCATCCGCAAGATGATCGTCGCCCCACGTTGGGCGCCACTTGTCCTGTGACTACCAAAGCCCTTTGTTGAACCAACTGAATTATTTCTTTGGAACAAATTTTTGAAATCTGTTTAAGATTTGAGATTTGCCTTTCAAAACGTTTTCTGAGATTATGTCTGTAAAATGCACTGCAGTTGCTATTATTTCACTGCAGTTAATATTATGCACTGCAGTTATTAATTATATTCACAATACAAACAGTTTTTTACATATCCACATGCTGTTAGTTTTCAAACTGCCTTGGCTAAATTATGTAAATATTTTTAACCATGTATGTAACCAAATATTTGAGAAAATAATTAATTTTTTATTGTAAGCTTGGCATACAACATACTTACTTGGCGTTTAATACCAACCAGTGTAGCGTTTTAAGTGCACATAAAATACACAAAAAAGTATTACAAAATAAACTTTCCGGTCTTATAAATTTCCTCAGATGTTAGAGAGGAAGATTCTCTTGTCCACCATACATAAAGCAAAGGTATGAGATATTAAATACAATTATGTAATGTTCATTAACAACTGCATTTGTGTAACACATAAACAAGGTGTAGCAAGTTTTTGTTTGCGGTGTAATCCTGCTTGAATAAGGGGTTTGCTCATTATATACTGTGTGCCCCAAAATGATTAATTACGGAGCAGTAAGCCTCACGTTTACCACAGTCTGCTGACTCGCTCGAGTAGAGAAACAAAATTACTTACGTTTTGTTACGTTTGACAGGGCAACAGTATATGATTGATTGATTCCCAATGCACGCAGCTGTGTTTACCGCTATTTCTTCCAGTACATACCAAGAGCAAAGCTTATAAAGATTATTTCTGTTGTCCTAAAAGGATAATCAACCTTCATAAAAACAATTGCATCCTTAGAGCGGATTTACAAATTTACAAATTGAAGATAAATTTTAAAGTTCTAAATTTATTTGCATTAAAAAATGTTCCATTTGGTCGTGTTATACTTTCACGCTGTGTATGATCACTAATGCTGATCATAGTTGCTAGCGTGAAGGCATTTCTGCTGGCGGCCTTTCCCACGAGTATTGTCTCTAATCATGCAATAATTCTGCAGTGTGTGCCACTCAGATCCGTTACATTACCACGGGGGTGTATCCGCTAACACTACTTCATTAACTGTATTTCTGTTTGCAATTCAGGATACAATTAAGTTACGACATTTTTTATATCCCGCAGGAGACCGTACTGTTTGAAGAAAGGATATTATTTACTGTTTACGAATAAGAGTCAGTATCTTCTATGATCACGAACGTATACGAATTAAAAAAATCATTTCATCTTCATTACATTAAACTCGACTTCATTCTTTAAGCTCATAATTTGATATAAAATTATTCCATGGAATTTAAAGCTAAATAGCAACAAGTCTTTGTTTAAAATGTTATATAATATTTCAATATATTCTGTAAGCTTTAAAATGTAGTTAGGCCCCTACTTAACTTAAATAACAAGAAATATATTTTTGAATGTTAATAACTACATTTTCACATGTGAAACTTACTTTGTTTATTTTCCTCGTACAACGGTTCAGCGTTTTGTTCGCCTTCCTCAGCGAGGTATAATACTGAATGTCCGGAGTTTGTAACGGTTTTTTTCTAGTTGGTAGGTTGAGTGGGGGAGTGTGGAGGTGGAAGAGGGTTGGCGCGGGATACTGAATTATTGTATGTTTTGTTTATTATTATGTCAAAGAGTGCGTGTGATTTAAAGTGTAATTGATCGTTAAGTATGTTGCTTGGTTGTATTGTGTAATGTTTGTATATTTCGTATTGTTCTGCGGTGTTAAGTTTTCGACTTTTAGGTAAGTAGTGTAGGATCTCAAGATTGTTTTTTATGTTGGTGAAGGTGTGGTTTTTTGTCTGTATGTGTGTGGCGAACGCGGAGTGTATGTTGTTCTTTGATAAAGCTTTTAGGTGTCCGAAAATCTTGAAGAAATGATCTTCCCGTCTGGCCTATGTAGAAATTATTACAATTGTTCCGAAAATCTCGAAGAAAAAGATCTTGTGCTGTGAAAGAAGAGGATAAAATTCAAAATAACAATATATTTTTATTCTTTTACGCGTTTCAATTAAAATAGCATACACATCGTTACAGGCGGTTCATTAAAAATATACAAGCGTATAAAAACGTACAGAAATACATGCACATTTTTAATTAATATAACGTAATTAAACTTTATAGCTTACGTGCACCTAAATTTTTTAGTATTTGGACATTTGTAAAACGACAATAAACTTTAATACTCGTGACAACGGTAACATGGTTTATAGAATCTTTATGATCCATAGAGGAATAACTTGCATTGTGATGACGACAGAAGTTAAATCTACATAGTTCTACTTGTTTGTGAATTTCCATATCTATTAGCTCTCTGAGATGAATTTGCAATAGTGCATGCAAAATTTCACGATTCGTGTTAAAGTGGCAATTACTTTGACAAGTAGTTGCGCTACTACTAACAGCAAGTTGACAAATTTAATAGCTAATACAGGTAACTTTACTTGTTGTTTGTTGACACGAACTATTTCTGTGGTCTCTCCTGTTGCATCGACAAATGCGGATATAACATTCTGTCTCGTCGCGTGTATAAATGTCAACTGGCAAAACAGATGAGACGAGAATAAAACCGTCTCCAATAACGCATACTGTTTAAACTTGCAGTAGCGGAAATTTTGTCGTGTGCTATAATTTTTTATGAATTTGTTGTCTCTTAGCAGCAAAACTATACATACTGAATGTGCTATTGCAAAAGAACATCATTGAGTACTTTTTACAAAGGGCCTTTACAGTAATCGGAAACAGGGGGAAACCTCTGTTCTGGTACCAAACTGACACTTCATTTAACTGGCACTTAATTTGTACAATAGGATATTTAACGTAATTGTCTGTCGGTTTTTATTCATTATCAACTTGTAAACTATAATTGTAGTGTAAACGTAGTTGTTATATTTGTGAAGTAACTGTAATAGTAGCAGTAGTAGTACTTCTCTTCTATTAGCGTATTTTATAGTGTTATGCTGGCTCTACTGGAGGTTTAATTTTCATTGAGTAATCGGTTAATCTGACGCTGCCTTTTTCTAGTCATGAACCCTGCAGTCATATAGAAAGGCTGGAGTTACAGGTCACCATTAGAAACGTCTTAATTACAAAACCGTTATTTCACACTTAGCACTATAAAATTATATATAATAACAGAACATTGTGTGTGGAACACATGAGTTTCCTACCACGATCGGCCAAACTATAATACATCAATGGTCTGATCGTGTGATTCATTAAGGTTTAGAGTACTGTCGCATTAGAAAACAACAAATGGTTAAAAAAAGTAAAAATTAATTTAAGGTCTTTTTAAAATTTTTTAACTCTAAATGCATAGATTATGCTGAAATATAGAATGGAATCAATTAATGCAATACAACAAACATACAACCTTAACGTTACTAGTTAAAAATTAGAAAGTATATGTTTCACGTACTGTATATTAAACATTGAGGTATTCGATTCTAATTAATTTTTAAACTGTTTGCAAACAAGAAATACAACTCGTATGTAAATCCAAGTATTATAAAAACAAATATAATTTGATAATGTATGAAAATTTACTAAAAAATATGCAACCACGTGGTCGGAAAATCAGATCTTCTTTTTAAAGGCATTTACCAGATATAAGAGGAAGTCACTCTATTTCCCATTATAATACTCATAATTCTAACGCGTAGCGGCTCGTGTTGTGGTCTTTTAAAGTCTTAGACTATAGTAAGATTTATAACACACTGACTTTTCTTCTTTGTTCGGGTGGCGTTTTAATCCAAATTCAGTAATTACGTAGACTAGTATATAATTTGATATACAAAACAACCAAAACCAACAGTCATAAGACATATTATTTTAATACATATAGAGTCTTTGAGTAGACACGTTTATTTTTCTTACAGATATTGTTTATATTTTATTTGTAAAGGGACTGTCATGTTTAAAATGTCTAGTAAATTGAATAGAATTTTTTCCAAGCTACCAAACATTGGTCTGAAAAGTGTGAAGTATATTCAAGATTTTGCGACAAAGTATACTGTAGATATAACTAAAAATTCTAACAACGACCACATAAATGAAGTTTATATGAATATTAAAAATACTGACACCAAGAAACCAACACAAATTATTGTGAACGTTGAAGTTCATAAATATAAGAAACAATAGCTTAAAGAATATACTCGTAATTCCTCTAATTAAGATAATGATGATATATCAACTTACTTAAAGGGGGGTATACAAATTAAACTGTAGTGATTGTAATAGTTTCTATATAGGCCAGACGGGAAGATTTTTTCTGCACGTTACTCTGAACACCTAAAAGCTCTGTCCAGCAACAACATACATTCCGCGTTTGTCACACACATACACACACAAAACCACAGCTACACCAACATAGATAATAATCTTGAGATATTATTACACTACTTGCGTAAAAGTCGGAAACTTAACACAGCAGAACAATATGAAATATACAAACACTACACAACACAACCAAACAACATACTTAACGGACAATTACACTTTAAATCACATGCACTCTTTGACACAATTATACATAAAACATACAATAATTCGGATCCCCGCGTCTATTCCCTTCCTCCCCCCACCCAAACAACCAACCAAAAAACCGTTACAAGTTCCGGAGATTCTGTCTCAAGCCTTGTTCCCACGGCGCGTGGCTTGGCGAGCCTGGTCTGAAGTTTGTCATATCTCGCGCCGTGGGAACGTAAAGGCTCGTCAATGCTCGAGGGGACTCGGGGTGGCTCGCCCTTTCCCGTGAAATGTCGGTAAATGCTCGGACATCAAAGGCTTGTGGCTCGACGGATGACGAGCCTCAGTACGGCTCGTGCACCTGTTCCCACGGCCTGCTGTGGTTTGTACAAGTGTAGTTTCGCAGTTTTAACATAGCAATTTTCATTATCGGTAGTATAATTAGTAGTTCATTATGGAGTGGAGTAATGAAGTAATTATTGAGTTTTTGGATTTATACGAGGGAGAACCTGTCATATGGAATCCACAAAATGAACACCATAAAGATAAGAACCAGGTTTATGATGCTTGGAAACGAATTCAAAGCAACATGAGTGTTGAGTGTTCTTTGAAAGAGCTAAAGAGGAAGAAAGAAAATCTGATGGCTACCTACAGGAAGTTGGCGATGAAAGTAAAAAACAGTTCAAGAACTGGGGCTGGAACTAATGAATTATACAAGCCAGAATGGTTCGCGTACGACAAAATGGCGTCATTTTTGCACACTGTTTACACACCAAGGGGAACTAAAACTACTGAGGTAAGCACTTATTGTCATTTCTTATTAACTTACCTGAATTTCTTAAATACTCGTAATGGTTCTTATTGTATGACGTGGAAAGACGAAACATAGGTTTTTACATATATTATTTCACTTTTCATTTATTTATTTTTTTACTTTTCAAGTGGTTATTCGTAGGTTAACAATAAATGTTATGTAACAACATTAGCATAATTTAATGTCTAAGAATAGAGGCTCCAATTTAAAATAATTTGTCTTGTTTATACATCCTTTTCATTCACTTTTTTATAATATTATATATATACACAAACTTTCAAATAGTGAACACTTACTTTTGTTTTTTTGTCGCAAACGTTTCGACGTGGTGTTCGTCTTCCTCAGTGGGATTTGAAATACAGAATGTCTGTACAAAGTAACCGTTATGGGTTGTAGGTGTGTGTGGTGGGGGATGCTGGTGGGGGGGGGATTGGCGCTGGGATTCAAAGTGTGTGTTTGGACAAGTGTATCAAAATGTATATGTGATCTATAGTGTAATTGGTCATTTAATATGTTGTTTGGTTGTAGTGTGTGATGTCTGTATATTTCATATTGTTCTGCTGTGTTCAGTTTTCTACTTTTAGGTAAGTAGTGTAGTACAGTATTTCCATGTTGTGTTCTATGTTTGTGTAACCGTGGTTTTCATTTTGTAAATGTGTGGCGAATGTGGAGTGTATGTAGTTTGTGGTGAGGGCTTTTAAATGTTCAGAGTATCTTGAGGAAAAAGATCTTCCCGTCTGGCCGATGTAGAACTGGTTACAACCTACACCACATGTAGGTAGAACACCACACACACCTACAACCCATAACGGTTACTTTGTACAGACATTCTGTATTTCAAATCCCACTGAGGAAGACGGACACCACGTCGAAACGTTTGGGACAAAAAACCAAAAGTAAGTGTTCACTATTTGAAAGTTTGTGTATATATATAATAAAATAATTTAAACTAGACATAAACTTCACATCCATGATTCATTTTAAAAAAGTAAGCCACATTTTAGTAAGAGTCAGTTACACAGTTTTCATTACAAACATTATTTTCACAGGTGTTCACATACTTTTGAATTAACAATACTTGTCTTGCCAAGGTAACTTGCCACTTGTTGTGAAATACTCAGCAAAGGAGTTTCGAATAGCCTTAGCTTCTTCTCCTGGTTTTCTAGCCGCCTTCTTTATGGTCATGAAGGACGTCATTCCACTTTGGTCGTTTCTCCATGATCCGGGAATGATTTCACCATCTACTTCGGTATCAAACGTACCTGGAGGAGTATAACATGATGCTGACGTTGGGCTTCTCCTCATGAAGTTATGCAAAAGGACGCACGCTAGAGTAACATTGCTCACTTTATCGGGCTCTAGCACCATTGGTTTTCTAAAAACTCGGAAAACTGATGCCATTATACCGAAAACGTTCTCAACAACACGGCGTGCACGAGATAACCGGTAGTTGAAAATTCTTTGCGGACTTCCTTTGTCTAGGATACCCGGATATGGCTTCATCATGTGACGACTTAAGGCAAAAGCTGAGTCGCCAAGGAAGACATACGGTAATATTTTATCAGATGAAGGCAGCTGCCCATCAGGTGGAAGTTTCAGTTGACCCGTTTCCAGTTTAGGGAACAAAGATGAATTGTTGAAAACTCCCCCATCACTTATCCGACCTTGGCATCCAATGTCCACAAATGTGAATCAATAACGGGCATCCACTAGAGCCAGAAGTACCACACTGAAGGTCCCTTTATAGTTGAAAAATTCTGTGGATGTATTCACTGGACACTGTATTACGACGTGTTTCCCGTCAATCGCACCCAAACAGTTCGGAAAGTTCCATTGATTATCGTATCGTTGTGCTATTTTCAGCCACTCATGTTCATTCTTAGGCAACTGTAAAAAAAAGGGTTGTTATTGTAAATGTAATGAACGGTCGACAGATTTGCTTATATATATATATATATATATATATATATATATATATATATATATATATATATAGTAGAGAATAGATTATTATTTTTTTAATAGTAGATTATTAGTTTTTAGTTAATATATGGGGGCTTAGGGTAATATATGGACAACATGGTTTCAAAAAGGCTAACAATTATGCTTTGTTTTCAGAGACCGGAAAATGAACCTGATAATGAAGATGATCTACAAGATAACGAAGATGAAAACGTCGCTGATCCGGTAGAATATTCTGGCGTGAACAGTGCATCTCAAGATGAACAGAGTCATGACACAACGGGAACAACTGCAGTTAATAAAAGCAAAAAAAGGAAAGCCGAAATGGCAGGACACGTCGATAAACGTATGGATGAGGCGTACCTTTTCTTGAAACAAGTTGCTGCTAAACCTAAAGTAGCAAAAGACCAAAGCTATATGTTTTGTGAGCTACTATGTTATAAATTAAGAGCCCTAGATGATGACACTCGCGAAATAGCGATGCACGAAATTGACAACTTGATGTTTCACTTCAAGCACGCGAGGAAACAACAGCCCAACATGCCATTTCATCATTACTATCAAAAACCTGGATATTTTCAAAGTTATGTTCAACAAGGTCGTGCTATGGATCAACATCAGGATCAACCCGTTTATGTATCTGGTGAAAGTTCTGCATCATATGCCTCGTCTGCGCATACTCCTTCAACTCCAAGTACACCACAACAAGGTCTGAATGACAACCAAAGTGAAGACCACTGTTCAAGTGTTGCTGACCTTCTTCGAAATTTCAACACTGATTAAAATTATTGTTTGTGTTTGTTATTTGAAGTTAAGTTCAATCTTAGTTTTCGTTAACGTTTATGATTATTTTACTTAGAAATGATACTTATAACTTTGCAGTAATATATCACTTCATAATAATGACACTAATCACTTATTAATTATTGTATTTCTTTAAAACGGCATTAAACTTTTAAATTTATGTAAACAAGAGTTTATTTATTTACTTACCTTTACTTCTTCTTGCAGCTCTTGTGTTATGACCGCACACACTTCATCTACGCATCTGGATACGGTTTGCTTTGAGAACTTAAATAAGTAGGATAAACTGGCATAGCTGTCCCCAGTAGCAAAAAATCGTAATGTAACAGCTAGTCTCTCTTGAATGGGAATACTTTTTCGCATGTTTGTGTCTCGTCTCGCTATAAATGGTCCGATTCTACTCAATAAATATTCAAAATCAGTTGCTGACATTCGGCAAAAGTTTTCAAATCTGCCAGATGGTTCTTTTCTTAAGTCACTCAGCATATCACTAGCATTGTATCTGCAAACAAATAAATCGGAGTTAGTTTGACTGCAGTTTGTTTAAACGGCCTAATTTAAATTTTATATTTATTTTATTAGTTTCGGTGTTGTTATAATTACCTTCTTCGACTTTTATTTAATGACACCATCCACCAACGCCTTTTGCGTTTCACCATTTTCCTCTTCAAAAATTCACCACTCAACAGTACATAAGCCGCTGCGGCACACGGTACTTCCTCGTCACTGTCCGATTCGTAAATTTTATTCATACTTGTTCAGAGACTTAACTAACATAACTTCAAGAGAACGTCTGGCAATGGTGTATTGACGAGAAGTGATCGACTCGAGGCCACTCGAGATTTGCCAAGCCACGCGCCGTTCCACGCGCCGTGGGAACGGCGCGAGCTCGGGATTCGACAGACCACAAGTCCACAGAACGAACCTCGAGCAACTCGAGGCTCGCCAAGCCACGCGCCGTGGGAAAAAGGCTTCAGACCGCTGGCGAAGGCGCACATCACGCCGAAACGCGTACGGGAAAAACAATGTAAGTTCACAAGTGAAATTTTAGCAATCAATATTACTTAAAGGGTTCAATACAGATGAACTGAAAAGCTTAATTGAGAATATTCTCAATTCAAATAGAAGCATTGAAGGGCAGATATGTTTAGAATCCTTCTACTATAAAACGTTGGTAAATAAATAAAAAATTTAGGAGACAACAATGCACTACGCCTTGAACGCTATTGATATTTGTAACGTTGATGACTTCCTTAAAACTTAGTTTCAGATATTGATGGTAAGAGGAAACTTATATCAACCGAATGCTGGCTCAGAATGGCTTTTTTATGATGCAAACTGAAACCTCCAAGTTTGAATATGCATAGCGCATAAAGTTCAGGATCATATATTCAATTATCCGATAAGATAAAAAATAAGAAACTTCTATTACCTTTCAGAATAAAGAATAATGCGTCTTTGTCTACGCAGATAGATGTGCTATAAATTGTCACCGGACAAGAGGCTTGCCGCATGACAAAGGGGGCGCCAATCGTACACTCTAGTGTTTTTGGTGGCCCTAAAAAGGACCTTGTGGCGAGAATGCTGAAGTTCGTTGTGCCGCGCTAGGATGTTCGGCGGCTGCGCCTGCTGTTCGTGGCGTACTACAGTCCTCCTCTTCTTTCGGCACCGGTTGTAGAGTCGGCTGCCGGCCCAGCGAAATCCATCGCTGGCGCGGAACGGGAGTGCGAAGACGCAAGAACGGCGACGGTTCTATTCTTCGGCTGTTCCTTTCGGCTGAATCCGTGCCGATGTCGTCCGAGAGAGGAGAGGAGAGGAGATGAAGTGCGTCCGATGGCGTGGCGATGAAGAGTGCGTCAAAGAGCATTCGAGAAACAAAGCTTCAGTAAAATTTAACGTTCCCTAACATGTCGATTAACATATTATTGTACTTTAGAGGATAATTAAACGGTAATTCCTCTATAATTCCTCTAAACATTTCAGGTATCTACGATGCCCAGTTAGTATATTAGTAAATGTAAATTTTTGATAAGAAGGGAAAAGACTCCCGTATACAATTACACATTTATACAACCGATATAGCAAAATTAAGGAATTCACAGTTATCGAAACATGGTCTTCTGCATAGTACTTCTGCAAGTGTTGTCTGTGCCACATATACAGGTTAAACAAAACAGCTTGAAAAGTCACTTTGAGACTTCTAAAACACACAATCCGGTTAAACCAGTAATGCTTAAATTAGGCAATACAGCATACCTTAGAAAATGCCATAAGAAGGTAGTTATGTTAATCTACATGGACTTTGTGAATGCTCTTGACAAAATCGATACGCGTGCTAGAGATCATAAAAAAGGGTTCACTATCAACCATATGAGTTTACTGTATATTTAATCCTAAGAGTAAAGTTTAAAATTTAAAGTAAAGTAAAGTAAATTTAAAGTTGGCAATCAGTTTCGTAGTTTAACAGAGTTATTGCATAGAGCTATTTGCCCTCCTTAGGCGCGCTGTGAATTTTAAGAACCACTTACCATGAATTACATACAATGTTGACCAAACCACATAGAGATGGTACAAGGCCATATAAACTGTATAGATGTAGAACATACGTATAGATAAATTTCAAATTTTGTTATTGAATTCAATCTATTTTTTACAGCTTTTACCACTTTTTTCCGCTGACAGAAAATTACTGACGAAAATATAAGTTTTCGCAGTTATCAAATTTTCAAATCCTATATTTGAAATCTATCCATAAAGTAATGAAAACATTTAACTATTGCTTTGGTTAGTTACTCTGTTAATTGTTTATAAAGAACAGTATTATTTTATAAACCGACAGCCGTGTAGGGTCATGTATTGAACCGCGTGACACTGTATGTCGCGACGGAGCGCGCTATTTTCATCCAGGACAATAGCAGAAAAGCAATTTTAATTACATTCCCGACACTTTCATTGTGCTGGCAACTAAAAGGTCAAGGTGGATTAGGTAAATTACTGTATGCGTTATTTTCTGCTGACCATTAGAATCTAATACCTCACTTATTATGCTATGTAACGTCATTATATGTGGGTATTGTATATAATTTTCTCGTTTTGCGTGTGTTATAAATACTTGCCTATTCTATTTAGTGGGGTTGCATTAATTTGGTAGCACCATTGAAATCTGGTTTGATGGTGTGGCAGTTCAAATGTTACACAGGGAATCGTATTTCCGCTATAATTTACTGCCTTTTCTTCGATTAGGGATGCGTTCGTTTCTTCACACATTTGTCGAACACTTGATAAAACTTTTCTACTGAAGAAGGCCTCAAGTGGGTGGCCGAAACCTTTAAACAATAACGGAACAAAGCAATCGATTACGGCAAAACAACACAGGTGTTAATTCTTTTATGAATTTAATTTGTTGTTGTAATACCTAATTGAAATGTGATGTAATTTTTGTAATTAAAAGCTTCATACAAAAAATACATCACAATTTCATTTAAAGAAACAATGTTCTCGTTATAGACTAAAATTTATAACTTCATTACAATGTAAAATAATTACCAAATAGGTAAATTTAACTAAGATGTGCATAAGTATGTTACAGTGTAATGTTATTTACTCCATTAAAATTTTTTTCTTTTTGTTACTCTGACCCAGACTCTGCTACTCTGAACTTACAAAATATTACGACAAAACTCGACAAAATACAGTCCTCTCCTGCCACTGGTCATATTCAAACGTTCAACCAATCTGTATTTACGATTCTGTAAACGCTGTAAAATGTACCAGATGACACTGTAACCTGAAATAATTGTAAACCTGTAAACGAAATAACCTGTGTTTGCCAGCACATATTTTCTTCTATCTCAACATTTGTTTTACGGTGATGACGTAGACAATTTCGTAGGCATGGGATTTTATGACTTCCTGTCTGTACCAGGCATGTAAACGTACATTACTAGGCTCAAAAACAATTTCAACGTGTATAATTCTCAACTTAATATCAACTATTTAAGATCTTGATTAATAATTACTTATTACTGCGTTACAATTTATACCTTTTGACCTCGATTTTTTGTCTGGATAATTTTGAGTTGTTAGAATTTACTTCTAATAAATGTTAAAAAACAATAAAATAAGTAGGGACAACAGAAAACCTTAAACCATTACACTTATCTGTGCTGTAACAATGCAGGATATAATAATGTGTTCAAGTGTTAATTTTTTAGTCACAGACAATTTTGAACATGAACCATTAACGTCAACGTGAAAATGTCCTTAACGTATAATTTTCATATCGAAAAATTCATAGAATGTTGAAATTTATTAAAAAAAGTGAAATGCATCTTTCATTTTATTTCCAACTAAAAAGACTCTTCTACCTTTCTTGTTCGAAAAGGATTTGTCTTATGAATTATTAAACTAATTAAAATGGCATAAAGGAGTACTATTACGAATAAGTACCTGGATTTAAAACGTATCTATGAAGTTAATTTTAATAGGAAGGAAAGTCTAAAAATGAAAATGTAATTACAAAACATTTTTGCTGTAAATTCATTCCACCATTAGTAGGCTGAAGCGTTTAAAATACACTATAAAGTTTATTTCATTTTATATAAGAGATATTTTATAAAAGAGGTTTACAGTATACTACAATGCAACATACAAAGTACTTACTGAATAAGTAACCATATGAGAAGCGTCAACTTCATTTCTTAGTGTCCTATGTATTGCTACAGAAAAGGAATGTCACAGACTCCTCGTAAATCATTTCTATACAACAATAAATTGCATGGTAAATTATGTTCCTCTACAAGATACTATTGGTAGTATATAACAGCATCTCTCCTGCACAAGGACAGCAATGTATGTATGTATACCTACCGTAAAACGGAGTTTGTATCAGATAATAATGTTGATTTACTGCACAATCTACCCAATGTCTTATAATGCATGTGTAAACAGTGGCTTATACTATTACCTTGTGAAATGGGTCGCACTCAATGGTTTGTCTGCTTCTAACATTTAATAAGTTTAAATAATGAATTTAAACCTTTAAAAATATAGTTTTGGTCGTTCTCACTGAAATTTACAGTGAGTTACTTCTTATAATAAACTGAAACATAGCTCTTTGTAAGCAACAGCATTTTGGAACAACTGACCCGTTTCAAATAACTTGGCTGTTCAGTAAGCTGTGAATCTGAATATGATATAAGAGAGAAGATAAATAGATTTAGGAATATTTGTGGTATGATTCATAGAAATCTTAGAAATAAAACAAGACACAGCACAAGGATTAAATTTTGTAAAACAATTGCAATACCCAGGTTCATTTATGTAAGTGAGGCGTGGGTCATGACAAAAAAGGAAAGCGGCAAGATTCAGAGTGCTGAAATGAATTTCAGCAGTTTCTCCAAAATTCATTAAATTATACATTGCAGGGTAGAATGAGGAGTGAAGATATCAGAACAAAACTCGAAGTAAAGGACATAAAGTATTTCAATTTATAGAAGACAATGGTGGGATCATCAGCAAAGGATGACAGAGGATAGATTGCCGAAAGCGGCACTGAACTATAAAGCCATTGGTAGAAGAGACGGTGGGTCTTCCAAGGAAGAGATTGGTGCCGGAACAGGTTTATATAACCTAATCCTTGAAGAAGAGAAGAAGAAAAAGAAGAAGCACAATAATATTATGCTGTGAAGTTCATTGCGCAACATATATCAAACAAAGTGTAACGTTTAAGTCACATACGTTTCCTATAAGAATAATGATGATAATAACTTCTTTTTGTTTCAGTGAAAAGTGTCTTCAAAAGCTACATAGCACGAAAATAACATATACTCTCTGATAAATTGAAAAGTAACATTATTGTGATTTCCATTACTTCTGGAAATATTCAGACAGCTAATACTGGTTACTTTTAGTTTTTAGATATTGTTTTAAAAATTCATGCAAAACTGTTTTATCGTTTCTAAGCAGAACTAAAGTTAACTTTCGTTATACATCGCTACAGTTTTATACACAAATTATAAAATTCAAGGAATATTTTTATTAAACACAATAAATTACTACTGACTTACCTACGACCATGTCTTACGAATTTAACTCGATCGGCTACTCTTTCTTTGCTGAACCCAACCTCGTACTGACTAAATTAGCCGAAAACTACCGTCATGCCTAGATCGTTTCCTTGATCAATTAGTTTACTTTCTCATCTTGTGACAGTGTGCTTGCGGTTTCCAACCCGTAGGAACTTCTGAACGGTGTCTACTTAATAGGGTAATTTATAAAATTACTTATACTCCTAACGACATTACTGATAATATTAGAGTAACAACGTCTAACCCAGTAATTACCATACTCACTATTATGTCTACTATATATTATAACCCAAGGAATTAGTAAGCCTATTAGTATTAATATATAAGACTAAAAAAATTCGGCAATTTTTGAGACATTAATCAACCGTATTTATACCTACAGGTTGCACATAACATTTTAAATTCCTGTTTAAGTATAAAATTTGGTGTTGAAAAGACGTAAGTTTGAAGATTAAAAAAAAAAAATTGCAAAACAAATTCACTCCACCTATATCTTCTTTAGCTATTGTGATTAATTTTTCTAAATAAGTTTCTGAATTTTAATCGTAACTATAATGAAAGAAATATAATCTTCCGTGTCTTCTCTTGCAAATAAAGTAGCTCCTCCATCCTACAGGCTCAAGTTTCACCAAAAAAGTATTATTTTTTTAATAAATATCTTTCGTCAACGCCTCCTTTATAAAACTTTCAAATTCAAATTTTTAAAATATTATAAACGATCTACGACATTTTAGTTTCCTTTATAGAAACGCAATGACGTTGCTAAAGTGCTGAAAGTGGATATCCAAAACCACTTTCCCTGTACGTTAAGGTGCTTTTTCACGCCAACATTGAACACTTTCGAAGGTTGTTTTACATAATTTCTTCATTTGTTTTTCAAATCACGTTCTATATGATTTGTAATATCAACATTTTTTTATTAATTCGTTTATATCACTGCTTTTTATACAGTAATCAAAATGCGTTTACAGTTATTCATAGTTAGTGTTAATTTATATTGTAGAGAGAAAGGTGTTACGTTTTCTGCGGAACATGAAGTAGAAGGTTAGCTGAATGTTCAGTAGTATGTAAAGTGTTCTTCCTGATTAACTATCAAGAGAATTATATGTTTAGCATTAGAAAATAACAATATTAACTGACATTAATTTCTGTTTTGTTTACTCAGTTTCTTAAAACATTATCTTTCTAAACGGAAATAAATATTACTATTTAATATTTATAATAATTTTGCCTCGAGATGTTTTTTCTTTATTTGGAACATGTTTCAGATCGCTTTGGTTCCCATTCTCAGCCTTCCTAACTTTAAATCTTGTAATGTACTTGAGGGTTAGTTGGCCGTTGTTTTGGTTTCCTGTTGGCCTTTGGCACTTTAAATTGTGATTATTGTATTTAATTGTGGTGTATATATTACTATTTTCTGTATTTTTGATTTTGAGTCCTTCAAAAATTGTGTCATATTTTGTATTGATTTGTTTTTGTTCAGGTATTAGTTTGTTTTGTGTTTTATGTTTGTATATTTGTAAATTTTTCCAAATGTTCATTATGGTGCCTTTGTGCGGTATGTGTTTTATTAATGTCATGTTGGTTATGTCACATACCACACAAAGCCACCATAATGAACTTTTGGGAAAATTTACAAATATACAAACATAAAACACAAAACAAACTAATACCTGAACAAATACAAATCAATACAAAACATGACACAATTTTAAAAGCACTCAACATCGAAAATATAAAAAATATTAATATGTACACCACAATCACACAAAATAATACCAATTTAAAGTTGCCAAAGGCTAACAGGAAACCACAACAACAACCAACCAACACACAAGTACTTACACAAGAATCAAAATTAGAATACTGAGGGTGGGGACACTGGATATCCCGAAACATGTTCCAAATAAGGAAAAAACATCTTGAGGTAAAATCATTATAAATATTAAATACATTATGTACAACAAAAATGGACAGTACCAAAAAGTGTTTGAAATAATACTATTGGTTTATTATTAATTTTTGCATTCCTAGGTAAAAATGATTACTTTAGCACAAACTGTGAAAACAAATTAAATGCTAGTATCTGTCAGTAGAGAGGGAAACGGATGATATACATCCGTGTTTGCTTAATTAGTAGCGTCAACATATCCGTTGCAGAAAAGACATACCTGTTTCGTCGGCGATGCACGCTTGTTTGCATGTTTGTTCATAATTTACATTTGTGCTGGCGATATATTGCTTGTGCATACACAGATCCAACATCTGTGCAGTCTGAAGTATACAAATGCCTCGTGTCTGTTTAGTCCACGTGTTAAACAAGCTGCAATTTGAATTACAAAACTTCCCACGCTCACCAGTAATAACGCACTTAAAAGTTCCTAAATATTTTTATAAATGTCATGATGTGTCAGTTTTAATCTCTTTTATACATTTTACTGTTTCTATATTAGCTTTAAATTTACCCTTATATCCAACTATTATCGCCGTTTCTAAAACTTACTATAATTTTCGTACTGAATTGTTTATATTCTTGTTGTTTTAATAACTGCTTTCAACATACGAGACAAACTTGTTATTTTAGTTTTTTGGCATGCGAACTTTATTTTTTACTTTAATTTTACTTGTCTATATTTTAATTTACTTATTTCTTGGAAATGCGTTATAAAAAGTTTTCTGTTCAGCTAAAATTTAAAATCGTTTACGTTATGTAAATTTAATTTTGCTATTACTTGTTTTATATATGTTTAAAAATAATGAAAATAATTCATGAAAATCAATTTTGTATATTATTTAATTTATGTAATTCATAATGACACATAAAGTATTTGAAATATGTCACCATTAGGGTTTTTACAATCACAAATTGATCTGAATCTCTATGTAACGTTATACAGAAGAAGCACTAAGAAATGAGAATTTGTTCTGAATGAGAATAAACATTTTATTTCATTACATAACCTAATGTGACCATAGATAGTATTATGCATTGTTTTCAGAAAGCATTCTTCACCTT
The DNA here is from genome assembly GCA_034769895.1 of Magicicada septendecula. NCBI lineage: Eukaryota > Metazoa > Arthropoda > Insecta > Hemiptera > Cicadidae > Magicicada > Magicicada septendecula. The sequence continues at coordinate 24,817,281 of CM068373.1, read as the reverse complement.
GTACTTTCTTGAGACACTAATATGTCTGAGTACTTCAGTAGAGACCACTTAGAGAACGAACATGTTTTCTTGATGAAACATTTTCATAATGTTGAGTGAAAGGTCTTGTAGAACAAACAATTGCTCCCGCTAAGTGTAACACTGGCAAGGAAACTTTGATTAGTTACACCGTTCGCGTTGTTTATTGGCTGCCAATTGACCAATGGCCAATGGCGTACCAATGTACTCTCCATCAATAAAATTTTATTTATAATCCTTATGACAATACAATATGTTCACTAAACAATGCTGTTTTTATAAAATTAACTTTCTTATTTCAGCAAAACAAATAAGGACGGTTCTTTATTAATAACAGTAATAAAAAAAGCAAAAAAGCATAAACAAACGGTTCTTTATTAATAACAGTAAGGTGTGTGCGAGCTGTGTTTGGAGGTATTAAGGTTTAGTAAATAAGATAACGGTAAGTTAAAGTGGCCAGTAATAACAGCGTCAAATGTGTTGCTTAATGAGGCAAGTTTAGCTCATTAAACTAATTTAATCATTTAATGTGGACTCCAGCGCCGTCTTATAAAATTGTTTACAAGTACTCAACTTCCGGCTTAAAGCTTGATACGAAATTCGACGACCGCAATAAGAATATCGAATTTAAACTACGAGCCTACTTTTCAGATTTTAGAAAGGATTTCTATATCGTTGATGGCAATTGGCTGTGCACAATACTTCTAACCAAATCACTTTTTTCAAAACAGACAGATAAATTTGTAACTTGTCTTCAGTGGTGTTTAATGGTTTCTTAGGGGTGCTAATCGTGAATTGAAGAGTAAGGTTAAATATGGGCTGGTTAACAACTTATTGGTATTGTTGAACACTAAACACTTACAAATTTTACCCTTTGAGGAAGACCATTTTCAACGTACAATATTTCAATATTGTCTTTGTAGTATAATATAAAGGTTTCATAAGAAATGTTATAGGTCAATACATACACAAAATGGAAGAATAATGTAAGGAGGAAAGTCCTGGTAAAAGTAAGACTATTTTTTTTTTCTTTAGGTAAGGTATAATTTGTTTGCTTTAATTGTATATTATTATTATGGTATTACTTGCAATCCTGTCTGTTAAGTTAGGAAAATTTATTGATTACTATATGCACATGAACCATAACGAGAACGGAAAATAACAATGCACCTTTGAAAATGTTATGTTCCTTTTGGCTATTTAATAAAACATTTTTTTTTGTTAAAACTGAAGTAATTATTACATTGTACAATACTCTAATCACTGCATTTTTACATGAGACGTAGTGCTTGCAATTACCTCAAATATACTGAAAAAAACAATCTGATTTGGACCTTAAATATATTATAAATGCGATAAACTTACTCACATTAAACGATCGTAAATGTACATCCTTTTTATGTTGGGAATAATTTTGGGTGTAAATAAAGTTTTAAATGTCTTAAATAATGTTTTTTTCCCAACATGTTTTATTAATTGTTTAAAATAATGCTGGGTAAACTGTTAACATTTCCTGTAACGTATGACATAAAACAATAATAAAAAAGAAGCAAATTTTTCGTCGAACATTTCACACTTTCACACCCCTTATTTTCCTTGAAGAAAAATCAGTACGTTTAGATATTTTATAGCAGTCATATAAGACTGAACAATCATTCACGTACACTCGTAAGACTTTTAGGCTTTTGACAACTTAGATAACTCTTGAAATAAATATAATTGTCTTTTGAAATATACGCTAACGTACTATTTGACTAAAAGTCAAGGGTTCCCAGTCAACAGGTAACATGTAACCGTTCTTGTATTTTAAAACAGTGTGAATATTAAAACATAAAAACTATAAAACCCTTTCAATATACACGTATTGTCTGTATAATATGTCTCTCAATTGAAATAACCACTCGAAAATACCGTATATACGAAAATAAAAATCTTCATAAGAAAAGAGTTTATAAAAGTCCTTGCATTATGAGCTGATAGGTCCATAACCCTTACAATACATTGCTGCATTTACGTAACGCTCTCAAAAACAACAGAGTGTCGTTATACACGTTTCTCGGCTAAACGAGGAGGTGCAGTATCTTGGTCAAGCCAAGGTCACACTATACTACTGGCCAGAGTGCTGGAAACGTGACGTCACACTAGGCGCCGAAACGAAACACAGCCGCTAATGCTGTTTACTGTGTCACGTGCTCAAATAACCTTTCCTACACACACCTGTAATGGTTTACCTGAACATGTCCTATATGGTTGTAATCTGTATGAACTAACAAAGACCTTGGTATGAAAAAATGTAGAGTTTTGTGAACAACAACAGTTATATTTAGCATTTGAGAAAGTGCAATTTACACGAAGGATGTAAAAAAGCTGTGAATCAATGTAATTGACAGCTTATCGGGGAAATAACTTTTCAAGTTTCTTTATGTAGATAAACAGCCAAACTTTCGTATTGTACAAGATTTTATATCATGTATGATAAGTAGTACCAGAAGCGGGGTAAGCAGAAAAATTAAAGAAATAACCGAATACAAACTGCTCAGTATTTATTTACAACAACATTTGATCATTTGAAGATGGTGCATTACAATCTCGTATTGCCTTACGTCTAACATATTTACATGTTATTTAAAATCTACTTACAATAAAGTTATTTAGACTAACTTAACAATTCTGTGTCTAACATTTATCTAAGTTAACGCTGAACTTGGCTAAAATTTGTGTATTTTTCTCTTTTTGTCCGATTTGACATCATTCTGAGCATCTTTCCTTTTTTTATCGAATTTTTCCTTACGAGATTTTGAATAATTGTTTAAGAAGATGTTACAAAAGGAAAATAAACATTTATCGATAAGTTTGTTAAAATTAATTTTACATAAACTTATATTACAATTTCTCTGTGGATGATGGATGTCAATAAAACCTAAAACAGTGGATTTTAGCGCTACCTCTGATTAGTGGACAATAAAAACTGTGTTTCGTATCTGTCAGATACAATTAATGTAAACACTTTGAAAGCTAAATTTAGTACTTCCATCACATAATCTGAAGGGTATTTTAAAGATCCTCTATTAATAACATTAAAATAGTAATTGTCCTTTTGTGGTACAACAGTAGACTCGGTATTCGTTGTAGTAAAGAAATCTGTACACCCAGTGCAAGAGTTATTTTTTAAAATACTGTGTACCAAGTAACCACCAATATAAACAGGGCCTAAAGTGTCATTTTCTGATAAGGTAACATCAGTTATGTCTACCTGCAGGTCATCAAAAATTTGATTACTGTTGTCATGCATATCATTACTATCGCTTTCTTCACAGTCTGCTGTGGAAATAAATCTTTGATACATACTTTACTGTGTCTAGAGGAGTAAATATCAATCAAACTCAAAGTTTTTAGTTTTTTTTTCTGATTCCAAAACCTGCTTGACTGATACATGGTAACATGCACCACTCATCTGTCTATACTGGCTAAATCTGGCCTCTAACGGATCGGTCTGAAATTTGCCAAGTAAAACATAATATGACAATTTCATGTCTCCTAAGAGAAACGAAATAATCTCCATTAAAGTGTTAACAGTATGTAGCAATGCTACATGTGTTTCATTGGTTAATTATCCTCTCCTTTTAGCTTTTGTCAACTCCTCCCCTTGAACAACAAGTTCATCCCATTTAACTAAAAATTTACTAAAAGACTTCAAAAAAACAAAATTAGTATCTGTTACAGACTGGATTGGTTTAAAGTTTTCGTCATTAAATTTAACTCCCTTGTACATATGTTTTACGTTGACAATCTTCCACCACTTTAAAATGACCTGAATGAAATGTGCTGTACTGCTCTTAGTCTCTGTTTTAGTCAATGACGAATTTTTATTCAAAGCAGCAATATTTTTCTCGTCGAATAACCTACAGCACAAATGAACATTTTGCCTCTCTATTGATGTTGGGTATAACGCTTTTTTTGACAGTGCAGGAGCCAGTTTAACACAGTAATTTTCCTCACTTAAATGTAAGATTTTGAGATCTGATACACATTAATACACAAGCCATTTCTTTTACGTCATTTTTGTCGAAATTTGGAAACACAAATGTTTGTCTGTTATCTACTTGGTTTAACCAGTTATGTCTAATACCTTTAAACAAGTGAACTGGATCGAACATAACATAAATATTCTGTGACTCACAGTAAGGGTTTACAAATTTTGTTTGAAGAGTGCCTCCACAAAATCGTTCAAACGTATTTCTGTTTACCCTGTTGTTATCAGATATCAAACAAAATACTTGAAACCCGATCTCAGTAAGTAGTTAAAAGACAAATCCTTACTTATAAGTAGACTTATCAATACTTTAACATTACCTCTTTTGGTTTGATAAACAGAGTAAAAATTTAAAGTGTCTTCACTGGCGTGCAAATGAAAATGTTTAATGGCATAGTCATCACACTTAAGTTTATATCTTTCTTTAATATCACTTAAGCTATTTATAGTGTCTAATATCTTTACTTGGCTCTTCCGGTCCTCTTCTCGCTGCCGGATTTCCTCTCTCCTGCTTGCAGGGTCTCTTCGAGGGGGAGGTAGATTTCTCATCAAATATACGGGCTGGTTTTCAGACATGCATCTGCAGCTAATTTCACACGCTGTCGTTTTACAGTCAAGACGGTGCCGTCGGGTTTTGTCACCGAGTCCTCTAGCACGATATAACGTTCGTCGAAGTGACGAATGCAAACAACAGATCGTTTGCTGGGCGTGAAGTTTGCTCTGTGAATGGCATTTAGCCATTTTTGACACTGGATAGGATCCTTCGGGAATCTAAAAACAGTCACTGAACTATCTGTGTTATAATTGCTTTTGCATCCTGGTACGCAGCATGAAGTTGGCATGTTTTAATATTATTATCACAAATGTACGCATTGAAAAACAGTTGCAGCAAAACTTCATATACGAATAGAAACACGTGTGTAAGTGTATACTGACTAAAAAAGCATTGGGCTGGTGGCGCGAAACGGTCCGGCGCCTACTGTGACGTGGCGCGTGGAGTGGAGGGGGTGACTTCGGCCAGTAGTATAGTGTGGCCTTGGTCAAGCCCGTGTACACAAGTAGCTTCCAGACTGTTCGAACCCTTGTAACTACGCAAGTTATGTTGGCACGCGGCCAGGAGTATGGAAAATTATTCATAGAATAGATGTGGGATGTATATAAGCGCCTACACACTTAATTAGTTAGTTACAGGTGGCGAGATTGTAGAGTGCGGATCAAGTGATACTTGATTGTGTTATAATTCGTGCGGAACTCTAATAACTGTCAATTATTATTGCGTGTGTACCAATTTAACTTGATATTAACTGATGACTCGTTGGGCACTTGGTGAAATATATTAATAAAATATCGGTATGGAGAACCATACATGACTTCCATATTCTAAGATTTATATTTAAAATCATTTTCAGCCAAACAGCCAGGCTGTGTCTTACCTGCCTTTTTATTGCTGTATTAAATGAAAAATATTATATTACATTAAAATGAAAAAATTATAATTTTATTGCCTGGCAACAAAATTATTTTATTTTTAACAATTACCATTGTTTCAAAAAGTTTAAATAAATTTTCAAGTACTTTACTCTTGTTAAAACGTAAAAGGTGGCAGGTAAACTACCCCTTCCCCTTAACCGATCTTCACCAAAATCGAAAGTCGTTGAGACCTCTACAATTCAGGGACGTATGCAAAAAATTATTTGATTCTGTTTCAATTTGCGGCTGTTATCGTTTGCCATAGAAAATAGGCTTGATAAAAAAATGTTGTAGGTAAACTACCCCTTCCCCTCAACCGATCTTCACCAAAAACAACAGGTCTTGAGTACTCTACAAATCAGGGCTGTATGCAAAACATTATTTGATTCTGTTTGAATTTACGGCTGTTATCGTTTGCCATAAAAAATACCCTTGTTAAAAAAATGTTGCTGGTAAACTACCCCTTCCCCTCAACCGATCTTCACCAAAAACAATAGGTATTGAGAACTCTACAATTTAGGGCTGTATGCAAATAATTGTTTGATTCTGTTTGAATTTGCGGCAGTTATTGTTTGCCATAGAAAAAAATCTACAGACAGACAGACAGACAGACACACACACAGACACTTTTCGGAAAACTACTTTTTTTCATGTTTTGAGTGTAGTAGAATCAGAATCTGCAATAATCTCGAACACGATTTTTTTTGCCATCACCATACTTCCATTCCTTAAGGAATATGGAAGTAAAAGTTGTTTTTTTTTAGATATATAAAAACACTTGGTAAGTTTCACAGATTTTATTTAACTCTGACAGCTGTTACGGCTACCTAAGCCATTGTCAAAGAGAGAATGAATGAAAACCTAAACACAGGATGTGAGTGGTGGTGACCATCTGTTTAGGGCGTATGTGGAACATCTGTGAGGGTGATTGAGATGGAGAGGGGGTGGTGCAAGAGCCAAGGGAAGGTCGGTGTCTTTAAAAACTAAATACAATCATGAATGCAAAATATAAAATTAACTGAACCAAATAACAGGTTTAATAAAGGGGATAGACAGAATTCAGTTTGTTCATTTGTTAAATTTTTGGTATTTTTATTGCTTTTTTAATTTATAAAATTTCTAACAAATCCATATTTTTACCTTTTTGTATGTTGTGGAGTAGTGTTATGTTTTTTGTGTCTATGAAGTGATTGTATTGTAAGCAATGATCTGCAAAACCTGTATTTGCTGTATTGGTTAAAATCGCCTTCTTATGTTCAGAAATGGGATGTTTCAGAGCACGGCCACATTGTCCAATATAAATAGCAATTATAAGTGAGGTAATTATTGATTTCACTGTTGTCTGTATTTTGTTTCCGAGGTCCTCTGAAGAAGCCTTTTAAAGGTGAAAATCGGTTCAGGTTGTAAGGTAAAACTTTATGTTTTTACTTAAAAAAAATATTGTGTTCCGAGTCGTTAATGTAATAGTTATATTTAGTTAAGTAACGGACACGTCATGGACAACGAAATCCAAGAATTGGAAAATATGCCTAATACTGTTATTGGGAACTATGTCGATAAACATGCGTTGACAGAGCTATATCAGGGCAAAACACATAAGTTTGGTGAACTGGATATGGCAATCTACATATAGGCCTTCGCAAACGAGGTTTTCCTTAGCACAATCTAGCAGAGCACCATAACTCAGTAATTTCTATAAAAGTTGTTGAAATTTTATTTCAGGGAAAACATATATGTGTTACGTTTCTCTTGTTTGTGCAATATCAGTGGTGTGTGTGTGTGTGATAGAGAGAGAGAGAGAGAGAGAGAGAGAGAGAGAGAGAGAGAGAGAGAGAGAGAGAGAAAGAGAGAGAGAGAGAGAGTTTAGAAGGGGTGAGCGAGAGAGGAAGCGAATATGATCACGAGCGTATATGGTGTGCTCCTAATATGCGTTGATCCCTGTATATGATATACGCGTATGATTAATTACTCACATATCATCTAAGCGTTCCTGATTCAGTAAAGTATAGAAAAAAAGTTCCACCAGCTGGGTTACTTCTGACAGTACGTGATTGATTAATTTCTAATATCATACTATCTGACACGTAATAATAGCATATTATTTTTACCACTTTTCTTATATTATGTATGTATGTTCAAAGTGCACTCACAGAAACTTCTGTCTTTTTATCCGACTATTCAGAGAGTGAAGTAAAAATAATTAGTGTTTGTTTTTAACGTTAGTGTACTTTATAGACTGTCACCGGACAAAAGGCTTGTCACATATCAAATGACGCCAATCGCACAACTCTTCGTCATGTTGGTGACCCTAAAAAGGCTAAAACGCTGTGATGTTTGTCCTCCCGAGCCGCGCTGAGATGGTGGGCGGCTGCGCCCGCTGTTCGTGGCGTACTGCAGTCCTCCTCTTTTTTCGGCATCGGTTTGTTGAGTCCGCTGCCGGCAAAGCGACGTGCGGAACAAACATCACAGCGTTTTCGCCTTTTTAGGGTCACCAACATGACGAAGAGTTGTGAGATTGGCGCTTTTTGTCCGGTGACAAGCCTTTTGTCCGGTGACAACGTAATAAAAGACGTTAACAAACACGAAATAAGATTTTCTGCGGTAAGTTGATCTGAGTTCTCTGCGGGTGGTTTCGAAAGTTGACAAAAATAGTTTAGTAGTTTACAAAAAAGTTCACGTTTGAGAACATTAATTTACACGTTTTGAGACGTTATTAAGGATTCGACCACAGTACATTTATAAAATATCTTGCATTTTCTATTTTTTTTTATTATACACTTTATTATATTTCTTTAATCATTTTTTCTTCTTCTTCTGGCACTACAGTCTCTGTAGAACCCTGCCGCTGGTCAACAATTTTCTCCTCCAGTCTTGTTAGTCTATATCCTTACTCCTCCAACCTGCCACTTGCATTTTCCTCAAATCTCCTTCCACATCTTCATAGCATCTTCTCCTCGGACGTCCTATCATTGTTGCTCCCATTCCAATCCCCATTTTGGACCTCGGTCACTTCTAGTTCTCACCACGTGCCTCAACCATCTCAAGCTTTGCGCCTTACTGCCGCAACTATCTCCGATTCTCCATACAGGTCTCTTAGCTCACGATTCTTTAATTATTAGTGATTGTTATCATAATTTAAAACAATAATTTAGAGGCGAGATCTACAGCAGTATGCACAAATTCAAGTACCTAGGATTCACACAGAGTAAACAAGGCACAACGGAAGAAAAAATAAGAACTAGATTAGTGCAGACTAGAACAGTGATTAGACAATTACACAGTGTTATATGAGACAAAAATATTAGAAAAAGCACAACAAAAATGATATATCAGACCATAGTCCAAAGAATTATGACATATGCAGCAGAAGTATGGGTTATTAACAAAAAGAATGAAAGAAAGATTCTTGCAACAGAGATGAAATATTGGAGGAGGTGCTGTGGAATAACGAGAGCAGACCGAATAACAAACGAGGAGATCAGAAGAAGAATTGAAGCGGAAAGAAGTGTAATTACTACATCGAAGAAAAAAGTTTGATGTGGTACGGTCATGTCCGGAGAGCCCAAAATAGGTGGATAAACAAAGTGACGGAATGGAGTCCATTAAGAAGGAGAAAAAGGGGAAGACCGAGAAGATCTTGGAGGGACGAAGTGGATGAATGTATGCAACGTATAGGACTTGAGGAAGGACAATGGGAACATCGGGAGAATTGGAAAGCCAGATTGAAAGAAGGGAGACGGCACTAGTTGTAGCAACCCTATATATATATATATATATATATATATATATATATATATATATATATATACAGCAGTGCTATTTCAGGCTCCTGCAACTGTCACAGTGCAGTGAGATGAATTAACATACAGATCGACAGCATTATTGTGGCCATTATAAAATACAATAAAAAATTGAATACAACAGTTATATCGAGTAGACATAATAACAAAATAATGACTACTCTTTCTTTGAATATTTAAGTGTGAGAAAAAACAAAAATGTTCAAATCTACTATTATAAAAACGGTGTTGATAACGAATGCTGGCAAAAAGGTCAAAGGTCGCAAAAAAGTAGGAACAAAATGGTCTCAGTCAGATATTTTATCGTTGTTTTAACTCAATTATTTTTCTACTTGCGATAGAAGTTGAGATGTAGCTTGACGACACGCTTTGTTTTAACAATGGTTATATATATATATATATATATATATATATATATATCCGCCTTAGAGTCATTAAAAATGTACTCGTACATGTCATATTGGCTCCAGCATAGGGAGCACATTCGTTTCATACTTGTGTTACTCAAAAATATGAAACTATTCATTTTATTCGCCGTTTCCAGTTAAAAAATACAACAATATCAATACCACCTATACTAGAATATTGAAACGAAACCAGCTTCCTCGTCAAATAGTGCACTGAGTAGCAAAAACGTTTTTTAACAGTTTTTACGGATCCGTATACTTCACTTCATTGTGACTGTGGTTTACCGTGAGATGTTTGTTGTTTTTTGATTGCAATATTATATGGGGATTTTTCTAGGGAATTGTAGAAAGTCTCCATGGATTTTCGTAACTTTTTTTTATTGTCTTCTTAAAGCTTATAGAAAAAAGTTAAAAAAGAATTTTTTGACGCTTTTGAATTTAAGGGTGTTTTCCACCTCTTTTTCAAGGGTAAAAAAATTAAACTGACCCAATCAATCGATAGAAAATCAAAATCTAAGCAAATATTGTGGAATAAAGTTTTTTGAAAAATGCGTTGTTTTTTTAGTTATTCAGACTTGAAAATTGCGAAAAATTCTATGTTTTTGTAGCGTTTTTCATACTTTTCTCGGAAACTATAAACTTTTCGGAAAAAACTTATAAGAATCAAAATAAAAGATAATTCAATAAGGAACAATTTGCACTTTGTTTTGTCCGCATATATTGAATCGTTATTGAGATATGCTATAAACAAAATGTCTTAATTTTTTAACTGAAGAAGCGAATTTAAACTTGATATTTATCAATGAATAGTAACGCAACTTGCAATGATATTATTATTAAATGGAAGCTCTTGAAATTTCCTGTAAAATGGTAAGTCGATATTTTGCATATCTTGAAAAAACAACGAAGTTACAGAGCAAAATACTAAACATTCTTAAAATTTGTTTTTTAAATCAAAAATTAAATGGTCGCCATTTTGTCAGTTTTGCATATTGGTGGGAGATATTGTAGATTTAGATTGTCTATTATATTAGGGATGTCCTCTATTTTTTTTTTTTTTATGTATTATAGATTAGAGATGTGTACCGTTTTCGTAAATTTTAATTTTTTTTTTATTTAAAAGAAAATTTATCGTTTTCAAAATATATCTTGAAAACAAAGCGTTTTATCAAAGAATTGATATTGACCAAAAATATAGCTCACAAAAAGGCGATTTTTTTTTCGACACGTGACAACTGTTTCAAGGTGTGTTTATAAGATTTTATGAAAAACGTTTTTTGTTTCTAAGTACAATATCTTAAAAACAGTAGTTTTTTTGACTATGGTCAATCCCAAAAAAGTTGTAGCCCTTTTAATTTTCTACAAAATGCATTTATTTTTATTTTTTATCTTTAAAATTAACCATTGAGTTGTGGTCAAAAGTGTGAGCGTTCAACGATGATAAAATTCGGTAACTTCTTATTTTATCAACGGCTACTAAGTAGAAGTCGAAAATAATAATAAATATGAAGTATTTTGTATATTATAGTTTTAAGATAAAAATATGTTTCTTTATTTGTTATTTTTTCGCGGAATTTGAATTTTAACCTATGTATACTGTAATGTGATATAATGGGAGCCCCAAATAATTAACCAAAATAGTCCAAATGATAATAAAAAGTCAGAATAACTGAACTCTAATATTTAATAATGCAAAATAAAAGTACAACACAATAGTGTGATAAATAAGAAACCATGTACTATACAGAATAAGACAAAACTTGTGAAAAGTGCATAAGTGCAAAAGTGAAAAGTGGGAAAAATGGAAAACAAGGGTGATCATTAATCACACAGATAAGACTGTAAAGATCAATGATCCCTCTAATTATGTTAAATGTAAAAAAATCAAATAGATAAATACAAGAGACACAACTTTTAAAAGCATTATAAAGTGACAGACATACTAAATGTTAGAGTGTAAAGAAACAATCGTAGTAATGTAGCATTATTTATTGAAAGGTTTTATAGTTATTTATCCCATGTTGTTGGTTGTTAAAGGAGAAGGCATTAGCAGTGCTTAACCATGTTTATTTTTCTTGTATTTAGGCCAATGCCAATACTTGTTATCATTAATAAATCATATGTAAAGGATCATAAGAAGTGTATTAAGCCTATAGGCAGAATAGAAGATATATGTTACAACATAATACAAAAAAAAAAATACTTAAATAGAGGTTTCATATAAACAATATTAATGGTCCATTAGTAGAGCTTAATAGTATGGAAATGTAATGGGTATTATAGTAAACTAAATATTTTATGTTATCATTTGTCAAAAAATGAATGTAATCTTGGCCATGAGGGCAACAATTTTAGTTAGTATGTTAAGGGATTTTGTGTTAATTAAGAAACATTGTTAGAATATGTTAAAGGCAAAAAAATCATGTAATAAGTTTTAAACAAATGTAATCAGGCAAAAGGGTTCAAAACAGAAAACCAATTAATAATTAATGTGAATTAGAAAATGATAATGAAATCAAATTTTAGGCCTAGGCCGAACATGTAATATAGAATAAGATAATGTCAGAAATGATTAAATTACAAAATCAATATAATAAAATAATAACAAAATAGGACTAACATTTAATAAGGGACAAGTTTTAGAATAATTGTGAATCAGATTAAATTAATCTAACAAAAATTAAGTATTGTATAGTAAAAACAGGGCAATATTATAGTCCAAATTTATAATTTTTGTAAAGGTGAAAGGACACCTAATATAAAGTTAACACATATAAAAATATATATCAAAATGTAGACCTTTACAAAAGGAACAAATCTATGTAAACTAATTTTAAATTAACCAAAAATTAACAAAGGAGTGTTTTTTGACTGGTAAAGCAAGGATATAATTTTCGGAACTATATGCCGCATGACCTCAAGTTCATGCAAACTGACCAATCAAAAACGGAGTTTACTGGTCAAAAAACCGTTACTAAAACGAGAAGGAGGCAGGATTGTATTGTTAAACGCCAAGCAGTAAAGATCAAAGTCTAATAGCTGACGCCTTGAGTGAAGATAAAACAACCAATATTTTACTCAATTAATGTTCCAAATGAAACCAGACAAGCAGTAAACACACCAGAAACTTAAAGAGAAGATAAAAGAAATACTACTAACCGATGGAAGCTTAATTCTACACAAACACCAAAAAATCATAGCGAGTGGGCTGATTGCAGTATACAAGGAACGTAAATATAACTCCGAAGTATTTTCATAACAACACTACACACAGATCAACTTCACTACACTATATAAACTACCTACAGTGATAAATGGAATAACCAATGCACATTAATACGGTGGTTAACGATAATAACATTTTATTTAAACAGAACAACATAGAAACCACATGACGCTTGGTTAAATGACCAGGGCGGCCATCTTGTTTGTCGGTTCATTCGCCAATGCTGGCAGAGTTCGTTGACGTAGTGGGTTAAAAACATAACATTTATGCTTGTAAAAATTAATAATTAAGATTTATTATTTTATATGTAATTGTAATGTGTTGTACTCCTTTTTAAAAACATTTCTGACTTCTTAACTGGCCCAAAGAACCCAAGCCCTGAGATATTTAATTCATATTATAATAATTTGCAAATCATTGAGGATCGGATTCAAATACGAATCGATACTAAACTGTCAAGGTCGATCCAAGACCGAACCATTTATTTTGTTTAACCAGTAAGCTGAAAAATAATAAAAGAAATCAATGATTACCAATAACAGAGTTGTCATTTCATGCGTACAAGTAGCATAAGAGTTTGTTCACAGGTATTAGTGGGAGAGAACAGGTACGCAAGGCGAATATAACCTTGCCGACAACAAAAAAATAAATAACCTACAACTGCCAACATACGGTTAGAGGCGATCGCTGAGTCAACCAGAAGTGCGGGAAAATTCGAAAAGCACTAGCCCACCAATAAAATATACAAATACAAACGCTTTCTCTCATAATCACATTTTAAGCGCATACGTTACAATACCCATGTCGAGAGCTTTCGAGCGAAATATTATGTTACCAACCCCTAATTTTGGCGATTTTCGCCCTTAAAACCACCCCTTTGCACAACACGTGCAGTTTGACCTCAGAATCGTGATCAGCGACCCAAAAAACCTATATATACCCATGCCGAGGGCTTTAAACGGTGTCCTAAGTTTTTTTTACATTTTTAACCCTTTCGGGGCGTTTTTCAACCCTTTAAGGGTGAGAGCGGTCAAAAATGTTTTTAACTTTGCTGTATAAGCTTGTAGGAAGACAATAAAAGAAAATTACGAAAATCTATGGAGACTTTCTACAATTCCCTAGTTTTGCCGATTTTTAAGTCTCATTGAAAAGACTATATGGCTTTGTTTCGTCGCGATGTAACAGACAGATCCTATTTAGATGTTACATTCTGAGCATACATTACGTGAATTCCCACATTGTCTTACAGTGCCTTTTCGGAATTAATCCTCATTTTAGGCGGAACTTGAGGGTAAAACACACCCCTCCAGTTACCCTAAAAATTATCACAACAAGTTCATGGTGTGATGGAATTATTTTGTATAACTGTACATTAGGAGAAATTGGGTGATGATATATTCCATTGATGGTGGATACATTAAGGTGCCGAAACATTCACACTAATATAACCGTTCTTGTCTAAAGTTGGAACTACATGTACTTACCTGTTATCTCTTTATGCTTGTTTATTCTACAAGTTTCGGAGAGTTTCCTTAGCTTAAAACTGTTTGCACGTCTTAATGTTGACGAGTTATCACTTGTGCAAATCACATCACGTCATTTGGTACGTTTCACAGATTTTAATTAACTATGACAGCTGTTTCAACTTCTTAAGCCACTGTCAAAGGGATGAGATGAAGACTAAACAGAGGATGCAAGAGGGTGGTTGACATCTGTTTAGGGCGTGTATTGGAACATTGTCGAAACAGCTGTCAGAGTTAAATTAAATCTGTGAAACGTATCCAAGTGTTTATGTATTTTTAAAAACGTTTGTATTAATATGTTACACCAAGTGCCCAACGAGTCATCAATAATATCACATCACGTCCTTAGGTTGTTGCTGATTTCTATACTGGTTACCGTGCAAATTACATAAAGTTTTATTAATTCTAAAGTAATCCCTTAAACAAATTACGCAATGTGACAAAACAATTTGGTTCTGAGCTTTTATAACAACTGTAAAGAAATATGTTGATCATGTACTTTCCTCCTCCTCCTATGGCGCTACAGCCCAAGTCGGGCCCTGGCCTCCACCAATCTACTCTGTCAATTGCAGCCCTCCTCCAGTTGCTTATCCCCATGTCCCTCGCGTCCTCTGCAACGCCATCTTCCCTTCCCACCTCTTCCCCGGTCTGCCTCTAGGTCTCGTTCCCTCCCATGCACCCAGCAGAGCCCTTTTGGGGTTTCTGCCATCCTCCATTCTCATAACATGTCCGGTCCAACGCGAATTTTGGATTCTTATAAATTTTGAGACTGGTATCTCTTTATATATTTGATACAGTTCATTGTTGTATCTCAGTCTCCATGAGCCATTTTCTTGTATTGGGCCTATAATGCGTCTCAGTCGTTTCCGATAACACTGTCCTTTCCGAGGCTTATTTGATGGTCTCGTAACATCAGATTTCCCGGGAATGGATTGTTGGCCCATAACCCAACCTCCAATCTGGAGGGCCAGGATTGTGTTCGAGGTTTTCTCCTCTACATAGGTTGCTTTCACTACAGCTATGGAGTCACACTTACCCCGTCATTCGCAGTACCACAGTCAGATGGGTCAAATTTTGACTACCGCCTGCAATAAATTACGACATAGACAGGTTCAGGATCGTTTCCTATACGCCATACCTTTGTACTGGTGGGTACTGCTGCCCTCCACCAGCAATGTTTATCGACCTTTCGGTCTAGATCCGTACTGTTCTGCGCCAACGGGGTCACCTCTAGAAGGATGTGGCTCTTCACAATGCAGTACGGTCTTGGCTGGAAAGAGGCTCATGGCTCCATTGAGAGCTACCATCACATCATCCAACCCTGGGAACTTGTGAAGACCAATGCCCAGTCAACCCGAAGCAAAGGTGCTACCTCTCCAATTTCCCTCGAGCCCATCCTGTATTTTACCTGACACAAATATTTAGTACAATACATTATTTATTTGACAGTTATGGAAGCTACTATATCAACCGTACATAAAAATAATGTGGTAATAATATCACACATCGGTTTACACCAAAGAGTCTATGAGAAGACGGTCGCCATAAAAAAGTTGATTTGTAAATGAAATATACCACACAATTTTTTTTTTGTTGAAAACGATTTTCATGCTTTAAATGAATCCGGGTAATAGTGATAGGCTGGACCAAAGTATTGTGGAAGCAGCAAATACAAGTTTAGATTTTACAATGCAAATATCAAAGAGTCAACGCTGTATAACTACATACCTCCATCCATTGATTCGGGTTAAAACGTCCTGCTACGTTGTCTGATGCCTAATTGCCAATATTTCCTGTCGTTGCAGTTTTCTTCGGTTATACCTAGTACACTCATTGACCTCCTTACACCCCTGTATCCATGTTACTTTTGGCCTTCCCGTTTTTCTGTTTTCCATATACATATCCATATCTCTTTGACAACTCTCCTCCCCCAATCTCTGCGCGTGCCCATTCCAAATTAATTGTTTTTTCGATGTGTTCTAAAACAGTTTCTTTTATATTCATTTGTTGCTTAATTGTTTCGTTTCTGACCCGGTGTGATTTTGATGTTCTACATATTCTTCTTAAGGCGTCCATTTTGTGGCTTGTCAGATGTTCTTTCATTCTCCATGTCTCAGACCCATATACTAACGTGCTCTTAATCACATTATTTTCTTCCTTTATTTCCCTATTTCAATGCTCCACAGTTTTCCATTTAGAGATTTAATTATTGCTCTTACTTTGTTTACTCCACACTTTATTTCTGTATCGTCTGTCCCTTCCTTGTCTGTTCCTTGTTCCTTGTTAATAACTACATATCTACAGTTTGTTTATAAATTAGCAGGAACTGCAAAACATTAAACAATATTGAGAAAATATGCTTATGGATTGTTCAAATTTAAAGGAATTTAAGATATCAGAAACGATGCTATTTTAAAAATTATGCAGACATAATTATTATATCAAAACGCCTGTTGCTTTACTTTCTTATTAAAAGGTTTGTAATTGTATGCTTTTTATGTAAATAAAAATTAAATACGATAATAGTTTCAGTAAATTAGCAGACAGTGATCGTCCAGTTGAAGAATAATTAAAATTTGTGCCATCTTTCTATACTATGTTGTTGGATTCATAATACGCTAATTCGTTACACATAAAAGTTTAAGTTTTAATATGCTAAAGAATTCAATTAAAAGATGTTCTGATTGTAAGAATCTTAAGAGAAACCTTACAAACGTTGTGTCCTTCTACGTATTTAAATCATTTGTAACAATGGTAATCCTTTATTAATAAATTAAATATTGTTTTAATAAGCAACGAAAAATAACAGCTCCTACATTGAATTGTTTTAAGAAGGCAAGTCTATGCTACTGGAACATTACAGTCGTCGTAAGTAAACACTATTAAAATAGAAATATTGTTAAATTTAAAATTAACATTTTGTATTGAAGTAACAGGTTTTGTAGTTTCTTCAGCAGTTTCATTAATGCATCTAATAGTCGTGTTACTTTCTAAGATATTAAAAATATCTATTCAGTCTATTGTTCTTCAAGAAGATATATAGAACTTAGCATGAGGAACATTTAAAAAGTATTTTTGTTTATAAAAAATTTGAATTGTGAGTGTATATATTTGCGTGTGTGCGTGTTCATGCGTGAATGTGTATATGCTTGTGTGTGTGAGTGTTACTGTGTGTTGTTTTTCAAATATGATATTCCTTCATGCAAAATGAAGATACTGTGAAGACTTTCAAGGAGTTTTATTTTTTAGCTAATTCCGTTGCTCTTATTATGAACCTTATTACGATAACTTCATAGTTGGCTATCGATATTTCTTTATCTTAAATTAGCGACCTATAAAAGTGTTGTTTCTCTACGGTAATAAATGTAAAAATTTTAATTTACATAAATTGTCTAATTATTTGAATCCAAGATTTTTTTAATGTTTTCACTAACTACATCCTCCTTGTCATCAGCACGTGTTAACAAAGCTGATTTTTTTTATTCTATTGAAACTTTTCACCCCGTTAGTATTTCACCTTTGAAATTTGTAATTAAAACTCTACAAATATATGTGATCTACATGCTGTAATATGGCAGACGCTATATCTTATTATTGTCTACATCATCCTTTATACATTTAATCTCCATTTTGACAGCTTTAACTTTTCGTGTAAACTAAATATTACAAGGGTAACTATATTACATTTTTTCAATATATTTATTGAAAATATATTTTTAATATATTTTCAATATATTTAGTCTCACTTAGGTAAGAACGTACAAAACAAGTAGGTCTTTAAATTATGAAATACTTATACATACTTATACATACTTATACTTATACTTATACTTATACTTATACTTATACTTATACTTATACTTATACTTATACTTATACTTATACTTATACTTATACTTATACTTATACTAGCTTCATATACATTGCACTATATACTATACTACTTACTATAATACTTATACTAGATATTAACATTGCACTCATTATACACGCAAACAGATAACGAAACCTCATGTAAGAATTAATCGTCTCAGAGCATTGTTTGCAACAAGGAATGTAAGGGCTCTACTTCCTCTAAATTGCTTACAGTGACAGGATTTCGATTCTTAAATTTTCGGATTGCCTTTATGACTGTGGTTCATATTAGAGTAGCTTTGACTACTACTGCGATTCATTTTAAATTACATTAAACTTGATATTACACAGACGGTTGTAGCGTATCTCCAACTTTGTTTAATATATACAGAGATCACATAAGCAGGATATGGAAGGAAGAAGTCCGTGGAGGTATTAAAATAAACAGCAACACCACTTTAAATTCGTTACTTTTTGCAGACGATTTAGCAATAATTCAAACGACTGAAGATGGTCTGCAAAGGTCGGTGTACACATTAGAAACCATAGCTAACGAATATTCCGTAGAAATATCGGCACGGAAAACTAAAATTATGGCATTTAAAGGGAAGAATCCAATACGCTAAAAATAATGGTCTATGGACATCCTGTAGAACAAGTATCACATTTTTCCTATTTAGGATCGGATGTCAGCTATCTAAAAGGACATGATATAGAAAGAAAACTTCAGAGATTTGAATACATAGGGGGCACGATAAATAGAACGTTGGGAAATGAAACGCGTAAGGAGACAAGATTAAAGTTATATAAAACCACGGTTGTCCCAGTTCTGACGTACGGCAGTGAGACCTGGGTTCCTTCAAAGCTAGATAGATCAAAGATTCAGGCAGCTGAAATGCGCTTTCTGAGAAGAGTCAAGGGCTGTACACGATTTGATAGAATACGTAATGACGACGTCCGGAATGCGCTAAACATCTACAATTTGAATCATCGAATAGATGATTACAAACGGAAATGGCAGGAACACAACGACCGCATGGACAAATGTAGACTACCACAACAAATAAGATCTTATAAACCAACGGGCGAGCGTAACGTTGGAAGACCTTTTTCAAGATGGGACCAACTATGACATTGTGGAGACGGAACAGGCATTTCTGCCTATACCATGAAGTGTAGAAGAAGAAGAAGATTACACAGACGGTAGATAAACTACTTCCTTAAAATAGTAAAGGCAGTTTTTTCGGACTTCGAAAACTACTGCTGCCTTTGTGTACGTTATATGTAGTTTGCGTACTTTGTATGTGACTCCATATGACGTCAATACATACCTTACACCAATTTATATAAATATCTTAAATCTCTTCAAAAATAAAGATATTTTAAGACTTCACTAAACTATATACAAGCTGTGATAAAAAAATATCAGGATTGATACTGGATACCAAGTCAGCTGACTTGGCTCCAAAGAAGCGACACATATTTTACAGCATACTAATTACTCTGTATAACTTTTATAATAACAACTGATCTGGTTTGTTTACAAACGCTCATTGTTGTGTTTTGTGTTAATGTCATTTGGCGCATTTACCATGTCAGAAAAAATAATCAGAGATTTGTATCAGATTTTGTCAAAATTTGGTATAACATGTAAAAATACATTTGAAAAGCTATAAAAAGTTTATGGGAAAGACTGTATGAGTTGTACACATGTTTATGAGTGGTTTAAGCGTTTTAAAGATGGGCATGAAAGTGTTGAGAGTGACGAGCGTTCAGGAAGCCTTTTAATCAGCAAGATCACAACGTTTAGGTTGTGCGCGCTGCTGTGCGAGAAAACCGCCAAATAACCATTCGTGAGCTAGCAAATTATATAAATATTAGTTTCGGATCAGTTCAGTCTGTTCTTACTGATGAGTTGAGAATGAGACGTGTTTCCTCAAAGTTTGTACCAAAAGTGCTCACAGCTGACCAAAAAGATGCCCGGGTGTCAGTCGCTCAAGACCTGCTTGAATGTGCTAAACACAATGAGAACTTCATTAAATAGATCATAACGGGTGACGAATCACGGGTTTATGGATACGATCTAGAGACTAAGGCCCAGTCTTCAGTGTAGAAGACGCCAAATTCTCCAAGACCAAAAAAGGCAAAACAGAGCCGAAGCAAAGTCAAGACCATGCTCACAGTTTTCATCGATCACAAGGGAATTTTTCATCATAAATTTGCTCCACCATGCCAAACAGTAAATTAGGATTACTACATTTTTGTTTTGAGGCGATTGAGGGATGCAGTTTGATGAAAAAGTCACAGGTGCAACAGAGAGGTGAATGATGGCTTCTACACGACAATGCACTCGCCCACACGTCACATGCTGTCAGCATTTTCTGGCTAAACACAATATTCCACAGATTCGGCATCCTCCATATTCGCCAGATATGGCTCCCTGTGACTTTTTTCTCTTTCCGAAAAAACAATTGAAAGGGAGATCATTTCAAGACATACAGGAGATAATTTAAAATGCGGCCTGAGCACTTAAGGCTCTTACAGAAGATGACTTTAAGACATGGTTCGAACAGTTGGAAAAGCGCTGGAAGAAGAGTGTGGCTGCGGAAGGGGACTGTTTTAAAGGAGGTAAGTTTATAAATCTGTAACTCTTGTATATTTATGTAAATCCTGATACTTTATTATCACACCTCGTATAAATCAATTATAGACATCTATAGACAGAAAGGAGAAACGATTCAGTAAAACGAGATAGATACAGTTAAGCTATAAAACTTACTATTACATTATTTGAAAGTGCTACGCTTTTCAGTACAACATGGGAGTCCAACTATAAAGGTATATCACTTTATACTTGTTTCTATGTTGCCTATTGAGTACATAGTACTAAATTTTCGTGTGTATTAAAGACACAAGACCTGCTCCCAGTTTGCAGGAAAGTTGATGGTAAAGATATTTTGGTATAGGGATATTTGTTTTACGTTTTGTTCGTTTCAGATGTTAATGTGAAACCATTGCTATCAGACACTGCTGTAAGCTATTACGATCAGTAAAGTTAAAAAGCAAGATTAAAGCCGCGGTGAACATTCAAACTGTGTTTTTGATTCTACACAACACTCAAGCTTCTGCCAGCAAAACAGTGTTTCGCCTTCAAATACATTTGAGCTGTTAGTCTCACTCACCATAACGTCCTAACCTATTGCAAGTGAATTTTATCATTTCCGGTCAATTATAAGGATGACACGAGAAAAAATATTTAGTTAAGGTGAAGAGAGTGTTATATATTTAATTTGAAGAGAACGTAGTGTGTGTGTTTAAATATAATGTAAGTGCACAGAAATAGATGGAATTACATAAATACTTTCCTCTTTACTGTCCAACTTTGCAAATTTATCCTTACAATACAATAATGTTGTAAACTTTATAATTTCTTGCAAACGAGAACAGAAGACATTTCGATAAACCCGGTAAGCTACTTTTGCAGCGTACCGGAAGAAATGTGTTAAGGGCTTTAAACACAGCCGAGCACATTGAAAATCGATCAATCACGCGTTGTTGCCCTGTCACGCGTAACAAAGCGTATGTAATTTTATTTCTATACTCGAATAAGCTGGCGGACTGCTGTAAATGTGCAGCTTACTGCGGCGAACGTAATTAATCATTTACGGAGATCAGTATGTTACACACCTCTCCTAGGTTCCGTATTTTAGGTGTGTAACATACATAACATAATACAACAAATTATATTACAGTAAAACACAGTACAACACAACAACTACCAAACTTAACCAATACATCTAACTGTTCTTAGTCACAGCATCCTCCAAAGTTACTTGACGGCTGAAATACGAGTAATGAGAAGGGCGCATATTAAAAAAACAAATCATCGATTAGTGAGCAGAATTAAGTAATTTTATTGATATAAACAGAACAGAGATTACCTCTATTTATGCCTTTATAGTTACTAATCAGCCAGAATGCTAAATTTCAATCGTTCGATCCTTGGATCCAGAACAGCTAACAGCTAAATGATCTCAAATCCAAAATACTTAAATAGCAATGTTTAAAAAGGATCACCTGCAAGGTAAATCAACTAAATCAATTTGGTGACATGTATCAGTACCAGTGTACAAAGCAGATGCTCATGGCGAGCGTGTTACAGACTGTTACTAAGTTTGTCTTTACTCTTACATATTTATAAAAGTCTCTATTACTAATAAAGTTCATACGTCCTCGTTTATTAATAAAGTGTGATCGCCACGAGGTGTTAATACAACATTAAGGTGTTACTTGCGTAGCCTGCACGATACAAAGGCGTTGAAGAGATGGAATTGATGCCACGTGCTTAGGATCTGCAGTCCGAACTCTCCGAGTAGCTTGTTGAATCTGCGTGCTTCGGTAAGCTGAAGCCATGAAGAGCACTGGATTTTGTAGTTTTCTGTTTCTTTCCAAGGAGTTACGAAAATTAACGTCGCCAAGATGAATCTATTGTCGCTAGCGTGAAACTCTCGTCCCTAACGTGGAACCAAGTTCCTACTGCAAAATTCATAATTTTTAAAATACGTTTACATTATAGCATTCACACATTAGATTTTCACTCCATTAAACATCTATTCATAATACAAGCATTACAAGTATAAAGTAAATCTTTATGTCCCCTAACAATATCAAACTGGCTTTAAATCACATATTGATTTATTTTATCGCATCTATTGTATTTATGTATATTTTACTACACGAAAAACAGCAAATTGACATAAAATTCATATAATTCTCTTTTGCGTTTTGCTGGCTGATAAAGGCTTTTGTTAAGAGGCTTCGTTTACAAACATGTTACTTCAAGACATGTTACAGATTACAATTATTTGTTCTTTCCTTTTTTACATAAGATGCATACAATATAGTTACAAAATGATAAAGCCGTACTGTAAAATACTGGTACTGATTCATTATAAGCCAAACTGACAATAAATACCTTGGCGGAGAGGCTCCGCATTTGTGTGTCGACCCGGAGACGAGGAGTAGTTCTGCTCACGGTTATTTCTGAAAGCCGACTGACTAATTTCGCCCGGTCAAAACCTTACCACACGACAAGCGGGGCAGGCGGCGTGACGTCAGGAAGTCGGGCAAAGTACGGAAATGGTTCTATATCTCGATAAATTAATTTAATTTCGTTTAATTCGATAATGCGCCGACTGTTGTATTCGGCAGAACCCGAATAATTGCAACAAGTAGTTAACATGCACCTATGCACACAGCATAACGGGTCTCCCCCACCCCTTTCAGGCGGAATCTTACTAAACGATCCCTAAGAGAAAATGCAAATATAGATTAAGCTCATATATTCGTATTTAATATTTTATATAACCACTTGATGTATGAACCGGAAATAGATCGCTCATTTCGGTTTGTCAGGAAGCCTTCGAGACAGAAAACATTATTTTCCTATTGAAATAATTTGTTAAAATTTTCCGTTTATAAACGTTATAAGAATGCATGATGTGCTCAAAATTCAACAACCAATCAACAGTTTCGCGCAAATAATTTATAAAAGTTTTCAAAGATTTTAACTAATTACAACAGATCATTATCCAGGAAGCAACTTAAAAATTGTTTTTTTAATTTACTATTGACAGCCAAAGTACGCTAATTAAGCGGATGCTACAAAATAACTGTTTTCATTATCAAGTAAAATAAAGCATACTAGCACTTGTGGCATATTACAAGAAGCCAAATGTTAATTGGTAAATTAATAAATTACCTTAGATACGTCGTGTGACTTTGTTTGTATTTAAAATGCCACGTTTCCGAACATAGGTGCAGGATACTCATATCCGGTTGGCCTTCAAAGGGTGCGCACCCGTCTGGACGTATGTAAGTTCCAAGTAATGTGATTTTAACATTTAACGACCTCAACTGAGTAAATTAATCTGAGGATGGAATCTAGGTTCCGAAACGCATCATTTTTAAATAAAAAAGGAAGTCCGTGTGGAATCTAAGCTAGTTTATTAATTTATAAATAACGAAGTTACTTGGTTACCGATAACAATATGTATGTCATAATAACAATTGGGGTTAAAATTATAAGAAAGCTTATAAAATTGTTAAAAAATTTGCTTTTTCTAAACAAGTACGTTAATTTAGCGACTTATGGCAGACTTGTTTTCTAGTTTTCTATAAGTAAAAGAAATAAAATTACCAAGAAATTACTTGAAAATTAAAACATATTTACGGCTACGCAATTATCCTTAAGCATCCGGATTAGCAAGAAAATACCGGGTAGTTTAATTTCACTGCAAATTGTACTACATGTTTCTCTAAACCACTGTATTCTAGAATAACTAAATTGTTTTTTTTTTGTAATTAGAAACTTTACTAATTAATGTAAACCAATATTTACGTTTTGGAAAATGTGCTAAGAAAATCACGCCTTCTCAGCAAAAACACATTGTTGCCAATAGAAATAACATGAAAAACACTTCGTAACATGACCCACACTTAAAATGTTTCATGTAGTTTAGAAACATGTATATCTATAAAAATGAATGTTTGTTTCTTTCTTTGTCCCGTATGCGTTCCTATACCATTCATCCGATTGCGATAAAACTTCGGTGAGTTGTTGTGCGCACGCCCGCGAAGGTTTATGAATTTTTTTCAATGGGGCCCTTTGGGGGGTTCTTGGGGTCTTCCACATCTCCTCCTAAACCACTGGACCGATTTCAACCAAACTTGGCACAAATATTTTACGCAACGGGAGAACCAACATAGGATATGTGTTTTTTCGATATGATCCTTCGGGGGTCCTTTGGGGACTTTCACATCTACTCCTAAACCACTGGACCGATTTGAACCAAACTTGGCACAAATATTTTACGCAAAGGGAGAACCAACATAGGATAGGTGTTTTTTCAATGGGGTTCTTTTGGGGGTTCTTTGGGGTCTTCCACATCTCCTCCTAAACCACTGGACCTATTTCAACCAAACCTGGCACAAATATTTTACGCAACGGGAGAACCAACATAGGGTATGTGTTTTTTCGATATGATACTTCGGGGGGTCCTTTGGGGTCTTCCACATCTCCTCCTAAACCACTGGACCGATTTCAACCAAACTTGGCACAAATATTTTACGCAAAGGGAGAACCAACATAGGATAGGTGTTTTTTCGATGCGGTTCTTTTGGGGGTTCTTTGAGGTCTTCCATATCTCCTCCTAAACCATTGGACCGATTTCAACCAAACTTGGCAAAATATTTTACGCAACGGGAGAACCAACTTAGGACAGGTGTTTTTTTTCGATACGATCCTCTGGGGGGTCCTTTGGAGTCTTAAAAAACTAACTTATTAAATCTGGTTACTATGGCAACCCAATGGAATGGATTCTGTTCTAAATATATTATCGCATTAAATTGAAGACCACGCGAACGAAGTCTTTATATATTATATATATACAAACACTTTCTTTCTTTGAGTGGCATTGCAACGCATGCCGGGTACTCTCTAGTATTTTAATAAAAATAAATTATACTGTTTAAAATTGTAACTAATAATTCACATCTGATAAACATCTACGGTTATATATGCGCACCAGATCACGTTTATATGACAGTGACGTTCAGTGGCATTATTGAAAGGGTCAGTAGGCATATGTCAGGTGCAAACTACGTAACAAAACATACCGTACAGAAACGAGATTTTGGTAATATTAAACTGGGAATGGGTGGAAAATATTATGATGTCCGATAAAAAAAGATGACAGAGGGATCGTAAGATTCATAAAAGTGAACGTGAAACAGGTCGCCTGTGTTAGCCCAATAAAAACACTCTGCGTATCTCTCAAATATGTAGTTTTACTACTTTTGTTTAACAATGATAATTTTATGAAAACTTAAAGCATTATGTGTATAAATATGGCACATATTTTTCATATCATGCGATAAAACAAATTGTTAAAATGTATAGAGTTTCAAAATTTTTTACACCATTCTAGCACTTGCTGTATTATTGTATTATATGAACCCAGTCTGTATTAAGACAACGTAATCAATAGTATTAATAAGTAATAAATTATAACATAATGATTGTTAAATATATACTTATGACAGACACTGTAACACTCGCACCATGGGTATTTTATCATTTGATAAAAACTCGAAGAATTCGAGATATAAAGAGGTCATAATAACCCCGATGTATGTGACGACATACTCAACGATAAACTCAACTTCAGGTCCAACCCACTGTATGATACCGCGCTGCGATCGCTTAAAGATAATACTAGTTAACAGTGCCCATCGACACAGTCTTGACATGCTACACGCTTTGCACCGTGTCGGTTAATAGTACGCTTATAATATGTTCATTCATTGTATTTTACGTATTTGTTTATTATGTGTTTGTTTTAATATGGATTTTATTACATAACGAGCTCCTTTGGAGTGAAGGTCTGAAGATGGGTCATATGGCCTGAAACGCGTAGCCCAGCACAAATTACGCTAGAAGTCACTTGACAGAAATTATAAGGTAAATTATATAATTATCATACAGTGACTTGGACCGCATTAATTATGTTTAAATTCTAATCATGGTTAGTTTGCAACTGTAACCACCACTAATAGACAAAACAACATAAAAATAAAACACACCTAGCTTTAATGCAGTTTAACATATACCTTTCTGTACCACTAGTTACACAAAATTAATACAAATTTAATTATGCATTCTATGAAGAGCCATGAAAATATTTTTAAACTAATTCTGCGTTGGCTGAATCTAGTATAAGTTACATTAGAAACGCTATCGTACCATTTACTGGCAAACTGTTACTGTGATGATATTGTTGTACAGTTTTCATCTTTTCACCTGTGTTACAAAAGAGATTACAGACGAGATCATTTCATGCTCTACAGTGATCGTCCCGTCTCATATCAGAGAGGCAAATAATAATGACTCATAAAATATGTTCTGAAAGGGAATTTAAAGTACAAAAATGAAAAAATAAAAAATAAAGTAACTATTGTTCAGTCTTACCGTTCCTGTTGAATGTTCCTAAAATAAGGAGAGATTCTTCCTTAAGACGTTACGAGAAGTGAGCAACCTCGTTTGCACTCGAAGTTGTACTGGAATATTGTGTTTACACATTTGAAAATCACTACCTGTTAACTCGCAATATCATGCGGCGTAATACAAGGAAACACTATACGCTATGCTTACCTTTAGCAATATCTTAATAAATAGATAATAACTGTGCTTACAAAAAAGAAACAAAGCGGATATTCAGTTAATCAAAATTGTACGATATTTACTGGTGGCGGTTCATGGTTCTGACAGCTGGGAGTTCAATGTCTTAATGTTTCTAGTAAAGTAAGAGCAATTTACCCCATTCCAAATAATACACGGGGTGGATCGCAACATGGAGAAATGACTGTTGTATTAGTAATATTAAGATGCGCTATTTGTAAATTATTCTAAAAATATATAGTTATAGTAGTAGGGTAGTTAGATATATATATAAATCGGTTCATAACGTTATCCTACGTCTTCTGATCCCTAGTCTCCATTGATCTCGATCTAACCGAGATTCTTCTTCCAATTCCCGGTCTCTCATTGCCCGAGTGATGCCTTCTTTCCAACTCAACCTAGGCCTTCCTCTTCGCCTACGATCATATGGTGTCCATCTCAAAATTTGCTTGGGGAGTCGATTATCCGGCATTCTTTGCACATGCCCAAACCATCCTAGCTGTGTTTTTTTTTTGTCGTCGACAATAGAGCACTGAACCCCCATTATCCCCCGGATTGTGACGTTTCTTACTTTTTCCAGTTTTGACCTCCCTGCCGCTATTCGCCAATAATCCATTTCAGTAGCTTCCAACAACTTTTCTGTTCTTTGTGTTATTGGCCATATTTCAAACCCGTATGACGTAATTCGTTTCACAATTGTATTGTATATACGATGTTTATTTTGTTTTGATATTTGCTGGTCCCACAGTACGTTGTTCAGCAAGCTATCGATTTTATTCCCAAGTTATTTCTTTCTCTTATCGCTTTGTCTAGGGTAGTTAGAAATGCCTAGTCTATTTTGAAATCACACATTTTGTAGATAAATTGTTCGAGACACAGTTGGTACGCTGGTCCCAGAATCTTTAGACATTGTGTTTGTATATAGTTGAAGTTTGTAATATGTATGTAAAAAATACATCCTTCTTTCCTTTTAAGCTCAAAATTTATCAAGTAGACCGTCTTAACCATATTCACTGATACCATAAGAAGTACCGTAACTGATTTCATAAGCCGTCACGGCCGGGTAATTATTATAAATAGTTTCCAGACTATCAGGAGCTGGTGCCAAAGTACTGTGGTGTTACTGACAAACACCGTGTCAATAAACGTTTAGTCGTTTAGGCACTGAAGATGGTCTCCATTGGCGAGGCTAAAACGTCAGCAACAAACAACACAAGACCACGGCCTGATATCCAGAAATGTAGATATATTAATTACCAAAAAATACATTTCTTCCCCGAAATTAATATTGTATAAAAAACATTAATACGCAATATGCCATATTTAGCCTACAGGAGGGCCACTGGAATTCAGCTAAGTATACATGCTATAAGTGCCTATCTCATTCAATGTTACATCCGTGTTTTACAAACTGACGAAGACTTAGAAGATGTAAGATATTTACGCTCAGAAACCCTTTAGCTGAGTGTAACCTGAAGGTACAGTCGGTTCTCGAGAGAATAAAGGAATACAGGCAATATTAAAAGTCCCGTGTGGAAGGCACGGTAGACACGCGTATTCCGAAACAAGCGTTTGAATGTTGGCCAGTGGGTACACGAAATCATGGAAGACCATGATGAATCATGGAGAAACTGGTCAGGGACTCTGTGCAGTTGGAACCTCCACGGAAAGCGAGTCCACATGTGCCAAGGAATTTGACGACATCTACTACATGTTTGAGCACTCTATGCCAATAATCCACTTCTTTAACTAGATCAATTTTTCCAAGCCAAGCCATGGAATGAAAAAGAAAAATTAGAAGAAGAAGAAGAAGAAGAAGAAGAAGAAGAAGAAGAAGAAGAAGAAGAAGAAGAAGAGAAGCAGAAGGAGGAGGAGGAGGAGGAGGAGGAGGAGGAGGAGGAGGAGGAGGAGGAGGAGGAGGAGGAGGAGGAGGACTAGGAGAAGGAGAAGGAGAAGGAGAAGGAGAAGGAGAAGGAGAAGGAGAAGGAGAAGGAGAAGGAGAAGAAGAAGAAGAAGAAGAAGAAGAAGAAGAAGAAGAAGAAGAAGAAGAAGAAGAAGAAGAAGAAGAAGAAGAAGAAGAAGAAGAAGAAGAAGAAGAAGAAGAAGAAGAACTTATAGCCTAAATACGAACAGTAATCATGTCCAAGAAATAAAAAGATAGAGCCCTATACTCCGTTACCGTAGATTTATACATCGTTTTAAGGCTATAGAGTGTCACATTTCTCAGTAAATTATTATTACGCCAAAGTAATTATGAGTGAGTCTTCGTGATGGAGTTTGAAATTAATTATGTATACTGTAAACACACTTAATTAGCTTACCAACTTCTTATACAAAATAAGTTGAGAAGAAACATCAAGCTGATCTCCACTAAATTACTTACGGAAAAGTTGACTTTCTTGTTCAAGCAGGATTTAATTGGTTTGACTAAACATAACTTTTAAATTCATACAGCTTTTTACTTTTAGTATGGTAGTCGTTACGTTGGAGGCAAAAGTAGCCTTTAAAATTACGCTTAAAAATTTACGTAGCCCTACTTATAAATGACTTTAAATTTATTGTGTTATTCGTGGTATATATTCATGCTCCTCCTCCTCCTCATTCTCCACCACCTCCTCTTTCTGCTATGGCGTTATAGCCCGAAGTCGAGCCTTGGCCTCCTCTATCCTGGCCCCATCACTCTATCAGTAACAAAAGACTTCCATCCTCGCACTACTCTTGCATTCACAGCGATAGCCTCTTCTCATCTTTTCCTTGGACGGCCTTTTGTTCTTTTGCCATCCAACACTCCCCATAAGAACGAGCTCCCCAACGAGCTCCTTTGGAGTGAAGGTTTGAAGATGGGTCATATGGCCTGAAACGCGTAGCCCAGCACAAATTACGCTAGAAGTCACTTGACAGAAATTATAAGGTAAATTATATAATTATCATACAGTGACTTGGACCGCATTAATTATGTTTAAATTCTAATCATGGTTAGTTTGCAACTGTAACCACCACTAATAGACAAAACAACATAAAAATAAAACACACCTAGCTTTAATGCAGTTTAACATATACCTTTCTGTACCACTAGTTACACAAAATTAATACAAATTTAATTATGCATTCTATGAAGAGCCATGAAAATATTTTTAAACTAATTCTGCGTTGGCTGAATCTAGTATAAGTTACATTAGAAACGCTATCGTACCATTTACTGGCAAACTGTTACTGTGATGATATTGTTGTACAGTTTTCATCTTTTCACCTGTGTTACAAAAGAGATTACAGACGAGATCATTTCATGCTCTACAGTGATCGTCCCGTCTCATATCAGAGAGGCAAATAATAATGACTCATAAAATATGTTCTGAAAGGGAATTTAAAGTACAAAAATGAAAAAATAAAAAATAAAGTAACTATTGTTCAGTCTTACCGTTCCTGTTGAATGTTCCTAAAATAAGGAGAGATTCTTCCTTAAGACGTTACGAGAAGTGAGCAACCTCGTTTGCACTCGAAGTTGTACTGGAATATTGTGTTTACACATTTGAAAATCACTACCTGTTAACTCGCAATATCATGCGGCGTAATACAAGGAAACACTATACGCTATGCTTACCTTTAGCAATATCTTAATAAATAGATAATAACTGTGCTTACAAAAAAGAAACAAAGCGGATATTCAGTTAATCAAAATTGTACGATATTTACTGGTGGCGGTTCATGGTTCTGACAGCTGGGAGTTCAATGTCTTAATGTTTCTAGTAAAGTAAGAGCAATTTACCCCATTCCAAATAATACACGGGGTGGATCGCAACATGGAGAAATGACTGTTGTATTAGTAATATTAAGATGCGCTATTTGTAAATTATTCTAAAAATATATAGTTATAGTAGTAGGGTAGTTAGATATATATATAAATCGGTTCATAACGTTATCCTACGTCTTCTGATCCCTAGTCTCCATTGATCTCGATCTAACCGAGATTCTTCTTCCAATTCCCGGTCTCTCATTGCCCGAGTGATGCCTTCTTTCCAACTCAACCTAGGCCTTCCTCTTCGCCTACGATCATATGGTGTCCATCTCAAAATTTGCTTGGGGAGTCGATTATCCGGCATTCTTTGCACATGCCCAAACCATCCTAGCTGTGTTTTTTTTTTGTCGTCGACAATAGAGCACTGAACCCCCATTATCCCCCGGATTGTGACGTTTCTTACTTTTTCCAGTTTTGACCTCCCTGCCGCTATTCGCCAATAATCCATTTCAGTAGCTTCCAACAACTTTTCTGTTCTTTGTGTTATTGGCCATATTTCAAACCCGTATGACGTAATTCGTTTCACAATTGTATTGTATATACGATGTTTATTTTGTTTTGATATTTGCTGGTCCCACAGTACGTTGTTCAGCAAGCTATCGATTTTATTCCCAAGTTATTTCTTTCTCTTATCGCTTTGTCTAGGGTAGTTAGAAATGCCTAGTCTATTTTGAAATCACACATTTTGTAGATAAATTGTTCGAGACACAGTTGGTACGCTGGTCCCAGAATCTTTAGACATTGTGTTTGTATATAGTTGAAGTTTGTAATATGTATGTAAAAAATACATCCTTCTTTCCTTTTAAGCTCAAAATTTATCAAGTAGACCGTCTTAACAATATTCACTGATACCATAAGAAGTACCGTAACTGATTTCATAAGCCGTCACGGCCGGGTAATTATTATAAATAGTTTCCAGACTATCAGGAGCTGGTGCCAAAGTACTGTGGTGTTACTGACAAACACCGTGTCAATAAACGTTTAGTCGTTTAGGCACTGAAGATGGTCTCCATTGGCGAGGCTAAAACGTCAGCAACAAACAACACAAGACCACGGCCTGATATCCAGAAATGTAGATATATTAATTACCAAAAAATACATTTCTTCCCCGAAATTAATATTGTATAAAAAACATTAATACGCAATATGCCATATTTAGCCTACAGGAGGGCCACTGGAATTCAGCTAAGTATACATGCTATAAGTGCCTATCTCATTCAATGTTACATCCGTGTTTTACAAACTGACGAAGACTTAGAAGATGTAAGATATTTACGCTCAGAAACCCTTTAGCTGAGTGTAACCTGAAGGTACAGTCGGTTCTCGAGAGAATAAAGGAATACAGGCAATATTAAAAGTCCCGTGTGGAAGGCACGGTAGACACGCGTATTCCGAAACAAGCGTTTGAATGTTGGCCAGTGGGTACACGAAATCATGGAAGACCATGATGAATCATGGAGAAACTGGTCAGGGACTCTGTGCAGTTGGAACCTCCACGGAAAGCGAGTCCACATGTGCCAAGGAATTTGACGACATCTACTACATGTTTGAGCACTCTATGCCAATAATCCACTTCTTTAACTAGATCAATTTTTCCAAGCCAAGCCATGGAATGAAAAAGAAAAATTAGAAGAAGAAGAAGAAGAAGAAGAAGAAGAAGAAGAAGAAGAAGAAGAAGAAGAAGAAGAGAAGCAGAAGGAGGAGGAGGAGGAGGAGGAGGAGGAGGACTAGGAGAAGGAGAAGGAGAAGGAGAAGGAGAAGGAGAAGGAGAAGGAGAAGGAGAAGGAGAAGAAGAAGAAGAAGAAGAAGAAGAAGAAGAAGAAGAAGAAGAAGAATAAGAAGAAGAAGAAGAAGAAGAAGAAGAAGAAGAAGAAGAAGAAGAAGAAGAAGAAGAAGAAGAAGAAGAAGAAGAAGAAGAAGAAGAAGAACTTATAGCCTAAATACGAACAGTAATCATGTCCAAGAAATAAAAAGATAGAGCCCTATACTCCGTTACCGTAGATTTATACATCGTTTTAAGGCTATAGAGTGTCACATTTCTCAGTAAATTATTATTACGCCAAAGTAATTATGAGTGAGTCTTCGTGATGGAGTTTGAAATTAATTATGTATACTGTAAACACACTTAATTAGCTTACCAACTTCTTATACAAAATAAG
Source organism: Magicicada septendecula (assembly GCA_034769895.1). Lineage (NCBI taxonomy): Eukaryota > Metazoa > Arthropoda > Insecta > Hemiptera > Cicadidae > Magicicada > Magicicada septendecula. The sequence continues at coordinate 24,783,756 of CM068373.1, read as the reverse complement.
TTGAGAAGAAACATCAAGCTGATCTCCACTTAATTACTTACGGAAAAGTTGACTTTCTTGTTCAAGCAGGATTTAATTGGTTTGACTAAACATAACTTTTAAATTCATACAGCTTTTTACTTTTAGTATGGTAGTCGTTACGTTGGAGGCAAAAGTAGCCTTTAAAATTACGCTTAAAAATTTACGTAGCCCTACTTATAAATGACTTTAAATTTATTGTGTTATTCGTGGTATATATTCATGCTCCTCCTCCTCCTCCTCCTCATTCTCCACCACCTCCTCTTTCTGCTATGGCGTTATAGCCCGAAGTCGAGCCTTGGCCTCCTCTATCCTGGCCCCATCACTCTATCAGTAACAAAAGACTTCCATCCTCGCACTACTCTTGCATTCACAGCGATAGCCTCTTCTCATCTTTTCCTTGGACGGCCTTTTGTTCTTTTGCCATCCAACACTCCCCATAAGAACGAGCTCCCCAACGAGCTCCTTTGGAGTGAAGGTTTGAAGATGGGTCATATGGCCTGAAACGCGTAGCCCAGCACAAATTACGCTAGAAGTCACTTGACAGAAATTATAAGGTAAATTATATAATTATCATACAGTGACTTGGACCGCATTAATTATGTTTAAATTCTAATCATGGTTAGTTTGCAACTGTAACCACCACTAATAGACAAAACAACATAAAAATAAAACACACCTAGCTTTAATGCAGTTTAACATATACCTTTCTGTACCACTAGTTACACAAAATTAATACAAATTTAATTATGCATTCTATGAAGAGCCATGAAAATATTTTTAAACTAATTCTGCGTTGGCTGAATCTAGTATAAGTTACATTAGAAACGCTATCGTACCATTTACTGGCAAACTGTTACTGTGATGATATTGTTGTACAGTTTTCATCTTTTCACCTGTGTTACAAAAGAGATTACAGACGAGATCATTTCATGCTCTACAGTGATCGTCCCGTCTCATATCAGAGAGGCAAATAATAATGACTCATAAAATATGTTCTGAAAGGGAATTTAAAGTACAAAAATGAAAAAATAAAAAATAAAGTAACTATTGTTCAGTCTTACCGTTCCTGTTGAATGTTCCTAAAATAAGGAGAGATTCTTCCTTAAGACGTTACGAGAAGTGAGCAACCTCGTTTGCACTCGAAGTTGTACTGGAATATTGTGTTTACACATTTGAAAATCACTACCTGTTAACTCGCAATATCATGCGGCGTAATACAAGGAAACACTATACGCTATGCTTACCTTTAGCAATATCTTAATAAATAGATAATAACTGTGCTTACAAAAAAGAAACAAAGCGGATATTCAGTTAATCAAAATTGTACGATATTTACTGGTGGCGGTTCATGGTTCTGACAGCTGGGAGTTCAATGTCTTAATGTTTCTAGTAAAGTAAGAGCAATTTACCCCATTCCAAATAATACACGGGGTGGATCGCAACATGGAGAAATGACTGTTGTATTAGTAATATTAAGATGCGCTATTTGTAAATTATTCTAAAAATATATAGTTATAGTAGTAGGGTAGTTAGATATATATATAAATCGGTTCATAACGTTATCCTACGTCTTCTGATCCCTAGTCTCCATTGATCTCGATCTAACCGAGATTCTTCTTCCAATTCCCGGTCTCTCATTGCCCGAGTGATGCCTTCTTTCCAACTCAACCTAGGCCTTCCTCTTCGCCTACGATCATATGGTGTCCATCTCAAAATTTGCTTGGGGAGTCGATTATCCGGCATTCTTTGCACATGCCCAAACCATCCTAGCTGTGTTTTTTTTTTGTCGTCGACAATAGAGCACTGAACCCCCATTATCCCCCGGATTGTGACGTTTCTTACTTTTTCCAGTTTTGACCTCCCTGCCGCTATTCGCCAATAATCCATTTCAGTAGCTTCCAACAACTTTTCTGTTCTTTGTGTTATTGGCCATATTTCAAACCCGTATGACGTAATTCGTTTCACAATTGTATTGTATATACGATGTTTATTTTGTTTTGATATTTGCTGGTATCACAGTACGTTGTTCAGCAAGCTATCGATTTTATTCCCAAGTTATTTCTTTCTCTTATCGCTTTGTCTAGGGTAGTTAGAAATGCCTAGTCTATTTTGAAATCACACATTTTGTAGATAAATTGTTCGAGACACAGTTGGTACGCTGGTCCCAGAATCTTTAGACATTGTGTTTGTATATAGTTGAAGTTGTTAAATATGTATGTAAAAAATACATCCTTCTTTCCTTTTAAGCTCAAAATTTATCAAGTAGACCGTCTTAACAATATTCACTGATACCATAAGAAGTACCGTAACTGATTTCATAAGCCGTCACGGCCGGGTAATTATTATAAATAGTTTCCAGACTATCAGGAGCTGGTGCCAAAGTACTGTGGTGTTACTGACAAACACCGTGTCAATAAACGTTTAGTCGTTTAGGCACTGAAGATGGTCTCCATTGGCGAGGCTAAAACGTCAGCAACAAACAACACAAGACCACGGCCTGATATCCAGAAATGTAGATATATTAATTACCAAAAAATACATTTCTTCCCCGAAATTAATATTGTATAAAAAACATTAATACGCAATATGCCATATTTAGCCTACAGGAGGGCCACTGGAATTCAGCTAAGTATACATGCTATAAGTGCCTATCTCATTCAATGTTACATCCGTGTTTTACAAACTGACGAAGACTTAGAAGATGTAAGATATTTACGCTCAGAATCCTTTTAGCTGAGTGTAACCTGAAGGTACAGTCGGTTCTCGTGAGAATAAAGGAATACAGGCAATATTAAAAGTTCCGTGTGGAAGGCACGGTAGACACGCGTATTCCGAAACAAGCGTTTGAATGTTGGCCAGTGGGTACACGAAATCATGGAAGACCATGATGAATCATGGAGAAACTGGTCAGGGACTCTGTGCAGTTGGAACCTCCACGGAAAGCGAGTCCACATGTGCCAAGGAATTTGACGACATCTACTACATGTTTGAGCACTCTATGCCAATAATCCACTTCTTTAACTAGATCAATTTTTCCAAGCCAAGCCATGGAATGAAAAAGAAAAATTAGAAGAAGAAGAAGAAGAAGAAGAAGAAGAAGAGAAGCAGAAGGAGGAGGAGGAGGAGGAGGAGGAGGAGGAGGAGGAGGAGGAGGAGGAGGAGGAGGAGGAGGAGGAGGAGGAGGAGGAGGAGGAGGAGGAGAAGGAGAAGGAGAAGGAGAAGGAGAAGGAGAAGGAGAAGGAGAAGGAGAAGGAGAAGAAGAAGAAGAAGAAGAAGAAGAAGAAGAAGAAGAAGAAGAAGAAGAAGAAGAAGAAGAAGAAGAAGAAGAAGAAGAAGAAGAAGAAGAAGAAGAAGAAGAAGAAGAAGAAGAAGAACTTATAGCCTAAATACGAACAGTAATCATGTCCAAGAAATAAAAAAGATAGAGCTCTATACTCCGTTACCGTAGATTTATACATCGTTTTAAGGCTATAGAGTGTCACATTTCTCAGTAAATTATTATTACGCCAAAGTAATTATGAGTGAGTCTTCGTGATGGAGTTTGAAATTAATTATGTATACTGTAAACACACTTAATTAGCTTACCAACTTCTTATACAAAATAAGTTGAGAAGAAACATCAAGCTGATCTCCACTTAATTACTTACGGAAAAGTTGACTTTCTTGTTCAAGCAGGATTTAATTGGTTTGACTAAACATAACTTTTAAATTCATACAGCTTTTTACTTTTAGTATGGTAGTCGTTACGTTGGAGGCAAAAGTAGCCTTTAAAATTACGCTTAAAAATTTACGTAGCCCTACTTATAAATGACTTTAAATTTATTGTGTTATTCGTGGTATATATTCATGCTCCTCCTCCTCCTCCTCCTCATTCTCCACCACCTCCTCTTTCTGCTATGGCGTTATAGCCCGAAGTCGAGCCTTGGCCTCCTCTATCCTGGCCCCATCACTCTATCAGTAACAAAAGACTTCCATCCTCGCACTACTCTTGCATTCACAGCGATAGCCTCTTCTCATCTTTTCCTTGGACGGCCTTTTGTTCTTTTGCCATCCAACACTCCCCATAAGAACTCTTCCAGTTGTTCGTTTTTCGTCCAATCTTACGACATGGCCAGCCCACTACAGCCTCCTTAGCTTTACGTACACTCCTACCGTTCGTTTGTTGAAGTGACTATACATCTCATCATTATGCCGTATTACGTACACATTCATAACACTTCTTTTTCTATTTTCCGCTAATAATATACGAGTATTAACAAGCGAACGAAATATATAAAATTTTACGTCTTTCGTGAGGTTAGTGCCACTGGCTGTTATTATAACTTTTGAAGCCATACGTCTTTCACTCACTAGTGATAAAGTCATTACATCTTAAGGGGGGGCGATATATCACCAGCTAACACACAACGAATTTTTTAGAAGTGTTCGGAACTCAAGAAATATTTTACAAGATACATTGCGTTTTGTTATCTTTAATACGATTACCTCTACTGTACTGACTTAGATAAAAAATGTGTGTTTAGTTTGAAAAATGTAAATGTAAGTAATGTGCTGAATACATGAAAAATACAATATAAAGAGTAAAGTAAACAGTGTTTTCTCAAAGTATGCCTACATGCATGTGCACGATAATTTTAAATATTTCAATACTGTCTGTGAAATGGAATCTTCATCTTATGTATTGTGTCGTCTCTACAAAAATACATAATTATCGTAATTACTTGTAGGGCCAATGCAATGTTGGCAATATCGTGACGTTGGAATCTGTACACGACCTGTGTGTGTTGGAATCTGTGTGACCTGTTTATTGGACTGTGAAGTTGGGACTGCTTTTAGCGGGTATGTTAGTGTGCAGTGTTTAACGTTTCTAGGTATCTTTTCGTGTCGAAAACTTACAAATTTAATTTCTTCCATTTTCTTATGATAATACTGCGTATGCGCTGCGTTTGAAACTGTGCTTTCAAATTTATATATTTATGTAGGTGTTTTTTGTATATGCCTGAGTGGATGTGATCGTGACACGAGTCCTACATATTCTGAATAACAAGGACAAACATATTTCGAATAGCAAAAGAAAATTTCAGTTAGACAACTTCTTTCACCAATGCCAGCCATCAAAAGTTTGACTTCAGAATTTACCTATACATATAAATATATATATATATATATATATATATATATATATATTATTTCAATCACTTTCTGCTACAGTCCGTTTCTTGATGTATATAATACTATAATACTTATAACTTTTTACCTCAAGATGTATTTTTTTTTTTTTTTCTATATATATATTCGGGTTAAAAGGTCTTGCGACTTTGTCCGATACCTAATTGCCTAATCTCCTGTCGTTGCAGTTTTATTCGATTAGGCCTCGTACACTCATTGATCTCCTTACACCCTGTATCCATGTTACTTTTTGCATTCCCTTTTTTCTGTTTTCCTGTGGTATCAATTTCATCCCTCTGTTTGGCAACCTCTCCTCCCCCATTCTCTGCACGTGCCCATACCAAATTAATTGTTTTTTCTCGATGTGTTCTAAAACAGTTCCTTTTATATTCACTTGTTGCTTGATTGTTTCGTTTCTGACCCGATCTAATTTCGATGTTCCAGAATTTACCTAATTTTATTAAAAACACTGAAAGTAACGCAGTCAATCGAACAGCTCTCATAGATATTTCAACAGTTCTTTGTCATGAATTGTTGGGAACAACTAAATTACTGATTTATTGTTAGATAAATCAGTATTGAGAACAACTATATTACTGATTTATTGTTAGATATTTGGTTTTCTTAATGCAGTTGTTTCCTGAGACCAGTCACTATATTCGGTATGTGTTTTGGCGTCACTGCCAACAAAATACTGTCTGACAATACATTGTCAAATTTTACAATACAATTTATATATTTAATGAGTAATTTCAGTTTGACACTGAAAACGAACAACATAAAGTAAGCAATTAATTTTTCATAAAAATTAACACGTAATAACGTTTTATTTTGTAATACCAAAAATGTTCTGTTTTTTTGTAGGTAGTTTCGACGGCGTTAAGATAAAGAAATATTAGAAAATGTTTCATCTACCGTAAAAGATGATAGAAATAAATTATGTATAACCTAACCATAGACACAGAGATGTCACATAACAGACAATAATATTTCAATCTCCATAGTAAATTGACATCAGCTCAGATTTATAATTCGTTGAGAATGTCACAGTAAAAAAACAAACAATAATGGTCATAGTTACAGCAGTATTGTCTCGTAAATATTAAGGCACCCAGTATTCTATAGAAGGCTTATGTGAACAACAACTACGATCAGATATTTAACAAAATGTAAAAGATATTGTTACGACGGTCTACTTGATCGTCGTAGGTACAGTGGGAACAAAATACAAGACACCAATTAAGTCACTAATCACCAACTTTAATTTTCCCAGTTAAACAGTTCGATATTAACAACAGTCTCTTACAACAAATCAAATAAAAATTGTTCACACGCAATAAAATGTCAACTAATGTTAAACACAATTGTATTACAATTATACCGCCCGACTATAAAACGCAACACTTTACTAATAACCACTTGAACGCACACAGTAATATCGCCCGATAATAACTCTCGAACCGAACTGTAATTTATCGCAACTATAACTGAAAAACTAAGGCCGCTGACGCCTTGTATTTATAGAACACTCAAAGACCAGAATATTCCAAAATGCGTGATAGCGCCAGTGTGTACGACGTAATTAATTGCGGCCTTGACAAAGTCCGCGCAGCTGGAGGCTTCCAGAAAGGTCTCGCGAATGCGTCGAGAGTCACGTACGCCGCACGCATTATATTCCCGATCCCTCTGGAACGTTCGATGTACACGTGGATTGTTCTGTACTGTCGTAACACTATCAATAATAATAATATAGGCTATGAGTTGACTAACACCTCAAAATATAATTTTAAAGACTAATTAAAACGCTATCTATTAAGGAGTTTATTATAGTAATGCACTTCTTCAATCATTTCTGTCAATATTAAACCTTTCCAGAATGTTTAAAAGCAGCACGGTTATTGTGGTCAGTTACTGATGAGACTACATTTTCCAACATCATTCACAGTGGCAGTCTAAAGTTGCTCAAAAATTAAAGCATAACACGCCTCAAGTTGCGAATCAGTATGTTAATTTTTTTTTTAGTTAAAAAATAAACACTGAACTATAAACCAGCTACAGATACAATTACGCGAGCATTAAAGAAGATGAATCTGCCCTCTAGATAAACGTTGAATAATTTATGATTGATGAATGTAAAAACAAATGAACAAAACAAAAGTAAATTAAATAACTTTTAGGCTGTCTTGTAAAAAAGACCTTTTTAATACAGATGTAGACATTTGTAAAAACAGATATGCACACTAATATCTGAGCCAAAAACAATACATCTATAAAAATCTGCGTAACTAAGCTAAAATCTAAGCAAAGTGTTACAGATTTTAAATAAAATTAAAAACATAAATAAAGTATATATTAAACATAAAATGATTTTTTTTAGGGACACCATTGGAGAGCTTGTATCTAACTGGCCATTACAGCCGTAATTACCAACACGGATTTAGCAAAACCACTGAAGACAATAACACTATGTTAGCGCCTCTCTGCCGTCTTCTACTCCAAAGCAGCAGCTAGGAATTTACTGAGTATTAAAGCTGAATAACAAAATGAGTTCTCTTAAATGAGTTTTTAACCATACTGTGCTAAGTAAAGTTTATATTAACGAGTAAGTAACCCTTAAAAAGTAAAAACTGTTAACCCTTTATTTTTAACAGTGGTAAACTGTTTTAAAATATTTTATTACTCGAGAAATTAAAAGAAATAAATTACTTTTATTTTCAAAAGCCTCAAACAGAAAAACGGCGCTTACTTAAATTTTATACTAATACTATTTTCTGACTTTTTGAAGATATAAGTTGTGATGAAATGTCAGTATTAGTAAATACCATTTTCTGTACAAATATTTGATGCCTTGTGAGTATAATGCTTATTTTATTTATACGTCTGCTATCGTGTTCGGACAAATATAGTTTTAAATAACACTTCAAGTAAATGTTTGGCTCCAAAGTTTAATTTTTAAAAATTATCGGTTGGATTACAAATGAACGTGGATTGGTTGAGTAGGACGCGGATAATTATACAAATTGGGTCTATAAAGTGACAAACGGTGTTAGTTCAACAACCTGGTTTTCTGACTCGAACTTATATTACAATGTTACAATCAACTTAAAGAAACTTCCTAAGGTTAGTATAATGAGGACATGATTCGTTTTAGAAATTGTATATAATATAAATTGTGTCCATAAACGGAGATACTCAAACGTTGTCCATTACAGAAAAGACTCACCTATGGTAAGATAATACGAATATACAACTATCAAATGAAAGAAATTCTATTTACCTTTTTTTATGTGTCGTTTTAAGTTGCGATTACTGAAAATTGTATTAATTGTGTGATTCAGACTATGCTTCGGAAAATCTATACGCATCTAATGATCGCGATCCTATTGTTTATATCTATTGTTGATAATACCTTCCACATTTTGACGAAGAGTAGCATCTATCTTTAAAGGGGGTATAGAATTTTTATAACTTTAAGTCATGCCTGTACGTTTGTACACCTAATTGCATTTTCGTGGCTGATGAATTATTTTCGAGTGTAAACATATCATCTTATCAGAAAAGTTAACTTTCTGGAATATGGGTCATCTGGCATAAGATACAAGAAAGAAGTCACTAATCCCTGCTTTCCACAGCTAGCAAAGCGACAAGTCTCTGATTAGTGGGGGTTTGAGTATTACCATCGCCGGGTCTAGTAGAAGGACCAAATATTAAACGTGGCAACGTTGCGTCTGAGGCCTATAAGCATAGTGTAATAAAATAGCTAAGTGACCATGATATATTTTGGTTTACTTTCATAGAATTACTAAAATCATGAGTAGCACTACATGAATAGACGTTGCAACTTTGAAAGATACGCCTTTCTTAATATTCCTAGCTTGTTTTACTTTATTGTATCTATTGTTACTTTATTTTAGAGTATACTTAATCTGTAATCCGTTGTTTAGATTTGAAATATTATAGAAATCAAATTTAAGCAAATTAAATATTAAAATAAAGATAGATCTATGAAAAAGTAGAATCAGTTTAGTAACAACAAATAATTGCAATACAGAAATTTTTAGTTTTTTAAAACCTATTGTTCGACGGTCTACTGATCGTCGTATGGTACAGTGGGAAACAAAATGCAAGATATCAATTAAGTCACTAATCGCCAGCTTTAATTATCCCAGTTAAAAAGTTTGTAAATAACAGTCTCTTACAACAAATCAATAAAAATTGTTCACACGCAATAAGAAATGTCAACTTATATAGAACACAATTGTTAAATACAGGTGTAAGACAGGGTGATGGTTTATCCCTAATTTTTTTAACTGTGTCCTGGAGAATGAAGTGAGAATTTTTAATGAAAAATTAAAGGAATGCAAAATATTACCAATCATGTTGGAAAGTAGGAACAAATGTGTTTTTATTGAAATAAACTGTTTGGTATTCGCAGATGACTTTGCAAAATTTTCTGAACATCTGACATCTGCAGTAACACAAGTTAATTTTTTAGAGGACATAGCCAATAGAACAGGCTTAAGAATTTCTGCAGAAAAAAACAAATTTCTGACAAACATTAAAAACGCGCCAAAATTCCTGGTAACAGATATTGGTCGAATAGAGGGGGTTCGAAAATTTAAGTATCTAGGAGAGATAATTCAAGAGAATGGCTTGGAAAAATCTGCTATAGAAGAAAGGATTCATAAGATGAAAAGGGATATGGTATAACTAAAGATATTTACATTGGCAGTGAGTGCAAGATTTGTCTTGAATACTTCTTTTGAAGAATGTTACAAGATAACCAAAAATCAATTTTGGCGTTATTTTTTCTGTCAAGGCGTTACATTCACTGACAGGAATGCATGTATCACGGCAGCTATAAATGAACTATTGAGTTAACATGTAATTACAAAGCCATAGGTTGTACTTAGCAAGATTATTAAAGATTATTTTGCATTCGGTTTTAAACGTTTACTGCCTTATAAACGTATATTATTTTTGTGTTAACAGAGCATACTGGATATTTATAGGACATGGGAGGAATATTACCAACAACAAGAAAACATAAGATGAGATAATAACAGCAATAATAAGATGGTAAAAGTACAAAAACAATAATCAAATGATGAATTTGATTAATGATCAAATTGTAGAACAGGTGAGCCATTTTAAATATTTGGGACATGATATTTGTTATGATAAGAATTATAATACTGATGTTAATTTAGGTAAGTACCAGATGATCTGTGGGAAAATCAATCATATTTTTTAAAAAACATCGCACATCAAGGTACAGAGTTAAAGTTACACAATGCTATGGCTGTCTTTGTATTGTTGTGTGGGTGTGAATTATGAATGACAACCAAGAAACAAGAAAAAGTAACACATGCCTCGGAATTGACGTCTTTAGGGGGTTTGAAAACTTGATCTTTTAAAGAATAGTACCATAACAGAAGAATTAGAAGTTTTTAGCATGAAGAAACATACAGTGTTTCTGACTTCATTACGTTATCATTTCAAATGAGGTCAAGTATAATAACAAAAACTTTTATCGAGTTGCTACAATATTGTGAATAATTTATGATTACTTGTATTCTAGGTTAAGTGATTTAGTTGTTGTTGGAACCGAACCAAATATCTAGTCATTACTTAATGAAATTTTGTTTTTCTGTTACTTGCAGTGATAGAATTACGACCACGACTTCAAATATCATATATTTAACTTTTTAAGGCTGAATATGTGTTAGTTGGATTATGGTAAGCGGAGAGTAGAAACTAAAATTAAATTTTCTTTCGAGTTTGAATGAAGTAAATAATATTTTGTCGTAAACTTTCTTTGTATCAATTTAGATAATATTAGTTTAATTTTCCCGTACATTAATCAAGCATTTATAATTTAATAACACCACTTATTTATAAATTTTTTAGTCGATGACAATATACACCATAGTATACATTGCCAAAATTTATTATCATAACATTACAAAATTTTCCCGTTTTTTTAGTCAAAATAAGAAATAATAATGTATACCCTAATTAAAAACAATTTATTTCAAACAGTCCAGCTGTCCTAGAGAAGAAATTGCACTACCACATGTGACAACCGAGTTCTTACAACTGTATGTCTACTTGAACTGGTTTCCAATCTTGCTATAGAAACGATTATAAACACCATGCATGATAAGAAATCTAACGTGTGGTTACAGCTGATATTATGGCATACCATAATGGCTAGGTATCCAGTGTGTGTTGTATTTTTGCATAATCGTATTACATAATTTTTTACATAAAACAATTTACATTTCGTATACTTTTACAATATAGTCATGTTATTTACTATTTAACAACTATACATTATTGAATAAATCCTTATTCACCAGAATTCACAATATATTCTCATTCGAAAAGTATAGTGTTTACAAAAGTTATTTTAGCCTACTTCAAATTACATAGACTCTTCACCACTGAACAAATGTTATGTCTGTAACACCAAAATTTCTGTAATTCATTGTCAGTGGCACCTCTCACAGTTAAGTGATTGTTTCAGTAATGAATCGATATTACTTTTCCATCGACAAAGTCAAATAATAAAATTAACTTTACAAGTCCTTTCTGTCCAATCAAAATAAACTTCTACGCTAGAATATTACATTTTCATTTAAATAAAAATGTATTTTAAGAATATAGAGTAAAACATTCTATGGAAATATTCTTATAGCGAAGGCATTTGGCTTTGCATTTGGTTTCTTATGTACGTAAAATCATTCTATTAAATTGGTAAGTAAATTTGCATGCCTCAAAATGTTCAAAAAAATCAGTTCCTGCCAAAAAGTATTACATTCCTAATTAATTTTGTAATACTCAACACCGTTTTGAATTGTTACAGTTGACGCAACTCTTTACTTACATGGATAGAACAATCCCTGATCTTTCTGTACCTGTATAGTGAACATACTTTTACTTAATTAATGGATCTTACGTTACTGCACGTCATATTGTGACTTGAAAAGAAAAGCAGAGAAGCGTGAAGAATGGCGAGCTGCTGCCTAACCAGCCTATGGGTTGCTAACGTAAAAGAGAGAGAGAGAGAGAGAGACGTTACTGCTCAGATCTTAGTGAGAAACATCCTATATGACACCCGTAGTATATTTAACGATTTATACAGTCAGTATTATCAAATCGAATCACACACCTTCTTTCCAGTCTACACAAAAAATAAATTAAAACACACCAACTATTTGCGCTAATTGAAAATGCAACTCTTAAACGGGGAGTCATTATTGTGTAACGAATACAATCCACCAAGCGACATAAATTACACACACACGAAATGCTGTAAAAGTGTAGAAAGTAGGAAAATGTTAAGAGCAACTTCCGCCTCCTGCACTGCACACATTATTCGCCTGAGTGCCTTCAACAAAAAGTGTACGAAGCGTATATGAGCCAAACGTGTCGCGGCATTCAGTTATTACCTCGTAAAAAGAGAAAGTAGTACTTTTGTAGCAATTTATCGTATCAGCAGCTGCTAAACGTAATGTTTACGCAGAGATAAAAAAAAATAGATTTACTCATAGACATACATATAAAGATTTTTCTTCTTCTTCTTCTCCACTTCAGGGATTAGGTCATAGGCCTGTTGCGCCCTCCGGCCGTGATAGAACTCATCCCCCACCCCATCCAGGGGTGGCAAGCCGTGCCAGGAGGGGGAGAGTGTTGTTTATGTGTGTAGTATATATTGTGTGCCCTTGTTACTTATCTGGCCCGGGTATGCCAGAGAAGATGTACGTATTATTTGTCCGCGTACGTGCGGGTGGACGAGCAAATCGAGCCGTGAACTTGACTCGATCTCACCACAACGGTAGCACAGCAACCCTATGATTACGAGTCAGAGACGCTACCGTTGTGCCGGCTCGCCCACTATATAAAACTCAAAACCATTGTAGCAGACGATTGAGGATTTCAATTTGATTAAAATTGCCGATTGTAAATCATGTCGGTCGATATATTGGATCGGTGGTCTGCTACAAGATATAAGGTACTTAAAATACCTGTTAAGCCGTTACAGAATGTTCTAGATGTTTCTCGGGTATCCGAGCAGAGCACAGCTGTAATGTTTGTGTGCGTACTCTTGCTACCTTGAGAAGAAAGACAATTACGTGACACTTAAAATGCGTTAACAATTGAGGCTTTTTCAGACTCCACCGGCCACCATTCAAGGTCGCAATGCGTTAACAATTGAGACTGTTGCAGACTCCACTGGCCACCGTTCAAGGTCGCAATGCGTTAACAATTGAGGCTGTTCCAGACTCCACCGGCCACCGTTCAAGGTCGCAAGAAATTACGTCCTACTGTCTTCTAGTAGTGTTGACGCGTATTATGGAATATTCTAGAACACCTGTGCTATCTATTTAAACAGCAGCAGCAGACACTTAGTTGAGTTGAAGTGGCGATTTATTCAAGTGAATTTTGAAGTATTGATGAGAAGTGTCATAATTGTGCGGGACTCTATTAGCCGACATTACTGTTGAGTGTGGACAAATTTGGCTCGGGTTATTGTACAAGTTGATCATAAACTGTATTTATGATTAATTAAAGGTGGTGATCAGTGACTTCATTGGTGTCATTTATTTGGTTTTCCACTCTGCCACACGCAATCAGTTAGACCGCGTAACAATACAAAATAGACGTAGCAATACTTGGATTGAATTAACAAAATCTGAAGAAAACGGTAACAGGTAAATAATTATGCATACACTACGGGAACTATAGATTTCTCGTCGTGGAATTATACAGTAATATAAACCATGGGAATATCATACGGATGCACGTAGAAATGAAAATGAAAGGCACTCGGTAAGGTTTTTACGACTGAAGCCAAACCGTTGAAAATACACACATAAGATCATTAACAAGTTCAGCAGTGAGATGGAAGGGGCTCTCAGAAATAAAAGACTGAAATTGTCTAATGATACAAGAAACAAACAGACAGAAGGGACTATGTTACTGTGTGTGTGCGCGTTCGCTCGCGCGTACGTGGGTGTGACTATACCCTAATAAAGTTTCTTAATGGATGTTCATTATCTACCAATAACGTTAACATCACTCCATAGACGATTTTATAAAATAATTTCTCCAATTCCGCCTCTAGAATTGTCAATCAGATTGATTGCACCGAAAAGGTAAATGTTGAACATTGGCGTTCTCTCCTCGTAACCTTTCCCTCCTCGTAGATCAGAGGATGCCATTACAATCATCTTCATCTTAACGGTTTTAGGTTTTAGCGGCCTGTTCCTGTTCTACTGTCTACCTTTTCTTAGGGCTACCTTTTCTTTAGTAAATACAATTTTCTGTACAAATATTTGATGCCTTGTGAGTATAATGCTTATTTTATTTATAGGTCTGCTATCGTGTTCGGACAAATATAGTTTTAAATAACACTTCAAGTAAATGTTTGGCTCCAAAGTTTAATTTTTAAAAATTATCGGTTGGATTACAAATGAACGTGGATTGGTTGAGTAGGACGCGGATAATTATACAAATTGGGTCTATAAAGTGACAAACGGTGTTAGTTCAACAACCTGGTTTTCTGACTCGAAATTATATTACAATGTTACAATCAACTTAAAGAAACTTCCTAAGGTTAGTATAATGAGGACATGATTCGTTTTAGAAATTGTATATAATATAAATTGTGTCCATAAACGGAGATACTCAAACGTTGTCCATTACAGAAAAGACTCACCTATGGTAAGATAATACGAATATACAACTATCAAATGAAAGAAATTCTATTTACCTTTTTTTATGTGTCGTTTTAAGTTGCGATTATTGAAAATTGTATTAATTGTGTGATTCAGACTATGCTTCGGAAAATCTATACGCATCTAATGATCGCGATCCTATTGTTTATATCTATTGTTGATAATACCTTCCACATTTTGACGAAGAGTAGCATCTATCTTTAAAGGGGGTATAGAATTTTTATAACTTTAAGTCAGGCCTGTACGTTTGTACACCTAATTGCATTTTCGTGGCTGATGAATTATTTTCGACTGTAAACATATCACCTTATCAGAAAAGTTAACTTTCTGGAATATGGGTCATCTAGCATAAGATACAAGAAAGAAGTCACTAATCCCTGCTTTCCACAGCTAGCAATGCGACAAGTCTCTGATTAGTGGGGGTTTGGGTACTACCATCTAATAGAAGGCCCGAATATTAAACGTGGCAACGTTGCGTCTGAGGCCAGTAAGCATAGTGTAATAAAATAGCTAAGTGGCCATGATATATTTTGGTATATTTTCATCGAATTACTAAAATCATGAGAAGGACTACATGAATAGACGTTGCAACTTTAAAAGATACGTCTTTCTTAATAAGTTACTATGTTTTAAAAGAATTATTGTTACTTTATTTTGGAGTATACTTAATCTGTGATCCGTTGTTTAGATTTTGAATATTATAGAAGTCAAATTTATGCAGATTAAATTTTAAAATAATGATAGGCCTATGAATAAGTAGAATCAGTTTAGTAACAACAAATAATTGCAATACAGAAATCTTTAGTTTTTTAAAACCTATTGTTCGACGGTCTACTGATCGTCGTATGGTACAGTGGGAAACAAAATGCAAGATATCAATTAAGTCACTAATCGCCAGCTTTAATTATCCCAGTTAAAAAGTTTGTAATTAACAGTCTCTTACAACAAATCAATAAAAATTGTTCACACGCAATAAGAAATGTCAACTTATATAGAATACAATTGTTAAATACAGGTGTAAGACAGGGTGACGGTTTATCCCTAATTTTTTTAACTGTGTCCTGGAGAAAGTAGTGAGAATTTTTAATGAAAAATTAAAGGAATGCAAAATATCACCAATCATGTTGGGAAGTAGGAACAAATGTATTCAAATAAACTGTTTGGTATTCGCAGATGACTTTGCAATATTTTCTGAACATCTGACATCTGCAGTTAATTTTTTAGATGACATAGCCAATAGAACAGGCTTAAGAATTTCTGCAGAAAAAAAAACAAATTTCTCAAAAACATTAAAAAATAGCAAAAATTCCTGGTAACGATATTGGTCGAATAGAGAGGGTTCGAAAATTTAAGTATCTAGGTAATTCAAGGGAATGGCTTGGAAAAATCTGCTATAGAAGAAAGGATTCATAAGATGGAAAGGGTATATGGTATAACTAAAGATATTTACGTTAGCAGTGAGTGCAAGATTTGTCTTGAATACTTCTTTTGAAGAATGTTACAAGATAACCAAAAATCAATTTTGGCGTTATTTTTTCTGTCAAGGCGTTACATTCACTGACAGGAATGCATGTATCACGGCAGCTATAAATGAACTATTGAGTTAACATGTAATTACAAAGCGATAGGTTGTACTTAGCAAGATTAATAAAGATTATGTTGCATTCGGTTTTAAACGTTTACTGCCTTATAAACGTATATTATGTGTTGTTAACAGAGCATACTGGAAATTTATGGGACATGGGAGGAGTATTACTAACAACAAGAAAACATAAGAGGAGATAATAACAGCCATAATAAGATGGTAAAAGAACAAAAACAATAATCAAATGATCAATTCGACTAATGATCAAATTGTGGAACAGGTGAGCCATTTTAAATATTTGGGACATGATATTTGTTATGATAAGAATTATAATACTGATGTTAATTTAGGTAAGTACCAGACGATCTGTGGGAAAATCAATCGTATTTTTAAAAACACATCTCACATCAAGGTACAGAGTTAAAGTTACACAATGTTATGGCTGCCTTTGTATTGTTGTGTGTGTGTGTGTGTGAATTATGAATGACAACCAAGAAACAAGAAAAATAACACAGGCCTCGGAAATGACGTCCTTAGGGGGTTTGAAAACTTGATCTTTTAAAGAATAGTACCATAACAGAAGAATTAGAAGTTTTTAGCATGAAGAAACATACAGTGTTTCTGACTTCATTACGTTATCATTTCAAATGAGGTCAAGTATAATAACAAAAACTTTTATCGAGTTGCTACAATATTGTGAATAATTTATGATTACTTGTATTCTAGGTTAAGTGATTTAGTTGTTGTTGGAACCGAACCAAATATCTAGTCATTACTTAATGAAATTTTGTTTTTCTGTTACTTGCAGTGATAGAATTACGACCACGACTTCAAGTATCATATATTTAACTTTTTAAGGCTGAATATGTGCTAGTTGGATTATGGTAAGCGGAGAGTAGAAAATAAAATAAAATTTTCATTAGAGTTTAAATGAAATAAATAATATTTTGTCGTAAACTTTCTTTGTATCAATCTAGATAATATTAATTTAAATTCCTCGTACATTAATCAAGCATTTATAATTTTAAAAACACCATTAATTTATAAATTTTTTAGTCGATGTATACATATATCATATGGCAATGTATACACCATAGTATAGATTGCCAAAATTTATTATCATAACATTACAAAATTTTCCCGTTTTTTTAGTCAAAATAAGAAATAATAATATATATACCCTAATTAAAAACAATTTATTTAAAACAGTCCAGCTGTCCTAGAGAAGAAATTGCACTACTATATGTGACAACCGAGTTCTTACAACTGTATGTCTACGTATGCACTGGTTTCCAATCTTGCTATAGAAACCATATATATATGGTTACAGCTGTCATTATGAAGTATGCAGTGTGTGTTGTTTTTTACATAATCATTTTACATAATTGTTATACATAAAACAATTTATATTTAATATACTTTTACAATATAATCGCGTTATTTACTATTTAACAACTATACATTATTGAATAAATGTTTATTCACCATAATTCACAATTTATTCTCATTCGAAAAGTATAGTGTTTACAAATGTTATTTTAGCCTACTTCAAATTACATAGACTCTTCACCACTGAACAAACGTTATATCTGTAACACCAACATTTCTGTAATTGATTGTCAGTGGCACCTCTCACAGTTAAGTGATTGTTTCAGTAATGAATCGATATTACTTTTCCATCGACAAAGTCAAATAATACAATTAACTTTACAAGTCCTTTCTGTCCAATCAAAAGAATATTTCTGTCCTTTCTGTTCTGCTCTAGAATATTACATTTTCATGTAAATAAAAATGTAGAGTAAACAATTCTATGCAGATATGCTTATAGCGAAAGCACTTGGCTTTGCATTTCGTTTCTTATGTACGTAAAATCATGCTATTAAATTGGTAAGTAAGTTTGCATGCTTCAGAATGTTCATAAAAATCAGTTCCTGACAGAAAGTATTATGTTCCTAATTAATTTTGTAATACTCAACACCGTTTTGAATTGTTACAGTTGGCGCAACTCTTTATTTACATGGAAAGAACAATCTCTGATCTTTCTGTACTTGTATAGTGAACATACTCTTACTTAATTAATGGATCTTACGTTACTGCACGTCATATTGTGACTAGAAAAGAAAAGCAGAGAAGCATGAAGAATGGCGAGCTGCTGCCTAACCAGCCTATGGGCTGCTAACGTAAAAGAGAGAGAGAGAGAGAGAGACGTTACTGCCCAGATCTTAGTGAGAAACATCCTATATGACACCCGTAGTATATTTAACGATTTATACAGTCAGCATTATCAAATCGAATCACACACCTTCTTTCCAGTCTACACAAAAAAAAAAAAAAAAATTAAAACACATCAAACTATTTGCGCTAATTGAAAATGCAACTCTTAAAAGAGGAGTCCTTATTGTGTAATGAATACAATCGACCAAGCGACATAAATTACACACACGAAATGCTGTAAAAGTGTAGAAAGTAGGAAAATGTTAAGAGCAACTTCCGCCTCCTGCACTGCACATTATTCGCCTGAGTGCCTTCAACAAAAAGTGAACGAAGTGTATATGAGCCAAACGTGTCGCGGCATTCAGTTATTACCTCGTAAAAAGAGAATGTAGTACTTTTGTAGCAATTTATCGTATCAGCAGCTGCTAAACGTAATGTTTACGCAGAGATAAAAAAAAATAGATTTACTCATAGACATACATATAAAGATTCATCTTCTTCTTCTTCTTCTCCATTTCAGGGATTAGGTCATAGACCTGTTGCGCCCTCCGGCCGTGATAGAACTCACGCTCCACCCCAGCCAGAGACATATTAGCCAAACTTTTGACCCACGCCCGGTGGTAAGCCGTGCGAGGGGGGGAAAGTGTTGTTTATGTGTGTAGTATATTTTGTGTGCCCTTGTTACTTATCTGGCCCGGGTATGCCAGAGAAGACGTACGTATTATTTGTCCGCGTACGTGCGGGTGGACGAGCAAATCGAGCCGTGACCTTGACTCGATCTCACCACATCGGCAGCAGAGCAACGATACGATTATGAGTCAGAGACGCTACCTCTGTGCCGGCTCGCCCACTATATAAAACTCAAAACCATTGTAGCAGACGATTGAGGATTTCAATTTGATTAAAATTGCCAATTGTAAATCATGTCAGTCGATATAGTGGATCGGTGGTCTGCTACAAGATATAAGGTACTTAAAATACCTGTTAAGCCGTTACAGAATGTTCTAGATGTTTCTCGGGTATCCGAGCAGAGCACAGCTGTAATGTTTGTGTGCGTACTCTTGCTACTTTGAGAAGAAATACAATTACGTGACACTTAAAATGCGTTAACAATTGAGGCTTTTCCAGACTCCACCGGCCACCGTTCAATGTCGCGATGCGTTAACAATTGAGGCTGTTCCAGACTCCACCGGCCACCGTTCAAGGTCGCAATGCGTTAACAACTGAGACTGTTGCAGACTCCACTGGCCACCGTTCAAGGTCGCAATGCGTTAACAATTGAGGCTTTTCCAAACTCCACCGGCCACCGTTCAAGGCATCAATGCGTTAACAATTGAGACTGTTGCAGACTCTACTGGCCACCGTTCAAGGTCGCAATGAGTTAACAATTGAGACTGTTGCAGACTCCACCGGCCACCGTTCAAGGTCGCAATGCGTTAACAATTGAGACTGTTGCAGACTCCACTGGCCACCGTTCAAGGTCGCAATGCGTTAACAATTGAGACTGTTGCAGACTCCACTGGCCACCGTTCATGGTCGCAATGCGTTAACAATTGAGACTGTTCCAGACTCCACCGGCCACCGTTCAAGGTCGCAAGAAATTACGTTCTACTGTCTTCTAGTAGTGTTGACGCGTATTATGGAATATTCTGGAACACTTGTGCTATCTATTTAAGCAGCAGCAGCAGCAGCAGCAGCAGCAGCAGCAGACACTTAGTTGAGTTGAAGTGGCGATTTATTCAAGTCAATTTTGAAGTATTGTGGAGAAGTGTCATAATTGTGCGGGACTCTATTAGTCGACACTATTATTGCGTGTGGACAAAATTGGCTCTGGTTATTGTACAAGTTAATCATAAACTGTATTTATGATTAATTAAAGATGGTGATTAGTGACTTCATCGGAGTCATTTATTTGGTTTTCCACTCTGCCATACGCAATCAGTTAGACCGCGTAACAATACAAAATAGACGTAGCAATACTTGGGTTGAATTAACAAAATCTGAAGAAAACGGTAACAGGTAAATAATTATGCATACACTACGGGAATTATAGATTTCTCGTCGTGGAATTATACAGTAATATAAACCATGGGAATATCACACGGATGCACGTAGAAAGAAAATGAAAGGCACTAGGTAACGTTTTTACGACTGAAGCCAAACCGTTGAAAATACACACATAAGATCATTAACAAGTTCAGCAGTGAGATGGAAGGGGCTCTCAGAAATAAAAGACTGAAATTGTATAACGATACAAGAAACAAGAAACCAACAGACAGAAGGGACTATGTTACTGTGTGTGTGTGCGCGCTCACTCGCGCGTACGTGCGTGTGACTATAACCTAATAAAATTTCTTAATGGATGTTGGTTATCTACCAATAACGATAAGATTGCTCCATGGACGATTTTTATAAAATAATTTCTCCCATGCCGCCTCTAGAATTGTCCAGCAGATTGATTGCACCGACAAGGTAAATGTTGAACATTGGCCATAACTTTTCCTCCTCGTAGATCAGAGGATGCTATTACAATCATCTTCATCTTAACGGTTTTAGGTTTTAGCGGCCTGTTCCTGTTCTACAGTCTACCTTTTCTTAGGGCTACTAATTTTTTTTTGCCTCTAGGCTTGTAATATTTCGCTATCTTCTCTATTCAACTTTCTTCCATCCTATCTATGAGTTGAATCAATTTTATTCTGTATTATTTAATATTACATTAACTAAAAAAATATCTAAATCACTTTTTATCTCCTCATTTCTTATATGGTCTTGTCTATTGCACCTTTTAATTGACCTCAGAAATCTCATTTCTGCTGTTTCTATCTTCCGTTTATCTCTTTTCTTTTTGACCTAACTTTCAGAACCATACAGTGGTGTAGGTATTGGGGTGGTTTTTAAAATTTCATTTCGCTTTCTTTTCTACATTTATTTCCCAACTTTCTCTAAATCGTTCCACACATTCTTGTGAAATTCGTCACCTTATTTTCTATATTTCTATTTTCATCATAAGCAATGTCACGTCCAAGATAGTTGAAAAGTCTCACTTGTTCTACGCGTGTGTTGTCTATGCATATTTTCGTCTGAACCGGTTCATCTCCTACAAAGGCCATTAATTTTATCTTTGATTCAGATATGTTACACTTATATTCTTTTTTAATTTTATGTAAGATAAATTTTGGTTGCTGGCGATCGTCTTCTGAAGTAGCGAATATACATTAGTCATCCGCAAAGAGAATGGTTTTCAAGCTTTTATTTCTGTCAATTTTAATACCGTCAGGAGATTGTAGTTTCCATTTTTTGAGGAGATCATCTAGATAAAGGTTAAGAAGTAGTAGTGACAGACAACAACCTTGTCTTATGATTTGGTTACGTTTTTAATCAGGATAGATTCTTCTACGTCGTCTGTGATAACCGCGGTGTGTTTATATAAACTCTTTATAAAATGAACTAGGTGTTGTGGTATCAGAGGATGCCTTTCAGCAAAATTAGGCACAGTGATTTTTCTTAACTGATGGATTTTCAATGACGCATCGTTATCAAAATGCTGAATGATTTGCCCACTAACAAGACTATTTTTATTTACATTCTGTGTAAACTTATTTACGTCACATTTCTCAGGATAGCCGTATTGCGTATTTTCATGAGTCAGTGTTCTGTTATCCAAAACATATGGATAACATGTTAGGTTTTTTTACAACGAGATATCTTCTCCGCCTCAAGAAACTTCTGAATACTCAATTATTAAATCAACTCCAAAAAATGGAGTTATATTTTGGAATTAATATTTTAATAAATAATGAGCCTCTTAATTATTATATGTAAATAATCTTTTTTGACTAACTTTTTATTTGTTTTCTAATATATAATTATAACACTAAATATGTTACAGGGTCCGAAAGGAGGTGTGGCGCGAACATATGCTTTCATTAAAGAGAAATGCACTAGCCTCTCCACCCCAACTCCACTCTCATCTACATGCTGGTGGGCCCTGTTATGCCGAGCAATCCACTCCAATGTTGTGGTAGCCAATCCCGTCGGCGGGGTGGATCGGTAAGCAAACGAGAGACGGGTGTTCTGTCAGGGCAACCTGGGGGTATCCTGGGTCTTGACCTGGCAGGGTTGTGCACATCGGCAGCAGGATGTGGATCTAGTGTGGAGGCAGAGGAGCATACAGTAGGCCAACGGCTGCACACATGGGCTGTTAGTCTACTGCGTTCGGGCACAGAGAGCTCGTCAACTGAGGTTAAAGCAACTCTCTAGGGGAAGAACAGCCCGAAATCAAAGTTCCTGGTTCTCCAGCTTGAGTTTCACCGCAGGTCAGTAATCTTCTTAAGTAAAAATTTACAGGCATTGCACAAATGCAATGCACAGAGAAGGACATTGAAAATGCTTCAATAAATCTAAAAAATATAAATATTTATGTTCATTCACCAATCAATGAATTCATTCTTCATTTACGAATGTACAGATTATAAGTTACGTGTAGTCGCATTCATAATCGAAGTTTTAAGCTATATGTGTACTACGATATTGACAAGAAAGAAGTAGTTTCTATGGAAACTCACGGGTTCCCATATTCGATCACGCACCAGCGATCGGCCGCAAATGTGCGACACGTCCTTATAAACATTTTTAATGTTAAAATATATTACTTACAGAACTCATACGAGCCTCGAAAATTCGATGGGAAATAGACAAAAACGATCTAAACTAAAGCAAAAGACGAATGTAAGTGGATACAGAATAAGAAATCCGTCCGCCTGTGGCTGCTTTGGGTTATCACCCAACTGGGAAGAGAGATGTCGGTAGGCCGAGGAGGAGATGTATTCCGGAACAGGTCTAAGGCCTAGGGCCTAGTCCTTGGAGTGGTGATGATGATGATGATGAACAGGTTACAATATGTTCAATTTAATATAAATTTGCTTTTAGCTAGGTATTAAATTAAAAATTATTTATATAAACATAAACTAATAAAAGCTACCATTGCATGCACAAATAATAAATAAAGCGGTGTAGTTGCTTTGAAGATTATAGGAACCGCCAATTGCAAATAATTTAAATAATATTAGTTGTTCTGAAACAACTTTTATATGTTTTTAATTAGTTGGTTAAAAGCAAAAATTTGCACATCCGTTAACAGAAACAAGCGGGTAGCATATCACATTTACGATGGGGTTGTGCGAGGCACAAAAACAAAAACATTTAAATCATGGTAAATTTATTTAACCACAACCTGTTTGATAACATTAAATACTTACTGAGTTAAAATAAACACTAAATGATAAATGGAAACATGATATACGCAAAAAGAGTTTACATCTTTGAACTCAGACTGTGGAGAGGTTGAGATTTTTGAAAAAAACTCATGTTTCAGCTA
Source organism: Magicicada septendecula (assembly GCA_034769895.1). Taxonomy (NCBI): domain Eukaryota; kingdom Metazoa; phylum Arthropoda; class Insecta; order Hemiptera; family Cicadidae; genus Magicicada; species Magicicada septendecula. The sequence goes on along the minus strand of CM068373.1, from coordinate 24,759,647 downwards.
AAAAATATTTTCTCCTTTTCAAGGATTAGGTTATATAAATTTGTTTCTGCACCCATCCTCGGACGACCCACGCCTCTTCTACCAATGGCTTTATAGTTCAGTCCCGCTTTCGGCAATCCATCCTCTGTAATCTTTTGCAAATGATCCCACCATTGACTTCTGTAAATTAAAAGAATTTCATTTGTGTCCTTGACTTTGAGTTCTACTCTGATATCCTCATTCCTTATTCTAACTTGGAACGTATAATTTAAAATATGTCTAGGAAACTGCATTTCAGCTTTATGAATCGCGCTGCTTTCCTTTTTTGTCATGACCAAATCCTCACTCGCATAAATCAATGTAGGTATTGCAATTGTTTTATAAAATTTAATCCTTGTGCTTTGTCTTGTTTTATTTTCTAAATTTCTATGAATCGTACCACAAATATTCCTAAAGTTATTTATCTTACTGAAAATTGTTGTAGTATTTATATATATAAATCGGTTCAAAACGTTATCCAACGTCTTCCGATCCCTAGTCTCCATTGGTCCCGATCTAACCAAGATTCTTCTTCCAATTCCCGGTCTCTCATTGCCCGATTGATGCTTTCTCTCCAGCTCAATCTATGACTTCCTCTTCGCCTATGACCATATGGTGTCCATCTCAAAATTTGCTTGGGGAGTCGATTGTCCGGCATTCTTTGCACATGACCAAACAATCCTAGCTGTTATTTTTTTTATGTCGTCGACAATGGAGCACTGAACTCTATTGTTGTAGTATCCAAAGCTAAAAAAATATAAGAAATTAAAAAAAAACGGTTCCTTGTACGATAACATTAACTAAATAAGCCAAGACTACTGCATTGATTCTGATACTTCTTACCTCAAACGTTTTAGTGAAGTATTTGAAACTTACTGAAGTTACTGAAGTACTGAAATTACTGAAATAAACTGAAGTGAAGTAATTAGTAATTGAAACTTTTTATTGACATTTTCTTTCAGCTGGACTTCTTTCCTATACAGAACATATTAGAATAAAAAGAAAATCGTGTAAACATTTTTGAAAATTAACTAAAGTAGATTTTTACAATGGCTGTTAATAATTTCTGCAATAAAATTATTGATAGAATATATTTTTTTACGAGCGTAGGTGAAAATCTCTATAGACACTAGAGACACTATGAATCCCGTAGTACCTAGTAGTGTGGGTCTCTAACCCACTAAAAACACCTCCCTTAAAGCTAAAACTGAGCAAAATCATCCAGCAGCTTCTCCTTCATGTTTCCTTTACGGGTGATGCGGTGAAGCCCAGTGGCTAATCCCAAGAATATTCTGTCTTCCTCTTACGTAGAGTTTTATAGATTTATAAATATTAATTGCTTTCTATTCCGATACCAGATCATGTGGCTTCCGTCTTTTGAATCGCCTCAGAACGTGTGGAGCTTCTTCCACCACGTGTCGCATTAATTGGTTATCGTGGATCTGAATCCTTTGACCATGTTTGTCTGCATATTTTGTTATTATTTCACTGACATATTCTACATTGAGGTCTCAATGTAGGTTGTCGTTCCTTATATACCAAGGGACATTCACTATGCTTCTGAGTACTTTGTTCTGAAAGGTTTGTATCTTTCCTAAGTTTGTTTTGTTTGTACGCCCCACTGCTGAATTCCGTAATTCCACACAGGCTTGAGAAATTGTCTGTACAACAGCAGTTTGTTTTCAACTGTTATCTGTGAGTTTCTCCCTAACAGCCAGTACATAGTTCTGTGTTTATGTTGCGCTCTCCTGCTTCTTTTTTTTACATGTTCTAATAAAATAATGACAAAGAATTATTTGGGAACCCGAGTGGTAGGCCTACATATGCAAGGGGTACTAGAAAAAATGCGCAATATATGTGTGAACGGAAAATAAAAACGAACTAACAAAACAAAAGGAAGCAAATAACTTTTACAGTGAGATGCAAAAGTATTCAAGAGTAGACTTATGTAAATAATAATCACGCGGCTGTCTGGAGTAGAAACATTACATCTAACACAACAAACACATCTAACATATAACAACAAACATCTAATCCAAACTAATGTAAATAAGCCAGAAACTAAGAGCAAAAAAGACAGAAAAAGCAAAATATATTCCATTCACACACAGGTTCAATACCAGTTCCTGCAAAGAAATTACAACATAAAGGTGCTTTTTGTAGAGCTGCGTTTACTAGTAGTGAGCTTATATTTAACTGCCTATTACAGCCTTAATTACCAACGCGAATCCAGCTAAGCCAGTTAATGTAATAACACCCTGTTACCTCCTCTGCAGTTTGGAATTCCAATGCGGTAACTGCAGACTTTCTGAATATAAAAGTAACTAATTCTCTTAAATGAGATTTTTGAAACATACCGTGTTATGTAAGGTTTAAGCTACTTTCACTTACTTAAAGATTAGATAACATTAACAAGTGGTACAAGTAATTTTGTGTTTCTACATAAAAAGTGGTACAAAAATTACATAATATTGTATTACCGTATCTGAAAGCTGAAAAGAAACAAATTACCATCGCTTTTAGAGTATCAGACTCAAAATCAGTGTTCACGCAAATTACGCACGTAATATTACGTACTTCCGTATTGTTTGTTGACATATGGCTAGTACCTAATATAAGCTAAGTGCCTGACATTGCCTAAGGTGTTTAATAGCAAGTTAAATTGGTTACACAAATGTATTTCATTTGTTGTGATGTAACGGATTAAAAGTTATATACGTCTATGTTCCGACAGAAAAGACAACGGCTTTGCTAGGTAAAGTTAGTGTCTGGATGAAACTTTTACTTCTCAGTGATACTCCTGTAGAATAGGTTACAAGTTTCAGATACTTTGGCTGGGAAATTTTTTTTTAAATGTGTGATATAATACAACTACACACCAAATATCCCATTAGCTTTACAAATAGGCGTCTATAAAATTACAACGTTACCATTTTGAAGATTTGGATTGTGACGCACGTACATTATATTACTAAGCTGCAAGCTACTTAAATAAAAGGTTCTAAGACAGAGAAAACAGCACATGATTCGTTATAATGAGGAACTGTATAATGGGATGAACAGAATAATTGTTTTACTATTTGCTAAAATGTCTGGTGCAATAACTGATTAATTTTCTAAGTTTTGTTGCTTTTTAACTATTGTATTATATTTCAGGAATGTCATAGTAAATACCAGTACGCATTATACAAAGTACTTACAATTACGTCTACAATAAAAACTCTCTGCAATAAATATTAATTTGTAGAATTATGTGTAATGACAATAAACAAATCATAGAAGAAAATGAAGTCAATATAGCATTTGCAATCTCAGTCAGAGAACGGATGTTATGGTAGAAAAAGTAACAGCTATTTTGTTGTGAAATAAGAAAACTAACTGAACCTGAATATGTCATAATTACTTGAAAACAAGGCGAGCTTGTAGTTGACCAGAAGCAGTTTGTTATAAATTTATTATTTAATAACAGAAGACTCGTCATAACGTGAGTCTTATAACGTCATTGCTTGAAGCCTTGTAATAATATCAACCGTGCCACTGTTACTAAATTGATTGACATAAATTTCAAGATAATCAGATTCGACTAGATCTTATCTTCTGTACGTAAAGTAGTGTCGTAGCATCCATGAATCACGAAGGGTTAAGGAAATCCGCATAACGTATCATATTATATTCCTTTTGTCTGCCTGAGAAAATTGATGTTTTGTTTGTGTGTACATCCTTTCAATACCTAATGTTAAATAAGGGTCAGTGACCGCTCACATAGGCGGTGATAGGAAGGGAGGAAAAGAGCGTTTACCTAAGTTGTAGTTTGGGTTGCATATAGAAAGGAAAGGGGAAGGTTCTGCCAATATAACGCACTGTAAAACTGTACCAAAAAGGAAATTGCAGTTAAACGTGTGAATAAGAGAGGTTTTATAACGTTAAGTTTTGAAAGGATACACACACACACACACACACACACACGCACACACACACACACACACACACACACACACACACACACACACACAGAATGTACTAGAAAGGGGATGTAGTAGTACAGACACGAGACACTGAACTCTTTACTTAATAATAGCCAGCTAGAAAGGGCATTTAACTGATAGATTGATTACGAAAATATGTACGGTTGGTGGACAAGTGGGGTATGAAAAAGTTGTTTGTTCTATTATTGTTATTTCCGATCTGACTATGAGCTGTTATGCTTGACAGCGCTAATCGGAATAATTTTTTATAGTGGTGTGCAACAGTGATTATTCTGTTAAAATAATTTACATCTGGGCTCTTTGAGCGTGGTCAGTTGCTTTATTCAGTCATTTTCTAAACACTCCGGCAACCCAGCTGAGGCCTTTTTAACAGTTACCTAGGTTAGGTTTGGTGTCATCTCGGCTAGGGGGGCGTTGGCTCTCCCAGAAATACCCTTTCCAGAAATACTTTTAACTATTTTCCACTGAAGAAGGCTTCAGATGAGTGGCTGAAATGTTTAGAAAATTACTAAACGAAGTAATCGATTACGGATAACATTTTAATCATTACACCGATATAAAATTGTTTAATCATTGACGCCGACCGGGATAGCCTACGTAATAAACTTAATATTTATATTTATTACTTGTCCCACGAGGTAGATATGACCTTTTATTTTTAGAATATTTATTAGTATGGCACATTTTTTTCTTTCTCAGGGAAGGCAAAACGTTGTGAAAATAAGATATCATTGTTTAAATATAACAAAACTAAATAAAACATATAATGGATTATTTGATCTCCTCCGGCCTTTTGAATTGAACATTTGGAAGTCATTGAAAGGAACAAAATATTTTAAAACAAAAGAAGTGTATTAAAATCAAGGCACAAATAGAAAAAAGTGTTTATGTTGATACGAATATACTATAACATACATTCAAATTAATATTGGTCTCAACATTGTAAGGTAGTTTTATGATTAACAAACTAAATGAATAATTAGGTGACATAAGTAGCAACCATCTACTTCAGAAAAAGACAGTAAAATTTATATTTTGCGATCTTGTGCCGTCCCTGCTGACTGATTATCAGAACATAAACAATTAATAATAAACATATTTATGCATTTATTATTTCTTCTAATTGGTAAAAATATGGTTATACGATAGATAAAAAAACACGTAGGAATAATTTTAATCTTATAGTAAAAAGTTGCTTAATCTAAAGCTTTACACACACACACACACACACACACACACACACACACACACACACACACAATATATATTTTAGAGTTTAAGAGTTTTGTTTACATAAACCTCTTACAGTCTGCAAAAACACGAAGCACAGCTATTTCTTAGCAATTAAGTGCAGTCCAACTTAAAGTTTTGTTTTGCTTCTTTTGTAGAGCTAAAGTTGTTAAAAAAAATTGTCGTCTTTACGCACTACACGTTCAGTTTAAAACTTTGTCAAGAAACGTGGAAAACTTTGAAATGATTATAGACTCGTAAATGCCTTTTAAAGTAGTGATAATTTAGTGAGTCGTATTACGCCATTTAATATCAAGGTAAATGAATAATTTTAGCTAATAAAATTGAGAGGTGTATTTTGGTTTCCTCTCATCACTTTACTTCTCAGTACTGACTGTCGTAACACGTCCAATATCTTTCGTGCAATCTTGTTAACATATAAATTATAATTGAGGTAGTAAAATTTACAACGTTTCGAAAACACGTAATTTTTTTCTTTTTATGAATCATTTGTAAATTTTAAACGAGTCTTATAAAAATATGGAGTTTACACTATTATTTCCTCGCCTCGTTAATAAATACTAATGAGTACAAAGATGAGTTAATCGCAATACTGTTTAATATTTATAAACCTAGTAAGCGTCGAAACACTCAATTTGGCGTAATAAGACGATTTAGGAAATATGTTACACTGTTTTACTACGGAATCGACTACCAATTATACCCATTCTAACAATGTGTTCGAAACTAGGTGAGCTTAATAACCAAATTACTAGGATACCTGACGTAAAGTGATCAATGTCTCTAAAAATATCTGTCGTAAAAGAATCCATGTCAAATAAAATATCTGAAGAAGATGAGTCTGTGGCATCTGAAAAAGATTCAGTTTCAACCATAACAAAGTCAATTGCATATTTAAAAGAGAAAATTAAAAATGAAGTCGACCGGTTAATTAAAACACAGGTATTCGTTTCAAAACAAATTACTGAACAGACTGTACCTATAGCAAAGCTGTATATAGTAGCCTACTGGTCACATTTGTTTGCCTTGCTTTTCTTTGGCATAGGTAGGCTACTCTTTTACTCTTATTTTCCGGAATTATTCCATGCACGTAGATGTTGTTGATACGACTGCACGTATAGTCCACTCATCAGAATTTCCCCTCCGTTTTTGTTTATTAGCTCTGCAGAGGTTGCGGCTACACTACAGACTTTATTCTTCTTCAGGTTTTTTATACCTTCATCGAACTCTCTTTCATAGTAGGTTCTTCCTTCACTTCTTCTTAGTATCTTGTTCTAACCCAATATTGCTTCCTCCATAGAGCTTCCACAGTATATTTTCTCAATGTACCTTTTCCATCTTTTCTCTCTTTGTGTTTCCTCAAAAAGCACAATTTTATTTTCGTCTTGAACTGGATTTCCACACTATCTTGGGTTTCTAAAGTGCTTTTTAACTAGATTGTTGCCAGCTTCTATATACCTGTGTTTCAAACAAAATTTTGTTTCTACCCATCGTTACTCAATGTATTTCGTTTTAGTTTCCTTTGCTTTGTAACTAGATTGTTGCCAGCTTCTATATACCTGTGTTTCAAACAAACTTTTATTTCTACCCATCGTTACTCAATGTATTTCGTTTTAGTTTCCTTTGCTTTGTAACTAGATTGTTGCCAGCTTCTATATACCTGTGTTTCAAACAAACTTTTATTTCTACCCATCGTTACTCAATGTATTTCGTTTTAGTTTCCTTTGCTTTGTAACTAGATTGTTGCCAGCTTCTATATACCTGTGTTTCAAACAAAATTTTGTTTCTACCCATCGTTACTCAATGTATATCGTTTTAGTTTCCTTTGCTTTGTAACTAGATTGTTGCCAGCTTCTATATACCTGTGTTTCAAACAAACTTTTATTTCTACCCATCATTACTCAATGTATTTCGTTTTAGTTTCCTTTGCTTTGCAACTAGATTGTTGCCAGCTTCTATATACCTGTGTTTCAAACAAACTTTTATTTCTACCCATCGTTACTCAATGTATTTCGTTTTAGTTTCTTTGGCTTTGTAACTAGATTGTTGCCAGCTTCTATATACCTGTGTTTCAAACAAACTTTTATTTCTACCCATCGTTACTCAATGTATTTCGTTTTAGTTGCCTTTGCTTTGTAACTAGATTGTTGCCAGCTTCTATATACCTGTGTTTCAAACAAACTTTTATTTCTACCCATCGTTACTCAATGTATTTCGTTTTAGTTTCCTTTGCTTTGTAACTAGATTGTTGCCAGCTTCTATATACCTGTGTTTCAAACAAAATTTTATTTCTACCTATCGTTACTCAATGTATTTCGTTTTCGTTTCCCTTTCTTTGTAACTAGATTGTTGCCAGCTTCTATATACCTGTGTTTCAAACAAACTTTTACTTCCACCCATCGTTACTCAATGTATTTCGTTTTAGTTGCCTTTGTTTTGTAACTAGATTGTTGCCAGCTTCTATATACCTGTGTTTCAAACAAAATTTTGTTTCTACCCATCGTTACTCAATGTATTTCGTTTTAGTTTCTTTGGCTTTTTGTCGTTACATAATTTCTCAGTAACTTATATTCCTTTTCATCTTTAGAATTAATCGAATTTTTGAATTTCCTTCTGTCGTCCATCCTATGTAATATTTTCTTTGTCTGCAGTTTCAAGAAAATCCTTGAATCGGCAGAATTAGTTGTACGAAGGGAAAGAATTACTAATAGGAAGGAATGAATGTTATTCTGTCCTTTCCTACAATTAATTCTGTCGTTTAAATGATATTCTGTATCACTCCCTTCCAATATACGATACATTTTTGTGCGTTTATATAATATTAAATACCTAACATTAAACGGCCGTAAGTTCCATGTTATCTAGTATGAGATATTCTTTTTAGTGCCAAAATTGTTTTTATTATATTTTCTACTTATCTTTCGCTGGCAGAAGAAGATCGTCCCGGCTCAATGTAATTTGACACCACTATGTTTACACAGAATAAATCCGGACACAAATAATCGAATTAAAAATTAATCAACACATAATAAACGAACACAACAGAAACAGCTGCACGTAATAACTGGTACGCGTTGTTTCCAAAAACAAAGGTATCTGCTAACTGATCGTTTTGCCGGTTTACACAGCGGCAACACATCGGGCGGACGAACACATCTCCTTCCCTAGTATGTACAGTGACAACTACTACGAGGTCAATGACCGTACAGAATAGAACGTCACCGGTGTCTGAGCCGGCAACACAACAGAAAATGACGGACGATACAAGCGACCAACAGTTCGAAAGCAATATTCTCGACTAATGTTGTTTGGATTTCAAATTAATCAGTAATTAAAGTATTTACTCTCTGGTGTAATTAATTTTCTTTTCTTTCAATGCTTGTACGGTTGCCGCCGGCAACAGCGGTCATATGCTCATAAATAGCGCCGGCTCATATGGTCATATCTACTCATAAATTTTACTAATGTATATTTTTAATTACAATTACACAAATTAGAAACTGATATACTTTCTTGAAAACCGCATTCTCCAAACTCCAATTGTTCCCAAATAGGATTAGTTACCTTATGATTCAATTTAATTTCATAATAACTATGTGACTACAAACGTTGACTGCCTCTCATAGCACTTCGTTACAAGATTTCCGATGTCTTTAGAAGTAACTTTACGTTCTGTCAATACAGAAAACCTTGTTAATAATGAAATTCTTCTTCTTCTTCTTCTTCTCCTTCTTCTTCTTCTTCTTCTTCTTCTTCTTCTTCTTCTTCTTCTTCTTCTTCTTCTTTTCCTCTTTAAGGATTACGTTATATTAACTTGTTCTGGCAACCACCTTATCCTGGGACGAACAACGGCTCGTCTACCAGTGGCTATAAAGTTCAGTACCGGATTCGGTAATCGACTCTCTGTCATCCTTTTCAGATGATCCCACCATTGTAATCTTTCCAAGGCTCATACTGCCACAGTTTCCAGACCTTACTCCGCGGCCGCTTTGGATGCTACAAGTATTTCAAAGCGTTACACGAACATGTTACTTGCCTGTTGCACAACCCCCTACCAGGAGGACTAGAGACTCTTCAGTCAGAGTTAGCATACCTTAACCGAAACGGCCCTGTTTTACGGGTCAGGAGATTCGCCCTTACCCTTCCCTTTCTGATATAGAATTTGTTGGCTTTGTATCAGTTATTCTGATACTGAACGTTTCTTAGTATTTCCAGTGCTCACGTATCGGCATCAGTGAGCACTCTAAGATCCTAAACTACCCAAAATTAAGATTAGAATTGAATGAGGAAGACACCCTACCCCTCGATTACTCTAATAGCGTCGGGGTCAGAAAAGAACAAGAGGCAGTCAAGAGAGACTAGACAGAAAAGACTAAAGGAAGGAATCTCACCCAAGACAAGCTGAAGCAAAGTGAGAATCCAGCTAGGGAACATCGGGATTGCCAAACCCGTATCCACAAGATGTGCACCCCTCATTTAATGAAATTATTCAATAAAATTATATGATCAAAGTGAAGTCAAAATATAGTTGGGCGTTTGCGATAAGGCAACACTCGTACAGGCTAGCTACGTAATTAGTAATTAAAGTTGTAAGGACGGTTGATCTCAGCAGTTTGGAATATTCTAGTCGTGTATGTGCTTTCGAAACTTTGATAGATTACCTGTTCCCTTCGGAACTGAAACTTTATCAAGGGCAAGACAACTTTGTCCAGCTATACAAACAGGATGGTTAAAAAATTTTAGAAGTGGCTATTCGGAATGTGGACGAAATATATCAATCGTACAAATCCGTATGATTTAGTGCTTAATCAGCGCAATATTGATTAGTGGTATTTAGTAAAAGTGGCAAGAGTTAATCAAGAGTTACATTATCTATATATGTATTTGTATTTGTATTTGGATAATACGTATTATTCAAGCCATAATGTGTATTCCACAATAGTGTGTTAATAATAATTATTATTAATAATAAAAAAAACTTTTAAAAAGAATATATTTTAGTTTGTAAAAAACATATGTTTCGACAGTAATCCAAATATCATCATCAGATATAAATTAAAAAATTAAAAATATTTTAAATCAATTGTTCAAAACAGCTGTTTCATATGCAGACTAAATTAAAATTTTTATATGTGTACATAAAATGTGTTATGTAAGTGTTTGTAAAATATGATATAAACACTTTTTATTTTTTAAATAAGTAATTTTGATAATATTATCTTTTTTCGCATTAATCTAAATTTGTTCTGGTATTAATTTCTTACTTTTTTATGTTTAAATATTTTAAATTTTTCAATAAGGTTATTTTTGGACCTTTGGAAATGTGTTTAATTAAACTGTATTTACTTAAATTTGGAAATGTGAGTTTCTTTTCTTTGGGTGTGTAGCTAAATTTGATTTATATATATCTGGCTTTAAATATGAATTACGGTGTTGTACATATCTTTCTTTTAAACGGTTTTTAGTTTGGCAAACATAATATTTGTTACAGTCAGGCCATTCAATTTTATATACTCCTTTTAAATGGAGAATTAATTTATCTGTTTTAGGGTTGATTCTATCAAAATCTGTTTTATTACTGTTGTAGGTAATTTTTATATTTTGGTTTTTAAAAAATTTTGTAATTTTATGATTAATATTACCTATGTATGTAAAATTGATGTATTCAATATTTTCATTTTTCTGTTTGTTACCGAAAGGATTAGTTAACATTTTTCTATTAATTTTGTTTCCTATGTTGTCAATAATTTTGGGGTTACATCCATTTTTTATAGCAATATCATATATAATTTTTTTGTTTTAAATTTATTTAAAATGAATATTATTCATTCTACAGATCATAGATTTGAAAGTAACATATTTGTATTGAGGAGGATGAATAGTAATTATAATTATGCGGAAGCACAAGTTCTTTTTGTTTGTTAGAGGTGTTATTGATCACCATCTTTAGCAAGGATTAAGAAACTATTGCTTTGTGCCGGTTCCAAGCAGACAGACTAGAGCTAGAGTAAAATGGTTCTGTGGACGTCGCACACACCTCTCCACACTCTTGGCTTCTATGTCAATTTGTTGTTTGGGGAAGTGCTGTTTACATTTGTACGTATTCATGTCTGTTACGTTTAAGAATTTATTACAATGTTAAATTATCACTTTACGATCGTCGTTACATTAAAGGGTTTTTATTGTGTCCATAGTTCCATGGACTGTGTTGTCAGCACCTTTGAGTTCATATATTCCATCAAATATACGGATAAATGTCGTCATGTATCCTAATAAATGTATTTAAAACTATATTACTTTTAGTGAGTATACATTTAGCTATACGTGAATGTGGTATTGTCTTTGCTTGTTAATCAGCAACTTACAAATTAAAGAAACGACTTTAATTATAAAGTCATAACATTACAGTAGATTTTATTTCTTAACCGAAATATTAAAATATTGCTTTAATTCAATAATGCATAACTGAATATTGCATATTTTAACGTTAAATAGAAAAAATATATATATATATTAACAGGCTCGTATATGTTTTGCCGACGATTTTGCGATTTAAATATTTAATTATCTATTATAAAAACAGGTAAGTATTAATGACTGTAACGTTAACGGAAATAGTAAGGAATATATAAACATCAAAGAAATACAAGAAACAGTACCATAACACAATGAATATTTTGTACATGGCGAGTGCAGTGACAAAATACATGTTAAGAAAAGCTTATATACTACTTCACATTAGGGAGTACAGACATTCGTTTCTTCAAAACTTTAGAGACAATCAGTGGAATTGTCGAAGTATTGTAGCTGGATTACCGGAAGAGACTGTGTGCCGCTTAAAGACTTGCAGCACAATAGTGCATCATTAGCGTGTTTGATTTCAAGTGGATCTTTGCGCAACGTGATGGCTAGAAAACTGGGTCAGATAGTGGCGTACAAAAGGACAAAACTCCTTAAGTAGTCTCGCTCTTTCAATTCCTTACTTAAAATTGACAAGTATTTATTCGAACATAACTATATGATTCGTCATCTATTAAAGCTAATTTAAAGGGATATGATAGGTAATTAAATTAACATTGTACACCACTATAGACATATGTATATGGGAAAGCATATGTTTCCACAACATTCCCTTTTTCTGTTTCAAACAAGACAACTATATCAAGGCGTCTTACAACTATTTCAGATTAGCTTACAAGCTCCCCCACTTTTTCCCTAAGGGGGCATTAGCATACAGCGTCGTAAATATTACACATTTCTTTAAATTTGTCTAAAAAATATGATTTTATTGCTATCATAACGAAAGTTTGTATATATGCTTAGTATATTCCGACCATAGAAGAGCACACACAAAAAAAAACATTTTTTTCAATACTTTTTCTCCATAAATGCTTATATATTATTAAAAATAATTTAATACATTATCATGAACAATGAACCTTGCCTCATTAATTTGTCATTATATTACCATGAAGTTTGTAATTTTCGTAGACAAGAACTATAGTAACAAACTGAATTATAATAAATGCCCCAAAGACAGTGTAAAACTGGAATTTTGCGAACAAAATGCATGCATATTCTGTGAATTATTATTTATTTAAAAACAACAAAAACAAACTTTTGAAAATTTTTAGATTTTTCATGTTAATACCCCCCCCCCCCCCCCCCGTATATTCCATACTCCAACTTTCATAGTCCGTTTACGTAGCTTTTGTCGTTTAACTTGATTAAATCCATCCGACTACAATCTATTTGGATTTTTAACATGTTCTTTTTTTCCAAGAACATAGAGTTGGTCCATTCCATTTACCCCAACCTGGAGGACCAGGACATTTTTAATCAAGGTTTACATCATTTAGCCTTCGATAAACCATTTTTTGTGTGGAAGAACTCTTAAAAGGAAACTTATATATATGAACAGTAAAGACTTAAAGTTTTAAATATAATCACTGTACATAAAAATAAATGGTAGTAAAGAAAATAATTTAATTTAACAAGAAAATTTAAAAATACTATTCTTCTGTTATGTGTTAAAATTTGGGTGTGTCAATAGAAATAAATAATAGGTTGGAAGTAAATGTTATATTTTTTATTTTGTTTATAGCAACAATTAATTTTATTCTTGAGATTGAATATTATTTTTGTTTGTAAATGAGTTGCTATTTTTGAAAAATTTAAGTCAAAGTCAGACAGACTGAAATATACAGGTTTACATAATTTGTTTAACATGTCTGTTTAGCTAGTAAGATTATATGGTTGTTTATTTTATATGTCATGAACAGCATAGAAGGTTACATTGTATTTGTGTAAACTTATAAAAGAAAATATTTTTATTTATCTAAGATTCGAATGTTTTAATATTTGCATATTTCCTCTTAATATTAATAAATCATAGAATTATTATTTTGAAACCGTTTTAATTAATTATTTCATGTCAACAATATCTCACTCCGCTTTGAAAATTATTTAATTATTGTGCAACTACATATACTTGACGCAACGAGAATAAAAAAAAATCATGTGACCTGGCCGGTGTAATACACTTCATAGTTGCGTTGAGTAGATGGTAATGTATTTGTGTGAAGTTTTGAAATACTTGTAACGTTGCAATATATACATATATATATATATATATATATATATATAGAGAGAGAGAGAGCAATATAACATGCAGTAAGAGTCATTTTAAAAATGCGAAGACGCTGTTACACAGTTTATGGCGTTATACACTTGTTTCAAATTGACTTTGTTCCATTTTTTACAAAATAGCTGTACGTTTTGAAATAAGAGCAAAGTAATTACGTGTTATATGTCAAAATGCCCATGCATTTATTCTCTACTGTGTCAAGTGCAAATGAGTCCTAAATTGTTCAGGAATAACAATTAGTGTTTTCCTCAATAACTCTTATTATAATTAACGTATCGAAATGAAGCTTGGACAGCGTATGGGTCATAAATAGCGTTACATTTTTCGTATGTCATAAACTCAAAACATAGAGTGTTACTATGTATTTTTTAACTGAATTCACTTTTCTATAAAAGCCTTATCTGCAGAAAAGTCATAAACGTTTAGGTAAAATCTATAAAAGATTTGGTAGACTCTGGGTTTGTCTTACACGATGTCTAGCTATCAAGGTAAACATCTTCTAGATTGCAACCAATCAGGAACTCCAATTTCCAATTTAGATGTGCTCTAGTAAGGTAAATATCGTTCAGTTCTCTTCTGTAACTCGTCCTTGAAAGACATACTCTCTGTGCGAGTTTTTCGTGACAATACACGTTTCCTATAAGGGTGACGACAGTCTCGTAAGATTTTAGCTACGAGATACCCGTATGCTAGGCCAAGGGGTTAACAGAACGCAGAACTAAGTTGATCTGTAGATCTAATATTGATAACTCGCGTTAGTCAAGATTTCCTGTTAGGGACAGTTGTATTCATAAGGATACACCTGTATGAACGCGTGGACACATTAAGATTGCCGGAAGGTGTATGCTAAATACACGGCATTAAATAATAACTAATTAACCCACTTTATTGAATCTGAGATTTACAAACAAAAACCATATCAGGCAGATAAACGGCGTGTGTGTGAGTGAATCGCGAGGACAACGCGGTCAACGATAACGCAGCAGCTTACAACCGTACGACAAGAAGGAATTCTTCAACAAAGTAAAATTAGAAACTCTGTTGTATATCATTATTGCAAATACACGTCTATGCCTCCTCTATTTGTTTTGCTGCAACGTTTTTGGGGTTAACACTACCATCCAGTTGAGCAACTACTTTTAATGTTACAAAACATTATTACTTTTGAAATGATACTGTCCATTAAATCGTAAAATCTCTATAATATTTAACAACTTTGTCAAATTTTGTTGCTTCCCTGCTATATAGACTTTTTCCTCGAACGAGGCGTTTCGGTTTCGCAACCATTATCAAGTTCTTCCTACAATTACATTAAAATACTTACTTCCCTTATATATATACTAACCCTCCCACGCATCACCGGTTACATTCAACCAATAGGAGGCAGTACTTACCGGAAAGTAAGTATAAAGTAAGGAAAAAGAATAGTAATGCGCTGATGAACATAAAGACTGAATTTAGTAATGAGGATATATTTTACTATATTTTGAAAGAGTAGTACATAAAAGGTGTAATACGGTTACAGGATATGTTCAGAAGGTAGAAAGCTGTAGGAGATTTCTAGAGGAAATGTATATGACGAGGTCAGGTTGACTGAGTAAGGGGCGGGGCTAGCAAGACTTGGGCGGTAAGTACTGCCTCCTATTGGTTGAATGTAACCGGTAATGCGTGGGAGGGTTAATATATATATATATAAGGGAAGTAGGTATTTTAATGTTGTTGTAGGAAGAACTTGATAATGGTTGCGAAACCGAAAGGTCTCGTCCGAGGAAAAAGTGTATATAGAAGGGAAGCAACAAAAATTGACAAAGTTGTTATGAAGACTGCTAACATAGAGAAAATAACTGACTGTATAATATTTACCTTATTTCTTCCGTCGTGTGACTTCGTGTTGCGTTCAATTTGATTAACCCGTTTCGGAACATATGTTTCGTCTTTCAAACATATGTTTCGAAATATTCAAACATAACTTTCATTAAATCGTGTTAAGTTTTTATTTAGTTATACGTCTTCCTTACATACTAAATAATGAATCTGTTTAATTTAAGACTTCATAAAGTGCTTTTAATTAGCAGGAAAATTTAATAACCTTACATTTAAAACATTTCATTAGTGAAAACTAATAAAGAAAAGCAGTGAGAGACAAGACTTATTGTAATACGCGTTCTCTATTTAAACAAGTTTTAGTGAAGTGTCTGAGCTTCATTAACTACCCTCGTACCATTTTAAATTAGAAATATATCTTTAAAACAAAACTTTAAAATTAAAAACTTTAAAATTGAAAACTTTTGATCTAGTCTTCATTAAATTGTCTTCATTAGATAGCCTATACGGTAATAAGTTATTCTAAACCCCCAAATCTAAAATGCTTAAGTTTCCATATTTTGCAAACGTATAAAGTTTGCTTGTGAATTTCAACAAATTGTTACGACGGTCTAGCGATTGTCGTATGGTACAGTGGAAAACAAAATCCAAGACACCAACTAAGTCACTAATCACCAGCTTTAATTAT
Source organism: Magicicada septendecula (assembly GCA_034769895.1). Lineage (NCBI taxonomy): Eukaryota > Metazoa > Arthropoda > Insecta > Hemiptera > Cicadidae > Magicicada > Magicicada septendecula. The sequence goes on along the minus strand of CM068373.1, from coordinate 24,743,233 downwards.
CACAATAGAACAGTTTGTAACCAACAAGATCGTCTCTTACAAACCAAATAAAAGTTATTCACACGCAATAATAATGTTAACGAGTGTACAACAAAATTGCAAAACACATAACACTTTGCCACAATACTTCGAAACGCATTGGAATAAATAGCTAGTAAAACTGAACTCAGCGTCGCTTATACCCTGCTACAATTCCAGAAAATTCCATACTACGCGTAAAGAACGCTACTAGGAAACATCAGAAGGTAATTGGTTGTGACCTTGACACAGTGCGCCAGGCCGGCGAATCTGGAACAGTCTGGCTAACGCATGTTGAGATCACGTACGCAAACAACATTACTGCCGGATAATGGTGTAACGCTTTTTCCTTATTACGTAACAATATTAATCTGTACACACATGTATCGGTATACAGTATACAGGATTTACACACTGGAGCTGCGAAGTGTTTGGTCTGTTGGGTGATCATGTTCACTAAGTGTGACCCAAATGCTTAATATGAACCCCGAAAATTTACTAAGTTTACACAGATTCTTCCCCACAAACTCTAACTTCTTAGCACTACTTCTTATAAATACGGAAAAGAATTCGTGTATTATATAATATTGTACATACTGTATGTTGTGAACACACACATGTACTGTATATGTTGTTGACTGTTGTGTGCCTTTCAAATGTTAAAGTTTTAGATTCCAACCTTGTGGTTTGCTCGTGGTTTAGGACCTGAAAATGGTGAAAACACTAAAAGGCCTCGTCCGGAACATGAGGAGTATCAGTTCAGCAAGTAAACACGACAACGTTGGAATTACAGACATTGCTAATTTAAATAACCAGATGAAGAAAAATTGTAGAATGTCAGCTGATAAACAAAACATAACAACATTTGATAGGTTTTTCGGAAAACCTGTTGCCAGGAAGGGGACTAGTCATTTTTCCATTTTAACACGTGAGGGTGACAGAAATAGAATCGACGTGTAGCCACCTTATTATCTTCTGCCGATTGTAATTAACTGTATTCAACATTGTTCTTTTTACTGCGCAAACTATAAAAATCTATATTATAAATAAATACCTAAAGGCCTCTGTCTGTGTATTTTGTAACATCTAACATTCTTTCTAAAAAAAAAAAGGTGAATGATTTCAAGAATCAAAGCAAACAAACGAAAATATGTAAACTCTAAAACTAAAGCATATGTACTGAAATTATGCAGTGTTTTCCAGTCCTTCGTTAATTTGTTATTTCATGTAAATACACACTAGAAATTGAACATGTTCTTGGTAAAACATATGATTACATTGCCTTACAATTTCGTAGTAACTTCAAGAGTAACCAGCTTGATAAAAAATGTTACCGAAACACTAAACGTTTTATTCAAAACTGATTTCTAACTAAAATTAATCTAATTAAATTAAATTAAATTTAGATAAATTGCGGAATACCACGTAATAGACACATTTCATTTGCACCTGTATGTTTTTTTTTGAGTTACTATGCATATTTAAATTTTTAAATTAACCCGCAGTAGAAGATAATGAGTTTCCATTATTCTTATAATAATAAGAAACATGGCTAGATTCCCGCAGGTAACGTAAATAAAGTTTAAGTGTTCCGGCTTTTCTTGCTGAGCAAAACAAATCCTTGCCAGAGGTGTTTCTCTAAATCAACCACTGAGTCAACTAATAAATTTTCATTCCGAGCTGCCTGGCAATTTAATCACTGTAACCTTTTTAAACTGACGTTGACCAAATTGTAAAAAGTTACAAACTAGTTGTGAGTTTGAGGAACAAGCAGTACACATCGGTAAATGTCTCCTGCCGTCAGTGAATATGTGGTACTAGTGTAATAATTGTCCTAATTAAGTGTTATACGAGTGAATCGGAGTGCCGTTTTTACAATACTGCCTATATTCCTTTCTTTTTATTATACCGAGCCCCTATACGGGGAGGTATTAACATCTGCTATACAATTTATCTTGTTAAAAAATCAATGCCAGTCATCGTAAAACAAAGTGCGTTATAAAAATATCAACCCGTTAAGTTATTAAAATACAAACTTACTATTGTGGTAGGATTGAGTAATTCACCTATGGTGATAGGACCAGTAGTTCGCTACAAATTAGAGTATCTAATTTGTAATGGTATCTCTGTGATGTCCCCACTTAAACGAACCATTGTCCTTCAGTCATAATTCTGCACACAGTTATATTCATACTAGTTTTCTATACGTTGTTTTCACTTTTTACGTATATTCTCTAAAATACAACACTAAAGGAACCAACAAAACTAAGAAATTTTATTATATTTCAGGAACAGTTGCCATGTAATTCTTTAAATAAGCCCTACAATAGGTTTTATACATGTCAATGTTTTATACAACATAACACACACTGCAAAAGATCGTAAGTCTAAACGAACGCTAACAATAAAGCCTTATTATTAATTTTGTTAGAGAGATAAAAATTGTATCTTGTGTGTGAGTGTGTGTGTTGTATGCGCGATGGAAAGAAGAAGCTTACTACAAGAAGCTTTAGAAATAAAAGCATCACTTAATGCTCCTCATTAAAATCACCAAAAGAAAGACAGCATTTCCATGAAGAAGCAGTATTTGAAGCATAGATTCAATTAGATTACGAGTACCAGTGTAACCTTTACACTTTAAGGGCAATCATAACCGGAAAATTTATTTAAAAAATCTAGTTTTTTTTTGTCTTTAAAAATCTTTAATATTTTCTGAGTAATTTGGTATCAAATTTATGTGATTAAGCTTACAATAAATTTTTCATGATTTTTGTTTTAATTGAGATCGTAGGAAAAGTTCTGTCAAAAATTTTCATAATATTGGGCCTATCATTTTTTACAAATTTATAACAAATTGTGGAGACATGCGGTTTTTACCACAGGAAAGGACATTTTAATAAACATTCACTACCAATGTCTGTAATGTCTGTAACCAAGCTAATATTTACTGATCTGAGTCATCGTAATTTGTCAAAATCATCTCTTAATGGTAGTACACAGTTTCCAAACGAGTCGCTGAACCATTCGATTTAGAATAGTTCGACAAAAGAAAATATTTGTTGGACTGGATACTTTGGTTTTGTGTGTACATGATGCTGTGTTGACCTTTAACGAAGGTAATATAATTGTCAAATCTTACAAAAATTAAGAATTAAACTAGGATCGACTATGGTTAACTTAATGAAATAATCGACTTTCAACGAATCCTTGAGGCAGAGAGACAGCAGTAGCTGATGAATTGATGAAAAATGTTAGAGAGCCAACTGCAAATGTGAAGAGAAAACTAGAGCAGCAAACGGACATAACTGAAGATTCCGAGTACGGAGCTCAACTATCTTAAATAGAGTAAAACAATAAAAACTTTGTTTTAAAACTTTGAACACGTTTTTCTGATAATCTACTTGTTTTAGATAAATGACCCATCATTTCTGAAATAAAGTAAATATGAAGGTAAATCTCTTTATGGCTATTGGATTACAGGAGATATAACTACACCACTAGAACTATAAAATTTCACTGAAAAATTAAAGCAGAAAAAATATTAATTATGCTTTTTGTATGCAAATTTTTAAACAAAACATACTTTTTTTTTTAATCAGGAAAATGAGATAGCTTTATAATTGTAGTAGCGTTTGAAGAGTATAATGTGCTAAACTGCGTGATATAGTCTCAAACTTCTATCTCTTACAGGCTGTGAGTTAATGGGTCTCCATGATGAATTTAACAAGGTAAACATAGCCGCTTACGAGTGCTCTTAAATGTTTACGCACGACATTATGCATTTTACTTCCATATTCCTTAAGGAATGGAAGTATGGTGATGGCAAAAAAAATCGTGTTCGAGATTATTGCAGATTCTTATTCTACTACACTCAAAACATGAAAAAAAGTCGTTTTCCGAAAAGTGTCTGTGTGTCTGTCTGTGTGTCTGTGTGTCTGTCTGTCTGTCTGTCTGTCTGTCTGTCTGTAGATTTTTTTTCTATGGCAAACGATAACTGCCGCAAATTCAAACAGAATCAAATAATTTTTTGCATACAGCCCGGTTTTGCAGAGTTCTCGCGACCTATTGTTTTTGGTGAAGATCGGTTGAGGGAAAGGGGTAGTTTACCTGCAACGGTTTTTTTTTAGCAAGGGTAATTTTGTTTGTTTGGCAAACGATAACAGCCGCAAATTCAAACAGAATCAAATAATGTTTCGCATACAGCCCTGAATTGTAGAGTTCTCAAGACCTATTGTTTTTGGTGAAGATCGGTTAAGGGAAAGGGGTAGTTTACCTGTAACGTTTTATGTTTTAACAAGGGTATTTCCTATGGCAAACGATAACAGCCGCAAATTCAAACAGAATGAAAAGATTATTTGCATACAGCCCTAAATTGTAGAGTTCTCAATACCTTTTGTTTTTGGTGAAGATCGGTTAAGGGAAAGGGGTAGTTTACCTACAACATTTTTTTAACAAGGGTATTTTCTATGGCAAACGATAACAGCCGCAAATTCAAACAGAATCAAATAATTTTCTGCATACAGTCCTGATTTGTAGAGTACTCAAGACCTATTGTTTTTGGTGAAGATCGGTTGAGGGGAAGGGGTAGTTTACCAGCAACGTTTTTTATCATGCGTATTTTCTATGGCAAACGACAACTGCCGCAAATTCAAACAGAATCAAATAATTTTTTGCATACAGCCCTGGTTTGTAGAGTACTCGCGACCTATTGTTTTTGGTGAAGATCGGTTGAGGGGAAGGGGTAGTTTACCTGCTACGGTTTTTTTTATCAAGGGAAATTTTTTTTTTTTGGCAAACGATAGCCGCAAATTCAAACAGAATCAAATAATGTTTCGCATACAGCCCTGAATTGTAGATTTCTCAAGACCTATTGTTTTTGGTGAAGATCGGTTGAGGGAAAGGGGTAGTTTACCTGCAACGTTTTTTTAACAAGGGTATTTTCTATGGCAAACGATAACAGCCGCAAATTCAAACAGAATCAAATAATGTTTTGCATACAGTCCTGATTTGTAGAGTACTCAAGACCTATTGTTTTTGGTGAAGATCGGTTAAGGGGAAGGGGTAGTTTACCTGCAACGTTTTTTTATCAAGCGTATTTTCTATGGCAAACGATAACAGCCGCAAATTCAAACAGAATCAAATAATTTTTTGCATACGTCCCTGAATTGTAGAGGTCTCAATGACGTTCGATTTTGGTGAAGATCGGTTAAGGGGAAGGGGTAGTTTACCTGCAACCTTATACGTTTTAACAAGAGTAAAGTACTTGAAAATTTATTTAAACTTGTTGAAACAATGGTAATTGTTAAAAATAAAATAATTTTGTTGCCAGGCAATAAAATTATAATTTTTTCATTTTAATGTAATATAATATTTTTCATTTAATACAGCAATAAAAAGGCAGGTAAGACACAGCCTGGCTGTTTGGCTGAAAATGATTTTAAATATCAATCTTAGAATATGGAAGTCATGTATGGTTCTCCATACCGATATTTTGCTTAGGGTGTAAGTTATTATCAAATTAAATTGAAATCTCAATAAATCTGAATAAAAAACATTTAGCCTACGACATTTTGCTTAGGATATTTACATTATGCTTATCTTATTGGATTAAAATTTACACGTTGTTATATGCTTAGCCGCCGAGAGCGGAAGAAAAAAGTATAACATAAATAGAGCTTTCACTTAACATTGCGCTAATGGATTTGAAATCCATTAATGCTACAGCGACAACTAACTATATTGCTACGTAATACGGAACAGTCTCGTACGTCCGATAATGTCGTTCTACGAGGTTGTCAACTGGCGTACCCGGTGTTCGTTTCTGAGAAGGCCGCGTTGAAGTGTCCTCTAAAATATTCGAGTGATTGTTAAGGATGCATATTATAGAAACCTGAAGAATATAAGTGGCCCACACCTGCCGCTTAATTTCACTTTACTTCGCGCGATTACTCTGTGCGTTTCAAGAGGCTATTCGTGAAAAGTAATTATTTTGCGGGACTCTATTAGTTGACATTATTATTGCGTGTGGACAAATTTAATTTGAATTATTGTACCATATAATCCCTGTTGAATAACTTGTTGCTTACAAACTGTTAATTGTGATAATTGAAGCTGGTTTTTAATGACTTCATTGGTGTCTTTTATTTTGTTTTTCACTGTGCCATACGACGATCAAGTAGACCAGTAGACCGTCGTAATGGTATTACTATGGTTTCAACCAGATAATTACTTTACCCGGCTGTTTTAATAATTCACGTTACACTACCGCCAGAGAAGATAGGCCAGGTATTACCCACGTGGGGTGGCGAGATACACATGGTGTGTGTGTGTGTGTTTGTGTGTAGCGTAAGTGTGGCTTTGTTATTTAGTCAGCTACGGAACGCTAGATAATAGTGTTGTATTGTTATCCCAGCGGCTGTTTTGGGCAGGAAGACCGAGTTGTGAGCTCGTCACTGTGCACGACAGCAGCACATCCATTGCTAATATGAGTTGCTAACGAAAACGTTGTGCCCGTCTGTGATAATACTGTTACACAGGTCTACTTGATCGTCGTAGGTACAGTGGAAACAAAATAAAAGACACCAATTGAGTCACCAATTACCAGCTTTAATTTTCACAGTTAAACAGTTCGTAATTGACAACACTGTCTGCTACAACAAATCAAATAAAAATTGTTCACACGCAATAAAATGTCAACTAATATTAAAACACAATTGTATTACAATTATATCGCCCGATTATAAAACACGGCATTTCGCTAATAACCACTGGAACACACACAGTATCGCCCGACAATAAACTCGATATTGTTAATGGAATAAATCCGCTTATAGTCCAAGCCACGTATTTTATAATCAACTAACGCTATGCAGCTCACCGTCTGTGGCTTTAGTAAATGCCTTTTTATACAATTAACATGTTTCGGGACGCTTGTCTCATCCTCAGAATTTTAAAAATGTCTCTTCATACCATCATACGATGGCACAGCCGTCAATATATTAAAATATTAAAATCCACATAATAGAAAACACAATCACATTACACAAAGTTCGCGCACAACAGCTTTACGGTGTACACCGCACGGTAACCGACAGCGTACTGATTCATATTTGACTCGTTTCGATACAATATCGCAACGCAGTATCATACAGGACATTAGATTTAAAGTTCAGCTGATCATTTAAAACATGTGGCCTGGTAACAGGATTATTATACGCTCTATATATTTCAAACTCTTCAAGGGCGTTCATGTAACGTCCTTTATTACAAAAGTGAAGGGGTATCAAGTTGGTATGAAAATTAGTGTAGTTGTGATTTTCATCAATAAGATGTTTAGCGAATTTAGATTTTACATTTTCTGTGTTGTGAAAATAAGTGGGTGGCTTATGTTCAACAAACCTCTTGAGAAAACCACGGCCCGTTTGGCCCACATAAAAAGCATCACAACTATTACATATTAATTTTTAGATCCCGGTTTTCTTTTCAAGGACGGTTGGTTCCCGAGTACGAAGGCTATTTAAAATGTTATTTGTAGTCTTATATGTGACAACGACGTTTGACTTTTTTAAAATAGAAGACAGAATTCTAGGTAGTAAGCTCATGTATGGTATAGAAATGTATTTATACACACTGTGTCCAGGTGCCCTTAGCGTGTTTGCGTTTTTTCGTCTCATATGTTTTCTAAGGATATTATTTACTACTGCTTTTTTGTAGCCATTGGTGACCGCAATGTGTTTAATTGTATTTAGTTCGTCTTGATAATCCTTGTCGCTGAGGGGCAATGATAAGAGGCGGTTAACCATGCTGTGAAAAGCAGCCATTTCTGCGATACCGGATGATACCGGATGTGGCGTGTATTACAGTGTAGTTATACCGCCCCAAATTACTAGATTATTCAGTACTGCGTTTTAGCGCCAGTGTGTACGACGTAATTAATTGCGGCATTTACACAGTTCGCCCGGCTTCTGACACAGTCTAGCAAATGCGTCGAGAGTCACGTACGCCATCGCATTACATTCCGGATCCGTCTGGTACGTTTGATAAACACGTAGATTGTTCTGTGAAGTCGTAACAATACAAACAATTTTTTGTGTTCATTATCAAGTAATTAGCACAATTAAAAGAAATCCCTCATCTTATCAAGCGTTCTGAGAATTCGATCTTTACGTTTTCTATTCGACGTAGTATATTTCAAAGTAATTAAGTGTTACAGTTTTAATTAATGTTTCTCGGTACTCACGTCTGGGAAACATGTTCTTAATACAGTATTAACAGGAAAGTAGAATAATAGCGGTGACACAGTCATGTCGCAATTAATATTCGCTTCAAGCCTTGGAAAAACCCACAACCTCTAGATTATAACGCATAATGAATAAACCAAGTTATTTAGTTACCTCTATAAACAAGACGCGCCTAACAGTGTTGATTATATTAGATGATGATAAAATGTAAATAACCATCCAGGAAATGAGCAGCAGTAACTTATTCAATTTAGAGGAAAATCTTTATTTACATTATGATCTTAAACGTTTTTTTTCTTCTAATTTTCATCAGTTTCATCAGCTAATGTAATTTTTTTCTATTTTTTTCAATTTATACCAGATTTGTGATCTGTTCGACTAAGCGAACATTTAACAAATTGTCTGAAAATACATACATGACCATTGACAGCTCTTTTTCTTTTTGTTATCAGATTAAACAGATACACAAATTACAAGAATGAATGACAAAATCATGTAAACAAATGAACAAAAATCACTTGCACTTGCTGCTGGCATGATACAATAAGTTCAAAATGATAAACACTGGGCCCATAAGGCACATATACCGGTTGACATTATCACTTAATGTTGACACGAATACAAAACACAGATATTGCAGAACTGATATCACACATATTACGTACAGATAATACAGAGAATACATTATTAGTTAAGACTGTATGCTAAGTGTAATAGTTTGTGTCTTTTTAGCGTATAAATATCTTCACTATTATCTAACAAATTAATTGCTGGAGAGTTTGGATGTTTCTCTAATTTAGAGATGTGAGTCCTGGAGAGGCGCATGATTTCTTCTCTCACAGCTTCGGTATATAGAATTGTTGGAGACGAAGCATGAAGCGTCGACTATTGATTTTAAAGTTTTGGACTGAAAGTTCTGTATAATCTCGATATTACTCGTAATGGCAGTACCCCAAACTTGAATACCATAGGTCCATACCGGTTTAAGAAGTCCTTTATATATTGAAAGTTTGTTGATGAGACTTAAGAGCGATTTTCTGCCTATCAGCCAGTAGATCTTTCTGACCTTCAGATTAAGTTCAATCTTCTTAAACGTTAGGTGTTTATTCCACGTTAGTCTCCTGCCCAGATGCATCCAAAGGTACTCAGGACTTCCAGCTTGGGGTATTGGTTGACCGTTAATTGTTACTGGAGGGCAGTTTGCCTTACGTGTGGTGAAGGTAACGTGTACTGACTTGGACGAATTGATTTTTATGCGCCATTTATCAAGCCATAACTGAACGCTGTTTAATGATTCTTTCAGCATAGAAGATGCTATTGAGGGGTCGGAGTGTGTCGCTAGGATTGCTGTGTCGTCGGCGTAGGTAGCAACAGTGATTTCGCCTGCTGATGATAAGTCCGAGGTGAACAGGAAGTACAGCAGAGGACCAAGAACGCTACCCTGCGGAACACCTACCCCCACTGAATGTAACTTAACATTACATTTTGTAATAAAGACCATGTGTTTTTGAAAAATAACTAATATCCCATCAGAGCGTTGGTGAGCTGCCGATGTGGTGAGATCGAGTCAAGGTCACGGCTCAATTTGCTCGTCCACCAGCACATACGCGGACAAATAATACGTACTTCTTCTCTGGCATACCTGGGCCAGATAAGTAACAAGGGTACACAATATACACTACACACATAAACAACACTCTTCCCCCCCCCCGCGCGGCTTGCCCCCGGGCGTGGGTTAAAATGTTGACTAATATCTCTCTGGCTGGAGTGGGGCGTGAGTTCTATCATGGCCCGGTGGGCGCAACAGTTCTATGACCTAATGCCTGAAGTGGAGAAGAAGAAGAAGAAGACTAATATCCCAAGATCACTGTAACAAAGAGAACAAAGTAACATTCTACCTGTAACACTCATATTAGGCAACCGGTTGACATATGTTTTACCTGTTCTCAGACTAGCGGCGGCAAGGCTTTCTTTTTCTCATGGATGACATACGTATGGATATTGTTGAAGCATGTATAACATACTCAAGTACAAACGGTGGACACGTTTATGTGATGTCCAATCTTATGTGTTGTGTTATAGCTCAGACGGTCCTGTTAGAAGGCATTAATCTCCGTATTTAACATCCGGTTTGAACTTTTTAAACAAGAAAATTAATGTTGATTTAAGCCTTTCAATGTACTTGTCTTTCAGGTAGGACGATCACTTTTAATCCTTCTTTAATTTCTCAGAGCCTTGTATGTATTTACCAATATGTAGGCCTATTGTATATAATTCTGATATTTATAAGACCAAAGATATTACTGTGTATATCAAGGATCTGGTTAATCAAATTATTAATGCAGGAAATCAAGCAGTAGACTTTCTTGATAAAGAAAAATGTTTTTATCATACTAATAACCGTCAAGTAAGTTGCCTTCAAAAGTTTTTTTCTTGACATTTTTTTTAATCTATTTAATTTTTAGAAATATTTTAACCTGAAAATAAAAAAATAGATTCGAAACGTTACTTTAACTATAAAAATGCCAAAAATGTATCTCTAATTTTAAAAATACGTTTCATAAACAATAAATTAAGAAATTTATTTCGTAAATGAAGATTCTGCATTATCAATAAGTTTGTCCTCTACAAAGGACGATCCAGATCTAGGATATGGATAATCCATCTGACTACAGATGTATACAAAAATTGTTTTAAATATGTTTAGTTTGTATTATGTTTCAAACAATTTTACAACTGAGTATAAAAATAGCCACTGAAATGGTTAAGGAAAATTTTGTACAGTTCAGAATTTACAGACACCCCACTCTTTTACAAATAAACGAAAATAGATTGGAGACATGTTTTGTAAATAAAAGTCATTCCTTCTTTTTCCTGGCGTTACAACCCAGCGTGGGTTTCAGCTTGATCAATGACTTTTTCCAATCCGCTATCTCATTACACATAATCTCCATCCGATCACGACCATATATTTCAAATCATTCTCCACGTCATCCAATCAACTCTGTCCGGGTCTGCCTCTAATTCTTCTTTCTACAGGTCTCCAATTTCCAATTCTCTTAGCCATTCTTCTGTCATCCATTCGCATTACGTAGCCCAAGCTACTCAAATTTCCCACCCTTAGTAAACCAGACTAAATAGGCATCCTGAATCAGTTGGTCTAGTTCATGTTCATTCGCATCCTCCAATAGTCATCTTCAGATTGTAGAGGTCCAAAGGTGTTTCGCAAAGGATTTTCGTTCAAATATTCTTAGATGTTGCTTGTCTGTGCTGATTAATATCCAGACTTTGCACCCGGATATATACTACCGGTAATATGTTACTACCGGGTGTATAAGACTTTTTTATATAGTCAGCTTAGGTTGTTTGCTTAACATTCCAGATTTAAAAACTTTTTCATAGGAGTAGTAACACTTGTTGCTACGTATGATGCGAGACTTAATTTCATTGTTTCAAGAGTCGTTTTTAGTTATTTGTGAGCTCAAGGAAGATAGGTTTTGGACACGTTCAAATGTATAATTGCTAACTGATAGATGTCCCTGGTTATTTGTGACATTCCGTTCCATGTATTTGGTCTTGGCTTCATTTATCCTTAAACATCTTTATTGAGCTTTACTATCTAGTGTAAGTAGATTTTCCTCTAGCCCTCTTTTATTTCTGCTGATAATAGCTATGTTATCAGCATAAGCGCATACGTCTGTGGTTTTCATGTCGATGTGACCAGAAACATTTAGTTTTCGAATGACTGTCTCCAGAACTAGGTCAAACAACGTAGTGGAGAGTTCATAATATGCGTGTCGCACCCCATTGTATTAATACCAAAACTACTGGTTAACTCTCCATTAACTGTTACTGCAGCTTTTGTACCAGCCAAAGTCGCTTCTATTAGTCTTACATATTTATTTGTTATTCGCAATATGTGAAGGTCGATTAGCCCTTCTGTTAAGCTTTTCTGTTAACGCTATCACAAGCTTGTTTGAACTCTACATATGGTATATATATAAGTCTATGTTGGATTCGTACGTTCTTTCCTGTATTAGTCGTAATGTGAATATATAATGTTTTTGAGCGATTAGGTCGAAAGCCAGATGGATATTCGAGAACAATTTCTTCACTAATTTAGCCAATCTATTATTTATAAAACCAGACAGAACTTTGTATGCTACAGTACATTTAATAATGTAATTCCCATGTAGTATGTGCAGAATACCTTATCACCTTTTTCATGTATCGGCTGTATGATTCGGAAGGTCCATTCCTCGGTTATTCTCTCCTTTCTTCATATAGATATTACCAGATCATATATTCTCTCCTATAACACTTCTTTATAAATGAAAATATACATGAAAAATCACTTAGACATATGCTTGGCATTGATTGTATCTCAGTTAAGCCAGTAAGGCGTTACATTACATTGAATGTAAAAAAATTGATCGTCGTATGGTACAGTGGAAACAGAATCAAGACACCAATTAAGTCACTAATCACCAGCTTTAATTTTCACAGTTAAACAGTTCGTAATTAACAACACAGTCTCTTACAACAAATAAAATAAAAATTGTTCATACGCAATAAAATGTCCACTAAAATTATACACAATTTTATTACATTTCTCACGCCCATTATTAAACACTTCACTAATAACCACTTGAACGCACACAGTAATATCGCCCGATAATAACTTGTAATCGCCCGACAATAAACTGAACTTAGCGTCTCTGAGTAACGGTATTTATATCCCGCCGAAAATCTAGACGATTCCACATACTACATATTACCTCTAAACTATGACGTAATAGATTGCGGCCTTGACACAGTTAGAGCGGCCGCGCCACACCGTCTAGCAAATGCGTCAATAAGCACGTACACCACACACGTTACATTCTGGATCCATCTGGAACACTCGATAAACACGTAGATTGTTCTATGATGTAGTAAGAATATAAAAATTATCATTATTTAACATAGTAAAAACTTAAAAATACTGTGGTTTGAAATTTACAATTTGTTAAAATTTTTATAAAAAGTGTATTATTGAATAATATTATGAAACCGTCTATTTTCTTATCGTACATAATGGACAAGTAGCAGATATGTAGTTCATTTAAATAAGTTGGTGGACAAATCTTGTTTCTGTTTGTCAAAAGTCAGAAAAACTAAGAGAAGTTACATAATTTTATCGGATAATTGAATGTTTACAATTATAATTTACAAATCATTAAGAAGCTGGAAGTCATTTAGAAGTTAAACATAACATATATTATACATAGTTACCGTATGGTCTCCAGATCACTGTATCTGATTAAATAAATAATTACCTTATTTTATCCACTAAGTGATCTTCTTTTTCTTTTTAATTACTACATGTTTCAGGGCTTATATCCCCATCTTCAGGTAAAAGCAAAATCTACCCTATTATTAGGGTTTCGTTAAAAATTCACAACGACACAAACACATAACACACTTAAATAAATTAACATTGAACATTAAATCTGTATCGGAACACGCTACAAACGAACCAGTGCACTGGCCGAAGTCCGACTTTCAACTGATCCGTACACGCTATTCACGGTTTGTTTTCATAGCTGTGTCATATAGTTTATTTGATTTGAATGATAACTGTTCATTAAGTACCTGATTTTTATTTCTTCTTAAGGCCTTGTATATTTCAAATTCCTCTAAAGCATCCAGTAGTTGACCCTTTTTACCTATATGTAAAGGTTCCAAATTCTCTTTAAATCCAGTGTATGTATGATTTTCGTTTATTAGATGTTGTGCGTAATGCGATACATTAGTATTGGGGAACTTCTTAGGTAAATGTTCTTTAAATCTCTCGGAAAATGTTCTCCCCGTCTGACCTATATAGATTTTATCGCATTCATTACACCGGATCCTATAAACGCCGGAACAATCCTCTAGTAATGCTGTGGTATTAGGCTTAAGTATATTTGTTAATTTGTTCCTGGTCCTGAATGAGACAATAATCCCTAGCTTTTTTAATTCATTATGTAGTGTATTAGGTAGTATGTTTGTATATCTAGCAGAAACATATTGGGTTTTATCTTTAACTTTGTCCAATTGTTTTAATCTATTAGCGTGTTTATATATTATTTTATCAATGATTTTACTATTGTAACCATTCACTATCGCTATATGTTTTATTATATTAATTTCATCGTTATAGTCTTCTATGTCCATCGGTATATTTGTCAATCTATGTGCCAGTGCGTTAAAAGTTGCCATTTTATGTGTATAAGGATGATTGGAACTAGCATGTATGGCTATATCAGTTGTCGTTGGCTTTCTATATATTTTAAAGCTAAGGAGGTTATTACGTTTATATGTGGTTACGTCCAGGAAATTCAACATATTGTTATGTTCTACTTCCATAGTGAATTTAATATTACTGTTTATGCCGTTCAAAAAAGTAAGCAATCCGTCTATCTGTCTAAGAGTACCACCAAAAATTAAAAATGTGTCGTCTACGTACCGTGTGTATGAGATGATTTTATTGTATAACTTGTTTTTGTCAGATAGTATATTCTTGTTCTCATAATGATTCATGTAAATCTCCGCTAAAATTCCACTCACCGGTGAACCCATGGCCAGCCCGTTTTCCTGGATAAAAAACTTATTGTCGTGTGTAAAGTAATTCTGTTGCACAACAATTTTCATTAAAAATATAAGTTCATCAATTTGTATCTGTTTTAAGACATTTGTCTTGATTAAAAGTCTCTCGAGAATATTTATCGTCTCTAGCACGGGTATGTTCGTATACAAATTCACTATGTCCATAGATATCAGTTTATGGTTAGGCAGTACTTTAATGTTTTTAACTTTGTTTATAAATCCTATTGTATTTTTTACGCTATGTATGTTGTCCATTACTAAGCTGTTTTTGATGATTATTTGTAGCTTTTTGGCTATATTATAGCTTGGGGCAGTTGTATAATTTATTAAAGGACGTATTGGTATATTAGGTTTGTGTAACTTTGGTAGTCCTCTGAAAGTAGGCGCTTTTGGATTTATATTTTTGATACGTCGTCTAGTTTGAGCATCGAATAAATTAACACATTTATTCACCGCTGAGTTTATGGCTTTTGTATACTTAATGGTGGGGTCATTATTTAGGGTCTTAATATTATTTTCATTTATAAAATCATAGCATTTTTGTGTGTATTCAGTTTTATTGATGATAACTACTGTACTACCTTTATCAGCCTTAGTTATCATTGCGTCAAAATTTTCTAATTTGCGTTTGATGTTCTTCGCGATTTTAATTTCATTACTAGGTCTCATGTTAGGCGTCCTACCCGACTGTAATATACGATTTAATTTATAGTTGATGTCCACCCGTGTATCATTCTGAATTTCCTGTTTTTTTATTTGTTTAATGACAGCTTCTGCATTTACAACTTCTCTTATTAACATGTCTTTTCCATAATCAGATAAATTATGTTTTAAACCCTTAGATAATAAACTACATTCTTCATTAGATAGTTCAATGTTCGTGAGGTTATCTACACGCTTATAAAATTTGTGTTTACAAATTATGTTATCTGCTCTGTTTTGCTCGCGGTTCAATTTATCATATTTCTTGTTGTGTCTTGATACAATCGAGATAGCAATGTTCCTTATCTGTCTGTGAATAACTTCTAAAACTTCGTTAATTATGATCGGGTGTATCGAGTTCAGGACCTTCAAATGCTCAATAAATAACAACTTGTTCAGATAATTTTTCTTTTTGTACAAAGCCTTAATTTCTTCCTTAAGCCAAACTTTCTGTGCTTTAATTTTAGTGTTAGATGCTGCTATTGATGTGTTTCTTATTTTTATAACAGCAAATTTAGGCGTTACGTCCTGTCTCAAACATCTCTTGATAAACCTGATATTGAGGTTTGCTTTCAATATCTTGGTTTTAAGGTTTTTATATTTATAGACCACTTTTGCTTGATCAGCTTCGATATACATAGTTACCGTATGGTCTCCAGATCACTGTATATGATTAAATAAATAATTACCTTATTTTATCCACTAAGTGATCTTCTTTTTCTTTTTAATTACTACATGTTTCAGGGCTTATATCCCCATCTTCTGGTAAAAGCAAAATCTACCCTATTATTAGGGTTTCGTTAAAAATTCACAACGACACAAACACATAACACACTTAAATAAATTAACATTGAACATTAAATCTGTATCGGAACACGCTACAAACGAACCAGTGCACTGGTCGAAGTCCGACTTTCAACTTATCCGTACACGCTATTCACGGTTTGTTTTCATAGCTGTGTCATATAGTTTATTTGATTTGAATGATAACTGTTCATTAAGTACCTGATTTTTATTTCTTCTTAAGGCCTTGTATATTTCAAATTCCTCTAAAGCATCCAGTAGTTGACCCTTTTTACCAATATGTAAAGGTTCCAAATTCTCTTTAAATCC
Organism: Magicicada septendecula; assembly: GCA_034769895.1. NCBI lineage: Eukaryota > Metazoa > Arthropoda > Insecta > Hemiptera > Cicadidae > Magicicada > Magicicada septendecula. The sequence goes on along the minus strand of CM068373.1, from coordinate 24,726,530 downwards.
AGTGTATGTATGATTTTCGTTTATTAGATATTGTGCGTAATGCGATACATTAGTATTGGGGAACTTCTTAGGTAAATGTTCTTTAAATCTCTCGGAAAATGTTCTCCCCGTCTGGCCTATATAGATTTTAACGCATTCATTACACCGGATCCTATAATCGCCGGAACAATCCTCTATTAATGCTGTGGTATTAGGCTTAAGTATATTTGTTAATTTGTTCGTGGTCCTGAATGAGACAATAATCCCTAGATTTTTTAATTCATTATGTAGTTAATGAATACTACATTAATTTACTAGATAATTAATAAGTTTATTTGTTAATTTGTTCGTGGTCCTGAATGAGACAATAATCCCTAGTTTTTAATTCATTATGTAGTTAATAGCCATACATGCTAGTTCCAATCATCCTTATACACATAAAATGGCAACTTTTAACGCACTGGCACATAGATTGACAAATATACCGATGGACATAGAAGACTATAACGATGAAATTAATATAATAAAACATACAGCGATAGTGAATGTTTACAATAGTAAAATCATTGATAAAATAATATATAAACACGCTAATAAATTAAAACAAATGGACAAAGTTAAAGATAAAACCCAATATGTTTCTGCTAGATATACAAACATACTACCTAATACACTACATAATGAATTAAAAAAGCTAGGGATTATTGTCTCATTCAGGACCAGGAACAAATTAACAAATATACTTAAGCCTAATACCACAGCATTACTAGAGGATTGTTCCGGTGTTTATAGGATCCGGTGTAATGAATGCGATAAAATCTATATAGGCCAGACGGGGAGAACATTTTCCGAGAGACTTAAAGAACATTTACCTAAGAAGTTCCCCAATACTAATGTATCGCATTACGCACAACATCTAATAAACGAAAATCATACATACACTGGATTTAAAGAGAATTTGGAACCTTTACATATAGGTAAAAAGGGTCAACTACTGGATGCTTTAGAGGAATTTGAAATATATAAGGCCTTAAGAAGAAATAAAAATCAGGTACTTAATGAACAGTTATCATTCAAATCAAATAAACTATATGACACAGCTATGAAAACAAACCGTGAATAGCGTGTACGGATCAGTTGAAAGTCGGACTTCGGCCAGTGCACTGGTTCGTTTGTAGCGTGTTCCGATACAGATTTAATGTTCAATGTTAATTTATTTAAGTGTGTTATGTGTTTGTGTCGTTGTGAATTTTTAACGAAACCCTAATAATAGGGTAGATTTTGCTTTTACCTGAAGATGGGGATATAAGCCCTGAAACATGTAGTAATTAAAAAGAAAAAGAAGATCACTTAGTGGATAAAATAAGGTAATTATTTATTTAATAACATATATTAATTAGACATCATATTATATAAAGATTATTAAATAAATAAGTAAGGTTACTTTCAACTGATTAATAAAGCTTCAACTGAATGTTAGAAGCATATATTTCTTGATCACCTGCCATTAACAAACGGATAAGAGAAGCTATCAATTTAAAGAATGGTTGTGTGTGTGTGCACGCGCGTGTGTCCATATGTTACGAAGCTGACTAGTCAGTATTGAATTTGTTTTGATCCACAGTTCCACCTTGACAGCTACCAGGGATTCCACATTGCCCAACATTTCTATAGGCATTCTATAGGATTGTAATATTAACATTCAATATTGCTACGACGGTCTAACTGATCGTCGTATGGTACAGTGGAAAACAAAATAAAAGACACCAGTGAAGTCACTAAAAAACCAGCTTTGATTATCACAATAAAACCGTTTGTAATAAAAAAGATCGTGTCTTACAACAAATCCTATAAAAATGGTTAACACGCAATAAAATGTCAAAGAGTCTAAAACAGAATTGTATTCCAATTGAAACCCCCCCTTTATTTTTATAAGTTTTGTAATTTTTTTTTTAATTTTATTTAATTTTATTTTATTAAGTTTTTTTTTGTAAAAGGGGAGAGACATCATATTTAGAACTAGGTAAAAAACCTAGAGGAAGCAAAAGTGTGCAAGGCCCAAATACAATTACAGACATGTCCCCCCAGGTGAATGACAGGACTTACAAATGAAAAACTCTTTTAACCAACAAGCGTGTGCTTTATTCAACCTGCAAGATTTTACATACATGACAAGTTCGTGATTGTGTGAGCACACCATTAAAGGCAGAATTATATATATATATATATATATGTATGTATATGTATATCCATTAATTCATAATGTCACAAAGTAAGTGAATTGATATTAAACTAATTGCAAAAATTTCTGCCTGATTATGTATGAGTCAAAGTTAGTAATAATCTCATTCATAAAGCAATACTAATCCATCAGTGTTGTATAATATCAAATAGGCTAGCCTGTTGTCTCAGTAAGCACATTTATGGTTATTCTCTTTTTTAAATCCGTTACATATTCCCCCCCAAAAAATATATATATAGTAAAATTACACACACAAACACATATACGACATGAATAACAAAACATCCCTCATTTCAACACTAACCTCCTCATAAACCCATTCCAACTACAGTAAATGAAGGAACCCTAATATGTATAGATAGGTACAAATATAAATGACAACGTAAATGGAATATCTCAGCTCCTAAGCATAGATTTGCCAGCATATTCACAAGCATAGTTCACACCAGAGAATGTAAGTGACCGCCCCGAAACTCAACCAGCCAAACGACCCCTTACCTTAATCATTAAGCGTTAAGTATGTGTGTGAAAGAAAATCGTTTCTCATCTACAGCATCAGACAACCCCCGCTACGTTATTAAAACTCAGCCATGACCAGATGACATGATAGCACGAGATAATTAACTCCCTAATGGTCTTAATTAGATGAAAGTTAGATCTTACAGCAAACTGCGGATGTGTGTGTATGTGTGTAACTTGTTACACATTATACAGTTATAAGATACTTCATTAGGTGTACTGTGGTAATGTTCACACATGCAATAACATAATTGAACACGAGAGTTTGTGCTAGAGTATAATGTTCAGAACTTCACGAGTGAGCTTCTGGCGGCTTCTGTGCATTCACATGTTGTAGAGAGAGAGAAATAGATAATCAGAATTTTCCCACCTGGATTGTCCGGTGTACTTAGTTCGTATAGGCGCGGATCAGTGATGTCACAGTCGTGTCACAAGTCCCTGGTGCAGCTTAGCATTGGAAAAGTCCTCGACTGACGGCATTGTGGCTATAAGATCGTCTCTGCCATTAGGGTGGACAGATGTTCGTCCACCCCTGACACCCATCTCGCCCTTGGTCGAGCACCTGGAACAACACTTTATCTAGCCTATCATAGTGATAGGTTCGGAACTCCTGGATAGAAGTTTGCCGCCAGCCGAGACCAGATGAACAGGTTGGAGGATCAAGCAGAAAAGAGGCCGATACAACGTTTCGGTCCAGCCAAGTAACCTCCGAATGCAGGAATGTACAGACACAGCTGGCTGGCAGCGCCAGCTGTATTGCGTAGCTGCACAACCGTTTGTGTGTATAACCGACCGGCAACAAACTATCGTAACAGTGTGGCAGTGCGTGACGTCAGCGGCGCTCGTTTTTAAAATACTAATAATACGTTGCCGAAGCCAGTTCGGCACACCCTCACCCCAAAAGGGCAACATGGTTGACCCAAAACAAACAAGTCCTCAAGCACGACGGCTGCGGGAAACCTGGAAAATCTCAGATTCTAAAACGCTCTTGGTGAGTTCAGTAACACAGGAAAACGAAAAGGCAGAAGGAAGAGGTGTGAGTTAGTGAGTGTGTGTCTGAAAGAGAAGATGTAAGTGTGAGTCCTGCATGCTCGCCGGGCCCTGGTCCGCATGCAGATATAAGAGACAGAAAAGAACAGGAGAAAGAGAAGAATCGCAGGATCCCGCTTTGAGTACTGACCACCAAGGCCTCCCAATTCCAATAACTGAGATCCAGGAACCCCAAATAGTATTCCCCCCTTTTTTTATGGGCCTAACTGTCATCCCTAACTCATGCCCTATGGCAAAACTTTAGCTTCGAAATATGAGTGGTTACTCTTTCAACATCCCCTCCGGGATCACCCAATTTCACTGTGACGGGCGACACAAACCGAAGAATGCGGTATGGTCCCGACCAACGATAACATAGTTTAGCTGCCCTCCTATTTATGGCTGAGCTGATCGGATGGCTCTGACAGTAGACCAAGTCGCCAATCTTAAATGGGTTCGGAATTCGCCCCTGATTGTAGCGACTACGGACGCGTTCGTGCGCACGAAGCAAATTCCTCCGGACCTCCCGCCATCTGTCCACAGTCGTGACCTCAGGATCGTTCGGCAGAAGATCATCAATGTGCCACAAATTGTCCAACGGCAAACTCGGCGAGAACCCAAACATGACTTCAAAGGGTACGGCCTTGTGACTCCCGTGTAGGGCCGTGTTAAATGCCAATTGCAACCACTTTAAATTTTGGTCCCAACAATCCTGTTGTTCAGCATGATAGGCGATAAGCGCTGAACGGAGATTCCGGTTAAATCTCTCCGCGTGGGACGGTTGAGGGTAGTACGGGGAAGTGGTCACATGTTTGATGCCGTTAGCGAAACACATTCGCCGGAAATCTTTTGAAATGAACTGTGGTCCATTGTCAGAGACAATGGTGGACGGAAAACCGAAATGCTGAAAGACATGGGTCTGTAGCATAAGGATAGTTGAGCGAGTGTTTGCCTGTCGTAAGGGCAGTAGCCAGACAAACTTGGAAAAAGCATCCACGCAAACAAGTAGGTAAGCATTACCTGACTTGCTACGAGGGAAAGGTCCCACGTAGTCTATGAATAACTTCTCCATGGGTTTGCTCGCCACATCAGATGACAATAGACCCAATTTAGTGTTTTGAGCAGGCTTACTCAAGCCACAGAGATGACATGCTTTCACACGAGCCGCGATGTCCCTGTCCATGCCCTTCCAGATGAAATGCCTCCTAATACTGGAAATGGTCTTCGAAATTCCCTTATGGCCACCTATTGGGGAATCATGATAGTAGCTGAAGACCATTGGCACGAGCTTGCTAGGCAGCACAACCTTCGGGGCACGTCCTTTTCGTTCTCGGCAGCACAGGACGCCCTTGGACAGAAAATATGGTACCTGCACGTTACCCTCTTTTAGGTGTTGGATGATAGGACCCAACTCTTCATCATTTAACTGATGGGGTAACACATCAGTAAAAGCCAAAGGAAAATCCAGCAGAACGGAACAGGGTTGCTCAGAATTGGCCTCGCTGGGTTGGGAGAACATACGTGACAAGGCGTCTGCAACAACATTTTGTGTTCCCCTGATGTGTTGCACTTTGAATTTAAAGGATGAGATCTTGACCACCCAACGCCCTATTTTACCCAGCTGCCGGGAATGAGCGAGAAGCCAGGAGAGAGCCTGATTATCGGTCTCCAACAGGAACTCAGCGTGTTCCAAGAAACGCCTGAAATTATCTAGAGCGTACACAACAGCAAGACACTCTAGTTCATACACTGAAGACTTCCTCTCTTGTTGGGTCAAGGTCCGGGATATAAATGCCACCGGCTGCCTAGCACCATCGACTTCCTGGGACAGAACCGCCCCGAGCGCAACAGAACTCGCGTCCGTTTGCAAAATGAATTTTTTTGAAAAATCAGGCATCCTCAACACAGGGGGAGAGACGATCGCCTCCTTGAGGGTATCAAAGGCCCGCTGTTGCCTCTCTCCCCATACAAATTTGATACCCTTTTTCCTGAGTTCGTTTAAAGGTACAGCAATCTCCGCGGCATTAGGCATAAATCTACGGTAAAAATTGACCATGCCAACAAATCTGGCAACACCTTTCGCATCCCTAGGGGGAGGAAAATCCCGGATGCCTTGTGTCCTCTCCGGGTCGACCGTCACACCCCCATATGAGACGAGATGCCCTAAAAACGAAATACTCCTTTGTGCAAACTTTACCTTGTCTGGATTGATAGTGAGGCCAGCACTCCTCAATCGGCACATCACCTCTCTCAGGTGACCCAGATGCTCCTCGAACGTTTTCCTGTAGACCAAGAGGTCATCAAGATAATTAAAGATGAATTTAAATTTTACGTCATGGAATACAGTGTCAAGTAGTCGCGTGAGGGTTTGAGCCCCCACTGCCAGACCCATGGGTACCCTAGTATATTGATAAAGATTCCATGGCACACAGAATGCCGTATAAGGGCGGCTTTCCTTAGACAGAGGAATCTGATGATAAGCGGCATTGAGGTCAAAGATGGTGAAGTACCTGGCCCCACTAAACCAATCGAACGCGGAATGTAAATCGGGAAGAGGAACTGAATCCACCTCAATATAAGCATTGAGTTTGCGATAGTCAATGACCATACGCTGTTTACCTTCAGGCTTGGGCACCAGAAATGCTGGACTTGCATAACTAGAGTTGGAAGGTTCAATGACCCCTTGTTTAAGCAACTCTTGAACCTTCTCTCTTAGGACATCCATCTTTGGAGGGGCGAATTTGTATGGGTGTGAGCGGACTACGGCGGAGTCCGTTAAACGGATCTTATATTCCAAAAGATGTGTGAGCCCCAGGTTGGGAGTTAGTACAGTGGGGAACTGCTCACACAAATGATCTAAAGCATGCCTCTGGGACGGGGTGAGATGGTCTCTTTCTGAATCGGGACACACAACCTCTTGGACACCTCCCTTAGCTCCCTGGTACCCAAGGAAAGGAATGACAACCTCCCGATTGAATTTAAAATAACAGTGGTGCGCTTGAAGATCTAAAACGAGACCACTCTTGGAGATGAAATCGGCACCCACAATGCAGTCGACTCCCAGAGCCGGAGAAACCAGAAATCGCCACACCCATGAAAAACACTCGATTTTAATACTCAGGGAAACCACCCGGGAGATGGGCAGAATTGCCCGCGATGCAGTCCAGCATACCACGGAAGACCGATCCGACCCTAATAGTAAGCCCTGTTGTTCAAGGTCCTCACATACTCTAGATGAAATTATGGATCGGGCTGATCCAGAGTCAACCAAGGCTCTGAGCTGACCCTTTTTCAACTCGACCAACAGGAAGGGGCATACTGAACTGTAGTTGGGGACAGTTCGCAGGACCTTGGAGCCGGATGACCCGGGATTAGCTATCCGCCTGGGGTTAAGTGAAACCGGAAGAGAACGGCCTAACGGGGAAGACCACTCCCGACTTATCTTCCCCGAGAATTTACGTTTTTTGAAAGGTTACCTTTTCGGGAAGTCCCTTGACGCTGTCTAGCATCGTTACAATAGCGCGCGATGTGACCGGATCTATGACACCTAGAACAGAATAATTCTCGTACTTCACAGCTCTGAACCGGCGCAGGCCTAGGACCACAAGACCCGGGCTGCCCGACTCGTCGCTCGAAATTAGGGCGTTCTGAACGCCTCCTAGCCTCGCGGGCTCTAATATCGTCATTACCCTGTATAGTGGTCGACTCGGCGCACAGCCGGTCTAAATCAATAAAACTTTGGGGACGGGCAGCGTATGTCAAACGTGACCGTTCCTCCGGCGTCACGCCCTGCAAAATAGTATGAATGACATCAGACTCTGACAACCCCAGCCTCAGGATCCGGGCCGCGTCTTTAACACTGGAAATGAAATGAGCAAGGGACTCTCCGCTTGCTTGAACTCTATAGAAATGTTTGTGTCGTAACCGGTCGTGTAACCTTCCCGGTACGAAAGCGTCCAGGACTTCCCGATGGAAATGGTCTATGCCACCACCATCCCTAAGGGTACTTGTCACGCGCTCAGCCATAGATCCCCGACAGTACGGGTAAATGAGCTCAAGCAAAGTCCGCTCCGACAGCCCAGGGAAATCGGCCAACTGAAAAAATACGCGCAAGAATCTCAAAAGCGCCTCAGGATCCAGACCATCGACAACTGGGAGACGCTGAATGACATCCGACAGTGGGTTAGGAAGCTTGTGATAGCTTGCGGTGGCCATATCGGAAAAGGCAGGAACATGCACAGGGGGTTCCACCCTGGCTGCCGTCTCAACAGAAGAAGAAGAAGAACCGGAATTCGGATCTACGTGGCGACGCTGGCCGAGAGAAAACTCCCGCAATGCCATCGCCACTTGCTCCCTAAGAGTGACAACATTTTTCTCTAATTCCGAGGTGGTAGCCTGTGATTCAGCATTCTGTAAACGGCATAGAACGTGTTGTAAACGTTGGCGCACCCTCTGTCTAGCCGTAGAGGTGGGTGCCGCCGACTGCAGGCCTTCGGCCAAATCGAGCAGTTCTACAAATTTTTCCGAGCACAGCTCCACCTCGGCGGTGACATCCGTAAGTAATACTCTCCCACTCGGTGCCTCACCGGAGGCAAGAGCCTCACGGAGTTGCTTCCTTAATGAAACCACAGTCTCCTGCGGCTTCCGTCCCCGGAACCGGACCTCCCACTCGAGCTCATCTTTTACAAACAAATCCACATTTACCGAAATGGACATGACCGCGCAATCCACACACACACCACGTAAAAGCAAGAATTAAAGAGAACGACAGGAAGAACTTGATCATACAAGTGGCTCCAGAATGCTCTAGCGATACGACGAGATGGGTGTCATAAAAGCAGAGAAACAGCCATGCAAAATGCCCAGAAGAGAACACAACACAAAACAACCAAACTAACTCACTAAATACAACACACAAAGTACACATAAAATTCGATATAATCGAAAATATAAACTATCACATCCATGCCCTTGGTCGGACCATAACCGCATTCAAAATACACGATACCGCAACGCAACGCCCTCAATAAACAATTACCATATAACTGGGATGCTACCAAACACGTTGTCTAATCCAAGAGACAAGTCATAATCAAACCCAACAAGTACCGACGGCCCTCATCATGTCCAGACTCCGTATGAGCTCCAGGGTATGTGCAAGTGCAACCAATCAGCACACATTCATTAAAAAAATTAATCACATTCTTATAACCCCTTTTCAAAATTCATCTTACACTCAACATCACAAAATAATCACTTAAACACTAACACATATTAAATTATTTTAAACTTCATTAACCCCTTATTCATTTTATAAAATGTGCTCTTTTTTCTGGTTGTTCATTCTGTTAATTTATTACACTACCATTAAGTTTTCTTACAACACTTGGATTCTAATCAAAAATAATTTGAAATAATTTGCAAGTCCTAGCACCAGCTGACATGTCTGTAGCCACACTAAGTTTCATTTAAGAAAATAAATATAAGTCCCCAGATTCTAAAATTTCTCAAGTTCAACAGAGAAAAATAAGGCAGAAATAATACCTACTATCCACCCAGAATCATAACAACCACGCTCTGAACTACCATTTGAAACCCCCCCTTTATTTTTCTAAGTTTTGTAATTTTTTTTTGAATTTTATTTAATTTTATTTTTATTAAGTTTTTTTTTGTAAAAGGGGAGAGACATCATATTTAGAACTAGGTAAAAAACCTAGAGGAAGCAAAAGTGTGCAAGGCCCAAATACAATTACAGACATGTCCCCCCAGGTGAATGACAGGACTTACAAATGAAAACTCTTTTAACCAACAAGCGTGTGCTTTATTCAACCTGCAAGATTTTACATACATGACAAGTTCGTGATTGTGTGAGCACACCATTAAAGGCAGAATTATATATATATATATATATATATATATATGTATGTATATGTATATCCATTAATTCATAATGTCACAAAGTAAGTGAATTGATATTAAACTAATTGCAAAAATTTCTGCCTGATTATGTATGAGTCAAATTTAGTAATAATCTCATTCATAAAGCAATACTAATCCATCAGTGTTGTATAATATCAAATAGGCTAGCCTGTTGTCTCAGTAAGCACATTTATTGTTATTCTCTTTTTTAAATCCGTTACATATTCCCCCCCAAAAAATATATATATAGTAAAATTACACACACAAACACATATACGACATGAATAACAAAACCTCCCTCATTTCAACACTAACCTCCTCATAAACCCATTCCAACTACAGTAAATGAAGGAACCCTAATATGTATAGATAGGTACAAATATAAATGACAACGTAAATGGAATATCTCAGCTCCTAAGCATAGATTTGCCAGCATATTCACAAGCATAGTTCACACCAGAGAATGTAAGTGCCCGCCCCGAGACTCAACCAGCCAAACGACCCCTTACCTTAATCATTAAGCGTTAAGTATGTGTGTGAAAGAAAATCGTTTCTCATCTACAGCATCAGACAACCCCCGCTACGTTATTAAAACTCAGCCATGACCAGATGACATGATAGCACGAGATAATTAACTCCCTAATGGTCTTAATTAGATGAAAGTTAGATCTTACAGCAAACTGCGGATGTGTGTGTATGTGTGTAACTTGTTACACATTATACAGTTATAAGATACTTCATTAGGTGTACTGTGGTAATGTTCACACATGCAATAACATAATTGAACACGAGAGTTTGTGCTAGAGTATAATGTTCGGAACTTCACGAGTGAGCTTCTGGCGGCTTCTGTGCATTCACATGTTGTAGAGAGAGAGAAATAGATAATCAGAATTTTCCCACCTGGATTGTCCGGTGTACTTAGTTCGTATAGGCGCGGATCAGTGATGTCACAGTCGTGTCACAAGTCCCTGGTGCAGCTTAGCATTGGAAAAGTCCTCGACTGACGGCATTGTGGCTATAAGATCGTCTCTGCCATTAGGGTGGACAGATGTTCGTCCACCCCTGACACCCATCTCGCCCTTGGTCGAGCACCTGGAACAACACTTTATCTAGCCTATCATAGTGATAGGTTCGGAAGTCCTGGATAGAAGTTTGCCGCCAGCCGAGACCAGATGAACAGGTTGGAGGATCAAGCAGAAAAGAGGCCGATACAACGTTTCGGTCCAGCCAAGTAACCTCCGAATGCAGGAATGTACAGACACAGCTGGCTGGCAGCGCCAGCTGTATTGCGTAGCTGCACAACCGTTTGTGTGTATAACCGACCGGCAACAAACTATCGTAACAGTGTGGCAGTGCGTGACGTCAGCGGCGCTCGTTTTTAAAATACTAATAATACGTTGCCGAAGCCAGTTCGGCACACCCTCACCCCAAAAGGGCAACATGGTTGACCCAAAACAAACAAGTCCTCAAGCACGACGGCTGCGGGAAACCTGGAAAATCTCAGATTCTAAAACGCTCTTGGTGAGTTCAGTAACACAGGAAAACGAAAAGGCAGAAGGAAGAGGTGTGAGTTAGTGAGTGTGTGTCTGAAAGAGAAGATGTAAGTGTGAGTCCTGCATGCTCGCCGGGCCCTGGTCCGCATGCAGATATAAGAGACAGAAAAGAACAGGAGAAAGAGAAGAATCGCAGGATCCCGCTTTGAGTACTGACCACCAAGGCCTCCCAATTCCAATAACTGAGATCCAGGAACCCCAAATAGTATTCCCCCCTTTTTTTATGGGCCTAACTGTCATCCCTAACTCATGCCCTATGGCAAAACTTTAGCTTCGAAATATGAGTGGTTACTCTTTCAACATCCCCTCCGGGATCACCCAATTTCACTGTGACGGGCGACACAAACCGAAGAATGCGGTATGGTCCCGACCAACGATAACATAGTTTAGCTGCCCTCCTATTTATGGCTGAGCTGATCGGATGGCTCTGACAGTAGACCAAGTCGCCAATCTTAAATGGGTTCGGAATTCGCCCCTGATTGTAGCGACTACGGACGCGTTCGTGCGCACGAAGCAAATTCCTCCGGACCTCCCGCCATCTGTCCACAGTCGTGACCTCAGGATCGTTCGGCAGAAGATCATCAATGTGCCACAAATTGTCCAACGGCAAACTCGGCGAGAACCCAAACATGACTTCAAAGGGTACGGCCTTGTGACTCTCGTGTAGGGCCGTGTTAAATGCCAATTGCAACCACTTTAAATTTTGGTCCCAACAATCCTGTTGTTCAGCATGATAGGCGATAAGCGCTGAACGGAGATTCCGGTTAAATCTCTCCGCGTGGGACGGTTGAGGGTAGTACGGGGAAGTGGTCACATGTTTGATGCCGTTAGCGAAACACATTCGCCGGAAATCTTTTGAAATGAACTGTGGTCCATTGTCAGAGACAATGGTGGACGGAAAACCGAAATGCTGAAAGACATGGGTCTGTAGCATAAGGATAGTTGAGCGAGTGTTTGCCTGTCGTAAGGGCAGTAGCCAGACAAACTTGGAAAAAGCATCCACGCAAACAAGTAGGTAAGCATTACCTGACTTGCTACGAGGGAAAGGTCCCACGTAGTCTATGAATAACTTCTCCATGGGTTTGCTCGCCACATCAGATGACAATAGACCCAATTTAGTGTTTTGAGCAGGCTTACTCAAGCCACAGAGATGACATGCTTTCACACGAGCCGCGATGTCCCTGTCCATGCCCTTCCAGATGAAATGCCTCCTAATACTGGAAATGGTCTTCGAAATTCCCTTATGGCCACCTATTGGGGAATCATGATAGTAGCTGAAGACCATTGGCACGAGCTTGCTAGGCAGCACAACCTTCGGGGCACGTCCTTTTCGTTCTCGGCAGCACAGGACGCCCTTGGACAGAAAATATGGTACCTGCACGTTACCCTCTTTTAGGTGTTGCATGATAGGACCCAACTCTTCATCATTTAACTGATGGGGTAACACATCAGTAAAAGCCAAAGGAAAATCCAGCAGAACGGAACAGGGTTGCTCAGAATTGGCCTCGCTGGGTTGGGAGAACATACGTGACAAGGCGTCTGCAACAACATTTTGTGTTCCCCTGATGTGTTGCACTTTGAATTTAAAGGATGAGATCTTGACCACCCAACGCCCTATTTTACCCAGCTGCCGGGGATGAGCGAGAAGCCAGGAGAGAGCCTGATTATCGGTCTCCAACAGGAACTCAGCGTGTTCCAAGAAACGCCTGAAATTATCTAGAGCGTACACAACAGCAAGACACTCTAGTTCATACACTGAAGACTTCCTCTCTTGTTGGGTCAAGGTCCGGGATATAAATGCCACCGGCTGCCTAGCACCATCGACTTCCTGGGACAGAACCGCCCCGAGCGCAACAGAACTCGCGTCCGTTTGCAAAATGAATTTTTTTGAAAAATCAGGCATCCTCAACACAGGGGGAGAGACGATCGCCTCCTTGAGGGTATCAAAGGCCCGCTGTTGCCTCTCTCCCCATACAAATTTGGTACCCTTTTTCCTGAGTTCGTTTAAAGGTACAGCAATCTCCGCGGCATTAGGCATAAATCTACGGTAAAAATTGACCATGCCAACAAATCTGGCAACACCTTTCGCATCCCTAGGGGGAGGAAAATCCCGGATGCCTTGTGTCCTCTCCGGGTCGACCGTCACACCCCCATATGAGACGAGATGCCCTAAAAACGAAATACTCCTTTGTGCAAACTTTACCTTGTCTGGATTGATAGTGAGGCCAGCACTCCTCAATCGGCACATCACCTCTCTCAGGTGACCCAGATGCTCCTCGAACGTTTTCCTGTAGACCAAGAGGTCATCAAGATAATTAAAGATGAATTTAAATTTTACGTCATGGAATACAGTGTCAAGTAGTCGCGTGAGGGTTTGAGCCCCCACTGCCAGACCCATGGGTACCCTAGTATATTGATAAAGATTCCATGGCACACAGAATGCCGTATAAGGGCGGCTTTCCTTAGACAGAGGAATCTGATGATAAGCGGCATTGAGGTCAAAGATGGTGAAGTACCTGGCCCCACTAAACCAATCGAACGCGGAATGTAAATCGGGAAGAGGAACTGAATCCACCTCAATATAAGCATTGAGTTTGCGATAGTCAATGACCATACGCTGTTTACCTCCAGGCTTGGGCACCAGAAATGCTGGACTTGCATAACTAGAGTTGGAAGGTTCAATGACCCCTTGTTTAAGCAACTCTTGAACCTTCTCTCTTAGGACATCCATCTTTGGAGGGGCGAATTTGTATGGGTGTGAGCGGACTACGGCGGAGTCCGTTAAACGGGTCTTATATTCCAAAAGATGTGTGAGCCCCAGGTTGGGAGTTAGTACAGTGGGGAACTGCTCACACAAATGATCTAAAGCATGCCTCTGGGACGGGGTGAGATGGTCTCTTTCTGAATCGGGACACACAACCTCTTGGACACCTCCCTTAGCTCCCTGGTACCCAAGGAAAGGAATGACAACCTCCCGATTGAATTTAAAATAACAGTGGTGCGCTTGAAGATCTAAAACGAGACCACTCTTGGAGATGAAATCGGCACCCACAATGCAGTCGACTCCCAGAGCCGGAGAAACCAGAAATCGCCACACCCATGAAAAACACTCGATTTTAATACTCAGGGAAACCACCCGGGAGATGGGCAGAATTTCCCGCGATGCAGTCCAGCATACCACGGAAGACCGATCCGACCCTAATAGTAAGCCCTGTTGTTCAAGGTCCTCACATACTCTAGATGAAATTATGGATCGGGCTGATCCAGAGTCAACCAAGGCTCTGAGCTGACCCTTTTTCAACTCGACCAACAGGAAGGGGCATACTGAACTGTAGTTGGGGACAGTTCGCAGGACCTTGGAGCCGGATGACCCGGGATTAGCTATCCGCCTGGGGTTAAGTGAAACCGGAAGAGAACGGCCTAACGGGGAAGACCACTCCCGACTTATCTTCCCCGAGAATTTACGTTTTTTGAAAGGTTACCTTTTCGGGAAGTCCCTTGACGCTGTCTAGCATCGTTACAATAGCGCGCGACGTGACCGGATCTATGACACCTAGAACAGAATAATTCTCGTACTTCACAGCTCTGAACCGGCGCAGGCCTAGGACCACAAGACCCGGGCTGCCCGACTCGTCGCTCGAAATTAGGGCGTTCTGAACGCCTCCTAGCCTCGCGGGCTCTAGTATCGTCATTACCCTGTATAGTGGTCGACTCGGCGCACAGCCGGTCTAAATCAATAAAACTTTGGGGACGGGCAGCGAATGTCAAACGTGACCGTTCCTCCGGCGTCACGCCCTGCAAAATAGTATGAATGACATCAGACTCTGACAACCCCAGCCTCAGGATCCGGGCCGCGTCTTTAACACTGGAAATGAAATGAGCAAGGGACTCTCCGCTTGCTTGAACTCTATAGAAATGTTTGTGTCGTAACCGGTCGTGTAACCTTCCCGGTACGAAAGCGTCCAGGACTTCCCGATGGAAATGGTCTATGCCACCACCATCCCTAAGGGTACTTGTCACGCGCTCAGCCATAGATCCCCGACAGTACGGGTAAATGAGCTCAAGCAAAGTCCGCTCCGACAGCCCAGGGAAATCGGCCAACTGAAAAAATACGCGCAAGAATCTCAAAAGCGCCTCAGGATCCAGACCATCGACAACTGGGAGACGCTGAATGACATCCGACAGTGGGTTAGGAAGCTTGTGATAGCTTGCGGTGGCCATATCGGAAAAGGCAGGAACATGCACAGGGGGTTCCACCCTGGCTGCCGTCTCAACAGAAGAAGAAGAAGAACCGGAATTCGGATCTACGTGGCGACGCTGGCCGAGAGAAAACTCCCGCAATGCCATCGCCACTTGCTCCCTAAGAGTGACAACATTTTTCTCTAATTCCGAGGTGGTAGCCTGTGATTCAGCATTCTGTAAACGGCATAGAACGTGTTGTAAACGTTGGCGCACCCTCTGTCTAGCCGTAGAGGTGGGTGCCGCCGACTGCAGGCCTTCGGCCAAATCGAGCAGTTCTACAAATTTTTCCGAGCACAGCTCCACCTCGGCGGTGACATCCGTAAGTAATACTCTCCCACTCGGTGCCTCACCGGAGGCAAGAGCCTCACGGAGTTGCTTCCTTAATGAAACCACAGTCTCCTGCGGCTTCCGTCCCCGGAACCGGACCTCCCACTCGAGCTCATCTTTTACAAACAAATCCACATTTACCGAAATGGACATGACCGCGCAATCCACACACACACCACGTAAAAGCAAGAATTAAAGAGAACGACAGGAAGAACTTGATCATACAAGTGGCTCCAGAATGCTCTAGCGATACGACGAGATGGGTGTCATAAAAGCAGAGAAACAGCCATGCAAAATGCCCAGAAGAGAACACAACACAAAACAACCAAACTAACTCACTAAATACAACACACAAAGTACACATAAAATTCGATATAATCGAAAATATAAACTATCACATCCATGCCCTTGGTCGGACCATAACCGCATTCAAAATACACGATACCGCAACGCAACGCCCTCAATAAACAATTACCATATAACTGGGATGCTACCAAACACGTTGTCTAATCCAAGAGACAAGTCATAATCAAACCCAACAAGTACCGACGGCCCTCATCATGTCCAGACTCCGTATGAGCTCCAGGGTATGTGCAAGTGCAACCAATCAGCACACATTCATTAAAAAAATTAATCACATTCTTATAACCCCTTTTCAAAATTCATCTTACACTCAACATCACAAAATAATCACTTAAACACTAACACATATTAAATTATTTTAAACTTCATTAACCCCTTATTCATTTTATAAAATGTGCTCTTTTTTCTGGTTGTTCATTCTGTTAATTTATTACACTACCATTAAGTTTTCTTACAACACTTGGATTCTAATCAAAAATAATTTGAAATAATTTGCAAGTCCTAGCACCAGCTGACATGTCTGTAGCCACACTAAGTTTCATTTAAGAAAATAAATATAAGTCCCCAGATTCTAAAATTTCTCAAGTTCAACAGAGAAAAATAAGGCAGAAATAATACCTACTATCCACCCAGAATCATAACAACCACGCTCTGAACTACCATTTGAAACCCCCCCTTTATTTTTCTAAGTTTTGTAATTTTTTTTTGAATTTTATTTAATTTTATTTTTATTAAGTTTTTTTTTGTAAAAGGGGAGAGACATCATATTTAGAACTAGGTAAAAAACCTAGAGGAAGCAAAAGTGTGCAAGGCCCAAATACAATTACAGACATGTCCCCCCAGGTGAATGACAGGACTTACAAATGAAAAACTCTTTTAACCAACAAGCGTGTGCTTTATTCAACCTGCAAGATTTTACATACATGACAAGTTCGTGATTGTGTGAGCACACCATTAAAGGCAGAATTATATATATATATGTATGTATATGTATATCCATTAATTCATAATGTCACAAAGTAAGTGAATTGATATTAACCTAATTGCAAAAATTTCTGCCTGATTATGTATGAGTCAAAGTTAGTAATAATCTCATTCATAAAGCAATACTAATCCATCAGTGTTGTATAATATCAAATAGGCTAGCCTGTTGTCTCAGTAAGCACATTTATTGTTATTCTCTTTTTTAAATCCGTTACATATTCCCCCCCAAAAAATATATATATAGTAAAATTACACACACAAACACATATACGACATGAATAACAAAACATCCCTCATTTCAACACTAACCTCCTCATAAACCCATTCCAACTACAGTAAATGAAGGAACCCTAATATGTACAGATAGGTACAAATATAAATGACAACGTAAATGGAATATCTCAGCTCCTAAGCATAGATTTGCCAGCATATTCACAAGCATAGTTCACACCAGAGAATGTAAGTGACCGCCCCGAAACTCAACCAGCCAAACGACCCCTTACCTTAATCATTAAGCGTTAAGTATGTGTGTGAAAGAAAATCGTTTCTCATCTACAGCATCAGACAACCCCCGCTACGTTATTAAAACTCAGCCATGACCAGATGACATGATAGCACGAGATAATTAACTCCCTAATGGTCTTAATTAGATGAAAGTTAGATCTTACAGCAAACTGCGGATGTGTGTGTATGTGTGTAACTTGTTACACATTATACAGTTATAAGATACTTCATTAGGTGTACTGTGGTAATGTTCACACATGCAATAACATAATTGAACACGAGAGTTTGTGCTAGAGTATAATGTTCAGAACTTCACGAGTGAGCTTCTGGCGGCTTCTGTGCATTCACATGTTGTAGAGAGAGAGAAATAGATAATCAGAATTTTCCCACCTGGATTGTCCGGTGTACTTAGTTCGTATAGGCGCGGATCAGTGATGTCACAGTCGTGTCACAAGTCCCAGGTGCAGCTTAGCATTGGAAAAGTCCTCGACTGACGGCATTGTGGCTATAAGATCGTCTCTGCCATTAGGGTGGACAGATGTTCGTCCACCCCTGACACCCATCTCGCCCTTGGTCGAGCACCTGGAACAACACTTTATCTAGCCTATCATAGTGATAGGTTCGGAAGTCCTGGATAGAAGTTTGCCGCCAGCCGAGACCAGATGAACAGGTTGGAGGATCAAGCAGAAAAGAGGCCGATACAACGTTTCGGTCCAGCCAAGTAACCTCCGAATGCAGGAATGTACAGACACAGCTGGCTGGCAGCGCCATCTGTATTGCGTAGCTGCACAACCGTTTGTGTGTATAACCGACCGGCAACAAACTATCGTAACAGTGTGGCAGTGCGTGACGTCAGCGGCGCTCGTTTTTAAAATACTAATAATACGTTGCCGAAGCCAGTTCGGCACACCCTCACCCCAAAAGGGCAACATGGTTGACCCAAAACAAACAAGTCCTCAAGCACGACGGCTGCGGGAAACCTGGAAAATCTCAGATTCTAAAACGCTCTTGGTGAGTTCAGTAACACAGGAAAACGAAAAGGCAGAAGGAAGAGGTGTGAGTTAGTGAGTGTGTGTCTGAAAGAGAAGATGTAAGTGTGAGTCCTGCATGCTCGCCGGGCCCTGGTCCGCATGCAGATATAAGAGACAGAAAAGAACAGGAGAAAGAGAAGAATCGCAGGATCCCGCTTTGAGTACTGACCACCAAGGCCTCCCAATTCCAATAACTGAGATCCAGGAACCCCAAATAGTATTCCCCCCTTTTTTTATGGGCCTAACTGTCATCCCTAACTCATGCCCTATGGCAAAACTTTAGCTTCGAAATATGAGTGGTTACTCTTTCAACATCCCCTCCGGGATCACCCAATTTCACTGTGACGGGCGACACAAACCGAAGGATGCGGTATGGTCCCGACCAACGATAACATAGTTTAGCTGCCCTCCTATTTATGGCTGAGCTGATCGGATGGCTCTGACAGTAGACCAAGTCGCCAATCTTAAATGGGTTCGGAATTCGCCCCTGATTGTAGCGACTACGGACGCGTTCGTGCGCACGAAGCAAATTCCTCCGGACCTCCCGCCATCTGTCCACAGTCGTGACCTCAGGATCGTTCGGCAGAAGATCATCAATGTGCCACAAATTGTCCAACGGCAAACTCGGCGAGAACCCAAACATGACTTCAAAGGGTACGGCCTTGTGACTCTCGTGTAGGGCCGTGTTAAATGCCAATTGCAACCACTTTAAATTTTGGTCCCAACAATCCTGTTGTTCAGCATGATAGGCGATAAGCGCTGAACGGAGATTCCGGTTAAATCTCTCCGCGTGGGACGGTTGAGGGTAGTACGGGGAAGTGGTCACATGTTTGATGCCGTTAGCGAAACACATTCGCCGGAAATCTTTTGAAATGAACTGTGGTCCATTGTCAGAGACAATGGTGGACGGAAAACCGAAATGCTGAAAGACATGGGTCTGTAGCATAAGGATAGTTGAGCGAGTGTTTGCCTGTCGTAAGGGCAGTAGCCAGACAAACTTGGAAAAAGCATCCACGCAAACAAGTAGGTAAGCATTACCTGACTTGCTACGAGGGAAAGGTCCCACGTAGTCTATGAATAACTTCTCCATGGGTTTGCTCGCCACATCAGATGACAATAGACCCAATTTAGTGTTTTGAGCAGGCTTACTCAAGCCACAGAGATGACATGCTTTCACACGAGCCGCGATGTCCCTGTCCATGCCCTTCCAGATGAAATGCCTCCTAATACTGGAAATGGTCTTCGAAATTCCCTTATGGCCACCTATTGGGGAATCATGATAGTAGCTGAAGACCATTGGCACGAGCTTGCTAGGCAGCACAACCTTCGGGGCACGTCCTTTTCGTTCTCGGCAGCACAGGACGCCCTTGGACAGAAAATATGGTACCTGCACGTTACCCTCTTTTAGGTGTTGCATGATAGGACCCAACTCTTCATCATTTAACTGATGGGGTAACACATCAGTAAAAGCCAAAGGAAAATCCAGCAGAACGGAACAGGGTTGCTCAGAATTGGCCTCGCTGGGTTGGGAGAACATACGTGACAAGGCGTCTGCAACAACATTTTGTGTTCCCCTGATGTGTTGCACTTTGAATTTAAAGGATGAGATCTTGACCACCCAACGCCCTATTTTACCCAGCTGCCGGGGATGAGCGAGAAGCCAGGAGAGAGCCTGATTATCGGTCTCCAACAGGAACTCAGCGTGTTCCAAGAAACGCCTGAACTTATCTAGAGCGTACACAACAGCAAGACACTCTAGTTCATACACTGAAGACTTCCTCTCTTGTTGGGTCAAGGTCCGGGATATAAATGCCACCGGCTGCCTAGCACCATCGACTTCCTGGGACAGAACCGCCCCGAGCGCAACAGAACTCGCGTCCGTTTGCAAAATGAATTTTTTTGAAAAATCAGGCATCCTCAACACAGGGGGAGAGACGATCGCCTCCTTGAGGGTATCAAAGGCCCGCTGTTGCCTCTCTCCCCATACAAATTTGGTACCCTTTTTCCTGAGTTCGTTTAAAGGTACAGCAATCTCCGCGGCATTAGGGATAAATCTACGGTAAAAATTGACCATGCCAACAAATCTGGCAACACCTTTCGCATCCCTAGGGGGAGGAAAATCCCGGATGCCTTGTGTCCTCTCCGGGTCGACCGTCACACCCCCATATGAGACGAGATGCCCTAAAAACGAAATACTCCTTTGTGCAAACTTTACCTTGTCTGGATTGATAGTGAGGCCAGCACTCCTCAATCGGCACATCACCTCTCTCAGGTGACCCAGATGCTCCTCGAACGTTTTCCTGTAGACCAAGAGGTCATCAAGATAATTAAAGATGAATTTAAATTTTACGTCATGGAATACAGTGTCAAGTAGTCGCGTGAGGGTTTGAGCCCCCACTGCCAGACCCATGGGTACCCTAGTATATTGATAAAGATTCCATGGCACACAGAATGCCGTATAAGGGCGGCTTTCCTTAGACAGAGGAATCTGATGATAAGCGGCATTGAGGTAAAAGATGGTGAAGTACCTGGCCCCACTAAACCAATCGAACGCGGAATGTAAATCGGGAAGAGGAACTGAATCCACCTCAATATTAGCATTGAGTTTGCGATAGTCAATGACCATACGCTGTTTACCTCCAGGCTTGGGCACCAGAAATGCTGGACTTGCATAACTAGAGTTGGAAGGTTCAATGACCCCTTGTTTAAGCAACTCTTGAACCTTCTCTCTTAGGACATCAATCTTTGGAGGGGCGAATTTGTATGGGTGTGAGCGGACTACGGCGGAGTCCGTTAAACGGATCTTATATTCCAAAAGATGTGTGAGCCCCAGGTTGGGAGTTAATACAGTGGGGAACTGCTCACACAAATGATCTAAAGCATGCCTCTGGGACGGTGTGAGATGGTCTCTTTCTGAATCGGGACACACAACCTCTTGGACACCTCCCTTAGCTCCCTGGTACCCAAGGAAAGGAATGACAACCTCCCGATTGAATTTAAAATAACAGTGGTGCGCTTGAAGATCTAAAACGAGACCACTCTTGGAGATGAAATCGGCACCCACAATGCAGTCGACTCCCAGAGCCGGAGAAACCAAAAATCGCCACACCCATGAAAAACACTCGATTTTAATACTCAGGGAAACCACCCGGGAGATGGGCAGAATTGCCCGCGATGCAGTCCAGCATACCACGGAAGACCGATCCGACCCTAATAGTAAGCCCTGTTGTTCAAGGTCCTCACATACTCTAGATGAAATTATGGATCGGGCTGATCCAGAGTCAACCAAGGCTCTGAGCTGACCCTTTTTCAACTCGACCAACAGGAAGGGGCATACTGAACTGTAGTTGGGGACAGTTCGCAGGACCTTGGAGCCGGATGACCCGGGATTAGCTATCCGCCTGGGGTTAAGTGAAACCGGAAGAGAACGGCCTAACGGGGAAGACCACTCCCGACTTATCTTCCCCGAGAATTTACGTTTTTTGAAAGGTTACCTTTTCGGGAAGTCCCTTGACGCTGTCTAGCATCGTTACAATAGCGCGCGACGTGACCGGATCTATGACACCTAGAACAGAATAATTCTCGTACTTCACAGCTCTGAACCGGCGCAGGCCTAGGACCACAAGACCCGGGCTGCCCGACTCGTCGCTCGAAATTAGGGCGTTCTGAACGCCTCCTAGCCTCGCGGGCTCTAATATCGTCATTACCCTGTATAGTGGTCGACTCGGCGCACAGCCGGTCTAAATCAATAAAACTTTGGGGACGGGCGGCGAATGTCAAACGTGACCGTTCCTCCGGCGTCACGCCCTGCAAAATAGTATGAATGACATCAGACTCTGACAACCCCAGCCTCAGGATCCGGGCCGCGTCTTTAACACTGGAAATGAAATGAGCAAGGGACTCTCCGCTTGCTTGAACTCTATAGAAATGTTTGTGTCGTAACCGGTCGTGTAACCTTCCCGGTACGAAAGCGTCCAGGACTTCCCGATGGAAATGGTCTATGCCACCACCATCCCTAAGGGTACTTGTCACGCGCTCAGCCATAGATCCCCGACAGTACGGGTAAATGAGCTCAAGCAAAGTCCGTTCCGACAGCCCAGGGAAATCGGCCAACTGAAAAAATACGCGCAAGAATCTCAAAAGCGCCTCAGGATCCAGACCATCGACAACTGGGAGACGCTGAATGACATCCGACAGTGGGTTAGGAAGCTTGTGATAGCTTGCGGTGGCCATATCGGAAAAGGCAGGAACATGCACAGGGGGTTCCACCCTGGCTGCCGTCTCAACAGAAGAAGAAGAAGAACCGGAATTCGGATCTACGTGGCGACGCTGGCCGAGAGAAAACTCCCGCAATGCCATCGCCACTTGCTCCCTAAGAGTGACAACATTTTTCTCTAATTCCGAGGTGGTAGCCTGTGATTCAGCATTCTGTAAACGGCATAGAACGTGTTGTAAACGTTGGCGCACCCTCTGTCTAGCCGTAGAGGTGGGTGCCGCCGACTGCAGGCCTTCGGCCAAATCGAGCAGTTCTACAAATTTTTCCGAGCACAGCTCCACCTCGGCGGTGACATCCGTAAGTAATACTCTCCCACTCGGTGCCTCACCGGAGGCAAGAGCCTCACGGAGTTGCTTCCTTAATGAAACCACAGTCTCCTGCGGCTTCCGTCCCCGGAACCGGACCTCCCACTCGAGCTCATCTTTTACAAACAAATCCACATTTACCGAAATGGACATGACCGCGCAATCCACACACACACCACGTAAAAGCAAGAATTAAAGAGAACGACAGGAAGAACTTGATCATACAAGTGGCTCCAGAATGCTGTAGCGATACGACGAGATGGGTGTCATAAAAGCAGAGAAACAGCCATGCAAAATGCCCAGAAGAGAACACAACACAAAACAACCAAACTAACTCACTAAATACAACACACAAAGTACACATAAAATTCGATATAATCGAAAATATAAACTATCACATCCATGCCCTTGGTCGGACCATAACCGCATTCAAAATACACGATACCGCAACGCAACGCCCTCAATAAACAATTACCATATAACTGGGATGCTACCAAACACGTTGTCTAATCCAAGAGACAAGTCATAATCAAACCCAACAAGTACCGACGGCCCTCATCATGTCCAGACTCCGTATGAGCTCCAGGGTATGTGCAAGTGCAACCAATCAGCACACATTCATTAAAAAAATTAATCACATTCTTATAACCCCTTTTCAAAATTCATCTTACACTCAACATCACAAAATAATCACTTAAACACTAACACATATTAAATTATTTTAAACTTCATTAACCCCTTATTCATTTTATAAAATGTGCTCTTTTTTCTGGTTGTTCATTCTGTTAATTTATTACACTACCATTAAGTTTTCTTACAACACTTGGATTCTAATCAAAAATAATTTGAAATAATTTGCAAGTCCTAGCACCAGCTGACATGTCTGTAGCCACACTAAGTTTCATTTAAGAAAATAAATATAAGTCCCCAGATTCTAAAATTTCTCAAGTTCAACAGAGAAAAATAAGGCAGAAATAATACCTACTATCCACCCAGAATCATAACAACCACGCTCTGAACTACCATTTGAAACCCCCCCTTTATTTTTCTAAGTTTTGTAATTTTTTTTTGAATTTTATTTAATTTTATTTTTATTAAGTTTTTTTTTGTAAAAGGGGAGAGACATCATATTTAGAACTAGGTAAAAAACCTAGAGGAAGCAAAAGTGTGCAAGGCCCAAATACAATTACAGACATGTCCCCCCAGGTGAATGACAGGACTTACAAATGAAAAACTCTTTTAACCAACAAGCGTGTGCTTTATTCAACCTGCAAGATTTTACATACATGACAAGTTCGTGATTGTGTGAGCACACCATTAAAGGCAGAATTATATATATATATATATATGTATGTATATGTATATCCATTAATTCATAATGTCACAAAGTAAGTGAATTGATATTAAACTAATTGCAAAAATTTCTGCCTGATTATGTATGAGTCAAAGTTAGTAATAATCTCATTCATAAAGCAATACTAATCCATCAGTGTTGTATAATATCAAATAGGCTAGCCTGTTGTCTCAGTAAGCACATTTATTGTTATTCTCTTTTTTAAATCCGTTACATATTCCCCCCCAAAAAATATATATATAGTAAAATTACACACACAAACACATATACGACATGAATAACAAAACATCCCTCATTTCAACACTAACCTCCTCATAAACCCATTCCAACTACAGTAAATGAAGGAACCCTAATATGTACAGATAGGTACAAATATAAATGACAACGTAAATGGAATATCTCAGCTCCTAAGCATAGATTTGCCAGCATATTCACAAGCATAGTTCACACCAGAGAATGTAAGTGACCGCCCCGAAACTCAACCAGCCAAACGACCCCTTACCTTAATCATTAAGCGTTAAGTATGTGTGTGAAAGAAAATCGTTTCTCATCTACAGCATCAGACAACCCCCGCTACGTTATTAAAACTCAGCCATGACCAGATGACATGATAGCACGAGATAATTAACTCCCTAATGGTCTTAATTAGATGAAAGTTAGATCTTACAGCAAACTGCGGATGTGTGTGTATGTGTGTAACTTGTTACACATTATACAGTTATAAGATACTTCATTAGGTGTACTGTAGTAATGTTCACACATGCAATAACATAATTGAACACGAGAGTTTGTGCTAGAGTATAATGTTCAGAACTTCACGAGTGAGCTTCTGGCGGCTTCTGTGCATTCACATGTTGTAGAGAGAGAGAAATAGATAATCAGAATTTTCCCACCTGGATTGTCCGGTGTACTTAGTTCGTATAGGCGCGGATCAGTGATGTCACAGTCGTGTCACAAGTCCCAGGTGCAGCTTAGCATTGGAAAAGTCCTCGACTGACGGCATTGTGGCTATAAGATCGTCTCTGCCATTAGGGTGGACAGATGTTCGTCCACCCCTGACACCCATCTCGCCCTTGGTCGAGCACCTGGAACAACACTTTATCTAGCCTATCATAGTGATAGGTTCGGAAGTCCTGGATAGAAGTTTGCCGCCAGCCGAGACCAGATGAACAGGTTGGAGGATCAAGCAGAAAAGAGGCCGATACAACGTTTCGGTCCAGCCAAGTAACCTCCGAATGCAGGAATGTACAGACACAGCTGGCTGGCAGCGCCATCTGTATTGCGTAGCTGCACAACCGTTTGTGTGTATAACCGACCGGCAACAAACTATCGTAACAGTGTGGCAGTGCGTGACGTCAGCGGCGCTCGTTTTTAAAATACTAATAATACGTTGCCGAAGCCAGTTCGGCACACCCTCACCCCAAAAGGGCAACATGGTTGACCCAAAACAAACAAGTCCTCAAGCACGACGGCTGCGGGAAACCTGGAAAATCTCAGATTCTAAAACGCTCTTGGTGAGTTCAGTAACACAGGAAAACGAAAAGGCAGAAGGAAGAGGTGTGAGTTAGTGAGTGTGTGTCTGAAAGAGAAGATGTAAGTGTGAGTCCTGCATGCTCGCCGGGCCCTGGTCCGCATGCAGATATAAGAGACAGAAAAGAACAGGAGAAAGAGAAGAATCGCAGGATCCCGCTTTGAGTACTGACCACCAAGGCCTCCCAATTCCAATAACTGAGATCCAGGAACCCCAAATAGTATTCCCCCCTTTTTTTATGGGCCTAACTGTCATCCCTAACTCATGCCCTATGGCAAAACTTTAGCTTCGAAATATGAGTGGTTACTCTTTCAACATCCCCTCCGGGATCACCCAATTTCACTGTGACGGGCGACACAAACCGAAGGATGCGGTATGGTCCCGACCAACGATAACATAGTTTAGCTGCCCTCCTATTTATGGCTGAGCTGATCGGATGGCTCTGACAGTAGACCAAGTCGCCAATCTTAAATGGGTTCGGAATTCGCCCCTGATTGTAGCGACTACGGACGCGTTCGTGCGCACGAAGCAAATTCCTCCGGACCTCCCGCCATATGTCCACAGTCGTGACCTCAGGATCGTTCGGCAGAAGATCATCAATGTGCCACAAATTGTCCAACGGCAAACTCGGCGAGAACCCAAACATGACTTCAAAGGGTACGGCCTTGTGACTCTCGTGTAGGGCCGTGTTAAATGCCAATTGCAACCACTTTAAATTTTGGTCCCAACAATCCTGTTGTTCAGCATGATAGGCGATAAGCGCTGAACGGAGATTCCGGTTAAATCTCTCCGCGTGGGACGGTTGAGGGTAGTACGGGGAAGTGGTCACATGTTTGATGCCGTTAGCGAAACACATTCGCCGGAAATCTTTTGAAATGAACTGTGGTCCATTGTCAGAGACAATGGTGGACGGAAAACCGAAATGCTGAAAGACATGGGTCTGTAGCATAAGGATAGTTGAGCGAGTGTTTGCCTGTCGTAAGGGCAGTAGCCAGACAAACTTGGAAAAAGCATCCACGCAAACAAGTAGGTAAGCATTACCTGACTTGCTACGAGGGAAAGGTCCCACGTAGTCTATGAATAACTTCTCCATGGGTTTGCTCGCCACATCAGATGACAATAGACCCAATTTAGTGTTTTGAGCAGGCTTACTCAAGCCACAGAGATGACATGCTTTCACACGAGCCGCGATGTCCCTGTCCATGCCCTTCCAGATGAAATGCCTCCTAATACTGGAAATGGTCTTCGAAATTCCCTTATGGCCACCTATTGGGGAATCATGATAGTAGCTGAAGACCATTGGCACGAGCTTGCTAGGCAGCACAACCTTCGGGGCACGTCCTTTTCGTTCTCGGCAGCACAGGACGCCCTTGGACAGAAAATATGGTACCTGCACGTTACCCTCTTTTAGGTGTTGCATGATAGGACCCAACTCTTCATCATTTAACTGATGGGGTAACACATCAGTAAAAGCCAAAGGAAAATCCAGCAGAACGGAACAGGGTTGCTCAGAATTGGCCTCGCTGGGTTGGGAGAACATACGTGACAAGGCGTCTGCAACAACATTTTGTGTTCCCCTGATGTGTTGCACTTTGAATTTAAAGGATGAGATCTTGACCACCCAACGCCCTATTTTACCCAGCTGCCGGGGATGAGCGAGAAGCCAGGAGAGAGCCTGATTATCGGTCTCCAACAGGAACTCAGCGTGTTCCAAGAAACGCCTGAACTTATCTAGAGCGTACACAACAGCAAGACACTCTAGTTCATACACTGAAGACTTCCTCTCTTGTTGGGTCAAGGTCCGGGATATAAATGCCACCGGCTGCCTAGCACCATCGACTTCCTGGGACAGAACCGCCCCGAGCGCAACAGAACTCGCGTCCGTTTGCAAAATGAATTTTTTTGAAAAATCAGGCATCCTCAACACAGGGGGAGAGACGATCGCCTCCTTGAGGGTATCAAAGGCCCGCTGTTGCCTCTCTCCCCATACAAATTTGGCACCCTTTTTCCTGAGTTCGTTTAAAGGTACAGCAATCTCCGCGGCATTAGGGATAAATCTACGGTAAAAATTGACCATGCCAACAAATCTGGCAACACCTTTCGCATCCCTAGGGGGAGGAAAATCCCGGATGCCTTGTGTCCTCTCCGGGTCGACCGTCACACCCCCATATGAGACGAGATGCCCTAAAAACGAAATACTATTTTGTGCAAACTTTACCTTGTCTGGATTGATAGTGAGGCCAGCACTCCTCAATCGGCACATCACCTCTCTCAGGTGACCCAGATGCTCCTCGAACGTTTTCCTGTAGACCAAGAGGTCATCAAGATAATTAAAGATGAATTTAAATTTTACGTCATGGAATACAGTGTCAAGTAGTCGCGTGAGGGTTTGAGCCCCCACTGCCAGACCCATGGGTACCCTAGTATATTGATAAAGATTCCATGGCACACAGAATGCCGTATAAGGGCGGCTTTCCTTAGACAGAGGAATCTGATGATAAGCGGCATTGAGGTCAAAGATGGTGAAGTACCTGGCCCCACTAAACCAATCGAACGCGGAATGTAAATCGGGAAGAGGAACTGAATCCACCTCAATATTAGCATTGAGTTTGCGATAGTCAATGACCATACGCTGTTTACCTCCAGGCTTGGGCACCAGAAATGCTGGACTTGCATAACTAGAGTTGGAAGGTTCAATGACCCCTTGTTTAAGCAACTCTTGAACCTTCTCTCTTAGGACATCCATCTTTGGAGGGGCGAATTTGTATGGGTGTGAGCGGACTACGGCGGAGTCCGTTAAACGGATCTTATATTCCAAAAGATGTGTGAGCCCCAGGTTGGGAGTTAATACAGTGGGGAACTGCTCACACAAATGATCTAAAGCATGCCTCTGGGACGGGGTGAGATGGTCTCTTTCTGAATCGGGACACACAACCTCTTGGACACCTCCCTTAGCTCCCTGGTACCCAAGGAAAGGAATGACAACCTCCCGATTGAATTTAAAATAACAGTGGTGCGCTTGAAGATCTAAAACGAGACCACTCTTGGAGATGAAATCGGCACCCACAATGCAGTCGACTCCCAGAGCCGGAGAAACCAAAAATCGCCACACCCATGAAAAACACTCGATTTTAATACTCAGGGAAACCACCCGGGAGATGGGCAGAATTGCCCGCGATGCAGTCCAGCATACCACGGAAGACCGATCCGACCCTAATAGTAAGCCCTGTTGTTCAAGGTCCTCACATACTCTAGATGAAATTATGGATCGGGCTGATCCAGAGTCAACCAAGGCTCTGAGCTGACCCTTTTTCAACTCGACCAACAGGAAGGGGCATACTGAACTGTAGTTGGGGACAGTTCGCAGGACCTTGGAGCCAGATGACCCGGGATTAGCTATCCGCCTGGGGTTAAGTGAAACCGGAAGAGAACGGCCTAACGGGGAAGACCACTCCCGACTTATCTTCCCCGAGAATTTACGTTTTTTGAAAGGTTACCTTTTCGGGAAGTCCCTTGACGCTGTCTAGCATCGTTACAATAGCGCGCGACGTGACCGGATCTATGACACCTAGAACAGAATAATTCTCGTACTTCACAGCTCTGAACCGGCGCAGGCCTAGGACCCCAAGACCCGGGCTGCCCGACTCGTCGCTCGAAATTAGGGCGTTCTGAACGCCTCCTAGCCTCGCGGGCTCTAATATCGTCATTACCCTGTATAGTGGTCGACTCGGCGCACAGCCGGTCTAAATCAATAAAACTTTGGGGACGGGCAGCGAATGTCAAACGTGACCGTTCCTCCGGCGTCACGCCCTGCAAAATAGTATGAATGACATCAGACTCTGACAACCCCAGCCTCAGGATCCGGGCCGCGTCTTTAACACTGGAAATGAAATGAGCAAGGGACTCTCCGCTTGCTTGAACTCTATAGAAATGTTTGTGTCGTAACCGGTCGTGTAACCTTCCCGGTACGAAAGCGTCCAGGACTTCCCGATGGAAATGGTCTATGCCACCACCATCCCTAAGGGTACTTGTCACGCGCTCAGCCATAGATCCCCGACAGTACGGGTAAATGAGCTCAAGCAAAGTCCGCTCCGACAGCCCAGGGAAATCGGCCAACTGAAAAAATACGCGCAAGAATCTCAAAAGCGCCTCAGGATCCAGACCATCGACAACTGGGAGACGCTGAATGACATCCGACAGTGGGTTAGGAAGCTTGTGATAGCTTGCGGTGGCCATATCGGAAAAGGCAGGAACATGCACAGGGGGTTCCACCCTGGCTGCCGTCTCAACAGAAGAAGAAGAAGAACCGGAATTCGGATCTACGTGGCGACGCTGGCCGAGAGAAAACTCCCGCAATGCCATCGCCACTTGCTCCCTAAGAGTGACAACATTTTTCTCTAATTCCGAGGTGGTAGCCTGTGATTCAGCATTCTGTAAACGGCATAGAACGTGTTGTAAACGTTGGCGCACCCTCTGTCTAGCCGTAGAGGTGGGTGCCGCCGACTGCAGGCCTTCGGCCAAATCGAGCAGTTCTACAAATTTTTCCGAGCACAGCTCCACCTCGGCGGTGACATCCGTAAGTAATACTCTCCCACTCGGTGCCTCACCGGAGGCAAGAGCCTCACGGAGTTGCTTCCTTAATGAAACCACAGTCTCCTGCGGCTTCCGTCCCCGGAACCGGACCTCCCACTCGAGCTCATCTTTTACAAACAAATCCACATTTACCGAAATGGACATGACCGCGCAATCCACACACACACCACGTAAAAGCAAGAATTAAAGAGAACGACAGGAAGAACTTGATCATACAAGTGGCTCCAGAATGCTGTAGCGATACGACGAGATGGGTGTCATAAAAGCAGGGAAACAGCCATGCAAAATGCCCAGAAGAGAACACAACACAAAACAACCAAACTAACTCACTAAATACAACACACAAAGTACACATAAAATTCGATATAATCGAAAATATAAACTATCACATCCATGCCCTTTGTCGGACCATAACCGCATTCAAAATACACGATACCGCAACGCAACGCCCTCAATAAACAATTACCATATAACTGGGATGCTACCAAACACGTTGTCTAATCCAAGAGACAAGTCATAATCAAACCCAACAAGTACCGACGGCCCTCATCATGTCCAGACTCCGTATGAGCTCCAGGGTATGTGCAAGTGCAACCAATCAGCACACATTCATTAAAAAAATTAATCACATTCTTATAACCCCTTTTCAAAATTCATCTTACACTCAACATCACAAAATAATCACTTAAACACTAACACATATTAAATTATTTTAAACTTCATTAACCCCTTATTCATTTTATAAAATGTGCTCTTTTTTCTGGTTGTTCATTCTGTTAATTTATTACACTACCATTAAGTTTTCTTACAACACTTGGATTCTAATCAAAAATAATTTGAAATAATTTGCAAGTCCTAGCACCAGCTGACATGTCTGTAGCCACACTAAGTTTCATTTAAGAAAATAAATATAAGTCCCCAGATTCTAAAATTTCTCAAGTTCAACAGAGAAAAATAAGGCAGAAATAATACCTACTATCCACCCAGAATCATAACAACCACGCTCTGAACTACCATTTGAAACCCCCCCTTTATTTTTCTAAGTTTTGTAATTTTTTTTTTGAATTTTATTTAATTTTATTTTTATTAAGTTTTTTTTTGTAAAAGGGGAGAGACATCATATTTAGAACTAGGTAAAAAACCTAGAGGAAGCAAAAGTGTGCAAGGCCCAAATACAATTACAGACATGTCCCCCCAGGTGAATGACAGGACTTACAAATGAAAAACTCTTTTAACCAACAAGCGTGTGCTTTATTCAACCTGCAAGATTTTACATACATGACAAGTTCGTGATTGTGTGAGCACACCATTAAAGGCAGAATTATATATATATATATGTATGTATATGTATATCCATTAATTCATAATGTCACAAAGTAAGTGAATTGATATTAAACTAATTGCAAAAATTTCTGCCTGATTATGTATGAGTCAAAGTTAGTAATAATCTCATTCATAAAGCAATACTAATCCATCAGTGTTGTATAATATCAAATAGGCTAGCCTGTTGTCTCAGTAAGCACATTTATTGTTATTCTCTTTTTTAAATCCGTTACATATTCCCCCCCAAAAAATATATATATAGTAAAATTACACACACAAACACATATACGACATGAATAACAAAACATCCCTCATTTCAACACTAACCTCCTCATAAACCCATTCCAACTACAGTAAATGAAGGAACCCTAATATGTACAGATAGGTACAAATATAAATGACAACGTAAATGGAATATCTCAGCTCCTAAGCATAGATTTGCCAGCATATTCACAAGCATAGTTCACACCAGAGAATGTAAGTGACCGCCCCGAAACTGAACCAGCCAAACGACCCCTTACCTTAATCATTAAGCGTTAAGTATGTGTGTGAAAGAAAATCGTTTCTCATCTACAGCATCAGACAACCCCCGCTACGTTATTAAAACTCAGCCATGACCAGATGACATGATAGCACGAGATAATTAACTCCCTAATGGTCTTAATTAGATGAAAGTTAGATCTTACAGCAAACTGCGGATGTGTGTGTATGTGTGTAACTTCTTACACATTATACAGTTATAAGATACTTCATTAGGTGTACTGTGGTAATGTTCACACATGCAATAACATAATTGAACACGAGAGTTTGTGCTAGAGTATAATGTTCAGAACTTCACGAGTGAGCTTCTGGCGGCTTCTGTGCATTCACATGTTGTAGAGAGAGAGAAATAGATAATCAGAATTTTCCCACCTGGATTGTCCGGTGTACTTAGTTCGTATAGGCGCGGATCAGTGATGTCACAGTCGTGTCACAAGTCCCTGGTGCAGCCTGGTGCAATTGTCCCGCACAAATATAAAACACATAACACTTCGTCACAATACTACGAACCGCTGTTAAAAAAAATCGCAACTCAAACTGAAACTAAGCGTCGCTGAGTACTTGTATTTATACCCCGCCGAAAATCCAGTACACCCATATTACGCATCAAGAATGCTACTAGGAAACATCAGAACGTAAGTTATTGCGACGTTGACACAGTGCGCGAGGCCTCGCGACTTCTGGAACAATCTAGCTAACGCTTTGAGAATTACTTACGCACACACATTACGGCCGGATTCCACTGGAACACTCAAGAAACACGTAGATTGTTCTGCAAGTCGTAACAATATTAATGCTTATAGGTGTAGTCGTATGTACTACCATTTTGAATGCCAATTACTTTTAAACTCATTTTCCATGTAATACGGTTTTAACGTTATGGTAAATAAGGAAACTTTAACTAGGACATAGATTAGAAAGACAAGAAGTAAAAATATACAAGGTAAATAATATTTTTTGCTACTCGAATCTTTCATCTTTTTATAGACTCTGTACTTAAACGATATTTGCATTAAATTCTGCTGGCTGATTATTTACATATTCTTCTTTGTAACGTTTATGAAAGACATTTTACATGAGCTTTGTTTATCAAAGTACCTGCAATACGTTTAAAATGTTAAACAGTTTCAGTTTGCCTTGTTCTCGTTAAAACTCAGTCACTGTGTTGTAGATAACCTGGTTGGTAAAACGTTTTAATGAGGATTTAGTTATGGTTTTGTTGTAATCCGACTTCTATCTCACTACTGGAGGTTTCCTTGTTAGCTATATCGGAAAATATTTAAAAAAAGAGACATCAAAGTATGTTCACGAGGAAAACTAGTATACTTCATAGTATCGTTCTTACTAAACGTGTTCATAGTAAATTAATGAATTTTTCAGTGGAGGGTTAGTGAGGATCGGTCAAAAATAAAACACATTTTTTTAATTTATTTGTGTCGACGTTTCGACAATGTTTATTGTCATCATCAGGACCTCTGTATGAAATACAAAAGAAATCTCAGACACAAAAGAACAAATAAATATTTGGGTAAACGTGTTCGTGTATGTTATTGTGTGCGCGTGCGTATGTATGTATCATTGTATATGTGAAGACTTGAGATAGTTTGTTTACATCTTCCAATATTATCTTTAAGAAAACGAGAAAATTATAAATTTCTGTTATTTTTGACCGATCCTCACTAACCCTCCACTGAAAAATTCATTGATTGACGGTCACTACGAATTTAAGGATTTAATAGTAAATTAAACTTTATTTCATAAGACTATGTAAATATTTTGAGAATTATGTCAACACAGTTGACAGTTAACCTCAGGATTTGTCAAAGTTTTATAGCTCCATATACACTAATTTCTTTGTAGGTGCAAAGCAGCCAACGTTTTTATGTTTCTATACATGAACAACATGACAAAACCACTTAGTGCTTGAGACAGTCCATAAATGTAAGCGAAATTTTTTGCTATTTCGACTGTGCGTTTTATTTTTTATTCGTCAAAAACCGTGTTATGTGTTACATAGGTGATCTTTAGTTTTGATATACAAAAATAAAAATGTTGTTACGACTGTCTAGTGGTCGTCGTGTGAAAACAAAATACAAAACCAGCTTTAATTATCACAAAAAAAAAAAAAAGTTTGTAATCAACAAGATAGTCTCTTACAACAAATCGAATAAAAATTGTTCACACGCAATAAAATGTCAACTAATGTACAACACAATAGTATTACAATTGTCCCGCACGATTATGAAACACATACCACTTCGCCACAATATCTCTAACCGTACTGTGTGAATCGCCCGACAATAACTGAACTAAGCGCCGCTGAAACATGGTACTTATACCCTGCTCAGACACCAGAACATTCCACATACTACGCATCAACGCTACCTATGACGCAATAGATTGTGGCCTTCACACAGTGCGCGCGGCTGGCGACGTCTAGAGAAGTCTCGCGAACGCATGTTCAAATCACGTACGCACACAACATTACAGCCGGATTCCTCTGAAACATTCGAGAAACATGTAAATTGTTCTGTAAAGTCGTAACAATATGAATTTGCCTCGGTTATATTGAACCATTTTATTAGGTGAACTGAATGATACATCTTCACTATTATGTATTGGAAATAGATTGTCACACTTAATATCAATATCTAAATATGAAATCAATATTAGGTGGAGTTAATGTAGACCTTATTTTTAATATTGCTTAACAATGGAGCTAAACGCTTAGCAGCAAAAAATTCAATTTTTGTGACACAATTGCTGGAATTTCAGCGGGGTGTAAATACAAGTACTCAGCGAAGCTGAGTTGAGTTTTAGTGGCTATTTATTCCACTACGTTTCGAAGTATTGTGGCAAAGTGTTGTGTTTTATTATTGTGCAAGACTCGTTGACATTATTATTGCGTGTGAACAATTTTTATTTGATTTGTTGTAAGAGACGATTTTGTTGGTTACTAACTGTTTTATTGTGATAATTAAAGCTGGTGATTAGTGACTTAATTGGTGTTCTGTACTTTGTTTACCACTGTACCGGACGACGATCACTAGACCGTCGTAACTGTATCATTTATCTGTAAGCATTGCAGAGCTCTATAAAAAGACTGCTAACGATCCACATATGGTTAATGACACGTCGTTCTATCTACACTTAGAACGGCAGTAAACAGCCAGGCGCGGATCCATGGAGGGGGAGATGAGGGAAATTTCCCTTCCCAAATGGTTACTTCACAGGCAAGTTTTGTCACTTTGTCATTGTGAATATGATTCAAAATGTATATCACATTATTTAGGTTCACGCATTTATTCTAACATTGCTTTAAATAGCACCGTACCACCGTGCTTAATTTTTGTTTGATACATAACTTAAATTAGTAGTGTTTATTTTAACTGCATGTGAATATTATTAAAACAACAATTTACTAACAAATACAAAAGTGAATTAATACTTGTACAGTAGTAAATAATTACGTTGATAATAACAAACTGTATTTTATCTTCACTCATTACTATCATTTATAGTTTACACCTTTCAAGAATGGTCTAATAACTTTTTAAAAACCTCCCCAAAGTCAACACTTTCCTCCCCCAACATTGTCTGCCGGATCCGCCCCTGAAACAACAGCTGATATCTCTTTGACGTCAGCAGTCGCTAACGCAAGGGTTAACGCCAGTGATGGCCTTCAACCTCAGCTGTCACCACTCCCGTTCACTTCTAATAGGACTGGGGCTAGTCAGTACATAAAGCAACCCATATTGATCGCGACAGACGGTTATTATTTTCTTTTCATGTGATTTTTTTTCTAACTCTGCTATGGAGAATGTGAGTAGATTTTGTTTTCGCTTTGGCAGTCACGCGAACTCCACTTTTATCATAACCTAAACATTATGAATAATAAATGTATTAAATTAATATTCCGTATTTTCAAAATTGAATTATGACAGCAACCGAAGTAACTAAATTGGACGATTATGTACAACAGTGTTCATATTGTTACGTAATGCAGAGAAAGCCTCACGCGATTACGGAACGTTCTGGTACATTGGATTGCGTTATTTTACTCTATTCCCACAAGCGAGGCGGTATTACGTAATGCGGAAGGTCTCGTGGGTTCGATAGTGTCCTCTAGAATTTTCGATGGCTTGTTAAGGTCCGTACACGACACAAACGGCATGACGTCAACAAAATTGGTGTTTGGGCGGGAGATTCGTCTTCCTGGGGACTTGATGTTCGGATCACCGGAGACTCAGTCCCAAGAGCCACAGAACTATTCCTTGCAATTAGAAAACCAACTGCGAGAAATTAATCGCTTGGTAAGGGGACGTCTGAAGATAGCCAGTGATAAAATAAAAACTCAGTATGACATTCGCAGTGATAATGTGGGTCTCCAAGAAGGAGATCACGTTTGGTTGTTTAAGCCAAAACTCCGTCGTGGTCGCTCACCTAAACTTCATACTAACTGGGAAGGACCCTACACTGTGAAACAAAAAAATCAACGATGTTGTCTACCGGATTCAACAGGAAGGACAGCGAAAGTTCAATGTCGTTCACCTACATCGCCTGACCAAGTATTACTTAGACTTACTTAGACCTTAACACTTTAAATATATTGTACATAATATGTTATACGTATTTAAATACCTATACAGAGAACTAGTCAATAGACTAGACTAGTCTAGTCAATAGACTAGTCAACTTCATGCCATGAATTCTGTGAACAATTATTATGCTTATTGTTATGTTTTAACAGGTTGCATTAATAAACGTATAAAAATTTAAAAAAATATTGAGAAACAGGTGGTACGAGTAAGGTTTCCATAGTAGCCATTTGACTGACATGGATAATTACTGATACTGAATAATGAATGGATCATCGTACGCACTAACTGCAGTAAGTACTGGTATATTCAAATGTTTATTAACTTTTGTGCATTTTATAAAAACAAAGGTGGCTGTCGTTGGAAAAATTAATATTACGGACTATACTTCTCTGTTTATTCGTATACATTCTGCATTGAATAATCATCATCATTATCATCATCACTCCAAGGACTAGGCCTTAGACCTGTTCCGGAACCCATCTCCTATTCGGTCTACCGACATCTCTCTTCCCAGTAGGGTGATAACCCAAGGCAGCCACATGTAGACGGATATCAGGCATGCGATTGAAGTGTTCACACCATCCCCTTGTGTGGTCTTCAATCTTCTAGTGCAATGATACAATGTTTAAATCATTTCTAATATCCTTATTCGTTTTCCGATCCAAGAGAGAACAACCTTGCGTCCCTCTTAGAAATTTTATTTCAGCTCTCTGAATCCTCTGTACGTCTTTTTTACCAAGACTCCATGCTTTACTACCACACAGGAATGTCGGGACAGCCACAGTTTTATAAAAATTTCATTCGGGCATCCTTCCGTGTTTTATTTTTCAGACACATATGAATTATTCCACAGATGCGTCGAAATTTTGTTGGCATACTATCTCAATCAATATCAGTTCCATGTGAGATATTACAAACCAGGTAATTAAAATGACTTACGTGATCCAAAATCTGATTATTCACGACTATATTAGTTTTTATCGGATACCTGCCCTAAAATGCCGTTGTTTTAGATTTTGTAGCAGAGGTCTATAGCCCCATAGTCTTTTATGATGCTATTAAGCGTAAATATTGGCCGCTAGAACTGGTCTTCTGTTTTCTATATCATTACCTTGTCACCTGCATAAAGCAATGCATTCACATGAATATTTCGATGAAGTAATTTTCCCGGGTCAACATTAGCTGTCCATCGCCAAAAGCATATCGTCCATGTAGATATTAAAAAGTGTCGGTGGAATAGGCCACGCTTGTCTCACACCTTTATTTGTAAGTGTACCTTCAAATAATTTACCATTCAGATCTACGATAAACGCTGTCTTGTAATAAAAATTGTAATTAATTGCTAAGTGAAACCACTTTGTTCCATTACTCTAGAGTAGAAAAGTTTCACATTATCAAAGGTTTTCGACACATCTATGAATGCTAGATGCATCTCCAAGTTAAATTCCCTTCTCTTTTTTGAATTATTAATTTAAGTGTGAAGATAGCATCTATGCATGATCTCTCCTTCCTGAAGCCACTGAATAATGAAACGTAAAATAGTTTTAAAAATACATCGCAAACAAATAAATAGCACTGTACGTAAATTTGAGGTTAGATTGAGTGAACATGCAAGGGGAGAAGGAGATAGGACTACTAATTCTCTATACGCTAGGCATTTCATGGAAACAGGGCATAAATTCACCAACCCTCTTGAAAATTTTGAAATATTATAACTTGATAATAATTTAAAAGGAGGCTATATAAAGAGTTTGAAATTTTAAAGGTAAAAAAGAAGAACAGTAATATACTAATGAATATACAAACATAATTTAGTAATGAAGAAATATTTTTTCATGTTTTGCAAGAGTAAGATATGTGTATTCCGTCAGTGGTTAGGTAAGTTGACAAAGCTGGATGTGGCTCATAAAGGTAACAGACGGAGGGACGAAGCTTCCTAGCAAGTAGTAGAGCGTGGCTTAACGGAGCTGAGCCAATAGCGATTTGACTTGTAGAATTGTTTCAAATTAACTTGCCGTGGAGGCGGATTCACGGGTACATTGTACGGGTAGCAGTAGGATACATTTTTGTCGTGATTTAGGACTTGAAAATAGTGGAAACACTGAAAGGCCTCGTCCAGAGCATGGCACTTAGCAGTTTAGGAAATGAGCACGACGAAGTTGGAGCAAACAAACAGACACCAAAGCAGGGCGTATAGCATGTGAATGCAAATTAATCAGTTCTGTTTGTTTTGGTCACCGTAGTTAGCATTGCGTACACAGACAATACGATTCACTGCTCTACGTAAATGGTAGAGCAGTAGTCTGTAATACAAAGTCTGATCGGTAACTAGTTTGCAGACAGTATGATAAATCGCAGTAATACAATGCGTTTACTATTATCTGACTGGCACCGCACATATTGGTTATGATTGGTTGGTTGTTATTGGTTTGTGCGCTACCCATAACCATAACCACTGAGCTGTTAAATAATAAAAGTAAAACTTGAAAATCGGAATGGAGAACCATACATGACTTCCAAGTTCTAATTAATTATAAAATTATTTTTAATATGTACATTCAGAACGAAACTAAATATATCATCATGCTTCTGGTAATAACGTTTTGAAAGGTAACAAAATACCAACTGTACATAATTGTCAATGTTTCAAATATAAATAATTAATTTGATTAAATTATCTTTTATTTAAACAACGCGAAAAAAGCGAATACCGCCCGGCGTTTGTAATCTGTGAATTTCTGAAAACGAAAAATTATTTTGATTACGTGTCCGTGGTTACGATATTTTGTTTACATGAAACGATATCAATTGTTGATATTTAATTGAAATTGTTTTATGTTTCTGGTCAAATGAATTTATAACATCAATACAAAAAATTAACCCCTACCCCTCAACTACCCTTTTCATTTATAGATATTTCATCTACCTTTCTACAGTGGATTATTGTGACCTTTTTTTCAGGGTATTTTATTTATCAAAATTAAGTACTTTACTCTTGTCAAAACGTAAAACATTGCAGGTAAAGTATCACTTCCCCTTAACCGATCTTCACCAAAATCTATAGGTCTTGAGTTACAACTCTGCACATATGCAAAAAATTATTTGATTCTGTTTGATTTAGCGAAAGTTATAGTTCGCCATAGAAAAAATTCTACACAAAGACACTTTACGGAAAACTACTTTTCCTCATGTTTTAAGGGTAGTACAATCAGAATCAGAATATTTGTAATCAAGAGAGAGGGATAGAAAATAAAATGACGAATTTCACAACAGTGTGTGGAACGCTTTGGAAAACATTTAGAAATAAATGTAAAAAAAATCTCAAATAAAATTTTATAAAATAATGGCAATACCTAAACTGGTGTATGCTTCTGAAACTTGGGTCATAATGAAAAAAATGAACAGAAATGAAAGATAAAGGAAAGGAAGATAAAGCAGGAATAAAATTTCTGAGATACGATAAAAAGTGTTATTGACCAGATAATATAAGAAATGAGGAGATAAGAAGTGATTTATATATGCAATAATCTTAGCAGTTAAAGAAAGATTAAAGAATACAGAAGAAAATAGAGTCAACACATAGATAGAATGGAAGAAAGTAGAATAGCGTTGGTCAAACTTTGAACCTTGTAAACTTTGTATTCTGAATACCGCATTGCGACACGTGTAGATGACGTCACGTTTTTGTCTGTTATCTACAGCCGGTCTTTAGCAGGGCTGACTGTAGTAACAATTACGTTAGTTCTACTCAAGACTCCGAGGAGGCCACTCGTTTCAATAACCAGCCGCGGCTACAGAATTTTTATTATTTAAATTATTAGCAAGTTCAACATGCGCTAAGTCTACTTGGGCGATCTCAGCCTTACTTCTCACGATTATGTCATTCGATATTTAATTCTAATTTAATTAGCGGGCATCATGCCGCGGTAATTGCTACACGTGCCAGCAATCGCGTCAAATAGATTTCAATAAACAATTATTTATATAAAAAGCATACAGTCCACTTAAAACTTCAT
Organism: Magicicada septendecula; assembly: GCA_034769895.1. NCBI lineage: Eukaryota > Metazoa > Arthropoda > Insecta > Hemiptera > Cicadidae > Magicicada > Magicicada septendecula. The sequence continues at coordinate 24,685,299 of CM068373.1, read as the reverse complement.
TTCTAACTAGCCATCTCCAATTAGCGTTCCTAAGAATAACTCAAGAGCACATCAAGAGCTTCTAAGACGTTACATTTTTGGTCCTCACGGGACGGATTTTACATTTTTGTTCCACAGCGACCGCATTTTTGTCTACCACGATTTCAAAATATTTCACTTAATGGGCCCAAACAATCTGAGACCCAAACAATCTTCAAGCTTAAATACTTTCGAATTTAGATTGCTGGCCGTGGCATGCCTTTGTTGCCATAAAAACAAACTTCATACCTGACATGCAAGATTCTGGAGAGCGTCAAATCTGACAATACAAGACAGTTATTCGATGGCAGCAAATTCCACAACTGTAAAATTACGCTGAACTACAACATCAAGCGTCACCTAACCAGCACAAACAGGCGGTGCGCCAACTACAAAGGATTGCCGGACGGGATCAGCACAGAACCAAGAGGACCGAAGCAGTTTTGAACACGCCAGGATTCCACGTGATTATAAACTTTCATTTTCCTTTACAATTGTTTATATATAATGCATGAGTACAACAAACTTAATAATATTTTACATTTAATACGGTATTATTGATAATTTTAAGTAAGCAGATATTATTATCATGTGAGCATAAACTTTCATCTTAACTAGATTTTCATATGTACATTTGTACATAAATTTCCATTTACATAACTGTACAATAAATCATTAGAAGCTCAAGTGTCGAGATAAGGCTATATGTATATTATCATTTAAATAATTCATACTTTCAATAACGTTCCCAGACAGAAAGACGACAGGTTGAGAAACGCAGACACGAGGCTAAAGAAGCAGGAAAACCACAAGGTGAGAAAGCAGAAGAGGGACGATATATCCTTTTGCCGGAAACACAAGAACGCCAGAAAACGTTATTGCTCGATTCAGATGAACGACAAAAAGCATTAATACTGGATATTAGTGACTTCATTGGTGTCTTGTTCGTATTTTGTTTTCCACTGTACCATAGGACGATCAAGAAGACAATCGTAACAGTAAAAAGTAGAACAACCCTCTCCATTATTCGAGACGTTTTGACGTTGTAATATATTACTGGATCCCACAAATAAATAGCTTCCCAGTTGTTTAAATTGATTTTCTTTATTTCACTGAAACGTAATTTTAGGGAGGAAACAGTAACGTATTTAATTTTGACAAAAAATAACTGATGGTTTCCTGACCGTATAATGAAATATATTGCAAGTACATTTCCAATACCATACTACTTTTAGTAGTGTAAGGAAAATATACTTACTGGAGAACAGTTTGACAAAAACTACAAAAAAATAAAATGTTGTAAATATATCTATAATATCTTTAGTTGCGTGAACTTCTACGTCTTTATATTACGTGAGGGATTTTCTTCCGATTTTGTGTTAGTGTCCATGGATCCTTCTGATTTTTTGCAAAATTTTCATGAAAGGTTATAAAATAAAGTTAAGGAAATGGTCATAAATTTAGGGGTTGTTTCACACGTTTTTCCGGGTTGAAAAGAATTTAATTAACCCTTGGACCCGATAGAGAATTAAATTCTAAGCAAAAAGGAGGTATACACTTTTCCGAAAAAATGCGGTGTTTGCGAGCTACAAGGGTTCAAAGTTTGGCAAAAAAAACGCGTTTTTTAAAATTAATCTTCAAATAACTAACAAACGACGCCATTTTCCAAACATTTGTATAACTCAAACTTAAATCTTATTACCGGGCGAACATTTTCCACTTTGTTTGGTTTCCTTATATCAAATGGTTCTCGAGACACAGCGAAAACAAGATGACGATTAACCGATTTTGATCAAATTACGTGCTTTAAACTGATATATCTCGATGAAACATTGTTCGATCGTAACCAAATTAGTATCAGATGAAAGATCTGTTAATTTCCTAAACGATTTGAGTTAATTAATTGTGTAGCTTAAAACATTACGAAGTTATGTAGGAAAACATCATAATTTCTCCAAATTATTTCCAAGAAAGTTAAAAAGGGACGTACGCCATTTTGTCAAATATGTATATTAAGCCGAGATACTGTATTTTTCGGTTATCCATTATATTAACAATGTTCTCAATTTTTTTGAACCATATATGTATTGCTGTATAGTAACGTTACTTTTTAAGATAATTCAAGTTTTGGGATTTTCGCCAAAATTCTGAATTTTTATTAAATATTTCTGTAACGATGCGTTTTATCGAAAAATTCTTATGATTAAAAAATAAAATTTATAGAAAAACAAAACTTTTAAAATTAGTTTCGCTTCTTTATGATTAAAACTCGAATAGTTAAAACAGTTTAAATTTGTATTTTGCCGATATCGTGAAATTATTTTTGACTTCTAGGCAAAATATCTAGTGTACATTAGGTTTTTTTACTATAGTGCATACGACAATAGTTGTAGCCCTTTAAATTTCCTACAAAACGCATTTTAATTGAAATTGTTTTCTTAAGTATTTACCGTGTTATGACCAAAAATTTAAACGGCTCCAAAAGTTAGATTTTGTTACTGTACGTTATATGTTCGGGTGCGGTCCTGAGAGCCTATTAATTTATGCTAAACTCAACGTTTTTGAAATTGACAATAGAATTAAGTATTATTTTTATTTTTTTAACGTCTATTGTAAACAAAACAATATCTGTTGCAATTTGTCACTCTCTGTACTGCTGGTTCGTTATATCAATCGAATTTTAAATTTAATAAAATAATATAAAGTTTATGGTTCTTTGAATAAATTTTATAAGTATGGATGAAATATATATTTTTTCGACTGAATTTTGAACTTTCTAATGTGAATTATGAATGTACACAATTTCACGACTTCAAAGTACATCCTCGCGTTTTTTCACATTTTCAACCATTTAGGGGTGGTTTTCAACCCTTTCAAGTCTAACCGTTTCGTCGGATGTATTCCTTGACGTCAAAATTTTAATCAGCACCCCCAAAAACCTGTAGGTACCCAATTTCGGTACTTTAAAATACAGCCTTGCGTTGTTTCATGTTTTCAACACTTTAGACGTGGTTTTCAACCCTTTCAAGTCGAACACTTGCGTCGGATGTATTTCTTGACGTCAAAATCGTAATCAGCACGCCAAAACACCTATAGGTATTCACTTTTGAGGCTTTGACCGGCATTCGCGCGAAGTTTAATACTTACACCCCCTGATATAGTCTGCTTCAACCCTTTAAAACTACGCTTTGCGTTGAATATAATTTTTGAACGTCAGAATCGTATTCAGCACCCCCAAAAACCTATAAATACCTAATTTCAGGGCTTTAAAATGCATCCTCGCCTGGTTTCATATTTTCAAATATTTAGGGGTAGTTTTCACCCCTTTAGGGGTGAGAGCGGGCCAAACTTTTCCTTAACTTTGTTCTAGAACCTTTTAGGAAGCGATAGCAAAAGGAATCAAAAAATTACAAGGACACTAACTCAAAATCGGCAGATAGGTCTTTTGTTATGCCTCACGTAATAGACTAATAAGAAGCAATGTGTTTTGGCATAATTATTTTGTATCAATTTATTTATCTACATTGATTAAGAAAAATAATTTAAAAATTATAAAAAATAATTGGAAATTCACCAAAACATTTCCTATTTATTTCTGTTACTATATGTACTATAAATATATAGTATGTACTATAAAGCCACAGCCACACAAGATAGAACATGAAACGTATGATAAAAATGTTAGGTAATATAAGGTGAACGTGAATGTTAAGCATAACGTTAAGAATAACAATATACGTGTTTATTTACAATATATTTACACTTTTCAATATAATTTTGTAATACACGCTAATGAAGATAAATAATAAAATTTATACCAGTATGTATATAGAACTGGGAGATGATTCTATATTTAAAAATAACAAAAATTTATATAAACATAAGTCCGAAAACGGTTGGTTAGCGAGTTAAGGCTCACGAACCAGTTCGCCCTGATTCCTGCCTCAACGGTAAAATTAGGCCACACTGAAATCCTTGGGTTATAAAATGAAGGGTATATTTACATTATTTTAAATGTAAGAAAATTTAACATTTTCTTATGGTTTCTGATCTGAAAAAATGAATTGAAGAGGTCTCAGAACTCCATCTTAATTAGTTTCTAAGAAAAACTGCGTAAAACACAAAACATTGGAGTCGAAAAACACACTATTTTAGATTTGAGAAAAAGTAACTTCGTTAATTTTATTATAAACAAATAAAAATTTCTAACTAACTTTGTATAGAATTTATTAGGCGAAAACTGACTGTATAATGTTTTTTAGAAATAAGTACAAATTTGAGAAATTTTACTTTAATTAAAAACAAAACAGAACAAAATGCACCAGAAAAGTGTTACAATTTTAAACAGAACAAATATTTTCGTAAACTTTTTCACAATAAATGTAATTATAAATGAATTCAAAATTTATATTGTTGAATGTTTCTAGCAAATGAGCAAATGATTAAGTATCAAAATTGTTAAATTGATGAAGCTGCAAAACGTTTGTTAAAAGCAGTTGTTCAATTTTGTTGAATTTAGAATTCAGCTCGGCGAATCCATGCTAGCCGGGCATGTCTTATAAAATTAGGATTACTCTTAACAGTGGCTCCATATTCTATTATGCAATATCTCAGTTCTTCTTGTGTGCTAATACCAGCGGAATAAACTAACGACTTCATCCAACCCCAAAGGAAAAAGTCTGGTGGCGTAAGATGAGGAAATCGAGCTGGCCATTTTACTGGTCCGTTTCGACCAATCCATCGCTTACCGAATGTATTATTTAAATGGTTCATCAAATCACGAAGTAGTGAGCAGATGCTCCGTCATTCAAAAACTACATTTGCACTTTATGGACTATCTTTCAAGAGTTCCATCAGATTCGTTTCCAAAAAAAGTATTGTTTACCATTAAGCCTTGGTGGTAAATAAAAGGACCTAAGAGATTACCACAAAGAAGACGGCACCACACATTATATGAAAAAGTATGTTGGTCATGCCTTGTAGCAGACTCATGTGGGTTTTCTTCTTCCCAAGTGTGCGTGTTTCGAAAGTTTATAATGCCATTTCTTGTAACACTTTTCTGGCGCATTTTGATCTGTTTTGTTTTTAATTAAAGTCAAATTTCTCAAATTTATACTTATTTTTAATAGACATTATACACATCAGATTTTTTTTACTTAAATTATCTACAAAGTTAGTTAGTAATTTTTATTTATTTATTGGAAAAATTAACGAAGTTATTTTATCTCAAATCTAAATAGGCGTGTTTTTCTACTCCAAAGTTTTGTGTTTTACGCAGCTTTCCTTATAAAATAATTAAGATAGAGCTCTGGGAATTCTCTAATTCACTTTCCCAGATCAGAAACCATAAGAAACTACCAAAATTACCCTTCACTTTATACCCCAAGAATTTCAGTATGGGATAATTTCACCGTTGGAGCAGAAATTAGGGCGAACTAGTTTACGAACTGTAATTCGCTAACTAACCGTTTTCGGACCTGTGTTTATATGAACTTTTTTGTTATTTTTAGCTATAGACTCAGCTCCCGAGCGATCACCATGCAATTTTGAATCATTATGTATTTATATTTTTTATTTTTAATATCCATAATAATAAATCTTTCTATAATAATAGTAATATAATATTTCCATCTTCTTTTTTAAGATAGAAAGAAAGGAAGAATTTTATTCATATACTTTTTTTAATACCTGGCCTTTTAAGTTCACTAAAAGTTATCAAAAGCATACTGATACATTTGGTTCCGTTCTGAGTGCACATGTTAAAAATTATTTTATAATTAATTAAAACATGCAAGTCATGTATGGTTCTCCATACCGATTTTTAAACTTTACAGACACTGTAGTTTTTAGTATTTCCCACTGATACGACAGTTTTTAGGAAAAATATTCCTGTGAGGTCGAACACGGTAATGAAGTCTGCGATTAGTCATGCAGTGTTGTTTTCGTGTTCAGAGTGATTTTGGTTGTTTACGTAGAAACAACAAGTTGGAAAGGCTACGTTCATTAAATTACAAAGCTACTGAAATGAAGATTTACTTGTTGACTCAGAGGTTGAGTTATATGAATGTCGTAAAGGAAGGATTTGTGTTTCATCTAAACAGACAAACCAAGTTGTTTACTCTTGACGTCTTGACTTTTAACGTAGTTGAACAGATCATGGTTTAGAGTACTACTCAAAGCTGTTTCCTAAGACTAATAGCTATACACAACAGTTAGGCTTATCAATGGAAATTATTAATTTGGAGATAAAACATTTCTCTACTTAATTATATCTTCCTAACTTAAGTAGACGATTTCAGCGTTGTTGATTTTTCTTCATTAGTGTGGTTTTTTACAGACAGGACGCTTATAATTCTTCAAATTTGTTATAAGACATTAATGTATAAGACTCGTGCATGTCTATATGCGTATGCAAGATTGGTTCGAATACTATGCTTACTCAGGAGTGATTTCTCGTTCCACATATATGTTGCAAAGTTTGAAGCGAAATAACCTTTTGGAAAAATAAATACAAGACACAATTTTAATGTGATTATCATGATCATGATCATATTGACCGTAGTAGGAGTAGTAGTAGTAGTAGTAGTAGTAGTAGTAGTAGTAGTAGTAGTAGTAGAAATAGTAGTAGTAATAGCAGTAGCTGTAACAGTAGCTGTAGCAGTAGTAGTAGTAGTAGTAGTAGAAGTAGTAGTAGTAGTGGTAGTAGTAGTAGTAGTAGTAGTAGTAGTAATAGTAGTAGTAGGTGGTAGTAGTAGTAGTAGTAGTAGTAGTAGTAGTAGCAGTAGTAGCAGTAGTAGTAGCAGCAGTAGTAGTAGTAGTAGTAGTAGTAGTAGTAGTAGTAGTAGCAGTAGTAGCAGCAGCAGCAGCAGTAGTAGTAGTAGTAGTAGTAGTAGCAGCAGTGGTAGTAGTAGCAGTAGTAGTAGTAGTAGTAGTAGTAGTAGTAGTAGTAGTAGTAGTAGTAGTAGTAGTAGTAGTAGTAGTAGTAGTAGTAGTAGTTTTTTTTACGAGGGAGACTGTTTTTGGAAAACTAATGTTCGCCACATGAGGGTACGCACTCCTACGGTGTGTGGGACTTGCACCCACCAAAACCACAAACCCTGTTGCCCACGGCATGGATCCACCTTGTGACTCAGCATTCGCAATACTTCAAGGTACTTCCTGTGTACTTCGATCCATTTGTACTTCGTCCTGTGGACGATTATCTGTTTAAGCCTTCAGTGGGTGTATGTTACTTGTTTTCTGCTATTCTGTCAGCGGCCCTAGCGGGATCGTCTTCGGCTTCCGTCTTTTGCCTCCTCTATGTAGGCTGTTACCTGAGCCCAGTGGTGTTCGCTCTTCAGCATTATTACGATGATATTTTTGAGCGAGATCTGTTCTACTCCATTGTCCAGGGGTTGCCTCTCCTCATTCCATCTGTCACAGGTGAAAAAAGTATGATTCACACCGTCTAATTCCTGTTTTCAGAAAATGCAGTTTCGTCTGTCTAGTAGTACTAATAGTAGGAGTACTAATAGTAGGAGTACTAATAAAAATAATAACAATAATGCAATAAAAATGAAGAGAGAAGAAAAAAATGATAAACAAATATTGGTATAACCAAAGTAGAGAAAAAGATGATCAACGATAAAAACCCAAAACATATGAAAAAGACGGAAGGATGTAATATTTCTTCTGAACCCCTCGCATACTTGAGCTGATAAACAAATTGTGAATGTCCATTGTGCTACATGTACAGAATTTTTATCTCCCTTTAATATGATAGTGTTTTCAGAAGGTGTATGGACGTATGCGCAAATAGGCTATTTGCGTGCTTAAATATATTTATACATCAAATCAAAATTAAACAGTAACTAATCCAGTGGTAAAAAGTATTAACAAGCACTGTTTGTACTGGTTATATAGTTTCAGTTTTGCACATAAGCATTCATTAGTATCCATTCCATTGGGTAAACAGAGCGAATTTTAATTTGGTTTTTTATCAGAGTATTAATGATGTTCATTATTTGCGGTAGATAAATGCAAAACATTTCTCCCTACACAACAAAGTGTACATACAAAATACCATCAATCATTAAAATAATATATAGTTCAAAGGCATACAGCAATGTACACAAATGTGGTAAGGTGAAAAAACATTCAATAATAACTTATACCATGTACACTAAATTTTGAAAAGCACTATGCAAATAACAATTTAATATAATGAAATTGTATTACTCAATTTGAAAGAAATTATATATTCACTGTTTTGAGAAAGCATTGTTTAGCATAAATCTCTTACTTGAAAAGAGTAACCTAATTTTTTCTTTTTGAGTATTGCCAATTTTCTAACTACGCGTAAGACAACAATATACAATATTTCTTTGCAGTTTATCTCTTTAGAGTCTCTTTTTCTATTTGTTGTTCTATTCCTTTTCCTCAGTCTTGTTAATTTGCAGTTTTTTACGTCATTGTTAACTTTATTTATCTCCAGCTCCTTGCGTCCGTCTTAGTTTTTTTTCCTACACTACCTGAAAACTACTGACGTGAAACATTGTGAAGTTGAATAGCAATCCAGAGCAACGTCTGTCACAATTTTAGATCTACCGTGTGTTGACTAGGTCCTTTTTAATAAACACTACATAAGAATAAGTATTTATGGAATTTTTTCCAAATTAAATGTGCAACATAACATTTGAGACGCAACTTCATATAAATCAATGTATTTTGAACATCTTATTGCATACAAAAACGAGAAATATATATATATACATATATATATATATATCACATTTAATATTTATACATAAATTTACCTCAAGATGTTATTTTCCTATTTGGAACATGTTTCGGGTACTATTTTCTACCCATCCTCAGCCTTCCGTTTTTTTGTCTGGTGAAGTACATATGTGTTGTTGGTTGACTATTGTGGCTTCCTGTTCGCTTCTGGTATTTCAAGTTGGTTTTATTGTGTGTGATTGTGGTGTATGTGTAAGTTTTTTGAGTATTTTCAATGTTGAGTGCTTTGAATATTGTGTCATGTTTTGTATTGATTTGTATTTGTTCAGGTATTAGTTTTTTTTCTGTTTTATGTTTGTATATTTGTAAATTTTCCCATATGTTCATTATGGTGCCTTTGTGTGGTATATGTTTTATTAGTGTTACATTGGTTATGTCTAGGAATTCACGTCCTGTGTTTATTGCGTGTGTGGCTAAATTGGATTTATATATTTCTGGTTTTTTGTATGCATTTAGGTGTTCAAAATAACGTTTTTTCAGCTGTTTTTTTTGTTTGTCCTATATAACATTTATTGCAATCTTGGCATTCAATTTTGTATATACCGTTAGTTGTTGTATTATCTTTGTTGTGTGAGCTATTTAGATTTTGTAATTTATTTTTATTAGTTTTGTATGCTATTTTTATATCTGTGTTTTTAAATAGTTTTGTTAGTTTTGTCATTTTATTATTTATATATGTGAATGTGGCCCATTTTTTGTTGTTGTTAATATTTATGTGTTGTTCAGTTTGAGTAATTCTTAATTGTTCAGTTTTTATTTTGTATTTGATTTTATTTTCTATTTTGATCATAGTATTTTTGTTGTATCCATTTTCATAACCAATTTGGTATATTATATTTCTTTCTTTGTCAGTTTCTTGTTTGTTTAGGGGTATTTTGTACATTCTGTTAAATAACGAATAAAATGCTGCCATTTTATGTTGTGGTGGGTGGTCAGAATGGTTAGGTATAATGATGTTAGTCGAAGTTGGTTTTCTATATATTGCATATTGTATATGTTTGTTGTATCTTGTGATGGTTATGTCTAAATAGTTGATTTTGTTATGTTTTTCTTTTTCTTCTGTGAATTGTATTTTGGGATGTATGTTATTGATTTGTTTCAGTTGTTCTCTGCATTTGTGTTTTTGTTATTTGATACATATAGTCCATCATCTACGTATCTTATCCATATGCCTTTTGGGTCATGTGTTTTTATGATATTTTGTATTATGGTGTCTATGTGTTGTAGGAATATTTCTGCTATTATGCTTGATAATGGTGATCCCATTGCTAAACCTTTTTCTGTTGATAAATTTTGCTATTAAATTCAAAGTAATTTTGTTTTAGTAATAGTTGGAGACTATTTTTTATTTACTAATACACTAGCAGCAGTAGTAGTAGTAGTAGTAGTTTTTAAGAGGGAGATATTTTAGGAAAAATATTCGCCACAGGAGGGTCCGCAATCCTACGGTGTGTGGGACTTGCACTCACCAAAACCACAAACCCTGTTGTCCACGGCATGGATCCACCTTGGGACTCAGCATTCGCAATATTTCAAGATACTTCCTGTGTACTTCGATCCATTTGTACTTCGTCCTGTGGACGATTATCTGTTTAAGCCTTCAGTGGGTGTATGTTACTTGTTTTCTGCTATTCTGTCAGCGGCCCTAGCGGGATCGTCTTCGGCTTCCGTCTTTTGCCTCCTCTATGTAGGCTGTTACCTGAGCCCAGTGGTGTTCGCTCTTCAGCATTATTACGATGATGTTTTTGAGCGAGATCTGCTCTACTCCATTTTCCAGGGGTTGCCTCTCCTCATTCCATCTGTCACAGGTGAAAAACCTGTGATTCACACCGTCTAATTCCTGTTTTCAGAAAATGCAGTTTCGTCTGTCTTGTAGTACTAATAGTAGTAGTACTAATAGTAGTAGTACTAATAGTAGTAGTAGTAATAAAAAGAATAACTATAATGCAATAAAAATGAAGAGAGAAGAAAAAATGATAAACAAATATTGATATAACAAAAGCAGAGAAAAAGATGATAACGATAAAAACCCAAAACATATGAAAAAGACGGAAGGATGTAATATTTCTTTTGAACCCCTCCCATACTTGAGCTGATAAACAAATTGTGAATGTCCATTGTGCCACATGTACGGAATTTTTATCTCCCTTTAATATGATAGTGTTTTCAGAAGGTGTATGGACGTATGCGCAAATAGGCTATTTGCGTGCTTAAAGATATTTATACATCAAATCAAAATTAAACAGTAACTAATCCAGTGGTAAAAAGTATTAACAAGCACTGTTTGTACTGGTTATCTAGTTTCAGTTTTGCACATATGCATTCATTAGTATCAATTCCATTGGGTAAACAGAGCGAATTTTAATTTGATTTTTGAATGAGAGAATTAATGATGTTCATTATTTGCGGTAGATAAATGCAAAACATTTCTCCCTACACAGCAAAGTGTACATACAAACTACCATCAATCATTAAAATAATATATAGTTCAAAGGCATACAGCAATGTACACAAATGTGGTAAGGTGAAAAAACATTCAATAATAAATTATACCATGTACACAAAATTTTGAAAAGCACTATGCAAATAACAATTTAATATAATGAAATTGTATTACTCAATTTGAACAAAATTATGTATTCACTAATTTGAGAAAGAATTTTTTAGCATAAATCTCTTACTTGAAAAGAGTAACCTAATTTTTCTTTTGAGTATTGCCAATTTTCTAACTACGCGTAAGACAACAATATACAATATTCCTTTGCAGTTTATCTCTTTACAGTTTCTTTTTCTATTTGTTGTTCTATTCCTTTGCCTCAGTCTTGTTAATTTGCAGTTTTTTACCTCATTGTTAACTTTACTTATCTCCAGCTCCTTGCGTCCGTCTTAGTTCTTTTCTCCTACACTACCTGAAAACTATTGACGTGAAACATTGTGAAGTTGAATAGCAATCCAGAACAACGTCTGTCAGAATTTTAGATCTACCGTGTGTTGACTAGGTCCTTTTTAATAAACACTACATAAGAATCAGTATTTATGGAATTTTTTCCAAGTTAAATGTGCAGCATTACATTTGAGACGCAACTTCATAAAAATCAATGTATTTCGAACATCTTATAGCATACAAAAACCAGAAATATATATATATATATATGTATATAAATTTGGTCACACATGCAACACAGGACATGAATTCCCAGACATAACCAACATGACACTAATAAAAAAACATACCACAAAGGCAAAATAATAAGCATATAGTAAAATTTACAAATATAATAACACAAAACTAAAAACAAACTAATACCTGAACAAATACAAATCAATACAAAACATTGCAAAATTTTCGAAGCACTCAGCATAAAAAATACACAAAAAGTACAAATATACACCACAGTCAAACACAATAATACTAGTTTAAAATACCAAAATCCAACAGGAAATCATAACAACAGTCAACTAAAACACTAGTGCTCCACAAAATTAAAAAGGATGAGGATGGGAAGAATGGATTCCCGAAACATGTCCCTAATAAGGGGAAAAACATCTTGAGGTAAAGTTATTATTAATATTCAGTATATTACATGCATTAAGAAATACACTGTAGCAAAAAGTGTTTGAAATGGAGGTAGATATTTGAATGCTGAAATACCTCAATTATAATTGTGATCAGAATGCGGGGAGATAGAAAGTGAATGTCTATAAAAAGAATAAAGTTGAACATGGTGTGGTAATTAAGAGTTACTTAAGCATCAGTAATTCTTAAAATTTTAACAAAAACCAGCAAATAAGAAAACCAATCACATAATGATCATAAAAGTAAAACCACAGGTAATAGAGACAAAAGATAATAATAATTGTTTACTATGGTCATAATGGTAAAGAAACAGACAAACGAAAACATACGCAAAGTAATAAAAATAAATACCTTATATAACAGAAAAAACGTATTCTGCTTGCTGAGATGAGAAACGTCTGCTGGTGACATTTAATTAAGTAAAGCCAGGGCGACAATAAAAAAAAAACGAAAGTGGCACAAATCAAGTTGAAAACACCTGACTTTCCATAGTAGTAGTAGTAGTAGTAGTAGTAGTAGTTTTTTTACGAGGGAGACTGTTTTTGGAAAACTAATGTTCGCCACATGAGGGTACGCACTCCTACGGTGTGTGGGACTTGCACCCACCAAAACCACAAACCCTGTTAGTAGGGGGAAAATGAGGTTCCTGACCAAAGTACCGTTATTCCCCCACCACCACCGCTGGACCTGCAGCATCCGCGAATTTCCACCAATAAAATTTCATGCCGCCTTTCGCGCGCCAAGTTCAAATATATGCCGCCTTTCGCGAGCTTAGATCACTTTCACTTTCTATCAGCTGGACCCGCAGCATCCGCGAATTTCCGCGAATAAAATTTATTATTTGATTTTTTTTATTTTTTTATAAAATTGATTTGCATATCAAGGGTTGGTGGGGGGTGGGGTGGGGTTCAATGGACCACTCGCATCCGCGAATATAATTTTTTATTTTTAATAAAGCTGATTTGCATATCAGGAGTGGGTGGTGTGTGGGGTGGGGTTCAATGGACCACACGCATCTGGGAATATAATTTTTTTTATTTTTAATAAAGCTGATTTGCATATCAGGGGTGGGTGGTGAGTCAATTCTCTCTTTGAATGTAAATAACTATCTCTCTCCCTCCCTCTCTCTCTCTACACCAATCTCGTTCTTCTGATGTGCGGTAACGTGTTACACAATTATAATGTTACAAATAAGAAAAAATATATATATTTAAACTAGTATTTACAAAATATGTATAAATGGCACGCCTATCTATCAAGTGAAAATGGATATTTGTCCGCCAGAATCTGAGACTCGAGAGAGTGTGTTTGTCGTGCATGCTTTATTTTTTATTTTTAATGAAGCTGATATGCATATCAGGGGTGGGTGGTGGGTCAATTCTCTCTTTGAATGTAAATAACTATCTCTCTCCCTCCCTCTCTCTCTCTACACCAATCTCGTTCTTCTGATGTGCGGTAAAGTGTTACACAATTATAATGTTACAAATAAAAAAAAATATATATATTTAAACTAGTATTTACAAAATATGTATAAATGGCACGCCTATCTATCAAGTGAAAATGGATAATTGTCCGCCAGAATCTGAGACTCGAGAGAGTATGTTTGTCGTGCATGCTTTTTATATTTTTAATAAAGCTGATTTGCATATCAGGGGTGGGTGGTGGGTCAATTCTCCCTTTGAATGTAAATAACTATCTCTCTCCCTCCCTCTCTCTCTCTACACCAATCTCGTTCTTCTGATGTGCGGTAAAGTGTTACACAATTATAATGTTACAAATATGAAGAAATATATATATTTAAACTAGTATTTACAAAATATGTATAAATGGTACGCCTATCTATCAAGTGAAAGTGGATATTTGTCCGCCAAAATCTGAGACTCGAGAGAGTATGTTTGTCGTGCATGCTTTTATTATTTTTAATAAAGCTGATTTGCATATCAGGGGTGGGTGGTGGGTCAATTCTCCCTTTGAATGTAAATAACTATCTCTCTCCCTCCCTCTCTCTCTCCACACCAATCTCGTTCTTCTGATGTGCGGTAAAGTGTTACACAATTATAATGTTACAAATATGAAAAAATATATATATTTAAACTAGTATTTACAAAATATGTATAAATGGTACGCCTATCTATCAAGTGAAAATGGATATTTGTCCGCCAGAATCTGAGACTCGAGAGAGTATGTTTGTCGTGCATGCTTTATTTTTTATTTTTAATAAAGCTGATTTGCATATCAGGGGTGGGTGGTGGGTCAATTCTCCCTTTGAATGTAAATAACTATCTCTCTCCCTCACTCTCTCTCTCTCTACACCAATCTCGTTCTTCTGATGTGCGGTAAAGTGTTACACAATTATAATGTTACAAATATGAGAAAATATATATATTTAAACTAGTATTTACAAAATATGTATAAATGGTACGCCTATCTATCAAGTGAAAATGGATATTTGTCTGCCAGAATCTGAGACTCGAGAGAGTATGTTTGTCGTGCATGCTTTATTTTTTATTTTTAATAAAGCTGATTTGCATATCAGGGGTGGGTGGTGGGTCAATTCTCCCTTTGAATGTAAATAACTATCTCTCTCCCTCACTCTCTCTCTCTACACCAATCTCGTTCTTCTGATGTGCGGTAAACTGTTACACAATTATAATGTTAAAAATATGAAAAAATATATATATTTAAACTAGTATTTACAAATATGTATAAATGGTACACTTATCTATCAAGTGAAAATGGATATTTGTCCGCCAGAATCTGAGACTCGAGAGAGTATGTTTGTCGTGCATGCTTTATTTTTTTTATTTTTAATGAAGCTGATTTGCATATCAGTGGTGGGTGATGGGTCAATTCTCTCTTGAATGTAAATAACTATCTCTCTCCCTCCCTCTCACTCTCTCTCTCTTTATATCATGGGTTTTACATAAGCGTCAGTAAGTCGTGCTACTTATGGATTATTGTAATTAGCGATACTAAAATGTAATCACCAGGAAATATATTTATCGCCTACCTCGTTGCGTTCTACTTCTAATTTTGGCACATGACGGTCATTGACTGCGATTTAGAAATTAATATACACAACATATGTGCTAGCACTCTCTCTCTCTTTATGTCATCGGTTTTACAGTGATATATCATCTCTCTCTCTCTCTCTCGCTCGCAGACGTCGGAAGAAATTCCTAGTTTATAATGTAATTACCTGTGTGTGTGCTGTTACAGATGACTCCTCAAAAATCTGTTGTACAACATCTCTCGCTCGCAGACGTTGGAAGAAATTCCTAGTTTATAATGTAATTACCTGTGTGTGTGTGCTGTTACAGATGACAAATCCATACGTTAACAGCTTCACAGTAAATGTTAGCCTATTGTGTGTGTGTGCTATGTAAATTGTTTGTACATCAATGAATAATATAATCGTGATAGTTTTAATGTAATGTGTATTGTGTATTGCTGCTGCTGCTGCAACAAACTTAAAATATAGTTTACAAACCGTTGTAATGCTTTGCATGTATGAACATGTTCCCCACCCAAACGAAATTAGAGACACCAAAAATATAACAATGTCATTAGGAAAGTCCACATTCCACTTTCATAAGGAAATAGTCACCGCTTACAGCTATGCATGTATGTACATGTCCACAACATAATTAGTGAGATATAAATGTGCATTCGCTGTGACCTACTTTCTAATTTGACACCTGACAATCATTAGCAGCGCTGACAGTAATTAGGATTAATTATGGATTACCAGAGGTAATTAACCGTGTGTACGTTGTCTAAATCGGGCGTCCTACTTTCTAATTTGACACCTGACAATCATTAGCAGCGCTGATAGTAATTAGGATTAATTATGGATTAGAAAGTATTTACTCTAAAAACGGACACACACAAGCTTTCTCCCCACTACCAGTGTACAATATATACGCGCAGAAAATTAGTGGCAATTTCTCATTTGACTGCCTGCGTGTGCTGATACAGCGTGAAATCTATCACTGCATTTTTTTTTAATAGTTTAAAGACTGTTTGTATTATTGTACGTCTTACGAGTCTTCAGTATACACAACTTCTTTGTTAAGTGTACAGATTTTATTTAAACGTAAAAGTTATCAAGCGCATTATTTATTGAATTTAATACACGACTCATTCAAATAAGTAAGTATACTTGAAACATTTTGAATACGTTAATAACTGAGCATAATTTTTATTGTATGTACAGATTTTATTTAAACGTAAAAATTATTTGCATTAAAACATTATCAAGCGCATTATTTATTGAATTTAATACATGTGTGTGTGTGATCAAATTATAATTTCTGAAAATATATTCTTACTGTACTTTTTATATTACACTTCTAATTGAAGATATATTTTAGGTATAGCTGAATTTTAAGCGTGCAAGCCTTCAGTGTGCATACAACGTCCGTCATTAGTGGCAATTTCTCATTTGACCGCCTGCGTGTGCTGATACAGCGTGAAATCTATCACTGCATTTTTTTTTTTTAATAGTTGAAAGACTCTTTGTATTATTGTACGTCTTACGAGTCTTCAGTATACACAACTTCTTTGGTAAGTGTACAGATTTTTATTTAAACGTAAAAATTATCAAACGCATTATTTATTGAATTTAATACATGTGTGTGTGTGTATGCGTGTGTGTGTATGATCAAATTATTATGTCTGTTACAATTTTATTAATTTTATTGTATGTACAGATTTTATTTAAACGTAAAAAAAAAATTATTCACATTAAAACATTATCAAGTGCATTATTTATTGAATTTAATACACGACTCATTCAAATAAGTAAGTGTACATGAAACATTTTGAATACGTTAATAACTGAGCATAATTTTTATTGTATGTACAGATTTTATTTAAACGTAAAAATTATTTGCATTAAAACATTATCAAGCGCATTATTATTTAATACATGTGTGTGTGTGTGTGTGTGTGTGTGTGTGTGTGTGTGTGTGTGTGATCAAATTACAATTTCTGAAAATATATTCTTACTGTACGTTTTATATTACACTTCTAATTGAAGATATATTTTAGGTATAGCTGAATTTTAAGCGTGCAAGCCTTCAGTGTGCATACAACGTCCGTCATTTAAGGGTACGTGTGTGTGGACAACGCTCGCTAGTTTGCTGCAAGTAAGTATACATTATGGAGTGGGTTATACAAATAATAATAAAGTGTGTGTGTACTATATACATTTATTAAAATACATACACAGCTCCAAGATTATATTAAACAGTTTTACAATTAAAAATACATACACAGCTCCAAGATTATATTGTTACAAGTATGAAAATATATCTAAACTATTATATTGTTACAAGTATGAAAATATATCTAAACTAGTTTTACAATTTAAAAAAAACATACACAGTTACAAGATTACATTGTTACAAGTATTAAAATATATCTAAATTAGTTTTACAATTAAAATACATACACACACAGCTCCAATATTATAATGTTACAAATATGAAAATATATATATATATTTAAAACTAGTATTTACAAAACATGTATAAAATAAGACTTAAACACGTCTATGTACTGTGTTGGACAATGGCGTATATTCTACAAGCGAATCATGTAGTATCATACAGTAGGCAGTCGTCTGCGTAGGAAAATTCATTGACGATTCAAATTCTAAACGTACATCAACTGCTGAAGACTTAACCGCATCGTCTTGTTTGCTACAATCGAATACAAACAGCGGGGCTTTTGATTTGAATAATTCTGGTGTCAGTACTGGGCTGACGTCTAAACGGTGGTAATACGAACTTTGAAAACTGGCGTACATATTGTACAATAATGCAAAACGGTCTTTCCCAATATCCAAGTTTAAATTATCGTAAGGATAATACTTGTCGTTTAGAAACAGTCTCGCATTGATCACGTTACAGTGATCAAATTCATCGGCGCGTGCTGTCAGTACATTTTTTCTTGCTGTCTGAAACGCTAACACAACAAAGCGTGGTTTTTCTAGCTGACTCGAGGTCTTGACAATCCAATTCTGCCTTTAGTCTGTGGTAAGGCAGGATACTCGTGCAACTCCCAGGCCCTAAAAGGCATAGTTATCGGGTGGTCTTTCTCTATGAGTCGTAACAGTGGTAATCTGTACGCATTAGCTACATGTACATAAGGCATTTTCCAGTAAACTTTATCTAGTTCAAGAACACAATTAGCAGTCGTTTGTCCGCTTGCTACAACCATAGCGTTCATGTCGGTAGATGTGCGTAGGAGTATAAGTTCTTGTTTCACGTTCAGCACGATGCGCGTATAGTCTTCTGCGAATCCCATTAGCATTTTCAGTGGTATACAAAAGTTGAATTCACCGTCATCATTCACTTTTAATACGTTCGTGGTCGGTGCCACCCAACCTGCGTTTTCCATTGCGTCACGTGTGTTGTTGTTGAGTGATAGAAAAGTTTTAATAGTTGACGTAACGCCAACGTTTCTGGTATGGTCCACTACCACTCCAGCCAACTCGTAACGAATCTCTTCACTCATAATTTACACAAAAACCATAAAGCTTCAAACTGTATGGGAATGATGACCTGCGACTTACAGCAACGCTTAATTTCTATCTCTTCACATATCAAATTGTTTCTTTACATTTGTATTTTGTCTAAACCATGTTAACTTCACACACACACACACACACACACACACACACACACACACACACACACACACACACACACACACACACACACACACACACACACACACACACACACACACAATCAGGTCAATGACTGCTACGTGCTGTCACCTTTTTTATATTAAATCTTTCTTATGAGGTACTGAAAACTATTGTCCAACCTTGTTTTGTTAGATCGAGAAAATTAAGTTTATTTTCGCATACACATACACACACACACACACACACACACACACACACACACACACAACGCAACCCACACACGCACACACACACAACGTAACCCCACACACGCATACAACGCACGTATCAAATTGTTTCTTTACGTTTGTATTTTGTCTAAACCATGTTAACTTCACACACACACACACACACACACACACACACACACACACACACACACACACACACACAAGAACAATCGGCTGCTAATTGCATGTTCTTGAACTGAATAAAGTTTACGTTTACTGGAAAATGTCTTATGTGCTAACTTGAGAAAGACCGTTTTGCATTATTGGTACAATATGTACGCCAGTTTTCAGAGTTCGTATTCAGATCTGCAAATGTTTTACTTGTTTATATTTGTACTATGAATGTATATATTTTCATTATAAATATGTTAACAGTAAGCAGCGAGAAACACATGTTTGACACAGTATACTTCAAGCGTTAGCTGTACATATCATGTCTACAGTCATGATATTCATGATAAATGAATGTCTACAGACATTCATTTATAAAGAACTGGTGGTTATAGAACGGTGCGTCTGCTTTTATATGATAATACTGGCTTCTCGTAATTCTTCCAATATCAAAACGATTTCATTCCTATGACCAGTATGGCCACTACTTTGAGAAGCCATTAACATTCTCAATCGATTAACCAACTCGTTAGGACATCCCAATGCACGTAATCGATTGCAGTGTTCGGCTTCATCTCTATATACCCACTCCCTGTACGTTTTCGTGCACTCGATGCAAACAATTTAGATATTACTAGTCGGTACTTGACGCCACTGTTACTGTTTATTCGCGTATTGTGTTTATATTTTTGTTTGTGTCCGTTGGTTGCTAGTAGTATGGACTTGTATTTCCTCATATCGTCCTTATTGTATTTTTTCGGTAGTTTCATAAACAAAAGTTCATACAGACCGGGCGTAGCCTCGTAAATTTTTCCTTTGACATGAAAGTTGTCGTTATCATCGATTTTCACATTTGAATCACCTATCATCCATTTATCGGCCTCGTATCGAACACCATACATACGATCTATAATCCGTTTACAGTCAGCCGATTCGCACAAACGCATATATTTGTTTGCTAATGAATCGTCACTGAAATGTGAAGCGTTAGGGTTCCATGCGCTATCGTCACTGAAATGAGAAGCGTTATGACTCTGCGTGCCACTTTCGGTTTCAGTTATTACATGTTGTGTAGGCTCTTCTTGTTTTATCTGCTGCTTCTCCTCCTCCACCTCCTCCATCATATCACCAATTAACTTTCGTGAAATAGCTTCTAACGGTTCCAGAATCGGTCTGTAATTTTTTCTGAACTTCTCGTCGCTTTCTCTGACACCGTGTTGTAATGCATGATATTTTTTCCTTATGTTGTCGCTTATCGTATCTATATCATACGTAAGTCGTTCCTCCTTATTCATTGCCATCACGTGTTAGCAAGAGGACTGATTACATTACTACAGTGCAACCACTTTTATACTTCGCTGCAAACAATTATGAATCGATCAAAGCCGATTCTATATCTACCTTCATTTATTGACGAGTCTTTGTCTATGACTAGAAATCCATAACGATCCTTCCACGCTTCCGTGCAGACGTCTTTGAAAGCATCATATTTCATATCCATGTTAACATGATCATTGTATGCATGTCGTAAATTTAGATCGTCTTGTTTGAACAATATCAACAAGTTAGCGTTGTCACGTACCAATTGTTTCGGTATCTGGCTATATGTCTGGCATAGATAGAATGTGTCCACACCGCTATGTCTCCCCATAGCAAAATACTTTCGAATATTGTTTTGTCTTTCACACGATACGTAATGTGTCCACACCGCTATGTCTCCCCATAGCAAAATACTTTCGAATATTGTTTTGTCTTTCACACGATACGTCATCGAATACGATAACAGAGTCGAGACCGGTGATTTCACTCGGTAGTGGGACTTCTTCGTTCTCGCTGTATGCATGATAACCTAAACACTCGGTAGTGGGACTTCTTCGTTCTCGCTGTATGCATGATAACCTAAACCTTCATCAGCAAGTGATTTCATCACTGTTTCTAGCATTCTGTATTTCGGTTGAAATAATGATTTTGAAAACACGTATACGTTGCGGAAACGTAGACCGTCAGCATCAATCATAATCAAGAAACACAGATATGTTAAAGATCATTTCGTTGGTCTAAGCGCACATTTATTATGTAAATCATCTCTTTTTCAGTCATCTACGTATGTGCATTGAATTATTTGCGCATGCGCATAACAGCTTTTTTAGTACAGTTGCACACACATCGAAGCTTGCACTATATATATAACCGGTGAACTTCGCAACAACGTCTTACTTACCACTCGTTCATGTTGGTGAACACTACTGCGCTACAAATTGTATGTTACAAATTGATATTCTAATTTACTTTGTGTGATATAAAGCGTTTAAGATACACTAACATAATACCAGCGTTATAACAGTTTCTTTGTTTTTCAGTATTCACTCTCTCGTCTGAATATCATCATCATGTCCGACCTTCAACAGAATCCGGAACAACAACATCAGCAGGAACAGGAACATCCTCAACAAGGTAAAAATTTTTAAATACCAATTGTCTCTCTCTCTATAATTATGTAGGAAACAAAACTTGTTTGATATGAATTAACATATGATTCAACTCTGTCTAACATGTATAAGATAGTCTCTTGACGTTGTTTAGAAATTGATATGGTGGAGAAAATTTTTTATGTTCTGACATAGGTTTGTCACCTTCTCCCCAATGTATTGTCTCTTGACATCGTTTAGAAATTGACATGACGGAGAAAATTTTTCATGTTCCACCATAGGTATGTCACCTTCTCTCCAATGAACTAATTCAATTCCGCAACAAAAGCATTTAACTCTATCGTCTATGAATGACATACTATGTCCACAAACATCATAATTTAGCGGATAGTAGTAAAACCCGACAAACGCTAACTCGTCGGGGCTGACAAATGTCACTTCCCAATACTTGAACGATTTTCTTCTTTCACTTTCAATGCTAAAATCAGGAGTAGCTGCCATCTTCACAGTTTGCAATAAACTAACGTATTACTAACGTGTACTATCTATTTATTTACAACAAACATGAATTTGTGTGTTATTCATCATTCCTGTTAGCTAATACATGTGTTTCTATTGTTTCAGTTATGACACGATTTTATATCGTGCGAAACACTAGTATTAGAGGATCCCTCACAACATTTAATTACCTGCCTGTGTACACGAACACAGAAGAAGATCAAGATATATTACCGATAATGACTGAGGTGCGACCTTTATTGTGCAAGGATATTCTGGCAGAACAAGCACGTTTACGCAGTATCAAATGACATATTGCGTGCAGGATACGTTTCACTAAAACTGTGTTAGATGGTGACAGCGGCGAAGAAAAAGAGGTAACCAAAGACGCCGTCTTCCACGGACGTTGTCGTACGTTGCTCACGGACGACAACGACGAGTTGAACTGTCTACTCGATGAATCCTACGATAAAATCATGAATGGCATATCCAATTTTACCCGTGACGGAAGCGGATGGTCGGTGGATGCTGTACTGAAGCTGGAACTGGTTGTTGGACGGTACCGGCCTCTAGCAGCGTCCTCCTACCTTCCAACCCCGCGAAAACTCTCACTCACCAAGGCAGTAGTCAACATCAAGAACCCCCAAGATGAAATGTGTTTTCTATGGTCCGTACTAGCTCACATACACCCTCAACAAAAGCATAAAGAATTTGTTTCAAAATACACCTCATTCATAAACACAATAAATATGTCCGGTATCGAGTACCCTGTTTCTATAAACTCACTTTCTAAATTTGAAACACAGAATCCCAACATTTCTATAAACGTTTTCGGCTATGATATAGAAGACAATATCAGAAACGAATCAAAAAATGAGGTTTATCCGTTAAGAGTTACCCCCAATAAGGACAGATTATATCATGTTAATCTTTTACTTCTGTCCGATACAAATAGCCGAAAACACTACTGTCTTATCAGTAGCATTAATAAATTGTTATTTTCCCTAACAAAACACAGCAATAAATCATTTTACTGCGACTACTGCCTGCATCGTTTCTCCACAGAACATGGTCTGTCCGATCATCTCCCCTACTGTACACCTTATGGTGAACAGAAAACCAAAATGCCCACAGAGGAGGAGAAGTTTATGTCATTTAAAAATTACGCGCACTGTCTTAAAGTACCCTTTACCGTCTACGCCGACTTCGAGTCCCTCATCACTACGCTTCAATCGTGTTCACCTGGTAACAACGTCCCAACGACAGTGCACGAGTTAGGTGAATTCTAGTCAGTTGATAGCAACGGTGCCCGTCAGAAAATAACTTCTCCTCCTGTATCGTCCACATCATACGAAGCGATGCATATTCCGTCAGGTTTCTCCTATGCTATCGTCGATCACACGCACAGCCTCTGGAGAGAGGCTAATGTTTATCGGGGTGAAAACGTCGTAGACATTTTCTTCTCGTGGTTGATGAAAGACGCCGAGGATATGATGAAGGTAGTACGACATAACGTACAAATAATTATGTCCGATGATGACAATGTTGCGTTCACTAACGCCACCGTTTGTCATTTGTGTGAGCGCCCTTTGACAGACGATGACAAGGTACGCAATCATTGTCATCTTACGGGGAAATTCTTGGGAGCAGCCCACAATAGCTGTAATCTAAGCTACAAGATGCCTCGTCATATCCCCGTCTTCTTTCACAACCTTCGTGGCTACGACTGTCACCATTTAATGCAGGGTTTAGGAAAATATAAGGACCAACACGTATCCTGCATTGCAACATCCAGTGAGCGTTACGTGTCGTTCTCCCTGGGTCCCTTGCGTTTCGTAAACTCTTTTCAATTTCTTAATCGCTCTCTGGACACACTCGTTACCAATCTGTCCACGTCCGGGAGCCAATTTCCTTTGCTCAGAGAGGAAATGCTTAGACGGGGTTTCGACGAACAGACCAATCTGCTCGTACGCAAGGGGGTATACCCTTACGAGTACGTTGACAGCATTGATCGGTTCAACGAAACAAGTCTACCCGCTCGTGAACACTTTGATAACCGGTTGATGGAATCGTCTATTTCGGACGCAGATTACGAGCACGCACAAAACGTGTGGAGTGCATTCAATCTGCGTACGTTTGGAGATTACCATGATTTGTATTTGTTGACAGACGTAATGCTGCTGGCCGATGTGTTTGAAAGTTTTCGAGACATGGCCTTACGCGATTACTGCTTGGACCCGTGTCATTTTTACTCGCTTCACGGACTCGCTTGGAACGCGATGCTAAAAATGACAGGGGTCGAATTAGAGCTGTTGACAGAGATAAATCTACATCTGTTCGTCGAGTCTGGGATTCGCGGAGGCTGCGCGATGATATCCAACCGTCATGCAGTCGCTAACAATCCTTTGATTCCAGATCAGTACGATGTATCGAAACCGACCTCCTTCATTCTGTATACGGACTGTAACAATTTATACGGTGCAGCCATGTCGCAACCACTCCCTTACGCAGACTTTCGATGGCTCGATCGTAACGAAATCGAGTCCTTGGACGTACGTAATGTGAGTGATGATTCCGACATCGGGTACATCCTCGAAGTCGACCTACACTATCCTAATACCTTACACGACCTGCATTCCGACTACCCGCTTGCACCTGTACGCCAGCGCGTAACACCCGATATCCTTTCACCCTTTTCTAAACGTTTACATGAGAGTATATACAGATCATCGTATAACGAATCAGGGTTATCCGTAGAGAAGTTGTTAACAACTTTGGAGGACAAACAAAATTACGTTCTCCATTATCGAAATTTGAAATTGTATTTAAGTCTTGGCTTAGAGCTGAAAGCGACTCATAGGGTGTTGTGTTTTAAGCAAAGCGCTTGGTTGAAACCGTTTATCGATTTCAACACCCGCAAGAGGCAAGCAGCCGTCAACAGCTTTGAAAAAGACCTTTTCAAACTGATGAACAACGCCGTATACGGTAAGTCGCTGGAGAACGTACGGAAACATATAGACTTTGAACTAGTCTCAGATGAACGACGGCTTCAAAAACTAGTTTCCACACCTAGGCTAAAACGTATGATTCGTTGTACGAACGATTTGGTGGGGCTCTCACTCCGTAAAAAATCCATTGTTCTTTCCCGTCCCGTGTATGTCGGCTTCACGGTGCTTGACGTTAGCAAAACGATAATGTACGACTTTCATTATCGTTATGCTGTCGCCAAGTACGGTCGCAACGTTAAATTGTTAATGACTGATACAGACAGTCTGATGTATAGTATTCAAACATCAGACTTGTATGCAGATATGAAGAAGGACCTACACGTTTTTGACACATCGGATTACCCTACGTCTCATCCTTGTTATAGCCTTAAGAACAAAAAGGTTGTTGGACTGTTCAAGGATGAAACGTGTAGTCGTCCTATTAGAGAATTCGTGGTTCTCCGAGCGAAATGTTATTCGTTCCTTGTGGCCCACGAAGATCCTACCAAAGAGTGTCAAAAACGTGTATGTAAAGGTGTGCCTCGAGTTGCGATTAAGAGGAGTCTACGACACGATATGTATCGCAAGTGTCTCACTGATCATTGTCAGTTTTCTGCTAGTGCGCTTTGTTTACGTAACGATCATCTTACGCTGTACACGATGCGCGTAAATAAGCAAGCGTTGTCACCGTATGATGATAAGCGCTATATATTAGACAATGGTCATGATACGCTTGCATACGGTCATTATCGAATACGACGCATCAACATGGAGAACGGTGATGATGACGACACCTCCCCACCTGCTAAAAAAAAAATTCGTCTCCATGTATAGTACCCCCCCTCAACACTTGTTTCTTTCGTCAGTTGATGTCTCTCGGTGCTTCAGTCCAGACGTCTGTAAACGTAAGTTCGCATATTAATATCGCAACGATATTTGTGTGTTTAAACATAATATATATATATATATATATATAGAGAGAGAGTTTGTAATGTGTGGTTTCTTTGTCTTACAGTATTATGGATAACACTGCAGTTATAATTGACTTCCAGTGCTTTTTCGATGACAACGGAAAATATATTGTGAAGGAACTGTCAATCATGGACGTTCTGAGATTTGCTGGTAGACATTGGATTTTGACTCCGTCTGCTACATCCGTTACGAATCCAAATACGCTAGGACAAACCACTGGTTAACGTCAAATTATCATAGACATAGATGGAGCGAAGGAGAGACACCGTACGACAATCTTGTTTCATTGTTAACATCACATACACGTATATATATAAATATGTGTTTGTGAAGGATTTTAAGAAAAAACGTTTTTCAGGCATATCAAACCCAAAGAACTACATTTAGTGTATCGAGGGACGAGGAATCAAACAATACAGGCGGAGATTGTGTCCTAACGTCGTAAGTAGCAATCGTGTTAACAAACAATTTATTGATGTATGTGTGTGTGTGTAGTTTCAACTCTCTGTACTTAACACTTTAATAATTGAATTTGTATGTACATGATAAATGTATCATTGATTCTTTTTAGTATTTTTTTTTTACAAAGTTTCGTTGAATAATATTTGGTTCGATTAGAAATTATTTGAAAGTACATTAACTTTATGTGATAAATGTATCATTGATTCTAAGCAGTATTTACAAAGTTCTAGTGAATAATATTTGGTTTGATTAGAAATTATTTGAAAGTACATTAACTTATGAAAAATGACACATACTTGAAAAAGTTTACTTACTTAACGCATTTGATTCTTTCTTTCCACTGACTGTGTGTGTGTGCATGTGATAATTGAATATTTATCGTATCCGTGATTCTAATATCGACTGTATTGTTATGTTACAGATAAACTTCCTTGTGAACTGTATCTACAGCCGTAAAATTATTATTTAAAAATCTTACAATGTCAAAATTATTATTATTAATATTGTATTTATTTTATATAACAATGTTTGTTTGTGATATATATATATTTAATCAATGTAAAATGTATTTTGAATAATTGTATTATAACGGTTTGTAAACTATATTTTAAGTTTGTGTACAGTGCTGTAAATATATATTTAATCATTTAAAACAATATTATTATTATTAATATTGTATTTATTTTATATATAACAATGTTTGTTTGTGATATATATATTTAATCAATGTAAAATTTATTTTTGAATAATTGTATTACAGCGGTTTGTAAACTATATTTAAGTTTGTTTACAGTGTTGTAAATATATATTTAATCATTTAAAACAATATTATTAATATTGTATTTATTTTATATAACAATGTTTGTTTGTGATATATATATTTAATCAATGTAAAATGTATTTTTGAATAATTGTATTACAACAGTTTGTAAACTATATTTTAAGTTTGTATACAGTGGTGTAAATATATATATTTAATCATTTAAAACAAATTATGGTTTATTTTAATTTATTTCGTTATAAACCTCTGAACATGTAAGCAATTATTTGTAAAGTACATTAAATTATGTGAAAAGCTACACCGAAAGATTCAAATCATACCTTATTGGTGCTGTCAACTATCTGAATGTGGGAATTTCTATCGACGTTTGCAGCAGCAGCAGCAATACACAATGCACATTACATTAAAACTATCACGATTATATTATTCATTGATGTACAAACAATTTACATAGCACACACACACACAATAGGCTAACATTTACTGTGAAGCCGTTAACGTATGGATTTGTCATCTGCAACAGCACACACACACACACAGGTAATTACATTATAAACTAGGAATTTCTTCCGACGGCTGCGAGCGAGAGATGTTGTACAACAGATTTTTGAGGAGTCATCTGTAACAGCACACACACAGGTAATTACATTATAAACTAGGAATTTCTTCCGACGTCTGCGAGCGAGAGAGAGAGAGAGATGATATATCACTGTAAAACCAATGACATAAATGCTAGCACATATGTTGTGTATATTAATTTCTAAATCGCAGTCAATGACCGTCATGTGCCAAAATTAGAAGTAGAACGCAACGAGGTAGGCGATAAATATATTTCCTGGTGATTACATTTTAGTATCGCTAATTACAATAATCCATAAGTAGCACGACTTACTGACGCTTATGTAAAACCGATGATATAAAGAGAGAGAGAGAGAGAGAGAGAGAGAGAGGGAGGGAGAGAGATAGTTATTTACATTCAAGAGAGAATTGACCCATCACCCACCCCTGATATGCAAATCAGCTTCATTAAAAATAAAAAAAATAAAGCATGCACGACAAACATACTCTCTCGAGTCTCAGATTCTGGCGGACAAATATCCATTTTCACTTGATAGATAGGTGTACCATTTATACATATTTTGTAAATACTAGTTTAAATATATATATTTCTTCATATTTGCAACATTATAATTGCGTAACACTTTACCGCACATTGGAAGAACGAGATTGGTGTAGAGAGAGAGAGTGAGGGAGAGAGATAGTTATTTACATTCAAAGGGAGAATTGACCCACCACCCACCCCTGATATGCAAATCAGCTTTATTAAAAATAAAAAAGCATGCACGACAAACATACACTCTCGAGTCTCAGATTCTGGCGGACAAATATCCATTTTCACTTGATAGATAGGTGTACCATTAATACATATTTTGTAAATACTAGTTTAAATATATACAATTTTTCATATTTGTAACATTATAATTGCGTAACACTTTACCGCACATTGGAAGAACGAGATTGGTGTACAGAGAGAGAGAGGGAGGGAGAGAGATAGTTATTTACATTCAAAGAGAGAATTGACCCACCACCCACCCCTGATATGCAAATCAGCTTCATTAAAAATAAAAAATAAAGCATGCACGACAAACATACTCTCTCGAGTCTCAGATTCTGGCTGACAAATATCCATTTTCACTTGATAGATAGGCGTACCATTTATACATATTTTGTAAATACTAGTTTAAATATATATATTTTTTTATTTGTAACATTATAATTGTGTAACACTTTACCGCACATCAGAAGAACGAGCTTGGTGTAGAGAGAGAGAGGGAGGGAGAGAGATAGTTATTTACATTCAAAGAGAGAATTGACTCAACACCCACCCCTGATATGCAAATCAGCTTTATTAAAAATAAAAAAAATTATATTCACAGATGCGTGTGGTCCATTGAACCCCACCCCACACACCACCCACTCCTGATATGCAAATCAGCTTTATTAAAAAATAAAAAATTATATTCGCGGATGCGAGTGGTCAATTGAACCCCACCCCACCCCCCACCAACCCTTGATATGCAAATCAATTTAATTTAAAAAATAAAAAAATCAAATAAAAAATTTTATTCGCGGAAATTCGCGGATGCTGCGGGTCCAGCTGATAGAAAGTGAAAGTGATCTAGGCTCGCGAAAGGCGGCATATATTTGAACTTGGCGCGCGAAAGGCGGCATGAAATGTTATTGGTGGAAATTCGCTGATGCTGCAGGTCCAGCGGTGGTGGTGGGGGAATAACGGTACTTTGGTCAGGAACCTCATTTTCCCCCTACTCCTGTTGTCCACGGCATGGATCCACCTTGTGACTCAGCACTCGCAATACTTCAAGGTACTTCCTGTGTAATTCGATCCATTTGTACTTCGTCCTGTGGACGATTCCTGTTTAAGCCTTCAGTGGGTCTATGTCACCTGTTTTCTTCTATTCTGTCAGCGGCCCTAGCCAGATCGTCTTCGGCTTCCTTCTTTTGCCTTCTCTATGTAGGCTGCTACCTGATCCCAGTGGTGTTCTCTCGCCAGCATTATTACGATGATATTTTTGAGCGAGATCTGTTCTACTCCATTTTCCAGGGGTTGCCTCTCCTCATTCCATCTGTCACAGGTGAAAAACGTGTGATTCACACCGTCTAATTCCTGTTTACAGAAAATGCAGTTTTGTCTATCTAGTAGTACTAATAGTAGTAGTAGTAATAGTAGTAGTACTAATAAAAATAATAACAATAATGCAATAAAAATGAAGAGAGAAGACAATAAAAAATTTTAAGCAAATGCAATAAAAAAATGATAAACAAATATTGTTATAACAAAATTAGAAAAAAGATCATCATCGACAAAAACCCAAAACATATGAAAAAGACGGAAGGATGTAATATTTCTTCTGAACCCCTCGCATACTTGAGCTGATAAACAAATTGTGATTGTCCATTGTGCCACATGTACAGAATGTTTATCTCCCTTTAATATGACAGTGTTTTCAGAAGGTGTATGGACGTATGCGCAAATAGGCTATTTGCGTGCTTAAAGATATTTATACATCAAATCAAAATTAAACAGTAACTAATCCAGTGGTAAAAAGTATTAACAATCACTGCTTGTACTGGTTATCTAGTTTCAGTTTTGCACATATGCATCATTAGTATCAATTCCATTGGGTAAACAGAGCGAATTTTAATTTGTTTTTTGAATCAGAGAATTAATGATGTTCATTATTTGCGGTAGATAAATGCAAAACATTTCTCCCTACACAGCAAACTGTACATACAAACTACCATCAATCATTAAAATAATATATAGTTCAAAGGCATACAGCAATGTACACAAATGTGGTAAGGTGAAAAAACATTCAATAATAAATTATACCATGTACACAAAATTTTGAAAAGCACTATGCAAATAACAATTTAATATAATGAAATTGTATTACTCAATTTGAACAAAATTATGTATTCACTAATTTGAGAAAGAATTTTTTAGCATAAATCTCTTACTTGAAAAGAGTAACCTAATTTTTTCTTTTGAGTATTGCCAATTTTCTAACTACACGTAAGACAACAATATACAATATTCCTTTGCAGTTTATCTCTTTACAGTTTCTTTTCCTATTTGTTGTTCTATTCCTTTGCCTCAGTCTTGTTAATTTGCAGTTTTTTACCTCATTGTTAACTTTACTTATCTCCAGCTCCTTGTGTCCGTCTTAGTTCTTTTATCCTACACTACCTGAAAACTATTGACGTGAAACATTGTGAAGTTGAATAGCAATCCAGAACAACGTCTGTCAGAATTTTAGATCTACCGTGTGCTGACTAGGTCCTTTTTAATAAACACTACATAAGAATCAGTATTTATGGATTTTTTTCCAAATTAAATGTGGAGCATTATATTTGAGACGCAACTTCATAAAAACCAATGTATTTCGAACATCTTATAGCATACAAAAACCAGAAATATATATATATATATATATATATATATATATAAATTTGGTCACACATCCAACACAGGACATGAATTCCCAGACATAACCAACATGACACTAATAAAAAAACATACCACAAAGGCAAAACAATAAGCATATATTAAAATTTACAAATATACACACACAAAACTAAAAACAAACTAATACCTGAACAAATACAAATCAATACAAAACATTGCAAAATTTTCGAAGCACTCAGCATAAAAAATACACAAAAAGTACAAATATACACCACAGTCAAACACAATAATACTAGTTTAAAATACCAAAATCCAACAGGAAATCATAACAACGGTCAACTAAAACACTAGTGCTCCACAAAATTAAAAAGGATGAGGATGGGAAGAATGGATTCCCGAAACATGTCCCTAATAAGGGGAAAAACATCTTGAGGTAAAGTTATTATTAATATTCAGTATTTTACATGCATTAAGAAATAGACTGTAGCAAAAAGTGTTTGAAATGGAGGTAAATATTTGAATGTTGAAATACCTCAAATATAATTGTGATCAGAATGCGGGGAAATAGAAAGTGAATATCTATAAAAAGAATAAAGTTGAACATGGTGTGGTAATTAAGAGTTACTTAAAACTCAGTAATTCTTAAAATTTTAACACAAACCAGCAAATAAGAAAACCAATCACATAATGATCATAAAAGTAAAACCACAGGTAATAGAGACAAAAGATAATAATAATTGTTTACTATGGTAATAATGGTAAAGAAACAGACAAGCGAAAACATACGCAAAGTAATAAAAATAAATACCTTATATAACAGAATAAACGTATTCTGCTTGCTGAGATGAGAAACGTCTGCTGGTGACATTTAATTAAGTAAAGCCAGGGCGACAATAAAAAAAAAAACGAAAGTGGCACAAATCAAGTTGAAAACACCTGACTTTCCACCTCTTTGCATTACACTCGGGGAAAAAGTGTTTTTAAATTGTTTCAGTGCGTCTCTAATTAAATGGTACTGCTATTAAGTATGTAGAATGGCAATAATAATAATATGGTCTTGAAATAAATCAAAATATTTAATTAATAAAGTTGTGTTATTAGAAAGACGAAAGTTGAAAATATTGGAAAGACGAATTATTAGAACAATATAAGGCCCACGAAACACTTTAGAAGGTTGGAAATTAAGAAGTAAAGATGAAATATATCAAAGTATAGAAAATTAAACTGAAACAATGAGAAAAAGAAGACTATTATTTTTTGGAAATTTATATGAAATGGACGACAGAAGTCCAAAAGTATTTAGAAAAAAATAATATACACGCAGAAGAAGCAATTGAAAAAGAAGTTTTTCAGGTAATAGTGTTAAAAATGGAAGGAGTCCAGGGTAGGAGAGAGAAAAACGCAGATTCTGAGACTGAAGACAGGAAGAAGAGACACAGTGAAAAGATGAAAGAATATTGGAGAAAAAGAAAAGAATAAAGAATTGAAATTGGCATGTGGTCCTTAGATAGGCGATACAAAAAAAAAGTTTTGTTATTGGTTATAATCACAGAGTTAACACCTTTGCACACCACTATAGAAAAATTATTCCGATTCGATATGATGATGAGCCGTGACGGTTAAAAGCGCTGATCGGAATAATTTTTGTGTAATAGTGTGCAACAGTGTTAATTCTGTTTGTAAATCAAAATATATTACTTTCACTGCAAAGTCTCTCACCGTTTACTATACTCTCTATTACACTATTTAAAACACTTTAATATATATTTTGTGTTTACATTCTTTTGTCCTATCCTTTACTGACAAATGTCATGTCTTATACTATATTATGATATTAATTTGTGTACACAGTAATGTGTATACAAAACACAATAAGAACTGATACTAAAATGAAGTTCTATAAAGTAAACTGTTTTTTGCATATGCTATTAAATTATGGACGATAACTGGGAAAGAAAAACAGCATATACAAACAGCTGAAATGAATTTTCTAAGGCACGTGAGCGGTTATCGTCTAAGGGATCGAATGCATAATGAATATACAAGAGCCTAACTGGGTATACTCTCCTTTGGTGATAAGATAGAAGAACGAAAGCAGCAGTGGATGGAGCACGTCTACAGAATGGACCACCAGAGTCTAGTAAAGCGCTCTGGAGACTACAAACCAGTTGGCAGAAGATCTGTGGCTAGGCCCTGTATGAGATGGGTACAATAAAGGCGGAACGTGTTTAAACTTACAGCCTGAGCTTACACCGTGATGTGACGACGACAGCGACAATGTATATACAGTATTTTATGTATATATTTATATATTAACTTGATTTACTACTTTCAGGCTATAATAAATACAGATAAACATATATGCTCGTGATATTAATTTCTAATAAATCGCTTTGACGGTACATTTTTGAAATGACCATGGAGATTCAATAATGAGACATAACGTTTATCTGAATGAAAAGTATCCTGAACAAATCTCTGATTATATTACCTGTGTAATAGCTTTCGCATTGTCAGCCATTATCTAAAACCACATATTATCTAAAATCTGCTTTGTTCACGTACTACAGTACATATATTGGTTTTAAAGTGTTTCTGTAAGGTTACTGTGACAATAGTACATAATAATATATTAATACTATTATTAATTATTAATATTAATATTAAATATTAATTATTAAGATTAATATTAAATATTAATTATTAATATTAATATTAATTATTAATAATAAATAAATGCTCACGTGCGCAAGTGTAATAATATTAAGTAGTAGTGTGCAACTTTTATGTCCAACGCAGGGTAAACATTATTGAACGTGCCGCTCTCTGTCCGAACCGTTGTTTCGTTAGGGTAGGTACTGCTCATGTGTACAGACGCAGCTTCAGAGAGGCGTCTCGACGCTAGCACAAACATTTGAGTCGCGTCTGTCGCCATCGCAGGCAGTCTCACGGCGCACGTGACCCATTAAGTCTGGCGACGGGTAACATTGGGATTAATACGTAACACTTACTCTGTGTTCGTTCTCGTTGTTCCTTATATCGTGTTTACCGACACACTACGGTGGTAACAATGACGTGATTATGTCATGCAGTACATCATGTAAAATACTATATTGTGTAAAATAGTTGTGCCATGTTTGTGAAACTCTTCCCAAAGTTCTAATCAGTACGTTACTAATTAAACAGTTTTAAACTTTAATTATAGTGCAGTGAGGAAATACGTGGGAATCGCATAAAGTAAGTTGCATGCACTTTTACATACGATTTTCAAAATATGAAGATGTCTAAAATGTTTTGACAACTTAGTGTTTGTTTTGCAATAGCAAATATTTAACCTAGTTACACGAATACTAAACGTGTTGATCTTTATCGTACTGAGGTAATCATATTGGCAGAAATTGTGTTTATCCATTCCGTATAAAATGTCCGTATTTAAGATTTTATTAAGAATAGTAACCAAAGGTTATATGTTGTGTACTCAATTAGGCTACTTGTTAGTTATAAACTTTCAAGTACTCATTACATACACATCGTTTGTAAAATGTCGGTTAACTGATGTAGTATATATATGTATAATTCCAGTATATGTATATATATATATATATATATTATATTTAATTTTTATAAAGAATTTACATCAAGATATTTCTTTCCTTATTAGGAACATGTTTCGGGTACCATTTTTTATATATTTATATATTATATTTAATTTTTATAAAGAATTTACCTCAAGATATTTCTTTCCTTATTAGGAACATGTTTCGGGTACCATTTTGTACCCATCCTCAGCCTTCCGGATATTGTGTCTGTAATGGGAAGACTGATCACAAAATCCGGAAGGCTGAGGATGGGTACAAAATGGTACCCGAAACATGTTCCTAATAAGGAAAGAAATATCTTGAGGTAAATTAATTATAAAAATTAAATATAATATATAAATCAAGAAACGGTTTGTAGCAAAAAGTGTTTGAATATAAATATACATGTATATAGTTCCATATTTGCTCTGTGTACGGGAGTTAAGATGTTTGAGTATTTTGGGAAAGTAACCGGAAACAAAAGTGTTAGTAGAAACGAGACCTCCCTCTCGTGTTGTAATTCTGAAATCAGAATTTACAAGTATAGTCTTGCACAACGACTGAAGTATTGCTCATATGGGACTACAGTATAGAATTTAATCGGTATTCGTTTGTCAGGGTTTACGACAAATTTTAAAAATTCTGCTAACAATGTAAACAGTTACGTATAAATAATTAGTTAAATATTAATTAATAATTCCGGCTGACTCCGCCTCGATGTCGTCCGAGAGAGGAGAGGAGAAGAAGTGCGTCCGATGGCGTGGCGATGAATTGCGTCAAAATTTTCTGCCGGCCCGGGTTTTATGCACTACGGTAACCGGTATCGCTGATTGGGTCGCTCCGAGCACGTAGTTGGTCACGTCTCGGCTTCTGATCCCTGATTGGCTCGCTCTGCCCGCCGCTGGTACCGACGTGCAGATGTTCGCATATCGCTGCGGTCACAATACACAGTTTGACCACTCGAAACCGTCCGCCAAGTCGACAAGGCAGTTGCCGCGTTTGACGAGGCTGTCGTATCTGCGATCGACGCGTCTTCCAGGATGAAGCCTGGCGTCACGCCCCACTGGCAGCGGATCCCAGAGGAGACGAGTGCTCTCGCTTGCGAGAGAAATCGCCTCCGGAGACGCTGGCAGCGGACCCGTGATCCGGCCGACAAGGCAGCGTACAACCGGGCGACCGGCATTTTACGTCGTGAAATGCAGGCCTACCGGAGACGCTGTTGGGAACTCGCCGTGGCGCAAGCAGAGGACGGATCGGACGAAAGTAGCCCTTACCGGATACCTTCGGCTTTGGTAGGGAAGAGGCGCCGACTTCTTATCCCAGCCATTGCTGGACCCTTCGGTCAAATCCTGGCTCGCCCGGAGGCGCGTGTTTCGAGCGACAGTTCGCTCCTAACCCGCTCATGGACTGGGACTTCGATGAAGAAGTCGAGAACGAAGTGGAAGACTTTCTGTCTCTTCCGATCACTGCGGAGCCCGAACCCATTACTAGGGAAGAGGTCACAGATCGGCTCGTTGAACTCGTACCGAGAAAAGCTCGGA
This sequence comes from Magicicada septendecula, assembly GCA_034769895.1. Taxonomy (NCBI): domain Eukaryota; kingdom Metazoa; phylum Arthropoda; class Insecta; order Hemiptera; family Cicadidae; genus Magicicada; species Magicicada septendecula. The sequence goes on along the minus strand of CM068373.1, from coordinate 24,648,652 downwards.
CGGCGTCTCGAACGTCGCTCTTACTCGACTCCCGGAGCAAGGAGTAATTTTCTTCGTCGCGCTGTTCAACGCGTGTCTAAGACTGGCCTATTTTCCCCAGAAATGGTGTAAGGCGACGATCAGGGAAAGGATGCTTCCCGTCCCGGCAACCTCCGATCCATCATTCTACTGTCAGCCACGTCAAAGGTTCTCGAACGTCTCGTACAACGGAGAGTACTAGACCATCTACGAAATTTCGATGTACTGGTCCCCCAACAGTTCGGCTTCCGTGTGGGGCATTCCACCACTCATCAGCTGATGAGACTGGTGGAATACATCACGGGCGCCGGCTGTCGGAAAGAGCAGACTGTCGCCTGTTTCCTAGATGTGGAAAAGGCCTTTGATAGTCTCTGGCATGACGGGCTCGTGTTCAAGCTCCGGGAAATTCAGCTCCCAGATTGCTACCTTCGCTTTATTGCTAGCTTTCTGACGGAGAGGACTTTCTGCGTGAGAATAGAAGACCATGTCTCTTCCGAGAGACGCATTACAGCCGGGGTACCTCAAGGTGGCGTGCTAGGGCCTCTCCTGTTTTCCGTGTACGTCAACGACGCACCCACAGAGCCTGGAGTCCAGATGGCCCTGTTTGCCGACGACACGGCGGTCTATACCGCCGATCGGAACGCTGACAGGGCTATCCCACGACTCCAGCGCGCACTCGATGCGTATTCGACGCGGACGGAAAGCTGGAAAGTTGCCGTCAACGACACCAAGAGTTCCGCGGTGCTATTCTCAAAGCGCCTGAAAGAACCACGAGGCCAAGTGAGACTCGGTAGAACGTACCTGCCCTGGTCGAGAGAAGTTAAATACCTCGGTGTCCACCTTGATCGTCGGCTCACCTGGCGTGCCCACGCTGAGACGATGCGAAAGAAAGCGTCCGCTCGTCTCTTGCAACTGTTTCCGATACTTGTCAACAAGGCTATGACACGCAAGCTGGGTAAGTTGATCGTCAACGCGTATCTGTTGCCGATCATTACCTATGCTCTTCCCGTCTGGGGTTACCTCGCAACCGTTCATAAAAGAAGGTTGCAAAGCTTTCTCGATAGGGGCCTTCGGCTAGCGGCCAAAGTCCCCTATCGGTTTTCTTCTCGACTCTTGAGTAGAGGACTCGGTGTCCGCTCCTTGGAAGACACCGCAAGGCGACTTGCACGTAAATTTTACGTCCGAGCTGCGAGGACCCAGGCAAACCCACTCATAGCTGGCCTTGGCAAGTACCGAACACGTCCAGGTGAATCTTGGAAACGGCCTCGACAAATACTGTACTAGTCGACCTAGTACGAGCATGTCGTTGTAGCGACCAATAAAAATTAAATAAGTATATTCCGTCTGGACAGGACCCACTAGGCAGGAGCCCCTACCGGAGGCTCGGTACTAGGAACCCATTGGGTCGTCTCACGACGCACAACCCAACAGCTCTGGTAGCAGTAGCAGCACAAACAGTTTCAATCAAATTATTGATCTGTTGTATTTGACATTTTTTTTAATTCATACACAGGTCCTGATGGTGACAATAAATATCATCGAAACGTCGACATAAAGACTTTCAAATTTGTGTTATACTTTTTGACCGATCATTACAAACCCTTCACCGGAAAATTAGTAACAATGATAGAATTTAAGAACTTATTGTTTGGTAATTGCCACAAATATTTAACTAATTATTTATACGCAATTTTTAACATGATTAGCAGAATCTTAAAAAATTGTCATAAACCCTGACAAACGAATACCGACCGAATTCTATATAATAGTCCCATATGAGCAATACTTCAGTTGTTGTGCAAGACTATACTTGTAAATTCTGATTTCAGAATTACAACGCGAGAGAGATCCTTACAAACTCTTCAGCAGAAAAATTCATTGATTGACGGTCACCACGAATTTAAGGATTTATTGTTACTCTTGTTATTATTATTATATTTACTCTGCGATTTCTTTCTTTACGTGCTTGCGCGCATGTGTGTGTCTATGTATGAACAGCGACTATGTATTGTACTTTATCGTTACTGCCCTTTACAGACACCATTTGACACATCTGGCCATGTCATTCTAAGGAGGGTAAGGAGCGTAGACAAATTTTACGCACAAACATCTTATACGTAAGCATTTTACAATTGAGTCAAATAAAATCTGTTTTTATAATGTTTAAAAGTCGCACCTTACCGTTCTTCAAAATAAAAGAATACAATTTCAGTCGACAGAAATAAATCTTCTTTACTGTATAAAATAATATGTACAATAATAATAAGTACAATTGAGGAAGTCGTTCAAGCTTCAAGCTTGTCTTTCCGGGGTGCATTACAGTTCCAAGCTTGTCTTTCATCATAAATCAAGATGTGGAATGTCGACTGCACACTTATTAACTATAATGTGTAACAGTAGTATATGCTAACAATTAATGTGCGCAGTTGGGTCACAACTGAATAAATTAGATTTGCAGCGTATAATTTACTTATTATGTGTAAACCTATTACCATATGTTAATGTATTTTGTAATGTATGTAATGTATGTACCATGCATATCCGTGTATTTTAAATAGATGAACGCTTCACATATTCACGAACATGCAAAACACTAACATGTAATTGATACTGTCATTTAAATACATTACACGAAATGTTGCGATTTACCAGTCGATGATCAAAATAACACGTCCCGATATTAAAGTAATATACACTCTTGCACGTACATGATTTGAAATATAGCTTTATCGTGTAAATGCACACCCGCGCGTGTTTTCTGTGTTTAACCTAGATTATGTTAATGCTTCAATAAACCTTACTTATTTTCGTATAAAGCTCTAATGTCTAACAGAAATGGAATTAAAATTTATGGTATTACAAAGATATGCCTTTAGCAAAGCACATCTGCGATTTGCTGTTAGGTATTAGTTTATAATTCGGGCTAAAATTGAATTGATTTGCTTTGATATATTAAATATTGTTACGACATCACAGAACAATCTACGTCTTTGTCGAATGTGGTAGAAGAATCTCGATGTAACGCGTGTGGCGTATGTGCTTGTCGACGCATTTTCGAGAGGTTTCTCGAAGGCGCCAGCCGCGCGGACTGTGTCAAGGCCGCAGTTAATTACGTAGTTCGCACGAGCGCCAAGACGCAATTAGGAACATTCTGGTATGTGATCGCAGGTATAAATACATGGCGGCAGCGGTCTTAAGAGTCAGTACAGCTGCGATACATTTACAGTTCGGTTCGAGAGTTATTCTCGGGCGATATTACTGTGCGCGTTCAAGTGGTTATTAGTTGAATGTTGTGTTTTATAATCGGACGGTAATTGTAATACAATTGTGTTTAATTTTAGAGGACATTTTATTGCGTGTGAACAATTTTTTTTTATTTGTTGTAGAGACTGTGTTGTTAATTACGAACTGTTAACTGTGGAAATTAAAGCTGGTAATTAGTGACTTAATTGGTGTCTTTTACTTATTTTGTTTCCACTGTACCTACGACGATCGAGTAGACCGTGGTAACAATATATTTAATATATACACGAGTCGGCAGGTACCTAAATAGAAGAGATATCCCTTTTGGGGCATTCATTTGTGATTGTTTTTCCTGAAGGGTTTACCTTAAAATTAAGTAAATCCGATCGCATCATCCTACAGTTGGCGCAAAACAAAAGCCTAGTGTGACTAAGATAGGCAGCAGACCTCAGTCAATAACAACGCTTGGTCTACACAGAAACACACACAGCGATATCCCTCCACACAGCACAGCACAACCTCCCATAGTTAAACGTAGGCTTTCTTCTCTCCAGTGTGAACTGTACCACTATAAAACTGAATATGTGGTGTGCGTTCTACCACGGCTAGAGAGCACAACAAAGCATATACTTTAGTGTTGAGTAAAAATAATGATCATGACGACACTTTAGTGAAATAATACCAGTACTTGGATAATACCTTACTACACGGTTGAAGAACGAAACTATTTCTGCAGCCGTTATACAAGTTAGCTTGTACGTAGGTAAACAGCTAACGTGTCGAAACGATATTTGGTTGAAGGGAATACAACTGGACACCAAGTTTTTCAAAAGTAATTAGCTTCTAGGCAGAATATAGTTATTGTCAATGAGAAATAAGCTTGTACTTGACAACACTCTCTTTAGACGTGTGTGGTCATACGGCATATATCTTTGGCAAAATCGAACGGCTTGCAAATCGAATATCCCCATTATCGATAGGTTTCATAGCAAAACCATAGACTTCATAACCGATGCTCCGTTATTCGTCATCGATACCTTGCTAGACCTGCTTACAGTCAAACAAAACCATTGTACAATTCATTTAAAATTCTATATTAAAAGTCTTGAAGAGCGCACACAAATTCCGTAGCAAAACCTCCGCTAAACAACAGAGTGCAGGCATAGGCTACACATTAAAGGTAATATTGCCACTGGGCCTACTTAGGCAGTAAGAAAATGAGTGGATTGTATATAACATATATCTTTTAAATACTCACACAGAGAAGTAGACGTTGGATTTGTTCCCTCCATGTGATGTATTCATTCAGTCATCAATTATGTTTATAATTTTGGTATAAGAGATCGCATCAATGAAGGTAAACAAAGCAAAAACGTTTCACTATTGTAAAGGTTATAGATCATAGCAGAAATGTGTACGAATCGGAAACAAATATATTATTAGGGACATCACATTTCATTCCCAAATAAAACACAGAATTTTGGTCATTTTTACCAGTCTCTAAATGAAAAGCATTATTTAATATACTTTCAAAAAGTAGGTAAGCGTAATTATTTTAAATTATTTACATTACTGCAGAATTCTACAAGAGTTACAAAACGTCTTTTCCTTGTTAATTATCTATAATATTATAGATCTATATAATATTATCTATAATATTCATTATAATCTACAACCTAATATATTATGTTCTTTAAACTATTATATTCTACTACTGTCTACTTACAAAAATAATTATAAATGAATTAAAATTGTTACTTTCTATTTCCTATGTAAATATTCATACCAGTGGAAACACAATGTACTCTAGCACTATAAAAATTAATATCTATAAATGTAAATAAAGGGCAGTCAGGTACTATGTAATGTGTAAAATTATCATGGTAAAGATTATTAAATTTACAGTAATTATTAATTGTAAACCACTCTACAGTTAGTTGCCGTAAATTGTAACAATGATCCTTTACCTTCCACTAATAAGTTGATATTAATGAATCTGGTATTTTTACAATTAATATTCAAAATCAGTATGAATTAGTTAAAATTAATAAGAACATAAGTTTGTAAATTGGCTTTGATAAGTTGTAATCTATACGACAAAGTATTTATGAAAACAAAATATAGGTATGTACTTTAAGGGCAATCGTAACCGGCAAATCTACCAAACAAAAAAATTAGTTTTGACATGGAATCCATAGGTATGTAATGTCTTACTCTCACGTTTCGCGAAAATCGACCGTTATGTTTCAAATGTACTTTCGGCATACCACTATCTCACGAACCGCTCAACCAATCCCAGCAAACCAGGTGTCAGGTGATCGAGTCACTCGGGCCCTTTCCACCAATAGTACTGAGAATTTTGACAACTGACTTCAGTCGCCTCTAGGCTTTGTCTGCGTGAGGGTGTTTTTGCGCCGAAAATTTCTAAATTGCTCCACTAAAACTTAAATATCTCGGGAACTACAAGTCCGATCGCGAAAATACAAAGTGCGTTGTGATCCTCAGAACTACATCTCTCCAATAACATCAATTTCGAGTACCAGAAGCACTCACAAAAAATAATAACAACATTTGAACTCAAAAATTTTAAATGCCTCGACCTAAAAATCGCGATAAAACTCGAACCAAAATTTTCAAACCGAAAACCGGCAAATCCTATGCAGAGCGTCAACAGGCCTATCGTTTGAGACTAAAATCAAAGAAATCGGCCGAGAACTTAGACAATGGCAATTATTTGAAGATTTACGAAACCCCGTCAGCGCCCAAGCGGCCCGCATCTCCGATACCTGGGTCATCCGGCGTGCCCCCAAAGCGACTCAGATCGAGCGTACGGCTAGCTAGAAAGAAAACAGACGATGAGAACATTAATAACTTGTGCTTCGACAACATTGTACCCTCGATGCTCTGCGCAGAACAGCCCGGTCCAAGTCGCCGCTTCAAAGGAGTCGACCTGGAATTCTCTAAGCACTTTATTAACAATCCGTTCGGCTCGGTGTGTGGGATCTGCGATCGCTTGTGGTTCAAGAGTGATCTAAGACCGTGCGTACCAACATACATAAGTCTCTTAGCCACAGTGTTCGGAGCGGACGAGTACTCAAGTGCGAGTAATATGGAAGGCGTGTGCTCTACGTGTGTTGCAAGTCTCAAACAAGGCAACTACCGCCGCTGTGCAAATCATACGGCTTCCAATATCCACCGATCCCGCCAAACTTGCCGCCTCTGAATCCCGTTGAAGAGAGACTTATATGCCCGCGGTTACCGTTCATGCAGATTCGTCGGCTCCGCTATGTAGACGATATGTATGGGATCGTGGGCCATGATTCCATGTCTACCGGTAGTCCCACGACTACCAGGTTTAAATTTTTTTTGGTTTTTTAACTTAAAAAATCTTAAATGGATTCTGAGTTACTTGAAAGCAAATTTATGTAAATACGTCTAATAATAAATTTGTTATGGGTAAAAAAATTGAGATCGTAGAATACGTTCTGTCAAAAAGGCTGATAATATTATCATTTTTATAAATCTGTAACTCCCTTATAACAAATAGTATTACAGATATGTGATATTTTGCCACTGGAAAGGGAATTTCAATGAACATTTCATATGTGTATTTCATATGTCCAATATTTGCAGATCTGGATCAACCTTCTTTGTTAAAAAAATGTATTCATGGTAACACAAAGAATGCAAACGAGTCACTAGCAAATCAAATGAATTTGATTTGGAGTAGCCAGAAAGTATATTTGTTGGACTGGTTCCTTTGGTTTTGAATGTATATCATGTTGTGTTGACCTCAACTGAAGGTTATATAAATAAGCGTTAAGTCTCACAAAAATTAGGGCTCAAGCTAGGATCAAATATGGTTAAGGTAATGAAGAAAATTAACTTGCAACGACGAATCTTTGGGGCAGAGACAGCACTAGATGAACTAATGAAAAAGGTGAGACAGTCAACTAGAAAAGTGAATATAAAACTAGAAGACCAAATGGACTTAAATGAAGACCCCGAATATGTGGCTGGACTATTTTAAAACAGGTAAAACAATAAAAACTCTTTTAAAAACTTTTAAGTTTTTATGAAAATGTTTTCCTTTTTGTTAATAAATGATCTATTATTTCAGAAACCAAGTGAATTATCAAGCTGAATTTTTTTTGTTATTATGTTAATGGAGATGTAACTACATTCCTAGAACTACACAGTTTCATTAAAAAACAAAAACGTAAAAATACATTAAGCATGGTTTTGTGTGGAACGTTTTAGAGAAAAACATAAAAAAATTAGAAAAGTCAGGAAATAGATATATGTTTATAATTTTAGTAGCGTTTGTAATGTACAATATAATTACCTGCATGCTAACATTTCAGACTTTATTCTTTTACATGTTTTGAGACAATGAGTCTCAAAATTAATGAAATTAATATGGTACGCATTGTCGGTTACGAGTGCCCTTGAAACGTAAACTGAAATATACAGACAGTTTTATTAAGCAACTGTACGGAAAGAAAGTAGTCTCATGTTTACGTGCATTCGTTCGCTTGCTATTGAAACTCATTTACACATATATATTTTGCGGGTTCTTGCGTGGCCGCGCGGGTGTGTGTCCGTGTGCAAAATCATGACAGAGTAGTGTTTACATTGGAGATTACCTACAATCGTTTAATAATGGGTTCCCTTGTGGCTGTGATGCTTTCACATAGAATAGAAAATATATTGAAGTTAGTGGCTAAGATGCTTTTCCGGATGACAGGAGGTAAACAATATATAACCGCAGTGAGGTCAGCACATACACGATTCCTCGTATTGTACAATTCCCGCTACCGTGGTTTTGTGTACCGCGGACGGAATCCCACATGGGTATCTCAGATGTAGGTCAAACTGAAATCTGTCTAGTTTACTGTTATATTATTAACACGTAATGCTTTTCCTTACAGTTACTTGTCTCAAACAGTGTTTTAACTTCGAGTATAATTTTCGTAATTACTTTATTGTTTTAATTAATATGTCAATATTATATATTTATATTTATATTATATATTTATTTATATTTCAATTTATAAATTTATAAACTCACATAGATGTTTAAATGTATCTTTAAACATCGTAATAAAAGACTATTTATATACAAAAAGGATTATAAAAATATTTTTCCAAGTTTAAAATTTCTGTTTATTAAGATGTCATCACTTATAAATCTCTGATTTCAAAACAGTGAAAAATTTCTTATCATTTAAATATACAAAGACCCATATATTAAGCGTCATATACAGACATAAAGTGCATTAAGATGGTGATGCCTACCATCTTAAGTAGAACTACCTTCTATTTAAGTGTCGGCTTAATATACACAGACTAAAATAATTTTGTAAACCGGAGAGATCCGGGAAGCATAGATATGTAAATTATTTCTATAAATGCGAATAGCATTCTTAACCACAATTTACTTCCTGACATTTTAATTTTGTTATCAAAGTACAGAACACATTCAGAGGAAGTTAGTTCTTTTCTTTCCCATGAAGTTATGTATTGATGTAACATGCCTTCCTAAATTTCGTTTGTTAGGTTTGCACTAGTGGTGATTTGTTAGATTTATAATACTAATAAATTATACTAGTGGTGTGCAAAATTATACACGTTACTTTGGGAATTTAATAATATTCCAAATGCAAAACATTTTCTTTACGTTTTGTTCATATGCAGTAGCCTTTCTATACTTCGTGTTGGTTTATGCGTCCCACTATGTAAAGTTATGTCACGGGCAGGAGGCTGGTATAATTTAATGAATAGAATACACATATCAAATGTGGTGCCTTGCGGTGTAATTGTAAGTTAAATATTTACCCGAAAATTTTAAAATTAGAGAAAAGCTTACAAACTCACATAAATACGAATTTTTTCAAGTCAAAAGAAAAACTCTTAAGAATTTATTATATTTTGTATTTCCCAATGTATTGCCAAGTTTAGAAGAAACTTTTTATGACAGTCTGAATCTTAAACTGAATTATCACTGTTGCACACCACTATAGAAAAATTATTCCGATTAGCGCTTTCAGGCTTCTCAGCTCAATCGGAAGCTTGAAAGCGCTAATCGGAATAAATTTTCTATAGTGGTGTGCAACAGTGATAATTCTGTTTGTGATTATAACCACTAACACAACGTTCTTCATTAAAAATCTTATTCAGATTTTCATTAATATTGATGAAAATATTAACTCTTTATTAAGTCGTATTCTTTCTGTTAAATATAAGTGGTCTGTTACTGCTTGTCTAATTCACCTCGTCCTATTCTGATTTGACGTCCTCGCTTGAGTTTAGTTTTATTCAAATGGTTTTATTATTTCCTTTTAGTAAGAATTAGAATTTTGTTGTCTGTGGTGTAGCTTAAGAGCTAATTTGATGAGACCCTGATCATTATGGAATATTTCAATTAGCCGTCGTTTCTCACCATTCAGTCTTAAAGCAATATCGTTTGCACCATTTCGTTATTCTCCATATTTTACATTCTTCTTTGCAGTACAAGTTTTACAGAATTCCTTCTACCATTAAATGAAACGTTTTGGTAGTAGGCTATAGTGTCTTTGTGTCATACTCTTTGTTAAATTATCTGTTCCCTTTGTTGTAGCAGATTAAATTTTTATTGTTTTATTGTAATATGTATTTAATTGTTAATATTTAATTGTTTTAAATATTTGTAACGTTTAATTGTTAAATAATTACATTTCCAACACTTTCTACTTAATGTGTTTTTGCATATCTCAGAGTTTTTGCTTCACATTTAAATAAGGAATGTTTTATATATTAGTGAATACAGTCAACGTTATTCTAAACTAATAATCAGCATTAGTTTTGGTTGTAGTTTAGAATTTGTTATATAATCAACAAATGTTGTGTTCAAATAAGATTAGTGACTATATTAATGTAATTCGGAAAATAAGGACTGTTAAGGCTATTCTTCAACACACCATGTGACTACACAAGGAAGAACCTTATGTAGTACTTGTTCAGCGAAGGTGGCCGCAAGTTTTTCTATCGCTCTTTCAACTCACGTCCGACCTCGTCGTAATTCGTAAAATTTAGAGTTTTAATGTTTCACGTCGTTATAGATATAAAATTTACTAACAGCTAGTTCTAGGTTTTAAGGAGGGTAGAGAAAAGTGGAAATTTCTCAACTATTAAAAAGTGACAACGGCAATGTGTAGAGGCGCTTTGCTGCAGAAGGCTGCGTCAACAATTTTGTACTGCCCAATTTACGCTAATTATTATTATTATTATTATTACAAGTTTGGGAAGATTATGAAAAATAATAATAATTCTTATGGAAGGTTTTTTTTTGTACGGCCGTCTAAGGACCACATGTGAATTTCAATTCGTTTCTCTTTTACTCTCTGTTCTCTTCCTTTTCTCCAATATTCTTTCATTTTTTTCACCGCGTCTCTTCTTCCTGTCTTCAGTCCACTTTGAACCTGCGTTTTTCTCTCTCCTACCCCCGACTCCTTCCATTTTTAACAATTTTCCACGAAAAAACTTCTCTTTCAATTGCTTCTTCTGCGTGTATATTATTTTTTTCTAAATCATTTTTGACTTCTTTGATCCAACTTAATGTTGACTTCTTTCCCCACTGATGTTTCAAGATTTGCTTTGTCAACCTATTGTCGTCCATTCTATATAAATATCAAGAAATAATAGTCTCCTTTTTCTCGTCGTTTGTGTTATATTTTCTATACTTAGATATATTTCATAATTACTTCTTAATTTCTAACCTTCAGAAGCTTTCCGTGGGCGTAATATTTTCCTAATACATCGTCTTTCCAATATTTCTAGTTTGTCTAAATTGTAATTCAACGGAAGACATTCATTTCCATATAGGCATTCTGGCTTCACTACTGTACTGTAATGCCTTATTTTCGCATTTTTAGATATGCACATTTTATTGTAAATATCTTTGGTTATACCAAGTGTCCTTTCCATTGAATTAATTCTTTCTCCTATAGCAGATTATTCTAAGCCATTCTCTTGAATTATATCCCCTAGCTACTTAAATTTTCCAACCTTCTCTATTCGACCAATATTTGTTATCAGGAATTTTGGCGAATTTTTAAGACTTGTGAGGAATTTATTTTTTCTACAGAAATTCTTAAGTCTGTTCTAATGTCTTCTAAAAACTTATCTTGTGTTACTGCAGATGTAAGATGTTCAGACAGATGTAAGGCTTTTACTATTTTTGTCAGCGAAGTTTATGGAAATTCTATACTAAATTTACTTGTAATTAAACGTTTCCTTTTATTAAGTTTTTCTATGGCGTCTTGCTCGAGATTGCTAACAAGTGACTGAAGGCGACTACGGTCTCAATATTAAACTTTGTACTGTAATTCACTCAACTATCGACAACATTTCTAAACTTTACTGCTGCTGCAGCAACCTTTCTTGCGATTCAACTTTTCAAATGAACTTTATTTTCACTTATATCTTCTACGTATATGAAACGTCTATGAGAAACAATAATATATATGGCGAGATTTTCTGTCAGAGTACTCATAGTTAAAAGGTTCCCATTACTACTGCTACGACGGTCTACTTGGTAGTCGTATGGTACAGTGGAAAACAAAATACAAGACACCAGTTACGTCCACTAATCACCAGCTTTAATTATCACAGTTACGCAGGTTGTAATTAACTCGTACAATATTTCCAGTGAGATTTGTCCACACGCAATAACAATTTCTATCAATAGAGTTTCACCCAATTATTAACAAAATACTACTTCACTTCGACAACACTCAATCCGCACTAGCGAAATTCGCTCACATAACTGAACTGACAACCCGGCTGCTGTGGCTTTATGTAGGCTGCGGTGAGGTCCAGTGCAGCTTTGCCTCCTTACTTCACGCCGGCAGCTTAATGCGAATACTCGTATTTCAAGTGCTCCTGGAACCCACTAGAACCACCTAGTGGATGACGCAACACAAGCCACAATTCACGGGGCGAGTGGAGAATGTTCTGGATTGTTCGGTACGATTCTCGTAACACTAAAAGACATATATGATTACGAGCTTACACATATGATTAGTATTACACACACATAGATCTAACAAATTTACACTTTCATTAAATACAGCTCTAATTACAATCGTTCTAGTTATATAGTTTTGCGATACAGACTGAACAGAGATAATAATAAAAGCCAACAAATTTGAACACGAAATAACTACAGTTGTTCGCAACACAGGCAAACAATTAAACACTTGTCATACTCATTAAATATGTCTGACTGTATTCACAAAATTCATTTGATTACGATGACCCGAAACTCTTCAGACTGATGTAACACGTAAGTTCACTGTAAGGAGGTAAGATGTTAGTGATTTTCAAATACACCAGGTAACGTGGAGAGCGCGGCTCTAGGACATTATGTCGTTTTCCTGAAGCGACTCTCTATTCATGATCACAGTCATAGCCATAGCCTGTAGTCACACAGAACAGCATCCAATTATCTGTATCATATCGTCTTTACATTCTGGTCTTACATTTTGAACAAAAGTTCTGTCTACATTCAATTGTAGACAGATTACTAAGTGTAAAGTTGTAAGTAAGTTAGGAATAGATGTGAGAAAGAATACAATTGAATCGACGAAAGCGACTGACAAGGAAAGGCAGCGAAACTCTCTACGAGCCACTGCGGAGATGAAAAAAAAAGCAAGGCAAGCAAAGAGGCAGGCCAAATGAAGATTAGAAGATGAAGAAAAAGATCAAGACAATCCAACCTATGCAGCTGGGATGTTTTAAAATAAAAAAGTAAGTGCTTATTCCATGTTTAATGCTATTATTAGCTTCCTAATTTTCTATTGCGGTTTGCCGAAACCTGTTTTTTTCTACTTGGTGCACACTTTTTTCAAAAACTAATTAAGATAACAGGATGAAATTTTTACCACCTTTTCCTTACTACATGGTGCATACTTTAAAGCAAGGATTTTTGATCGACCCATAAATTTTGTTTTTAGACATTTTTAATCAATAAACTTTATAAACATAAAAGTTACATTTAAAAAAATTATATTCTTGTAATAAAAAGTCAAATGCTGCTTGGTATATAAAAAGTCAACTTGCTGGATACTTTCAAGATATTTTGAATTGCCCACCCCCTACTTCTAGATTAGAAATCCCAGACCCACCAGAAAACTCAGAAGAGGATGAACCACCAACAAAAGAAGAAATCAGAGATGTAATCAAGAACCTCAAAAACAACAAGGCAAATGGAGAAGACTCGATAACAGCAGAAACGATGAAATGGGCTGAGCCAGAAATTCTAGACGACCTTCATAGAATCATTTGCGAAGTCTGGGAAACCGAAAAAATTCCAGAAGAATGGAAAACAGCGCTGATCCATCCGCTCCACAAGAAAGGGGATAAGCAAGATGTCAATAACTATAGAGGAGTGTCCCTCCTTTCAGTTGCTTATAAAATTTTCTCGAAGATTCTTCTAAACAGAATAGAAGATACGCTTGACAAACAGCTGGGCGAATACCAAGGAGGGTTTAGAAAAGGACGTTCCTGTGTTGAGCAGATCTTCAATTTAAAATCAATAATCCGTCATAGAATGCTGAGCAGCAAGAAAATTGTGGTGTCCTTTATAGACTTTAAAAAGGCATTTGATTCAGTGGACAGAGAGACCTTGGAAAGGATCATAAGAGAATTTGGAATCAAAACAAAACTAGCAAATATAGTCAAAGAGACCCTAACAAACACAACATCCAGGGTGAAGTTCATGGGAGAGCTCTCTCGTCCATTCGAAATTAAGACAGGAGTGAGACAGGGCGATGGCTTATCGCCACTCCTATTCAACTGTGTCCTAGAGAAGATCGTGAGAATTTGGAACTTGGAACTGGAGAGTCGAGGAATAAACCCAATATGCCTCGGAAGAAAGTCGGGAGGAATTAAAGTCAACTGCCTGGCGTTTGCAGATGACTTTGCGGTACTATCAGAAAACCCAGAAGAAGCAACCGTACAAATCAATCTCTTGGAAAAGATAGCCAGCCAAACAGGACTAAGTATCTCAGTTGAAATGACCAAATTTATGACAAATGACAAACATGGACCAAAATTACTTGAAACGGAGATAGGACGAATTGAAAGAGTCAAAAAGTTCAAGTACCTAGGTGAGACTATACAGGAGAATGGGTTGGAAAAAGCAGCTGTTGGAGATCGAATTCTAAAAATGGAAAGAGCATATGGATTAACAAAAAATATCTACAACAAGAAATGCATCTCCTGGAATGCCAAAATAAGGCATTACAACACCGTCGTAAAAACGGAATGTCTCTACGCCAGTGAATGCCTCTCGATGAACTATAACCTCGACAAACTAGAAGTCTTGGAAAGGAGAATTCTAAGAAAAATCATGGGTGCAGTTCGGACTGAAGATGGATGGAAGCTGCGAAGCAATAGGGAAGTCTACCAGAACGTGGAAAGAATCTCGGAGACTACGCGGAGGAGGAGGCTGACATTTCTCGGACATCTATACAGAATGGACAAAAATCGATTAACCAAACAAATATTCGACTACCCCTGGAAGAAGAAGACCACTACAACGTGGATTAAGGAAGTTAGAAAAGATTTAGAAAAGTCGAATATCACAGAGTCCCAAATGTTAGAAAGAAGTGAACTTAGGAGTACAGTGAAAAATCTGGAATTGTTTCAAGATGCAGGAAGACCTAATAGAAGTGGACGAACTTGGACAGAAGATCAAAGGAAACAAGCCAGTGAAGGAGTATTGGAGACAGAGGAAACTCCAGGCAAAGAAAAAGAAATAAAGTTGTAGCGTGATCCTAAGTGGTCAATTCGCTTTAAAAAAAAAAAGTCAAATATCAAAATCTCTGTGTTAAAGTGTACTATAAGATGCAAAGAATAGATGGTAAAAATTTCATTCAGTTATCTCTAGTAGGTTTTGAGAAAAGTGTGCACCAAGTTTACCAATTTTACATGTAAAAGATAGACGTTACCGGGTACCCTTAACCCTGTTCGTCCCGTAATACAAATCGTCTCTGTGGTAATATTTAGAAGTCTAGACGGACAGTATAGAATTTCCCTTCTAAAGGTATTCTGTAAACTAGGTCAGTGCTTCACTTAGCCCCATAGGTCTTTTCAGTTAGCCTGGAATCTCAGGCAGCGTCCACAATGGTCTTTGGGTTGTAAAATTTAGTCTGGTTCCGTTCTAAAAAATCCAGATTATTGAAATGATGAGATGTCTACTGTAGAGTATACAGTGATGTTTTTTACCTGTCAGCTTACATTCTGTTCATACTGTTTGCTACAATGTCGGCAAACGTCTGGACGTGGTTTCGAGACAAACCATCAGAGTTAAATATAGACGGCTCTCTTATCAATTTGTATGCTTAGTAATACAACTGCTTAATAAATATCTTGCGGCTTTTGAATGTCAAAAGTCTTCTGTGAGTGGCAATGCCAGTTGATAGTCAAACTCTCTTCTATACAGATGCTTGTGGAACCGTTTAAACACAATTTAAGAAGCTAATATTCTCATCTTGTCACAAAATAATTTCTTCCTAATTAGGAAAATTCCTTTGCATCTGTGCCTCCAATATTGTTATATCACGTAATATCTCCTTTATGTTAGTATTGTTTTATAGTATTATAAATATAAATATTATAAGTCTTAAAGCTTACCCTTCATCAATGTAACCATATCCGGTATGTAATGGTATATTAAAATAAAGACTCAAACTCTTATTCGGTCTTGTCTTAGTTTCAATAAAACTTATGATTCATTTCTTTTTTACATATATTGAAATTTATCAACATACAATGTACTTTTCTTCAGTTAGTAGCTACTTTAGGTTCGATAACATGACAACTCTTTCTCAGGGTTAATAAAAAATCAATTAAAGTCGATGTACTGTCAACGTCATACATATGATAGGCAATATAATAATTATAAATCTGTTTTAGTAAAGTGATGTTGTATGTGTGTTGAGTTATGGATTTTTTGGACCATACAAAAGAAACATCTTAAATAGGAACAACTAATAATAAATATTACAATGAAGAATTAAAATTAATAATTATAATGTTTATAGTGTTTTTTTTATATCATTTCACTGTTCTTGTACTTCAAATTGAATAATGATTGATTGAATGTATGTCTGAACATAGTGGAACAATCTCACCAAATTGTAGTTTCATTTACAGATTATTTCTTGACATTCATCTTCTGGCCTTCAGTTTTCCGTGTATTATGTTAAAACATTATACTTCTCATTATTTTTTAAGTCTTCCTTCATTAATTCATTTTATAACATTAATTTTTTTGTAGAAAACGTTCAGATTCAAATTAATCTGTTCTCACCTATATTCAATGTTTTTCAACAATACCTTTTTTTAAAAAAAAAAACTCCATCCAATTAGTAATGCTCTTGGCTATGACATGTTTATGGGTCACAGGTTTGTTTTTATACCTTATAATTAATATGATTCAGTTGAATCTTATTTTTTATTAGTCACTGACGTATATAATTGGTTTGTAACTTAATATTCCACTATTTTTATTCATTGTACACTTTGTTTGATCTTACTATATTATCTATATAGTTGTTTTATATAAATTATATGTTTTTTTCATTGTTTATTTATAACTAGGTCTATTTCCTATTCACTTTCATTATACATTGTTTTTTAACGTCAATCACCGTTATTTTACTTTCTTACGTGATTAAACTACCTAACGTTTGTGATTGTTGTTTAATATTATTTTAATTGTAAATATCTAAATCACTTTCAGTTCGTAGTGCTATGACACAAATAACTGCTTGAGGTTTGCAGACCTCCCTATAGTTTAATATGCTTATACTATGACAAATGTGTTTTTATTCACTTACTAACTTTTTAACATTTATATACTACATTTATATTTATTACAACTATTTACATATTTATTATCATTCGATCTTCCCTCCTGGGTATAATAATCATCGTCATGTCCTTGTCTTTTCATTGTCATTAAACTATTTAATTAATAAGTTTTCATTTCCAATTTCCATTGTATTATTTTATTATGATAATTCTCTTTTTTTAATTATCTTTGACTCCTTGAAATTATTAATTATCTCTAAATAGTTACATTTTATGTACATTTTTTTATTTGCTATATTGATTTTATATTCGTTTGTATTTCATTTATAAGAAAGATTGCGTTTAGGCATAATTCACAACGAATTTTTATGATTAAAATTGTATTTATTCTAGGGCATAATCTTGTTTTGTTACAACACATGTTCCTTCGTTAACAAAGGAAAAAAAAAATTGACCCAGAGCATAATTATTCCCTAAGTGCTCGTCTATTTTTCGTTAGTTAGTATAATGAATATTATATATCTTACCAAAACGGGGGGGGGGTTGCAAGAAGAGAGTCACAGAACAAAGTAAAAATCATGTTTAGTCTTCTGGATATGCCAGTCTTGTGCAGTAACAATTTAATCAGAATCGACATTGTCAGCCACTAAAGACAAAATGACTTAATTATTGAACTTTCTTCTTAATAACAATACAACATTTTGAACGAATCTTAATTTAACGGATTCTGGCTACAATTTTTTTAAGACTTTAATATTATGCTCTTCAGGAAGTGTGATATAAAAATATTACATCAACTACACAAAAAAAAATTATTCATGGGCACGTTTTGGTGATCCAGACCTATTAGCCTTTGAAACTAACTGTGTATTGCAGGATGCAAACGGGACTAGAGTTTTAAGTCGCCAAGCAGGTTTTAAGTCCCACCTTACATGGTGGGATCTTATTTGACAGTAGCCTGTCTAAAGATATATTGTCGAGTACCTCTGGTTCCGCGCAGGCTGCCAACAATATTGTTCTAACGAGAAAGTGGATGTAGGTGTTCAGCTTCCGGAAGTCTGCGCCAAAAATGTATCTATCATATTCTTAGCTACCAGCACTACGAAAAAACACTGAACGCTTGGCAGAATTTGATAACAACCTCTCCAAACATGTCCTAAACCAGCGGAGACGATTTCTTTTTTTTTTAGGTTTTGAGGGGATAGGCAAAAAAAGGGGGTTTTCGGTGGGGGGGGTTGTTGTATGTGGTGCAGTGATGATATGATGAACAGTAGACGTTCTTCACAATAACTAGTTCTGAATGCCATCATCACTTTTAAATTTGTGTAAGAACCGTCTGAGGAAAGTTTCTGGTCAACTGGTTTTTTGAGGTTGATGTCAGCAGTTTTACTAATTTTTAGACTTCAGTTATTCGTTTTCCTCTCTTATTTGAAATTGGTTCTTTTGCATCTGATACAAAGATAAAAGATAAAGATATTTTTATAAAGGTATTTTTGTCGACATCCATGCTTTTACGCTGTTCGTGTAATACTGATTCTTCTAACTTAGATATTCTGACGTTACATATTCATCATCTGTAAAACTCGCTGACTCGTCCATCCTAAATTCCTTTTCTATTTAAACCAAAGTATCAGTAACGGAAGACGAACGGTCCGTTTCCAATACTGTATTTCGCTTAATTGTAATTGAAGATTAATTAATTTAATTAATATAATTAATTAAATTAATTAATTTACCTATTAATATATTCACTAAAATGAAGGTAAGCGAATAATTTAATAATAAGTAAATCGTGGAACAAACTCATCCTCGATTTTAGTAAACAATCTCCAGAATAATCTCTTTAAAGTTCTAAGTGAAATACATAAATTTCTATCATAAATAGAAAGCTGGGGAGAACGTTTATTTTCCTTCGACTATCCTAATCGAGCTTCTTCTTTATTTGAATACAAATACTTGAACACCCTATTTACTTCAAGCTCACAAGCATGTAATAAATCTATTTGTATAGCTTGTGTGTAATATTAAATAACCCATGATAATATTTTTTATTCACAGCTGTGGTCAGTAACTTTTGATCCGTCCGGCTATTCTTTATTTGAGGCAATTTAATAGTGAATATGTCCCCTGAATATGTTACTAGAATATCGCAGGGTAAGACGAATGATGGGGGTGCCACCTTCAGGCTTAACGTCCAGCCCGATTTTCTGTCTGGGTGTTCTCCCATAAACTGGCTGTCTTACCAGACTAAAGAGACCAGTTTTCCCTGTTGAGATATCCATAAGGATCTTTAATGTAGTGGTTTCTCCTTGCTCCCACAGCCTACGTCGTTGACCAATGGAAGGTCATCCGTCTTTAGGGGCAATTTCTCACCCCAAGGGCAAGACGGTGCCCTAACCTCTACTTGACAATGGCAAGAAGGGGAGGGACAGCTCATACTGCCTGTCATTCGGTCTCCAGAGCCGCATTAGCAATCTTTAGGAGTTGCCCGTCCACCACCACATGGAGGTGGGGCTGGATATTTCCGTTCAACAAGGAATGAGACCATAAGGCTTTACTCCATCCTCTCCAGTACTTTGGGGGGTCTGATAATTGACCTTTAACGAAAGGCCAGGCCAGTCGCAAATGGAAATGAGATTTCTCAGCCAGGGTATACTCTCCATGATCATAGAAGGAACACAGATATATGGCAGGAATTGAATATTATGAGTATACTCGACAGGATCGCCCAGTATCGGCTGAATTGGTGGGAACATCTTCGCCGAATTGATGACTGCCGGATCCCCAAACAACTATGGACCTATAAGCCGAGGGGACGGAGAGGTGTGGGACGTCCGAGGAAGCGCTGGAGTGACCAGGTTTAATATTCGCCTACTTTACACCGGAACAAATTATTTTTGGTTTAAATTTTGAAGATGATGATGATGATTATATTGTTTTTATTCCTAATAATTTCCTGTAAGATTCTAATTACGGTTATAAATTACATAGTACTATAGTAGTATAAGTTATGAAATGAACATAGTACAGTGCCAGAGAATAATGGTGCAGGCATGTATAGGCCCTACACTGTTCTCTGTGTTTCACGTTGATAAAGCAGCGTACGGATAGACGTGTTTTGGTGTACAAACGCATTAGCCTTAACAAAGGGTCGTGTCCAGCCAACCGGAACGAGTGAATAATTTATCCCTAAAATTGACAAAACGAAATTTGTTTGAAATTTAGACGCCTACAGTGTTTACCGCTGACGTGGATCACTTAGTGTCGTTTTAGATAAACGAGTTATTCAGTTTTATGTTATAAAGTGTTTCAGGTGTAACAAATTTGTTGACAGAAATTGATCCATATTTGATTAAAAACTTGTTTTTCATTTCGGCTTCTTTTTAACAAGTGCTCATGTTGGACATGTTGCCCATTCGCATACTAAAAATCAGTCTGTAAGAAATTGTTGGATATAGAATGCTTGATCACAAAATATGGCTGACTATAATTATTCACGATAATTGATGACTCGTTGGGCACTTGGTGAAACATGTTAATACAAAGATTTTTAAAAATATATTTTTACGACATCACAGAACAATCTACGTGTTTGTTGAACGATCCATTGGAAGCCGGCTGAATGTTGTGGCGTACGTAAATTCAACATGCGCTTGCGAGACTTTTTTAGACGCCGCCAGCCTCGCTGACTGTGTCAAGGCCGCAATTCATTACGTCGTAGTTCAGACATAACGCGTAGTTATGGAATGTTCTGGTCTGTGAGCGGGGGTATAAATATAAGGCGTCAGCGGCCTTAGTTCAGTATTTTGTCGGCGATTGCTGTGTGCGTTCAAGTGGTTATTAGTGAAGTGTTGTTTTTAATAATCGGGCGGGACAATTGTAATAAAATTGTGTGCTATATTAGGTGAAATTTTATTCCGTGAGAACAAGTTTTATTTGATTTGTTGTAAAAGACTGTCTTGTTAATTACGAACTGTTTAATTGTGATAATTAAAGCTTGTGATAATTGGTGTCTTGTATTTTGTTTTCCGATGTACCATACAACAATCAGTAGACCGTCATAACAATATAAACACTTGGTACGTTTCGCAGATTTTATTTAACTCTGACAGCTGTTTCGACTTCTTAAGCCATTGTCAAAGAGATGAGTGAACACTAAACAGCAGATGTAAGAGGGTGGTTGACATCTGTTTTGGGATTGTATTACAACATGTGTGAGGTGTAAAGGTGGAGAGGGGGGTTGGAGGAGCTAAGGAAAGGTCATGTGTCTGTAAAAACTAAATATAAATTGAATGTAAATATAAAATTAACTAAATTTTTTATTTTGCATTCAGAATATATTTAGTTTAGTTAATTTTATATATTTTGCATTCAAATTATATTTAGTTTTTACAGACACTTGTCTTTCCCTTAGCTACTGCAACCCCCCCCCCGTACATCTTCACACCTCTTACAAATTGACGCCCTAAACAGATGTCAACCACCCTCTTACATCCTCTGTTTAGTCTTCATTCACTCATCTCTTTGACAATGGCTTAAGACGTCGAAACAGCTGTCAGAGTTAAATAAAATCTGCGAATCGTACCAAGTGTTTATATATTTTTAAAAACCATTGACTATAATTGATTTAATTACATCATAGGCTCCAACTGGCTGTATACGTAAACCCATGAACTTTGGTTTTATAAAACAACAGCCCTTTGCTCATCAAATGAACAGATAATTACTATACGGCTGGAAAGCATGTAACCTGTTCACCCTTGTGTTTCCTGTTTTTTGCTACCAGTATATTATGTTAATCCGGTTGCAATATATTTGGTTTTTTAACATTTTTTTTAATAAATGGGGAGTTGGACTATTGCATTCACCTCCAACCTGGAGGACCAGTCAATTTTTACTGATGGTTTACTTCCTTTAGCCGTTGATAAACCAATATCCAACTACAAGGCAGCAGCTGCTAGTTTTGGTGTGTCCTGGGTACTTTATTTCCCCGGTACCCACCATATCTGGTGAGTATTCCCCTATACGCCACCTGGGGAGGCGCCCGATGGGAGACTAGCAACTTCACACGGCTTAGAAGTTTGGACTAATAATAAACACACAAGAATCAAATTAATGACAGTAGAGAACTTTTGGAGACGTTCGGCAAGAGGATCAAGACTTGATAAAATTAGAAATGAATTCGTTAAGGACATAATGAATGTGAAAAATTCAATTGTTGATTTTATCCAAACAAAAAAAAGTATAATGGTATGGACACCCGAACAGAATGGCACAGGAAAAACTGCCAGGGAGAGTTATGGAGTGGACTCTACCAGGAAGAAGGAAAAGAGGAAGACCGCCTACCACTTGGATAGAAGAAATTCAGACTATTTTGAGTGGACGAGAAATTGAAGAAGACCTTTGGATGAACAAGAAACAGTGGAAGATAAAAACTCAATTATTTCTGTAATCTTTTGGTTCCGGAAAATGTGTACACATTGTATAACCGGAATAAATAAATGATATTACGTTAATTACTACGTTCAACCGTGAGTATTCATGACCTTACCATTATATGACGCCGCTTAGAACGTGCTTGTCAGTGAAGAAGCGAAATTCAACTTAGGCCTTAAGTCACGGCTCGTTTGATTACTTTCTTCGCTCCCTGCCACGTACAGGATTCCCATTAAGTACCGACACAGAAAAATGTAGGCACAAGTTGTATCATATAAAGTGTTCCACTTAAACACAATAAATTAACATAATAATGTACTATAAGAAGAGTAAAACTTAAGGTTGGAAATTTAAGACCACACTACAACTTGCAACCCTGAAGAGTCACGGGAGGTTATGCTGAAAAGGGAAGAGTTCACTAGAGCGCCAATGAACGCATGAACTTCCAAAAAGAAAGGGGGTAACATGAAAACAACTCAATATGAGACACATCTGCTCAATCCAGTTCTGTTTATCCAACATCAATATTATATAATTTAACTTATGTGTTTAAACATATTGTTACGACGATCTTCACCAGCTTTAATTTTCACAGTTAAACAGTTCGTAATTAACAGAACAGTCTCTTACATCAAATAAAATAAAATTGTTCACACGCAATAAAATGTCCACTAATATTAAACACAATTATATTACAATTATCCCTCCCGATTATTAAACACTTCATTAATAACCACTTGAACGCACACAGTAATATCGCCCGACAATAAACTTGTACCGTACTGTAAATCGCGACCTTAATTGAAAACTAAGGCCGCTGCCGCCATGTATTTATACCTCCGCTCACAGACCAGAACGTTCCAAACTACGTCTTAGCGCCAGTGTGTGCTACGTAATTAATTGCGGCCTTGACACAGTCCGCGCGGCTGGCGGCTTCGAGAAAAGTCTCGTTAATGCGTCTAGAGTCATGTACACCACCGCATTACATTCTGGGTCCCTCTGGAACGTTCGATAAACACCTAGATTGTTCTGTGATGTCGTAACAATATGTATCACCTACATTGAGAATAATTTGTCTATTTACTTTTACACTCTCTATTCGTATATAGTAATTTAATATTACGCAAGGCAGTAGAGGTTCGTAGACAATGTAACTACGATTCAAACTGAGGGACACCACTGCAACGGTTAGAGGAAAATCGATAAGTGTGAAGAACACGGAGTTTGTTGATTTGTATCATCAGAGATTAATATAAATATGTATATGTGTGTGTGTGTGTGTGTGTGTGTGTGTGTGTGTGTGTGTGTGTGTGTGTGAGTGTGTGTGTGCGGTGCTCACGTGTATTGGAAAAAATAATAACTGGAATTTTTAATAGTTTATTTTTATTTAAATTATTTAGTTCTTGAATACATTATTTCAACAGTTTTTATAATATTGCCATCTGTACTGTAATATGAATGAGATTACAGTAATGAGAAGTTGTCAAATCATTCTCTAAGAATGCTATGAAATTTAAATTAAAAAATATTTTTTTAAATCAAGCAACGACGTTGTGATTACGTTGCATAAGTTCAAACTTGTATGCGGGACGACTAGGCGAAACCTTAAGTAAGCAAGTAAATGAACACGCCTAAAATTCTACAAGGTGATGGCTCTTTCCACACTTCATTATGGGTCTGAGAATTGGACTTTAACGAAAGGCCAACGGTATTTTACTTTAACGAATTGTACAGTCGTATTCAAGCGGGTGAAATGAGATTTGTCAGGCACGTGGCAAGGTATACTCTCAGTGACAATAGAAGAAACAAGATATACGGTAGGGACTGAATATACTCGACAGGATCGCCCAGTACCGCCTGAATTGGTGAGAACATGTTTGCGGAATGGATGACTGCCGCATCTCCAAACAACTATGAAACTATAAGCCTACGGGACGGAGGGATGTGGGACGTCCGAGGAAACGCTGGAGTGACCAGCTCTAATCTTTGTCTATTTGAGACCGGAACAAACCATCCTTGGTTTGATCCTTAGAAGATGATGATGATGATGATGATGATTTCTTAAAATAACTTTATTCATTTTTCAATAACTTAGTAGCGCAAGAAAACTGATTAATTTGTGTAATTTGTGACACACACACACACACACACACACACACACACACACACACACACACACACACACACACACACACACACACACACACACACACACACACACATTGCGACGTTACGATCGTGTGCCTCCGTGAGTGTTGTTCTTACTTCTAATATATGCACTCACCAAACCAGTTCGTTGGATGTCAGCTTATTTTGAGTTACACTGCATTACATTTAAAAATGAATGTTGCAGACCAGATTTCAGTCAAATTATAATATTTACTGTACAGTATGTTCGAGAAAGAATCGAATTGTGTTTTTATTTAACAACTAAACATTTTAAGTATTCTATGTGCCTTTTTATAAGTGTGCATGTATCTTATATGCAAACAATGTTCGTAAACAATCATTATATTAAGAAAATAAATTAAGACTTTTGAACAGTGTTTAAATACATATAAAAATAAAATTAATTTTTTATAACAGGTGATTAAAAACTTTTAATTAATCACACAATTTAAAAATAACGAGATTAAAAATATTTTCAATACAAATTTGCTTAATAGAAACAATATGAAATATGAACCTTGGTTTTATATATATATATATATATATATATATATATATATATATATATTTTAAGCTTCATTATATTTTCATATAATATTTTCTAATATCCGTTCTTTTTTTAAAAATTGTTCTTTTATTTAAGTTGTTCTTTTATATAAATTGTGGTTTTATAAAAAAATTAAAAATTAAGTATAGAGTTTTTAAGAGTTACATGAAACATTTCCAGGTTCGCATTTAAAAAATTTCTTATTCTGAAATTATTTATCTCCGCTTTTCGTAAGGTCTTTTTGTTGTAAAAAGCCAGTTCATCGCCAGTGTAAATCAGTCTTGCACGTGTGGCCTTTCTAAAGACGGGTTGTGTGTGCGCGCGCGAGTGTGCATCAGCCGCGTTGGTTGCCATGGTGAATGCGTCCAAAGACGCCCACACTGCTGCTACTTGATTTGCAACGGACAGAACGGTCGACAAGACCTTGGGTAGACCTATATAGAGTCTCGAGTTCCGTTTCTGTCAAATAATGAGTAAACAGTTCCCAACCGGTCACTAATTTTCCTAAGATTATTATCAACATGCCTTACTTCTTAAAGAGCAAACGGGTTTTCGAAAGGGTAGGTCGACCGTGGATGCATTGTTTGTATTACGACAGATAATATAGAAAAAGCGGGAGTATAATCAGAAAACGCATATCACTTTTGTTGATCTGAAAAAATCATTTGATAATGTAGACCGTCAAAAGTTATGGAGTATTATAGATAAAAGAGGATATCCACTGGATTCAATAAATTCAGTTAAGATCCTTTACAAAAGTGCATCTGTAGTCCTGGATCTGAACGGTAGGCTGTCAGGTGGCATTCTAATAAATAAGGGAGAGAGACAAGGATGCTGTGTTTCCCCAACATTGTTTAATATATACAATGACGACATGTTTTGAGAGTAATGAAATCCACAGTGACTTCCGGATTACAGCTTAACAAATTAATTTGTATGGGTTTCCTGCCTAATGTAGATGGCATAGTTCTTATTTAAGAAAATGGGGATGATTTACTAAGAGCTGTGTTTCAGTTACAAGAAGTTGCAAGAGAGTACTCAATGACAATTTCAGTAACAAAGACCAAAATCATGGCCTTTAAAGGTAAATATCCAGTGAGGACTATGATAGATGTAAACAACAGCACTTTAGAACAAGTGAGCCGTTTCAAATATCTCGGCTATGCAGTAAGCTATAAGTCTGAGTATGATATAAGAGAGAAGATAAATAAATTTAAGAATATTTATGGTACGATTGAAACAAATCTTAGAAATAAATCAAGACACAGCAAAAGGATTAAATTTTATAAGACAATTGGAATAGCCACATTGATTTTTTCGAGTGAGGCATGGGTCATGACAAAAAAGGAAAGCGGCAAGATTCAGAGTGCTGAAATGTAGTGTCTTCAAAATACTTTAAATTATACATTGCAATATAGAATAAGGAATGAAGCTATCAGACCAGAACTCGAAGTAGAGGATATAAATGAAATTATTTCAATTTACAGAAGACATTGGTGGGATCATGTGCAAAGGATGACAGAGGGTCGACTGCCGAAATAGGCACTGAAATAGGAAGCCATTGGTAGAAAAGACGTGGGTCGTCCGAGGATAAGATGGGTGCCGAAACATGTTTATATAACCTAATACTTGAAGAGATTAAGAAGAAGAAGAAGATTATTATCAACCACAAGAAAATTATTTTCATATCTTGCCTATTTCCATGATCATTTAAAACACTTAAGCAATAGTTAGACTTCATTCACAACATTTTGCACTACAGCATAGTGTATTTTGCTAAGGTATTAACAAATAATTATTCTGTCAATTTATACATAAGCGGATTCGTGAATGTACGGGCGCGTATCAATGTGTATTACTCTTTGGTAAACAGGTTTTTGGGATATCCAGTTTTGCATATTTTCCAAAATATGTGTAGCATTTGGGGTCGTCAGATTCGTGTTAGTGCATGTGTCACATACTCGATCAATTACTCTGGTCACAAAGATTTTACCGCACACTGCTGTCCGAGATTGTCAGTTTAAAATGTTACACGTTGTTAAATAAATTGTTTCAGTTTTTTGGTGGTTAGAAATGTACATACTCAAAATTCTTCATTGTCTACACAATGTACAAGCGTAGTCACAAGCACGCGAGTGCCTCCAAATTAATAAATCTTTATTTATAAGATGAAAAACATATAAAATTAATTAATATTAAGAGAATATTTTTATTTTAAGTATCTTTTATAATTTCTTTACGCTAAAATGTTTGGAATTTCCACGATTTCAGCGACAGAAATAAATTACAGGGCACCAAATGATTTATGGCAGTGGTAGTCATTTATTTCTGTCCTTCCTTTACAAAGTTCCTTGTATTCAATAACAACTTAACTGCCTTCCAAAGTTTGTAGGCTTCTTTGTGCAAATAAATGGTTTTATAATTACTTTATCGATAGAAGCAGAAAGTATCGATTTAAACGCCAATGATGTAAAGTCGATAATTTATTCTTGTTTTAACAAAGAACTCGAGATTTTGCGGGCACAAAGATAAAGGTTAAATTTAAATATTTTATTCATAAAATCTTACACAATACACTCTAGATGCCAAAACACAATAACAGGATGCAAGGTTTACACAATATATTGTATAATCAGTGTCTCTTAATATTGGTTTTCCTATTTAATATAATCCGAAAATTTTAATACCACCAATATTTTTAACTTAGCATTTAGGTAAAATGTTATCTTGAAAAAAGAAAACAGAGTGTAAAATTTAGAAAAAAATAATTCTCTTGCAGCTCTATTAAATGGTGTTATTTTAGTCGATGCGGATGCCATAGTTCTTATTCAGGAAAAATAAGGATGATTAGAAAGGAGCTTTTTAAACGCCTTTTTTCTAATTTGTGTCACTTTAATTTTACTTAATATGATTTATTATTTTGAATATGACATAAAAGAGACTGTAAATAAATTTAGGAATATTTGTGGTACGATTCACAGAAATCTTATAACTAAAATTAAAATTTATTTTATTTTATTATTAACCCAACATAAGCCTATTATCCAAGGGGTTGATGGAACGATTACCAACGCCTCGACGCTTTCTGCATTTATATCTCACTGATGAAGGAGCAAACTACTCCGAAACGTGCGTATGAGGATATAACAAAAAGTAAGTTTTTTCACAAGTGAAAGTGCATTAAATTATTAATTGTTAAAGTGCTGTGAAAGAAGTGATGATCATTCAAAATAGATATATTATGCTTGTACAACCATATTATCATGGTTAAGTCAAGTGTTGAGGAACTACTAAGTGCGTAGTACTTGAAATTGGTGTAAGATTCTTTTGGAAATAATTACTTTGGTGAGAATAAGATTTTTTTGTTGTGTTGTGTTTAATCTGTCTCTACTTTTCATGCATTCGACCTTTTCCGCCCCCTGTCTGAAGTGATAACCGTTACTCACAGTTTGTAGTTTGCTTCTTGAATACTTCTATGCATACAAGGTGTGACAAAAAAGTGTTAGGATTCATTTTATTTACATAAATATACAAGCGATGCAAATTTGTAAACTTGTCTCCTTCAAAACAATCTCCTTCCGCAGCCACACACTTCTTCTAGCGCTTTACCAAATGTTCGAACCATGTCTTAATTAATCTTCTGTAAGAGCCTTAAGTTCTCTGATCGCACTTTATTTTACCACTTCTATGTCTTGAAATGATCTCCCTTTCAAATGGGTTTTTATTTTTTTAAAGAGAAAAAAGTCACAATGAGCCATATCTGGTGAATATGGAGGATGCTGAAGCTGTGAAACATTGTGTTTAGCAAGAAAATGCTGAACAGCATGTGACGTGTGGGCGGGTCCATTGTCGTGTTGAAGCCACCATTCACCACTCTGATGCAACTGTAACCTTTTTCGGTGAATTGCATCTCTCAGTCGCCTCCAAACAGAAATGTAGTAATCCTGGTTTACTGTTTGGTCTGGTGGAGCAAATTCATGATGAACAATCCCCTTGTGAACTGTGAAACAAAGAAAACTGTGAGCATGATATTGACTTTTCTTCGGCTCTGTTTTGTCATTTTTGGTCTTGAAAAATTTGGCGTCTTCCACACTGAAGACTGGGCTTTAGTTTCTGGATCGCATCACCCGTTACGATCGATTTAATGAAGTTCTCATCGTGTTTAGCACATTCAAGCAGGTCTTGAGGGACTGAAACCCGGGCATCTTTTTGGTCAGCTGTGAGCACTTTTGGTACAAATTTTGCAGAATCACGTCTCATTCCCAACTCATCAATAAGAATGGACTGAACTGATCCGAAACTAACGCTTAAATCATTTACTAGCTCAGGAATGGTGATCTGGCTGGCGGTTTTCTTGCACAGCAGCACGCACAAGCTCAACGTTATGGTCAGTCTTGCTGGTTATAGGCCTTCCTGAACATTCGTAACTCTCAACACTTTCACGCCCATCTTTAAAACGCTTAAACTACTCATAAACCTGTGTACGAATCGTATAATTTTCTCCATAAACTTGTTGTAACTTTTCAAATGTATCTTTACTTCAGATTACAGATTTTACTAACTTTTTGGGAAAATCTCATACACATTCTCTAATCAATTTTTTTGTTGACATTGTAAATGCGCCAAATGACATTAACACACAGCACAACAACGGGCGTTTGTAAATAAACCAGATCAGCTTTTATTATAAAACTTATACCGAGTAATTAGTATACTGTAAAATAAACGTATGTGTCGCTTTTTTGGAGCCAAGTCAGCTGACTTAGCATTGGCACCATCAATCCTGATACCTTTAGAGTAGGAAGTCTGTGTCTATCAATTTTATTTTAACCGTTGTTACGATAGGTCCTTTTTCATAAGACTGCACAACATTTAAATGTCATTCCGTTTGGGCTGGTTGTGCTCATCGATCTTAAGGAAAACCGTTTATGTAATAAACTGACCATTAAAAGTTTCAGAGTAATTATTAATGTTTTTAATTAACTGCAATAATTCTTCATTTATCATTACATCCGTCCTGGTTTCAAAAGGCATTGTTGGAATTGTGACTTGTTGATTGAGACCACCTTACAGGACAACCAAACCTATGCCGGCTAGATTTTTATCGACCTCCTCTGATCTAGATCTGTCGTGTTCTGTTATAGGACCACCTCGAAAAGAATATAACTGTACCATATCTGAATCAAAGACAAACGTAATGGCCTTTGTAGGAGATGAACTGGTTTGGACCACATGCTTAGTACAAATAAGACATTTCAGCTATCTTGAACCTGACATTACTTGTGATCAAGATAGATATATAGAAAATAAAGTGACGATTTCACAAGAATGTGTGGAACGATTTGGAGAACGTTGGGAAATAAATGTAGAAAAGAAACCCAAATGAAATTCTAGAAATAATCGCATCGCCTATACTACTGAATGGTTCTGAAACTTGGATCGTAAAAAGAAAAGATGAACAGAAGATACAAACAGCACAAATGAAATTTTTGAGATCAGTTTAAAGTTATAATAGACGAGATCATAAAAGAAATGAGAAGATAAGAAGTGATTTAGATAGATTTTTAGTTAATGAAAGGATTAAAGGATACAGAATAAAATGGATTCAACACATGGATAGAACGTAAGAAAGTAGAATACCGAAGATAGCGAAAGATTACAACTTTAGGGGCAGAAGAAAAGTTGCTATGCCTAAGAAAAAGAGGACTGTGCAATAGCAACTAGGCCGCTCAAGTCTAAAACCGTTACGAATATGATGATGAGTTCTTTATTTCCATTTATCATTGGCTGAATTACAAACTTCCATTAATTATCTTCATATCAGTGCGGTTGATACCAATACTGATACCTAGATCTATCGGTTTTTAGTAAAATTTAATTTTATTAAGCCTTTATTAATGTCCATAGAGCATTAAGTTAGTTAATCAACTTGAATGTGCATATTAGTGAGAAGGTAGTTTCAATAAAAACGAAAAGCTTTTAAAGCGTATTTATAAGCCTTGTTTATTCAACCTTACCTATTCCCGTGAAATATGAATGTCCATAGAGCATTAAGTTAGTTAGTCAACTTGAATGTGCGTATTAGTGAGAAGGTAGTTTCAATAAAAATGAAAAGATTTATAAAGCGTATTTATAAGCCTTGTTTATTCAACCTTACCTATTCCCGTGAAATATTAATGTCCATAGAGTATTAAGTTAGTTAATCAACTTGAATGTGCATATTAGTGAGAAGGTAGTTTCAATAAAAATGAAAAGCTTTATAAAGCGTATTTATAAGCCTTGTTTATTGAACCTTACATATTCCCGTGAAATATTTTAATTTTAACCAAGTGAATATTGCCGCAGAGTTCATTAACGGTTCGATATATAAAACTTTCACTTAATATTGTTTGCCGGTAACTCTGTACGGTGTCAATTTGTTTTACCGTGCACTGAAGCATTAACCTTAACAAGAGTGTATGGCCAGCGACCCGTTTCCAGGTAGTAATTTGTGCCCGCAATGTCGGGTAGCAATTTGTGGTAGAGTACCGGCAGGCGTCTGGCGTACATTGTTTACCGGGAATGCATTAACTTAATTGAAACTTTTTATTGCACTTTGGTAATGATAATACACTTACAAGATACACGTTCGATGACTACAATAGTACTGTTTCTTCACAATTTATTTTCATTTTAGTCATTGTAGAAATGCTTGGATGTAACTAGGAAATAAGAAATGGTGCAAAAGATCATCATCATCATCTTCTTAACGGTTTTAGGCTTCAGCGGATTGTTCCTATTTCACAGTCTACTTTTTCTTAGGTCTACTTTTTCTTCTGCCTCTATGGTTGTAATATTCTGCCATCATCGGTATTCTACTTTTTCCCATTTTACCTATATGTGTTGAATCCGTTTTCTTCTGTATCCTTTAATCATTAACTGCAAAAATATCTAAATCTCTTCTTATCTCCTCATTTCTTATATGACCTCGTGTGTTACATCTTTTAACTGATTTCATTTCTACTGTTTGTATCTGCTGTTCACCTTATTTCTTTACGACGCAAGTTTCAGAAGCATACAGTTGTGTAGGTTCTGCTATTGTTTTATACAATTTTTGCAAAAGATGCAATATTCTTTTCTCACCTTTTCTACCTATGTACCTTTCTCATCTATGTATATATGCAGAATATTTGCTCTAATTATTTATACTATGTACGTTTCGACTAAATAAAAATGAAAAGTTCCATTCCAATTTTTAATTTACTTAAATTGAGAAATAAATACTTCTTGAAAAAGCTGAGAAAGTAATATTGGAAAAACCGAAAAATTTAGCTGAAATAATGAATAAGCAGACTTAGATGTACAGTCTTAAAAAGTCTTGCGAAAAATATTTGGACCTCTACAAACTGAACACGGCTACTGGAGGATTTGAACGAACCACGAACTGGACCAACTGATTCAGACTAGGGGGTTGAGTGGTTGGGCCACGTAAGGCGAATAGATGACAGAGAGAATTGAAGACCACCGGTATTGAAGACCGGTAGGAAGAAGAATTAGAGGCAGATCCAGAAAAATATGGTTGGATGAGGGAATCGAAAGTGTGGAAAAAATATAGTGTTAACATCACCTGGAGCGTTACATTTTTCTATGGCGTTACACATTTTGAATCACGCATTTTGTGGAATGACCCCCAGCCTAAAAACACTATCATGTTAATAACAAAGTGACTTGGATACCAATAACAATATGTATGAATACGTTAAATGTCTACGGAATTTCACTGAAATTTTTAATAGCTCTGGAGAGGGCTATAATCACCTACTAGCTAGTATAATAACATTTTTCGACACGATTCAAAAGTATGGATACGCAGTACAGTTCAGCAAGCGTTAGTAACGTATTGTATTGAAATAAGACGTAAAACCAATGTAACAAAGCAGGTTTTAGATACAACTGAAATGCAGTCATTGTGTAAGAAAGAATAGTGAAAACGCATTAACACGATGACAGAATTAAAGAGATGGTAACGAAGGTAAGCCAAATAGAAAAACTAATCATGGAGGATAATTCGAGGAAATTTTAAAGGATCAAAGTAATAAACGTCTTGTAATCATAAAAAATGAATGAATAGATGAATAGATGAAGAGTACTAGTATGAAGGGGGGAAAGAAGAAGAAAAAGAAGAACACTGTAAACTGTTCTAATATTACCGCCGCTCAGTAATTATCGACTGAAAGGAAATCCAATTGACCTCTGCGAGAGTCAGTTACACGCAATACGCTTGTGATACGTAGCGTCACAAAGTAAGGAAACTTAATTGTTTTTATGTTACTATAGTTGGCCTTGCTGTCAATCAGTGTTACTTCCTCACTTCATGAGATACATTCAGACACATATTACAGTAAAATCCGTTGTTCAACAGTTTCTTTGCATTGACTCAGTAATTCTAACCACTATCAGCTTGTTTCTACTAAACAAAAAAAATTAAAGTTTAAAAAGCCACACGATAATTGATCCATTTCCAGGTAATAATTTGAGTCTGCAAATTTATGTTATAATTTGTGGTACAGTACAGTCAGGCGTCTAACATTGTTTACAGTACTCTGAAACTGAATTACTCTGATTGAAATTTTTATCACACAAAAGCAAAC
Organism: Magicicada septendecula; assembly: GCA_034769895.1. NCBI lineage: Eukaryota > Metazoa > Arthropoda > Insecta > Hemiptera > Cicadidae > Magicicada > Magicicada septendecula. The sequence continues at coordinate 24,614,749 of CM068373.1, read as the reverse complement.
AGGTACTTTTACTACATATGATAAAATACAACCTACCCTTCTGCTACAATTTTAATAGTCTTTAATTTATTTTAAAATGTGATTCTACATATTTAATAACAGAAAATTTAGTAAGAACTAACAAATGCTCAATTTGGTATATAGATTTAAGTATATATGTTTGTTGTAATGTTTGATTTTGTAATCAACCGTTTTAACGCTAATCTAGATAATTATTAACTCCTTAAATATATACGTGTTTTTAATAATGTTTAAAGTTTAATTTAAATACTTGTTTTAGTATTTTCAAAATTTTTGTTTCGTAATTAGGAAGTTATTATTTCTCTGAAGTTGGTGCTCAGGAGAATGTTCGGCTCGCTGTGTTGCTCTATGTCCATGAGGTGACTGATCGTATTAGCAGGTTGCTGAGCGGCGCGGCGTGAGACCAATCTTTTAGTAGTATCTGGTGATTAAGTCGTTCATATGTAGCACTGTCGGTGCCGGTGAACTTCTTAACAAAACTTGTCATTTATTTTAACTTTAGAGCGAAAGGAAAACTAAGTTCCTGTTATAACGGAAATGCAAATGCTTTTTTCAAATTACAACGACGTTCACAGGTGCAAAACATGATAAAGGAAACTCCAAGTTAGAACTTTAATCCATAGCAGTGTACAAGGAACAGCACTGTCATATAACAGCTGAAGTAATACATAAAGGCTTATGAACAAACTTTTATTCATAAAGTGTTATAACATTTTATTTAGACAATATCTGGGATATAATTTTGAAAAATTGTATGTATATATGCGTGTGTGTGTGTGTGTGTGTGTGTGTGTGTGTATGATTGTATGTGTTTTATCAGTGTCATGTTGGTAATGCATGCGAATTCATGTCCTGTATTTATTGCATCTGTGGCCAAATTGAAATTATAAATTTTTTGGTTTACTGTATGCTTTAACTGTTAAAGTAACTTTTTTTCAATTGTTTTATTTTCTGCCACATGTAACATCTGTTGCGTCCTTTGCATTCAGTTTTGTATATTCCATTATTAATCTATGAGGTACTTAGTTTTTGTATATATATATATATTTTATGCTCTTTGTAATTTGTTTTGTGTTTGTAATTAGTTTTGTATGTTTTGCCATCCTATTCTTTTTTACGTGAATGCAGCCAATATTTTAGTATTGTTATTATTAATATTTATGTGTGATTCATTTTGTTTGTTATTTAAATGTTCTGTTTTTATTTCATATTTTGTTATCGTGTTGTTACTGTATATACCGTGTATTCAAGCATTACCAAAGTGACTTATTATTTCGTTTATTTATTATGAAGCCGTATATTTTAGTGCTCATATGTTTCAAAAGTGAGGAAGCGTAAAACTTACGTACAATTTTATTTTATTGTTCATCCTTCACAATAAATGTGTTTCTACTTACTTCCTCGTGTAAGGTAAATTGTTGATTTTAGAGTTGGAAGAATTTCATAGTAGTATTGTCTTCCGTATTTCCAACCTTATGGGCTTTCAGCAATAGTAATTTCCCAATATCGAAAATTTTAAAGCTTGTGCATAGCGTTTGAATTCTTCAGTAATTTTGTTGGCTACCTTCCGAGTACATTCATCCGCTTACAGTTTCTTTATCGGGATGGGAACACGTAGATTGGCAGTGTTTACCCGTTACGTCTTTATGGCCGCCCCAAAATGTACTCGGTTGCTTCCCAGAATCCAACTCCCATCGGTGTATAACCGGTGACAGTATTTCAATTCTAATTAATAGGTTGTTAGAACAATTTATTTACTGCGGCCAACTATTATACCGTTCATGACAGTACACACAAAACAACCCGCCTAATTTCCTGTTGACTCCCTGGAAAATAAGGAGTTTATATATACAAAGAGTTTTATTTAGAGCATTTATAATTGTGGCTCGTGAACCTGGAGTTTGAGGAAAGTGGACAGAGGAAATACCTTTAAGCTGAGGTGTAGTGCTGGTGGATGATTTTATTTCTACCACGGACGAATAGATTGCCTAATGATGAGGTTCTATTGACGATAATTGGTGAAAAAGGGATATTGATTGGAGCCAATTTGGAAAGGGAAATAATATTCTTGGTCGTCTGCTACGCCATTCAAACAGAAACAGAAAAGAGAAACAGAAACAGATCACAAGTCTTAGTTAAAAAATTAAGGCAGATGAAAACAATATATATACTCACAAATTTGGTAAACAGAGAAGTAGTATAATTGTAGAAATGCACCTAGGCTACAGAACCCAAATCGATAATTTATTGTTGTACTGGAGTGTTAGTTGTCTCAAATATTTCTACTAGTAATTTTGTACAAACCACTATGTTATCTTTGGTATTGACGAGCGCTTTCGGCAGTCAAGCCATCTTCAGGTCATTTACCAACAGAGCAATTTTTTTTTTTTTTTTTTTTGCTGTTTGAGACCGACCAGTATGGTCGGACTCGGGCTGTTTTGGAGACGAGCTCCCTTCAGCCGTGTGGGTAAGGGGTTTTTTTTGGGGGGACGTACGCCAGACGATCGGATCGCAGAGAAGGTGGAGGCACTTAGCTGGGAGAGTACTGTTTGTTGGTTATTTTGTGTGAGGTGTAGAGTGTAGCCATTCTCGAGCGGGAGAGGTAGATGGATGTGGCCGTTATAATGTTTCTGGGGCATCTTTATTTGTGCATTTTGTTTATTTAGTTTATTTCTTCTTCATATTGTTCTGCGACGTTCTTGCAGGGGGGGCGGCCAAGACTGGGACGTGTGACGCTGGTCGCCAAAGCTGTTGGGTGGCGACAGGGAGCCGTCAAGGGAGGCGGAAGGAACAGATTCGGGTTATGTGCGGGTACGTAAGTGTGGGGAACTAGAGCGTGTGTTTACTGTGAAGAGAAGAGAGTGTGGGGGAGTTTTAGCGCGTGTTGGGTAGTGAGGCTGCTTTAGGAAGACAGGTCGCTACTGCCTGGGAGAGATAAGTCCGTGGCGGGGAAAAGGTATGTGTTACTGCTTAAACAGGTCTGTGTCGTTGACGCCGGCGTGGTTGGAGGCGAGGGGGAGGACCATTGGCTATTGCGAGGAGGCGATTTAGTAAGTAGGAAGGTCGGCTTGTATTGCGACCCGTTTCGCCCAGATACACTTTGTCACATTCCCGACAACTGAGCATATATACTAGTATACCACTTTTCTTCAATATGTCATCTTCTTCAAAATTCGTAGTTTTTATTATATCAAATAAGGTTTTCGATTTTTTTGCGGCTACCTCTATATTATAATTTTTAAAACATTTTTGTATCTTTCTTGTGTTATAACCTATATATGATATGGATCCCTTATACTCCTTCTTTTCTTTACTATTCTGATTTTTTGTTTCTTTTCTTCGTTTTATATTATTAGATATTTTATCTACTACATCCGTATTATACTTGTTGTTTTTTACATTTATTTTTATTATTTCTATTTCTTTCTTTCTGTTTTCCTCATCTTTTATACAACTGTTTATTCTATGACAGAGATTATTTATCGCTGCCATTTTATACTGTATTGGATGGTATCGATAAACTGTACAAAAACAGACATTGAGAGATTGTACGAGTAATCAAGAGACATTGAGAGAAACCGATAACATGGAACGCGGAGAAACGCTGTTTAGGTTTGAACAAAAGTAGGTCGGATGCACATCAAGCTAACTACGTCCGCTAGACAAAAATCGATAACACTTCTACTGCCCTCCCTGACATTAGCGGTGTTTGTGACTTTTAAATATTACAGTGCCACATCCAAGAGTATTAAATTCATCTTCTAGGTATACGCTACTACACGCTAACTGGTATCGTTTCTTAAACCTTTAAGTAAAAGTCTCATTTACCACTGCATATGTAATGAATACGGTTAACTTATATACAACTGAGGATTTGTTTGTACTGAATTCAAATCCACACCGTTGCACTGATTCCGACCAAATTTTGCACAGGCAACCTTTGAAACAAGGCAAAATACACTGTGTAACTTGGAATTTGATATTCCGCCCCGTTCACGAGGTCTAAGCCCTTTTAGTTATGTGTCATGCGGGTCGCCTACAAGTCCCGCCTTGCGCTTTCCTTGCTTTGGCATCTCCACCTCCCTCGTTCTGTCTCTCTCCCTACCATCATCCTATGTCGAGCACACTTGGCATCTACCTCCACCCGCTACCACCCCGTCCATTCGTATAGGCCTTTCACAAGAATTCGGGAACGCTTCCCCCTACTTATCTCTTGGCCTCTAGAACATTTTGCATCTTCCAACCTTCTGTACGCACCATTCTCCCCACCCCTTCACTGGGAGGAGGGGTATATAAAGCGCAGCGATCGCCCACGATGGTTGGTTTTTACTTCGGCTTTGAAGACAAGTAAACAGTACACGACAGTTACAGTTTCACAGAGTTTTTACCGTTTCTGTTTCTGTCTTGAATTGTTCATTCATCGTCATTCATCAGTTACATTTATTTGGTCGAGTTGTTCTGGATTCCGTAATTCGTTTTCATTAACTACATTTCTTTTAAACTTCAAATTACTTTACTATCCCGTTAGTTTCCTTACTCTTCACTTCCCATCAAACTGACCCTTCTTTCAAGTTCCAGTTAACAAGACTTCTTTTAAACTTCACCTTCTAATAACTTTACAATCCCGTTAGTTTTCTTACTCTTCACTTGCTATCAAACGGAGCCTTCTTTAAAGTTCCATTAAAGAACACTCCTTTTAACTTTACCTTCAAAGAACTTTAAAATCCCTTTTGTTTTCCTTATTTTTCACGTTATTTTAAATCAACCCTCCATTGAAATACGAGTACTTTATCACCTTACTTTTCGGAATGCCTCTGAAAAACGGCAAAGCACTGGGCAGGTCCATCCGAATACTAAGCGAGCAAGGTTATTGCGAACAGCCGAGGCACCCTGAGGAACGTGAGTGCAGGCTTAAACAACAACGCAGAAAACACGCAGACATTAGGTTTGCGGAAGACATGAGGAGCGTGGGGACATCATCGTCTTACAAAGAAATTTGGTTTAATAGAATTGCTGATTGCGCCATTTGAAAGGAAAATCCTCAGACGCGTTATAGGCCCAATACAAGAAAATGGCTCATGGAGACTGAGATACAGCAACGAACTGTATCAAATATATAAAGAGATACCAGTCTCAAAATTTATAAGAATTCAAAGATTGCGTTGGGCCGGACATGTTATGAAAATGGAGGATGGCAGGAACCCTAAGAGGTCTTTGCTGGGTACATGGGAGGTAACGAGACCTAGAGGTAGACCGAGGAAGAGGTGGGAAGATAGCGTTGCAGAGGACGCGAGAGACATGGGGATAAGAAACTGGAGGAGGGTTGCAGTGGATAGAGTGGATTGGAGGCGGAGATTGGTGGAGGCCAGGGCCCGATTTGATCTGTAGCGCCATTCAAATTTACGTATGGCCTTTATATTTAAACGTAAGTTAGTTTTATTGATTAAAAAATGTCATTTATTTAATGTGACAATTGTTTTATATACTCATACTATTAGATTCACGGTAATCGATCAACAGATCTATAACGTTATAAGTAAGTAGTAACATGTACATTGCAACATTATACACAGGATATGAAGTTCATTTAAGTGGAATACTAATTTTATATAACATTTTCTGATGGCCATAGACATGTTTTAAATTGATTTTGTTCTTCCTTTGTAAAGTAGTCATACGTTTTGAATCAAGCTACGTCTAAAAAAGTATGTTATGTCAAAATGTTCACAATTTTATTCTCTTTTATGTCATGTGAAATATTTGTGTGTAAGTGCGCGGGTGCGCGTGTGATTTACAGTTTATTTAATAACTTCGAAGAAATTTAACATTTCGTTCTGAAACTTGGACAGAGTATTCTCATGGTTATAAGCTACATATAATCATATGGTTTTCCATATAATCAATTTTCCACAACTATAATTTTTATGTTTTTTAAAAAATGAATTCAGTTTTCTTTTATTCTCGTTATCGCCTAGAAATTAATAACATTTGTAGATTAAATCTAGACAGGGCTTTGCAGAATCGGACAGAGTTTAAGCCTGATTTCAGTCTATCTGTGTTCTCATGTGTGAGGTTGCTAGAGTTTCAACCAATCGGAAGATCTAAAAATTATTTGAGTCGGTGATTTGCAGAGAGCACATCCCCCAGTTTCTTCGGCATAGAAAGACGTACTCGCTGTCACGAGTTTTTCGTGACAAGACTGGTCGTTTTCCTTTAGACTTAGAAGTTGGTTCATGGTTTATGGTCTTCGTAACCATTACCACTTTCAGAACTCAAATAACAAATAGATCATTCTAGTGCTCGTTGCGTACAGTGAAAGATTTTCCAGATTAGGGCCAAAATATCTGCCGATATATTTTGATAGTAACGCGAGAACACTTCAAGAAACCGGAGTTTGTGTAAGCTCAATACACGATTTATGTTACCCAGTTTTAATCCCTGAGATTAAGTGAATTAAAATTATAAACTATAACAGTTCATATCGCAGTGTGCGTGTGTGCAAAGACGTGAATCGTCAGCGTAGTAGTCATCGATCGACGTGCAGAGTCGCAGCGGTCCAGACGAGCAGCGGGGAGCGCATGGTGGCTACGCAAACTGTCGGAATTCAACGAACAAGTAACATATATGTAAAACCAGCAAATAGACTCAATTATTGAAAGACAAATTTTTAATAAACTATTTTATATTATAAAGTATTAGGACAATAGTAAATTTTAATGTTTTAATTTAATAAATTTTCCTACCTCCAGATATAGACTCTGTTGTAATAATTTCAATATAACCTATCTATGCAGTTTCAATTTGTATCGTTGCAATATATAGCTATTATATATAGTGGTATAAAAATTAAGTGCATAAATGTATAATAATTGAGTAGGAACTTACAATTAAGAACTTGTGAAAAATATTTTCTTAAAACTAGTAGCCATTAGAATGTATTGATTGGAATATTTAATATATGAAAAGAATAACACAAAATTATTTCCAATAAATTTCAATTAAAATAAAGTTTTGTTATTATTTAAATATTTTATTTTATTTTAATCTTTCAATAGTTTTTGAATATTTCATAAAGCATGCGTGGTTTTAATTTCAATATTGAGGTAATATCTAATGAAATAAATAGTTTGGTTAAAATTGAATTTGATTAAAATTAAAATGAGGAATTGGGAAAATGTGATATTTACAAATAATGATACTGCGACTAAACATATATTAGGCACAGTATTAATTGAACAATGTAGTCTGTTATCTGGAGCAAGGTTGTATATTTTGAAACAAATTTTTAAAATGGTCTGTAATTCACAATTAATTTATTTTACTTTAATAATTGTCTTTGAAATATCAGAACTGATCTGTTTAAAAATGTCAATTGTTACTTGAACGTTGAATCGAAATATGTTGATTCGTCTCACTGCTGGTCCTGTGATCCGCCGCAATCTGCTCCCTCGTCGTCTGCTACTCTCCCGCTCACTGACGCTTCGCTGACACTCCTCTTGTACGCACGCACGCCGACACACCGACAATAGTTTACTCTTTATCTCAAGGTACTGAACTGGGCTGATATTTAATATTTATTTTTTATGGTGCTTTAAGCGTGCACCATCCCGCGTCTTGAGGTGTCCTCGCGTTAATACAGGAGTATCCCGGATGGATAAACCTCCCCTATGCGGAAATCTTGACTCACGCGAGACTAGCACTGTTTAAAATTAAATATTTTACTTTTTGAAAATATAGAGTTCGTACTAATACAAGGTGTTAGCTAACGGGTAACTCGTCGCTAAATTGTCTTTGATAACTCTCACATAAGAACGTTTCTGTTCGAAAAACTCGCACAGAGAACACATCCGTAATATTCGAGCTGCTGGATGGAACTAACTAGACATTCGTAGTCGGAGACCCAATCTTAGTGGAAATTGGGGCCGCTGATTGGTCGAAAAACCTATCATGTGATTGATGGATAGAACTGGTAGACAACTTCTTTAACAGATTGGCAGATTTCTGCAGAGGCAGGTATAGATCTTATCTATAAATTTTCTGACTTCTAAAAGATACAGAATCTATAGAAGCTAATTTTTATAAAACAAATCCCTATTAAAATAGTACGTAACACATCTCTGACACCCAGAAAATATAGCGCTATTTAAGATGTTTGCGGTGACCAAATCTCAGTTCAATAAGTTCATTTATAATAAGAGTTATTCATAAAATACGACTGACACGCCCACTCGCGCACTCGCACATTAAAATCGCACATGACATAATCACAAATAAATTTATGGGCATTTTGATACATAATAGTCTTTTACCCAATTCTTAAATCAAACTTATATCTAATTAACGTAATCAAACAAAAATCAAATTTTAACATGTCTATAACGTCATAAACATGCTATATCAGCATGTAGTCCTAGCTACAATTTGCTTTACTGCAATGTTCTATTGTAATACACTGTTTATTATGTTAAAAACTCTTGTGGGGAAGATTTATAGGTCTGGAGTTTCTACTCGTTTTAGATAAGTATGTTATCGTGGCATCACAAGCAACGAAATCATGCTGTAGAACAATATGAATAAATACAATATTTTCGAAGCATATGCTTAATCATTTCTTCTTTATGTAAAGTAGGGTAGTAGGTTGCAAACAAAATAAAACTGTATATGTTACCGGCAAAGTATGTAATCCAGGAATTTTGTAGAATACCTAGGCATTTCATACAACGCCTGGAGTTTTTTTTTGTCAAAGTATAGAATAGAATAGTTTTCAAATGTTTTTTATACTATTCCCAGGTATTCTGTACATTGCCTAGGCATTCTATATAATGTCAGTGATTCTTTTGGCAAAGTGTAAAATGAGCTTACTACGTTCAAAATAAATATATTTTATTACAACTTCACAAATATTTATTTGATTTTATACAGAGGAGGACTTTGTATGACATTTCTAGATTGCCTATTCTCTACTTAATTATGTTGAGATACTATTTTGTTAAAATTATACTGTATAAGAACTTTTGTTAATTAATCTGATTTAAATAATATATTAAATATTATTCCTGTTTATTAACTATAAATATATGGAATGTACTCTACTTATTATAACAAGACTGAGAGCTGTGACATTTTGAAGTACACTTCCTTTCATTTTTTACACAATTAATTTTTTTAGACATTTAGTCTTGCACACACACTTTACGAACCCTTGTCCGGATCCTGATTATTGGGCAGTAGCAACAGAACAAAGTGAGGTTTCTTGTTCAGGAACATCTTTAACCCCCATTAGTGGTCTTGGGCATACAGTGAACTGCGATCTGCTTGCGATGTACAACTGCTTTAACAATCAGTTAGTGGTTCCCAGTTTGTAATGTAAAACCTGTCGGGTTTAATTACATAGAACACACATTGTCTTCTATACATTTCCTAGAAGACGTTAGGCATTCTATACAATGCCTAGGCAATGCATGAAATGTGTTTTATTTCATACTTTGCCGACTGGATTCAGGCATTGTAGGAAATTTCTAGGCATTCTGTAAAATGCCTGATTTTGTACATTGTCAGTAACATATTGTTACGACGATTTACTTGATCGTCGTATGCTACAGTGGAAACAAAATACAAGACATCAATTAAGTCACTAATCACCAGCTTTAATTTTCACAGTTAAACAGTTCGTAATTAACAACACAGTCTCTTACAACAAATTAAATAAAAATTGTTCACACGCAATAAAATATCGACTAATATTAAAACACAAGTTGTATTACAATTATACCGCCCGATTATAAAACACAACACTTTACTAATAACCACTTAAACGCACGCAGTAATATCGCCCGATAATGACTTGTAATCGCCCGAAAATATACTCTAACCGCACTGTAAATATATCGCAACTACACTGAAACTGAACGTCGTTGAGTACTGGTATTTATACAAGGCTCACAGACCAGAATATTCCAAAGTGCTTGTTAGCGCCAGTGTGTACAACGTAATTAATTGCGGCCTTGACACAGTCCGCGCGGCTGGCGGCTGGCGGCTTCCAGAAAGGTCTCGCGAATGCGTCAAGAGTCACGTACACCACCGCATTACATTCTGGATCCCTCTGGAACGTTCGATAAACACCTAGATTGTTCTGTGATGTCGTAACAATATACATCATTTGAGAAGTTATCTGCTGTCTGAAGAAATTTTTTGTTTTCACACCAGAAGTTGATCAGCATAAAATCTGACGGAATCTTTCGATGAGGGCCTCGCGTTCTTCCATAAACTATCCGGAAACCAGATACTTCCTTTGCAAATTTAGTGCGTTGCAGTCGTACCATTGTAGGTCATGACGGAGTCGTACTCCGTCATGACCATTTATCATGGTACATGACCTCCGTGTTCTACGAATCCTATTTTAAATAATTTACTTAGATTCGGTTCTAAAAAAAAAAAAAAAAAAAAAAAGTTTGAGGGGCCCGCACCCTCAAACTGTTTTTCACTATTTATAGATATTTTGGTTATTATGGGGTAGTCGTTTAATATAATGTTACTTTCGAGTCTACAAAAATTAGTTACTTTATTCTGATAAAAAACTGAACTACGTAGATAATCACGCATTAACCTACATATTTATATAATTATGTAGTTATCATCATCATCATCTATCTGTACAGGATTAGGCAGGTTGCCTGTTCCGGCTTCACCATCTCCGTCTCGGTCTGCCAACATTTCTTCTTCCGGTTGGCTTATAATTCAGGATTTTCTTGGAATACTTTCTGGAGACATGCGCATAACCTGCTCCTTCCATCATTTTTTATAATTTTTCGCTAGTTCCGTTACTGGTTGTACTTTTATTCCTGTTTTATATCTTCATTCTTTATGCAATCTATTCTTATACAACCTTTCACAGATCTAAGATATTTCATTTCAGACGTTTCCATCTGTCTATAATCTTTCTTTTGGTGCCCATGATTTTGGACCTGTACAATAGCATGGGGACTTCCATCACCTTATAGAATTTTATTTGTGTTTCTTTCGTGGTCTTTCCTTTGAGTGTTGTACGTAATGTCCCACATATTCTTTGGAAGTTGCTTGTTTTATTAAGAATATCTTTGTCTTCTTCACATGTAATATCACATCCTACGTAATTGAAATGTGATACTTGTTCTAAAATATAACGTGTAATCAATATACTGCAAAAATCTTTTACTGTCTGTGGTTCCAGCTGAGTTTTACTTGTAGACCGGCATTTTCAAGTAACTCTAGCGTCCGACACTTTTATTTAGTAGATATTTCTTTACAAGTTTTATGAATACCCAAAATAAACATATGATTGAACTTTTTCAGGTAAAGGGTTTGTGAGGATTGGTAAAAAAATAACACAAATTTTAAATTATTTGTGTGGACGTTTTGACAATATCTGGGCATATTGTCATCATCAGGATTTGTGTGTTTGGCGTCGTAACAGCCCAGCAACAATTACCCTGATAATGACAATAAATATTGTCGAAACGTCCACAAAAAATAATTTAAAATTTGTGTTTATTTTTGACCGATCCTCACAAACCCTTCACCGGAAAAATTCATTGAATGACGGTCACTACGAATTTAAGGATTTAGGTATGATTGAAAGTTACAGCATTCTTTAAAAGTAGGCCAATATTCTTTCCTAGGATTACTTTATACTGAAATTTTACGTGGCAGATTTGCCAAGACTTGTTTTATTTGGTAACTACACATTGACAGACAATAACCTATGTGTCTTAGATGCGTAAGTAACACAAGAAACACTAAGAAAGTTTGCAAGAAAGATCGTAAATCGTGTTTACGATCCGCTTAAAGAAGATGATGAACAGAGAATAAGAAATAGCCAGGAGATAGGTGAGCTATTGAATCATAACAATATTGTAAGACTGATAAAGGCTCAACGAATACAATGGCTATGTCACCTAGAGTGGATGGATGATCAGCATATGCCATAAAAAGACTTGAGGGCGCAAGTCTATAGGGCAGAAGAGGGGCCGGCCAAAGAAAACATGGTAGGATGATATGCTAGAAGGCCTCAGAAGAATGGATTTGAGGGATTAAAAAGAGATGGCAATGGACAGTAGACTATGGAGAAGATTGATGTTGTGAGCCAGGCATCAGGTTGGGCTGTAGTGCTGAAGGAGAAGAAGATTTGTTTAGATGAACATTTTTCATTGGTTGTTTAAACATTTATTTTTTCTTATCTTCTTTATATTACAATAGACACATTTCTGTACAAAGATAGTTTAGATATGGGAGCATCGAGCGGTTACGCGCGACGTATGGTATTACGAGTTAGCATAGTCGTTGGTAATGAAAGTCAGAGTTGCCAGCTCTACGCTTCGAAGGGCGACAAATGAACCAGTTGATCACTGTAGCTATTGTTACCTAAAGGCTGAGTCGAACTGTGGTCTGAAAAACGCTCGTCGAATCCATGTTTTTTAGATTATTAGCTTATGGCCGCAAGCAGTGGAACATTATGTTCCTATTTTTCCCACATTGATTGCATAAAAAGTATTTGTTTTAACAATCTATGAAAGAAAATATACTTCGTAGGCTTACACGGGCTTAGTCAATGTTATTAAAATTCATTCCCAGGCTGTTTGGCCGCAGTCCATTGTTTTCAACTAAAACAGACGTTTCGACAGTACCATCGATTGCCATCACCACTGTCAAATTTGAGCTGTACTTTGGTGAGCGGTCGTGGCGTAGTGGCTAGCGTGTGACGCTGCTACGCTGTCGGCGCGGGTTCAATTCCCGCCAGGGGCCATCTGATTTAGATACGACCGTTCCCCCTCGCAAGGTAATGGCAACCCAGCGAGCGGTATCCTGCCTAGTAGAAACCTCCCCCCCCAAAAAAAAAATTGCCGTTCGGATCCGGCGTTAAACTGTAGGTCCCATATACCTGTGAGAGACTCAGTCACACCAGGGGTATACGCGGGGAGGGTACTGACCAGTCGAAAGACTGAAGGACTACGAACTGAACTGAACGTAGGGTGGTACACGTTAGAGACCACAGTACTGTGGATAAGACTAGCAGTCCCGTGAACACCACTCATACCAATAAAATATCTAAGTGTCACAATGCAGTCATAAATCAACCTCCAGCCAATCAGAAAGAAGAACGTATATTAAAGACTCGCAATACACCATGCCAAAGAGTACTTACTGACAGGCTTTCACTCCGCCGATTCATAGCGATTGCGCCATGTTTCTGGATCTGGACGGACTCCATATGAAGGCGAGGCAAATACGCACTCTCCGCCGACAGAAGCTTTGTCTCATCGGGTCGGCATTGGCGAGCGCGTGCTTAAGACAATCCATCCATTGCTGTTAAAATCGCTTACAAAATCCATTTAAAGGCCATTTTATTTAGATAGCTCTATACAAATTAAAAATAATATCAGATAGATTTACAAATTTAAAATTATAATACGATTTTTAAAATAAAAGCTGTAAATTATTTTTATTTTTTTACAAAAATATTAATAATCAGAGTAAATTTATATTGATATATTCGTGACTGGAGTCTCACTATCATATACACAATGTTTCCACATATACCAAGACAGATTGGATTGAAAAACGTTTTTAGACAAATGTCTAAACGTATGCAAGAAAATGTATGGACAATATAAATAAATGATCATTTGAACATTCACTGGTAGGGCCTACTATTAAATGGCCATGAACGACTATTTTTTTTCGAGTAGCGTAGGTTAGCTCTGTAATTGAATTTCGGTTGGTAAACTCGGTCCGAGCGAGAGTTTATTTGTTCAGCCCATTGCTTATTGTTCTACCAGCTTCTGGGACCACAGGCAGGCAACTCGATTTGTGAATCCAAACTTGTTACAGAAACCACAGCTTTTACGACTTTTGTTCAGCACGAGGACAAAATTAAATTCCTTTACACAGAATCTGTGCGCCCACACACACACACACACACACACACACACACACACACATATGTATGTTTATTTAGTCTGAAATTATCTCAACATTCGATTGAAATTAAATTTTGCATTGGTTTACCGATCTTCAATTGTACTCCAGTAACGTTATATACAAGCAATCTCCGCATTAAATTGCGGTTGTTGATCAAATTAATCGTACTATTTAACTACTTTAATATAAAGATACACCAATTTTAAAATATATACTAAACTTTAAAATGTAATTTTATTGTGTAACATATTATACAAAATTATGATTAGGCAAATTACTCATCATCAACAAACTTATGCGCTATTATTATTTGGTTTAATACCCGCTAGTTAAAGCTGAATAAGTTAATAAACTTCTGATGAAATTTTGTGTGAACATTAAAAATTTTACAACGCACATTCGACATTATAATAGGTTTATTAAGGCATGGCCTAAACATTTGCCATTGTATCTAAAACAATGATGGTAATAGTGCCTCAGAATTTCTTAATTTACGGCAAAATAATATTGCTAAAAAATTATAAACAATGTGGCGTCTCGCACCACCACAACAAAACCAATTAAAATGTCAAAAACAGACCGAAGAGAAAATTTTTGAAGACAGTAAACGCACGTCATGCCTCAAGACTGTTTATGACATTGTGACGGCGACAAATGATAACGATGATCACGATGGTGATGTGGTGGTGATAGTAATTGTCTTTATTACCCTACTTAACACTAACACTACTAATTCAATTACAATAGAGTAAAATTATTAGAAAAGTATATTTTTAGACCAGTTTATTTACATAGCTCCTCAAAAATTTAAATATTATTGGACATATTTACGGCTTCAAAATTATAACAATATTTAAGAACATAAAAGCTGTAAATTATTTTTTTTTAATTACCAAAACACTGGTAAAGACAGTAAATTTACCTTTGTATATTTATGATTACACTCACACTGTCATACATATTGGTACCGTACACACCAAGACAGATTCGACTAATTGTTTTAAGACAAAAATTTGGAAAATAAGTTTGATTTAATATTATACAACAAACAAAACAAAATACAGACAGTTATACTGATCGTCCATCAGGACGAAAGCTTCAAGCACAGCTCTGTACTTGTTGTTAAGTTCATGTGCGCAACATTTGAGATATAATTCCGAATTACTAGAGTACGCAGCAGCAAAAATGAAAAAGGATCAAGTCTATTACGTCCTAAACAATCATGCATAAACCTATAGAGAAGGAGAAGAGATCTGAAACCATTTAATATTATTTAAAACTTTAAAAATTTATCTGATGCACTAAAATGGTGATCAGGATAAATGCCATTTTCGAAGCCAACAATCTACTACTACAATAACAACAACAGCAACAGCAACTACTACTACTACTACTACTACTACTACTACTACTACTACTACTACTACTACTACTACTACTACTACTACGACTGCTACTACTACTACTACAACAACAACAACAACTACTACTACTGCTACTACTACTACTACTACTACTACTACTTCTACTACTGCTACCACTACTACTACTACTACTACTACTGCTGCTGCTACTACTACTACTACTACTACTACTACTACTACTACTACTGCTGCTGCTGCTGCTGCTGCTACTACTACTAATACTACTACTAATACTACTACTAGTACTACTACTACTATTAGTAGTAATACTACTACTCCAAGGCGCTACAGCTCATGAAGAGCCCTGGAGACTCATCGCCACATTCTGACCCCTTGTCTTCTCAAGTCTTCATCTACATCGTCCACCCATCTTCTTCTTGGGTTGCGCTTGCTCTTGTTCTTCCTGGTCCTCAAATGAATAATTTTTTTACCGCTCTTTCCTCTGTCATACTTTGTACATGACCTGCGCATGCAATTCTACCTTGTTTTATTACTGTGACAATGTCTGTTTCTTTGTGTTGTCTTACAATTCGGGATTTGTCCTCATACGCCACATTCCGCCATTTTGTACACCTCCATATATTCTCATCAGAATATTACAGCCGTTTCACTGAAACAACGAGAAAGTAAACGTGTCAACGAAACTATATCTCTTTTAGATGTTTGTTGTCATTCTACAGTGTTTGTACCTGCAGTATGCCATGGCTGCAACAACATCCAGAGGTAGTCAGCCTCTTATTTAACATACTGATTATGTTCGGTATCAGCAGCAACTAGTTTTATTGCTTTTCTTGTTGCGAGTTGTCAATTATTGTCAGCCACTTTGCATTCAGTGATAAGCGTGTTTTACTAGCATTTGATTTATCTTCTTCTTCTTTCTCACGGGTTAGACTGGTTAGTCTCTTCCGGCTCCAAACTGGTCGGACCATCTTTTCCAATGCTTCTCTTCCCTTTTATCTGATACAATAAGGCTACCTTGGGGAATCTGTCACTGCCCATTCTGCTAATGTGTTTTTTTCCAGTTTTCTCTATACTTATTGCTGATTCCGTTTACTTCTTCGACTTTCAGTTCCTCCAGTCAAATCAGTAAGTAAAGGGTACGTGGGTTGACTGACCGCACAAGTAATGCATACAGCGTAACACCTACAGGGCAGTGTCCACTGCCACTTCTACACTATGTAACTCTAAGTTCGCTTACCGGCCTTTTCGTCCTGAGGATACTCATTGTAATATGAGTGAAACGTTCCTATACAAGACATTTTTGACGCGATACACACCGGAAGAGGACTTCAAACATAATGGACACCGGGCCCGGAAATATACGTGACAATATATATACGATTAACTCAGGCTATATACGTTGTTTCAAACTCTAACGGTTAGTGCATTAATGTGTTACTGAAAACAATAGGATTTTGTTTAGGTAACTTGACAACTATTAGGTATATCCGCCTATTAAGTATATCTAAATAAAGAGACAAGTGAACGGGGGAAATTGTATAAAAATATTTATGACACAACTAAACATGATTTAAATAATTACTGTGCGCTTATACCGACATAATAGATAAAGAAGCTGTGTCTATTTGATCCAGTGATTTTGTTCTAGCTGGATGAGTGGTAACTACAAGCAGGTTCCGCTCATGTGCGGAACAAAAGGCGCGTTGTACAGACAGCCCGTTTCTGGCAGTCAATTGTGGCCCGTGAGTACTATTACGGGCAAAACGAATAACGTATTCTGTGTAATACTAAACACGGTTCATATATAAAAAGTTTTGTGTCTGTATTAAACTTTTAGTTTGGAAGGGTATTCACGCTATTAAAAACTGTGTTGTGGTTTCTGAATTTCTTTGGTCTTGTTTTAAAATACGTAGATCACTCAAGTTGCGATAACATTTTTAATTCTTATGATTATTACTTTCTACAATCAGAACCAGGAACCAATGTAGGTATGTTCAATGCATAAACCTTTACATTTTACATTAAAACGTAATTAGAAATTGCGAAAATATTTTAAAATTGAAATAATATTACTACATAGACATTGCATAGCTGTGAGTTTAAAATATATATCCACAGATAGCATTATTAATAAACGTTTATAGTTATTGAAATATTATAAATATTCCGTCAAAGTAATTAATTTTGCTTTAACAATTACCACATCGACTTCAATATTCTACAGGAACAATATAGGTGAATAGAAAATTATATTTAAATAATCAGAAAATATAAAATGGACAAATTATGAGAATTAAAGTATATAATAGTTTAATAGTTGTATATATAATAATTACAAAACGGTAAAACTTTTAATACAATATCTTCAATTTGAAACGAACAAATAATACGATTTTACTAAACTTAAACACATGACATTTATAAAATTGCTTGAAATGACATTACATAGCATCACATTACATAAAACATCCGTTTCATAATTTGTACAGTTACGTACTTAATTTTGTGAACTACACAAAAACTTTTAAGTAACAAAATCAAGACTAATTTTTTTATACACTTAACAAACAATTCTGTTAGCACAAAAACGAAACAAAATTATCTTCTGACATTAACTAACTCAAAGATAGCAAAATCACAAATGTTTGTAGTACGTATCATGTTAATCGATTTTAGACACTTTTTGGGACATAATTTGCTATTTAAAAAAGTGAATGTATTTTAAGTAACGATAAGATTGTTTCTCATTTGGGTATTGCAAACTGTCTATACCAAACTGATTGAAGCATGAAAATTACTCACACTTACTGTGACAAATAAATTTCATCACCTCATTTCTTGTAACGGTAAAGTCGACTCCGCTTACATTCCATCCTGATAAGGGACTGTTTTTTAAATATTTAGTAACAAGTATAGTGCTTTCTAACCTCTACCCTTACGCAGCAAAAATTTCATAATGTTAGGAAAAGAACTAATACTGTCATACTCAGACCACCTAATAAGAAGGATACGAAATTATTTCATTTTACAACTAAATTTATTTTACTCATGACACAAATAAAATGTGAAAAGGCACGACTGTCTTGGACTGGTTATTTCGGCTGTTGTATACCAAAACGTTTGGCAGAAAATCTCGAAGTCTAACAACAAAACATAGTGTTCTGAGAACGTACAGAACCTTAATACTAAATTGCTTATTTAATATATCTGCTGGTTTAACGCAAAGTCAAGGTGACATTCATGAGACAGTCGGTCACTGGAACACGCTACAGCATCTGCGACCCACTCCGCATAAAGGACTCTCATAAATATTAATTCTATGCAAGCGCACGACTCTACAGTATATTCAAATAGGAACCAACAAATATATACATACAATTAATGGATTACTTTTAAGTCGTGAAATTCTTCTATTTTATCCATACGTAGAATTCACGAGAAAAATATAGGGTACTATAAAACACTTCAGTTCACCAGTTTTGCTAATATTTATTTAAAACCCAGGAACCAGTTTCGTTTTTGACACAGGCTTCAGAGTACCTTCCTTTAAGAGGACAATAACTTCGTTTCATTATTTTAATAAAACGAGAATTCAGTTTTTGTGTACACAACATGTTTATAGTTTTTTTGACGAATCAAACACTAAATAATATAATTTTTTATTTTTTATTGTATTCTTTTTTATATAGCCTAAAGGTACCATATGATGTTATTATTTAGTGTATTATTATAATAACATCATATATAAAAAAGGCTATATAAAAAAGAATACAAGAATAAAAATACATTAACTAAATAATATGTTTTATCTGTCTGAGGTAAACAGTACAATTCACTTGCTACATTACAAGTACATACTTCAATTATTTTCACTGAATAGTTTTGAGCAGGTTTCGACTTTTGAAAGGTAGCAGTAATGTAGAAACTAATAAAAGAACATTTTCTATCACAGTAAGTTTTCTAAGAGTACATTTCAGCTGACCGAATTCTTGCCGCTTTTATAGTGAAAACTAGAATTTTCTATAACCAGTAAATAAAATTTCTAAAACTTATTTTATGAACTTAAGTGCCCGATATTGTATCAAGTATGTTAACTCTAGAAATACAACGATAAAATCGATGAAAAAGTTATTGTCCGTTTTAAATAACATTTATTTCTATATTATGTAGACGTTGCTCTGGGTACATACCGGCCTTTGTCATATACGTTTACTTCGGTCGCCGGATCTTGCAGCAAACACTTTTAAATACTAGAATTTTTAGTAGCTTTTATTGTTTATTAATTTCACTATCATTTTTGTTGTTTCATTTTACTGACTACTTGTACTTGTTTGAGCATCTCTTTGATTCTCGTTTTTTCTATATCTAAATAATTTTTAAATGTCTCTGAAGAAATCTTTCTAGACGAACGTCGATTTTACGAATATGCGCCACTACGATAGTAATTTTACAATGTATAATGTACAAAAGTAATTTTTACATAAGATGTAAGTTAAAATTTTAAATGAATGACCACATTAATTATATACCCTACCAGTGTGCAATTACTATATTCTTCTTCTTCTTCTTCTTCTTCTTCTTCTTCTTCTTCTTCTTCTTCTTCTTCTTCTTCTTCTTCTTCTTCTTCTTCTTCTTCTTCTTCTTCTTCTTCTTCTTCTTCTTCTTCTTCTTCTTCTTCTTCTTCTTCTTCTTCTTCTTATGTCTTTAATCCTAAGATTGGTTTACAGCAGTCTTTCATTGTGATCGATCTTGTGCTTTCCTCTTTATTCCCTCGTAAGTTTAACAATTTACAAACTCCATAATTTTCTTTATATATGCAGCCTTAGTCTCCCCTTATATTATATACATTTTATTGTTCCTTCCATTACCAATTTCAGTAGCCCTTTATGCTGCAGTGTATGTCCAATAAGTTTTACGCTTCTTCTAATTACGATTTTCAGCAAACACCTCTCATTTCCTATTCTGTTTAGCACATCTTCATTTGTAATTTTGTCACACCATTTTATTTTTAGCATATTAGGATAACACCATAACTCAAAGCTGCCAAGTTTCCTTTTTTCCTTTATACCATATTTTCCACTACTCGCAACCATACATGGCATTGCTCCATAAAAACTCATTAGGAAACCCTTTCTTGTTTTAGGGAGGAGACTACTTGTTGTTGGCATTCTCCATTTTTTTGTTAAAACAATCTTATCCCGGTTTATCCTGCTAATAATATCTTTTTAACTTCAGTCATAGGTTGTAATTTTACCGAAAAATTATTTAAATTTATCCTGCTTTATCCTGATAATAATCAATTCAGTAAAATCTTTTTAGCTTCAGTCATCCTTTGTAATTTTACTGAACAATTACATAAATTTGCTCACAACCTAAAGGTTTTCTCCTCTCAATGCATTGTTTAGCTTCAAATTTTCTTCCACAAATCATAACTTTGATTTTAGCTTTATTTATTTTTATATTATATCCTTCGGTCAATATTTTATGTTACTATAATAGCCAGTAAAAAGTTTAGAATTTATTCAATGAGACCAAATAAATAAAACAGTATTGAAATTACATGGTAAAAATTACAATAAGATATAAAGAAACGATTGTTTCGGCGAAAAATCAAAGTGTAAAATATTTATAGATTGTACGTAATTTAAACGTGGACCACATAAAATGTATATAATTTTTAAAAATTTGAAAAGTGAAATGTCGACACGTCAAAACATATGTACACCTTAACATGGAATACAAATTTTTAATATGAACGAATTTTAACCGGAAACACGAATGACACAAATAAGACATTAGCATGAGCACAGAATTTTTAAGACTAAAATCCCACATAAATATGTTTGTAAATAGTATGCTAGAGTAACTTTCGCAGTAGTAAACTTGTGGAGATAATACGTCAATTTGGACATTTAAATTTGCCGACTGATGAGCAAATCAGGCTGCTATGTTGTTGTGTCATGGATGGAGTACTGTTAATACTGTTCTTTATATTCACATTCTACTATATAAAAAAGTGTTTGAGTTTGTTTAAAACGATTAAGTACGTTTGAGATTGCTTTCCTAGTATCATACTTACATGTTTTATATTTACCCGAGACATACTTTATTTATATCGTGACAAAGAAAGCATTTTTTATGAAGTAATCTTTTTCTTCATAAGACTTAGTATGAAAGGCCTACACAAACAAGGCTCTGTAACCTGTCGCCATGCTGAAAAGCGTAATCGTGGAAAACTGACGGAGACAAGATTGCAATGTGCGTCCTGGTAGGAGGTCGAGATTTGAGAGCTTGGTGTCGATATTACCATTTTACCTAAGTCTTTTGGAAAAATCTGATGCAGGGAGAGGATTTTTTCTTCTTTATATCTTCAATTTTTTTAAAAACGTGTTAACAAATACGTCGTTATCATCGAGGTAATTAAACATATATTCATATTTAATGTCTGACAGGACAGTATCTAGCAACCTAGTGAGGACTTGAGCGCCAGTGCTGAAGCCGAAAGGGACGCGACAAAATTAGTACAAACCATAGGGCACGACAAAAGCGGTAACCATAATGGACTTTGGTGATAAGAAGATCTGAAAATACGCGTTGGATTAATCTAAAATACTAAAATATCTCGCCCCCGAAAACCATTGTAAACAGGTGTGAATATTGGGCAAAGGTTGTGCTTCAATTTCGATATTTTTATTAAATTTCCTATAGTCTATGACCAGCCGATGCTTCTTGTCTGGACGGCAAACTAAAAATGCGGGGCACACATAGGGGGAAACACTAGGTTGAATGACGCCCTCCTCGAGCAGCTGATCTGTAATCTGTCTCATAGCTTCCATTTTAGGAGGACCGAGTTGATAAGGATGGGCCTTAACGGGCTGTTTATCGATTAAAGTAATATCGTACGTTATTTTGTCTGTGCGGTCTAAACCTCCCGTTAAAACATTCCTATGCCGGTTGCACACTCTTATAATGTCGTCCCCTTTTTCCTGACTGAGATGCTCGATATCGAAAGGCCCCTTGGCCAAAAGATTTAAACGATAACATTCCGGACCGGTTTTACGGTTACGCAAGAAAATAATGTTCCTAGTGTTAAATTTAACATATATCACATCTTGATGTATGTCGAGTACTAGACGGGTTTACGCGCGGCATGACTGGCGATAGCAAGCTGCGAGAGGCCACATCTCCGATTTCTAAGTAATATTATTAAGCATTAATTACCATGCAGCAGGAGCTTCAAGTTTGCCAGATTACTAGTTGAAAAGAAAATGAACTAAATTCCTTACTTTGTGTGATGCGAACTTATATCTTTTACAAGAACTTTGTAATATACGAAAGTGTTAAAATTTAATGAACAGATTATTATAGCTTGTGCGCTACGCGTAACAATATTGTAAACTAGTATTGATTTACGCAGTTATTGATATATGTAGTTATGGATTTATACTGCAATTGATTTATTCAGTAATTGATTTTTTTAGTAATCGATTTATCCAGTAATTAATTTATTCAATAACTGATTTTTGCTCCGCTGGCTGACTCATAATTTATAAAAGTAAGAGGCTGATTTTCGTTGTGTAATAAATAAATTCACGTTGACCTGCTCCCTAGTTAGTGGTACTTACTGTTTTCTAACGCATCGCCCCCTCCCTTTGTATTTACGTTAGGTATTACGACTATTTTAAAACGTATTTTGTGTTACGTTCGTTTGGCCCCAGTGTAACGTAACGTAACTATATATGTATATATATTGCAAAGTTACAAGTATTATAAAATGAAAACACTTCTGTCCGTGTACCCAACGAAACTATATAGTGTTAAACACCAGCTAAGTCGTAAGATTTTTGTGCGTTCGTTGCGTCAAGGATATGTGATTGCACATCTTCTGTCCAGCTTCTAATTAATGCCGTTCTTGCAGTGACTCGTAACAAAATTTACTAAACTAACTAGATTTGGGAGGAGAGTACATATAATTTTATAGTTGTTCATTATTCAGGTTAATGAATGATTGAAGTTAAGAAACTACCGACAAATAGTGGTAAATATAAAAATATAAAAGAACAGTAAAATTCTTTCAATTGCAGTATTTTAATAGCATGTATGAACAAGTCATTTATACGTTACTTAACGTTAAGTTTAAAACCAACATAACAATTAACGTAGGCCTATATTAGCAGAATAGTGTTTTATGGCGAGGGGGGATTGGCGACTGTACTTTTTCAGCCGACTTGAAACACAAAATAGAATGACGTCAAGTTTTTTTTAAAGGGGAAACCTTTTATCAAGAAATTTAACTACTTGAGTAAGGTAATTTGCTAGCAAACGGTTTCAAGTAATGACAAATGAACTTTGTGTATAAGCGCTCAGCAGGGAATAATTTACTGCCAGTTGCAACAAGCGGAATGAAAATTTTCATTAAGGATATGCTTAGCGTTTTCGTTAAGGTTATAAAACACCTGCTGTTCCGATGCACATCACTGGGTCGTTTATCATTCCACAATACTTTGCTTAAGAAATTATTGTTCTGAAATGGACAATTTGTTTTTAGTGTCGTGTTACATTGGACGATTAATCAACTGGTCTCATAAAATGAACGGTGTACATCGGTTTTGTCTTCTGTTTGTTGACTTGTTCTAGAGTAATAAATGAAATCACTTTATTCCAGGAATGTAATTAGAAAACTAAGGAATTATTCTGCTGTCGTTGTAACACGTGTTAAGGCGTCAAGATGGCTAGTTACAAAGCCAGATCTTGGGTAGCAAAGTTGTGATTCCAAAAATTATGGCCTCATTCTTTGTACGCCACCTTCTAATTCCTCTTAAGAACGATATTTCCAAGGCTTATGTTTTACTGTTTTGTTTCTTAGTTGTTGTCCATAAGACATATTCACACCCCCATAGGAAAGTACATATACTGCTATAACGTTGCTGTATATACCTTGTTTCCAAAGATACGATTGATTTTCCCACATACCAGATGAAAGTATATAATAAATTGTATTTATCTTACCTTTTTATATTATTTACTTATAAAATCACGATGGAAGAAAGCATCAGAATTGGAGTAAAAAAATCAAAAATTGTCCTGTAAAGATGCTTATCTTATAAACATTAATACAAGGTCAACTAATGTAACACCTAAAAAAGTCTCAACACTTTTAGGAATGGATTTATAATGGAAATTGTTAAAAATATGTAGCATGTATTCCTAAACAGTGACATGTGTTATAGGAAAAGTAGGTTTTACATGTAATAAAAGTCAAACGGAATTATAGTTTTTTTGAGACGAAAAGTCCATTGTGAACGCCAATGGACCAACCAACTGCCGTGTGAGGCCCTTGTTCACTAAGACCGTTCTAGTTTAGGACATCGGTGCCCTGACACCGTTTAATTGTCTTCGTAAGCACAGAGGCAGATCCTTTTTCTTTGTTCTTAGCACGCTATGTCCTGCTATCTCCTCAATAGCTTGCGTTGGATCTCAGTGTTTGTCTTCCTTAAATACTGTATACAATTCTTAACTTTTTATTATTAAAAATGTTTTACTCTTAATATTTTCCTTAAAACATATTTCTTAAAAGTCTTGAAAGACTACTAACCAGTTAAATCTTACGTCCAGTAGCAATTCATTTTCCAGCCTCTTTGCTATATTTCCACTGTTCAGTGGTCTACTGTTCCTTTGTATCATTCACATCCTTTGCAGCTTACCACTGTGGTACACTGTTATCTCTGGCTAGTCGTTTCCTTATCCGAAAATCTACTGCATGGCCTCATGCACAATTCTCTTCTATTCTTTGAGCAGGTTAATCGGTATTATCCCTCTTAAAAATTGCACACTCACATCGATACTAGTCAGTAGTACGCAGATGTTAACCTGATTATGTTGACCTCTTCTGTTTCTGTCCCAGGAAGTATGGTATTATAATGGTATGGTATTATATTATATGGTATTATATTTACATTATTATAAATTTTTATTTGAAAAGTAAGCATACTTATAATATAATGTCTTGTCTAATTACAACTATATTATTACCATTGATGCCGACTCATTAAAACATCTGTTACAGTACCTTAGACGGTTAAATGTTCATGTTTGGTATTTTTTTAAAACATAATGAAAGGATAGGCTTTTGTTGAGAAACGTTTCCATTTTGCGTACTGATGAAATGTTTTCAATAACCACCTCCAAGCAGTTGCTCTCAAGCTATTGTTTCCTGGCAGCCAGAAAGGTAACATAAAACAAAGTAGTCGAAGCTTGTGTCGCTTGGATGAAACACATCCAACTTAAATAGATTTAAAAGTTATCGATAACAAACAAAGACTATTCCCTTCGGAGCTATCAAACTACAAGTCGGATATAGCTTGTTTTATATTGTTGCTTGTATTCAAATAATAAACTGCTAGTTTGTAAACCAGTTCAATATTTCCCCAACTTGTAGTTTACTTTCTCAATTCTGTAAATGGCGTGTATTTTATTTTGGCCATCTGTCAATTCAGATATTTGTCTGTCTTTTAGTTATATGTGAGGAAAGCTGTGCGGCATACATGGTAAAGTGTAGCGTGCTCGTTATAGTTTTAAAAAGTTTTAACTCATTTACTCCATAAAGGTGCGAGATACCAAAAACACGTAGTGGACACTGAACATTTTTCTGAAATATATTTTCACCATCATCATCAACACAAAGGATTAGTCTCATCCTGAACTTGTTCCGAGACTCACTTTGCTGTCCTATGTCCTACATCTCTTTTCCCAACTGGTCTATATTCCATTGCTGTCACTAGATTCCTGTCACCGCCAATGTCCCAAATGTTCACAACACTTTCTTTTGTTGGTCCTCAGCAGTTCCAAAAATGGGCCGACCCATGGTCGGCTCTAGTAGAAGGCCAGAATACAACCGTAGCAACGTTGCGTCTAAGGCCTATAAGCGTAGTGTAATAAAATAGCTAAAGTGAACATGTTATATTTTGATTTAATTTCACAGCATTGCTAAAATCATATACAGCTAAATCTAAATTATAATTCTGTGCTCACTTAGTAATATACGTTTAAGTAGAAGGAATTAGTGAATTAGTGTTAAGCCTACTGTATCACATGAATGAGTTAATTATTATGTTTCTCAAATAATATAACAGTATTTAATATAATAAACTTTCAATTCGATGAAAATAAAGAATTATAAAACTGTTGTTAACCGGCAATTAAAAATGACGCGATTTGATTATAGAAATACATAAATTAAGTGATCGTCTAGTCGGTCTCAAATATCAGCTGGTTCCAGTGTTGCCACGTTTAATATTCCGGCCTTCTACTAGAGCTGGTCGAGGTTGATCCCATTATATTATCATCCATCTTTCTATCAAGAATGACACAGCCCAGAGTATTCCTCAGAAACTTCACCTCCGCTGCCAGAATCTTTGTTTTGTCTCTTTCTGCCATACATCTGGCTTCATCTCCATACATGAAAAGTGGTACCGCTACATTGCTAAAAACCTACTCCTTACTCCTTATTCTACTCCTACTCCCTAAACTTATCCTAATATCTTATTTGAAGGATCAAAAGAAAAACCCTCTTTCTATACAACTTTCCGTATTTTAATAATTATTTAAGTAAGAATATATAGTAAAATTTTATGAAAATATGTAATAAAGACAACGTGATATTGTAATAAGTAATTAAACTCATGTAGTTTAATATAAATGTAAGCAGTTTTAATTGTACTTAAAGAAGAATGTTTTTCATGTCACACGTAAATGTAAGAGTAATTTACATTTAGTATTTTTATTTGCATTTTAAAAAACCGCATCCACACTGTCATACAATTCAATGCCCTGTAATGAAACCTGTAAACAGTTAGAGAAAAATGTCACTCTAAAGCGAAAAAAAAGACCTTTCAGGTTTTGGTTTAGAGCTTGACGCGGCCAAGAGATTTCGCAGTTCCCTTTTAAGATTCTCAAGAAAGCAAAGTCTTTAATTGACCATCATCAAGCGAATGGAAAACCGCACATTAATCTCAGCTTGATTCACAGTTTGATTATAGTAGTATTATTCACTTGGATTTGGCAGGGTCTTTATTAGAATTCTTAACAGCCACAGGCAGTAAAGCTGTGTTACTAGCAAACACTACTGTCTCAACTGATTCGAAAATAGTGATAGTAGACATTACAAATAGTTTGAGTAAAAAGATTAAAAAGTAAATTGCTTATATGAAGATCATAAAGTAATGGAAATCGCCCATGTTATTACAGTTACATGCTCCTTCCGGACACTTTACTGAAGACCGTGTTTCGCAGTGTTTAGTAGAATTTCGATTCCACATTCATGTGTTCAGCAAGCGCATTGATTCTATAGTTTGTGTTTTATCCAGTTCTAGGCGTTACCAAGTTACCTTTAGTCTTGGACACGGTTGTTTTCAATCTATATATTGTTACACAAATATATGTTGTCACTATTTGAAATTGTTAACGCAACCTTTTTTTTACGAGGGTAGGTGAAAATCTCTATAGGCAATAGGAACCCCGTAGTTCCTAGTAGTGTGGGCCTCTAACCCACTGTAAATACCTCCTTTAATGCTACAACTGAGCAAGATCATCCAGCAGCTTCTCCTTCATGTTTCATTCACGGGTGATGAGGTAAAGTTCAGTGGCTAATCCGAAGATTATTCTGACTTTCTCTCACGTAGAGTTTTATGAATCTATTGTGATGGCAGCGAGGCACGCCAGTCCATCTGCTCTCCGGTGGCAGTGCCGCGAACACCTGGCGGTGCGTGACACCTGACGTGTTCGGAGCGAGTCAATCAGCGATCCCGGTCAGGGCATAAAAAGAGCGCTGCTAGAATTCTCCACCGCCACGCCATCGGACGCTCTTCATCTCCTCTCCTCTATCAGACGACATCGACGCGGAGCCAGCCGGAGGGAACAGCCGAAGAGTAGAACAGACGTTCTTCGCATTCTTCGCCCTGTGACGTACCAGCGATTGCCTTCACTGGGCCGGCAGCAGACTCGACTCAACCGATGCCGAAAGAAGAGCAGGACTGCAGTACGCCACGAACAGCGGGCGCAGCCGTCGAACATCTCAGCGCGGCTCGGGCGGAACAAACATCACAGTGTTTGCGCCATACGGCCATTTTTAGGGTCACCAAAATAACGAACATTTGTACGATTGGGGCCACTTGTCATGTAACAAGCCTTCTGTCCGGTGACACTATACATATTAATTGCTTAATACAGATAATGAAGCGTCTGTCTTTTGAGTCGCCTCAGGACGTGTTGAACTCCTTCAAACACGTGTCGCATTGGGTGATAGTGGATCCGAATCCCATGATCATGTTTGTCTGTATATTATGTTATTATTTTGCTGAAATATTCTCCATTGAGATCTCTACGTAGGTTGTCGTTTCTTATGTACCAAGGGGCATTCACTATATTTCTGCGTACTTTGTTCTTAAAGGTTTGCATTTTTTTTAAGTTTCCGTAACTCCACACAGGCTTCAGAACTTGTTTGTACAAGAACAGTTTGTTTTGAACTGTTAGCTGCGAGTTTCTCCCTAACAGCCAGTACATTTGTCTGTATTTTATTATAGAGCTTCTCCTTTTTTTTACATACTCTTTCCGTTTAAGGTTTGTATCCAGCGTCATACCTAAATACTTTGCTGTGTTATCATATGGCACTTGCAGCCCATTAATATAAACCTTTACTGGATCTACTTTTCTGCTGGTAAAGTTGATATGAAGTGATTTGGATTCATTAAATTTGATTCTCCACCGGTTGGTCTATGTACATATTTCTGCGATAGAGCTCTGGACCTTGTTTGCTGCTACTTCAACCTCGTCGCCCACTGTTAGGATTGCAGTATCACCAGAAAATGTTGCCACGGTAACTTCCTCAAGATTAGGCAAATCCCTCGAGTAGAATAGATACAAGACGGGTCCCAGCACAATGCCTTGCAGAACACCCGTAACGCAACATTGACATATCTTTTCTAAACATACCCGAGAAGAGAAAACATTCATTTGTGACACCTTTGGAGATTTGAAAGTCACATCCTTGCGCGATATTACTAGCATAGGATTTTCCTAATAAACTGTATGATTTAACTATAAATTTATTATATGTGTACGATGTACGTAAATATAAAGAGATCTCAGAAAGTTAACACACTAATCATGTTTCATCAATTGCAAATAAGAAAATATTCTAAGTAATCAATATTTATTTATGTAATTCATAAAAAGTAAATCAAAAATAGGTATGCCACGTGTTACCTTATACCCTACGTTAGTTGAGAAATATTGTAGCTTTTGTTTCGATTTTGGCGACTGAGAAGTTTAATTCATCACAATAGATACATGTTTATTTTCTTTCAGTAAACGTTTGATGGTAGAAATCCTACGATGACTTGTAGACAAATATAATAGCTTAAATTAGCAGGTTAATGTAGGTTTCCAGTTATTCAAGAACGCATTGAGGATAATAATAGAGCAATGACGACACGTAATAGCCTATAGTAATATCGAACTTATGTTGCAAAGGGGATACAAAATTTTAATTTTATGATTTTTACTCACATTTCACGGTTATATCAATTAATTTTTGGAATATATTTTCCAGAAATACAAGAAACGAATTGTGACAATTTGCCAAATATTGTTCTGTTGCAATATACTTAAAGAGTTACAATTTACAGAAGTTTGGCTACCTCAGTATATCGAATGTTTTCATACGTCGTGTCATCTGTTCATATTTGTCACTACTTTGTATTAGTCGTGTGTGTAATACATTATATGTAACAGTTAATGTATTATGTGCATGTTAATGTGCGTTAATGTTGTTTGTACATTACAACAAAGGTAAATTAAACATATTGTTAATGGAATAAATCCGCTTATAGTCCAAGCCACGTATTTTATAATCAACTAAACGCTATGCAACTCACCGTCTGTGGCTTAAGTAAATGTCTTTATACAATTGACATGTTTCGGGACACTTGTCTCATCCTCAGAATATTTAAAATAGTCTTTCCATACCATCATACGATGGCACCGTCCGTTGAGTGCGCTGTCGGTTACCGTGCGGTGTACACCGAAAATTGTTGTGTGCGTACTTTGTGTAGTGTAATTGTGTTTTCTGTTATGTGGATTTTAATATTTTTAATATATTGACGACTGTGCCATTGTATGATGGTATGAAGAGACTTTTTAAAATATTCTGAGGATGGGACAAGTGTCCCGAAACATGTCAATTGTATAAAGATATTTACTTAAGCCACAGACGGTGAGTTGCATAGCGTTTAGTTGATTGTAAATTAAACAATTCTATCTTTAATTACCTTTTTTTACAAAGGTAATTACAGTTAATTCGCTATCTTTTTGCAAAAAAATAACTTTCGTTGATAAGTGGAAGGAAACTTTTATTTATTACAAAAAGAATTACTTTTTCAAATATTATCAACTCACACTTCGTTGTTTGTGAAAACCGCAGGTATTTTACCACCAAAGTGTGTAAGTCTGTTTAGAATTATGTATATTTAAATAAAGTGTAATCGATAATTAGTAATTAATGATAATGTGATGTATTTATAATAGTGTTACGGCGTCACACAAGAATCTACGTGTTTATCGAACGTTCCAGAGAGATCCAGAATGTAAGCGTGTGGCGTACATGCTTGTAGACGCATCTACGAGAAAGTTCTCGATGCCGCCAGCCGTGCGGACTGTGTCAAGGCCGCAGTTAATTACATAGTTCATACGCACGCTACGACACAATTAGGAATCGTCTAGATATTCGACTAGCTATAAATACCGGTACTCAACGACTTTCAGTTTAGTATTAGGTGAATCTTTATATCAGCTGATTACATGTGTAGAACGAATGTAAACATGAACACTCTATGACAGGATCAGTTCTTGGGAAGCTTTGGACAACGACATACGTATCAAATTCATTAACAATGCCTACGAATTCGTTTTTGTAAATAGTGGTGTTTTACGATATTGTGACCGCAAGTGTGCTGTATATAACCTGACGATGGTCTATGACCGAATTCGATCGTTATTAAGAATGTGAATAATAAAAATGTTATTACATATCGTATGTATGGTACCTTTAGGCTATAAACAAAAAATACAATACAATAGAAAATAATTAGTAAGTGATTTATAAATAAGACACTTGTGACGTCCTTCAAACATCAATCATATATTGAAATAAATCTAGATTATATGACATGTTTGAGACACTTAAAGTGTATTTCGGATTCTTGTATTTACCGTATTTTCTCCCTTAAAAATGGCAATGTCTCTAGACTAATAGGTATTACTCGTGATACTGTTCTTTCCGTTGGAAAAAAGCTAAGTTTTTAAAACTAAAAAAACATCTTGTAGAGTTTATGAAAGAGAAAGTAGTGAGGTGTTGCCGTTACTACTGAAATTACAAAGAATCAAGCTAGGAAAGTAGCTCAACGTCTTGAAATAGACAATACGCGATTTCGTGCTAGACTTGGTGGGTGTACGAAAAGAAAATTATCGAGTTTCATCAATTTATTGTACAAACGAGGCATAAGAATAATTTTGATTTGTTTCAAGTTGAAAATCCAGACCGGTGTCCTTATGAGAGAAGTGAAAAATCTGTGCCAATGAGATGAATAAGACACGACAAACAAAGATTCACGGTTATGTTTTCCATTACAGCCGACCTCCCCATGTGGTTCTAAAGCGAAAAACGTTTACCTAAAGAAACATTTCTACAGGGTTATCTGTGAATTTCTGAAAACGGAAAATTATTTTGTTTACGTATCCGTGGTGACATGGTATGGAACTATATCAGATGTTAATATTTTATTGAAATTTTTTAGTTTTCGGTCAAACAAATTTATAACATCAATACAAAAATTACCCCCTCCCTCTTTAACTACTCTTTCCACTTATAGATATTTCATCTATCTTTCTACAGTACATTATTATGACTTCCTTTTCAGGACACTTTATTTATCAAAATTGTGTACTTTACTCTTGTTGAAACGTAAAACGTTACAGGTAAACTACATCTTTCTTGTAACCGATCTTCACCAAACTCAATAGATCTTGAGAACTCTACAACTGGGGCACATATACAAAAAAAAAATTTGATTCTGTTTGAATTTGCGGCAGTTATTGTTTGTCATAGGGAAAAGTCTTCACACAGACACACACACACAGAAACTTTTCGGAAAATGATTTTTATTCATGTTTTGAGGGTTGTACAATCAGAAGCAGCCCTTACCTGGAACACGATTTTATTCGCGATCAGCATACGTCCACTTCCTTACGCAGCACGAAAGTAAAAATAAATGCAATTATTATGTAGGGCTTTCTCTTTATGATGATCACGATTTCATATATTCTCATAAAGTCATAATGTATTCACAATTCTTATTATTTAAATTTTTGGTTACTGACAGGTTAAAAGTAATAGGTAATATTGTATGAAGATTATTCGTTTGGAATTATTTATTTCAATGTTCTGTTCACCGTCGCTATGATACTTTATGCAGAACGTTTCTGTTGAAGTTTTTAAAATTTTTATAAAGTAACGTAAGTGAATTTATGTGACACTAAGAATAAAATAAACCACAGCGGGGAAGCGCTGGCGACTTGGTGAAAACACCAACAGCGAAACAATTGTTAACTTTACTGCCGTTGAGAACATTAAAAGTCAGCGGCAGAGACATAACAAACCGTACTATAAGTATTAAGGTAAAGTAAAACGGCTTTTATTGCAAGTAGTTCCTTGTGCATTTTTCACTCGCTCAACATTTTACTGTTTCTAAATAACAACCATCATAGTAAAGCGACTACCAGTTTTTAAACTTAAATTTTTTCTTTTTAACATGATAAGGTTTTTAGGCTGGGGGACATTCCACAAAATGCGTGATGCAAAATGTGTAACGTCATCGCAAAATGTAACGCTCCAGGTGATGTTAACACTATATTTTTTCCACACTTTCGATTCCCCACAGTCTAGAAATCTTATTTATGAAGCCTAAAAACATTATCATGCTTCCATGATTCGGTTTCGTCGAAATGTTTTGACATGATAATGTCTTTTGGCTGGCCATCATTTGAAAATTTCTGTAACGCTGTAAACTGTAACGCATCACGCTGCATGACGTCATTCTTGCGTGACGTCATTGGGATTGTTGTAAATAAACGTTTGTTTTGATACGTCGCAATATATATAATGTGTTAAAAATAATATCACTGCAAACAATTAAACCAGATTTATAAAGCGTCCTGAAAGTTTAAAATCAAGTGTTAGCACAATTTACCAGCCGGGAATCGTTAACTAAAACCGCGACCGCTAACATGCTAACGTCGTCGCAGATTAAAGACCTAACAAGCAAACAACACTGCATAGCTGTAGATAGGTTATTGGGGTTATTGTCTCTAGTTAATGGTTGTCTTCGTATATGATTCAGCTAACGATCTATTCATTAAAATATTTGTCATCGTAAATGCAAATCTACTGTTCTTTATATTTGACATGATAATGTCTTTTAGCTGGACATAGTTTGAAACTTTCTGTAACATTTTATTTACCGTCACGCTGTATGACGTCATCATTGCATGACGTCATTGGGATTGTTGTAAATAAAGGTTTGTTTTGATACGTCGCAATATATATATTATGTGTTAAAAATAATATCACTGCAAACAATTAAACCAGATTCATAAAGCGTCCTGAAAGTTTAAAATCAAGTGTTAGCACAATTTACCAGCCGGGAATCGTTAACTAAAACCGCGACCACTAACATGCTAACGTCGTCGCAAATTAAAGACCTAACAAGCAAACAACACTGCATAGCTGTAGATAGGTTATTGTCTCTAGTTAATGGTTGTCTTCGTATGTGATTCATTATGGTTACTGACTGACTGATTGTTTCTTTTGCGTAAATGTTGCGTTTAGCTGGCGGCTGAAAGACATTATCATGCTCTTAAGCTTTTGCCATTTGGTAAACGGTACTGTATCATTTTTTTTTAATTAAACATCACTATTTCATCAATGTAGATCCAATTACATTACTCAAAATAATTTTAGTATGAAAACCGTGTTATTATAATAATAAAAAAATGTTAATCCTGTACATAAATAGTTGTTCTCTTCTAACAAACGTTCTTAAGGTAATATTAAGCTTGCATTGTGGTAATAAATTTTGAAGACTCTGATAATCGGGGATGCAACAGAATCTTAATACAACTTAGACCGGCCACCATGTATAAAAACTTTCATGTCGCGTACAAAACTTTCATTTACACGCAACTAAAACTTAAAGAATACATTTCGCCGAAAATTAATCGCATTCAATTAAAATATTTTGTATCATAATCAGTTGGAAAAATCACAGCGGAAATTCAGACTGGCAAATTCATTAAACATGGTGAAAGCGACGAAGCCTCAATTGAATTAACCTCGTTTAGTTGGGAGACCGATAGACTTAATTCAAGATGATTCTGTGAGTCACTCAAGACTACAGTGCGTGGAAGTCACCAGCGGAAAATCAATCTTCCGTAATATATGTATGGATATGAATAATCAGTAAAAGAACAAGAACAATTTAGCTATACCAAGTCATAAAAATCACGTTTTGATTGCCAACAACAGACTTCCATGAATATGCAACCGCCGTTGTACTTTCACTCGACCAATCAGCATCCAGTCTGTATGCAGTTATTCGGCGTCCCCACCGCGTATGTGGTTATTATTATTAATCTAAACAATGATGCTTCCGTGACGTATCATATCGGGAGGTTTGTTTTTGTTGTTGATCGACGACACCCCCCTTTTTCTTTACAAAACTATTCAGTTCTCAGCTGGTCGACCTTTTTCTTGCTCAGTCAGCTACGGAAGTTCAAGCCTGTAATTGGGTGAGCAGAGTCTGGCAATTTTTTTCAAATCTGCTTTTTGTGCTGGGAACTTGACATACCAAGCATCGGCTTGGTCGAAGAGTACCGGCATTTTTGATTTTCCCCAGGAAGCTATCGTTCGCCGATTAAACCTGTACGTACTTAAAGAGACGGAAGCTGACACCTCGCGAGTTTACCCAAGAAATACGTCTCTTTGACAGGCTTCCCCACGACATCGTCGGCGACATCGTGCTTCGAGAGGACACGCCCTTTTGTTCTTTCAAGTAAACTAATTAAAACACACCTGGAACTCCAAGTTTGTAGCACTCCAGACAGCAAAACAATGAACTAAATGTATTCATTTATGTGACATAAAAACTTTTGTTAAAATTAATGAATTTATGGTAGCATGTTTGTTGTAGATTTTGTAAACTGACGTTATTGATGGATCGACATTATTACGCTGGCTGTCTTAATTTTTTACACTTAAAGAGGCTAATATTTATTCTACTAAAACAAATAAATGCTGATTTAGATGCTAAACGTGCTCAAAAGTATCGTAAATGCATAAAGGAGACTAGAGAAAATCATGGGGAATTCAAAAATCCTAAAATGACGAACGCCGAACGTCAAAGGATTTACCGAGAACGCTTAAAAACAAGGAAATAAATAATGAACTCGAGTTTTACCTTATTTCAGCGACTTCTCCTGTCATAGGTCCATTATAAATAAAGTCTTGCTTGAACCAACTAATTAACTTGTGTGATGATTTTGCAAATAAACTTTAAATAAACTTTTGTACTTTGTAAAACTAAATATGTGTTTGTTCATTTTATTCATAACACATTAGCAACCCTAAAGCACACAGATGTATTCTACGCTCTGAAGATTTGTGGCCGTGGCTCCGACACAGCCCCCGCCGAGTTTTTATTTTATTTCTTGCAAGAGACTACTTTTTTGTTTACAAACTAATAATTGCGATAATTAAAACTGATGATTTGTGAGTTATTTGGTGTCTTGTATTTTGTTTTCCACTGAACCATACAACTATCAGTTAGACCGTCGTAACAATATTTTATCACCTGATGGTGGGACTATAAGTCTCGAAGCGCGTTGTGTATAAAATATAAAAAAATAAGTTACAAGGAAGGTAATCTGGATACACAAGGTAATTTTAACAATTTAATTGTACATGCAACTTGGTGACTACAACAACTATGTGTAGACAATGATACCAAAAATGGCGACAAGGTTCTGCTAAAAGTAAAATTTGTAATGACGGCTTTTCTAAAACATAAAGGTATCTAATTAATTGACTGATGTGGTGCAGAGAAGTGCGTAGAAATTTTGTTCTCATTATTAAAGATTAAAGCAACGTTAATACTTATGTATTTTATTAATAATAGACTTCAATTCTACAGGAATATCTAAGCAGATGTTTGCACCAAATTTTCCACTTAACAGAGAACCGATTTTTCCTGTTTGCCTAGGTTTGTCTAAAGAAATAATTTTTCTAATAAAATATTAGGTTATGTCGAATTAAAGATTATTTCTTCATTGTCTTAATTCATATCCAAAAAGTTACGTCTATTTGAACATGTTCTCTCTTTATGCAAGATAATATCATTATAAGCCTACATATTTTAAATACACCTCTGACATTATCTCTATTAATTTGTTAAAAAGGAAAAGAGCAATTAATAACTAAGTTATAATTTATTTAATATTGTTCTAAAGCGTTCACGGCCAGTCTCAGTTATATTAGAAGTATGTACCGGGCTTTTTGGCCGTGGTCCAGGGTTTACAAACAAACCAAACGTTTCAGCAACACCACTGACTGTCATCTTCAGTGGAATTAGAGTCTACCTGAACGAGGGGTGTCAAACGTCAGGCCACAGTAATGTGGTGATGGCTAGAGATGTCCCGCGATGCCACCTGTACCTATAAATTCACCAAGTCCCACGAACAAGGTATAAATGAATGTATTTAATTTTATACAAATTAAAATAAAATTAGTAAAATTTTATACAGATGAAATTAA
Organism: Magicicada septendecula; assembly: GCA_034769895.1. Lineage (NCBI taxonomy): Eukaryota > Metazoa > Arthropoda > Insecta > Hemiptera > Cicadidae > Magicicada > Magicicada septendecula. The sequence continues at coordinate 24,577,468 of CM068373.1, read as the reverse complement.
TTTTTACCTACACGTGTAAAACACTGAGCGTGTACGGCGAATCAGCCCGTTACATACTCCTAATATACTCCTAATATACTCCTAATATACTCTTAATTTATTTAATTTATGCTAGAAAAAAACGTTAATGTATATAAAAAATTAACGATTAATTATATAGAACTGTTTAGAAATTAATAACTTGTAATTTAAATAAGCTTAGGTTGATTTTTGTAAGTGCTCTTTTAGACGTGCATAGCATATATAATTTTTGTAAGCACATCATAAGAATTCGTGGTTCATGAAGCTCACAACAGAAGGCAGTAAATTCAGTTTTTATAAATCTCTATTTAAGGTGGTATTTTATTTTTAAATATTTCATTTAATTGATGTGTGCATTTTTTATCTTAGTGGCAAGACTGAAACTCGGTTGTATATAAAGAATGTTTCATAATAGATAAGACTATGTTTTAAAATAACCTGGAAGCATTTAGTTTTTCCAGGAATACCATAAAATTTATACTTCATTTGAAATACGAGGGCTATTTTTTTTTTTTCAACCTCCGGTGAGCTGCCAAACCTAGTTCTGTTGTCATAGCAACAATCTGATTGTTGATTAATGTTTTTGAGGCTTTGTTCTAACCTATCACCACTGGTTTGATAGTTATTTTGTCTATTACTGTGGTGACGACAGTTTAATTATGGCAACTACAATTGTAATTGCCTCCAAGTGTGAGATTCGGTCTGTTATTAGATTTCTTCAAGCTGAAGGTCATAGCGCTGCAGAAATTCATCGAAGGTTGTGTAATGTGTATGGAGAAAATGTGATGAGAGATGATTCAGTTCGGGAATGGTGTCGAAAATTTAAAGAAGGGTGAATTAATGTTCATGATGAAGGAGGGCAAGGAATAAAGTCCGTGGCTACTGATGATGTTGATGAAAGGGTAGACAGGATGGTTCTAGAGCGCCGTCGTTTCACAATTACTGAACTTTCTGCTGATTTTCCTGAAATTTCTAGGTCTGGTCTTTGTGATATTCTTACTCAGAAGCTTGGGTATAGGAAACTCTGTGTTCGGTGGGTTCCCAAACACGGCACAGACTCGAAGAATGGGTGCATCAGTACCACCCAACTTATAGCCCAGACTTGGCACCAAGTGACTACTACCGTTTGTTCACTGACTTCAAAAAGTGGTTAGGTGGGCAGCGGTTTGACTCCAATTATGAGTTAAAGTCCAGTGTGGCAGATTGGCTGACTACTCAGGAGCGAAAATTCTACAACATAGGCATAGAATAGTTGGTGCCTTGCTATGATAAGTGCCTCAACAATGGTAGTGACTGTGTAGAAAAGTAGTTTACATATATATGAAACT